>JAPXFQ010001903.1:6938653-8326384 GCA_028564705.1 Apricaphanius iberus | reverse complement strand
TATATATATATAAATTATAAATAAATATTAATATTCACCCTGTTCATCGTCTTCAATCACAATTGGAGAGTCTATGTGTGATAAAGACATGCAATTCGCATTAGTTATATATATATATATATATATATATATATATAGTGAATATATGTAATAAATCAACCCTGTTACCTGGTCTGCTTTCAGGTATAAAGTGTTCGGCGACGGGCAATCCCTGTGTTGTTGATGTAATTTCTAGCGTGTCACGAATATCGTCCCAGTCTTAAAAGAAAAGAAAAAAAAACAGATAGAAAATTGTTTTTTTTTTCTCATTGTGTAAAAAAATAGCATATTATGTAAAAATAGAAATAGGGATTTTACCAACAACCAGCACTCGCGTTAATTCAGCATCTAGTTCTGGAGACATTTAAAAAAGTTGAATCGATGGTTTTAAATTATAGAGAAATAAAATAATCATGTCACTCACCTGCATCGTATTCTTGACTCTGATGTACCTGGGCTTGTTCTAAATAAAAAGAACACACTCGTGTTTTTTTAAAGATGATTTAAACCGTGCGGGTAACTTATTCATTATTATTTTTTACCCCTGTATATGATCATCTTTGCTCCGCTGTGGTGGTAATGCTCTGTTTCCAGCGTTAAACAAGTTTCCAGCGTTAAAACGAGCTGGTCTTATAACACTGCTAAAAGCAAGGGGTCTGATCGGAACAGACAACCCGCAGGTCACACCCTGCTTTTCCCCCCATCAGACGAACATCCGTATAGAATTTCACCTTACCATTTGTTGTGCTCAACCAACAAACACATAACCGTCTGTTGTGCTCAACCAACACACACCCGTATAGAGCTTCACATAAATATTTTTTTTGTTTGTTTTTTTGATTGGGTGCTGTCGATCAGACACACTCTCAACACCCCATCTGACAAAAACAGTCGTAGAGGAAGAATGGAGCTGTCACACGGAGACGCCAGTTTTTTTATAGAAACGGGATGGGGCGCATTCTTATAACCATTCACTGTTGTACGTAAAGAAGATTGAACGAATCCGACCAGTAGACCTTGATTTCTTTTTTTTTTGTATTTTTAAATCAGAGTTTTGCATGCTCTAACCATTTTCTTTTTTTGAGAACAACATAACATAACAACATAACATAAATGCTCTTTATAATTCTACTTTCTCTGCAGATGTGCGTAGCAAATCATTTTTTTGAGTTTAGAGAAAGTCTAATTCTATGTTTTAATTTAAGTGTCAAGTAGAGAATCGTGCGCACACTGAGGAAGCGCGCTTTTCAAAATAAACCACATAGAAATGTTTTTTTTCACCATAGATAACACACAAAAAGTAGTTGATTTAGTATTTAAAACCCTAAAGGGATGCGTTTAAAGTTATTTTCAAAGTTGTTTTTAAAGGTATTAATAGTTTAATCATTATGCATTGGGAGATGTGCTTAAAGTTGCTTAAACTTTAGAGTTTAAACAAAGTTTAATTATCATGCATTGGGGGAATTTAGTATTTAGAGTCTATTGTTTAGAATAAAATAGACGCGCTATGAGGAATTTGTTTACAATTGTCATTTATTGTGGAACTTTTGCTTAAAGTTAAGATTAAAAAATAAAACATGCTATATGTAGGGAATTTTGTTTAAAGTTACTTAGAGTTTAGAAATTTTATTTTAAAGATAGATGTGTTGTCACCTTTTTTTTAGGCCGATCACAGATGAATCACAACACCGTCCGACTGGCTCTGTCTCTTTTCTAAAAGAAAAGAGTCCCGGTGGTTCTTTTTCTCTATTTAAAAGCAGAAAATCATCGACTCCACCTTTCCTAGCAAAACCACGCCTCAATACCAGTTTGACGAATGTTTGACATAAAGTTTTTGCCCGGGGGGTGAACCCTAACCCCCCTTCCTCCTCTGGAGGTCCCCCCTCCCTCTCCCACCTGTTAACCCCCTCTCAATACCAGTTTGACGAACGTTTGACATAAAGTTTTTGCCCGGGGGGTGAACCCTAACCCCCCTTCCTCCTCTGGAGGTCCCCCCTCCCTCTCCCACCTGTTAACCCCCTCTCAATACCAGTTTGACGAACGTTTGACATAAAGTTTTTGCCCGGGGGGTGAACCCCCTAACCCCCCCTTCACTTCCTGTGGGAGGTCCCCCTCCCCTCTCCCACCTGTTAACCCCCTCTCAATACCAGTTTGACGAGCGTTTGACATAAAGTTTTTGCCCTGGGGGTGAACCCTAACCCCCCCTTCCTCCTCTGGAAGTCCCCCTCCCTCTCACCCACTTTGACCACCCCTCATGCTGACCTTTGACCCCTCCCTCCCCCCCTCTTTGACCTCCCTTCCTCCTCCGGAAGCCCCCCCCTCTCCATTTTTGATCATCTACTCATGCTGACCTTTAATCCATCAATCAAATCTCACATTACTGAGTGACATAATATGGGGCTATATTCTTCTGTGTACCTATGATGAAAATTACTGACCTCGGTCATCATTTTAAGTGGGAGAACTTGCACAATTGGTGGCTGACTAAATACTTTTTTGCCCCACTGTATCTGGGTGTCTTGTTTACGAATGAGGGAAAAATGTAGCGGGAGCTCAATAGACGGATTGGCGTCTGCAGTTATGCGGGCGCTGTACCGGTCTGTTGTGGTGAAGAGAGAGCTGAGCCTTAATGCAAAACTTTCGATTTACCGGTCGATCTACATTCCTACCCTCATCTATGGTCACGATACCTGGGAGCGCCTCGTGACTCCTCCCGAGGAACTGGCCCAAGTGGCCGGGGGGAGGGAGGTCTGGGTCTCTCTGCTTGGCCTGCTGCCCCTGCGACCCGACCCCAGATGGGCGGATGAAGATGCATGAATGGATGGATGGATGTCTTCAAGAAACAGGAACATAAACTTGCCTAACAAGTTTTCTACCTATAACCTTTAGTTTATCTTGTAGAAATCTTTGTTCATTCTTTTTCGCAAAATATCTCTACCTCTGTCGAATTGGAAAGTGAATATTCTTTAACTTTGATTTTCAAGTCCTGCTAGATCTTCTAATAGAAGGAAGAGCAGCAGATGAAAAAGTATGAATTATCTTTCAGTTATATAATAAACATGTTTTCTATTGGTTTTATTCACGTGCAGTAAATTAAAAAATGTTGCCTGAAGACATTGGCAGCTGTCACAAGAAGCCGCCTATCCACAAGTGGGATTTTCATTTAACCAGTTTCTGTGTACTAATCTGACTTCATCGAGCAGTGACTATACAACCCAGACCAAAGTAAGGCATTTTCTTCATTATTTATCTGGTGTTCTGGTGTTATTTCTGCCTTTTCTCTTTTCCAAACCTTTACTTCAAGATAATTAAAGTTTTTATAACTGCTATGTTTGCACAAATCCTGCACCTGAATTTCAGAATCAAAGAGATGGTGTAATTGACAAATTTAGACTGTAATAATCTCATAATAGTCTAAATGTTCATTCATGGTTCCTTTTGGAATTTCTTTTTTACAAGGATCTATTTTCTCGTGTTTGTTATGTTTTATGTAATTAAGATATACATAACAGGATACCTATTGTTCTAACAAGGGATACATTTCACTGTATTATTAAGTTTCAACTGAAGTAACATTTTTATATTGAAAATTCTATTGTAGTATATTAAGATGACTCCTTGATTAAGAAAAATAATTTGATTATTTATTATTGATTGTTAATACATAAATAAATTAATATTATTCCATATCAACTGCTAAATATTGTGATTTGTTTATTGTAGTTAGAAAGTATGGGTAAATATTTTGTCTGTATCTGATGTAAACAGATGCCTTGTTTTGAACTGTTTTTATTAGATTAACATCATCATTCAGGTTAAGCAGATATGCAATACATAATAACTGTTTTAAATCCCCTTTTATGTGAACAAAAGAAGCTTTTTAATTAATGATCAGGTTACTCATCAGTTGTATCTGGATAAACATGGATAACAATGCCAAACTCCTGTTTTAAGAAACAATAACCAATGATTTCAATTATGCACAGCCTGCTTATCAAGCATTAAAAATAAAAGCTAAGAGATGACTCACAGTTTGGAAGGTTAAAGCCCTGCTTGTGTGAAAGTTTTTTCATGTTTCTGTCAGGAAGTATATCTTCACTCAAACCAAATGAAGTAAGCATACACAGCTCACCCTGGGAGCATGTTGACCATCTTTGACAGAAAAAAAACAGAAAGCTGTGAAATAGAAGCGAGCAGAACAATTTCTGCCTGCCAGATGAACTCATGCTTGAAGGATTATCAGAAATGTTTACAAAGTTAACTGGTATTAAAATGTATCTTTTGAAGATTTTGGATTTTTTGTTGTTGTATGACAGTTGGCCTTTTTGTCGCGAGTGGATCGTTTTCAGTGGGTTTGCATTTATACTCATGTTTCTGTCAATAAAAGCAGAGTTTTTGTTCAAATACAGCCTTATAAACACACAAAGAAAGAAAAGTAAGAGCTTGTTCGGTTTGGCATTGATCTTCAAGTGATGAGTAGGTCATTAGCTCTTTTTCTTTAAATCATCAGATTACTTTCTCCCTAGTACTTTGACACACATTGATCTTTTTCTTTTATTTCCAAAATATTGTACTACAAACCTCTTTTTTTGGTTTGGAGATACTTCTGAACTCTTTTATTTTGAAGGATATGAGTTTTTATATTTTTCTAAGCTGCTGCTTCTGGTTGCCAATTGATTGTTGGTAATGAAAAAAGAACCCCAAAACAAACATATTTTTTTCCAGTAACAAACTCCCACACTGACAAAACATTACTATTCATTGGTTTAAAGGTCCCAAGTTAACAAATAATTTTTTTAAAATCTTTATTTCGTTTCCAGCGTTTTAAAATATATGTAAATGAAATGCAAAAATTCTGCTCTAAGCTTAGACTTGGTCAGAGTGTCTAGAGTAACTTAACTGGTAATTTAAGAATGCATGTGTGCTGTGAGTATAAATATAATGTGATACAGCTCCCTGTTCCTCTTTGATAAACAAATTCCTAAAAGTTAAATTTATAATTAATCTTCAGCTAAACAAAGACACCTGCACAGTGTTCATGCTAAATGTATTGATGCATATGGAACAGAAAAGTACAGATTTCAAAAACACAACATTACCTACAACATGTTTCAAATCTGTTATGATATTCTTCCTTTTCAAATTATAAAGACCATCAGATTATTTAATAATAATTATCTGTATGTACAAAACTCAATTTTAAACGGGACCATCTGTTCAGTCTGATTTATTTTATCAGATTTTTCTATTTTTCCATGTTCCTGGTCCTGGTCCTAATTTAAATGATGTAAAAACTACCAAAGTTAACTTCCTCTAACCATTTTAATACTGATTTGCGATGCCTTCTAAAAATATTTCACAGTGCAACCACATGCTTTAGGTTATGTTATTATGATACAAGTTTTTTTTGTAGTTTTCACTTTCAGGTGTATTCAGTTCCCTGACTAATACAAGATCAAAAACAAGATCTTAATCAGTTTAAGTTCTAAAACATTATCCAATGCATTGTACAACTAGTAGATCTATGAAAATAGAAAGAGTTCAACGCCAGACCAAATCCAACAGGAAACAGCCATTCAATCAGAGAAAAGGTCAAGAAGCCCACTGAGGAGCTGCGAAGATCTGTAACTAAGGTGGCAAAACTTGATAGCAGAACACCTGTTAGTTGTACACATATATGACCTATAAGCATAGGTGGTGGTGGGGGGTTGTTTTTCACAATAATGTATGGGCAGTTCTATTGGTAGAAAATACTCTCAAAACATCTGTATTTGTATAATACTTGATTTGTAATTTGTGTCAGCCTGTATCAATCTTAATCTTGAATAATCTTGAAATTATTAATAATTTGGGGCAATGTCCTTTTGATTGACATGTCCGTCTAGGCTAACATTGGTGGCTAATGTTGGCTAACGGTAGCTGATAGCTTGTACCATAGTCTGCTTTTCCCCTCTGTTTGCTCGGGGAAGGTCTTCACAGCCTGGAACCAACGTAAAGATTTCAGCCATTTCAGGTTTCTGAACTCCACTATTTGGATGTTAATCTGCACTTATTGGACAAAGATGGCTTGCTGTGGTATTGATTAGAGTAATAGATCCCCAAGAAGTCTCTGCTTGGGGAAGACTATATACAGGTTAATTCTTTACTAGCAGTGGGGGGTGGGGAGAATTTCTGTCAAATCGCCAGAGTAATCGAGGTCTGATCGGAACTTTTATGTCTTTCTACATGCGGGTTGAAGCAGACGACCGGTCGGGTAGCAGCAGAGCAGCAAAGTCGGCAGGACTGAGAAGCCGCAGTGAGCCGCGGTGTCAGAGAGCAGGAGATGCCTAGATCAGGCTGGGAGACTACAGAGTCGGACTTTAGACAGACTGGATGATCGCCGGTTAGATCAATACTGATGTGAGGAACACAGCTGGAAGCATGAATTGATGGATGTCTGAAATGTAAGAGTCATAAGTCTTTTAACTTTTTGAGAAGATCTGAGATCTCATGATGAATTTGTCACTGCTTTTTGGTGGAGGTGTTAAGCTAAGCCTGCCCATGTCCTCACCCTCCACCAATGGTAAATGAAATACAACCAATTTTGACCATAGTGACCCGACCCATTCGGGTCTTGTTATATCGATATGTTTTCTCCACTCGAGATGTTCTTGGGTCTAAAGGGACCCTAGTGGAAAAACGGGGCAAAAGTCTCTCAACCGCTGTCTTCATGCTGAAACCGGCTGTAGCCTACATTAGCTTCAGTTAGGTCGCAACTAGCTTCTGAGTAGCTTGTAGCTATGTCGGCTCAGAGCATCAACCCTCCGCCCCCAGCCGCACAGCGCCATTTTCACCTCCAACTCTTTGCCCATTTTTGAAGTTTCTGAGAGTGACGAGGCGATTGATGCAGACAAGATGGCAGCGGTGGGAACAGCCCAGTTGGCTTCATTATCACCTCTTCAGAAACCTGTGGGTTACGACACCTGAAGGCTAGCCCATTGTATCTACAGTCTATGCATAGTCCTCACATCCATTCCTCCTTCCATCATCATCTGCTTATTCCAGAGTTTGGTCACAGGGGCAGTAGCTTAGGCATAGAGATCCAGACTTCCCTCTCTACAGCCAATTGGACAAGCTCCTCTGGGGTAATTCCAAGGGATCCCAGGACAGGTGAGAAACTTACTCTCTCCAGCATGTCCTGTGTCTTACACTGGGTTTCCTTCCAGTGGGATGTGCCCCGAAAACCTCAAAGGGGAGGTGTCCAGGAGGCATCATTATCAGATTCCCAAGCCATCTCATTTGCCCCCTCTCAATGTAGAGGAGCCCCCTAAGATGAGTCATCTGAGCCCCTCCAAGATGACTAAGCTTCATTCTTTCAGTCACTACCCAGAGATCATGACCATGGATGATGGTAGAACGTTGATTGAACAGTAAAACAGGAGCTTTGCTTTTTCAGCCCAGTTCTGTCTTACGTAATACAAATTAATACAGCACTGCACACACTGTGGATACCTTACCAATATGCCTATTGATCTCCCACTCCATTTTTCCCCTCATTCATGAACAAAACCTCTAGATACTTGAACTCCTCCACTAGGGGCAGAACCTTACCATAGTCTCGGATTTGGAGGTGCTGATTCTCATCCCAGCCGCTTCACACTTGGCTGTGAACTGCTTCACCGAAAGCTGTAGATCAGATTTTGATCAAGTCAAGTGGACCACATCATCTGCAAAAGGCAGAGACCTGATCCTGAGGCCACTGGAACAGATCCTTTCAACAACATGGTTGCGCCTTCAAATCCTGTCCATAAAAGTTATGAACAGGATTGGTGACAATCCTTTTCACAAATTCATCATGACATCTCAGATCTTCTGTAACCTAATTGACTCTCTTGGATTGACTCAGTGGATTTTCCCACTCATGGTGGATCGCACATTTTGGACTTGGTGCTGTCTCATGGTGTAGCTGTACTGACGTGCACTAAATAGAACACATCAGTACGCACTGACGTGCGTACTGACGTGTTCTATTTATCTGATCATTGTCCTGTATTATTTTCTGTGGATTTGTCTCGGTTTACCTCACCTAAGCAGGTGGACGTGTTCCGTACCCGTCGCATTACTCCATCCATTGCACTTCAGTTTTCATTATGTTTGCCAGACCTTTTATCATCCTTTGGCAGCTCCTCTGATCCTGAGGTTCTTTTATCTAATTTTCAGTCTTCATGTCTGTCAGTGTTAGATTCAATAGCAACACTTAGGTCCCGGCGTCCTCCCCGTCGGCCTGAACCTTGGCTTAATCCCTGCACTCGTGCTATAAGACGCGAAAGTAGAAAATATGAACGACGATGGAAAAAAGAAAAAACTCAGACTTCCTTTCTGCTCCTTAAAAATGCCTGGAGGCACTTTCAGCGGTCAGTTAGGATAGCCATCTCTGAATTTTATTCTGCCATCATTAACCAACATTCCGGTAACCAGCGGGTTCTTTTTTCCACTATCAATGCTATTCTGTCACCTAATGTCCCTCTGGCTAACTCCTATGATGAGCTTTGTAACCGATTTTTATACCATTTCTGCTCCAAAGTCTCCAGTATACGTGCTCAAATTCTGCCCAGCTCTTATTTCTCGCCGTCACTTTCCCCCCCGTCACATTCCTACGAGCTATTTTCTCACATTTCCCTTCTCTTTCTTTTAACTGTAGTCGCCGACATGAAGCCTTCAGGCTCATTAAATGATTTGATCCCCCCTCGGCTCCTAAAGGAAGTTTTTCCTGTGGTCGCTCAATCAATCTTCGAGATCATAAATGCGAGCTTGATGATGGGCAGCATTCCCCATATCTTTAAACATGCAGTTGTCCAGCATGTCCTGAAAAAGCAGGGTCTGGACACCAATGACGTAAGTAATTTCCGTCCCATCTCCAAGCTCCCATTATTGTCCAAACTGTTAGAGAAGGTGGTATTTAGCCAGATCTCTGACTATCTTGATCGTTTTCATGTCTTGGACCTGTTTCAGTCTGCTTTTCGTTCCCTCCACAGTACGGAGTCTGCTCTACTTAGAGTTTTTAATGATATTTTTCTCGCCTCTGACTGTGGCTCTCATGTCCTGTTGGTACTCCTGGATCTGTCTGCTGCTTTTGACAACGTTGACCATGGAATTTTGTTGCAAGGCCTGGAGTCTTTGATTGGTATCAGAGGAACAGCCCTTGAGTGGTTTCGCTCGTACTTTCAGGCCAGAAGTTTTAGGGTTGTTTTAGGAAATTGTACCTCTGTTGTGTCACCTCTTGCTTGTGGAGTTCCTCAAGGTTCAATTTTGGGTCCACTTCTTTTTAACTTGTATCTTTTACCATTGGCAGGCATTTTTAAGAAATTTCAGGTGAATTATAACCTATATGCTGATGACTGTCAGCTATATGTGGCCCTGAAATCTACTGACCCAGTACAACCCCTTACCGACTGTATGACAGAGATCAAGTCTTGGCTCTCAGCTAACTTCCTCCACTTCAACTAGTCAAAACTGGAAGCAATACTGTTTTCCCCTTGTACTCCTGCAGCTGTAGTTCTGATTCTGCCCTCTTGCCTGTCGGCTTTACTGAAACCCAACATAAAAAATCTGGGGATCATCTTTGACCCTGACCTCAGATTTGATGTCCAGAATAATCAGGTTGTTAGATCCTGTTTTTTCCACCTCCGTAGGCTGGCCACGCTAAAATCCGTTCTGAGGAGAAAAGATCTTCACTCAGTCATCCACGCGTTTGTGACATTGCGTCTTGATTACGCTAACTCTTTGTTATATGGTGCTCCTTTATTCGCAATAGTTCGTCTTCAGTTAATGCAAAATGCTGCAGCACGATTTTTAACTGGGACTGCTTTGAAGCAACATATCACCCCTGTTCTGGCCAACTTGCACTGGCTGCCAATCCGCTATCGGATTAAATTTAAGATCCTCTTATTTGCTTTTAAATCTCTGCATGTGCTAGGGCCACCCTACTTGATGCAGCTTTTCTGTGCTGATGTCCCGAGGCGTTCCCTGAGGTCCTCTGAGCAGCACCTGCTGCAGGTTCATCCTGCCCGCTATAAGGTGTGTGGTGAGCGTGCGTTCTCGGTTTGTGCCCCAAGATTATGGAACCAGCTCCCCCTGATGGTCAGACTCGCCCATTCACTTATTATTTTTAAAGTCCGTTTAAAAACTTACTTTTACTCTCAGGCTTTTAGCTCTGCTGCAGCACTCTAATCCCTAGTTGATTTTACTTTACTGCTTTTGATGCTTTTTTTATTGTATGTTTAGTTTTATCCCTGTATTTGTTGTTTTTATTTGTGTACACCTTTTTGGTCTGCATTATTGTAATTTTTAAATGTGCTTTACAAATAAATGATGATGATGATGATGACAAAGAGCACCCTTGTCGATGTCTAACTCTCACTGGAAACAAGCCAGACTTACTGTCGACATTGAGAACCAACCTTTGAGACCTGTCAGCTTGGTAGCTTGGCCTGCCCGTACCCATCAGCTGCTCTGGGCTTCTGCAGGTCAAAAAGACCTAATAGGACTCCCTCCTAGCTGGTATCCACCAACAGGTTCGAAGGTTACAGGGACGGCCCATATCAAGGGGCCTGATACTCAATAGTCCCGCTATATACCATATCCCAACGGACATGATCGAATGCCTTTTTTAACAAAATAGTTCCACAAAACAGATGTACCCTGTTGGTCAAACTCCTGTCTACCCTCCAGGATGAAAACTACATTGTACCTCCTGAATTGAAGGGTAAAATATCTGTCGGACCCTCCTCTACAGACCCCCCCTTATGGGGACCCCCCCCGTCTGCCAATCCAAAGTAACTGCCCCCGATATCTAGAGCCCTAAGGAACTCCGAGCTATCACATCCAACCCCTGGGTCCTGCCACTGATTAGCTTTTTATGGACCTCGTTGGCCTCAGCACCTGAGATTGGAGAACCAAACCAAAGTCATAAGAATCTGCTTTCAGATTGGGAAGATGTCTGTGGGATTGAGGGGATCTTCGAAGTCCGTGTCCACAGATGCAGGACGTCCAGGAGATGCAGACGTCCGGATGGTGGACCACAATTATCTCAAAGCCATACAGAAGTCGTTCTCAATGGCCGCAATAAATTCCTCTTAATCCCAAGTCTTTGCCTCAGTGACTGTCTGAGCTGCATTTGCTTGGCCTGCCGGTACCCATCAGCTGCTTCTGGGGTCCCACAGACCAAAAAGATCTGATAGGACTTCTTCAGCTTGACAGCATCCTTCATGGCCAGTATCCCCCAGCAGTTTGACTTTTGCCACCATGACAGGAACTGACCTCCTTGCACTGAGAGCTCTTGTAAATCGCCTCGACAGTGAAGGTACAGAATGGCCTTGACAGCGGAGGCACGGCTTCAATATCCCTCGCCTCACCCGGGGAGTATTCAAAGCTCTGCTGGACGAGAGAGCTGAAGCCTATTCTGACAGGAGACTCTGCCAGGCAATTCCAGCTGACCCTCAAAACACATTTGGGCCTGCCAGGTCTGATCAGCATCCTTTCCTGCCATCGGAGCCAACTCACCACCAGGTAGTGGTCTGTAGAGAGCTTCACCTAAGTGTCCAAGACATGAGGCAGCAGATCAGATCAAGCAAAACCAAAGTCAATCATCCAACCGCAGCCGAAGTTGTCCTGGTGCCAATTGCATATATGTACACCGTTATGCTTGAAAATGGTGCTCATTGTGGACAATCCAAGATGAGAACAAAAGTCCAATAACAAAACACCACTTGGGTTCAGATTAAGGGGGACATTCCTCCCAGGGACACTTCTCGAGGTTTCACTGTCTTTGCCCCAGGAGGACCACACACTAGCACCATCTCCAAGGACTATAAAAAGGGAGCATAATCTGATTTGTAGTTTGGCACAAAAGCGCAAACCACAGTCAGGTTTTTACCCCCCCCCCCCCCTACTTTCTAACCAGGTACTGTATTTACTGTCGCGTTGGTGTTGTGTTGATGCCGTATTGGTACTGCACTGCAGATTTGCCAAACTGAGGCAGAGTTTGAAAACAGCATGTCTTAAACAAGAAAAGCACTCAGAGAGGATAGACCTCTGCCAGGGCTACTCAACCATCCATCCCCATATTGTTATCTAATTCTAACTTTTAGTAGTTTTACAATAAAATGTTGTCATGTCTTAATCAAAGAAGAATGTGCGAAGAGCTCCTAAAAATGCAAAGGCATACCCCAAAAGACCATTAGTTTCAACTACAACTAAAAGGGGTTCTAGGTGTGATGTGACATTCACAAATGAATTGAATCTTTTGAAAAACTCTTAAAAAAATAGAACCAAGCCTCTGTGGAGAGGATTTAATTGTTCGTTTTAATTTTAACTAGGGGAGCACTATCTTAACATCATCGATGAGGCAGGTGTTCAAGCAGTGTGCACCATGCATGCCTGCTTTAAAACTACTAGTTTCCTTTCATGGTAAAACTAAATAGGCAATGGAGAAAAGAGCGGGAGTGGGGCACTAAACCCTGCCCAGAGGAAAACAGAAAAATATCTTCCAAGAAAAAAACAGAGCAAAAGAGGAGGGTGAGACAATGGGGCAGCAGCTGGCCAGAGAGTTGAGGTAGACAGGGGGGTCGCATTCGGAGAAGAGTGTGAGTGGATACAGGTGACAGCGAGAGAGAATCAGTCACCAATCAAACACCTTAAAATGTAACCCATCACTCATCACTCAAAAACTGACCTGCTTCCCAACAACTAACACAGCCTTTTATAGATTCAGTCAACCTTACTACTATCAATATCATATCAGTAAACATTTCTTCAGGGTGAGCACATCAATTTAATTGATACATCTTCGGGTAATACAGAAGCACAATCTAACAAAATGTCAGGACGTCCAGTGTACAGAGGGTCATTTCCATGGCAACACGGGATGTAGGAATTTAATATCAGTTCATTTGACCTTACCTAGTACCATACAGTGTCATATAATCAGATTAAATCACTATGTCATGAAGAAATAACACACAGCGCTGTCAGTATGTAAGAATACACAGAACAGATCATTCTCAGTGTTCATTTTATGACTAAAACATAGCTTTTTTGAAATATTGCAAAAAACAAACAAACAAACCAAAAAATATATAAAAGAGACAGTCTTTTGAACAGTTCTTTGAGGTTAACCGCTCCTGAATGAATTGCTCGCGAATAGACTCATAAGTCCCTTCAATAGATTTTACATCGTTTTAACTCAGGTACTAAGTACAAATGTAGGCCACACTTTTCAGATTTCAATATGTATGGAAAATAAAATGTGGCAGAGGAAGGTGTTGTGGTTGGATGAGATTAAAATTTAATTTTTGTGACCGACATGAAAAATGCTTTGTGCTATGTTTACCTTGAACACAACATTTAAATGATAGTGGTGGTATCATGCTGACAGCAACTTTAAAACATAGTTTTCTCCATTTACTTACACACTCACTGATGATAGCTTAAAGTTGTATTTGTATATAAAAAAAAATCACACAAAATAAAGTTTCTGGTTGTCATCGGAAAAAAAGTTTTTTTAAATAAAGGGTTGAGAGAGATTCCTTCAGATTTATGGAGGTTTAATACGGACTTGTTTGATCTAGCAAGGAGGAACAGCATTACATAGAACTGTGCAAAAACTGACCTGCTTCCCAGCAACACAGCCTTTTATAGATTCAGTCAACCTTACTACTATAAGTATCATATCAGTAAACATTTCTTCAGGGTGAGCACATCAGACTCCGAGGCATCTTCGGGTGATACAGAAGCACATCTAGCAAAATGTCAGGACGTCCAGTGTACATAGGGTCATCTCCATGGCAACACGGTATGTAGGAATTTAATATCAGTTCATTTGACCTGACCTAGTATCAAACAGTGTCATATAATCAGATTAAATCACTATATCATGAAGAAATAACACACAGTACTGTCAGTATGTAAGAATACACAGAACAACAGATCATTCTAAATATAAAGTTTTCCTTAACATGTATTGCAGTGACAAAATGTGGAGTTGTCAAGGGGTATGTCTACTTTTATGCACTTTAAATTGTTATTATGAAACTTAGACTGCTTGTTTTTGTGATCAACGTTTTTAAGGCTATTATTATAGATGCATTGCGGTTAAGAATGTTAGGACAACATATTTTCAATACAGAATTTGCAATACAGGGAGAATATTTCCTAAATATTACCAAAGATAAAAAAGCACAATCCCCTCTGTTTGATTATGCATCACATGGGGCATCTAAGATTCTTGTGTGTTTCATTAAAAATCTGAATCTGAATATTTTTAAATCATATTTATTCATAAAGATAATTAGTTTGTTCGTCAAACATTTTGATAAATAACATTCTACAGTTTACATAAAGTTTAGATAACATGTAAAGTATAAAGGCAAACAGGAGTACTGGCCTAGAAAATTTTTCATTGGGTCCCCGTTGAAATAAAGACATCAATGAACACCATGAAGGACAAGAAAAAAAAATGTGAAAAAAGGTAAGATCTGATGTTATCAAAACCAATAGTGTTTGAAAAATAAAGCATCAGGTTCAACCGATTTTGGATCAGTACCTTTTGGGTGACAAATGATGTATGTCTTGTCCCTCTACGGTGCCGATAACCCAGCCTGACCTCTAGGAACATCAGTTTGTAGAACATTGTGTTAAGAGATCCTCCTGGGATCTGAGACCCGAGCTCTGGAGCTAATAGGTACAGATATCCATTTTCTTCCCGCCTGCTCTTGCGCTCTCTCTTCCTTTTTCTCTATTCCCCATTCTGCCACGCTGCAAAAAATGTCCATCTCAAAAATGTCTCAAGCAGACTAAGGGTTGCCAGAGATAGCAGGGAACAACTCTAAAGGCAGTGCTGTTGTCAAGAAGCAGCAGCAAAACAAGATATCAGACCCGGTTGTTTGAGTTTTGGGAGGTTCACAAATCGCATTGCAGAAAGAGTCCAAATATTTCTTATGTGTCTTAATATCAGTCTTGGAGAGATTTATCTACCATATGGCCACAGTTTGCATCTTCTGTTCTTTGTTTTTTCATCAAGTAATTGTCAACACGTGGTGTCAGTGCTGAAAGATTAGTTCCTCTCTAACAGATTTCATGTTTGTACACCACAAATCAAAGCCAACAAAAGCATGTGTCATAGTTCTTAACTAGTTTTATGCTAATAAAAAATGTCACCTGCAGTGTTGTTAGAAAGTATTTGCCCCTTTACAGATGGCAAGGAGAAAAAGCTTTCCAATCCAACCTGGACTTGTTTGAAACATGTATTACTACCAAGACCTAAAATCTGGTTGTGCCACTCTTGGTCTCCTGCTGCAGATCATCTTTTAATTGATGTAAAAAATTGTGATCGTCTCTTCTTTTTAGAGTTGTTTTAATTTAACCACTTTGGAGGGGTATTGTTCATAATTGACCCCTTTAAGGTCACATAACTGCATATCAATCTGATACAACTTCAGACTAAGCTAAACCAAAACCTTCACTTCTTTATTTTTGGTGCCAATTATAGTTGGACTGGTGTGATTCTGATCATTGCCCTGCTCCATTACCCTTGTGTGCCTGTGCATAGTAAATTATCAACTGATGGATGGATATTCTTGATAAGGCTTTTTTTTGGCAAACGAGCCATCAGTTACAGGTGGTCATCTAGGTTTTGAAGCAGCAAAGCAGCCTATATCATACTAGCACCACAATGTTTGACTGTGTGTATGATATTCTATCTATTTTTTATACACTACTTACAACAGGATGAACAACTTAAAAATAGTTTAATTCTCTTGTCGAAAGGAAAGCTCCTGCTGATTAATAACACTGACATTAACTGAGGCAAGCAAGGTCTCCCATGCTGCAGATGTTGTTTTAAGTTGTTTTATTAACCTTCTGTAAGTCGTCATAGGAGTAATTTTGGTAGCTAACCCACTCCTGAGAAAGTTCTACATAGTAATCAGGTTTCTTTGTGGCTTTCGCAGGTGACTTTATTAAAAAGGTAAATTTAATTTATTTCATGGTTTAAAAAGTAGCTAATTATATTTTCGAAATTGGGCCAGATTGGTTTGAATAACTTTTTTTCCCCCCATGATAAATAAAATCAGTAAAGCAAATACTTTTCTACCACACTGTGTGTTGATTTATTTCCCATCTACCTTATTTGACAGCAGGATAATTAATTAGAAAGCTGCCCACTACAGCAGCTTCTGTGCTTTTATAGAGGGAATCTGTTGGCCTGCATGTCATGTTTGCCGACTTGAGCATGGCCAAAAATGGAGGCATCAAATGTAGTATAAAAATGGATAAATAAAATTTAACTCCACCATTATATAATTCAGTTCAGTTTTTCTTTATAGTGCTAATTCATGCAAAACATCATTTCAGGACACCACAAAAGGCCAACAGGTTATATTAAAATTCAATTACATGTAGTTTTATTCAGTCCATTCAGTCAAATTCATTATAATACAGTCAGAATGAAACCTAATCTTATTCAGTAAGAATGAAATTTATATTAAGTGCTTACACACAAACTCAATACAAACTTTTAGGAATAAAAATGCAAACAACATACTGTATTGCCTTTCTGAAGAAGACAGTGGATTGTATTTATTCTGGTTTTAGATTAAATTACTTAATATGTGTGTTATATATGTGTTAGAGATATACGTTTTAAATTACCTGCAAACTCACAAATGTGTTTTTATTTTAGTACATCATTATCAAGTTGCTTTACTTTATTTATTTCTCCTTTTATTCAATTTTCTGAGAATGACATGCATCCCAATTAAGAGAACAGTGTTCCAGTTGCTAGCAGGAAACCCAGTGTTATTTGTTAGTAGTTGTGCTCAGTGGTGGCTCCAGTTTGATGCCCCCTTTACTAATTGTAATCCATTTAATCCCCCAGAGTTTTCATTTTATCTCAAAATACCTATACTTTGTACCTGTAAACAAACGGTTTTGTTCATCTATTTATTATCATTTCATCCTTTTGCTAGCTAGTAATCGTTGATAAATTGTGATGATAAATAATTAAACAAATACTGACGTCTCAGTTATAAAACTTAATGTATTTATGTGATTTTTTAGGAATTCATATGATACCACGCATTCACTGATTGTGTTTTTGATTCAGGTTTAGAATCAAAGGAAATAAGAGCAAACTCTTGTTCAAACCAAAAATAATGATAGTCATGGTCAAATGACCACATTACGGAAATGTATGCCCCCGTTGAAAATTCAATAATATGTCATCTAACGGGGGGAAAAGTGTGTTTTCCTGGAAGATACAAATTGATGTGTGGTTTTTATGAAATATAAAACAAATTGCAAAAGTAAAAGGTAGCATTTGTGGGTAAGTGCAAAAAGATTCACTTTTTACAATAGAAATCCATTCAAATGTATTTTGCATTACAAAAGACCACTGTAGCATTGCATTCATTAACTTGCTGTATGTGTGAAAATTGTGTATTGAGATACAAACCATCAAAAATACAATGCAATTTGCATTGCTTCTGTCATTGCATGGCAGCAATATTGATTTTCTTTACGTTGGAGTAAACAAGCAATGGTGTGTTCCATTCGTAACTACAAATAAAAATGTACAAGTTTCCCTCAACTCTTACCAGCTGGTTATGACGAGGTGTTACGTTACTAGCGTACGGCCAGCGATAAACGACCGCGATCAGCAAAACTCATCGCAAACGCTTTGAAAACCAGACACACAGGAGCCAGCATGCAGCAGCGGCCACGAAGCGCTTTGTTATGGGGAGCCTAAAGCCACGTTCACACCAGCCAGCTCATCCAGGCAGCAAAACGCTTTAACGGACTAGAGTTGATGCTTCAAAAATTAAAACTCAGCTGCTTGCACACGTTGTAGTCCGCGTCAGCAGATCACGTCAGTTTGTAAGCGGGCGAGCTTGGATTTCTCTGTTGTTTCTCTGTAATTTCTGCACTTTCCCTCCGTCTGCTCCACTCTTCCTTGACTACTAATACGTATTTATTTCTATAGTTGCCCTAACCGGGTTTGGCTAGCATTAACTAACATAACAACAATGTTAAAAGAAATTATTTAACTGTTTACCTGACACTCCAATATCTTCTGATCGTCATTCCTGGCATTTCTTCCTGTCCTGTCTCTCCCACCCTGCAACTACAGCCACCAGTCATCCTTAGTCTCCCCCGCATTGAGTAGCTCCAGCCAGAATATCGCCGCTGATTGGTTGCTGCCCTGCATTTGCCACCCAAAACAAAAGTTACATTTTTCCAACGTCACCCAGGACTTGTGTGGACGCCTTGTTGGACCATACGAGCAGCAGTTGCGTGGATGAACTGATGCCCGCTGCGCCGACGTGCATGACTTGACACCTACTTGCTGCGTAGATACTGTACCATAGACTTTGCTTGTAATCTGGCTGCCCTGCTGCCTAGATGCGCTGGCCGGTGTGAACACACTTTAAATCACACCCTTCTACTTCCAGTCCATGGGTCTCCTACTACCAAAAAGAAGAATGAGAGTCAAGTTACTTTATGATCCAGTTTGAAATGTGCCATGGATTGAACATATTATTTCCCATAAATGTTAAAGACACATTTTGATGCAGAGAAAACTCTCATTTTTGAACAGCAGCAAAAATTACTTAACAAGTCAAGAAGAGGTAGGAGATGAAGCACCGCAGCCCCCAGGACAAAGGAAGGAGCATTAAACGTGGAGAAATCCACTATAAATCTGGCTTTGTGGAAAGTGGCAGCTACAGTGTGTTGAGGGAGGAACAGTTGGTTAAGTGGGAGGCAGCATGTGGTAGAAGCTCTACAAGACATCTCTGTAAGTGTTTTAGGTGCTAGCTAACGCTAGCTTAGCGTTAGCTCCGTGACGTCAAATATGCGACTTCTGATTTGTATGCATTTTAATTCCGAATTTTTACAATCATATAAATCCCAGATCACTAATGAACACACTCGAATCAAATATCATTAGTTATCATTTAAATTGAGATAACATATGTGTGATTTAGGATGTAAGACAAAGCAGACCAGAAAAACGCTTTTATAACTCCATTGACTTCCATTCAGTATTTTTTCAGCCATCGGGCCCTTGTGTGTAAAATTTCACATGCACAAGTTTCACGTTTCGCTGAGCAGGAGGGAGACTCGTGAGCATCGCTTTGTCATGCATGTCTCATTGAAAATGAATGAACAGTTGCGAACCTGCCAAGACTTAAACCTGAACTGAAAGACCTATAGTAACTCTAAAGGGGAGCTAGGAGATTCATAGCTCAGGTAGGACAAAACTGTTGACATGAAAACTAGTCGTGGTACAGAGGAGTAAAAAGGGGAAAACGGAAAGCAGTCATGTTTAGAGCTTGCCAGAAACCATGCAGGGTATTTGTCCGAGATTTTCTGCCATACTGACGCTTAAAATGTTTTAATTTAACCAGGGAATTATACATTATACCACAACAAGCTTTGTGTTTCCTCCCATGTCAAGTGGTCCAGCAGAGGCGGACGGATGGGTAGGGTCTTTCAAAACAAATTTTTTTTCTCACAGTTAATCATTCATAGCCTAAAGATGAAGATAATGTTTTTTCTGTAGGAACAGCCAAGTCATATGTGACCTCTGAAAACATGTAGAAAAATTTTGTTAGGTCCATTGGTAATAGCAGCATCATACAGTAGGGATGGTTTTCTTCAGCTGGGATAGGGAAAATGTTCAGCTGTCGAGACAACTTGACAGAATCCCTATGCTTAATCTAGTGTTAAAATGACACCCGTTTTGTTCATTTTGAATCATGGAATCCTGAAATTGCCAATGTGTGTGTGGAAAGAAAGAAAGAAAGAAAGAATGAGAAACAAAGAAATGCAGGAGATAAGAAAGGAAGTAAAGACAGAACAAAAAAGGACATAAGGAAGAAAAGACAAATGTAGTAAAAAGATGGATATCTGTTAGAAAGTTTTTTTATTCGTCATGAACAACTGAACCTCGCCTAGTGGATCTACAAAGCAAAACACACAAATAAATTCTAAAGTTAGTTTATATAAAGGAAAACAATTATAAATACATTAAAACCTTTCATATCTGCGGGGTAAAATATAAAAATAATGCGCCACTTAAAATTATACAATTGGTTACTTTGTGTTCATCTATCTTTTCAAATATAAGCAAAGAAAAAGAAAGAAAAACAACATGCAGCTATCATTTGAATTCTGATTATCAAACTCCATTTTAGAGGCTCCTGAAATGAGTTGGATAAGTGATATTTTTTGCAGCGGGCTTCGTCTCCAACAGGCATGAAAAAAAAAAAGGGACGAGAGAACGGGCATCTGAGAAGATGACTGACGGCTCAGGTCAGCCAATCAGAGTGGGTATGCTGCTCGGAGTTTGTCCCTCTCCTCCAGCGCCATTGGCCGCCTCTGCCAGAGAGTCGGGTGGAGGTTTGTGCTCATATTAATGACTGGCGAGGAGACGGCAGCGCATCTATGTGGTCCAGCCTGACACTTGATCGAGGGAAGAGATGCGCCCCTGATCGGCCGCTCTGAAGCAAAGAAGGGAAGGGCACTGGGAACACAGGAAGCTATATGCGCACTTCTCCTTTAACCCCTCCACCTCTGCTTTCGGAACATTTTGCCTCATAGAAAGAAGCCCGTGTATTTGTGTGCGTGCCCCCCCCCCCCTTCCTCGGATGAAAGCAGAGAACTGATTTCTCATCAGCTGCGTGAAAACGACCACACATTGTAGCCTGCTCCTCTTTTTCGCCTCACTCGATTGAGATGGGAATATAGACGGCTCTGAATGCGACGATGATTGAACCGGGTGAGTTTTTTTTCCTTTTTTTCTTAACTGTCATTTTCATTTTAGCGCATTTTACTAAGTTGATGCAGAACGCTTCAATCCATGGCATAAGGCTTTTTTTTCTATTTAATCTAGACATATAGTGATGAATAAAGCTGGGGGTTTACGGGAGAGAGGTGCACAGTAATTAAGCGGACGACTGGCCCTCGAACCCATTGCTGTAGAAAAGCTCTTTTTGTTTTGCGCAACTGTGCATGATGCAGATTCGGACTGCGCCGAGCCAAACAAGTCAAACCAACTAAAGACATGTGTCGCGTACCTGACGCGTCTTTAAATAATCCGTAGAACGACGCCTAACACCCCCCCCCCCCCCAAAAAAAAAAACACAAAAAAAACAACAACAAATATATATATATATCTGAAGTTCGTTTCATTTTTCCTAGCAGCACCATTGCACTCAAAGCCATGCTGAATGTCGGGCTTTTTACATAATTAACACGGCAGCTGAGAAGCACTCACCAACACCAATGAACCTTCATCCAGGGATCCGGTTGGTAAACACGGAGCAGGATGGCACCCACTAATAGTCCCTCCCCACCACCCACCCCCGTGCGCCCCCATCATACTAACATGGGTGTCCTATTCCTCTTGAATCTTTCAGGGATACGCATATGGAATCGAGGGCATGGGTATGATCCCCCCCAATTTAGGTGCTTGCTTCTTCTCAGTTTTGAATGCGATCGATCTTGGCCTGCGAGATGCAAATGACTCACCAGCTGCTTTTGCATCAAAACTACGCTTATTCTTCTTTTGGGATAACGTCGACTCATGCAGTGGGCCATGTTTTTGCACGCACTTTTGTCAGGAAACCTGTAACATGCCTATTTTATGCAGCTTTTAGTTATGATCTGAATCAAATATTTACGAGTTGAACCCTCAGCAGCTGTTTAAAAAATACGAGGTCAAAACTGTTTACTCCCTTCAGCACCCGTTCACTTTGTTGCACCCCCCCTTCTTCTACAGTGATAAACAGTAATGGGTTTACTTCATTAATTGTGCCACATTTGCTCAAAACAAATCAATATTACTTGTTCACAAGAAGTCATACTCTTTAAGTGAGTGGGCTTGCGAATTGCCTATTGATCCGTGTGTGAAGGGAACAGAGCTGCAGTGGGGGAAAAGGTGTTCTGCCTGCAGTGCCTTTTCTGGAGGGGGCTAAGAGCATGACAGGCAGCACGGTGTGGGTGTTCCATATTAATTTTTTTTTCCATAGGCAAGAGGGCATCAGGTTCTCTTGACAATGTGTATGCGTGGGCAGCTGAACGCCACAGCTGGTTGGGAGTGGAGTTTGAGGACTCTAACCTTACATACTGAAAGCCAATTGAATCCCTCTTTTGTTTTCTTTTTTTTTTGTGCCTGTTGCTGTCTCAAGGTATACAGACATTTACAAGCAAACGCACTGTGTCAAAACTGCTACATTTTCTCAGAATGTTTTGATGGTCTAAAGCGGGTTTAGTGAGATGCCAAACTACCAGAGGAAGTAGATTTCTCTGGCTGAGATTCAGCAGAGCCTTGCTGTGCACTGCCGCTCAGCTGGATCAATGAAGGCTCCCACAGATTCATGTTTTCTCCCTTACAATTTTTCGGGAAAAAATTCATTTTACTAAGATACCACAGATAGAGCAAGAGTTACCATTTACCTCTAAAAGTGTCAAATATGAAGTAGGACCTCAATGCCCCTCCCCCAGCTGCTGCTGTGCACTGCTGGTCAGATTTTCCCCATTACCAATAAATAATAACAAAGAAAGACACATTTTGCTGTAGCCAAACATCCTCTGTGGTATAATACACAATCAGTCCTCGGTGTTGAAACTAAAGGAGCAACACCTATCACTTTTAATGAGGTAAAACTGCAGTTAGGAGGCGATAGGAGTCACTCCTGTTAGGCAGCAGATTGTAGGCTGACCACTTAAGGAAGTAGTCCAGCTGATCAGCTATATTTGTGTTTACTCTATATAAAGCTGAGCAAATTGTGTGCATTTGATTTGGCAAAGAAATCAAAGCTCTGATCAGGAAATATCCTACCTGAGAAGTATTTTTCTTGAAAGCTGGAAACGCAGAAGGTTTGCTATTTACTTTTGATTCTAACTACGATGAGTAATAAAAGCTTCATATGTATTTCTCTCAGTTTTAGGGGTTCAAATTGAACTATGTAATGTGTGTGCCAATGGGTTAATGTTATACAAAAAGCAGAAGTGCTTGCAACTGGTTTCAATCAGCATCCTTTACTTCACTTCTCTAAATGGCAGACATATAGGATAATAGGTTGGAATGGCGCTCAATTGCTGACAGCTTTTCTATTTGAAATTCCGACTCTTTGCTTTGTTATTGCATTTCGAACTGGTAACTTAAAAAAATCCAAGTCCCGAGCCCAAATTGAATAAATTATAATATCGTACACAATGAGCATGTTCAATTGAAAAAATAATACTAAATTTGGCAGATGTTAAACCTCTTTAACTTTACTCTATATCAAAATATTAAATAAAATGTAGTAGATACAGTGGTCATATCCGTTTTAACTGGACTTGCCAGAGAGAGATTCTGATTTCTTTATATCTTGGTCTAAAGCAAAAACTGAGAAAAAGAAAGTTGCTCATTGCGCCGAATATTGTATTTTTTTCCTTTTAGTTCCCATGTGGTGACTGTTTCCATTTGTCTGAACTGAACAAGGAAGTTTTCCAAATAGAAGAACTTGTTTGTCTTGTAATACTTTAACAACACTCATAGTCACCTTTCAGCCAGCTGACCTGCAGTGTGCAAAAGCTGCAATAAGTTTTGCTGCGTAGATCTAGTAGAAAACGTCAGCCTCCCCAACACTAATCTGGCTTCCTAAATCGTTTGAAGGCTATGATCAGAACCCTTGTAGCTCTTTTTGAATATATATTTTTTCAATCCTTGATGTCGGCAACTAGCCCCAGCCTGGTGCTTTCCGATTCAGACAAGTCCACCACATAATGACGGTAACGAGCTGCCCAGGGATCTACACGAGCGCCTGAGTGAAGTGCGTTACGTATTCAGAAGATGTCTTAGGGGGATCAGCATGTTCAGCTGAGCGTGATCACTCCGATATCATCCTTTTCACAGGCAAACACAGCCGCTCCGTAAAATTGAGTAAACAGCAGAGTCAGGGGATTATAGGTGGAAGAATAGGTGGATTTTGGATCGACTGGATCCCGGGCCTAAATGATCATTTCTCATTGGGAAGAGGAATAGAGCTGGAATTCAAAAGAGCTGCAGATCGAGACACGCTTTGATGGCAACATCCGTGACATTTTGCTGCTTTTATTCTGTATCAAAAGGTCAGAATGGGATGTGATGCTTTCTTTGTGTCCACTGACATTTACTTTGCATTTTTTTTTACTTTCGGAAATTAGCTATAAGTGAGTAGTTACACTGTTTAATGTGTTGCAGAAAACAAAAACTTGAAGGAAATTATCTGCTGATTAATCTGTTTTTTGCAGATTCACATCAGAACCTGGATATAATTGAGACATATGCCCATACTGCTGCTTCAAACACAAGCATAGGAGGAGGAGGATATACAAAAAGTCCACTGCTGTGCTTTTCCATCTGTTCTGCATTCGCCTTGACACAGACGGCACTTCGTCGTGCTAATGAATAGGTGCTGGATCAGCTGTCGGGGTATCGATGAAGCTGCAGGGTGAGAGGCGTGCGCGGCTCCACCAAGATAGATTGGCAATGCACAAAGACGCGCTTGTGCCGGGATATAAAATCTCGCCGATCGGCAAACCGGAGGTCAGATTCGGAAGAGCCCCGTCTTCTGTCTGTTTTAGCTGAGGAAGAGTAACAGAAGGAGAAAGCCCATATCAGACACCATGAAATCATAATAAAGAGGTCCAAGCTTGCGATAAACGCATTTCACTGGCATATAATGATTGATTCTGTCTGCCGCAGGAACTTATTCCCTGCAGGCTCATGGACCCCTTGACCAGCCATATTTTATTCATATAAATATAGATAGCTGTGCATCTTAGAGGCAGCACACACACCATATTTGCACCTGCAGATTCAATTTGGCTCAGACTTTGAGGGATATGCCACTGGCTCCCCCCCCCACCTACCCCTTCTCTCACACCTCCCCTTGTTCACTCTGGCTAGCAGCCATACATGAAACATTATGCAGATTTTTGTCAAGAGTGGGTGCGATTATGTTGGGGGAGAAATGAGAGTTGCAATGCTCACTACGCCTTTGACCTTATCAGCAGCAGCCTTAAGCTGGATACCTTGGTTTAATTTTAATGGATGCAGCATTATTCGAATTAGACAGGATTGGGGGGGGGGGGTAGCTTTGCACTGCTCTGTAACCGTGTGCTGCACTGAGGATACATTAAGCGAATTAGTGTATTTTTTCCCCCTTCTCTGTGAGAATTCTGCTGGCATCTCTTTGTCCGTACATTTCTACATCTGCCGTGTCCTTTTAGCATTGGACGGTGCAGCCACGTTGCCGCTTCCTTCTCACTCGGCCCAAGGGCACGTCTCGTCCAGAGAGATGGGGCTGAAGAATCAGAGACGGGGTTCCTGTGGTTAATTTGGAACATTGATTTTACATTAACAGCCGACGCGCCGCTGATTCATGGCCGCACAAGTGCAGATGTAAGGTTTCCATCAGCTCGCGCATGGATGCTCGGGAACTTAGACACATGCTGCAAGTTTCATTATGCACAGACACATAGAATGCTCCCTTTAATGGACTCTCCCTTACCTTTGAGAAAGCATAATAGTAAATCAATGAGGTGAAGGGCAGTGGGAGGGACGGTAAAGCCGTCCACCCAATATGGGGCTTACTGTGAATATATAATGGCCCGATCACACTTGCAACACACTACAGATTGTGGCCCTCTTAGACATGCCTTTTAACATAAGGATAATTGATATTATATATATATATATATATATATATATATATATATATATATATATATATATATATATATATATATATTAAAAATCAGATATGTATTTATACATTTAGTAACATTTAGCTGTTGCTTGTCTTCACTGTGCTTCTGTGTTTAGCAGAATCTACAAAAACCTGTGAAAAGACAGATACAAAAAAACTGAATGGCAGTTGCCCCCAATAGCTAAAAAATATAAAGAACCTACTAATGTTTTTAAATATAAATACAGTAAATCAAGGTTTAACAATTTTTCTGCTATTTTACATCTAAATCAGATTTAAGACTGGATTTTGACTTTGCCACTCCAGAACTTTCTGGGTTTTTTTTATATTCAGAGGTAAACTTCCTTTGGATTATTGCCGTACTCTATAGCCAATCTCTTCTTAGGTTAAACTCCCCCAATTATAGCTGGATATTTTCCGTCAAAGCTTCCTGCCAGGGAGCAGAATTCATGGTTCTATCAATTAATTCAATTGAATTCAGCTGCTTTATATAGCACCTTCATGGAGGACATTCAGTTACCGGAAACATCACCTGAGTTGATGCCCTCCATCCAACAGGTCATTGCGGTTAAGGCTGCTATCCAGAGTATTTCAGGAAGAGAGATCGATTTTTTTAAAAATCCAACTACCAAAGACCCTCCCAAAACATCCCTCCCGCCTCCCCTCTCATTCCCTCTAGCACTAGGAAAGCAGCAAGTGCTGTCAAGCATCTCTTAAGTGTATTTTTTATGGACATTTCAGAGGTGAGGGACTTCTCCATGACTGATGCTCTCTTCCTATATGGCGACAGTAAACAGGAGCAGCCTGTGTGCATGGCCCCGTCATCACAGGTTTGCGTAATGTGCATAAAAGTTGATTGACAGCCGACAAGGCAGAAACTCAAATTCTTCTAGCTAAAAAATTTGCCAGTAAGTGTGAAATCTATAGTCGTCTATGGAAGGAATGAGGGACTTAGGGAGCAAAACAAATTTTGTGGAGCACTAGCCGTTTATCATAGTATTAAACCCCACTATCATTTGAAAGTTTGATAAATCTTAAATACATAAAAATGTTTTCCAGACTTCAGCTATAATTACAGCAAGTAGAACAAATTCTGAAGAAACAAAGCAGCACCGCCATCACCAAAGTCATTTTTAATATCTCTAGATAATTTTAATTTGAAGTTTAATTGGAACTGGGTTGTTTAAACAGCATCTAGAATGCTACATGAAGCACTGAATTTGTCCTTTTTGGAAGGAAACTTATTAAAGATTACCAAGTTACAGAACATGCATCTATTTAAGAATGCTCCTTATTTCACCAGTCAAAAAAAGTTTTTGAAAATCAAGCTTATCTAAACTAGCACAGCAACATATAGCAGGCCCTGTACCGCACTCTAAAAACATTTTCAGCATTGTAATAATTAATTATTTGTGGAACCTACAGATAAGAGTTCCTTACCATCTTAGACATTTTCAAACATTTTATACAAAAATGTCAAGATTTTAAATAAAAAAATCTCAATATTAGAGTATAGAAAAGTATGAAGTTTTGTTAAAAAAGTGCTTTTCAATATATATTTTTGTTACAAATATGCTCTTGATTTGTTCTATAAGAATCATTCACCCTCAATGTATTAGAACTCATTAATCTAGTTATTCATAACATGTAATTGAAACTTCTATATTTTCTAAGATAGATATGATTATCATTTCTTTCCCATAAACAAAAAGCTCAGATATTCCGTTACCGGAGCACAATGAAAAAACCCTATCCAATGTAAAAAATAATTTTATATATATATATATATATATATATATATATATATATATATATATATATATATATATATATATAATCTATCAACTTAACATACACAACTAAAATGAAAGACAACTTTAAAATACCTACATCAGCTTAGTGATTTTCTACAGCTTGTTCCTGATCTGTGGGTAACTTTATTTAGATATACTATTTGCTTAAATATAGGCATATTTTAGCTTTTTTTGCTTCTTGTTATACTTAATTCAGATAGAGACAATTATCTTGGTATCTTGTTTAAGATTTTTGGTAAGATGGAGCAGAAGAAAAGACAAAATGGAACCTCGACTGCAGTAATGTGGGCATTGCTTGGGTCTGTCATGGTGAAACTTTTTTCAAAGACTGAGCTCTTGATTTACTATCCCTCACCTGTAGTCATTAGGTATCAATGTTGACCTGAAGGGCAAAATCCAGGACATAAGCTTCTGAAAATACATTCTTTTGTACGTTAACTGGACTCAGCCATAGAGACATGATGCGGAGCTCCATCATCCAGGAAGAACTGGGTGAAGAGCCACTGGTGCTTTGAATCATAAAGATTCGGTGGAAATGGTTTGTTCATGACAGAATAATTTCTCCTTTAAAACTTTCTTCAGATGTTTTCTGAGCACATCCCACTTTAAGGTGACCCCAGGACAAACCATAACTCCCTTCTGGCATGAGAACACCTTGGGATCTCACAAAACGAGGGAAATAACTCTAGCATGGGGATTGGTAGAAACTCTTGCAAAGGAATGCATTCAGACTGCCAGAGGTAACAAGCATTGTCGAGGGAATTAGGCAGAACACAAGGCAGAAACCTGGATACCCAAGCAGTCCGAATGTAATGCCTGCATTCTCCACAGTTCATTGCTTGTGTGGTTCGTGATGCTAATAGTGAACATCGTGAGAATTTTTTTACCATCAGGGTTTGAATAGCAGAGACAAATGTGAGAAAGCTCTGGGAAACGGAGCAGAAATCTAAAAGTAGACAAGGGCCCGACATTATCATAAGAAAAGGCAAACGAGAGATGGGAAAGGCAAAAAAATAAAAAACCTGAGAGAGAGAGGAGGGGGGCTGACTTGAAGAAACCTTCCAAGGCTTATTACCAGTGGATCAAAATTCCCAGTGAACCATCCCTACAATACACACGCTATTCTTTTAAAAGAAGAAGGCAATTCTGTTGTGCCCTACTTTCCACTTATGTCTGACCTTTATGTCTTCCACCCAGTTTTACCATAGTGATTGTAATGCCTCGGCAGATGCTATACTGCCTTGTTACCACTTAAACCGTGCAGGTTTCATAATCAGCTCCCCAGAGGCAGGTTTGCTATACCTTTCAGATTCTTTTATCTATGCCCATTGTATCCCAAAGATCCAATGTATTGTACTATAAATGATTTTATTTTCACATGAGCGATAGGTCAACTTGCAACCATGTGGGGCATTGATGAGTAGCCAACCTGCAACAAAGTAATCACCTCCATGTCACCGCTTCAGTACACCTCATCCAAGCGCCGTGAAGCGAAGGAGAGGATTTATAACTCATTTCAATAAAGAGCACAAAACAAACAGTTCTGCCTGGTTGTTTGGCTGCCCGGACGACTTCAGTCAGGCTTTCCTGAGTTACCACTGCAGAGTCACCAAGACCATCACTTTCTGCCCCCTTAGTGAGAACGCTCATTAATTTAAAGTGGTCATATCTCACTGGTCTCTAATCAAACTGTATTTGTGCCATTACTGTCCGCCGCAGCCACAGTGTTAGCATAATGGAGGTGGCCTGGTGGGGATGCGAGCGAAGCGTTGCCAAGATGTGAATGGAAAAGCCTTTCACCTTGACAGCAGGGTGAACCTCTTAAAGGAAGCGTTGGCCAAGTGATTGCAGTGCCTTCTCCAGAGGGGAGTAAATTAACTACAAGCTAAAAAAAATTTATAGTGCAAATTATTAGAGTAACAGATTTTGATGAATAGAAAAACAAGCATCGGGCAACAACAGCTAGAGAAGAGCCCAAAGAATGTCATATTTTTTACTTTACTTATTTTCATACATTTTCTTACAAATTGCATACAAAAATATTTAAACCACCATTCTCAAAGTAGGATTAAAAGCATACATACAAGCTCAGTAAAGGCACATCTTCATAAATTAAAATCTCAACTTTAAGTTTATTTATTTGAGTCAATTAGAAAAGTGAAACTCCAAAACAATATAAATTAGTCATACACAGTGATATATTTAGCAAATTTCACACAATTTTATTTACAGCTAAAGTAAACCCAAATTTCACTTTCACAGAAAATCTGGATAATTCCTAAGGACTTTGTAATACATACTTGTCTATTAACAAAAGATAAAACTATGTACACTATATACACTCAGGTTTTTGGTGCTCTTTTTGAAACAGTTTTTTGCATGGTGTAAAAAATAACAACATATGGCCATTGTGAATGACAGACAAAAGTTTGACAGTTGTTTCTGGATGTTCGGTGTGTTGCAACTCATTAAACTCTGACTCTATTCTCAGTCCAAACTGTGCGAAATATCCCTAAAACTCTTGGAGGAGTCTACCTAAAAATATTACTGTTAAGCCTAGGTTCAACTTCTCCCTGAGCAAGTTTGCACACAAACTGACAGATGACTTTTCCTTTTATACCTCTCTGTCGGTGTGTCAGCGTTGCAAAGTAATTCCATGCGTGGAAAGCAGGGGGTCCAGACGTTTTATGGTGGACCTGCTTACAATTGCAGTCAAGTCTGTCAGCTAGAGTCTATGTACTTCAGCTTGTAAATGCACAAGCACTCATGGAGAAATGGCCAACAGAAAGTAGATTTGGTTTGAACTGAAAAGCTCATATAATACTCTAATACCCTTTTTTTTTTTTTTTACATCTGTTGGTGTTCAAAATCACCAAAAAACCAGATTAGATAAACTAGAGTTGCAATATAGCTGCAAAGATGCATTGAATATTAATTACATCAGATATAGATACTTATGGTGAAATTATGTTCGGCTGACAAATCACAAACGTGCGCGCTCCGTTGCATTCCACGAATAGTTAGAAAATTTGGCTCTACTTAATCCGTGCTTGCATAGGTGATGGAGAGCCCTTGCATCCACAGATAATGCCGTTTCGCGTCTCTGTGCTGACTTAGATGAAGAAGTATAAACTAGGCTTCATCTTTGTTGCTTGGAATCAGTACTATTAACTGCCAACTCCCTTCAGAGGGGTATTTTTAGAATACCTTTCTTGTTGAGGGTGTGAAATATTTCTGTATTAGAAATTCTGCTTTATATATTTTATAATCCAAAAAAAATCATGCATTTTATATTTTCATATTAATCTATATTAATAAATAAAGCTATTGGATATATATTTTTGTGTGCAATGAATCTGAGTTCCAAGGGATCTGACAAACCTCCACTGAGCTGTTTATTTTACCAGCAGACATGTTGTTTTTTTTAGCCTGTTGCCAAAGTTTCTTTTTAAACAGTTCTACCTTAAAAGTGTTAACTTGACCAGATATATATTTTTATCCAACTAGGTAAATGTTACTTTTGCATTTCATATGCATCTTAAAAAAAAAAATAAACCCCTCCATCCTAGTCAATATTTTCCACATTAACATTTATGAATTTTTCAGTTTATTTCGGATCTTTTCCTCCATCTTAACCAATTTTCTATCGCCTTCATTTAGCCATGATACACAGATGACTGACAGCTTTTAAACCCTATTTTGTGCTCCATACAGCCTTGATGCCTTCAGCATCCTTTAAACCGTAAAAATGGTGCGACACAATTTCAGCGGTTTTAAAAGCTTCTGTATTACAGAATCAGCTCATGTCTACTCGCAATGCTGGTGCAGTGACCCTGTCATTACAAAGACTTAAAACCTTTGCTTGGAAATTAGCTGGAGAATTGATCTGACAAGTGCATTTTACTTCGCTTATTCTTTGCTTCTGGCAAAATTATATCACAGTATAACAACTGCAGAGAACGGTTTCATGCTTTGCTGATTTGGAAAGTATTGATTACCATAGAAATATATAAATCATCTTGTCCATGAAGAATTTGTGATCCATTTGTAAAACTAACAATGGTTGTGAGCTGTAACATTCACAGTCATCAGTTTTACCTTTGCCAGTTATATAGTGGAAAATCCCATATCTGGTGCACAACTCTATTACAATGCTTGATCCCCAAATACTGCACAAAACAAAAACAAAAAAGAATGCGTCTGTGTATCATCAGTCCAGCACAGATCTACCTGGTGGATTCAGCAATCAGCTAAAGCATTATACCCTGACAGCTCAAGTGAATGGCATTGATCTTCTTGTTACAGTGGACTATTCTGCTGGGAAACCCTGTCTCTTTGACATATACCAGCCACTAAAAGAAACAAACCTAGAAACCCCTCTCAACCTCCTTTCCCCTGTGAGGCAGTGACATTCCCTGAAACTCGCAGCCTTCCACATTTGAACGATCATGCAGCAACAGCACATGCTACTTACGAACACTATGAGGAGCCCAAGGCAGCGCCTTGTCTTCCAGACTCCCTCGTTCCAAATTTGATTGAGTGGTCACAGAACGTGGTCCCGGGAACACAGCACTCCGCTCGATTTCCCAGTTCCGGACACCGTGAGACACCACCGGAGGCGCTTTCCTTATGCCCGGATGGGCAACAGCTGTTTGCACGGCATGAGGGGCCCTGCTCAATATCAGACCGGCTTTGTAGTTCTTGCAGATAAGTGCATGTTAAAGTGTGTTTTTTTTTGTATAAATATTTATAATTTTGTTCAGCATTCTGATAGAAAAAGTAAATGAAGAGAAACAGTCATTGTGCAGTGCCTTGCAAAAGTGTTCATTCCTCTTGAACTTTACCACATTTAACTTTATCCGATTTAAAAGTAGATGGACCAAAACATAGTGGAATACAACTGTAGAGGAAGGACAATGATTTAAATATATTTTTGTAAAATATTCTAAAAAGTATGGGATTTTATAATCACATTGTATAACCACCAATTGATGCATATACCATTCACTAATTACGTGGACTTCTAAAGACAAGTAATTGCACGGGATTGATTTGGACTGAAGAGCGCACATGTGGTGGTAGTATTATGCTGCTGAGATGTTCATCAGCAGGAAAAGGTAAGCTGGTCTGAGCTGATGGCAAGGTGAATAGAGCTAAATAGATGGTAATTGTTGAAAGAAAAAAAAATGAAAAAAATAACAAACAAACTTAGAATGTGCGTAATTTTCTTTCCCCTTAAATATGTACTACTTTGTGTTGGTTAAAGAAAATCCCAATAATACACTTGTAATGTAAGTAACCGTACTTTAAAGGTGATTATGTATGAATACATTGGCAAAGAGCTGCCTTATATTTTTAAACACCTGCAACTTTATTTAGTCAATGTTGGACTTAAAGGCAGTTTTGAGTAGGGGGCTGTGTCAAATGCCAGTGATTGAGTTAAGGGTTCCTCAGAACAAACCCCCATGCAAGGAACTTGTTTGCTGTAATGTTCACAGGAAGGATTAATTCTGGCCAAAGTGAAAAAGCCCATTGGTTAGACTGTCAGCCTACTACTGTAATGGAGTTGCTTTAGAGTTCGTGGCTAGAATGATTGCCCCCCACTTCCCTCCCTCCGACACCTGGGAACTCACGTTAGCTCCATGAGTGAACATCTTAGCCTGACCTATAAAGGGCTTCCTAAACAAACATAGCAGTTGCAGCTTTAATGCGTTAGTGCAGGTGAAGATTAGGTTACAGGAGATTCCATCTCCAACTGGCTGAGTTAACGTTTCCAGGGGCTGATTATGTATCTGTGGACGCGGAAGATTACCTGGAGCTTTTCTATGTACAAATACCAAGCATCCATCTTGAAATTCAATTTTCCCCAGCCATATTAACCACATTTCTCCCTGTCAAGCAGCTGCAATCCACTTATTGCCAAACACAGCATAATATTTTTCTTTTCTGCTAGGAAATCCTTGTTTTATCAGTTTCTTTGACTGGTCTTTGATGCAGTTTTAGAGCTTTTTTGTGTGTCATGACAGCCCCCTAAAATGCCACTGGGGGTTATTACACAACTGCTTAAACTAAGACAAGTTCCTCCACTACAAGTCCTTTTGTCCTCCAGATCTTTCCACTCCCCCTCCCATCTGACTCAATTACCGCCAACCGAGCAGCGGATTGTGGGAATTAGCTGTATAAAGCAGCATTGCATAGAGTGGGGTGGGCTGTGACTGGACCTTCACTAATAGGTTTGTACAAGTCCGCAGTCACAGCAGTCACAGTGCAGGGCCTCTGGAACACAGACTGCCTTCTTCCCCGGCTCTGCATAATATAGTCGGTCAACACCAAATTATGTGCTCAGACGCATGCCGACGATTTGGATACTTCACTTGAACTGATTAAAGCGACCTTGAGAATGTGAATTGTAGTTTATTAAAATTCTAAATAAGGGTTCTGTTGTTCAAAGCTTTCAGTTTTTAGTTTTAGGGGAGTTTCCACTTTTCATTAAATCCGTTGCATAAAGATTTTCATCACGGATCAATATAAGGCCATCTTGCCTTGACTGGGACATATCCATAAGGTATTTTTTTTTTAAATACCAAGGCATTGAACTTGATGTAGTAATCTTAACACAAAGGCAGTGACTCATAACTTTCTGGTTGTATTTCAGAGAAACTACAATTCAACCTTAATGTTATTCATTCCCCTTGCAGATATAGCTTTAAAGTCATTCTTAATATTGTATTACCATGTTTCTTGTGATAAGACTTTATTGTAACATTTGGGAGCAACCCAATCAAAGGTCAGACTTCAATCTGATATAAAATCAAAGAAGTGGCACTCATCATTAAGGATTAATCCTTAAAATACTAATAGAAATATGAAAAATGCTGGTCAGCAATTATATGAAAGGTCTTATGAATTAGTAGAAGAGTATACATTGTCGACATTCCATTTTTTGTATCAAATGTAAAAACATTTTTTTTTAATTTCTGCATCACTTCATCATAAGACACCATCTTATTTTGGAAATAATTCCCGTATGAATAATTTTGGTTCAAATGTACACACATAATGCACATTTCTAATTCAGTAATCTAGTTTAGATTTGATCAGTCCATATTCCTTAAAAAAGTAAACAAAAGTGAGTTATCCCTTTAGTTTAGCACTGAAAAGACGGTCCGTATCAAATTCTAAATTCAACATTGTTAGTAGGAAATAGTGAGGCCCCACGGTGGTTAGTATCTATTTGTATCTCATCTGTCATGGTTTTTTCCCTTCTGTTATGGATGCCAAATATTGCTATACAAAGTTTTTAAAATATCTTAAAGGTTCTTCAATGGTGAAGAATGGTAAATATCAACTTTACTAATACAACAGGACATCTAAACTACTTTCGGAATCCGTCTTAACTGATCATATGAGTTTAAGACATAACTACGAAGTGAAACATTTAGAGCCCCGACTTCCATTTCGGAGGCCAAAATTTTAGCTTAGACTAATTTCATTGCAAGAAGGCATGTCAATAGCAACTGAGCAGAGCACTTTTAATATTGTGGAATTTTGTAGCACCCCTAGAGTAGACAGGAGTTAGTATTTTTAAGATACTCAGACAGAAATCTTCATATGATGTCACAATTTGAATGAAAGAAAATGTATTTTAGAGAGCAAAAAGTAGTGTTACCATACTGATAATACTAATTACACTGAACAAAAGTATAAAACACTTGTTTTTGCTCCTATTTTTTATCAGATGAACTTAAAGTTCTGAAACATTTTCTACATACACAAAATAACGATTTCTCTCTAATATCGTTCACAAATCTGTCTAAATCTGTTACGGTAAGCACTTCTCCTTTCCTGAGATAATCCATCCCATCTAACAGGTGTAACATGTCACGATGCTTATTAGACAGCATGAATATTGCACAGATATGCCTTAGACTGCTCACAATAAAACACCACTCTGAAATGTTAAGCTTTGTTTTATTGGGGTGTCTGGGGCCTCAGAAAACCAGTAAGTATCTGGTGTGACCAACATTTGCCTCATGCAGTGCAACACATTTCCATCAGGTAGAGTCGATCAGGTTGTCGATTGTGGCCTGTCGAATGTTGGTCCACTCCTCTTCAATGGCTGTGCGAAGGTACTGGATATTAAACAGATTTTTGAACAATATTCGACGGAAATGGTTATTTTGTGTATGTAGAAAATGTTTTAGGTCTTTGAATTCATCTCATAAAAAAATGGGTGCAAAAACAAAAGTGTTGCATTTATATTTTTGTTCAGTGTACATGGATACTGAGAATCAGTATGATATTAAGTGTTGAAAAGGATTTGTGAACAGCATTTTTAAAATAAGAAAACATTATCACATACATGTTGGGTAATTCATTAAATGAATCCTTGTTAATCGATGTTAAATATATTGGCCACCTCATATGGCACATTGTCCTCTAAATTCTACTAATCTCATCATGGATTTCTAGCAGTCTGCACAAAGCAGGCAACAACATTCGCCAAACCAAACACAATCTCTTTCCTGATCTATTGGCATGTCTTAATATTGTTACCGACCATCATATCCTCAACTTATCCATCCTCAAGCCTGGCCAAAATCTGATAGTGTAATGTGACCCGTGGACATTAAAATAATGGATCCCATGCCCTAATTAACATCATTGGATAAGCAAACAATAGCACACCCTGTCAGAGCCCCATGTAGGGAAGGCTGATTGTAGCCAAGCAATAACAATTAAGCTGACCACATTACGCTGCTGGTGATTGTTATTAGTAAGAAGAACAGCCAAAACGAGCACAGGTGAGACCTGAACACTGTAGGCTGAATTACAGCATCTGTGCTGTGTTTTCAGGGTGCAGATCAACTGCATAACCTACATCGAGGAGCCAGTGCTGAGGGAGAGGGGCTAATCCCTGTTTATCAGAATGCTCTGTGTAGAAGCTTATTAAAGTGCCAGGTGCTCTTGAAAAATAATACCACCACCCCCATTGACTGTTCCCCCCACCCCCCTGTTTTTACTGGCTCTATGTTGTCCTCTCCCATCCCTACCACTTAGGCCAACACTGGAATAGATCTTGAATAATAAAGCTTTGGCTTGACTCTGGTAGTAGGGAGACATTTTTGCTGCAATCGGAGGTCCTCACTCATATTTACCCCCCATAATGCACACAGTTCCTCTGTGGCCACTGAAGTGGAAACAGGACTGTTGATGAAATGAAATCACTTCTCTATTTTCCCTAGTCTCACTTCTCAAAGCTGCCGTCACACTTTTTTCTTGAATCCTTCCATTTCATCCCCTATTTCTTTTTGACTGCACCTTGTAATGCGACGCCTGATCTTTAACGCCCAAAATATCACAAGCACCATCAAAACCCATCTGCTTAGACTCACAAATGATAAATAGCAGGGTGCACTTCAACTGTGGAGTGCAAGAGGCACTACATTAAAAGGAAACAGTGAGGCCTAACTTGCATCAAGAGGATGCACTAGTAATTGCTCTAGAAACAAAGTTCTGTTCAATGATCACATTTAAGCTCAATTAACAGAACTTCATAATGTTTATCATCTCTAAGAGACTTATGAGATGCGATGCTGTTTCATTTTAACTGCATCGACTAAAGTGGTTTCACTGCAAAAGAAACATTTTACTGACAATCATAGAATAAAGTCATATAATCACAACACACCAGCAGAATATTGGGCTGGTAATAGGGGCATGAATAAATGCATAAATCATGATTAGGCACTATTCTCATTTTGTAGTCATAGATCTCTACATTGGAAAAAATAACCAACTGTAAAGCCTCTTTTTACTTGTTTCAAACAGAAAAGGCTCACAAAAGGGTGATTTCTGAAAAAAAAGTAATCACCCTTTTGTGAGGAAGTTCCATATTATCAGCTTATAAGGTGAGATACTCTTAGGTGTCCTGTACATTTAGTTTGTATTGATGAATTGCAAAAGTGTAAAATATCCCAGACCATGTTTGACTGCTCCTTATATCAGGAAATTTGTCTAATTCTTAGTTCAGGTTTGATCAAACAAGGTGTTTAGAATTCTTGGCCATCAGAAGTAATTTGTAACAGGTCAACGATTCAAGAAGTAAAGCATTTTATAAATGGAGGCTTAAACAAAGAACATAAAGCTCAAATATGTTTTGACAAAGTCATATGTTGACAGCAACCGGAAAGCTGAAAGAGACAAACTTAAATTTGATTAAAAATATTGATGTGCTTAAATATTGAAAAAATTTTGCCAAAATGGTTTCTTCTTCGAAAAGTTAATAGTACATACAAAAATGGAAAAAATAGGTAAAAAGCCAAACACTGACTTATAACTGATGCTTATTAAATGTACATGTGTGTTTTATTTAAACATTTGGTGCACTTTAAATTGCAAAGTATTGGAATAAAGGACCATTTGGGCTGTGCTGAATCATCACGGGAATCTTCTTGGACTTTTTTTTAAAAACAAACGAGCAGGATGATAAAAAAATCCATTCTTGCATTGCTTTGGTGTGACGTCCTTTGGATAACAGCTTTATCTATTCATTTTGTGACATGACTAAATACAAGATTATCCAAAATAATTTAGTGGGAAACTGAATTTCAGCTACAGAGAAAGTATTCAAAGACAGCAACGATCAAAAAATACATACTTGCAAGAAACAATCACTTTGTTAAGCAGCCTGAAAAAGTTGACATATCACCTTTAAACGTTTGAGGAACATAACCTCTGACTGTTTGGCTCATCTTTATCACATGTGGTAGGGTGAGCATTTTTTGATTTCCAAAAAAGAGGACAATTAACAGAGTTCTAAACCAGTTTCAGGACTGTGCAAAGACTTTTGATTTTAACATATGGTTAGAATAAACAGTTAAATAAACTATAGATCAAAAAAAGGCAACCAAAAAAGTTACTTCAAAATCTCTAGCAATGAATTAATAATAGAGACAATTAATCTTCTGAATTAGAAAATGTACCAGTAACAATAGTTAAATTTTAAAGCCATATTTGAAAAAAAAACAAACAAACAAAAATCTGAAATAATCTGAGAAAATATTTTACTTTCCAGTGAAATAAAAGTAAAAAGCAGCAGTCTAAAAAAGACAATAAAGAGTAGGTAGGCATCGATACTGATATCGGGTATCAGGGCCGATACCATTCTAATGTCAGTTAAGTTTATAGATACCATGAACCAATACTTAAAATTTGGAAACTGCAATAATTTCACAGAAAAAGTTTCTTTTTCACTTGAAATTTTATTTGTGTTGTTATTTTTTATTTAATTCACCATCATCTGTTGTAACAAGCAGAGAAGAAAATAAAACCTGTCTTCTAATTCATTGCATTTTGCACTAATCGGCATTAGTACTCTGTATCGGGAACTACTCCGATTCAAGTATCGGTATGGTATTGGTTTGAAAAAAAATTGGTATTGTCGCAACCCTAATAAAAAGCTCTATATTCCATTCTTTAGTTTATTCTTCATTTTCCTCAGTCGATGTATACTGTAAACCAACACTTATTTTCTCAGAGCAATATTATAGTTTTTGTGTCAGTGTGACTGATGGGATCTTTGTCAATTTGACAGACAGAACCACACGTTCCAGCAATGGCAACTCTCTTCATCTGTAAAGCTACACTTCCACTTTGATAGCTTGTAAAAGGTGGGAGCGCAGGGCAACACAGTGCAGCACATCCAAGTGTAGGACATCCAGCTTTTTGTTCAGTTTATGAACATATCAGAACCTTATACTAGGCAGCACCTTGGGGAGGACGTCAGATAAGCGATAATTTCCATTTCCATTGCATCATTGATTGATGATTAAGTAGCCTATTCTTATTGGTACCCTGAAAAACAATAAACACCCAGATATTTTCTTTAATCTATGAAATCCCCCGGATGCCCCGTACAGCATGTGAAAAGTGGATATTTTCCGTGGAAAGAGGATGCTTGGTCATCCTCGATGTGGTATAAAAGGTTGAATAACTGGTACATGTTGTAAAACTTGCTTAACTGATTTTATGTAAATTACTCAGTAAATTCCCCCCATACGCACACACACACACACCAAAAAATGTTAAATGTTTTTGTAATGAATAGACACAGTTTTACAGTTACAAGACCCAGTTTTTTTCTAAATTAATCTCTAAGATGCAAAGATAAACATTCAGCAAATTTTGTCTGAAAATGTAATAATCTTGAAGACAATGATTTCACTTTTTTTTCACCAAAATAATTTTGGTGAAAAAAATGCTTCTACTTGCAAAAATGATAACACGAACAAAAAAACTAAACATATTTGTACAAAGGCTCTATGACTTCCAACACAATAATTAACCCCTATACATGGCTTGATTTCTTTTAAGAACAAAACGTTTCTTTGGGATGTTTTTGTCAAAATTCCTGTAATTGCATATGCATTTGATCAAATCTGTTCTTTTTTTGTTTTGTTGAACTGACAGGCAAATTCGGCACTGTTTGCTTTCCTTCTATAAAGTACCTTAATTTAAAACGGCAAGAATGACTTCATCTTTTTAAAAAAGTTATCAATAATGTAGATGTGGTGTCCAATAGTTTGTTGTTGTTAATCATGTTACAATATTTGACTTGGTCTCCTCTTTGTGAATCATCATTTTGACTACTTTGATTTAGAGGGCAAGAACACTGTTCAAAAGTGTTGGATTTTAACCATGTCACTGACCTGTACTCTCATGGAACCAGTGGTCTAAGGTTACTCAAGGGAGGAGGTCTTGCATTGTTTAAAGATGTGTCCCATCTCCTACACAGCTGATTGAAACGGCTTAATTGTCTCCTTGGAAGGTCATCTTGTTCTGTAGAGGCCTGCAAATGAACCATTCATTCGATTCAGGTTTGTTGAACATGAAGAGATTTAATTTCCATGCTCCTTTCTATCATCTTAGTGAAAACCAAGCTCTGACTAAGAAAGATAAAAAAAATAAAAACATACAACGTTGATTTCGTTTTGATTTAGCATCAAATTTGACACTAAGTGAAATCTTGGGTGACTTGTCTGAATATTTCAATACCAGGGACACTTTTCACAAAGTACAGACTATAAATGCTATGTTCTTCTGCTACTTATATGTCAGCTGGGAAAAAAATGAGATTACTTTTGATTGTTTTATTACTTCAGAGGTATACATATAAGGGCACATTTTAATTTCAAATTGCCTACTTTATCAGATTCAGATTTCTAGATTTTTTTTGGCAATTCTTTACACATTCTAAACATCAGAGTATAGTATTAAGTATTAATCTTAAACTATTAGAATTGTAATTTGGGTTCATTTGTTGGCTTGAATTGGCTTGCTATGGTGATGTGAGACAATTTTACTACTATACTAGTATGGAATAAAACACATTAGCTCAGTTAAGGGCACAGTTTTTGGATATTAATGATTATTCCATTAGGGAATAAAAAAAAAAGTTTTTGTCTTAAGGTCCAGTTAAGCTTAGATTTCAAGTTTTCCAGGAGAGGAAAAAGAAGTAAGCCAGCACTGTTTTTATTAGCCAGAAATCAAAATAGCTAGGTAAAGTTGTGAAAAACAAAGATAGCGCTTTTCAGGTAAATATAAATGTTGGCCTCTAAAATATCCTCAGCCTTTAATTGTACAGCAGGAACAGTTGCTTTTCGATAACAGAAGATTAAGTAAGCTTGAAAATAAAACCAGTGTATCAAATATTAATGAAGATTTTACTATGCTTACACATGCCATAAATTGAATGATTAGAACCCTTCAGAAAATAAACAACATTCACAGAAAATAAATACAGCTGCATTTTAGTTCCTACTTTCATTGTACTGTGCATGTATGTTTTTGGCTTCTAACTCTATTAGTACTACTCATACAATTGCTCCCCATAAAATACAGTACTTTACTCAGTAGAATGTAGATTACAGTCTTCTGGTAGTCTAAAAAAAGTTGAACAGTACAGCCATGCAATATTTGACTGGATATATCATTGACTATCATTTGGCATTCAATATTCATGGTCTCATTTTGAAAGTAAATTTTGACCCCATCTCTTTTTTTATTGCTTTCTCTTCTTTAATAACATTTTCCCCACCAATATACTGTGTGACTTTGACAGATATTTAGAGAACACCATGGGCATTTTAATTTTTAAGCCTGCTATTTTTGTGTCCTCTATCAAACAGGTGCAAACTGCATCTGGGTCAAAAGGCTTGTTTGCCTTTACTACCGACCCATCTCATGTTGTTTGTGACTGGCTGCCCATTTACTTGTTGCTATAGCGACTGGCATTTTCCATTGCAGCTTCCCTTTAAGGCCTGGTGGTTAAGCCCTCGGATGTTTGCCATTTAAGAATCTTAATAAGCTTTCTTCTTAACTAATATTAAGCTCACACCCCCCTAACATCAAAACTGAATGGCATATAATAAGGGCACATGTGGTACATCCAAGAAATGAAGTCTAGAAGGTCAAGCAGATATGAATCCATTGTTCTAAGTCTTAAAGGGAGCACAAATATAAATGTCAAGATGCATCAGTGTGCCTATAACAAATGTCAATATGCCCAAATCCCTCTCCTGTGACATTCCTTGACCACCTCCATTGTTGTGTAATACTAAAAGCTCTTCTCTGTCTTGTTTGTTTTCTGCAGGTAGAAATGGACTGGCCTCTGGAGTCTCAAAGCTATTGAAGACAATAAGAGAGGACATTTTTCTTTAAATAACACTAACATATAGAGTATAAACATACATGCTTTTTTCTTTTTATCCCCTTCTTCTACTTTTTTTGTTAAAAGTGCAACTTGGGTTCCAAACCCTTAAACTGGAAGCTACATTGAGTTATTGGCCATTACATTCAAGGACATCTACACAGCAAGACAAAAAAAACCCAAGGGAACCCAGTGGTGGTGTCTGGTTTGGTGAGGGGGGTGAGACAGTCACCTCTGCAACAGCAGCAACACATGATTTGTTGTCTTTGAAGGCAACCACTGAGAATCCTTTATCTGCAAAGACCAACGTTGGTTGAAGGAGAAACGGTTCAACATGAAGGACATGTCATTTGTGGATTGCTTGTTAATTGGGTTGGCTATGGCCTCTCTTCTTGTAGCTACTGAGGTGAGGCCTGATTGCCCGAAGCTTTGTGGGTGTGAAATCAGACCCTGGTTTTCTCCTACTTCAGTGTACATGGAGATGCAGACAGTGGATTGTAATGATGTGGGACTTTTTAACCTGCCAGAAAGATTACCACTAGGCACACAAGTTCTATTACTGCAAACAAACAACATTGCCAAGATTGACAAACCTTTGGAATACTTGGCCAACATCACAGAGATTGACCTCTCACAAAACAACTTATCTTCTATCAGTGACATCTATTTGGGAAATCTTTCTCAGCTGGTTTCCCTTCATCTGGAAGAGAACTGGATAGAGGAGCTACCTGGACAATGCTTATCTGATCTGATTAACCTGCAGGAGCTCTACATGAATCACAATCTCATCTCTTCCATTTCCACAGTGGCATTCCAGGGCCTGAGTAACCTGGTTCGGCTACATCTAAACTCTAACAAGCTGAAGGTTATTAAGAGAGAATGGTTTGAACCTATGCTGAATCTGGAGATCCTGATGATCGGTGAGAACCCAGTTGTTTCCATTTATGATATGAACTTTAAACCTCTAGGAAACCTCCGCAGTCTTGTTCTCACCAGAATGAATTTATCTCAGCTTCCAGACAAAGCACTCACAGGCCTTGATAACTTGGAGAGCATTTCATTCTATGATAATATTTTTACGGAGGTTCCTCATTCAGCCTTGAAAAATGTTAAAAATCTCAAATTTTTGGATCTGAATAAAAACCCAATTTCTCGGATACAGAGAGGAGACTTTGTCGATATGCTCCATCTGAAAGAACTGGGGATTAATAGCATGCCAGAGTTAATTTCCATTGATAGCTTTGCTCTTAATAACCTCCCTGAACTTACCAAAATAGAAGCCACCAACAATCCTAAACTCTCCTATATACACCCCAACGCTTTCTACAAATTACCACGACTGGAGACTCTCATGCTAAATGGCAATGCTCTAAGTGCCCTCCATAGGATAACCGTTGAGTCTCTTCCAAATCTCAGAGAAGTCAGCATGCACAGCAACCCCATTCGCTGTGACTGTGTAGTTCGTTGGATGAACATGAACAAAACCAACATTCGTTTCATGGAGCCTGATTCATTGTACTGTGTAGAACCACCAGAGTATGAGGGCCAACATGTTCGGCAGGTGCACTTCAGAGAGATGATGGAAATTTGTCTACCCTTAATATCCCCTGAAAGTATGCCAGGACACATCAAGGCACACAAAGGGAGCTCTGTGTCACTCCACTGTCGGGCATTTGCCGAACCAGAGCCAGATATCTACTGGATTACCCCATCTGGTACCAAGATCCTGCCGAATTCCATGTCTGACAAATTCTACATGCACCCAGAGGGAACATTTGACATCTATGATATATCTAAAAATGAAGCTGGTGTTTACACCTGTGTTGCACACAATCTGGTTGGAGCTGACCTCAAATCTGTATCCGTAGAGGTGAATGGATATTTTCCTCCACTTGCAAGTGGGTCCCTTAATGTTGTGATTAAGTCAGTCGGGACAAACTTCATCCTTGTTTCTTGGAAAGGTCACCCTGGCACTTTGGCCCCTAGTATTAAATGGTATACTCTATCTGATGTGAACCATCCTACCATGGCGTTTACCACCAGGGTTCCCTCTGATGTCCAGCTTTATAACCTCTCTCATCTACACCCAGGCACTCAATACAAAGTTTGTGTGGATATCCGCAGCATCCACTACAACCATGACACCAAATGTGTCAATGTCACCACTAAGGGATTAGAGCTGGCAGCCAAGGACACAGGGAAATGGGATGCAGTACTAATCACTGTTTTTGGAGTGCTCTTGGCAGTGGTTTCATTGGCATGTATGTTTTTTTATGCATCACTGAGGAACCGCCACTTTTATGGGAATATAAGGAGATACGACTCCACAGCTTTGCTGACACCAGTGGAAGCTACTGGTCTGCACTCGTCTTTCTTTACAAAGCTTTGGGAATCGGGTAAGGGCGTGCCATGCGGAGTGGAGGTTAAAGCCACAGTCATAAATGTATCTGATAATGCCTTTTAAAAAGTCCAGTTGTGGATGGAGTCTCAAACTAACTGCAGATAATGGACAAGGCCATAAAAAGGGTTGGACAAACTCATGTTTTCAAAAGCATACCCATGGCAAAACCTCAGCTCAGACACACTGGCAAAATTTATAATTATTATTGGGGTGAAACATTTAACTAGACTACATGGCATACTGCCTCAATCGGTGGCTTTGCAAACCTTTCATGGAACCAAGCTATTGTCAACTGGAAAGGGTCTCCACTGCATAAACACCAACTTGACTATAATTCACCCAGAAATGTAGGCAGAGAAAATTAAGCCAAGAAAAAGACGGTGGCCAACTCTTGTAATTGACTGTTAAATGTGTTCAGAGTCGTGGAACTGTCCGTGTGGTCCCAAGCAATACCGTCTGTGCTTTGTCAAACATTCATAGACGAGTTAGAGAACCAATAATAACACCTGTCTATTATGGGAAAGGAGATTTAGTAGAGTAGACGAATACCAGTGACTATGGTGTAAGCCTTTTGATGAAATATACCCCATTTTTCTATTTAAAAGATGGATTCTTGATTTTTTTTCTTGGAAATATTGTTATATATTCTATTATGTTGATGTAATGACAAATCCTCTGTATGTGAAACGTTTAAATGGGTTTTAAATTAAGGAGAGGAGCAAACTACTTTTGATTACAGCTTCACATTAGGCTTAATGAAATTCAGCTATGAAATGAGTGTCTAGAGAGAAGATTTGCCAAATGGCTGTTTATGCTTTGTAGTTCTCATTATGACGATGACTGGGAGACAATGCGAATACATTCAACTAAAACTAATATGAGAGGTTGATTAAAACTGAAGTGATTGATGTCTTGTCTCTTGAAGGAGTGGTTTGCTAAATCCTGGTAAGTGCCTACAACAAGAACTACATGAAGACAGGCGGAAGAGGAACTGAGGAAATCTGTCCACCACAGCAAAACATGACCATCTATCATTGCAGAGTCAGAAACTATACTCCAAGTACGTTTAGTGGAAATACTTTCTCAGTATTTTTAGCATACATATTTTAAGAAAGCATTTTGTTATTGCTTTGGGTGTAAAGTCAAAAAGCCATTTTTATATTAACTGTATTATATGTGATCAATGGGCACAACAAACTAATCAAGAAAAGCGCTAAGAAAAAATAAATGTCATTGTTTCTTTTACAAACAGTTGTCTTAATCTTTTCATGTTTCTCCTAATGACCTACAATGAATGAATTGTTTATTTATCTATGGTAACAGGGATTGTGTAAAGTATGTCATGTTTTTAATTCTAACTGAAAAAAGTTTGGTACCCAGAAGGAATGTCTAATTTAGTACATATGAAGTTGAACAGTGGGTATTTTAAATGTTTTGATTTGCAAGGAAATAGTGAGTACTAATGACCTTATTGGCACTAACTCTTATGTGAACATGTAAGGATAAAGGACATGTTTGAGATGGAAGTGTTAAATTTAAAATAGACAGCAGCCATTAGTAGAGACATCATGAATAGGGAGAGGATGTTAAAGCTAGTCGCTTGAAAGTCTGACAACTAAAAAAGTTAGTGAAGATCAATAGTCAAAAAAGAAGCTTAATATGCCCCTTTTCCACTAGGGTTGTCTTGGCCCAGTTGGTGTCAGGTCAGCTCAGACCAGAACAGTCTGGTTGTGTTTCCATTGCCATCTCAGCAACACGGCAGTAGACGAGGACATGGGCGAGCTCAGTTTAGCAAAAGTTCCAGTAAAATCTTCACTCACCGTTTTCCAAGATTACACATGCCGATGCTGGAGACGGTATCTAGCCCTGTCTCGATCCCATTGCTGACCAGCATTTCACCGCAAATGCCCTCCGTTTCTGCAAAGCACCTCCAGAGCTTGCAGTCTACTCTACTCCGACCACTGTGGTCCTTCAAGGCATGATATTCACACTTTAATTTATTTACTTTCACCCAGGAATGTTTTGAACTCGATGGACGCCCTGCTTTGCCATTCTCTGTGACATCACTTGAAACGAACACCGCTAGGCCAATCAGTGGCTGCCACTATTAGGTAGGAGTGAGATTGACATCACTTGTCACTTTACTGGACCAATCATGCCATAGGTGTGTGTGTGTTGGGTCGCCTCAGCCTTTTCAGATTACCTCAATCCAATTTTAAAAAAAGGGGTCAGCCCGGCCCAGACAAAGGTAGTGGAAACGTGGTAAATACGGGCTAACCTTCTGGTTCCGGACCAAGTCAACCCTAGTCGAAAAGGGGCAATAGATGCATTGGAAAAAAACAACAGAACTTGAAGATTTGTTTCTTTTACTTCAGCTGTATAGCACTGGTGGCATAGGGATGGCCTGAAGATTGATGGGTGCACACTTAAAGTGAACTTAAACTTTAAAAAAACAACATTGTATTGTGTGCTAAAGTGACATTGTGGCAACTAAAAATGGTATGGGATTGAATGACAACTGCAGATGACCTGACTTTATATGTCACAAAGCTACACTGTATGACTCTCCAATTACCTCCAGATTCATTCAAGGTCTGCCAAGGTTTCAAAGAATCAATTCAAACTTCCCAGTGATCTCTACTTTCTTTGACTGGCAGGACATTTCTTTTTCTGTCTCTGTCAACGAGGGATCACTAACATCCGCTTCTAGCGTACATTTTTCAGACAGCATTTTTATCGGTGAAGGTCCAAGCATCAAGTATTTTTGGACACAGTACAATGACCCTAATGCAACTACTAGGCACCTCTTTTGTTTCCTGACTTCTCAAACTGTTTTAATCGACTGTCAGAGCTCAAGCAACTACCTGCAACACGTTTGCCCAACTTGTGACGCCACCACATACATCCTTTTGTGCCTATTTTAGATTTACCAGTTCCTTGCAAATGTAACTATTTACATATCCATTACAACCTTGCATGTTCACCAAATGATGACCAAAATAGACAATTTTCTCTGAGGCTTAAACTGCTGGCTTTTTTGGTGTGTGTACCTGTAAGGACATATTGATAATGACCGACAACCACAGACCAGAGGTCCAAGGACTTCAGCTGGATGGTCACTGTAACCTTCACAGTAAACAAACAAAAAAAAAAACTGCAACAGAGGAACAGAACTCATTAGTTGCCTCATTAAGTATACATTTGTCCTTTTAGCTGGTCTGAATATAGACACTGTGCTACAGCCGTTGACATGTTTGGAAAGGGACACCGCGTCCCGTTGATAGAATTGGAATGAGCAAAGCCTGAGATTTAGAACTCACTTTTTATTAGTCTCGCTGAATTATCCAGCACACCGAACATTTCACATAAGAAAGCAAAGCATGATGAATGGCTGTCAGAGGCAGAGTGACACTGTGGATTTATCAAACAGGACCTAACACTCATAGATCAGACCAGCCTTCAGCGCCACAGACTTGAGGCTTTTAGAGCCAAGCCATCTGTCAAAGACAAAGGGAGTTAGAATATGACATACTGTGGTTCTCCGGTAACGGTGAGGTCAGAGTCAATTTGACTCGTCTCCCAGCAAAGGGACCTGAACATTTTCACAGAGTCTAATAAAGCCAACACTTGTGGCTCGCCAAAATTTTGGCATCCCTTGAACTTTTCCCATTTTGTCAAGTTTCAATTAAAAACTTAAATGTATTTTATCTAGATTTTATAAGATAAAAACAAAGTCATGCAAATATGGAGGAAGTCGAAGAAATAGAATACAGAACTTTTCAATAAGTATTTATGTTCAATTGAATTGTAACATTTATTTCAGAAACTCAATTCACTAAGCGAAACATTACATACAATGAACCAAAAAAAGCACAATTCGTTTTACTCACATTTTTCATGAGCTGAACTCAAACGTCTGAAACATTTTCTATATATGCAAAAGACCCATTACTCTCAGTATTTGTTCACAAATCTGTCTAAATCTGTGAGCACTTTTCCGTTCTTATCCCACCTCAAAAGTTGTGGTATATCAAGGTGCACATTAGACAGCATGAATAAAACACACTGAAAAAAGAAAATGCAGCTCTAATTTAAATGAATTGCTTCAATAAAGTAATTGAATTAAATTCAACAAACTTAATTTATTTACTTTTTTAACTGATAAACATAATAAAGTTACTTGAATAAACTTAATTCAATTACTTGTTACCAATTGAAGCAATTAATTTAAGTTAGAGGTGCATTTTCTTTTTTCAGTGCACAGGCGTGCCATAGACTTGCCACAACAAAAGGCCACTCTGAAGTGTGCAGTTTGATCACAATGCCACAGATGTCCCATGTTTTGAGGAAACTGCAGTTGGCACGCTGACAGCATCAATGTTCAAAGCTGTTACCCATGAAATTAATCTGTATTTCTCCACCATAATCCATCTCCAAAGGCATTTCAGATAATTTTACAAAGCATCCAGCTGACCACACAACCGCTGTGATTGTCTGAGACCATCCACTCAGACAGCTGCTGCAACAATCGGGTTTGCATAGCCAAATAATTTCTGCACAAACTGTCAGAAACCTTTTCAGGGAATCTCACCTGCAGGCTCGTCATCAGAGTCTGGAATAGAGCTGTGTTGAAAAAATAAATAAATCTGAAAATCGATTCTGAATCAATTCTTATAGAAATCAAATCAAATTGATTCACAAGTTAAAAAAAATCTGTTTTATGTTTTAAAACATTTTGCCTTTTTTCAGCTAAAATAGGAAAGAACAGTCCAGACAGCCATTTTAAGCCTTGTGTCATAAAGGTTAAATCCAGTTTTCCCCAGTGAACCTTTACTCACCAAGTGTTGCATCATTGAATTACAAGCATATAATTAAGATAAAAAAATCAACATTTATAATAGTATTGACCCATATCAATATCGAACTCGATCAGATTCAATCAGATCGTGATAATAAAAAAATGGAATCGGAATCAAATCGCAACTCAGAGATTCTGTGACGAGATCTTAAACCCAATTGTTGTGCCCTTCATCCACAACCATCATCTCACGTTGCAGCATAATAATGCACAAAAATATCCCAATTTGTGCATGGCAAGCATACTCACCAGACCAACCATTGAGTATGTTTGGAATGCAATTGATCGATGTATGTGACTCTGTGTTCCATTTCCTGCCAATATTCAGCAACTTTGCAATCACTAACAAAATTAAAATGGAAAGTTTAAGAGTGTCCTGTGCAATATTCATGCGGCCTAATCAGAACCTTGATATATCTTGGCAAAGAGGAGAAAATATGAGAGTAAACTTTTGTGTATATAGAAAATGTTTTAGATCCTTGGGTTCAGTTCATGAAAAATGAGAGATACAAAAGTGTTGCCGTTATATTTTGTTCAATGTTGGGTCCTTACTCACAGACCAATGATTTCAAACCATTATTTTTGGTAATTATGTTTTTCTACTTACAGAAAACACAACATTTCAGATTAGAGTATTACAGAAGACTAACATATTTTTAATGCAGAAATGTGGGATTATTGACATGTTTTTATTGACATGTCTTTAAATCCGACAAACAAGCCTCACTGCAACACACATTCCAATTTATTAAACATGAGTCTACTTAATATTTTTTTTTAAAGATCTGAAAACTATATCATACAATGTATTCAGTTCTTTTTCTACCCTACACCTGTAAATAAAATCAAGAGTACTATTTTTATTATTATTATTATTAAATTCCTTCCAGAAGTCATCTCAGTAGATAAACAGCTGCAACTTTACCAAGACATAGCTATTCATCTGAACTGGGGGTCAGAGCATGAAGGCAAGTGATCCGAGAAGTTACAAAACCAATATTGAAAGAAATCCTTAAGCAAAGTTGAAAAGAGTGTGCTATGGTTGGATGAGACCAAAATAAAACTTTTGGGCCATGTAAAATGCTTTGTGCGGGGAAAAACTCTGAAGATCACCCTGAACACACCAAGATTGTTCCAAAAGTGACAAATGGAATTGGTAGCATCAGACTGCTGTAGTGCCTTTGTTATGCAGACACAGAGGTCATTGGTGAGTAGATAAAATTAGGTAAATTCAGGGTAATTCTTGAAAAAAAACCTTGAAAGAGCCAACAAAAAACTACGGTACTGATTGAGATGGGCTGAATGCAAATTTGTAGCACATTTGACAGACTTGTATTCATAATAAATGTTCAAGAAGCATTTTTCCTTTCACTGTTCAATGATGCACCCCTTTGCATTGACTTATGAGAAACAGAATGATGTTTACTGTTATGTGATGAAATGTGTTGAAGGACAAAGAGGTAACAATGTGCTTTAAGGGAATATTCAAAATTGCTTACTTTTGTGTTAGAGAGTCAAGAAAATAATCCCCTCAACAACTAAAATATAGAAGTGTTGCAGCATCAGTCATTCACTGCACGCTTAGAGGAACACAACATGACAGCCAGCAAGGCCACAGAATGACTTCATCAGCCCACATGTTTGTTATGATTAAATGAGCTTGCACATACTTGCCATATTTTTCCTTTTATTGGTATTATTTTCTTCACAACTGGTGATTTGATTACATACATGACTGAATAAGCTGAGTGTTATCTCGTTTCTCATCTCCCTCGCTGTCTGTCCTATTCGCACATATTTCCGTGATCTCTTTGTTTTCTCTCACTGCCGCCTGCAGCTGTTTATAGTCCTCCTCCACTGACAGCCATTTTACTTTGACAGATAGGTTGGTTTCTTTTGTTTGAATTCTTGCATTCACACCATCTTATATTAGAAAAGAATACTTTTGGGGATTAAAGTTAAATCCCTGCCTGAAAAAAAGGACGAGGGAACTGTCTTTATTTAATCCGCCGCAGGGAAGGAAAAATTATGTTTCTCACTGAATCTTCAAATATTTAACCCACCTTATTCTATTTTAAAAATGCCATCTGCTCAGAGGCAGATATCGAAGCTCACTCTGAGGGTTTATAGACGACTGTTCCTGCTGGTTGCGGATTAATTTTAATTTTACAAGGATCGTTGTGAGGCAGATTGAGATTTAATGCTAAAGTTCAGAGAAAGAAGTTTCAGGTCTAAGTGTGCTAATGTAAGACATAGTTCAATGACCACCATATACATTATTAAATTCTACCATCTTATATCTCAGCATTTTTTCACTTTTCTTTACATTTAATTTAATTTCCAAACCTGGTATTGCCTTAAAAAGATTATTCATATCTCATCCACTTTTCATTTTGTAGACTTAGAGTAGTGAACAAATAATAAGTGTAAGAAATAGTATTTAATCTTTTCCACAGGAGAAAATTTCTAGATTTAATAAACTGAAGTAGCCCTTTAAAATATATACAGTGTTTGGAATAGGGGTGTGGAGGTACACTTGTTTGTAATTGATTTCTCGATATAGACCCTTCGGTCCAGTACACACGCGGTAAACGTCCGTACCGAGTTTCCGCAGCAAAGCATTACTGCGTTGCATTTTAGCCAGCAACAGATGGACCTCTGTAAACAAACTGTGAAGCACAGGCTTCTGGTTTCAGATGTTATGACCAGCAAATCTTTCAGTGAGAGCAGGACCTGGAATGCCTGTTTCTATTGTGAAAGCCTCACTTTTGGGAACACGTTGGCTTAGCAGTGTTACAGAACAACACATTGTCATGGTAACTGGTGATCCACTTCCGGCAGCGCATTGCATGTTGCTGTTAGCTCATGTCATTAGGTGTCAGTGTGCTCATTACTTATGGAATATGTTTATTTTTCTTGAAGACAGTAAATCATTATGTTTGTTTAGGCTATACAATCACCAGTGTGTCAGGATGTTGAGTCCACAGGTTTCCAAAAAACAACAGAAAAAAAACTTTTTATGTGCTGGGTGTGTTTTGTGCAACTGAAAAGACTTTGCATTTTTGCTATGGTCACAGAAAATGTGGTCGTTTTTGGCGCTTACTTCCAACCTGAGGAATAGGATCCCAACCATGTGATGGACCGTAACAATGGATACCGAAGCGAAGATCCGGTGCATACACCTTCATCAGAGTGGTGTCAATGGCTGTTTCTGGACCTGTAGCAGGCGGGAGACATAATCACAGATGGACCAGAGGCTCAGCTCTACTGTACACAGACCATGTGTGTGTAAGTCTTGTTGTCTAAGATCTGCTAATTACCAACTTTGTTGAAAGAATTATATCCAGAAAAAAAAAGAAGCATGAAGCATGATATGTGGGTTTTTAAAGAAACATTAAAGCTAGCTTGCAGCATCCAGGCTAATAATGTTAGCTTCGCTTAGTAATGTTTGGGCCATTAACTCTCCCCTGGTCTCTCTTTGCTCTCTGGGGCGCGCAGCAGCAGCCTCATAGCTGTATTGTTGTGCTCCATCATATATGTGGTTGTAAAGCTTCTTCTGTGTCAGAGTCGGCATTAATATCCATTTTAAAAAACAAGTTTTCAAGCTAACAGGTCGTCACATCTGGTCCGGCGGAGGTTATATTTTCTCACGAACGAAGAGCCAAAATAATTTATGATTGAGTACCTTTCTTTTTATAATCCCAAAATATTTCTCTAAACAGTGGTTTAAGGTTAAGGTTTAGCCCTACAAGATAACCATTAGCTGACTCAAACATAACCAGGCGCAACACAAAAACTATTTTCTCTCAATCTGGAAAATAAGTTTGAGCAAGCCACAACTCAGTGGCTTGCTCTAAGACTCAATTGTATATCAGCTTAAACTAGGGGTCTGCAACCTGTGTCTCTGGACCCCCAAATGGACCCAATTGGACCACCCACAATAGCTCTTAATAACTTTTGTTGAAACTAACTACAGTCAACCCCTGCCTTTTCACAATTCAGTGTTTGCATTTTTTTTCATGGACCGTATTTAAAATATTTTTAAAAATGCAGCTGGAAAATAGAAATATTTTTGTCTTAATTGACATGCTATTGGCTCAGTTTTGTGCCATTTACTTTCCTTACTGCTGATTGGCTGCCCCCCTAAGAGTGGAGAAAAAGGAAAACGGTGGATTTTAGCTTCTGTGGTATGCTAAGACAGTTTCTACTGTATGGATCATGCATATTGAGGTACATTTAATGTTTGAACTGGGAATATAGGCAGTTATAAGCAGTTTTAGAGGAAGTATCAAGTGTTTGTGGAGTACAGGTATTTGTGCTTGTGGTCCATAATCCTTGAAAATCACTGTATATAATGGAACAGCTTTATTGAATTTACACAAAATAATAATAAAAAGTACCAGTATCCTACTATTTTTCTTTTGATCTGTTTGTAAAATTAGCTTTAAAAAAAAAATTACCAGAAACGTACAAAAACATTAGCATGGGTTTCACAAATACTATAAAATGTATCCATCCTCTTATCTTTATTTCAAACATGAAAAAAACAAAACATCATTGAGATTCCTTAAAAATTCTAAAACAAAAAATCCTTTACTAGATATTTATTTATAAAAAAATATATATATATATATTTGTGGCTCTAAACAAGTTTATGGCGATGGCCTGGGGGGGTGGGTGGGGTGGGCTCGGACTCTCTGAACTCTAAAGGTTGCATCCCCCTGCTTTAGACTAACCTCACCCGTTGAACTCACGTAAAAGCAGCAACCTATTAGCACTTTACAACTTCATTTTGATGTGTTCTTTAATACTGCAAGATTTTGTAAAATGTAATAACACTTATAGTTGAGAGTATTTTAGATTTAACATTTGTATCCAGCTTTAGCTAGTTTAACTACTTTAGTAATAGTGCTAATCCCAGTGTCAAATTTGTTTACAGGCTGAATTTCTTAACCGTGAGGCAGTTACCAGAAAATGTAGCTGTGGTTATTGGTGGAAATGGTTTGCATGCTACCTTGTTAGAATATATTTTGAAAGAAAAATTCCTATTTCTTTTATGTTTTTTTTCCCCTTAATCACCAAATGGTTGTCATGTTTCACATTTCTCTTTAGCATGGAAGGACAGATCAGATGACTGAAATCTATTAATTTAGTAAACCACATTTTAAAAATTGATTGGAATGTAACAAATGTTGGCTGCACGGTGGCGCAGTGGTTAGCGCTGTTGCCTTGCAGCAAGAAGGTCGTGGGTTCGTATCCCGGTCCAGGGTCTTTCTGCATGGAGTTTGCATGTTCTCCCCGTGCATGCGTGGGTTCTCTCCGGGTACTCCGGCTTCCTCCCACAGTCCAAAAACATGCATGATAGGTGAATTGATCATTCTAAATTGTCCGTAGGAATGACTGTGAGTGTGAATGGTTGTCTGTCTCTCTGTGTTGGCCCTGCAACAGACTGGCGTCCTGTTCAGGGTGTACCCTGCCTAACGCCTGATAATTGCTGGGATAGGCTCCAGCTGCCCCGTGACCCTGAATTGGATAAGCGGTTAAGAAGATGGATGGATGGATGGATGGATGTAACAAATGTTCAAAGGCACTCTTTATGATGTCAAACTTACATATGCTCACCTTTACACTAGATTTCAAGGTTAGATTTGAACAGTTCCATGTCAAAAGTATAAAAGTTGTCTGAGAAGTTGTCAAACAAGTCACATCACGAGACTGTGAGAAAATGTGAAAAAGTTAAGACATTTGCACTTCACAGCATCCATATACTTTTTACTACAATGACTAATTTACTGTAAATGTATGCACTGCGGGATGGTGCTGTTTAATTATTTCAGTGGCTCTCCAGTGGCCCTGGTTATTCTAGATTTATACAGACAAGTTACATTTATTATTTCTTCTGTTCTCTCTTTTTTTTCCTGCAAAGGAATACCCAATTTCCCTTCTATCTAAGCAAAGATATAATAAAACTTATGGCCCTGTGTTGGAAGCAGAAATGTTCCATTTGCTGCAGGCACTTTTATATGTTTGAATTATCAGCCTATTACAGTTACAAACTTGCACATAGGCCAGCCAGTATACCCACAGGCAGCTGCGTTCCACTGAAAAGTGAAAATGTCAACATGCATTTACAATCGCTGCTGCTAACACTATATTTAATGCCAAGTCTTGGTTTCGAGAAACCTTTAGATAAACAGGTATTAAAGAAACAATTTGGTGATTTAGACAACATGAGAAAAGCACCAATGCTTTTCATAATGGAATAAAAAGAAATTGACCTTGAGGTTGTCTTTGTAATAAAAATGACTGAATTGTTTAGTAGATCAGTTTTTAAGAGAATTTACGAGAAGTGTATGATAATTTGTACACAAACAGATCTGTATGTGAGAGAATATTTTAATTCTAAATATGTCCTTCCTGTGCATTTCCAGGGAAAGTAAAAGCCGAAATGTTGTGGCAGATTCAGTTCGACTTGTCAAAGAGCGAGCAGTCAAAAGTAATTTGTTTCCTTGCGCTCACATATTCCGTCAGACCTTTTCCTGTCTGCCTTCTTCTGCAACCATCACTCCCACCATGTGCCTGCTGAAATTGATGTGCTTTTATTTACTGTTTCTGCATCACAATTACTGCTACACCGAACCACCAGAACCCTGCAAACTGAATCTGTCAAGTTTGAACCTCGGATACATTTTTGGGCAATGGGGGTAGGGGGGGAAATTTTATTCCAAAAAGAGGCCAGTTCTCCCCAATTTAAAAGCGAATAATGTCATAACATTCAAATTACTAAGTGAAGTTAATTATGTAACTTTTATTCTATTCAATTAATATTATAACATTATAGTAAAGTGGCATAAAAGCCCTAATATTTTAATTGGGTACTATCTTTTTGAATTTCATACATATGTCGGAAAGGAAAAGCTTTATTCAGTGCATGTTTCACATCAGGTTCCTAATTCCATTTTTGGAGTTAGTAATCATTTATTCTGTAAATAACAGATAATCCAAATGCAGCAAAGGTTTAAGGGTTCATAAAATAGCATCTGCATAAACTGCTATGATGTGGGTTTAAAATCGTGGCTGTTTTAATGCTTAGAATCCACTTTGGGCTTTGTCCTCCCTGAACAGCAATTCATTTTACATCTACAACAAATCCGGATTTCAACGAAAAGAAGATGCCAAGAGAGTTATCTACTGGTGGGAATATTTAACTGTTAAATACTTTAACCGAATCTCACTTTAAAATTTCTAAAGGCTTCCCCCTAGTCTAGAGTAAAAATAAAAGTTTTCCAACAAGCATTTATCAGTTGTCTATGCCTACTTACTGATACAAAGAGTTGGAGATGGATCTGTCTAGAGTTCAACTAAAAGAAGACACTGAACATCCTGAACAGTCCATCCCAGGATCTACCTATATGACATACAGCCATTTTGAATCACAGTTTGGAATCTCAAGTTGCTATGCATGTCTTTGGAGACAGAGCGAATATGAACTCAGTGCTTTCTTGTTGCAAGTCAAACCATAATTGTAGATACATTGCAGTCTGGTGAATACAGAACATACAAGTCAAAGGAAATCATATCCCTCTAACAAAATGGTTGAAAATGACCGAAAATGACACATTCAGATGTGTTTACGGCCAATAAACACTGAAAAAATACTTACTAGTTTGTTTGCCAAAACCAAGGCCCCAACCAAGGCTGCATTCACAACTGATAGTCCAGTGGACTTGGTCCGATTGTGGACCAAGATTGTTGCTGTTTTAGCTAGTGCTGTCCGCATTCACACGCTCTTTTTTTCAAGCAACACAAAGTTTTTTGTTGTGTTTTGTTTTGCAAAAATTTCTCCTTTCCACCTGTGGTGGCGCTGTGGTGCTGCGGCACTTCTTCATGCGGCATGTGACACCTCTAGAGCACATCAGACTGTAGCTGTTTTAGGATTGCTCAGTTGTGTTTGACAAATGTGCCAGATCAATACTGCTTGCAGTAACTCAGGATGAACAGAGAATGAGGTGGAGGACTATTAAGAACACTATTTTTTTCACAAGACAGCTGAGACGGATTAATATGAGGTCATGTGCAATGAGTAGGGATGCATATAACCTCACAGCAAAGATGTCCTCGTTACACAGACATTGAACATGGTACTGGATGTAGAAGATCTAACATCTATCCTGCATGCGTTGTTGATTAGATTGTATTTGCCCAAGATGCCTTGCACAATAGGCCGCTTCCTGCTTTTGCTGCGGTCCCGGTCTGCTTGCCATTCACACAGGCAATCAAACAGTAGCAGAGTGCATTTCACTCGAACAGTTTTCAAGTGGACTAGAGCTCTCTTTTTTGGTCAGAGTTTGATTGCGCATTCACGCCTCCCCAAACGAACCGCACTTTATAGGCCAACAAATTAAAGTTTGGTTCAAATGAACTAAATAGTGCTGGTTTGAAGGCACCCTAAGAGTCTAGCTATGTTGCAGCTGCTTTGCATTGAGCCAGATCAGCACCATTGACAGTGCCTGGCTCCCTCACATCTCCAGTTCAGCACCAGGGACAGCGGCACGCCAGTTTTGGTATTCTGCCTCATCTCTACAAAGCTCCCATTTGCAATTCACTCGGGGGGGGGCTCCTTTAGTGTGCAGGTTAACTCATTTATTCAGGTGTTTATGACGCTGTATGTAAACCCCTATTTTGATGAGCCTTAGGTTTTTCAGAACTTAACTCAGAAAGAACTATTCAGGTGGAGCTTGTGCATTTATTATATATTAAACAGTGTTGTTATCCATCCACCACCTTATCCCCTGTATACTTTCCCTTTTATGGCAAACAAAGCATGGTTTTATTTTTTTATTTTTCACCAACACACGTTGTCTTTTATGTCACCCCTTACCTACACAGACACCATCTTGGGTCACAATAAGCTAATGTCATTTTGTTTCACTTGATAAAGAACAGAAAAACAAAATGCTAAAATATTACTTGAAAACTTCCATCGCATACAGTAGGTGATTATATATATTTAGCCACGTCTATGTTTCAAGCCAGTGACTTCTGCATCTATGCCAAAACAATAAGTGTCAAAGCAAATTTAATGGTAATAAACATTATATTTAGTAGAAATAATTTTTACTCGCCCATTGAATGCTTGATATAGGCAGCAGCACCCCCATGACCCCTTGTGGATAAGCAGTTTAGAAAGTGGATGGAAATAATTCTTGCTTTTCTCAATTGGAAAATCCCATACATTTTTATTTTACATTTTTGACAACTTCATGTTTTTATTATAATACAGTTCTACTGTAGTATCCTTACTTGGGATTAGCATACCGAGAAAGTCCCATACTGGCCCAATCCTATCCTGTTCTACAAAGCCCCCCATTAAAACCGATACAAAACCAATCATGATTTATGAATACTGGTACACCCAAAGCAGTAACTTAGGAGTAATTGGATATTCCTGTACATAAGACAGTAATTATTTCATGTTTAAGGACTAATGTTAATTGTAGTTCTGTTGAAGTTCTCATTAAATAATCACTTTATGCAGGTTTAAATTTGCCATCTTAAAATAGCTTTTTACAGTGTGGTTATTTTAGAAAATTTATTTTAGCTTTTTCTTTTTTTCCGATTCATTTATTTCCACTTATATGTAAATGTAGGTTTGGCTGAGCTTGTTGTAAAAAGAATTAAAAAAAAAACCCCAACCTAGACTGAATTGTAATCTTCCATATAGAGTTTTTCACTAATTGGAAGAGCCTTTTCCTCCAAACAGATGATTGCTTTCCTGGACTGCTGATTGATCACCGCTCTCCTTTTTTCTCACTACAGTTTCCTCCATAAAGCAGACGTGCCGTTCATGGCTGGGCCGGATCGATGTAGGAACTAATGAGATATTCACATGCATGTGGTCATTCTAATGATGGATTGAGGGCCAATATAGAAGGGAAAAACTAGACGTTTAAATACAAAAAAAAGCTAAAATATTAGGGCTTGAAGGAACATCCTTTTATCTTATGTGAGCTTTGCAAAACATTTTTATGCCTCATGGCGCAGATGTAACGTCACTCCTATAAAGATTCATTAGCACTACAGAGGCCATCAATATTCACGGTTGGCATCATGAATCACTACCAAACATTAAAGTCCTGCTGCGAAATGGTGAAAGAGCCACCTACAGTGATGGTCCCAGTGTAAGAGCAGCTTAGAGGCATGGCATGCTTACATAATATTTCACTCAGATCCACCTGTAAGAAAGGACCTACTGTAGATGTTGCTGCCCATTAGGCAGAAAGGTCTGAAGAGGAGTAGCTTAATAGTTTTTCATGCTGATTAGAGCATATCTTTGAAGTAAAGCACACCACTTTCCATAAATTTGTAATTTAAGTAGTGAATACCTTCTGAACTGCTATTTGCAAAAGTATGTATAAAACCCAATTAACTCTATGGTAATTACGCACTGGCCAAATAGATGGAGCAATCACAGCAAATGTCACTATTTAGCATCTAACCAGGCTAGCGTTTGAATGTGGGAAATGAAAATGATAGGGGTTTCAGAAGCTTTAACCACAATGAGCTGAACTTTTATCTATGTGGGAAATCTGGAATTTTGGGAGAGAGGAGAGAAGAAAGTAAATGTTAAAAAAAGCCAGAGGGGGGGAAAAAATACCAAAATCGGACATTCTAGCCTACATGTAAAATGTTATTTGATCTTCTTAATTGGATGGCCAAAACTTGATAGGATGATTTACATCATGGCCAAGTCAAAATCAAAATTCATTGAGATTCTCTGAAAAGAAACAACTGATGTTTACAGAAATTCTCCATCTGATATGATTGTGCCCGATCTGTTTTACAAATAATGATAAAAAATTCGATCTCTACATGTGCAAATTTGGTAGAGACATACTTTATCACTGCAGGTGTAACTGCAGTACAATTTGGGTTCTACTAAGCATAAAGCCCTAATAAAAACAATTAGAAAATCATATTTGCCACCTACAATTCCACAGTTTCTATCACACATCCCAATTCAAACTCTATATATATATATATATATATATATATATATATATATATAATATATATATATATATATATATATATATATATATATTGTTGGCAGTTATAAAGTCTCAAATTGTAGATTTTCAGAAAAAAAAAATCTATTAAGCATTTTGACCTCAAAAACTGTTAAGTAAATAAATAAACAACACCTGACAGGATAAAACAACAAACAATGATGTGGAAAAGTGGTTTTCTGAAAGAAAAACAAGAACAAAAGAACAGCTTTGTTTCTAAATGGCTGCTTTTTTGATTTTTGGCTTCTGCTGATTAGCAAGCGAGGTGTCAATGCCTGTTGGCACCAACAAACAAAAATAAAGAGATAAATTCAGTTGAAGGAGACAAAGAACAAGTAATCTGCTAAGCTATTGATGCTTTTAACAAAACCTTTCTTTAACTTGTTTGATGATGGATTCAGTTTTATATTGATCAATCCAACTAAAGCCTTTTGTGTGTTGATAACTATGTCCTTGTGTGCTTTGCAGCCGCGTACAACTCCTCCTTTAAAGGAACATTTGAAGCTCAATATGAGATTGTATATTAACAATGTATTCACACTCTTCCTCCAAGGTTATGTTCACTGTCAAGAAGCTTTATGATGTGTAACTAAGTAGGTTCAATTTAGTATAGTTTAGTAAAGTTTGTGGAAATGGCCAACAGCATACGAAAACCCCAATTTTTATTTCTCTTTTTTTTGGGGGGGGGGAAATATACTGTCTGAGCTCATAGCAAACCAAACCTCTCCTTAAGCTAAGTGATGTTAAAAAAAATGTACATATGATTAGAAGCGCTGGAAGGTTGTCTTGGGACCCAGGGGTAAAAAAATCCCAAAGAGCCCACGGCAAGGCAAGGCAAGGCAATTTTATTTGTATAGCACACTTTCAACACAGGGCAATTCAAGGTGCTTAAACAAATAGAACTCGACAAAGACAAAACAAAATGTCATATGGATTTTTTTTTTCAAACATGCATAAGATTGTTTTTCCCAGAATGTGAACACTAAATATGTGCATTATAACTTTCTAAATCTGAAAGTTGACAAAGCACAACAATCAACAAAAGGCTGCCTGTTATACCAGTGGTGGAGGTAGCTGTGCTTGATATGGATGCTAAATGAGCTGAGGCCAAATAGCCAGAATGAAAGATGGCATATCATGATACTAATATCTCTCACCCACATTTTAACCTAAGACTAATTAATACTCTAATGTTCCTAAAGTGACCATTATGTTGATTTTCTTAACCTTTTTTTCCCCAAAGATGGATCATAACTTACTGTGCGCTTACTGTGCCTGCACATGCTGTCTCTGGAATATGGTGCCTGAATGGAGCAGATATACACATCTATATCCCATGCACGCAGCAAACAAAAAAGAATTTACAGACATTCTTGCCTAATAGTAATTAATTCTCTGACATACAAAGACCTGACAGGTATTTTTTCTCCCTTTTTTGCTGTGATGAATCCATTGCGCCTATTTCTCCTCTCTCTGGCTGTGTCGCAGTGCATGGGCCAGAAACCCTGGACAGGAACATGCCACTCAAGAATACCAAAGCTTATTGCAATTACTTGAAAAAATAAAATGCTGTTTTTCTGAATAAATGAGATAAGTTTTAAAAATAAAAATAAAAAACGCTCTGTTTTTCTGAATTAAAGAAATAAGTTTTAAAAATAAAAATAAATACCACTCTGTTTTTCTGAATTAATGAGATAAGTTTTAAAAATAAAAATAAATACCACTCTGTTTTTCTGAATTAATAAGATAAGCTTTAAAAATAAAAATAAATACCATTCTGTTTTTCTGATTTAATGGGATGTTTAAAAAAAAGTGCTCTGTTTTTCTGAGTTAATGGGATACATTTTAAAAATAAAAATAAATACTCCTCTGTTTTTCTGAGTTAATGGGATACGTTTTAAAAATAAAAATGAATACTGCTCTGTTTTTCTGACTTAACAAAATAAACTGTGGGGGGCAGAAAATAGGGCAGTAGGCTAAACCTGAACAGGAGCAAAATCCTCAGGTGTCTCTAGAAAATCGTCTAATTCATAGGCCTATTATATACATATTTTAGAAACAGAAGTATTTTATAGTTTCACGATCCCAACACAGAGTAAAAGCGAATTAAGCAATCAAAAGTGACATGCCGTGCAATGGTCGGGCGACCTATCCATGGTGTTTTCCGCCTTTTGCCGAATGACTGCTCGAGATAAGCACTAGCCACCTTGACCTGCAAAGGATAAGCAGAATGCTATAGACAATGATGGAACGATTGAAACAGGACATGTTTGAGTTCCTCTTAGTTAGACAGCTAATAATGCCTACAGGCCTAGAACCTCCATCCATTGTCTATACTGCCAGCCGCATGGCTGGTGCCAATCTTCAACTGTCATTGAGTCATTAAAGGTGGGGTACACCATGAATATGTCAACAGTCAATTGCAGGGCAATGCCATGGAATGCCCCCACAGTTCTTCTTGTCCAGTCAGAAAAACTGAGCAGTATTCATTTTTATTTTTAAAACTTATGTCATTAATTCAGAAAAACAGAGATGTATATATTTTTGTAAACTTATCTCATTAATTCAGAAAAAACGAGCTTTTAATTTTTTTCGAGTGAATGCAATAAGCTTCCGTACAAGAACTCTATTTTTATTTTTTATTTTATTTTTTGCGGGACATACAGTCTTTAATTCTAATATTGATGGAATAGGCCTTATGGCTGAAGTGATGCTTCAGCAAGGATTTCTCAGCAAGGGAAGTGCTCATGATACATCTAGCTTAAAAATATACACAATCTGTGTGAATGAAAATTAACCACAGAATATTTTAAAATTTAAAAGATTGACAGAAAAAATGTGATAATGGCCGTAACTGTTTTGATCCCGTCAGTCAAAGGGGCTGATAACATGAGATTGTAGCACAAGCTCTGGTCCATACAGCAACTGGGACACCTGTCTATTGTAATACATTTTTCTTACAGTTGTGTCTGTTTATACAGAAATATAAAAGAGATGCAAGTGATCAACACTAAAACTATGATCAACCCTACCTCTTCTCTCACAGCTTCCTTGTATTCCTTATGTAAAGAATCTTGTAGAACTGCAGTAGTCTATGGGACAAACCTTTTTGAGGCAGTCAAACTATTCTGTAATTTGCCATCAGTACTGACGTCTCCTTGGGGCTTTATTGTGATTTAATGAAAAGTGTGTGGTAGAAATTTAAACCCACCCCTGTAGGGTTCTCTAAGTCAGTTTAAGCTCTTTAATTAACATATTTCCCCCCCACATTCTATTTCAATACTTCTTTTTCTATGTTTTTCCAGTTTGTCCTTGTCGACTTTAAAATTCCTGATTTAGATAATTGCATTTTTTTCTCTATCTCAGACAGGTCTCTCATCTGACTTTTTTTATTTTTACTTAAGAGGGAACATAGGATAGAGGATTATATTAATGAAGCTAGATATATACTTAAAATAAATATGAATAAACAAAACCAAGCAGGGGTTAACTTTTATTGTTTCCAACTGAAACAGTCAAAAAGATGAAAACACAATTCTAGTTTTACATATCTTTTATTTGTATCCAGGATAAATATGCTAATTGGTTATGTTTATAATAAAAAATAATCTTGCGAGAGGTTTGTTAGCCATAAAAAAGATATTGAAGCCATTTGTTTGTAGTAGCCAAAATGACCCAAGGGACTAAAAAAGGTTAAGTCTTTGTGGATGTATTTTTTCATACACTACTTATTAAGAGATTTTTGGATTACACCATGCCCGATAGAAGTTTTCAACTTCTTCCATGTCCTTCAATGTATGTTACTGTACAACATGACACCGGTCTGGCCATTGATCCAACACAGCTCTTCCCGCACCGCTCACATATTATGTTATGCACTTTTACTAATTGCAGACAGATGGACAGCATAGTAGTTGATGTCTTGGAAGGCGAAACTTGGACCTACGCAGGACAGCAGCTCCTCAAACTAGGCGGGCAGGTCAAGGTTCAATGACGCGCAGAGTGGCCGGGTCGTGGTTAGATTTGCTGCTACTTGACTGGGTTTTTAGCTTCCTGATTCCCCGCTGGAGCTGTCCCAGCTGCGCGGAGGCCAGGCCAAACACGTAACGCGTTCAGCTCTGAGACCATAGTCCACCGGCAGCCACGCCCACACATGCGGGGACTCAATGGAGGGTCGGGAGAAGGAAGGAGGATGAGGAAGCTAGCAGAATGCTATTGTCTCACAGGTTTCTTTCTGACAGATCCCGGTCAGGGTCCTCCCAAAAAGTTGTGTATTTCCAGCTTCACGCGCGTCAAAATTGCATATTTTGAGGCATGTCCAATTCGCTTTGGACTTGCATTAAGGTGCGAACGTTCAAGCATCCAACTACGGCTGTGTAGTGCGTTTCTGATGCTTTGGTGTGAGCGCAGCACCACAGGATTGCCCTGTATGTCGCATCTTTACAGGATACCAACAGCATGAAGCTGCCATCACTGTGTTTTACCATGTGGAAGATACGTTCAACATAATTTACTCTAACATGTTACCCAAAAGTTTGGCCAAACTGTTGCCCAAAAGGTTTGCTTTTGGTTTCCCCAGACCAAACCTTCCTCCACACAAAATACTTCTCTATAATAAAAATTAGTGATTTTTGGACTGCATGAGTAACCTGTCAAATAAAAGGAAAAGTTATTCTATTCAAATCTGAGCTGTTGATCTCTCCAGTCCCTCAACTGTCACCATGGGTATTTTGTTTGTTCCTACAATTTATATTTTTTTGCCTAGTCTTCTCAGGTGAATGGTCATTTCTTAGCAAGATTGCATTTGTGCTATGCTCTTTCTATTTTTGGTTGTTTGATTGTGCCATCAACTACATGAGATATTCAGAGCAAGGGACATGGTTTTCAGGGTGTCATGAAAACAGCACTTTCTTTCTGTTCACTACACTATTATTCACAACTTTATCTGATATCTTTCACTTAAACTACTCTAAAACCTATCAATGTTTGTGGTTGTGACTTGAATGATAAACAGTTCAAGTGATTATAACTGCATGACTTGTACCATGTTAGAAGATGTCATCACCTCATAGCAGCAGCTGAGCTGTGGAACACCCTCAGCTTCTATGCCAGCATTCAGCCATGCATGTTTCAAATTACTCTTCATTCCTGCACACAGTGAGAGCATACGGAGCAGATTTATGCTCGATACTCATCAGTTTAGTCCTACATTCAAGTCTTAATGCTGATGAAGCAAGAGGAAGGAAGACGCCCTGCCAGGTTGTTTACCCCAGCAGTTTTTTTTTTTTTTACTTGCTCCCAAAATGAATACGCAAACTGCTGCCGTCGACCATCAATCATCCTCACCAACCCCCTGGTACGTGGCGGATGGCAGCTCTGTGTGATTCCATACACTGTGGAGCAGCACGCGGGCTCTATCATAATGTTATACAAAAACAACCATATTCTTTCAGTTCATTACACGCTTCCCTGGAAACTGGAACAACAATCACCAAGGCTGCGCATTTGATCTTCATTATCGCTTTGATGAATCCCCTTTACTCTTCCTCTGCTTTGTTACTGATGATATTTGCTGTTTTTCCTGTGCTCGCCAGCATATTTGCCCTCCTCTGCGGATAAGATAAATCCACCAGTTTGGATTAGTTCACAGCAAAGCCGGATGACCGTTTCACATTGATGATAACTCTGTTTCACATCAATTATCCGCCTAGATTGTTCCAGGAGCAGGATGATAATAGTCCACCAGTCAACTTTTTACCATAATATATGCACCTGGCATTATGGTTTCAGTGCCTGAAATCTTTTCATCTATGAAATAATAAGAAAGTGAGTGACCTATTAATTTTTTAATGTTAATCTGGGAATTTGCATACTGTTTTGCAATGCCACCGCATCCATTACAGTCCCAGTAGGAAATGTATGTATGTCAGATTGCTGATTTGTCCCTTAAGAAAATGAACGGCTCTCCATTTTAAGAGAACTCAGTTTTGTTGCTCAATTCTGTAGTGCAAAATGTTGTAGGAAAAAAAGTTTTGAAAAATAAATGAGTATGACTAAAATATGTGACTAGCTGTGTGATGATTTGCTGCATTCATTGGCCCATTTTGAAAATCTTAAAATGAGACAGCTTTTGAAGTGTGTCCAAAAGAATTTGGATGATAACGATTGACCTGGTGTGCTCTCGCAATTCTTGCAAGTCATTATTAGGAAAAGATGCTCTCTAGATTTCAATTTGATGACAAGAAATCTGTGTCTTTAATGGGGCTTCGTTGGCGCTCTAGTGGCTGAGTCAGTCGCACATCGAGAAATCTCTGCTGGAGGATAAACAAGATAGGAAAAGCAGAACCAGATCAAATTCACAGAGGAGGAAAGGTAATGAGAATGATTCAAAGGAGAAAGGTCACTCATAGAACTAAGAGGGGGGAAGCCCTCAAAAGTTTGAAGGCAATAATTGTGATGCAAAACCAATTTAATAATAATGAAATCAAATTACATTTCTATGAGATTATGAATGTTCCACGCAAACTTTTACAAAGTAAGATCAGAGAACTCACAAAAAAATAAGTGCAGCAGCAAAGATTTCAAAGCGTATGAGCTAAGGTTCCACTATAGGTCTCAGTTCAGTGGCAAGGAAGTTCTGCCTTTATTGGTGCTTTACAAGGAATTCCTGTTAAATGATAAGGAAAGCATGGGAGACCGATTTTTGAACCATATCTAATCCACAAATCTGCAAATGTAATAAGTGAGATTCACTAAAAGAAGGGTAACTCTTAGAACAAAGAAATATTCAGCCCATACAACAAGGCGAGAGATGAAGATACGCTGATGTAAGCCTAGCAATACCTCATTGATGCGGTATTCAAAAGATCTGTGGCTGTAGTGACTCTACACAAAGCTAAGTTCTTAACAAAAAACATTAAAAAATAAAAATAATTAAACTTCAAACAAATTTGACTAGCTGTGGACTGATTTGCTGCTTAACCCAGTTCTAGGTTCTCTCAAGTCTTCTAATTCATCAATGGGTTCTCAATTGATAAACAGGGAGTCTGTCAGAGGTCTTTGTGTTTTATGGGGGGCGGGTGAAGGATATGCAAAGTGGATAAAAAAGCAGGCAAAATCTAGCTGTTGAACCATATTAAATTAAAAAAAGGTTGGGCGTTAATGAGATTTAATCAAAGAAAAAGGGACACTTGAACAAAATGGTGTTTCTCAGATTAGAGAAAATTCACAAAAGAAAAAAAAGACAAGTACAATGACAAAGATTAATGGGAAAGGGTTCACTTGGCATTTCAAACTAAAGACAGCTACATTATATCTTTACTACGGTTTAAAAGGGGCTCCGGTACACAATTTTCTCTCTTCATGGAAATGATATCATTTGCATCATTAGTGAAAAATAAGCAAGATGGGGAAAAAAAACTAACAAAAGGAGTTCTTAAGCTGGATAAAAATCCAAAATGAAGAAAGGCAATGAAAGGAATTGAATCAAAGGAGAACTGTTGATCTTGAAGAAAAGGAGTTTAGACCAAAAGAGTGAGTAGGTGGACGAATATACTCTAATGTAATTTCAACAAAATGACATTGTGGGATTCAGGGGACCTTCCTTCACTACTGATGTACAATATCACACAATGTAGGCATGTCTTACCCTTTCATTATAGAAAAAAATCTTGGTCAAAGTTAGTAAGCAGCTGTAAAAAATGCTCTGAGATATACTGTGTATGGGTGCACGATCCGACCTTTTCAGTCTGGATACCGATGCCTGGATTTTGTGTATCTGTCGAACCCGATACTGCTCCGATACTACTGTTGAATTAATAAATTGTAACTTGAATTAATACATTTACAACCTTTCTTGAAGAGACTACAGGCACCAGACTTTACTAGCTAAACATAACTAAGACAAAATAACAAATGTAAAATATAAAATTACCACAAAAATAAAATTTCAAGTGAAAAATGTTCCTTTTTTGTGAATTTATTGCAGATTTTCCACATTTTGAGTATTCGTTCATGATATTGGTTAGGTTTAACCAATAAATGTACATTAGATGGTATTTGGGCCGATACCCAATACCAGTATCGGTATCGGTGCATCCCTAATATTGTGTGTGCTTATGACAATATCACACAAAAATTATTCCTGGGAATCACATTTATCAACACCTGGACATCTGGATTTGTAGTCATGCTCAAAAGCAAAGCGGAAAAACGCACTACAGGCTGATCCAACTTTGATGTAATGTCTTTAAAATTAAAAAAAATGAGGCTCAGTAGTGTATGTGGCGGAAAAAAAAAGTCCGGTAGGAAAAAAAAAAGATTAAAATCTGAGATCAGATTTGGTAAAAAAACAAAAAAACAAAACTAATTTTTAAGCCATATCGCCCAGCCCTACCTCAAAGTGTTTCTGTAAATATTCATCCTCTATTCTGAACCTTAGTCCTGTAAAATAAGAAGGGTTTGGCCCTTGTTTAATGATGTTAGCTAGGGAAATCTTATTTTGACACAAAAATAAATAGAAGAAATAGGTCATTGAAAAATCTCAAATGTAGTACTCTGCCATTAAAATTGTGTTTTTGGTTTCATGTATTGAAATGCTATACTTAAAACAAACCTAAAACAATTTAAAAATAAATTATAAATAATATATATACTGTATATCCATCCATTTTCTTAACCGCTTAATCCTTAATGGGTCGCGGGGGTGCTGGTGCCTATCTCCAGCTGTCAACGGGCGAGAGGCGGGGTACACCCTGGACAGGTCGCCAGTCCATCACAGGGCCACATAGAGACAGACAGGACAAACAACCATGCACACACTCACACCTGAGGACAATTTACAGTGATCAATTAACCTGACAGTCATGTTTTTGGACTGTGGGAGGAAGCTGGAGTACCCGGTGGGAACCCACGCATGCACGGGGAGAACATGCAAACTCCATGCAGAAAGACCCTGGGCCGGGATATGAACCCACAACCTTCCTTCTAACCACAATCACAACAGTGCTAACCACTGCAACACCGTGCATCCCAAAATATATATTTTAAATCTAGAAAAAGTCTTTTTTCTGAAACCAGGATGAATGTCTGTGAACCTGAACTTACTGTGAAAAAGACTTTGAACACCGTATGAATCTGGACCTACTGAACAAGAGTCACCAACACTAATCATTCAGCCAACATCACAACATGATGAAATGAATGGATTCAGTAATATATATACTTACAATATCCCCACGTTGTTTAAAACTCATATAATTGGTGACTCACCCAGATTTCTTTTTCATTTTAGGCTGCTAGCAGTTAACTGCAGTGTGCTGCTTATTTAAAACTTTAAACTACAGCTTACTCTGAGACAATCAAAAAAACTCCAGACCAACCAGCGGCTACCACTGCTGCGTAGGAGTGAGAGGGATATCATATTACTGGACCAATCATTCCATAGGTGGGCGTTTCGGGTCGCTTCGGCGCGCTTGGAACCAAGGCAGAGGTAGTCCAAAAAAAAGGGGTCAGCTCACATGGACGCAGGTAATGGAAACACGGCAAATCCCGTTCTGTACCGTACTGGCACTAGTGGAAATGGGTCTGTGGAGTCCGTTTTTTTACCGTTTGAGCAGACACATGCACATTTGTGGCCTGCCTAAAACTATTTTGCAGGGCTCTGGCAGTGCTCCTCCTGTTCCGCCTTGCACAAAGGTGGAGGTAGCAGTCCTGCTGCTGGGTTGTTGCACTCCTACTGGCTCCTTTACGTCTCCTGATGTACTGGACTGTCTCCTGGTATATCCTCCATGCTCTTGAAACCACGCTGGCAGTCACAGCAAACCTTCTTGCCACATTTGACATTGATGTGTCAACCTGGATGAGCTGCACTACCTGAACCACTTGTGTGGGTTGTAGACTCCGTCTCATGCTATCACTAGAGTGAAAGCACCACCAGCATTCAAAAGTGACCTAAACATCAGCCAGAGGAACTGAGAACTGGTCTGTGGTCACTACCTACAGAACTACTATTTATTGGGGTTGTCTTGCTAATTACCTATATGTTCTATCTGTTGTCTATGGCAAAAGTGATTGACTTGGAGTAACATTATGTTGATTTTGTTTTTGTGCAGTAAATAAATGAAGACATTTTTTGCCAACAAAATATAATCGGTTAATTAAAAAGAAATATCTACAATTAAGTTGCAAAAATATTCAGAATTATTCGGTTTGTTGTACATGCACCTTCAGCTGTAATCACAGCAGTGAGTTTTTGTGGCTATGTTTCCATTATGCAGGAACATCTGGACACAGCAATTTGTCTTCATATATTTTTGCAAACCAGTTTTAAAAATAATAAATTCCAATTTTGGAGATGTGGGCCTTGGATTGAGAACTCCAGAACTTTCACTTAGTCTACTAAGTAGAAGGAATACTGTTGAAGATGTGACTAGACCTCCTACACAAAGATGTTTTTATGTTTTGAAAACAATTTCCTTTATTAAGAAACAAAAGGGAAAGATATCAAAAATAAAGAACACTTTTTACAGACATAACTCCACATAAAACTAGGAATGCAACGATACCATGGATCTGAGTCCTCGCTGATACCGAGTACCAATACATTTACTGCTACAACACAAAATATAAATGAAATTGGAAGACAGGTTTTATTTTCCTCTCTGCTTGCTATTGCAAAAATGTCACATTTTAAGTATCGGTGTGTGGTATAAATTACCTAACCGATGTACATTGGAACGATGTACCAACATCGCTATCGGTGCATCCCTACACAAAACTAACCTTAAAATAAGTAAAACATTAAATATTTCAAGAACTTAACTCAGACTAGCTTGTACTGGCGCCTCATACAGCTGGTTGATTTATTGTCATCTTCCACCCCCCGCAGCTGCAGCATATTTTCAAACTTCAATCGTCCAAATTGGATATTGTTTATGATGCACGATATTGAAAGCTGGCAGACTCTGTGGGGAATTGTGACAGTCTCGACAACTGAGTGAATGAGCTAACAAACAGTTCCAAGTGACTTTCTGTTAATGCTCTGAGACACGAGGCTCCTCGCGGCACAACAAAGGGACATTCTTTCTATATTTATTCCCGCCACTGAAGTGTCAGAAATATTGATGACCCTGGGCAGAAATTAGCCTGCTTGTCAAAACAGAATAGTGCAAATGCAAGACGTTTTTTCCCTTGCTTTTTTTTTCTCTTCTTTTCATCCAGTGCAGCGCTTGCAGCCTCTCATCATGGAAGCAGAATTTGTGACTGAACGAGCACAAAGCCCTGAAACACTGAATCATTGTCAGGCTAAATTTAAACTAAGAACGTCTGCCACTTTTTCCCACTGATACACAGAAATACTCAGAGGTTATGCAAGTTACTTGGGCATTATAACTCCTTCATCTGTCAGTAAGTTAAACAAAAAGTGGAAGGGAGACTGTTTTTAAGTGCGATCCATAAAGAAGCAGCAGCTAGCACTGATAACATGTTGCTGCAGTACTAAACCCCTTACAGTTTATGAATAACACTACTTTTGATGATTCTTCTTCCACGTTAGGTCTTTGCTTTGAATGGCAAACAATATACACTCTTTGGGCACTTTGTTAGGTACATCTTGTTAGTTCTGGGTTGACAGCTGAGTATAAATGATGTGAATATCCAGTTCCACCTCTCAAAGGTGATCTAAAGATGGAGGCCGCTGAAGCGCAGGGACCTTAAGTTCAAGACATCATTTAGGAGGACCTGAGCTTTGTGGGACGTTGCAATATAATACTGAAAGTAGCCACATGAAGATGGGAGCACTGTGTTTATTAAAAGATGGACATTGCATGAAACAATGCTTTTGAAAGGCTAGGGTGCCAAATCATATTAGTACTTAGGAACTAAGAAAAACTCCACATATTCACACATTCTCAACCCTCTTAACTGTTGACAAAAACCAAGATGATTCAATTTTTTGAACAGTGTTAATAACATCTGAATGTTTCAGAATTAAAAAAATGGTGGTCTTGTGCTGCCGTTGCCAGTGGGCTTCACGGTTAAAACGTATTGTGCATTCAGAGATTCTATTCTGCATACCTTGGTTGTTAAGAATGATTATTTGATCGACTTACACCCTTGTATCATGTCAAACAAATTTACCAGTTTTTTTCCAAAACTGATAAGACATTTTTTGACCACATAAATGCAGCTCACATGACATTTTCTATTTTTTTGGACCCTTGTTCAAAATAGATCAGCAGTTTCTTTAGTGCTGACCCATACGTTGTGTCGCCAAAAAGATAACTCATCAAAGCTTCATAGCTCTAATTCAATATACTATGTTTTTCCCATTACATAGCAACTGACTAACTTAAGCAATCAACTATATTGGTTGTGGTAAGGATTACGGTTAAAAGGTTCAGTGTCAAAGTTTTGGTATGATTGAGAGGTTAAGTCTTGAAAGCAAAAAATGTATGAAGTGGAGAAGGAACAACTGTTAGGGCCCGAGTTTAAGGGCTGCATTTAGACACTTTTGTTCGACGGGCCATGTTTTGTTTTTCATTGAAAATTCTTTTTTTTTCCACCCCTCAAACCCTAATTTGTGAGTAACAGATAAAAACCATTGATTCCCGTTCTTTGGTCGATTCTTTCATTTCCTCTACTCAGAGTTCACCATCAAACTCCTAACCACAAGCAGCTGGAACCGGCAGAGAAAACAATCAAAAAACAAACAACAAAAAACATTGGTGCTCAGAAAAGACAATGGCAATTGATCAGGCATTCGGTAGGAGAGGTGCCATCTCTCCTATCAGATTCATTAGTTTCCCGACCGCTCTGACATTTCCATTTGCACACTCCAATTGACAAAATAAAATACCCGTTCGCCTCTCATTCCTCAGCTCCACAGCGGGGTAATCACTCCTCCCTGCGCTGCACCATGCACCCCCTCCGTCCCTGCGGTGAAGACTCATCATGGCAGAAAATAAAATATGAACACAACACATTACTTTTTGCAGAGGAGTTTGATAAGCCTGTGGGTATTCCTTTAAGCTGAAGTCACGTGTACAAGTCACGTCAGGGGCGGACACCCTTTAGCTTCTTATTTACCTCCCATCACCGCCTTTTTTTTTTTTTGGTTCTTCCCCCGTCTCTGCCAGCCTATCTCGCTCTTCCTGCATACCTAAACAAGGAAGCCATCTCCTAGGATCACCGTCAGCAGGCTATTGACTGGCTGCACTCTCTCGAAGTGAGTCTCTCAGCCATCCATTTCACTTAGAGGTAACTTTGTGACTCCTTCACATGAGCGATCAAACAGGCTCTTCTTTTAAAGAGACACAGTGTTCTGTGAAACACAGGTAAATTATACAAATTGAGTGGCAGGAGCAGGGAGTGCAGCTAAGCCCCAGCTGCTCCATGAACCCCCGCGACCTCGGGATTTCTTAATGATCTCTTTGCCATGCTAGACGGAGACACATTGGGTGATTATGCAGCAGATCTTTCTTTCTCCACCCATACCCTTCCACCCTTTCACAACCCCATCTTTTTCCACTCTCCATTGCCTTTTGTCTTCCATCTTTCTACCTTCTGCCAAACATGCATCCCACTCTAATTCTCAATGTATCTTAGTTCCTGCTTTCTGACTTCCTCGGAGCCCCACCCATTTAGAGCAGGGGCAACATTCTGAGAGACATAGGTAAAATCCGTTGATGCTCCCTTCTACGCTGACATTTAATCAATGGAAATCTTGTTTTGGTGACGAGCAGAGAGGAAGTTGTTTTTTTCATGAGCTGCCATATAATGAAATAACGCAGGAAGAAGGCCAGAGACCCCATCACTGGGGACTGAGTAGATTCAAGTGATCAAATTCTTCTAGCATAAACTTTAAATACAGACCAGGGCTCCCCCATAGCAGGAAAACTGTGCTCTATAATAACACATTGCTTTAAGAGAAAATACAAATATCACCTTAAATGCACATAGAATATTAAGATTCATAAAGTAAATCTTAAGTTGCTTTAGTGAAATTTGCAGTTTGTAGACAGTTTTAATTATTATATTTAGGATTGAAGCATTACCAAAACAATATTTCCAAAGATTAATATGACCATTTTAGTGTTATATTTGAAAAAAGCTAAAATCTGAAAAAAAAAAAAATCTAAAATACCCTTTGATTTACTGCACCTACTGGAAAACTAACTTAGCATGTGAACTTTTACCTTGAGAAAGTACCCTTTGTTGGGATGATGAAATCTTTAGTACAGAAGTTTTTAGATCCATTTTTAAAGATGGTCAATGAGTAACTCGTGTCTGATTGCCATATTAGAAGTAATGCAACATAGGCAAACCTCTAGCTTAAACAACTTTTGGGAATTAGATACCTCATCTATTTAACTTGACATAATTCTTCTAAATGCTGTAATCATCAAAATGTCTAAAACAATAGGGTTTTTGAGGTTAACTGGAAAGATAACGCATTTTTAGTTTCCCAGGTGAGTCTGATGGAAAAGACACAGCTTTTTACAATACACTTTACAACTAAAGTCCCAACTAAGATGTATGTTCAGCTTCCCTCCAAACACTACATGTCAGTGGCAAGGCAACTTTTTTTGTGTAGCACACGTTCAACAACAAGGCAATTCAAGGGGCCTTTTTATTTGTAATTTTGAGTCAGGCAGCAATTGTCTTTAGCTTAAAATAAATTAAAAAAGTGACTTGTTGCCTAATGTTGCAGTGAGAGAGACATAGGAGACTTCCCAACACTTATGCACTTCAACTCTAGTCAAATATAAAATTTCCTTGTCAGAAAGAACTTTGTACTTGGTCTTGCCACATGGAGTGAAATAATACATTGTTCTGTTATTGTGGAGGATGTCATGGCCACATTTTCAAATGTGCTCTCAGGCATTTGGAAAAACTGGACAAAAGAAATCATGAAACAAGGAGGTCATTTACTCATATTTTGGAATCCCATGAAGCCACCTGTGTGGATAAAAGTTTTCTTTGATTTAAGATAAAGCATTTTGAGGCCTTTGAAGTGACACGCAAAAATGGGTACTTCAACTAGATTCCAACTACTGCTACTACTAACACTAACTAAAATGTTTTACTGATTTAATATAATCACAGCGGTGTATTACTGCTGGCTTTGATGTTTGTATACAACTATATCAGTCTGTGCATTTTGCACCATTTCAGGAATCTTTTATAGTATTGTGATAAAAAAATTGTCAGTGCCTCTTTTTGTGTCATCCCCATTTCCTTTATGACAATAGAATTATTAAAGGTCCATTTATAGAACACTACAGTTGTTATTTTTTTAGGAAAGACATTGCCAGAAATAGTGTCCTACTTTGATTTTCATGAAAAGACAGTCTCACCAACTGTTCAGGATGGCGATGGTAGGCGGATTATCCTTGTGTTTGTGTTGCAACAAGTGGCAGAGGGATGAGCAATCCCTTCTAGCAGAGAGAAGAACCGGCTCCAATAACTACTTGAAAATCTTTCAACAAAAGCTTAAGAAAAGACGATGCCCTCAGAAACTAAGTCATTGTCTGTAACTCACCAAAAGTAAATTAGATAAATATTAATATCAAATAATATGGTAAAGAAAATCTTCTTCATCATCCCTGGCTACCTAGTGTATCACTAAAATAAAGTTGGCCACTCAATTTTTTTACATAACTGCAAAAGTGTTTGTAGCACTAATTACCTATTGATTCAAGACGGTATTGAGTTCACATGCACAGTTCATTTAAGCTTCGACATTAGCGTAAATTCTTAAATATGCAGACTCAGGTTTGTATGCCTCTGACCAATAGTAAACAACAAATTTGATTGGAACACAATTCATTAGAATATAATGTATTCAATTTTATTTCAACTGTTTTTTTTAGTATCCATAAATGTTGCATTTAATTGAAAAAAAACAACAAAAAAAACTCATAGCTTTGAAAATGAGGAAAAGACATTTCAAAGATTTCTCAGTGAAGCTTTGCGGCTGCGGGGTATGAGCTCTGCAGATCAGATCTGCCATCTGACAGAAGACACAGTCTGATTTTACTGATGAGAGTGCTGGGACAAAGCTTCATCCATAGTTCATAAACCCATCTCCAAAACCACACTCCAAACAAAAAGAGCCTAGTACAACAAGGCTTGGCCCTAAAGTAGCTGTGTACACTATATAACCCAAAATAATAAAAAAAAGGGGACACTGCAACAAAATATGTTTTAGAAGAGGCTGTTACTCCATGAACATTTATGTATGCCTGAGCATTTATATTACTTCTTACACCAAAAACGACTATTTTTAAATACCTTTTTACATAAAAAATATTTTTTAAATAACTATTTATACATTCCAACTCAGTTTAAATGAAGTTGATTCAATCCAATTTACTCCAATATGATCATCATTGATTTAACTATTCCATATGGTCAATACATTGAGATTTAACGGAATATAAATTAGTAATTAGTAAAAGAATGTCTAACGAATTAGCAGCCTGGTTCAGATTTTTGTTTCATTCAGTCATCCCCCATTTTAAACAAGTGAAGGGAAACAGTAGAATCACTAATGCTGTAATCAGCTGACTTTAAGGGAGGCTTGAGACCAAGTATTACGGCCACAGCTGGCTGTAACTGGGTTCAGCACTATGGACAGTTCCTGCTGCAGCGCCGGTTCCTTTCTAGCTTGCTACCAGGGACAGAGCCCTGCAGGATGAGCTGCCCCGCCTTCCTCTGTGTGCTTCACAAAGATGTTCCGGATCGCATTGATGACCCTGTGAGATCTGGCTCAATTATATGAGCCGCCAGACGTCAGATGCTCGGAGGGGCATATCTGTGCTGCTGTCCCCTCTGCATATTCTATCTTAGAGAGGTGATCCTTAGACCTTTTATTAGGTAAATTTCCTGTGTGGTGCCCTGGCTTCCACTGACCCAGCAATAGGATGTCTAGTGGCTTGGTTACCTCAGTTTAGTCTTGTTGTTCATGTTTAGAGCAGATTCATAGGATTGTTCACCCCATCGTTTAATCCTTGGGTTGTTCATTTAGTTCGGCATATTACTTTAGCTGTTTCTGATTGCTTTAGTTTAGTTATTTTCACCGTTTGATGTGTTCTACATTTTCTCCTGTCCAAGATTATCATCAGTGGAGTTCTCATGAACAGCTAAATAAGGCCTTTGACTTTATTTTGTCTCTTCTTGTCTATCAGGTTTACATATTTAGGGTTGTAACATAGTGGGGGCTCATCTTAACTGTACTAACTGCATTTACAGTACTGTATAGTAATCTGTAGGTGAAGAAAAAAAATGTTGTGAAATGAGGTGATAATAGGGCGTTGGTACTATTGTTGAATGGCTACTGCTCCATTTAGTCCCTGCATCGGTTGGAAGCAGACGAAACAGAGAAAGCATAATTATGACAGATGGAACAGGAGGTATGATGACTTGAATCTGAAACTGCTGTACATATCCGCAGACTTGAGATAGAAGCCCAAGCAAGTCCAAGAAAAAAGGATCCATCAGCAGAGGCAGTGACATCTGTTGATATCTGTAAATGTATCTCGCTTATGCCCACCTTCAGAGATGCCGAGTTGGATGGATACTTTGTGGTATTTGAGTGGATTGCGACAGGACTCCAGTGACTGTGTGATGTGTGGCCTCTTCTTATGCTCAGAACAGAAGTGCTCAGAACAAACCAATTGAATAGCTTTCTCAACCCCATTGCAGTAATCAGAACAATGTAGCTCTGACAGAAAAATGAAAATAAAAAAATCTAACTGTGTGGTGCTCATAACCAAAGCCGTATGTAGAGTTACAAAACTACCAAACTCCACCCTGGGGTGAAACCATCATCTCAACTTGAAGGGGAAATTTTTTTAGACTGTGCTTTACCATCCTCTCTCATTCAATCATACTAAAGAACCATTTTATAATCACTGTTGCACAATGTGTTTGTGCAAATCTGGTAAAGACATATTTGAAACATTTCATTGCTGTCAAAGAGCATTGATTGTGTCATTGACCAAATACTTATTTTCTGCACAATTATACACCTACACAATTTGTTTCTCAGAGATGAAGTGCATGAAGTGCATCTATTATGAAAATTATAGACCTCTCTCATCTTTTTAAGTTGGACAACTTGCAGAATTGGAGGCTGCCAAATCCTATTTTACCTCACTGTATCTACCTCTGAAGAATATGGCAACAGACTTAGAGGTGGAATATTGCTTTAAGGGTCATTTGCATGTTTACAGACAAAAAATAATCTATAATTGCACTGATAAATATTTCTCCTTTTTTTCTCATCCCTCTTGTCTTCCTATTGTCCAAATTTTGTTGTTGTTGAAAAAAGACTATTCCTGGTCAAAAGACCAAAATACAGGGAACCTCCAAGAGGAAATGCATTGACTTTAGAGCTGCATCAAATTGTATTTGTATTGTTTATATTTCAAAAACCACACATTTAAACGCTTGTCGGTAGCACATGGATAAAGTTCAAATGTTGTTTTAAAAAAAATAAGTGACAAAGATGAAAAAACAAGAAAAGAAACTAGGTAAAATAATACTTATTTTATTGTTATTTTAAAAATACAGCAATTTCATGTATTTGTGCAACCCCAGTTAAAGCAAACAGGAATCTGTCTTGCTAGCATAAGATTAAGAGGATGGTTTCGAGGCACACACCAATGCAACAGAAATCAGCCATCTTACCTTTTGGAAGAACAGACAGAGTATATTATATATATATATATATATATATATATATATATATGTATATATATATAAATATATATATATATATGTGTGTGTGTATTATATGAATATATAGCCCTGCACTGAATGATAAAGTACTTAATTACTAAATGTGGTGTGTAAAAATAGTAAATCTGTCACAAATATGATCAAAACAACCTGGTGCAGTTTTTTTCAGTCGGGGCCGCATGTTCCATACTTTTTAAAATAAATAATTTACTCTATTACAAGCAACGTTGCAATCAAACAGAACAAATGCAAACACAAGTCCATCATCAGCGGTCATGAGACGATCTATAGTGACTTTGAGCTTTTTAAATAAGAGCTTGAATGTGAATAATCAGTTCATCGGCAAAAATGTCAATGTTTAATAATAATACTCTTAAAAGCCTGAAGAAACAACCATGTAGTCTGGATAGATTGATCAGTTCCAAATTAGCGGTGTCAGAAAATAGATCTGTTGGGCTGAAAATTCCTCTTGGATCAGACAACAGGGGCTGCTTAAGGAGAGAAGACAGGAAATCCATCTTACAAATGTCCTATAGCTACTATAGGATTTCTTCCAAAGATTTCTAATTAGTATTCTTTACTGTAGAATGTTATCTCCTAAAGCTACAAATTCTTGTGTTTATTTGATATACCAAAGACTAACAGCATTCTTACCTCTTGATCATCTGTATTTTCTTGATCACATTATGTTAGTAGGGCCATCGTGGACGATTGTGGCTAAGCGGCTGGGAGTTTGTCTTGCTACCGGAGGTTTACCGGTCCAAGTCCCAACTCTTGGTCATTGTGTCCTTGGGCAAGACACATGACCATTTGCCTACTGGGGGTGATCAGAGTGCTAAGTGGCACCAGTGTCCGGCAGCCTCTCCCGTGTCAGTGCGCCCCAGGGCTTCTGTGGCTACAATGTATCTTGCCATCACCAGTGTGTGAATGTGTGCGTGAATGACTGTAGTATAAAGCGCTTTGGAGTCCATAGGAACTAAATAAAGAACAATACAAGCACAGTCCATTCACAAACAATAAATTTAGTGTATTTTATTACAATTTAAATCAACTGATTTCAAGACACTTAGACACTTAGATGTGAGGTGTAAAAAGACATGGTTATATGTTTTTATTCGTTTTTTATAAATGGAAATCTGAGAAGCTTTCTACTTACTATTAATCCATCACATTCAAACTCAATAGTATTGTTTTAGTGACATAACAAAATGTGGAAAGGTCTAAGAGATTGAATAACTAATATAAGTATTTGATGCAATATTACCCTTTTTTACTCTTTTGTTGAACTCTTCAGTTTTTCTCCCAGAGTTGATAAACTTGAACGTTTTCAATCAGTCTATCCCCAAGTGTTTTATAACCGATAAAATAGGTATTAAACACATCACCACCTTACAGGTTAGTATATTTCTAATAGTGCTATTCACATGAAATTCTCATCAGATTTTGATAACAACCTACCCAGTCCACACATGCAAAGAGAGAAAACCCTAGATACCTTTAATTTCATGTCATAAAATGGAATGGTGTGGACATTTTTTTATTAAATGCGGAAAAGCCTTTATTGGTGATTACAGCCTTGAGACACCTCCTCACATAGAATCTAGTTGTTCATACATTATTTTCACTTATTCTTTCACACATCCTCCTTTGCCTTTTCTTCTGAGAGCTCTGTGGATCCCTCTTGCATTCATGCACACACTTCCTCAATGGCTAAATAACCATTTAAATTGCTGTTGCACAATGAGTGAGCTGCTTAGTTATCAGCAATATTACAAGTGGTTCAAAGACTGTTCTTAATTATGATTATTACTATCAACATAATAATTAGTTACCAGGCAACAACTGCTCAGCAGACACAGATTACTAAACTCAAATGTCAGTTTCAATGTACTATTGGAGTCACGCCTGCGGGTGGGGGGACGGGTTCTGACTATTGTTTGTGCTTATGGGGGATTTCAACGCTCACGTGGGCAGTGACAGTGAGACCTGGAGAGGCGTGGTTGGGCGGTATGGCCCCCCCGATCTGAACCCGAGCGGTGTTTTGTTGTTGGACTTCTGTGCTCGTCATGGATTGTCCATAAAAAACACCATGTTCAAGCATAAGGGTGTTCATGTGTGCACTTGGCACCAGGACACCCTAGGCCGCAGCTCGATGATCGACCTGGTTGTCGTTTCATCGGACCTGCCGCCGCATGTTTTGGACACTCGGGTGAAGAGAGGGGCGGAGCTATCCACCGACCACTACCTGGTGGTGAGTCGGCTCCGGTGGTGGGGGAGGACGCCGGACAGACCTGGTATGCCCAAACGTGTTGTGAGGGTCTGCTGGGAACGTCTGGCGGAGTCTCCTGTCGGAAGGGGTTTCAACTCTCACCTCCGGCAGAAGTTCAAACACGTCCCGGGGGAGGCGGGGGACATTGAGTCTGAATGGGCCTTGTTCCGTGCCTCCATTGTCGAAGCGGCTGACCGTAGTTGTGGCCGTAAGGTAGTCGGTGCCTGTCGCGGCGGCAACCCTCAAACCCGATGGTGGACACCAGCGGTGAGGGATGCTGTCAAGCTGAAGAAGGAGTCCTATCGGGCCTTTTTGGCCTGTGGGACTCCGGAAGCAGCTAATAGATACCGAAAGGCCAAGCGAAGTGCGGCTCGGATGGTCGCTGAGGCAAAAACTCGGGCGTGGGAGGAGTTTGGAGAGACCATGGAGAACGACTTCCATATGGCTTCGAAGCGATTCTGGTCCACCATCCGACATCTCAGGGGGGGGAAGCGGTCTGCCACCAACACTGTTTACAGTGGGGGCGGTAAGCTGCTGAGCTCAACGCGGGACGTTTTGGGTCGGTGGATGGAATACTTCGGAGACCTCCTCAATCCCACCGACACGCCTTCCTGTTTGGAAGCAGATTCTGAGGACTCTGGGAGGGGCTCTCCAATCTCTAGTGCTGAAGTCACTGAGGTTGTTAAAAAGCTCCTTGATGGCAAGGCACCGTGGGTGGATGAGATTCGGCCGGAGTTCCTCAAGGCTCTGGATGTTGTAGGGCTGTGTTGGTTGACGCGGCTCTGCAATATTGCGTGGACATCGGGGGCAGTTCCCTTGGATTGGCAGACCGGGGTGGTGGTCCCCCCTCTTTAAAAAGGGGGACCATAGAGTGTGTTCGAACTATAGGGGGATCACACTTCTGAGCCTCCCTGGTAAGGTCTATTCGGGGGTTCTGGAGAGGAGGGTCCGACGGATAGTCGAACCTCGGATTCAGGAGGAACAATGCGGTTTTCGTCCTGGCCGTGGAACACTGGACCAGCTCTACACCCTCGGCAGGGTCCTGGAGGGTGAGTGGGAGTTCGCCCAACCGGTCTACATGTGCTTTGTAGACTTGGAGAAGGCGTTCGACCGTGTCCCTCGGGGTGTCCTGTGGGGGGTACTCCGGGAGTATGGGGTACCAGGCCCTTTGATACGGGCTGTTAGGTCCCTATATGAACGGTGTCAGAGTCTGGTTCGCATTGCCGGCAGTAAGTCGGACTCATTTCCGGTGAGAGCTGGACTCCGCCAAGGTTGCCCTTTGTCACCGGTCCTGTTCATAATGTTTATGGACAGGATTTCTAGGCGCAGCCAAGGTGTTGAGGCGATCCGTTTTGGTGACCTCAGGATCGGGTCTCTGCTTTTCGCAGATGATGTGGTCTTGTTGGCTTCATCTGAACGTGATCTACAGCTCTCGTTGGAGCGGTTCGCAGCCGAGTGTGAAGCGGCTGGGATGAGGATCAGCACCTCCAAATCCGAGACCATGGTCTTGAGCCGGAAAAGGGTAGAGTGCCTTCTCCGGGTCGGGGATGAGGTCCTTCCTCAAGTGGGGGAGTTTAGGTATCTGGGGGTCTTGTTCACGAATGAGGGAAAAATGGAGCGGGAGATCGATGGACGGATTGGTAAGGCGTCTGCAGTTATGCGGGCGCTGTACCGGTCTGTCGTGGTGAAGAGAGAGCTGAGCCGAAAGGCAAAGCTCTCAATTTACCGGTCGATCTACGTTCCTACCCTCATCTATGGTCACGAACGCTGGGTGGTGACCGAAAGAACGAGATCGTGGATACAGGCGACTGAAATTAGTTTCCTCCGTAGGGTGGCTGGTCTCTCCCTTAGAGATAGGGTGAGAAGCTCGGTCATCCGGAGGGGGCTCAGAGTAGAGCCGCTGCTCCTCCACATCGAGAGGAGCCAGCTGAGGTGGCTCGGGCATCTGGTCAGGATGCCTCCTGGACGCCTCCCTGGTGAGGTGTTCTGGGCACGTCCCACCGGGAGGAGACCCAGGGGAAGACCCAGGACCCGCTGGAGGGATTATGTCTCCCAGCTGGCCTGGGAACGCCTCGGGATTCCTCCCGAGGAGCTGGCCCAAGTAACTGGGGAGAGGGAAGTCTGTGCCTCTCTGCTTAGGCTACTGCCCCCGCGACCTGACCCCAGATAAGGGGAAGATGATGGATGGATATTGGAGTCAATTTTGAAAGATTTAACAGTAGGTTAAAGAAGGTTTGAGTTTATGCTCTATCTTTAGCAAATCACAATAAATAAAAGATAATCAGGACTGATCACCTCTTCAGAATACAAATTTTGCAGGTTATCAAACTGATATAAATCCATTTACCAGAACAAACACTATAATCTATTTTCCAAATCGAGCATCCACAAAGTATCTGCAGTGTCACCTGTGAAGACCCTGTCCTGATACCCGATAGATCTCTCCCAGCAATGGATCTCTTTTTCTCAGCAAGTTCTAATTTCTTCTTATCTGTAAAGACTGTGTGTCATTTCCCCTGCTGTTGCAAAGTTGTGCAAAGAAGTGAAATAGAACTGGGTGTATTCCTAGCATGAACTAACTAGCCAGGGAAGTAACATAAGTAAGGTTAGTAATTTTAACCATTTTAACATGATATATTGGCATGTATAAACTGCTTTTTCATAATATTATCAGCATGCTGCAGCAAAACTCAACTTACAGCTGGTTTGGACAAAAACTGTGCAACGTTTTTTTTCTTCCTATTGTTGGCTCTGGCTGGTTTACTGGATGTGCTGCTCTGATCTGCTTCCTGTCAGCGGTCCAACGATACCTGCACATGTGTACACTTAATGTGCATTTACAGATGGCAAAAAAATTTGTAATTGCATATTAACGGCCTAAACGGCTATAACGGCAGAAAAAACCCAGACGGCACAGACATAAGAGGTTTGGATGACGTTTGTCATGCGTACCCCGTGTCTGTTTCATCCATGCCTCAACCGTAACCCCAGATAACCGACCAGACGGTTCAAAACCATTTAAAACACTTTTTTTTTCATTAAATACGCAGCAGAAATGGTAGATACGGCCGCGTGTGTATATATAAGAAAGACCATATTATATCACGGTAAGAAAGAAGAACAGAGCAACCGTAGAGACCCGAATCATATCTAAGAGAAAGAGGGATTTGGGTGTTCTGGTCAATGTATTAATTGCATAATCAAACGTCTTAGCCCTTTTTACTTATATTTACAGTTCCTAATGGGTGTAAGCCGTATTCCCTGGAACAGTGACCTGAGGTGACTTCAATTAGCAGTGTACTCTCATAATGTTGATATTGTTATCCTTCATGGAATCATATTTAGCATTATCCAGTGCTTTTTGTCTACTTTAAGGTGATCAGAATCAAAAGTTGAGATGCCGTGTCATTTAAAGCAACAATTTTTTGCACGTCAGTAATCTGGGCTAAAACACTGATCATCTTTAATCGTTAATCTGCCCCTGATCCTGACATTCAAGGCCATTTTGCAGCTTCTTTACCTCATGTCTCCTATAACATTTTACTAGTGTTATTCCATTTTCTTACAAATATTCTGTAGTTTGATTTCTTCCATATGTAGAAATCCTGTTAACCGGATATTGGTCATGTGCTCAAAGCTTAATTTGCCTGCTGTATATATGAAACACAGCAAGAATAAGAGACACCGTCCAGACACAGAATACACATAACACTTCCACAGCCCTTGACCGAGGCAGTGATCTTGAGATAATGAGTTAGTCCCCAAGCATCGAGACATTCAAAGCAAAGCACAAGCTTCCTCACTATAATTAACAACGAATAACTTGACATGTAAATTACGCACAGGACGCTTTGCCACACACAAACAAATTCACACATAGGCTGATGCAGCGCTGACTGATGTAATGATGATGATATGGCACTTGGCAGGTCAAGCACACAGATGGTGGACACCTAGCAATGTCACTGGCTCACTATGGAGCGTTAGATTTGGATCCGAAGCCCGGACATTCCTGCTGTGTCCCCGGGATTCACAAGTTCAGAGAGAGAAGAGCAAAAAGAGAGAACTCTCAGGCCACACAGATTAACAGAACAGATGTTCCCACCTCTTTCATCACTGCCATGACAACCCAAACCGGTCTGCGCAGGAAAGTTTGTTCAAATCCGGGCGCTGACTGACAGCAGCACAATGGCTAGGGCTATTCTGCGACTGTGTGAATCGCAGTCGTTATCTTTACACAAGTGCCTTTGAATTCTGGGTCTCAATTTAGCAGCGCTCAGTCTCTGCAGGGATCTTTCATGCTGGCAGACACCCACCTCATAAACACACAGGGCAGCTCTACCATTCTCACTCTCACTGTATCTTTAAATGGCTCAGAATGAGCTAAGTAAATACGTGCATGACATTGCCTCCAAAACTGTGCCATCTCTTTATCTTTCAGTGTTATGATATGGCACAGGGGGAGTGTTTAAAGTGGGTGCATTTTGTGGAGACGCAGCACATGCAATAAAGAGAGACAAGGGGAGAGGCTGGGCCTGGCTATGATTGGAATAGCAATGACCTTTGTTGTATTGATTTTAGATAGGGGCTCTCTATGACAAGAACAGGCTCTGTACATGTGTCTATGTGGTGGGGAAATTTGTGGCTTGGCCTTTTCTTGGAATACAAACATTCTTTCAACAAAAATAGCCATTATGCCCCAATTAGAGTGTGCACTGCCACAACAGTTGGAGTTTATGGTAAACCCTCTTTATTCTAAGTCACTGCACATAAAAGTAATGTAGAGCAATACACAGTAAATACTCCTATATGTATGTGAATAAAAGCACCTCGCTTTGAAGCATATGCTGTACTATGTAACTCTGTCCTTAAGCAATTTGAATATCCATCAATCCAACATCCATTACTCATCCATTCAGCATTTATCTACTCAAGAGTCCACCTATCTAACCAGCAACATATCCAGCCTTCTATCATCCACTTGATTAAACATTAATCTATTTAAATAAAATCCATCCATTCACATAGAGCCCCATTCAGAATTACTTTCAACCCTGGTAAAGCTACATCAAAAGCATTTTTAAAATGAACCTATCATTGCAGCAACATGAACGCACAACGAAATAAATTAAAGAAATCCAATCTTTAATGAGGAAAAATGTATTTTGTGACTTCAAATTGAAACTTCTATAGATACACAAATAGGAGAGTCCTACTGCAAGAAAAATATATACAATGGGGAATCATACTAGTAAAGGTTGTGCCTTCTCTTAAAAAATGTACAGCACAAGCAAGAAAACAAGAAAGTAAAGGCTAACAAAAATCTTTCTGGATGAGTAAAGATTCCCAGAGTTTGACTGCTAATTAGTTTGATTCACCAGGCATGCTTTTAGCACTCTGGCTTCTTGTTTTTGCCATCATTTCCTATCTCGTGTTGGCGTCCACTCTTTAAGGCTCCGATTAGTGTGCCATCTGAGAAGAAAAGAGCTACTGAGTGAGCTGCCCTAGAGTCAAAAAAACGAAGAAAAAAAAAACAAAGTTGTTTTCTTTCTTCCATGGTGTAAAGGGGTTTCAATAATCAGAGAAGCTTGAAATTAACTTTAACACAGAAGGAAAAAAGCTAACTCACATGAAAGGGGTAAACAAAGTTTGCCAGCAGTCTCCAGAGGAGCAGAATGTTACAATAGAGTAACCATTCAGGGCCTCTCCAAGCAGACGTTGCTCTCAAGGTAAATAGTGGCAGCAATAAATGTATATAAATATATATAAAAGGAGAAAGCAAAATAAGGTAATTTAAAAAGTACTTTAATACGATCTCTACAGCTTTCTAGTCATTTTACATACCTGTTTAGTACTTTCCGTGGATTTAAGGGAGCTGGTACAAATCCAAGCAGCCAGATGTTAAGACGAAAATACTTCCATAGACATGTTGGTCTATAGCAGGGACAACCCAAAGATACTAAACCCTAACACAAATGTAGGCAGCACACTTATGAATAAGAGCCAGTGTAACAGACTTGTTTTTTTAGGTTATGAAAGGAAACCAGAGTAACCAGGGAGTTTATGGTGTTTTCATCTTAAATCTATCTAGCAGATGGCCATACATACAGTTTATCATAGGTACGACACACATTTAAACTGTAAAACTACCTTAGCTTTTCATTATTAAATTAGATTTACTCATTGTCACTACTTCACTTGCCAAGGACTCATCATACTCAGAGTGTCTTGTAACCCCAGGACAAGGATGTCACCCTTTTCATACTGTTTTCAGACCTGCTGAACAACCTTGTTCCTATCAAATGGTATTTTTTCTAAGCTAACGACTCTGGGGGGGGGGGCACGGCTTTAAACACTGCTCTCTACTAATAAAAGGGGAAGAAAAGTGAGGAAAAAATAATGAGAGTCCTCAAAAAAAAATCAACTGTTGTATCACCATTGTCTCAGAAAGAAATTATCTAAATTAGGCAGGCAGTAGATCTCTCCTGACTATGTCTTGAAAACAAGCTTTGTTGTTTCCTATGTCAATGAGGTCATGTTTTTGCCAGGTTTTGATTGTTAGTTTGCAACATAAGTCAAAAAGTTATAGCTGGATTTTGCAGAAATGTTATGTCTGCAAAGGGACCAGGAAGAAGTTATTAGAATTTGGGGTCATCCAAAAACAGTCATCACCAAGAAAGTTAATTTTGTGAATAACTATTAGGGTAATCCAGCTGCTACAGGTTGTGTTTTCATGAAGGACTCTAAAAGTTTTTGTTTATTAAATCTGCTCTGTGTATGACAGATTTTTTACCGTCCCTGATGGTGTGCTCAGTCAATGGGGTCATAAAAAAAACTAGGTCACAGACCAACGTAAGAGGGCAGGCACAAATTACAAACTATAGCAAAGGAAAGCTTAAATTATTTTGTAAAAGCAAGTGGAGTGAGATATAAAGGATGCCATGTTGAAAGGAAATCTAACTTGGTGTTCTTGAATTTAAACTTTGTCTTTATAAAAATGTGTAGAAGCTGGATCACTTTGGAAATGTGTATCTAAGTAATCATGCTTATTCCTATTTTGCTGTGCATGTCAGTGAATTAAAAAATGCAAACCAAGTTTGGATTAACATGAGGAAATGGGCATAATTTGTCTAACAACTTGTTGTGTCATGTCTTTCAATTATTTCTGTTACTTTTGACAGGCTTGTGTTACAAATAGTACATGCATACTGAGATCAAGAATGCAGAAGTCAGTTATGTGTTGAAATGAGTAAAGACACTAGTGTAATGACTTAACTATACTGCTTTATTTTAAACAACTCATTCAATAAGAACCGGTGCAATACTTTTGTTTTTTAAGTTGGTCTGAGTTGCATATACATGTAATCCTCCATTGCTTGCATTAGCTGCAGAAAGGAACAGCAAGAATGAGAGTCAGAAATAGACAATCCCTTCTATATCACCTCGGCTTGCAAACACTAATAGGTAGGCTGTATTGATTTTGCAGCCAGCAGATCATGTCTTTGCTTCTAGAAGCTAACTGTTAGCAACTCCACAACAAGGAGGAACACGTTTGGGCTTGTGTTATTTAAATGACATAGAATTCTGAATTGCATGTTTTGAACTAAAGAAAGAAGTTGAGGAAGAAACAGTTGGAAGTGATTATTTTTTCCAAAAGAAGCATAAGAGTTGCTTTTGCATTGCATCTTGTCAGTCAACTAGAAACAAGACATTTGTATAACATAACTATTGATTAAGACTGGTAATCCTTATGTTTTCCCCTCACCCACGACAAACTGAAACAGGAGTCCCAGAATTTTTCTTTCCACAGACTCACAAGGCATCCATACAAAGTAAAGACTCATGTTAGTTGGTGTTTGGACTCAAAGGCAGCCACAAAATCAGAACGGACACGGTAAGGATGGATTTTGATAAAAGGTATTTATTACAGGAAGTTTGCTTTCAGTCTTTGATGGAACTCTAGGAAACGGGACCAGGATGAGGAGCAGCACTGGAGCAGAAGGAGAAAGGTTAGCTGAGGTAAAATGAAGGTGAGTTGATACTGAAATCAGGTTTTTACTCACTGGGTAATGAAGTTCAGGGTTCTTGGGCAGGAAGTTGTTAGGATCCTGTCTGGACAGTTGGTTTGGATTAATAGAGGTTCTGACTGTGTGAGTGTGTAGGTGGAGCGGGCAGGCGGATGAGGGGAGACGAACCAGCGGAGGAGACTGTGCAGAGGCTGACCAGGAGGAGATCCAAGGCTAAAGGTAAGTGGTTTCCTGGGAAGCCTCCAACACAGTAGGAAGAAACCCAGGAGGACGAAGGAGAATGGATCTGAACCTGTGAGGAAATCCAGGTGAGTTGAAAGTTCACAAAGCACATTTCTAAGAATAACTCCGAGAGGTAAGTTGGCCATGTTACCATGCTTGCAGCGAAGACAGTCTGGCGTCAGTTTGAAGCTCCCATTCCTGTTTTGAAGCTGGAGCTTGATGAGGTCCAATGAGCTGCACTTGCCGCCAATCAGCCACACCCCTGCGGAGAAGGTGAGGAAAACAACACACAGCAGTAAAAACACCAACATAGAGCAGAATCCTAACAAAAGACAATCACAAATTAATTTAAAAAAAACAACACACAAAATGAGTGAACATTTTTTATTTTTTTTTACATTTAGGGATCAACAGATCACCTAGGAATGGGGTTACCTTGCTCTATGAGGTTCCTCCAAGTGGTCAGATAGCTAAATATAGTAGTAGGTCATGCTGTCAGATTCATTTTCAGTTTCAAACATGGCATACAGAGGTGAATGACTCTTAATCTCTGCAGACAGAAGAGCGTATAGTGACATAATGAAAAGTCAAATTGCTTATGAATATCAATGATCATAGTGTGTGATATGTGGTGTCAGATAATTATTTACCTCTGGCATAATATATCTCTTGGACATGTTTCCCATTTATAAATGCCACAAAATGCAAATATTCAATATTCTCACGAGGTTATTAGCTGTACTTCTGATTAACTTGCTGATTTCTAAAAAATATATTTTGTGGGTTTTTTTTCTCTCTCCTTGTTTGGTATTATTCCTTTACTGTTTTTACACCTTGGCCAATATTTGGCATATTTCCTTTTGACATTTCTGTCTTATGTTTTTCAGTTTCTGGTTTCTGGTCCACGTTTCTACACGTCTTCTCTTTTCATTTAAGCTCTTTCTGCAAATGCCAACAATGAATTGCCTGTTGGACAGATTGTATAAATTTGACCTCCCTTCTGCTGAATTAAACATTGCTTTAGACTTTTATTTGAATTTATGCTGGTTCAAGATCCTTTGCATGTCATCTCCCAGAGCGCATTTTGTCATATAATTAAGAGCTTGTCTACTTTCCATTTAGTCTACAGTCGTTTGTCCAGTCAAACGACTTTTCAGCACAATTTTTGCTTACGTTTAAATGTCTTTTCCTTTAGCAACCTACTTTAAAAAAAGAGGAATAAAATAAAATGCTGGGCTAGCTTCCCTGCACAATGACAGCACACTAACCAATATCAGCAGGGCTTTTAGATACAAGCTCGTCTTTACCAGCAAAGAACCTATTCGGAATAGAATTTTGATGAGTTGACAGTCGAATAAAAAACAGGCTCCTGACGTCTCCGGCAATAATAAGTGGATGCAAAATATGTGGAGTAAAGAACCTTGCTGTTAATATATTGACATTAGGCAACACATTCATGAAGGAGTTCCTAAAAATGCATTTGTTTGCAGTGCTCTGTGGAGCAGGGTTGGATAAAATATATATTTATTATTTGAAGATTTTGATAAAAAGCAGCTCATCTTTTATCTCAGGTGTATTGTGGTGTCTTCATTTATTCCAAATTGAAATCAGTTAGCCCCAGAGGCTGAAGCTTATTGTCTGATAAGCAGGGATATTATAAAGTTTTGCCTTCCTTTGAACAAGCTGGACTGTGATGTTATCTCCTAATTTCGATGTATAGGTAAATTATATTGTGAAAAAAAACAACATTCCAAATTAAGTTTAAATTGTATTCCAATATAAAAATATTTTTATATTAAATACATTTATGTCTGTTAGCTTCAGGCTCCAGTGCAAACAACTCTGGATTTTAAACATCACTTCAGAGATCCTGCACTATTCATTTAAACCAGTTTATCTGCTTCAGTCACCAGAAAGCTGCTTGTATGGGCTAGTTATAAAATGACCAACTTCAAATTAATGTCTATTGTGCCTTTTTGAGCTGTGTATGGATAAACTTCAAGTCAAAGTTAATTGCAAGATTGGTTTCAAATGCTGAGATGAGGCAATTCGTAGATGAGGTTAGCAGTTTCTGTTTTCAAGCGTAATTTAACTCATGTCTGAACCCTGTAACAATGCAGCTCAGTTGGGGGAAATAATATGCAGATGAACCGCAGACAGAAAAACATCAACAACAAAATGCTGAACACCGCAGAAAGTCACGGGTCGTTTGAAGGATTATAACATCCTCAGTGACAGAATGAAAAAATATTTTTTTTACAAATTCAGACTTGTTGAATCAAAGAACACCAATGTAACAAACAGTGATAGCTAACATCAGACCCTTGCTTCTTTTCCAGAGTCTCTTCAGCCCTTAAGCTTTCACTGACTCCATTAATGAATTATAATTTTGGAGAAAGGTCTCATTATTTTTTTTACATTGCTGCCCTTCATTTCACCCTTTCACCCCCTCTTCACCAATAGCCTCGTGGAGGAGTGGCTCATCAGTCTCTACCTTATCTTCCCTCGCCATGCCGCAGTCGTATCATTCTGACCTGAACATCCATCTTCTTCTTTCTCCCTTCATAAATGCGGGTGTGTTTCGTCTTCTGCATGTGTGTTCGACCTGAAGCTGCTGAGGCAATGCTTCCTTTCCAGTCTCTAACACTCCTTGGTTATCCTCCAGGACCTGGTTGCACTAGTCAGAAATCTTCGCTCCGAAATGTCTGTCTCATACGGAGTGATGGAATTTTGGATTCAGAGAAGTCAGCTTCTCTTTCCGATCATAGTTCATTGCGCTTGATGGATTTGAAGGCAACATATGACAGCTTTGCACCCCCTCTGAACTCTACATCCAAGGATGACAAAACAGCGGGGACAGCCTGGCATCAGTTGAAATGACATGCACATTTTAAATGTGATTTTTCAGTTTGTGGTAAATTCTTTTTAACCCTAACCCATTATACTAAAATACTACAGTAATTCTAATGGCCAATGTGATTTTAAGTAGTTTACTCAACTGGCACCAATCACACATTTAATTAGCATTTTGCCAAGCTGTCCTACTTATCAGCTGATGCCTGGATGCCTGGATCTAACGTCTTATGGTTTTAAATTTACTGCATGCTTGAGATAAAAATCCTTTTGGATCCAATTATGGAACGTCTGCCCAAATACTGCAGGGTAAATGAATAAGTGCCAGGAACATTACTTTTTTATTAACATTTTCTAGTTGGACAGCAATCTGTTTTGAGAAGTCAAGCAGCATTGAGGTTTCTTTAGGCTCCAGCAAAACAATCAATTGTTTTAATACTTTAAGTGGAAGACAAATTAACCGCAATAGCAAGAAATAAGTAAAGCACTAAGACGGAGAGGTGGAAAGCAAATTAAACCACGCATGTTGAAAGGCCATAAGACTGGATGTATGATCATCAGTCTGCTGGTCCTATGTTAGAAGGGTTTGGCCTTAAATCAAAGGGTGATCGGTATCTGGGCCCATACAGTTGTTTAAAGCTCATGTGAGAAATTGGCATGCAGGTCATACAAACAGCACACTGAAACTGGGTTAATGTGGGCAGCTGAGCTAATCCCTAACATCTGCCATTAGGGAAACATCAGAGTACCTGGCTGGCCTAAGGAGGCCATCAATATGATCAAGAAAGCACTTAAACACACAGGAATGTGTTCTTTCAACAGTCTCCAAAAGTTATTTATGTCGGGGATATGTGTATTAATGTTATTGCACTGTGGTCCCCCAGTTTTTACCAAGGGTTACAAGACGTTATACCTTGTAGCTATCCACTCTGTGATGACATAAGTAATACCAAGTGTGTACCAAGTGTAGACATTGCTTGCGTAGCGTCATTAACTTGGCAGCAATCTATTATAAAAAGCAAGCATGTAGCAAAAGTGAAGAGGAAAGACTACCCTTTAACACAAAGAAACCTCAAGTGCGGGGCCATCTGCCATGGCCGACTGGAGGGGTTTTAGTACACAGGACATACACAAAAAGAAAAAATAGAAATATTCAGAATATTTATCCTCTCTGGTAATGTAGAATGGAAGCCTGTTACTGAATATATTACTTTTCACTCAGAAGTCATCCATACCTTCCAGATGAGGCACCACACTAAATGCTGCCGTCTGTGCTTGGGTGGTAATTACAATCTGAAAGATGAGACGGGGGGATAAAGAGTGTAATTCGTGTATTTGGATGGCAAGTAAAGATATCTTGGGATTCTGAAATGCGACACAATCCAATACAAATAAACTCTAAGGCAACTACACGCACCATACAAAATAAGCAACTGTAATCAGGCAGACCAGAAATAAGACCCTTATAATCAAGTCCTGGTAATACTGCAGAGTGTATATATGCAACATCACCTCTGCTTAATACCTTTCATTCACTTTTGGCTAGTGGATGCTCCGCAAACTGCACAACATCCATTAATATTGTGATTCCCCTGTTTATGCAACCAGTGCAAAGCTCTAATTATGCAAGCTCTGTGCAATTCGAATTACTTATACACACATCATCGATGAACTACTATCCACTACTGGAGAAAACCAAGACTGCTAAGAAACAAAAGGGAAAGCATCCTGTTCAGGTCGATTACAGGTTGGAGAGATAAGACGGTTGTTTTGAGAAAAAGACAAATCTTTGGTTATCATTATAGATTTTGATTTAATAGCTAAACACAAGATAAAGATATTTTCTGAACTTATGCATCTTCGTTTGGATATAGAAAGAGTGATAGAAACCGTATTCAGTGACAAAGTTTACACAACATATGCTAAGAAGGTTGCTTAAAGTCTTTTTTCACAATCTGCTTACATACATGATTTTCCTAAGCATGATTTTAAAATTGATTGTGTTGACTGTAAAATGTTCCCCCCACAAGTTACAGCTTCATATCTGTGAAAAAGGCTAACAAACACCAGGTACATATATCTATTGCAGTTAATGCATTTAACGTCAAGAATTCTGGCCTGCAAAGTCAAAACACATTGGTTTTCTTTGTCCGTAAATGGTGATAAAGCCTGGACGTGCCGTTTGATGGATATAAGGACAAAGGATATTAGCCTGCTTCTTATAGAAGAGGAGCTGCATAGCCACGTGTTAAACAAGTGGCCAACAGACTGAGCTGACCAAATGTGGATGCATGTAATGTGTTGTGCTTGGAGAAGGTGCCCAGGTGGCAGAGTTGTTAGCCATACAACAACAGCTGTGACAGTGCTTTCTCCAGCTAATATTTGTTCTTCTAAAAGCAGGATGGGTCCTATATAGCTTGAAGCACACATGTAGCACCTAATAAGAACCAGCTATGTGGTTTTGACCGCCTAAATAGCAATGACTATGAATCCAACTAACATCCTTCCATCTTTGCAACAAAACCGTGGGTCAACTGCACAGCTTCCTTTTGCACATCTAGCAGGAGGTCTTGTAGTCCATATTGTTGCCTAAACATAAAGTCATATTTGAAGTGGATGGGGCTGCAGGCAACTATCACTTAGCATAGCTAGTGGTTACCAAGGATACCCTAGAGGGGCAGACTGATGAGGCAACATTATTAACCAATGGGTCACCCACATTTCTAAAATAAGCCCTCCTGCTGCTTTGTCTGTCCCCCTTCTAAGAGATGTTAGACTAAGGAAATATATATACCATAACTAAAGAAAAACTAAAAGAATATATATACCATACCAAAATCTACCATTTTATCAATATTATCTTTACAACAAAAGCACAATTTCTGTTCTTCATGCCTTTTTAATAACTATGATACAATTTATAAATTATTTGTTACTTGATCCTGTGAATATTCTCATTGTCATACTTGATCATTTGTGGAACATTATCAGTTACCCCCTTTGAAAATATTTTGCCATTTGTTCAAATTCTATACATATATTCAGTGTATATTCAAATAAGAAAAATCACAAATTCGAATGAGTTGTTTTAGATTCTATATGAATCTCAAGGTAATTATTTAAAATGAGGTACAAAGTGATAGAAGCTTTTTAAAAGAAATGGTTAAAACAAGAGGAAAGTTGGAGTTGGAGAACAGGCTGAATTTACACAAGCTTTGTTGCCGATAAGAATACAATGTGTGTCAGAGGTGGAGCCAAATCTGAATCCGGTATTCAGAAAGGCCCAAATAATTTTTTTTTAATGAATACTTATTTCAAAACAATACTAAAAAAATATTTGAATTGGGGAACAAGAAAAACAAAAAGCTGCATTTCCTCATGAGACTACAGTGCATGCCCCCCAGATGAGTAAGTGACATTCAGGAGAGGTGGAGGGGGGCATAAAAGAGGTGTGACACAGCTGCTTGTTCAACAGAGAAGCCATTGGCATGACTGTTTTTGTTGAATAGGTTTTGGTACTTATCGTGAGATTATTCCATACACTGCATTAGGGTGCTGTGATGTTCGCTCTGTTTACGTAGCTCCGTTAGCTTGGTAATATAGACAATCCTGTTGACAGGGTAACATTAACAATTAAACATTAAAACAAGGCCTGTGTAGTTGTGTGAATTTTGTGGTATTGTGGGAGTTATTTGGAAGGCTTATGTTATTGTGTCTTTTGCAGACAGCAAGGTATACTGTAGGCTGGTTAACTTTAGCATAGTTTCCTGTCACTTAGCTGAAACTCCTCACATGGATTTGGGCAACCAAATAGAAAAGAATGTGCTGCTGAGCCTTCTCTTGGTCCTCCACCAGCCAAAGAAAAATAAATAAAACTCAAGTTATTTGTGGAAGCATTTTACAGTCAGTGCAGCAGGTAAAACCAAAGCAATAGTTATGTGTGCAAAAGTCAAATCAGCAGAGGCAGAGATATCAAACATCTGTCAGCATTTGCTATGCATAATCAAATGCACTTATAGCATCCTCTCCTGATACTGTCTCCCAACCCCTCCACCAGCACCAATTCATCATCACAACCATGTTTTGCCCCCGTTGGTTTAACCATGGATGAAGTTACGGCCATTATGTTTTTTTTTTTCCAATAATTTTCCTTGTTACATGTTCATTGCTGCATTTGCGGAAAACATCAACCAATATTGCATATCCATAATTATAATGGATAATTAAAAATAACGAAAATTAAAAAGGTAGTGCGAAAAAATGAATTTTTACACCTAATTTGAATTTTACTCGACTACAAAAACAAATACGTCCCCCCCTTCAACAAACACAAATACAGATACAAATAGTGACTGCTTTGCACACTGTAGTATGTTAACTCTTTATATATATATATATGTCTTAAAGCTAGTATTTTGAAGAACAGAAACATATTTAGAAAGCATATCCTAAAATTTACAAGACCTAGTCACTTTTTTCTTCAGCTCAAATGCCCAAACAGGAGTCTCCATTGACAGCTGCCAGATCAGCAATCTGGTCACAATGGTTTGTATCGATCAGTCTGACGTTCTGTGTTTTTGGCCTGCAACGGAGTGCTCACAAGCTCTTTCTGACTGATCTTCTGAAACTCAAAAGAGTCACGTCAACTCACAAAGCAGGGTTTTATCTGAGAGTGGAAGAGAAATCCCTTGCAGGTAAAAAAATGACTTAAAAGCATCTCCTGATGTTGTAACCTCAAGAGTTGGCTGGGGATTGAATCAGTCAGCTTTCAGAATGACACGAGCTAAAAAAAAAGGCAGGTAAAAATGCCAACAGCCAGTGAAAACTATTATGTTATGTTCACTCCCAAGAATGTGACAGGAGAGAGTGGGAAAATGTAACTAGGAAAAGAGTTTCACTAATGCATGATGACAATCGTTTTCTGTATGTGAACAGGCTCCATGCGTGACAAATTTATTGACATTTGTTTTATACGTTCCTTTCAACTGATCCTATTGATGCTAAACTAAGAAGAATTTTGTTCTATTGAATAAAATCTATGTGAAAACAAACAAATAAAATATCATCTTGCTTTAGGACATCAGTTGTCATACACTGAACAAAAGTATAAACTCAACACTTTTGTTTTTTCACCAAGGGGCAAACTCCGCCCGCAGAATGTGAAGCCAACGCAGAAGTGACAAAAATTGCAGTTCAGCCCTCATCCGCTGGGGGCTGGCTGCAAAAAGGAACAACTTCTCATTGACTCCCATGTTAAAAAGGCCAACTTTACAGCAAAAATAAACATGTTTACAGCCTGGTTCAAAAAAACATTTGAAGTTAGATAGTTCAGGTTTACCATCATGACAACTCTGAGGGGGGTGAATTTTTTTCTAACTCCTCCGTTTATTTGTAATTTAATTGTGAAATTATGAATAATTAGGGGCGTGTCCTTTTGATTGACAGGTTCATCTAGGCAAACGCTGGTGGCTAATGGTGGCTAACAGTAGCTAATAGCTTGCTCCGTAGTCTGCTTGCGGAGCTCTTCACAGCCTGGGACTAACGTAAAGACTTCAATCATTTGGTGTTTCCGAACTCCACTATCAGTTGCCTCTGCAGTTTTTATTCGGTTTTGGATGTTAATCTGCAATCATTGTGCAAAGATGGCTTGCTGTGGTTTTGATTACAGTAACAGACCATCCAATAAGTCTCTGCTTTGGGGGGAGGCTTCATACCGGCTAAAGCTTAACGAGCTTGGGGGGTCTCTGTCAGGTGGCAGAGAGGAATGCTGTTCTGGTCGGAGCTTTTATCTCTTTCTACACGCGAGTTGGAGCAGGCGATCGGTCGGGTAGCAGCAGAGCAGCAACGTCGGCAGGACCGGGACACCGCAGCAGACCCGGTCAGGTAGAGCACCTCGAGACTTAAGAGCGGGAGACGGTTACATCAGGCTGGAAGACTACAGAGTTGGACTCTAGACAGACTGGATGATCGCTGGTTAGATCAGTACTGGTGTGAGGAACACAGCTGGAGGCATAAACTAATGGATGTCTGATGTGAGATGAGTCAAAAGCCTATTATTTTTTTTAGGGCATCTGAATTTTCATGATGACTTTGTGACTACTTTTTGCTGGATGTGTTGTTAAGATAAGCCGACTAAGTCCTCACCCTCCTCCGATGGTAATGGAAATAACACAATATGAGGTCATATTGATCCGACCCATTTTGGTCTTATTACATTGATTTGTTTTCTCTACTCGAGATGTTTCTGCGTCTAAAGGGATCGTTGTTGAAAAGCCTACGTTAGCTTGAGTTAGCTCCCGACTAGCTTCTGACTAGCTTGTAGCTACATCGGCTCGGAGCGTTAACTCTCCGCCCCCAGCCTCATAGCGGCACTCTCAGCTCCACCTCTTTGCCCCTTTTTTGGAGTTTCTGAGAGTGACGAGGCGAGTGACGTGAACAACATGGCGGCGGTGGGAACTGCCCAACTGGCCTCATTTTTGCTATTCAGAAACCTATGGGGGACGTACCGGAAGGTTAGTCCATTGTTTTATACAGTCTATGTTTTTCACCCATTTTTTATGAGATTAACTCAAAGATCTGAAACATTTTCTACATAGACAAAATAACCATTTACAGACGTGGACAAAATTGTTGGTACCCTTCATTAAATCAAAGAAAAACTCATAATGGTCACAGAAATAACTTTAATCTGACAAAAGTAATAATAAATAAAAATTATATAAATGTTGACCAATGAAAGTCAGACATTGCTTTTCATCCATGCTTCAACGGAATTATTTAAAAAATAAATGCATGAAACAGGCCTGGACAAAAATGATGGTACCCACAACTTAATATTTGGTTGCACAACCTTTTGAGGCAATCACTGCAATCAAATGATTCCTGTAACTGTCAATGAGACTTCTGCACCTCTCAGCAGGTATTTTGGCCCACTCCTCATGAGCAAACTGTTCTGGTTGTTTCCGGTTTGAAGGGCGCCTTTTCCAGACAGCACGTTTCAGCTCCTTCCAAAGATGCTCAATAGGATTGAGATCAGGGCTCATAGAAGGCCAGTGTTTTCCTCTTAGCCCTTCTTGGGTGTTTTATAGCTGTGTGTTTTGGGTCATTTTCCTGTTGTAAGACCCGTGACCTGCGACTGAGACCATGCTTTCTGACACTGGCCAGCACATTTCTCTCTAGAATCCCCTGATAGTGTTGAGATTTCATTGTACCCTGCACAGATTCAAGACACCCTGTGTCAGATGCAGCAAATCAGCCACAGAACATAACCGAGCCTCCCCAATGTTTCACAGTAGGGACCGTGTTCTTTTCTAGATATGCTTCATTTTTCCGTCTGTGAACATAGAGCTGATGTGCCTTGGCAAAAAGTTAAATTTTTGTCTCATCTGTCCACAGGACATTCTCCCAGAAGCTTTGTGGCTCGTCAGCATGTAGTTTGGCATACTCCAGTCTGTTTTTTTAATGATTTGTCCTCTGGCTCAAACAGCGAAGGATGTTCCGATCTGACACTGATGTTCCTTGAGCATAAAGTTCAGCTTGGATCTATTTTGAAGTCTTTCTAGGCTCTTTTGTTACCATTTGGATTATCCGTCTCTTTGATCTGTCATCAATTTTCCTCCTGCAGCCACGTCCAGGGAGGTTGGCTACAGTCCCATGGATTGTACATTACTGAATGACAGATGCAGCTGTAGTCACAGAAACATCTAGTTGCTTGGAGATGGCCTTATAGCCTTTACAGTTAACATGCTTGTCTATGATTTTCTTTCTCATCTCCTGAGACAACTCTTTCCTTTGCTTCCTCTGGTTTATATTGAGTGTGGTACACACCACGTCACCAAACAACAAAGTGACTACCTGGAGTCCTATATATATGCCCACTGAGTGATTACAGGATTGTAGACACCTAGGATGCTGAGTAGTAGACATACCTTGGATTAACATGTCCCTTTGGTCACATTCTTTTCATTCTTTTCTAGGGGTACCATCATTTTTGTCCAGGCCTGTTTCATGCATTTATTTTTTAAATAATTCTGTTGAAGCATGGATGAAAAGCAATGTCTGACTTTCATTGGTCAACATTTATATAATTTTTATTTATTATTACTTTTGTCAGATTAAAGTTATTTCTGTGACCATTATGAGTTTTTCTTTGATTTAATGAAGGGTACCAACAATTTTGTCCACGTCTGTATCTCAAATATTGATCAGAAATCTGTCTAAATCTGTGATAGTGATCATTTCTCCGTTGCTGAGATAATCCATCCCATCTCAGAGGTGTGCCATATCAAGATGCTGATTAGACAGCATAACTATTGCACAGGTGTGCCTTGGACTGGCCAAAATAAAAGGCCACTCTAAAATGTTCAGTTGTATCACACAGCTCAATGCCACAGAGGTTACAAGTTTTGAGCAAGCGTGCAATTGGCATGCTGACAGCAGGAATGTCCACCAGAGCTGTTGATTGAGAATTGAATGTTCATTTCTCTTCCATAAGCTGTCTCCAAAGGCGATTCCAAGAAATTGGCAGTACATCCGACCAGCCTCACAACCGCAGACCACACGTAAGCACACCAGCCCAGGACCTCCACATCTAGAATATTCACCTCCAAGATCATCTAAGACCAGCCACTCAGACAGCTGCAGAAACAGTCGGTTTACAAAATCAAAGAATTTCTGCACAAACTGTCAGAAACCGTCTCAGGGACACTCATCTGCGTGCTCGTCGTCCTCATCGGGGTCTCATTCTGACTCCAGTTCGTCGTCGTAACCGACGTGAGTGGGCAAATGCTCACATGCTATGGTGTCTGGCACAATGAAGAGATGAATCTCTGTTTACGCTGATAGCATGTGTGGCATTGTGTGGGGGAGCAGTTTTCTGATGTCAATGTTGTGGATCAAGTGGCCCATGGTGGCGGTGGGGTTATGATATGGACAGGCATATGTTATGGTCAAAGAATACAGGTGCATTTTATTGATGGCACTTTGAATGCTCAGAGATACTGTGATGAGATCCTGAGGCGCATTGTAGTTTCATATATCCAACAACATTACCTCATATTGCAGGATGATAATGCATGCCCCCATGTTGCAGGGATCTGTACACAATTCTTGGAAGCTGAAAACATCCCAGGTGTTGCATGGCCAACATACTCACCGGACATGTCACCCATTGAGCATGTTTGGGATGGTCTTGAGTGGCGTACATGACATGGTGTTCCAGTTCCTGGCCAATATCCAGCAACTTCGCACAGCCATTGAAGAAGATTGGACCAACATTTCACAGGCCACAGTCGACAACCCGATCAACTTCATTTGGCAGAGATGTGTTGCACTGCATGAGACAAATGGTGGTCACACCGGATGCTGACAGGTTTTCTGAGACCCCCCCCAATAAAATAAACCTGAACATTTCAGAATGGCCTTTTATTTTAGCCAGTCTAAGGCACACCTGTGCAATAATCATGCTGTCTAATCAGCATCTTGATATGGCACACCTGCGAGGTGGGATGGATTATCTCAGCAAAGCATAAGTGCTCACTATCACAGATTTAAACATATTTGTGATCACTATTTGAGAGAAATGGTTATTTTTACTGTGTAGAAAATGTTTCAGATCTTTGAGTTCATCTCATATAAAATTGGAGAAAAAAATGTTGTGTTTATATTTTTATTCAGTGTATATAATTTTTATGAAGTATCGCTTCACCACAGGTAGCAAAAACTGCTGCTCTTCAGGTTTTATACAAAAGCTGGTCGATCATGTTATCCCTTTTTTGTGTAAATAACAAAACTACAAAACTGTTAAAGCTCACAATGTGATTGGGACATAATGAAAAAGGGAGAGATAAAAGAGTCATGAAAATATTGGATATAAAATATAATTCTAAATTATATGTTCAGGACAATAGTTAGTAATAGTATCATAAATTTATTATATTATGCAGCCCTACATGAACCTGTCCTGCAAATACAGACCTATGCCTAGTTTACATGAATGTACAGAATCACTAAAAAATGCTGCATTGTCTGACTCAAATAGTAACCATCTTGTTTAAAGTTTTATTTCAATTACTGATGTCATAACGATCCGGTCCTAATTCCCATTCTGGCATTTAAAAGTAAATGTGTGGCTCTGAATGATATGTGTCAGTATTTGTAAATGTTCCACTACTATGACTTAAACAAAAACAAGTGTTTAAGTTTTCTACTTTGGGCTCCAAGTAAACATAGATCCAAAATAATGATTACTCTGTCCAGCTACTGGGAAAAACAAAAAAAATCTGTATTTCCTTATCAACAACAAGGGTTTTTTGAAAATGCTGCTTCAGACCCACGTCTGCTTTTTTTGGCACTGAAACAACTTACTTATAGTTTCTTAACTGTATCATCTTAACCCTTCTTGAACTTCTAATTGTTTTTAGGTTGCGTTGAGCAAGTTTCAAATGTATTAAAGACATAGAGTCTGAATGCACAGTACAAACATATTTAGTTATCATTTATTATCAGTCCATGCATCGATGGTACACATTGCATACAGTGACATTGTGAAAAGTATAAATATGTGCAGACCTGTTATGTTTGCTAGAAGGCGGACCCAAATTTATTCCATGCTTGCTCAGTGTGAGGGATTGCTGAGAAGTCCCGACGCAATCTTCTGTGGTTCTCAAATTCCTAGATTAAACATTGTATTGTAATAACTTTTCTTGTATAGTCCCTTGAGATGACATCTGTTGTGAAATGGCGCTATATAAATAAACTGAATTGAATTGAATTGAAATGCAGAAATCCATGCAGGAAGAAAAAATTAATATATTAAAGAAAATTACAAAAGAATACTAGAATAGATTAAAATAAATGCAGGGCTCGGAAGACTGTGAATATTGATAAGGAACTATGAGAGAACAAAGACATCAAAAGCTTACAAGTACTGAGGAGGAATAAGGGGTGACGATGAAAACCTGAGAACCAATTAGTGACAAACACATGCAGGTGAGAAAGAGGGAGAGCCAGGGAAAGTTGAAGATGACTTGCAGTGGGGCAGGATAGCAGAATGCCAGGGCTAAAAACAAATGAAAAGACATATAAAGAAGAGAAGACTAGACAGAAGATTATTTTAAATGAATAGGGTAAAAATAAAAGAAGGGTAAGTAAGATCAATGAAATCTAAGTAAATAAATAAGAATAAAGAAGCATAAAACATCCTCAAAGTAAAAGCATTAATGGATCAAGTAGAAAGGGAAGGAGTATAAATGCTAGGTAAAATTAGAAAACAATAATCCATATGATAAAAATAGTGTAAAACAGAACTTACACACATGAAAATGATCAGATAAGGGAATAACTAACAAGATCAAAACAACCCAAAAACAATTAAACAAAAGTATAAAACATCCCAGGATCATATAAAAGCCTACTTGTGATGCACATTTGTTCTATACTGAGTTTCATCATTAAAGGTGTAAAAGTCATTGTTTTATTCTGCATCACATGGGGTAATGTAACTATAGCCTTATCATTACAGTCCCATTTTTTGCAATTCTAATGAATGCTAAAAAGCAAAAACTATTTAGCAGTTATCTTAGAACAAAATGTCAACAGAAAGTAGATTCTGACATCAGTTTTAACATCTGTAGTAAGTGAAATATCATCAGTGCAGACGGTAAAGCTTAGCATAATTAAAATCGAGGTCAATGTTGGGTCATTGTATAAGTGATTTGTGTTGGTGCTTTAGTTGTGTATTTATATGGTGCTTTTGTATATAGGTGGAATATTCTGATGTGCGAAAACTCTGCGGCGCCCTGACTCCTGATCAGTTTATGCATGTTTTGGTGTAAAATGCATAATACGGTAGTGCAAGGGTTCAATTCCCCTTCAACCAATAAATCCTTCTACCCCCCAGAAATGAAAGGCAGCTACCCAAGAGTGTGATGGGGTTATGATAAATTTCCAAAATGAGCGCTTCTTCTATCACTTTTTCAAAACTTGCTCTGTAATCTCCAAATCATATATCATTAACTCTTGTATGGTGTTCGGATCTGTGGGACTCGTCTTCAGTTTTTATCAAAACAAAAATTAAACAATTATTTTTTTTAACCTGGAATTCATTGGCTTTGGCTCATTTTCTGTGAAGAACATAAATCAGAACAAGTTTCCAATGACCGTATACTGTACCTCACCCCTACGCATTTACATTAAATATAAGGTGTTCGGGTCCACAGGACCCAGGGCTAATAAACGTGTGGAGAGTGTAGGTCATATGTACCTACACCCCGTCTTTCTCCTTTGTGGGGCTCCTGATAGTGTTTTCTGCCTTTCCTGCTCCCGTACAAATTTGGAACGTTAATGAAAAATCAACCCCCAACTTTGTCTTCTCTTACATTTTACCCTCTCTCTTGCGGGCACCGAGCTTAATTTTCTCTATCCCCATTCAACCTGCAAATTAGGGGCGTAACACTAAACATAAGACTTTGCCAGTGTGGTTCCTTATCAAAACTGATAGGGCCTTGCAATTGATTTGGGAAGAGAGATGATGTCAAGGAAGAGGTTTCAGAATGTAAGGATCACATTTCAGAAAATTCGGAGTCTAATCGTGACTTTGAGGAAGAGGATGAGGTTGAGCATCATTTAGAACCAAAACAAAGATGAGCAAACAAAGCCCACCAGATAGCAAATGAAGAAATGTGGAGGTCAATTTTTTATTTTTATTGAATGGTCTTCATGGCCAAGAAATGAGCTACTGCACAGAGCTGCTAATGCAATACGGATGCAACCAGGACCAACACAGCTGGCAGTTATTCATGAGCAGGATCAAGTCTTAATTTGATCTTTTCATCCAGGATTCCATCAAGAAAATTATTCTGGATTCTAGAAGGAAGGTGTACTTTTGGAGAGCGGACCAAAGAAACCAAATAGATTCACATGATTACCTTGGGGTTCTTATTAGGGATGCACCAATACGATACTAGTATTCGGTATCGGCCCCAATTCTGTCCAATGTACTCATATCGGTATTGGCTGAAGTTAACCAATACCATGAACCGATACTTAAAATGTGGAAACTGCAATAATTTCACAGAAAATGTTAATTATTAACTTTAACATTTTAGTTTTGTGGTCATTTTTATTCATTTTTTTTGAAAATCGAATTCAACATTATTTGTTGTAACAAGCAGAGAAAAAATGAAACCAATCTACTAATTTATAGCACTTTTTGTGTGTGGTAGAAGTATCGGCACTGGTACTTGGTATCAGCAAGTACTCTAAACCGAGTATCGGTATGGTATCGGGTTTGAAAAAAGTGTTATGGTACATCCCTGTGCATTCCTAGTTCTTATCCTTGTTGCAGTTTTCAGGTAGGGGTGCAGCGATCCAACCTTTTCAGTCCCGATACCGATGCCTGGATTTTGTGTTTCTGTCGATACCCGATAGGGATCTGATACTATTGTTGAATTAATAAACTGTATAACTTCCACCTTATACCTTTCTTCAAGAGACTAAAGACACCATACTTTACTAACTAAATATAACTAAGACAAAATAACTTGTTATATACAGAATTACCACAAAATAAATTTTTAAGTGAAAAATTACCCTTTTATCGTGAATGTATTGCAGATTTTCCACATTTCAAGTATCTGCGATACCGATACATGTACATTGAACAGTATCAGGGCTGATACCAGTATTGGTATCAGTGAATCCCTACTTTCAGGTCTAAAAGGGGAATCCACAGAATCCCTGTGTAATGCACAAAACTGGCAGAAAACATTTCCATGCATCAATGTCTCTGGAAAACTTCCAACATTTTCAGGATTGTCTGTTTAACATTTGTAAATGTGTCATTGTTTCCCACTCACACCGCTTGATTATAACTCATTTTCTTTTTTTTATTACATTCATAACAAAAATGAGTGGCACACTAATTCATAATTGTGGTCTAACAAAAGGTAAATGGCAAATATTAACCATATTTGCTCTTCACATGGCTTGTATTTGGGAAAAAGTAAACATCTCTTGAGCATTTTAACATGAAATGGTTTAATAGTGTTGATTTGGAAAGCCAAAACTCCAGCGGGCAACCAGACCGATGAACACTGGCTGAGTAACATAAATACGAACACCACACAATGATTAAATGCATAACCCCTGTAAAAGTAATTTCAAGGTTTTGGAATCATATGAACATATAAACACCAATATTCTGCTTTATATGGTATCTGCTGAACAGGGCAACACAAAAACATACCACATCATATCTTCCTTTGTTGATGACAAAGTCAAGCATATGAATCAGTAAACCAAGCTGCAATGCTTGCAGTAGCATAGCCTTCAGCTACATTTATTTGTGGTTTGCTACAGTGCATACAATGGAGCTGAGGAGGAAGTAATTAGGAAGAAGCACTGTCTGCATGTTCGTAACCCTCTTTGTTATTTTGTCTGGATGATCTGTGTGTGTACGTGTACATGTGTCCTCGGGGATGTAGACTGCATCTTCCTTGTGGGTAATTATGGGTAATGTAGGATGACAGAAAAGCAAGGATACATTAACTGCAAAAGAGTCACTACTCTGACTTATAGCATCTTGGGAACTAAATAGATATATTGTTTTACTAAAGATAGCACACATCCAGAAATGGACATATGGATTTACTGTATGTAAACACTTAGATCAGGTAAAATACAAGAGTACCACACATTTGGCACTCCACCGATCAGGATCATTCAGTGACCCAGAGGTTATGTTAGTGGGGAAGTTGGATTAGCTTGTACATATTAAATTAAAAGCACAGCATGTGTCTTTTTCACAGTCCATTACTGCATGAGAACACATGCAGACTATTTTGTCATGTGCTTGTGCATCGTTGTTCTAAAATATCAATGCTACCTCTGAGTTGGTTTGTGTGTTTTTATCCAGCCATGAGAGGCAATCTAGCTCAATCCATTGCATTTATGCAACAACACAGTGAGCATTGTCGAGGAACAACAGGGAAAAGCGTATTTATTTGGCTCCAAAAAGGTCAGCAATGGCTTTTAGTTTGACAACATGAATTTGCACGGTGTAAATTTGAGTTAACTTTGTGGCTGAAACATAGCATTCATTTGTGATCTTCTTGAATATGACAATATATAAAGTTAAATTTCATTAAAGTAGAATATCAGAAAGTCCATTAATTTCAGGTTGTGACCCTCCTATACTGTAGAGTTTTGTTGTGAATTTCAGAAGGATGCAATTATTTGGCTACATTTACGAAGGATTGCTTAGAGATCAATAATTTATGGAAAATGATTATATACGGAGAACCCCCTGACAGTCAGGAACCATATTAATAGCCAAATATTTCAGTCTCAGGGATAGTTTATTATCTACCCTGTTGAGGCTGAGATAATAAACATAAAAGTTGAGCTCTGGACGATCATTGAACAATTGCTACGTATATATGTGAACTAAATTAAGAAACGACTTTCCAAAATACAATAATTTATTTACAAAAGAAGAAAAATAAGACAAACATTTCAATCAACTAAGCTAGTAACACACACTACTAATTAGAATAAATTAATAATAACTACAAAAATAAAGAACACAATGAATGCATAAATATTGTCAGGGAAATATAGGATTATTCTCATTGTCTGGCAAATAATGATTTAACACAACTACACCGGGATAATTGTTAATGTAACGCAAATTATTCTCGATAAATTGAGAGAAAACAAGGCACCAGCTCCTTACTCTACGGAAGAAACAATATTATTATTTAACCAGGCTGTGAGTCAGTCTGAAAGGTGAATTCTTCTGCATGATGTATCAACCATGAACACTGAAGAAACACAGAGACCAATCTCAAGTTTTTCTATTTTATTCACCAAATTGCTCAAACAAACAGTATAAAATTCAACCTAAGCTAGATTCTACCATGCTATGCTATGTAATGCTAAATGGTAATGCTAAAGCTAAGCTACCAGGACAACCAAAATGGCTATGGAAACAAAACACAAGCCAGCCAGTGATCACAAGCCAGCCCTCTGGCTCGAACAAAGGGCTAACTAGTTAATGGCGACTGCTTCTGGTCCGCCCTCTATAGAATGGCTACATGTAGAGTCCAGTAACACAGAACGGTATAAAATCAAACATACCGCTTTGCTTACAAATCAAAGGAGAACAGAGTAACATTAACACAAACACAACATCAAACAGTTCTTCGCAGAACACACATGCACAATTGAGTTGATCGGCTCCACGCAGCTAAGAGAAAAAAAGAGTTCCTACTTTGGGGATTCTTCAGTCCACGATCGAAGGATAGGCTTTGAAGAAAGGTTACCTTTGGGGGAAAAAGGATTTAATCCGTTCAAATGAGTTGCGCAGGAGAGGCAAGCAGGACGCTAGAATACACCGCTGCAAACAGCTGTGATCCGCGGTGCGAGGTGGAGAAAGAGGGATTTGAGCCGGATGGTTTGTACAAGATCAGACAGTCCAGCCGTTAAGATCCCAGGGCGGAACGAGAGAGAGAGCTTGCGCGCTGACTAAGATAGATCTTCTGTTGACCAAAAATGGTGTTGGAAAGAACAATACAATGTCCCACTTGCATATTCATAGTTGAAGCGCATTGCTGCATCATCCAGGAACAGCGCTATGGTAAACCAATGAGCTCGTCTTGGGAGGGGCCAGATGGGAAATGAGCTTAGAGGAGCTTGGTGGAGCTTTGAAAAGCATGAAGGGGCTTGGCAGCTGGCCCGGTACAAGGGATACTGGGAGGCTTAGTCCATTTAGGGCGAGTCCATTTTATATTTAATATTTACTGGCTGACCCAACATTCCCCACTCAGGTCCAAAGATTGTGCTTAGTTCATTATTTGGAGCTGGTAATGGGTCTGTTCCCCATGATCCATGAATGGCAACGTCCTTCTGCAGGGCATTGGTTTGACAGTTTAGTCCATTTGCACAGAGGCGAAATGGTGAGGATCCAAACTAGAACGGTTTGACAGTTCAGTCCATTTGAAGAATGGCTAACTAACAGTTCAATCGAGGAAAAAAAAAACAAGCAATATGTGTGTCCCAGCAATATGGAAAGGAATGGAAACCATAACCCTTGATGTCACAGTTTTTTTAGGAATTTGTATGCTTAAAGACCAGGCTTATATTGCAAGGCAAGGCAGGACAATTTTATTTGTATAGCACACCTTTAACACAAGGCAATTCAAGGTGCTTTACATGATTAAAAATTGGAACACAGCATAAATCAATTACATGATCAAAATACAAGAAAGCAATTACAATAAGACAATTTTCAAGACAATACAATGATGTAAGGACAAGCAGGTAAAAACACAGTTTGTATTCACTATCTGATCTTGCTGAAAAGCTTACAGGTCTTCCTTCCACTAAGTGATCTTGCTGAAAAAGCTCAGTTTTTATTCCATAACTGATCTCGCTGAAAAGCTCACAGTTCTTCCTTCCACTAACTGATATTGCTAAAAAGGTCAAAGTTTTAATTCCATAACTGATCTTGCTGAAAAGCTCATAGTTTTTCCTTACACTAACTGATCTTGCTGAAAAAGCTCATAGTTTTTTATTCCATAACTGATCTCGCTGAAGAGTTCACAGTTCTTCCTTCCACTAACTGATCTTGCTTAAAAAGCTCACAGTCCTTAAAAAAAAATCACAAGAAAGCTTACAGTAATCAATAATATAATTTGTGTAAAAATTAAAAACAAGCAAGTAAAAACAGTTACTAATAGGCGAGTCTAAGAAGGTCAGTTTTAATTTTAGACTTAAAAGAGTTCAGTGTCTCTGCAGTTTTGCATTGTTCCAGTAGTTTGTTCCAGATATGAGTAGCATAGAGACTGAAAGCCGCTTCTCCTTGTTTGGTTCTGGTTCTGGGAATGATCAGTAAACTAGAGGTGGAGGACCTGAGTGATCTGGATGGTTTATACCATGATAGCAGATCTCTAATGTACTCTGGTCTAACCGATTCAATGATTTATACGCTAATAAAAGCTATTTGAAGACTATTCTCTGAGCTACAGGGAGCCAGTGTAATGACTTTAGAAATGGGCTGATGTGTTCTACTTTTCTGGTTCTAGTTAAAACACGAGCAGCACCATTCTGGATCAGCAATGCTGGAATACAATCTAAGTTAGTTTACTAATTGTCATTAGTTTACTAATTAGCACTATATATGTATGTATTTAAACCAATAAACAATGTCAGGAAAAATAAAACATTCTTTGGAATATGTAATGTTTTGTTTAAAATTCTCTGAATGAGACGTCATTACCCTTTAGAAAATTACCTATATTCATAGATTGATCACAGCAGTAAAAAATAAGATAATTCCAGTATTTTGATGCATTAAGGTGGTTTCAAACACGGCTATGAAGATTAGTTTCCTGTGTTTAGAAAAATCTACTTTTAACCAATCTGTATTTTGAACACCATCAATAGCAATCTTTGTTGTTTATGAAATGCAGGCTCTTGATCGGAAACACTTTGAAAACACTGGTTAAACCTTCAGACTGGCCTGGTTTTACCCAAACAGATAGCAGATGAAATCTTACATAAGGTAACAAACAGTAAAAAATAACACCCTTAAATCTTAGTTCCTGCCTCTGCCCGGAGGGTTAGGGTTAGGTCTCTGCCCCTGCCCAGAGAGACCTTATTGCCAGCAGACCGTACTCCTGATGGCAATGTCAAAAGAGACAGCTGGGGCCAACTATGGATGACACACATCACTGACTTCTGCTAAAGATGTTCCATTTGTCAGAAATAAACTAATATTTCCTGCTGCTTGGTCAGGATGATGGGGGGGGGCTCAAAAGACATTAGGAAGTAGGATAACATGGCCAAGCAGACTCATGGTTAATTTGGATATTTTCTTTTATAAAAATTAGGTGTAAAGAAAAAAACTTATCTTTATTTTCCTTGACATGTTTCGACTACGTCCTGCAGTCTTCCTCAGAAGCGTCATCTGACAGCTGCGACGTGTCGTTCATCAGCTGTTACTTGAGTAACTTGACTGTTACTTGCTTATTGGCTGGTAGAGCCGTAAGCTTTGGCTGGGACGTCGGCTTTGTCCTGTCTGGCGTGGATACACAGCTCCAACGACTCTAAACATCACTGAAACAGTACCTTTGGAGTCTTTCCAGCATGGCCTTCAACACATATCGGCTCTGTGGCAGAAAATGAAAGCGACTTTTCGCTGGTTCAACTCCCCCTCTATAAGGTGTCAGCTCCCTTTCTCCTCTCACGGTAGTCTGTAACTCAAGGAGGGCTTCGGTGGGCTTTGAGGGTAAAACAATGGGTTTGTTTCATCAGTGTTTGCGGTTCACATGATTGCTCAGCAGTCTTTGTCTCCTTTGGCATCGCTTCCCTCGCCAGCTAAGGAGGGATCTGGATGTCTTGCGGCTGGAGGGGCTTCTATATAACCTCTATATAACCCCCCCATTAACAATTTAATTAATTTGATCTGAAAATTAGAATATTACATAAGACAAACAAAAATAAAAATTTTTCCGTACATTTTTCACATTATATTACGTAAATGAATCAACATAATGGTTGTAAGTGTCTTACCCAAGCTAAAGGGGGGGGACCTCACTGTTGCCTAGTCTTTTCAGATTAAAGTAAATTTGGCATTTTATTTGAAAATTAAGGTGCCAGAGTGTGAAAGAACAATGGAAAACTTCAACCAACTTGACCAAGACCTCCCTCAGTTTCTTCTGACAAAAATTCTATGTGCTCAATTATTATTTTTTTATTATTATTTTTTTTAACGTGTCTAGCAGTATGCTACTCAGAATTGGTGTCTGAGTACCAAGTACAAGCCCAACAGTTTTACTTTCCCAAGCAGAGTATTACAGCTTCGCTGTAGTACGCCACTTGATGTATATGTATGAAAAATCTTTATTAGTGATTACTGTGGGTTCAATTTCCTGACGTCATGGACATTAAACTGAGACAAGAAGGAAGAAAGGAAGAAGGTGAAGAAAAGAAACCGGACCAGCAGAGGTGCGAACCGACGACACAAGAAAGGGAGGCAAACAAAGAACACAAGAAAACATCCCAGTCCTCCACCTCTGCCGGACGGCAGAGAAACAGTAATACAAAACAAAAACGACAAAATGTAGAGAACCAAACCAATAGTTTGGATCTAGTAGAATAAACTAAGAATTACACATTCACTACACACAAGCATTGATTAATGAACATAATATAAATGTTTCTGGTAAACTCCTTTGAACAACTAACTAATGATGATGATAACCTCTGCTTAAGATATGTCCGTCCTCACCAATGTCCCCACACCCATGTGTGTGCGAGCATGCAGGTCGTAATAAGGTTTCCCCACGCAAGTGATTGATAGCTGGTGTAAAGAACCGTCAATCCGTCCTACAGGAATCGGCACAGACATGGAGGAGGCAAGAGATGTATGCATCCAGGGTCCCATAGAGTACAGAGGCCACAGGCGGATCAGCGCAGGGTCGATCACCCGCCAAGAGGGGAACAGATGGAAGCCCCAGGGGAACACCCACCAGCCGCAATGCTGGGGCCCGAGAGATCGCAGTGACGAGCCCACGGGCTCCGCCGGTAACCGGCTACGCCAGGGCGGGCCCGGATCAGGAACCGGAGGCCACGGGGACCAGGGGCACCCCGCCCCCCAGCGGGGCCCCAACCAGGGACCAGCCGACAAGGGCCCCCCCGCCGCCGCAGGCAAGGAGGATCCGCAGCCAACCGACGGACAACACACGCTGCCGCCACCCCGGACCAATACCCACCGCCAACAACCCGGCCCGCCTCCACACACCCACACGCCAGGGAGCCACAGCAAGAGCCACAGCGGATGTACGCACTCCCCTATGTGCTCAATTAAAAGGCATTAAGAGACGTAATTTACTCAAGACGATTTGACCCTCATCCAAAATGCCAAGTTTTAGTGATGTTAAAAATTCACAGAGTTCTCTTTCCAGAGCATGCATAATTCTATTTTCACTTCACAATATTGCTTCTGAACTATCACCCTAAATTTCCAACTCCCAATAGAAAAAACCCAGAAACGTAACAGGGGGTGAATACTTTTGCAAGGCGTACCTAACCAAAAAAAGGAAATTAATCTTACATCTTGAAGTAGTCTTAAATGAAATCATCTGTGACCATAAAAAGCTTTAAATTACATACAGTAATGATGAGTAAATAAGAGCAATTTTATGGCAATAAATAGAATATAAACAGAAGCTGTGTTGCCTCTTGGACAGATATCATTTAGACTTCCAAGACACAAATCGGCACATCCGACATCCAGTTTCTCTTTCATCTAAACACATCAATATTAAATCAGCAAAGGGGGTTGTAGGAATCCCATGCTGCAACATATTTTGTTAAAAACCTGCCATTTTCTTTTGATGAGCTAAAAACCATCAAAAAATTTGTAAATAATTCTCAACTGTCAATTCTCAGGACTGAAACACGTTTACGCGATTTTAAGATTTATTATATAGTTGATTTTTGCGATGCTGTTTGGCGAAGAGGGAGAAAAATCAACAAGTCTTCTACATTTTCAGTAGCTTTATCTGGTTTTAACACTTTTCCCGGTCTCTAAGTGCCATATAAGAACTATACAGCAGGGGGATTATAATCCTCCCTCCATTCCGCCTCTCAAGTTAAGGACTCAGCAGGAAGCCTCACAGGGAGACACATATCTCCCCAGGCATAAATCACACACCCACCATACTTTCCCCAACAATCAGTCTCTTTGCCTTTCTCTATCTACCCCTTCACCATTCTCATTTGCTCCTTTGGCTTTCGCATGTTTTCTTGTTTTCATCACACTGCCTCAACTCCCTTTACAGCCTCTGTGCCTTCTATTTTTTATTCTAGGTTTTCCCCTACTTTACCTTTGCTCTCCCATGGCTCCAAATTTACATCCAGCAATCTTTTGTCTCAGATTGCAAGCGGATGAGTAGCTGCTGGCTGGCTGAGTACAGCAGTGGTGTTAAAAATTATATTTAGAGGATTCATTGTCATTCAGAAGTCATTGTTAATATGACTTTGAGGAAAAGAGTTCAAAGGGCGACAGAATGGAGGAAGATAAGCAAAGGAATGTGTTACTAAAACTCATTTCAATTGCTGTACTTTATCATTGTTGCACACAATTGTTGAGGATAAATGAGCACAGATAGTCTGTTTTTACTTTCTCTGTTCATTTTCACACTGTGTGGTTGGTGCAATATATTTTTTTAATATATGCTCATGAGGGACCTTAATTCCAGCCTCTACATCTAATTACTTAAATTGTGCTTACAGGTCTTATGGTACTGTACAGTTTTCCTCTGAGAGCTATGGCCTGTCCTCCTTCATGTCTGCTGCATTAGCAATAGGAATAAGCACATTAGGCAATTCTGGGCTCCATAATAAGTCCTGTACCGGAGGGATGTTTTTAAGAGTAAAATTCTGGGCAGAAGGGAAAACAGCTTTTTCTCTCTCTCTGTTGCCCCGTTTTCCAACTATTCTGCCATCCCTTTCTGCTTGCACCAAGAGAGATGAGTTTTGATTGTTGTTGGGGTTTTTTTCTCTCTCCAGTGATTGCTGTGTGATTTTACAATTATGAGTAGACAGGACAATTTAACCTTACAGGAAACTGGTTCTCCTATGTGACTTATCAACAGGTTGGATTGCTCAGTGTTGTCAGAAAGGAGGACATCTAAAAAACAATCCTGTTGTAATTTTGAAGCCAAGCTCTCTTTTTACCTCAAGACTAAGCACAGAGATGTTAATTGCACAGATATTGTAATAAAAAGAAGGAGCCGGTGATTCAGCAAAGTCTGTTTCGCTCAAAATATCCGATTCTATAATGTGTCGAGCCTCACAAACACAAAAACATAATAGGCTTTTTCACTACATTAATTACATTAAGCAACTTTGCTAATGCCAAGAAAACGATAATGATTCCAATCAATCATAGTTTAAAATAGAAATGCATCATTAATGAAAATCATCTCCAACACTGAAAAAATAGTTTTTAAGGTTTAAAAAAAAAAATCAATTATAGCGTTCTTTGAATATACCCCTGCTTTTTCTTGAGATGAACAAAACAAAAGCCATCGTGGCTTTCAAGACACTTACAAATCTAGTACCAAAAACCCAATTTGTTATATTTGTAACTATCTATGTATATTTCAGCCTAATACCTAGTAATACCTAGTTAGGTTAAGATTGTACCAATGCTTCACAGCATGTGTTGATCAATGGAGGGGGCGTTTCCACAAAGCGTGTACCAAGGGACTGCTTCGGGAAGTGGTTCCGATTTTGCGGCAAAGTTTGACAGCAATATAAACCCATCAGGGTCCATTCAGAATGGGTTTGCATAGAAATGTTACAGTAAGGTTAGAGTTTGGCCAGTTTTTTTGATAGTCTGGATAAGATAATTTGGTTAGCGTTTTTATAGTTTGGAGATAGTTTTGCGAGTACAGAGACAGAAAGTTTCGAAATTTAGGAGAGCAAGTGGTTGGTGAAATGGTTTCAAAATCACTTAAAACCTTAAACTGTTGAGACACTGTTTTTTCTGAATAAAAATTAATAAAGTCTCCCCTGTTCGGTACATCATTGCCCAAGTTACACAACAAAATTCAGGACCCTTTTCCTAGTTCCACAAGCACTTTCCTCTGCCTACTTAAGCCAATGTCTTGTGCCTAAACTGACAAAAAACTTGTATTAACATATCATACTACCATTAGAGGATAATTTACAGACAGAACACATTAAAAATATTTTTACTATTCATATTTGTAATATTTTATGTAGAGAAATGTTATTTATGGAACTCATAGTCATTCCCAAGAACCATCACAGACTTACAACTTTAATGCATCACACATTAAGTAAATAAGAGCTACAGCTGTCTGTAATTATACACCTGGCCAGTAGGGGGATTTGTGTTAATATGAAGTTCCGTGATGATAAACCCTTCCTTGAACCAACTGCCTGAAGTGGTTTGATTCCTCATGAGGCTTAATCTCGCCATCACTTGTAGTATCCCAGGGAGATTTATGCTTCAAGTAATCTTTTAATTTGACCAACCTTTTTTCTTCTTTCTGGAAATTATATTCACATTTAGGAGAGTCTAAGCCAGGGCAAGTAGCAATTGATAGGATTTTACCTACTTGGAGGGTTAATGAGTGGCATAAGAACCAGGTGAAATTAATTAGACAAATGCAGTGCCACGCAGGAAGAACCAGATCATTGAAACGGCAGAGAGGTAAACAAAACGGAAAAAGAGGGATCTAATACAGAAAACAAAAGCATGAAACTAATCCAAAGACTAGAACTAAAATAAGTCTAAACCAGTACACAGAAAGCAAAACGGAAGTACTAGGAAACTCAATGGAGAGAAAGTAATTATGTAACAAACAAGCTCAGCAACAGTAATCAACGTTGAAAATACTCTAAATGCAGATCCGACTGACAACCAAACCCCAAAGTCCAACAGATCATAATACACCTATTATGAGGTTCACACTGCATGCTTAGTCGTCGCCCAAAAAACAGTTACAAAGCGAGTAGGTTAACATCCGTACAGTTTTAGGCAGAAACTTGCAAAACGCTAGCTGAACTTCTATGTGGCTCTCTTTTGGCGCTTTGAAGCTTTAAACGCAGGATAAGTTTCATAAATCGACGTAGCCAAAGCACACAAAGTGTCCCAGAGACTTTGACGCGCCTCTGATGGCCTCATCCATTGACTTTACACGTAATCTTACTGCTCTTGAGGTTGACATTTCGGGCCAAAAATGACTTTTTTTCTAAAAAGAAGAGTGCAAACAGTTTGACAGGCTATTTGCATTAAAATGTATATAAAATTAATTATTTTATGTTAAAATTATTGATACCAATCTTGTCTTATCTCCTATTCAACAGAACTTCTGGGTAAACTGAAAAATAGTTTCATATTTTAATCTAAATATACCATAGATTAATAACTTCTGCTCACCTCCATTTTATTTCATACGCTACTCCTTAATGCCAAATAAAAGAGTTCCAATATTAATTAATATGGTGTAAAATAAGCAGAGCTGAAAAAGCAAAATGCTTTCCTATACACAGAGGTTACCCAGGAAACCTTTACTGAATAAACAGTAAAGAGGTATCATTTTAGCCAGGAAACCTACACTTCAATAACCTTAGTGAGAACAAATGTTTTGTCTAGGTTTCAGCAGGGCAGCATGCACAGTGTGCTTACACCTAATTAACTGAGATTACAATAAGAGTAAGATTTTTATACATTAAGTTGTATACACCCTTTCTTCTAAGATAATGTGTGTTGCTTCTGTAAAAATGCTCAAACAGGAAGACAGGTGATTATTTTCAGTGGTTTTGTATCCATCTTCACAGATAAGGAAATTTAGCAATTGGATTTAACAGGATAGGGTAAGCTTCATCTTTTATTTTTTAAAGTTACAGTCTTCAGCATTGATATCATGCCACAGAAATTGAAGACGCAAGCTGCAGCTGAAATATAGTGCAGATGCGGTTTGTTTGCTAGTGTGCTAAGTGTGAGTTGAGAAAAAAAAAAAAAAAATGGCATTGGCTGAATAAAAAAATTCCCAGGGGTCTGCCTGCTTGGTGCTTTGCTGGAGGAAAGCCTGAAGCAGCTTTTCAATATCATCCTGAGAGAGAGGAAGAACGTTCAGGTAGACATTAGACAAATTGTCACCCCTTTTTTCTCTGTGCCCTCACCACCAATAAGATGGGGCTCGTTTTGGGCGCCAGGAGTGCGATGTGGTGAAGATGCCAGGTCAATCAGCTGTGGGTGACCTGTGGAGGTAAATGCCACTTTGGTTTTAGCTGAATTAGGATTCCAGCCAGTGGGCACGACTTCAGCAAACTGCAGACAAATTTCACTCTAGAAATAAAGCTGATGGTAATTACATTTTCTTTCTATGTAAAATTATAATATTAATATAAAAATCCATTTTATTTTTTATGTTTTCGAACAGACATATTAATAGACAAGGATAGCCTGAATAAAAACAAGACTTCATTAATTACGTTTAAAAACAAATATTTCCAAAACATTCTGTCTCTTTGTGAAAAAGTAACTGGAAATTGGTTGTGCTAGCCTTGATGGCAACAAAAACCATCATGTGTTTAAGTCGCAGTTAATCTTTTATTATTGTGGAGGAATATTGGCAAACATTTCTTTCCAGAATTCAGCCAGAGTGAAGAATTTCTTTTAGCAGAAATAGGTTATTTAAGGGCACATTTGTGTCCCCCTAGGTACAAATCTGTTTATTTTAACCAAGCCACTGCAACTTATTTCTTTTTAAATTTATTTGGCATTTAGAGATTTTTGGGTCAGATATTAGAATAGAGGAGCATCACCTAACCAATGCAATACCACTACTATGTTTGACTAACAGTATGAGGAAATGTTTAATGCCAGAAATAAATGTACACCTAGGTCTCGTTTTTTTCGTCAGTCCACATAATTTTTTCCCAGAAGTCTTAGAGATAATTTAGATAGGGATTTTTTCCTGCAACATCACGTGTGCCTTTGTGATCAATATTGTTTTTCTCCTTGAAAATCTCCCAAGGATATCAATTTTGCCCAATCATGAAAACTTCTGAACTTGTTCTGTGTATTTTTTATTATTTTTTTGCTTCTTCCTGGATTATTAACTTTTGGAGTAATTTTGATAAGGCTGCTACTGCTAGGAAAGTTCACCACTGTTTCATGTTTTCTCCTTTTGTGGAAAAATACGTATTCATGGGGTCACAAAAATCCCAAAGTATTAGAAATAGCTGTGTAACCTTTTCGAGACTAATAATTGTCTGAAACTTTCCTTAATTTCTTTTAATTTTTATTCGAAAGGTGATATGATGTTTTTTTTATTTTATTTACAGCCCAATTCATATTTTCTACAGTTTGTATTGATATATTTGTTGATTATCACTCGACAGTACAATTCAGGCCTTTGTGTGACCAATGAAATTGATTTTAGCTTTCAATAAAGTAGGTTAATCACAGATTTATCAAGGGGAGCAAATGCCTTTCCACAAGGGGTCAGGTTGGCATGAATAGCTAATATCTCAATAAATGTAAGAATTACAGTTTCAAAGCTTTTTTTTATCTTTGTAATCAGCCAGTTTATCCTCGTCTCGACACAATGGATCCAATCCAGTTTATAATAACGTGATTCAATCTACTTCATTACAGTGAGATTTAAATTGAAAAGCACAACAAAATATTCAAAATCCTTATTGGCATTATCAGCTCTGACGAACTGCTAAATCTGTGAAAAATCTAGTCTTTAATCAAGTGAAGATATCAAGAACATTATACACTCTCGGTAAGATATTCACTGGCCATTGTTGCTCAAAGATTACTCTTAGGAAAATATATATCTACATTTTTTATTTTAGCTATTTTTTGTCCCAAATCAAAACAAATCACGATATTTGCAAAACATATCCACAACTCATCTTATTTTTATCACAACTTTCAACATCAGTGTTCATTCTATTCAGCTGTCATATTAAAGTAATGCAGTGGGCATCTTTTAAAAAAATTAAAGTTAAAACATGACAGAAACCAGGAAAGATAAAAACATACTTTGTGTTTGTGTTGTTCCCCCCAAAAAACATTAATACAAAAGAAAAATACAGAAATAGAAGTTTAAAGAAATAAGAAGTAAATCAAGTATGGAAAGTGTTACATCTAGGCAGAGGATGACATTTTTTCCTCCCTGAATCATCTTGCCTAAATTAAAAATAGCAAACAGATGGCTTTGGCTTGAACCTGGAATCCTGCTTTTTCTAATCAGAGCTGAAAGTTGGATGGTGGGCCACTCCCTGTTGTGTAGTTAATTACACAATGATACAAAAGACTGAGACCTGCTGATGACACGGGATGGAGGTGGTGGTGGTGGAAGATGAGGTGGAGTGAAGGGAGGCAGCAATAACCACGGCTGTAAAGCCATCAAATCCCCAGTAAATGTTGACTGAATGTCCTTGAGATCAGCGGTAGAAGAGGGGAGAGCGCCTCTTTATGTGTTCATGGCAATCTGTGCGAGCTCACGTGGGCAAACAGGGCTATGTAGAAGACAACGTACGCCTTGGAGTTTATCCGAGGATTGATATGTGAACGCTGTAGGTGTGAGCATAGTGTGCTCAAGTCTTTTATCACAGATTAAAGCATTATATCAACATAAGTGGCCTAACTATTAACATTTTCCCTTTATATTCAAATTCTGGATGCAAATCAGACATAATCAGCTCACTTGCAATAGTGTATTTGCAATCATCTATTTTCTCAATATATGATGTACAGCAAAAATATTAACATTATATTACATTACAATATTAACATCACTTTAACTACTTTTGCATCTTATCTAGCTGCAAACTTAGATTTATTTAATTTGGATTTTATGTGATAGACCAACACCAAGTAGTGCATAGTTGTGAACTGGAAAAGGAAACCAGATAGTTCTTTTTACAAATGAAGATGTGAAAAGTGTGGGAAGCATAATGTATTCAGCCCCTTTGTCTCTAATACCCTTCAATAAAATGTTGGGACACTGCTTTGATCAGTGATAGAGCAGGGGCACAATATAATGGAGGCTATAGTCCTTGATGTGCCTCCACTGGGTTTGATTTCTGACCCTGGGTCATTAACTGCAAGCCATCTCTTTCTCCCTTTGCCATTTTTCCTTAGCTAATAAGAAATCATGGCCATTAGTGCAACAAGGTCCAAAGGAAATCCAGTGCATTAAATAGTTACTTCAGTAAATATTTCACCTCTGTATAATTTAATCTCAATGTGAATAGAGCACCCTTCTTTGAAAGGCTCAGATAATTATTAGACTTAATATTCAGGCTGCTTTAACCGGAGAAACCTTGATTAAAAAGATTATGTTAATTGAATAAAATCAAAACTGTATATTACCATTTACATATTATACACATTATAGACTATGGTAGCTGTGGCAGCATTATGCTACGGGGATACGTTTCTTCAGCAGTGACAGGGAAGCTGAATTAAGTCTAATACATGACCCTTTGATCAGTATCTGTTAATGTTAAATATCAAAACCATGTATCACTTTGCTTCCAATTCACAAACCCCCAACTGAATGATTCTGCCTCCAACACAATGTTTGGATGTCAGGTTTTGTATATGGGCCAAAATGTCTTCAAATTGTTTATAAGTATCAGTGTAAATAAAGCTGAATGAAAGAGCAAGAAAAAACATGTTTAAAAGTTTGTTAAAGGGATATTCCACCCCTAAGTGAAATTTACAGTATGTTGTTGCTACATTACCCAGAGTTAGATAAGCAAGAAAAAGCATTTTGCAACCAGCTCCGTCATTCCCTAATCTGGCAGCATCCCGCTTGCTTTTGCTTAACATGTACAATGTAAGTGAATGGTAACAGCTAGCATTTCATATGCAGAAGGTTTGTAAATTACCCAATAATGATTCTAATTATTCCTTGTTAACTCGCTAATCATATTGATAGCAAATAAAATTGAAAAGTAACTTAAAGGAATTACAGGAGCCAATTTAAACTTGTAACTACATTAAGATGAAGCACTGCTGTAACGAGACAAGTAGGGAAAGATTAGGCACCAAAGAAGACACTAGTTTTTATTTTGAACGTTATTCTGCGCATCATGCTCACAACATCATCATGAAAAAAGTTTAAGGTAATCGAGGTCGTCGACAAAGAAGGAAATAGAGCTACTACATGTACACTTTGCATCAATGAATCGATGTCTTAAGCTAAAAAAGCACTCTGAGCAAACACCTCTGCTAGGGCCACTCATCCCAATGTTACCTAATTCTTACTTTGATAAAATGTCTCTGAATAAGATGCACGGCTGTGTTTGTGCTGTTGCTGCTCTCTTCCAGCATACATAATTCAAACAAAACAAAACAAATCTTGTTTTTGTTGTTCTCATATCTTCTGTTTACCATCTTTCTGTGTAAATATCTCATCTTACGTGTAAACCCGTGGTTTATATTCAGGTATGGCCATATATGTACAAAATTTATATTGTTGTGTATATACAGGTACTCCCAAAATTCAGAAAATTATGGTAAATGTGATAAATGGGGGTACGATTACTGTCTGCAAAGCATTGTAACCTGAAGTAAAAAACTTTCTCTGCTCCTTTTTCCACTTGTTCCCCTCATTTGTTTTTTCAACATATTCAGCTAAGAGTGCACATTAAAGGTCTCATTAAAAAGCTAATCTCACTCGAAGCCATGCAAACAATGTAAATGAAGACTGTTTATACAGAAAACAAAGTTCAAAAGGGAACAAATACGAACAAAAATTGCTTTGCACTCCACAAATTCAGGCATGCAGGCTGTAACTACTTGCAACACCTAGCTAATCATGCAGTCGGCACATGTGCTACTGCAGATAAATAAACAGGACCCTTCTCCCTCTCAGCTGATCACCTCCTCATAAATGTCCTATAGTAGCCAGCAGAAGTACCTGCAGAGGGTCTGCAGACATATAGTATGACAGGAGCCTGCCACTATGTTTATCCCATAATCCGCCCTCTGAGGGCACGTCTGCCGAACACAGATTGCGCTCGGCGTGTAATCTACAAGGGCATCGTCGCCAGCATAAGAGCGGGCACATATGCAGACACACGAAGGCGGCACATACACAGACACTGGGTGGCCTTTACTGACATATGACAACAATAAAAAACCCTGTGTGTTCACTTGGGAGAAAGAATTTCATAGGCTTTTGGATATGAAATATGAAATAAATAAAGGGAAGCAGCTGCCTTTAGGTACACAGGCAAGTTGACATTTACTCACAAACACAGACACACACTCATACACAAAGCACACGTTATGGGTGGCCTTCAGCAGCATCTGATAATTTCATTCAGCCAATCAATGCTCATCAGACCGCTCACTGGGGGCATATTGTGGAGGTTCTTTGAAAACATGTGTTACTGACAAGAAGCACAGGCACACAGTCTTTGCTCTCCTTCATGCACACACACACACACATCTCACCTCAAAGAATAAGGATAATGAGGGATTTATATGCAACTTCCTGTCTATAAGAAAATTCTCTACAGTCAGACATGGGAGAAGACATTGTACAAGCATGTTCACAGTGTTCAGATATAAGCCACATATCCCTAATTTCCAGCTCAGTTTCACCACTATGAAAATTATTCTTTAAATTTATTGAATGGTTTAGAAAATAGTTGAAAGCCCTTTAAATTTCACACATTTATCTTAAAAATATATTTTTTAAATGTAGCCTAATTGTCATTGTAATACTGTACATGATTACTAAATTCCATTAATTGGAACCCAGGAAGGTTAAAACCGCACTGGTGGAAACTAATGTGGATCCATGAGGATCACCACTCACTGCGCTCAATGTGTCTTCAGCAGGTGCAAACACGCTGAGAGCGCAATGAATGTTGATGCAGTTTTTGGGGGAAAAAGGGAAACATGTTCATAACTGTCAGGTTTATGGCATTAGAGTGTTAATTACTATTACTTTATATTCAATTCATTTCAAAAATATTTTATTAATCCCAGAGGGAAATTAAGTGTTGTTATAGCTCATGACTAATGAATTTTTCAAGGAGCTGTTGTAGACTATTATGGCTGTGGGGAAAGGATTTCCTGTAGTGGTTTGTGTTGCAGCAAAACCGAAGAAGCCTCTGACTGAAGATACTCTGTTGCTTTGGGACAGTCTCATGAAGGGTATGCTCAGGGTAGTCCATAATCTTCTTAATTTTATGAAAAATCCTTCTTTGCATCATTATCTCCAGTTTTTCCACAGTCATCCCCAGAACAGAACCAACCTTCTTCATATGGTTGTTGAGCCGTTTTAACTCCCTGGCTCTGATGCTGCTCCCCCAACAGATGATGGACGAAGAGATGACAGTCTCCACAACAGACTTGAAGAAGATTTGCAGCATCTTGCTGCAAACCTTGAAGGAGCAAACACACATATTGTGTGTGACTTTGATTTGTTGTTTGTCAATAGTAAGCTTATGTTGAATGTTTTGGCGCAAAGTTAAGACATGCCTCTTAGAAGCGGTAAAAACAGTCACTAAAATAGCCGAACATTTTGATGTTTAGTAAATCCCACTGCGCCTGTAAAGTCTTTTGACAGAAAGACCTATATTGCATATTCAGCATGGGGAAATGTGCTAAATGGATTGCGTGCGTCTTGCTCCGGGTTTAACAGGTGCATTACTCTCTGCACCATGTTAGTAAATCAGCTACAGCCTATTTTTGCCCTGCTGTATAGTTTGTCTCGGTTTTAATGAGTGCACACCATTGATAAATCAGGCCCTCTGTGTTCAAGGGCAGCCTGTTGCATATACTGTTCATACAGTATGTGCGTCATTATCATTAGAGATGCAGCCATCAAATGGCTTGGTTAGGGTTAGCTCAATGAAGCAAAACCAAATCACATTTGAGCTGCTAAGGATGTGACTCATATGTGATCTGGTTGACAGAGCTTTAATACCAAACACTGGCACTCCAAGCAGAGGCTATATGCACACTAATGCAGGCAACACAAAAATATGATGATCAATATGTGTTCCTGCTCACTGGAGCATCTCAGTCTTCTGGTTGTGCAGCTACAGGATAAATAGGGTGAAAGAAAGCCCCTTTACATCTACCTTCTTTTTTTTGGTTTAGTCTTTTTTTCTCTCTCAGAGTCTTAAAAGCTTAGTCCTTTTTCCCTTAAAGCCTTTCTTTTCATGTCTGTGTATCGCCTCACTGTTGTCTGTTTGTTTCTCCTTCTGCCTCGTCTTCCTTTCTTTATCATCCTGTCCTGATACATCACCCTTCTCCTGTACGATGCATGTTCCACTGGAACAAAATCTCTTTTTCTTTGTCTGCGGGCTTTCATCTTTGTCCTCACCTCCGGGCCTCAGTGAGCCCACAATGGTTCAAACATTTATAGACCCTAGTGGTCCCAATTAAGCCAAATAGTGAACAGTGACAGGAACATGAGGGGGTGGGGGAGCTTTTTCATGTGCTTTCCATTAGGATTCTTCATTAGCTTTTCAAAAGTCACAGGCATTTTACCTGAGGGCTCTTTCCCGAAAAGCCCTTGTCGGAATAACAGGTACGTACCGCTTTTGTTTCATTTTGTGGTGGAAGTAGGCTACAAAATCTACTGAATGGCTGACATTCTAAACGTCAGAGTTATACAACATATTGTGGGTTTTAAGTTTGTGAACACGAAAAGCCAGTCTTGTTACACTAAATTTGGGTCTTGCTTGCAAAGCCAACAAGTTAGGAAAATCTAAAACACTTGCTTTGAAAAATCTTCCATGTTCTAAAACTGCTTAAACTTTAAGGGTCTTGGAGGAGGTAGGGGAGAGGCTGGCACATTTATAGTGTTCAACAACTCAAGGCGCTGCATGAAACATCTGATTCAAATCTGCCAGAATAAAAGTTGGTGGTTTGTTTTCTGCTTAACAATTTAAGAGTCACAATGATGCCCTTACCCTCTCTATCAGTTAGTGGCTAGACCTTAGAACAGGTCTTCAGTCTACTGAAGTTGTATTGAAGGGGCAAAACAGACAAACATGTTCTAAGAGCAACTTAGAATAATCAAAAACCGTGGCATCCAGATTTTTTCTTTACCTGTATATTGGGGAGTGTCTTGTTTTTGTACTACATTTTAGGTAGTTGAAGTTCATAACTTTCGTTTAGCTGAGACTGTAAATGTCCTTCTGGTCCCGATGAGATTAAAGGGGCTTGCTGGATGAATGAAATATTCCTATGTTGTAAATCCTACATATCATGTATCAGTACTGTCAAGGCAAGCAAAGTCTGAAAACTTCAACCCTTTTATCTTTTCTTTGTGTCAAGTTTTCAAAGTCAAGAAGAACCTTCCACCACCACACCAACAATAACTTTGGTTATTTTACATAAACAGTGATTTCTTCCCTATCATTGATTTGCATGGAGTAGAATTTTCACTGGCTTGAGTGATGTGCAGTGTTTAATTAGAAATGTACTCCCTTCCAGAGTATTTTACTTTATGTTTTTGTTCATTTTAACCAGAGTTGATCTGAGGTAGTATTTTTACCTCTTCTACCAATAACTGGTTAAGTTAAAGGGTATAAAAATGTTTCCCCATCATTTACTATGGCTTTCCCCACCTACAAGCACTAACATTTTCTGGTTGCAGAAAGGCATGCATCAAAAAGGCAGTTTTCTGGCATGTGTAATTACCTCATGACAACAACAAGTGCTGTTTCGCTGATCAAATTAGATTCATTCACCAGCACAAATGCACCTGATCTTTTTCAAACTGCCAACTACATATGGAGTTACTGGAGATATTACTTTCATAATAAACAGACAAAAAGCCATTAGGCTAAAAGCATTTTTCGTCATGCTAACATTGCGAAATACAATGCATATATAATATATTTTAAGTGGGAGAGAAATGAAAAAAACACCTTATTTCATTTTTACAAACAAAATTCTAAATGTAATGGCATTCAGTCCCAATCCCTATGATATTATATAACAAAATCTAATGCAGCCAGTTTTCTTCCAAAATCCCTTCAATCTATGTTTAATTTAATTCCAGTTTAAACATTTATGTTCTATGGCTAATCCTCCTGTACATCCAATGTTCTAAATATCTAAAATCACATCAATTTGGTTAATATCAAACCAGTAAGTAAATTAAATACAAAATCTGAGCTCAATTAGGAAAAACTCAAGTACCTTTAATATTCATTTAGATATGATTTTGTTTATAAAGCTGCTATACAAAAAGAACAAAACAAACACTAGCTACTAAACATGTGCTGAACTTTAGAAAGTAAGAAAAACAACTTTTACACCCGTAGTGTGGGAAGATAGAGAAGAACCTTATCACACTTCCATTTCTATTATTTGTTGGAGAATGCGGGCAAGTTGGCAGCAGCTCCCACTCAGGCTTATTTGCCTTTGTAGATTTTTTTTCTCTTCCTCCCTCCATTTCTTTTTTTCCCCTCCCTAATGGAGCGCGGCAGTGTGCCACCTGCCAAAATGTGGCATAGGAGAATATTTACAACACGTGTGTGGGTGAGTTTGCGTGTGTGTGTTTGTGAAGGTGTTTTTGGGCTTGTGTGAAAGCATTAGAAGAGAGCATGTGCATGTGTGAATGAGGTAGAACACCGTGGACCATTACAGCCTGTTATTTGCTGTAGTTGAATAAGGTAAAAAAAAAAAAAAGAGCAAAAAGGAGGCCATGACATTTGTGGCTGGCAAATGAAACCATGAACAAAGCAGCAAGTTTCTGAACTTTGCGTCTTAAAAAGTGAGTAATTATAACTTAAGTGTGGCTAAGGTGGCTTGAAAGATAATTTAGAACCTTCGTTGGACAGTTTGCTTGTGTATAAAAAAAACTAAATCAGTATAATCGATATAAAAAGGATGACATTTGCAGAAAAACAACAGAATAGACATACTAGGAGATTTCTGTTTGGAAGCGAAGAGAAACTCGAACACCCAATATGCAGAAAATCAAGAGACTGCAAAACAAATCCCTTCAATTTGCCTCTTCATCCTGCTCTCATGGTCTGCCATTACGCAGAGTGTTTTCATGGCCATCACCTTTTATAAGCGACCCGCTTCCTGATGACCACTGCAAGCTGGATAGCCTCTTCACAGAAGGAGGGTAAATAGAGGTAGGAATCATTTTATTCATTTGTCCGTTCAATTTCATCAGCTGCGGCTGAATCTTACTCTGCCACTGTTACAGATTTTTAATGTTCACATTTGGGCAGGCTTTTACAAAAAAGGCTATTTCTCCATTTAAAATTATTTTTGACTGCATTCAGCTATTGAGGTTAATATTGTTGAAACCTAAATTACTTTGAGACTTGTCTTGTTGCTGCCAAGCTCAGAAAGCAAACAAGAACACATTGCTACATTAAATTATCATACCCTCCTCATTTTACGTATCTCTTCATATCACCGCAGAAATAAGTACTCTATTGAATGGAACAAAATAAAAGTGACTTCTTTGACTACCAAAAGCTCTTTGAATGTTGTCATATTAGAAGAGGTGAAATGATGCAGGCTCATTACTGCACACCTGGGACAAAGGACATATAAAGCCACACTCAGACAGCTTTGCTATCTGTGTAACCATCAGTGTGTATTTTTTTTCTTTGAAAGATAGTAAAAGAAGTGTATTACAATATCTTATTTCGCTTGATGGATTTATACAAATGCTTTAATCCAAACTGATACTCTGCAGTGCACGCATGAACTTAATTGGTTATGTTTTAGATTTCATTTTTAGAACAGCTTTCTAGTCAAATTTGCTGGCTGTCTCAGAAAGAACATCACAGAGAGAAATCATTTCTTTTCTTTATTTACTTCATGACTGGCTATAGTTTACTCCATTAAAAGAGACAGGTAATTTTTGTTTTGTGTTGTTTTTGAAACAAATTATTATAAAAAAGAAGACAATAAAAATGCTGATTTAACTTGAACATCCTTTCATCGATAGTCTATATCACTTTGTCCTTGAAGGGTCATGGAGGAGTTGGTGCCTATGCAGAGGTAGGGATCATTCCGTAACTAGAATTTGCAAATATTTAAAAAGTATGTGACGCCCAAAAAAATTAAAAAACATTCCTTATGGAGGAGTTGTGATGTTGATGGCCGGTTTGTCTTCAAAATGCTGTCTGCAAATTAATGAAATAACAGAAGAGCTTGAATGACAATTTAAAAGTTGTTCATCATTGCGTCTTTTAAAAGCATTAAGCTCCAAAACACGGCCAAACTAACAGAAATGGTTGAAAACAGAGCTCCCAGATGCTAATCCTTTAGAGAACCCGCAGGTTGAGCTATATCGTTTCATCTAATTTCACAGATAGATAAATTTTAGTTTGGATACTTTCTCTGGGGCTTTTGATGCCATGAGATAGTGTCTGATAAGAGTATGACCAGCAGCAAAGGTCAGGACATGGTAGCAGTAAGAGCAACGGATTCTTCAGTCCTTGAGGTGGCAAGAAATATTGTGACGGTTCAGGGTTAAATAAGAAGTGTTGACACTGTGAATAATTCATGCAAGATTCATAAAAGATATTGGCTGAAATTATTTATATTTCAAGACTGCCTTCAAGTTTTCTTCCCACAGAATCTTGACGTTGCTGAAAGGTCAGGGAAGTGGCACTTTCAAGCCAATCTAAACCCAGCCGAGCTAATGCTAATGCACACATTGTCATGCGTCGCCGCTCAGCTCAAATGACTTAAAAAGAATGCAGGGAGTGGGGACATTAGAAGCAGTCGAATAGGCTGGATGTATGAAAATATTAGAGTGATTTATGGTCCATGTCGATAGCTAGTTTCAGACAAACAGTGCTGTGTAAGCAAAGGCCCTCCTGGCATCTCTATTGAATGTACTGGTGTAATTTTTCATTTTCAAAGCAACATAAAATGTATGACCATAAGAATTCAATGTGAAACTCTGCTCTAAAGTTTAGAAATTGAACAATTTCAAAATTATTCCCAGCAACTGTTTGGTTACTGGGGGTTTTGTGTTACTCTGGAGTCTCAGCAAATTTTAAATCCAAATTATTTCTGTTTTTTTCCAAAAGACTGCAGCAGTTAAATTACATTTGCTTTTATTTTTGCAGAGTAATGAGGAAAGAAAAAGGAAATTGTGGTAAGAAGAAGTAAAACTGGTCATTTAGAGTAGAATTCCACATTTAATGTAGCTTTAATTATTTTATTTGATGGAATCACTTTAAAGATGAATAGCAAACAACAAACAGCTTTTACTGATGGTGAAAGTGGTTGTTTTTTGTGATTTTATGAGGAAAAAAATAACCTCAGCAAGCACAACTAATTTGGAAACTTACTTAAATAACCAAATGCTTCATTTAGGTTAGTGATACATTTCATAAAGCCAAACTCCTGAATTACCTAGAGGCATACTGACAGAGACAGGCTATATTTCAAGCATTTATCCTCCACTTAATTTTCATGATTAAGTATAACAGTTATTGAATACCCAAAATTTTATTTCTCAGTAAACCTGGTGAATACATCAGACTAACAATAAAAAAACACTAAAATAAAAGCCAACAGGTTATTACTAGAGATGCTGGTTGCTCTCAGTATTCTGTATGCAAGCATTTAAATGCAAAGTAGAGTGAAAGGAAGAAAATTGTGTTAAAAATATGTGCAAGCAACAGAGTCATCCATATGGCGCATTCACACCGAACGTGTTTGAAGTTGCATAGGCGTCAGGTTACATGTAAAGTCAATGGAGAAGCGCACTGATGCACATCAGGGCGTCCCACAACACGTCAGAAGCAGATTTGCGTCCCAAAAATGCTCCTCTGTGAGCACCACCTTAGCTCGAATGAGGCGTTTGACGCACAAAAGAAAATACGCACGTCATTTTATGAGGTGCATTATATGCATTCGCGCGTGACCAGAGTTTTTGCGTCTACGCTGAAGTTGAAAAATAGTAGCTGGTGTCTTGGTGACCGAAGCTTGGACCTACACAGGGCATCACCTCTTCAAACTGGGTTGGCAGGCCACGTTTTCCTACACGGTGAGGGGCTGGTGTCCGTAGATCCATCTGCCGCCCCTCGACTGGATCTTTAGCTACCCGACGTACCAGACCCAGCTCCACAGAGGCCAGACCAAGCAGGTAATGTGGCCAGCTCGGAGTCCACAGTCCACAGGAAGCCACTACAGCAAATGCAGGGCTCAACGGAGATGGCAACCGACTCCGGGCTCCAGAGGGTTGGGAGAAGGATGGAGGTGGAGCATAGTTTGCTTGTTCAGCTCTCGTAAATTGATCTTCCCTTATTCTCCTTTCTTTCTTTTTCGTCCCTCTCTTTCTTCTCTTGATGGCCTGGTTTGGTACCCTCAGTGCCAGCCGAACTTAGTCCCGCCCACAAATTGGTCTGGAAGTTCGGTCTGGCATTCCTTTTTTCCTGGTTCGGTTAAAACACGCCCCATAATCACAGCCCAATGGAGAAGTATCAGACTCACATTCTGATTACAATCGAGTATGACTACGTCAGGCTACTGGTTTGGTCTTTTTGGTAAGAATGATGACTTGCTTCAAGGCTATTTTAATCTTAATAGTCAACATCAATGGCTAATGTGCACATTAATGACATCATTGCTTTTGTTATGTATCTATTTGTTTTTCTTCACTGTTGTAAAGCACTTTGTGATTGTTATCTTGAAAGGTGCTATATAAATAAAGTTTTACTTACTTTTTACTTACATGAAATATTATCAATAATGTGGCGGTCTTCATTATTTTTCCTCCAACATTTAATACAAATAAAACCAGCGTGCAATAAAACGAGTGTGTTCAGACATGTAGAAACAAAAACACCCATAGAACAGTAAAGGACACCCTCAAAAGGTCAAGATGGCAGAAACAATGGGAAAAAAAGACTGTCGGTGGCTTTCTAAACTTTCAAAACAGAACAAAACAGAAAGCAAGAAATTATTAGATCTGAATTAATATTTGTTCATATGAGTTAAATAATAAATTATTTAAAAACGTTAAAGCAAAATGTGGCTTTTGTCTCCAAGACGCTTCTTCAAAGTGGAGAACAATGTTTGTGTGTCTTATAAAACAAATCTCGGTCTTATATACCTGCAGAGTTGTTCATTTATTTTTCAGTTAATTTTAAAGATAAGTAAATTTGTTTATGACGAGATAAAATCAGCAGTCTTTCTATGTATGGCGCTGGGTGAAATGGGCTTCATACACTTTGCACAGATCACAATGCAGGACAGTGTGGTTACAGAGGAAGTCGGGTTTCTAATCTGCAGGGAATATCGGCACAAAGTTTCACAGAAAGTAGCTTAAGTTAGTCAGAAATTTCGCTAGATTTGTTGCTGTCTACTTTTTTGGGGAAAAAAATGCCGTTAAGGGGGTTCCAAAAGTCGTTGACAACACTGCTGGGCTAGCACGGTCGCGCAAAATTAAAAAAAGTTTGCCTCCAAAAGGGACACTCCTAATTTTTGGAGACCTGACACTGACATAAAGTTAGGCCTACTTCTCCCAGTTGCAATTAGTAACAGTGATAAATGAAATAACTTGACACAAATTAATTAGAGGACCAATAATTATAAAATAAAAACATTAAAGAAAAAAATAATTTTCTTGGACCCTCTCCTATCTTGGGCTCTTGGCAGTTAGGTCCACTTTTCCCCCTGCTACCACAGCCATGAACATAGATAATGTAGAGTATTGTTAATAAGATGACACCATCTCTAAACAACTAAAAGCAATGTGGGCTGCCTCAACAGTGCCACAGGCTGACTAATTCCATACCATGCTGCATTGTTTCAGTTATTAATGCTAAAGAAGCTCTGATCTTATTTTGAGTTTGTATACAATAAGTGGATAAGGTTTTCATGGGGTGAAATTTAGGAATTAAAAATCTTTTTTTGAAGCAAATAACATTCACATTTTCAGATAACTTAAATTGTAGGTTTTCATGACTGAGGTAATAACAAATCTAACAAAAATAAATACAGATATATCAGTCTGAGTTTGTAAACTGAATCCCTAAGTTGAAAAGCCTAATTTCTTGGTCTAGTGCCACGAATTTCTACATTCAAAGGGCCAGGTTGTCTGTTCAGCATGGCCTCTGTGTGTTAGCATAAAATTTGTTCATTTTAACAGGTGAAATTCCCTAGGCTACCAGAACAGCCTAAGGGCAGGTACAATATATTTTTCTTTAAAGTAAAAATTTTCTTTAGTCAAGACTACATTTTAAAGTGAAGCTTCAGAATGCAACTCAGTAACACTCAGACAGATAGATCGAACAAGTACAACGTGTGCATGGAGTTTGAAAGAGGCATGTAAGTTCACCCAGATGCCTGAATAAAACATAGCATCACTGACAGTGTGCTGATCTTTAGTGGTAACACACATTTTCAAAAAAGTGCCAACAGAGAATCTACCTAAAGGTTAAGGTGGCCTCATTACCTACTTCATTCATTCTAACTGATGTCTCGACTTGGAATTTGATTAAACACTAAAGTGTAATCAGTTTGGGATATAGATTTTTCCAGGTGAAAAATGTTTAAACTAATGAAAACTGCGACAAACAAAGTAGGGCAAGGACCTGTATATACTTAGCATAATAAAGACTTTTGGGTTTGTCTAATATTTTTGCTTGTTGTACCAATGCTTCTGGCATTACCTCTAGTAGCCTACAAATAGAAAGTAAAGTTTGAGCAGTAAAATCAGTTATATGGGTTACAGTGATAAATAAAAATCTTACCACATCTTCTCTACCAATTTCAAACAATATTTGGTGAGGCAGTGTATAGGCAGACTTAAGGATGAAATACTATTGTCCAAGACAACACATAAAACATCACAGAGTTGTTATTCAAAGACTTCCAAAGTTTGGCAGAGGAGAATTTGGCATACCCTGCCTGCAGTCCTCATCACATTACAGACCAATAGAACACTTGTGGGAGTTCAAGAGAACTGTTTGTATCAGAGTGATAAAAAAAGGTCCATAAAGTCTGACTTGTGACAATGTTTTTAGAAAAAGGTACAATCCTGCACCAATGACTGACCATCATAAGAAGAATCTGCCAGGAATCTGTGGATGTGTATTGTTCTCCCAAACACTACAGAGCCACCTTTTTATTGAATTAATATATTGTCAAATTGTCATTATGTTGAGTTTTTTTAAACTTTAATTGCCCAATATGATAACAGAAAAAGCTGTTTAGTACTAGCAAAAGGGATTTGGCTGATTTCCCATGGGCTTAACCCACAGTTCAATCGTGCAGATCAACCTAGAAAAGTTTTACTTTAAAACTGTGGCAGATGCATGTTGAACGTTATAAGTTGACAAATGGCTACAAGATAACACCTTCTCACCTGAACTTGTCCATATCTAGAATCAATGAAATATTTAAGCAGGACACAAGTTTTTCTTTCCATTACGCAGGATGATGATAAGGATGACTATAATGAAGGTCTACCAGTCTCTATAGCAACTATTAGATGCCAACTAATTTTCCAACTAGAAGGCATGGCAGGACGAAGCTTTCCCTGTCCTCCCATCACAAACGTATAAGATAATTTAACTGGAACTTTGGTCAGGTGAGAATGACAGAGCCTTTCAGGGACAAACAATTCAGGTGGATCTGACCTAAACAAAGGATGAATATCAGTAAAAGTATGAAATTCCCACTGCTAAGTAAGATGGAGGATGTGTAATGCTGTCTGCCTGTTTTTTTCTCTAAATTCTGCAGGATGAAGTGTGTGATTGGTCTGATTTGTGAAAGGTAGCTTACATTTCCCTACAGTAATGTTGGCACCATCTACTGACTCTGTCATCAGGGTAAGTGGTGACCTTGCCTGATCTTCAATTATATTATATAGCAGTTAAAAAGTAAAATAAAGTGGATTTATTGTCCAGAAAAAAAGAAAAAAAAACTAACATCCATATAAAGCAACATGTATAAAGCAGTCATTTGTTTAAAAAAAGAAAATGTTAAAGGTTATAGGTAAGTTACAAGGTTCATGTGCTTTTATAGGCACCAATATGCTATATTTACCACATTTACCAGCTAAAAAAGATGCAATTGTTTAAGAAATGTATTTCTCAGTTAATAAGATGCCACATCAATAAACTAAAAACAGATCAAGTCTAAGATCCATTACAGAAGCACTGATATAAAATACAGATTCTATACATGTAAATGTAAAGTCCTGTGTTTAATCTCAGACAAGGTAAGATTTAACATAGGGCCATTCAATTTACACAGAGAGGTTCAATCGCTAGCTTCTGCTGTTAACACTTTAAATAGGGCCTCTGCTGAACAAGATGACAAGGTCCCCAGAGCACTTCATGTTGCACCTCAGGGGCAAGAGCCAGAGGCAGGTGAGCCACAGTCAACATCAGCTCAGCAGAAGGGGGTGGATGGCTTTCCTTTGGACAGATTTCAGATTGGCTAGAGCCCTCTGGCCCACCATTCCCCTCAGGCTGTTTTGGCAAGTTTCTTGTTTTAAAATCAGCTTGTTCGTTCTGCTTCTCTGTCACAATACCACTATGCTTCATATAGGTCAGAGAAGACAAGTCACCAGCTAACGTAGATTCAGTAGTAGGCTGTGATGTCATTACCCTGGTCAGGATAGAGTTCCTTAAAGATCTTGAAAACATTTGTGTTTCGTAGTTGCTGATATTTGTGCATGGGTACTAAAGCACAAAAATTATCTTTTCACTTCCAAAGGTGGCAGGTATGCATAGTGTATTCAGACGCACTAGTGTGAGTCCTTCGCCTTCCGTTGACACTTGCAGCACCACTAAAAGTACATCCGGAATCTAAATAAGAAAAAACCTAATAACTACAGACTTATGTAAACAGTCTGGATGCAAATATGTGAAACAGAGTGTACTAGCTATGAAATGAACTTTTACACAGTTCATTTGATGTGAATACACAACATACATTACTGTATATATTGTCCTAAACTCTGTGTTACTATAGCAACGATTCTTTAGCCATCCTACAAGCATTCCTGTATTTTCTGAACCTTTCTCTGTAATTGTGCCTCTTCTGCTGTCCAGGGTCAGTCTTGGAGATTTTTTTTAGTAACACCACCAAGTAAGAACAGCTGTCATTCATTCCACTTTATAGCCCTAAGCATATAGATGAAAAATTCCTGTTCACGCACACCCAACATGATTCCGGTGAATGCCCTTGCTACACAAAAAGACTTGAACCTGTGCAACCACACTGGTCCAGAATAAAACCTTGGTTTTCTGAAGCAGCAGCGAGTTTAGAGGAAACTTGACCAGCTCAGTCTCACCGCAAGGTCACTGGCTGCGAGCAGTAATAACAGCTCTCCTTCTCCTAGCCTCATTTAACTGACTGATGCTTCTTGACGTGGTGGCGCAATCGAGCCAGTTAGCCTCTGGAAGGCTTCAATTAGGACCAGAACTTAATGCAACAAAAAACTTTGCAAAGGCCTGATATGAAGTTAGTCTTGGATCAATAAAGAGAATGTGGTTAAAGGCACAGTGTTGAATTGCTTTAATGCAGAAACAGAAAACTTTCAGTTCAAAGCAGATGCATATTTTAGTTGGACTGAACAGTTTAGGGTTTCTCCTCAGAGTCTGGTTTAAACTCCCAAAGGTGAATAGATGTTTCTCAGCTAAGTTACTACTGGTGCTTGTTTCAATTTTAAATACGGCATTTTGTAACAATTTTTACTTTGATGGAAACTGAAAAAAATAAAGAATTTTTTGCAAATCTCTGCATCTCCTTACTTGAGATGGTGTTTTAAGAGCGATATATTTTGTCTATCAGAAACAATGTAATTAAATGTAGGTTATCTAAGTTCAATTTTGGTCCAAGTTCATAGAGTGCATTTTTTCTTTAAATGGCTTAAGGTTAATTGTAAAATATACTTCTTATGGCTTTTATCTTTGCTCTCTTCCATGAAAAAAAATATATTACTTAAAAATTAGTCTTTATTTTATGTTGTTCTATTGTATCAAACTGCAATAAAACACTTTCCGATTGTGGCTTCAACATTAAAAAGTAAAAAAAAAAAATTACGGAATACTTTTTTAGACACAAACCTGCTGCCATGATAGATTCACTAAAGGGAAACATGAATGCATGCAGATTTCGCCCCAGTATGATAATGAAATCAATGAGTAGGGGAGTGAGTGACACAGTTGCTGCACTATTTCACAGCCCTACCGACATCCATTCTGCAGCAGAAGGCATGCGATACAGCCAAGGCTCCTATATAACTACTCCTGCCACCTTGCATCAGCCCCATGCACCTGATTTATGGATAAGATGCGTGCAGTTACACACTCCCTCAGGGACCAAGCCTCTTTGATATTGTCAGGGGCAATTAAACAGCCAGCTCTGGACTTTTGAAACTGGAATATCATCCACTAAAGTGATGATTTTGACTTTCATTCTTGGTTAGAAAATGTAATCAGCTCAAATGAAAAAATGTGTTAAAGTTTTTAAAAAAGTCAGATTTTTTACTTGCAAGGAATCAAAGTATTACACATATTCTACACATCTGCATCAGTTTTACAACTGAAATCTAATGGCAATTTATTGCAATCTTAGTTCTCAAGCACCTATTGCACAGATTTGCAAAAAATGCTTTCTTTTTTTCAGTTTCCATCAAAGCAGCGAGTGTATGCCTTTTGACAGTCCAGTGAGAAAAACAACGTTGAGTCAGGCAGACCTTGAGGTTGGGCTGTACATCACCCCTCCCCTAAAGAGTGAGTGCATCATTGTCTGGACTGTAGCAGTCAGAAATGACAACAGAGGGTGACACTAAAAGGTCTTGGAGTTCAGCTACTTCTGTCAGAATGCCACACAGGGAGAGGAGAAGGGATTTAATAAAACAACAACCTTAAAACACTAAGGTGCTTTGAGAGACAGAGACATGCACATATCCTCCTCTGGCTTTTTCCACGTTTTGCTTATGAAGTCTGCTTCAGTGTCGTTCAATCTAAAGCACACAAATAGAAGAGTTGTAGAAACAGAGGAAGCCACTTTCTAAAACATTTGGCTTTTCTAAGATATTTGGCTTTTCATCACATTTGAGTTAAAAGACTTGCATACATATGTGACAGTGTGAAGGTCCTGTCACTGTGGCTCCGATTGATGATGCGCCCTGGTTGCTTGGCCACAGGGATATCCCTTAGGATGACTGATTAGCATGTATCACTCTCACCCAGGAGTTGTGGGATCAAATCCCGCCCGGGCCCTTGTTGCACACATTGCCACACATACTTTAAGCATTCTGTTGGGTACCTGTAATCAGGTGTCAAGAAATCAAGTTGGAGTTTTCCAAACTTTTTGCTGGTTAGGTGATGCAACAACAGAGGTGACCCATTTCCAAGTTCATTAGGCAAACTCGACGCATACAGGGCCAAGAGTTCCTCTTCCAAGTAATTGGGACTTTACTGTTCATCACTATCTAATCTGATTTCACAAACACATCAACAATGTGAACAAAGTTGTACCTGATGTGTTTATGCATTGGTACTCTGCTTTTCTAAAACAATTAATGGGTTATGGCCAATAAAAATGATATATTTGACATGATAAATATATTCATGGTGACATTTTAAGACTGATTTTATTTTTCCTTCTGAGTTACCACCTTTAGTGGCTTTCTTTTTTTTGACATTATTTTCAAGTTCTGAATGGTTTTTTATTATTATTGATAGATACACCAAGTTTATTCAATAGGCAAGATCTGTTGAGATTCCTGGCCACTGTTGTTAAGGCTAAGTCAATTGATTATTCATTTAACCTTCTGGAAAAATATTTTTTTGCTACAAAATTGCTTCTAGATAATTGAGCTCCAATAGTTTTAAAAAAATATATTTTTCAATTTTTTAATTACTAAAGTATTTTCAGGCAGAATTTTGAGTAAGACTGCTAACTGGTAAGAGAACACACCAACACATTGATACCATAATATCTCACTATCTGTAAAACACAGCTCTTGGAACAAAAGTTTCCATAGTGCTCTGGAGTCTGGTCCTGCACAACATCATTCTCTCCTTGAGATTTTTTCTTTGAGAGAATGGTTTCATTTTGTTTTAACACTTTGACCTGCCTGCTGGCATTCCTCAGCAAGTTCTCCACCATCTGCAACTAAGTCCCTTAGTTGGATCCCTGTCGGAGATGGCCTTGGGATTTTTACTGAACTGTCCTGTGCACACAAATTATAATACTCTCCTTGATGGTTCGATAGATTTTAGCTTTGACTGTAATCTTTAGCAGTAATACCCTGGCTCTGAAAACATTTTGATGTGAAGTGGTGATGACAGTACATGTTTTCTTAGAGTAAACCATAGCTGACAAAAGAAGAATGATTTTAACCACCATTCTATTTCGAAGCAACTCTTCTTCTCTGCCTTAAATCAATTATAATGAGAAGGTAATATCAGCTGCCCTGTCCTCATCCATGTTAACAAGTACTAACTAAATGTAACTAGCTAACTATATTATAACTGTGGGTTATCCACTGCTTATGTATGGTTAAAACTTTAACGAACCTAGCAAGGACCAAGGTGTGAAGGAGTTGCTGTCAGAATTATTGGCTCTCCTGGTAGAGATGTGCAAACAGCTTAAAATTAATGCATCTCTTACTGCAGTCTCATACTGAAAAATTGTTTTTGCTTATCTTGCTTCCTTAACATGCACCTAATTCTACCATGGTTATCACATTTGTAGCAGTTTTTTGAAATGGACAGATTTATTGGTGTGCCTATTTTCTTGTAGCCTCATTTGAACACTCTGTTATTTTGTCTTTCTCACTTCTGAGGTTGGACAATAAACACGAGCCATTGTGTTAGATATTTATACAAGAAAACAGAAGTTTGTGAATTGTTAACAAAAGGTTCCTCAATACCTTCTATATATTTATTCACACCAATTCTGGCAACAGAGCATTTTCCTAGCTTTTTCAGAGCTAAGGGCCAACTACTATTAGCATTGTATAATGTTTAAAGTGTAACTGAACCCCATGAAAAAGCATCATCCCGCCCCCAGGTAACATTTGAAAAACTCTACCAAACTGGGCAGGACCAGGAGACACGGAGGGGCATTGCCAAGTGTGGAGGATCAGCACGAGGGGGGGACGCAGGGGTGTGGTCTGGAAGATGCCGCCGAGCTCCGTGATGCCTCTATTTTCTACGGCAAATGGAGAAATGAAGTCTCTTCTCTGCCATCCACCATAGGTAAAGAGAGGCTCTATGGAGCATAGTGGCCAAACGACGTATCAGTTCAATCCTTTGGCTCAGGGCGCTGAGTCAGCGCTGCCTGAAGCCAGCAGCACATATAGTCACAAACAAGCACAGAGAGCCTAGCGCTAGCATCGATGCTAAGTAGCTGCAGAATGACCTACTTCAGCTTTTGTTTCCTTTTTGACGGTGTATTTACAACATATAGGTTATAATTCATAGCTTTAAACGACTTTGACGACCATGACCATGAACAGCAGCACTAAGACGTTTTTAGACCAAAAAATTTGGAATTTAACAAGTTTACATGAAAATGTTAAATATATGCCCTTAAACTGAAAGATTGCATTGGTAAAAACCCATTTATACCGTTTATTAGCAAAAAAAAAGTGGTTTAGGGGTTTAATTATACTTCAATAACACTCATGTTTTTTTTGTGTTATAAAAATTGCATATTATGTGTGGGTACACAGCAACAAAGAAAACTGCTGGAAAATGAAAAATAGTTTTAACCAAACATTGGGTCAAGAATTGTGACCCAGTCAGAGAGGCGGCCAGAAAGGAACCTCAAACATTTTCAATAAACATTTTGAGCCACAAAAAAATATACATCATATTGCTTGTGAAACTTTTGTTCACTCAATATATTTATTTTTAAGTAAAGACAACATTAGGCTTTTAATTAAAGTTAATTTCAATTCAAAGATACTTTGTTAATCCCAGAGGTAAACGAAGTGTGGTTGTAGCTAACACTCATTCACGGAGTTTATGTAGATCATGATGGCTGTGGGTAGGAGGGCATTTCTGTAGTGCTTTGAGAAGCAGGAAAACTGAATAAGCCTCCAACCATAGAAACTCTTGTTGTAGGGCAGGTGTGAATGGGCAATCAAACTCTGATTTGGATCAAACTAAAACTCTAGTCCGCCTAAAAATGTTGGTCTTGGTTCGTTTGAAACGAACTCCGCTTCGGTTCGATTGCATGTGTGAATGGTAAATGAATGGTGAATGGTACAGGGCATCCTGGGTAAATAAAACCTAAACAAACATTAATGGTGGAGAAATAAATGCTGGATCTTGTACATACATGCTTAATGTCTGTATAAGGAGGCCATCTGTGCTGGAAGTTGTATTCAGGTGGAACTAATCATATCAAAATGCTCATATAGAGCCGCCTCAATCGTCTTGTATAAAAAACAAAATTTTCCATAGTCCTCCGCCTTATTCTATGTTCATCCTGAATTACTGCTGCAGTATTTATCTGTCACATTTGCCAAACACAACAGATCAATCCTAAAACTGCTGCAATCTGCTGCTATTGTGGGTTTGTTTACATTCAGTTTTACTGGAAGTTCCCCCACAGCAGGAGGAAGCACAGCTCTACAACAGCTCCACCACAGGTGGAAAGGTGAAATTGTACCTCAAAGCTCTGGACTTTCTGATAATAACAAGCCAGTATGAATGCCAATCTGACCAGCTAAAAACAGCAAAAATGTTGCAATTTTGGTCCCCGCTCGTACCAAGTCTATCAGACTATCAGGTGTGAACACAGCCTTAAAGATTATATGCAGCAGCTTGCTGCAAACCTTGAAGGTTCTCACGGAATAGAATCTGATTTGTCTCTTCTTGTAGCTTCATTTCTGAGGCTCCAGTCCAGTCTGTTGTCCAAGTGACCTCCAAGGTATTTAAACTCCTTAACCACCTCCACATTTTCTCTCATGATGGAAACAGTGTTTGATCTAACACTATTTCTTCTGCAATCTACAATCATCTCCATCTATCTACATCAACAGATGCTGTAAATCATCATATAAAAAGCTGTATATACTAAAATATGAATTTTATGTTTTTGATATTCTTTAAATATAATGGAACCCTGATATCACAGATATTAGGGAACACAGCCACCCCTGCTGAAAGCTAAAATCTGCAAAAACTTAAGATCCTTACTAACCATGCTTGTAGCAGCCTATTTTAACAGTTCAAACAGCAACAGCAAATATGCGTTGTCAAGCAAAATGAAAACCATCTTCTAATATTGACAAATCTTATCTCTTTATTTATCTCACACTTTTAATAATAAGGTAATTGAAGGTGCTTTACATGATTGGGTGAAAATAGAAACAAACGGAATATATGATAAAAGTATGGAAAATTAAAAAACAGCAATTAATAAAGAAAGATACATTAGAGAAAGCAAAAAAACAACAAAAACTGCAATTAAGTGTCATAATTGTTTACTCAAAGGCAGCTCTAGACAGAAGAGTTTAAAGTTTCGATTGGCAACAGCCAATCAGCAGCAAACAAAATGAATGCCGCTGCTGGATGGGCTGCTTTGCCAACGCTAGCTAATAGTGTGTGAAACAGCATTTTGCCCAGGCATTTTAGTTTCCCAAACTGCTTTTTCTATCAAATATTTTAGATGCACTCTACTTAAGAATCTACCAATAGATAGATAATTTATCAATAACTTTGGGTTACGTTTCACAGAAAAGTTGACAAATATTCTGAATCTATGACCAGCCAGGGGTACACTTATATAGTGGGGGTATTTGCCACATGTTATAAGGAGTACCATTTTAAAATTGTGTAGGAAAGGCATTACGTCTCAAAATTCAATTAGGATGTTGTCTAAAGGTATTTTTGCAATACTTTTGCAATTATGAGGAGCCGTTTACAGCTTGGAAGCTTTACCCATTTAAAAACTGAAATGCAATTAATTGTTGCTATAATATTGTATTTCTTTTTTTAAATATGCTTAACCAGAAACAACACCATTGTCATTGTTTAAGGGTATATGCAAAGAGTTTGTTTAAATTATAGAACTTTTGTCAAAAGGTATTCTTTTACCAGCTGGACCTTGAATCACAGATTGCTGTGTAGACCAGAAGGATGTCGCTAATTATTTTCTTTGTAGTTTGCCAGATTTGACATGTGAGCACACGTCGCAAACTGAAAATGAATGTCTAATTGTGCAAGGATAGCAGCAGATGTTTCTAAAAATGACTGTAAAAACCTTCTACAGCACATTGCAAACAGCTTGAGAGAAATCTTTCATTACCAAGGGCTATCACATAAATGTTTCCACAATTTTTATCTCAACACTGCATAGCTAAGCAGATAACTTTTCCACCGTTAAAAGTTTGAAGGTATCTATTTTCATTAAGACACATTATGGTAAAGTAATGATTAATAATTTGCACCCACAGGCCCTGCAGTGCTAATTGGCACAGCTGTAATTTTCTAGTCATGAGGGTGTTTGAGGGTAAAAGCGACAATTCTATTACCTTTCTCAATCTGTACATACATAACTGTGTGGTCGTTGTGAATTTTGTTTCTACAAGGCAGAGTGTGTGTTAAAGTGAGTGAGACAGAGTGCCTGGTTGTGTGTGAGAAAGGAGATTGAGGAGAACCATACATGCAAGGCTGGGATCTGACTTTGGCTAATTTAAGATGATCAAGTTGGATAATTAATTTTAAATTAAGCTGTCTCTCTCATGCATGTACATACAATTAGTGGAGTGTTGTGTGTCTGTGTCATCGCCTTCCGAATGCTGCATAAGCCTAGTAGTCATGTGCTGTCAAATCAGTATCTCTCCGGCTTAACCGTGTAGGAATAAAGAAATTGCCTCCCATGGGAATACTTAATCTTATGGTTGGTAGAAATCACTTTCTAAATCTAGAGCAGATGCAAGTTACAGAAACCAGTCTTCATTCTTAAAAAAAGCAAAAACTGAAGTTGATTTGTGTGTTTAATATCAAGCCCCCCCATCAGGTGTGAGACGTATGGTACCAGAACCTGCAGGGAAAACAAGTGAAAGATTGATACAGTCACAATGCCAATTTCCAGAAAGCTGCCAGTGTATGTAGGTCCAAGCTTTAGATTCCATCGTGTTTAAAATGCTGTTTTTTCATAAGAGAGTTAGGGCTTACTGCCCAGGGCCTTGGGGAGAGGTGATATAAGCACTCTATCAAGTAAACTAAAGCTCCAAAACTCCAATAATTGTGTTGTATTTTTTAAGTTTGAACATTTCTTGTGGATAATTTCTGTTTTTTTTATGCAAATAGCAAATATCCACAGATTTGCATTCTGGATTGCATTTCACATATACAGTAATCCACTCATTCACTCTAAACCCCTGTCTTTGGGGGTTGCTAGAGGTGGGGTACTGTCTGGACTTGGCTTATTTATGCATTCATCCCAAAGGCCAATTTAAAGAGGATTGTTAGATGCCTTATTCTGGTAAGTGGTAAAAAACCAGCCAGACATGGCGTACATGCAAACTCTATATAAAGGCCTGGGGGCAAAATTTTAAACCTGAAATTTTAACATTGCTAATAAGTGCTATGTCTCTGCATAGTACGCAAAGGGCATGTCGCCATACATGGGAAAGTGGGCACAAGTGGATCCTAAGGAGCAACAGGGGTCAAAGTTGATGGTTGTGGTTACAGAGGTAACAAATAATTTCTTTACATCATATGACCTTGGGATGGAGCTGCTGCAACAAAAGCTAGCCTTGGTAGGAATGGTTTATAGCAACAAGTTGAATCTACACCCGCAGCTGGAAGAGGAGGTCAAGCAGCAGCAGTTCCCATCATCAGTCTTCACCTTTACCTTGTGATGACAGCAGTTACAACTCCAAACAGAGCTGCCGTTTGTTAATGCGAATGAAGGACCAATGGTGCATGCACACAATTGGAATCATCAACCTCAATTTCAGTTTTTTGGACTTCAGTGCGCAAGTGGAGTACTTTGAAAAAAAAACTGATGACAGATGAACAATCTTCTTGCTTTAAGACAGCCATGTTAATAACTTAAGCCACTGGTTAAAGTTTAAAGAGAAAATGAGAGAAGAAAGAAACAGGTTGTTACTTTTTAATCGAGCAGTCTTCACAGCTTCCATAGTGCTCGAAGATGTTTTCATGCAAGTGGAGCAAACCATACAAAAAGGGAAATAAATTGATGGGAAATGAATATTTCATTTCCCATCAATTTGTAATTGTGTTCTTGATCCCCATCGAAGTTCTTAGTTTTATATTATGCTGGTGGTATGTAGGAATTTTTGAATTTTTTTCTTTAATATTTGTTCATGTAAAAATGAATTGCCATTAACATTATGGTAAACAATGATATTATATAGCACATAGTCATACTGACTGTTCAAAGTGCTCCAGACTAGAGCATTATTTGAAAAAGTGTACTAACAAAAAAACGCACATATGCACTGACATACAGATTAGTAGGTAGCTACGGACCAGGCGCCTTATACAGGGGCACATCGACATGTGACAAGAGGAAGCCTGAACTCTACCTACAACCTTGTGATTGCTAGGCGACCTTGATGCACAGTCATCCTTATCAGCAAACATGTTATCAGTTCTGTAGACAACAAATACTTAAAGGATGGAGTGATAACGTCACAGTGTGTCACAAAACCTAAGCTTTCACATTTTATCTCACATTTAAAACCAACTCTGATCTAGATGGAAAAAGCACTTTCACATTAGAAACATTAAGAGAGGATTGGATGTTGACTGTATGGAAGCAGTGCCTGAAGTTGGTTTTACAGGTATCTTCGTCCAGTGTTCCTGCACATTGTGTATGTGAAAACTCCAGAATTTTCAATAGTCTCCTAACTTATTTAGAGCTGGAAAATATTGAAATTGAAATTAAACTCCCACTTTTCCAGACTGTGGAGGAAGTCTGTCGATCAGTGAAAAGGGAGGAACAGGAGGCTGGGGAAACAGGATGTACAGCCAGTATAATCTGGCTCAGAGCTGGCAGAAAGCGCAGCACTTTCTTACTTATCGAAGCAATGCATAACTGAGCAAGTAATTTCATCCACTAGCACCAGTGACTCTACCCTGAACACAAACAAGACACAAACTCACCTCAACTGAAACCTCCATAACTGTTAGACAGCTGACTAACACATTAGAAAAAATTAGAATATTACATGAAATCAATAAAAAAGGAATTCTCAAACCTCTGAAAAGTATAAAGATGCACATGTACTTAGTACTTGGTTTGTGCCGCTTTTGCATGGATGCTATCAGCCTGTGGCACTGAGTTTTTATAGAGCTCCAGGACTTTACGTTACTTCTCCCAGCATTCAACAGCTCAAATTGAATCAGTGCCATAGTGGCAGGCAGTCTCTCACAGTTATATTATAGTTATGTACAGCTAACCCAAACGTAGAAACAGTAAACATGGTGGATACCCGTTGTGCCCCAGGATGCCACAATAGATGAGGATGAAATAAGGTAAGAGCATTCAACAAGATTCCCAGGGATCCAGAACACAAAACATTAGATTACTGCAATGAAAGGTGCTAGCAATCAGCTAAAATGAAGCTGAGGGACCTCTGCGAGCAAAGCTTTCTGCTTATGTGATGACCACTTCGTATCAGGTACGTAAACCAACATTTATATGGTATTTATTTTAAATGCTTTTATTAAGCTTCTTAGCTGATTTCCTACAATTATCTTGCTGTGTATTTTTCTATGTTGTTGCTCACATAAGTAAACATCACACAAAACTTTGCAGAATAATAATCATTGTGATGTCTGCATGCTGCTGTTTACATGTCTTGTGATCATAAGAAGGAACAGACTATGGTGAAATCTATTTTTTTTAAGCAATGATTAATTATATTCCGATATTGACAGACATAACCTAGCTGCCCATTGCTCATGGAAGCTAAAATGAGGACAAGTTTCCACTTACAGTACATTCCCGTAGCGCAGTGCTTTGCAGGAAGATTCTAGATCTGGATCTTGATAACAAACCCTGATTGTTTCCATTTATGTCAGCCTATATTATACCAGGCTTTTATATGTTTTAAGCGATGCTTGGGAGTAGGATGAGGGAAACATTTATCAGGATATAGTATGTCTGGGTATCTCAGCTCCGGTAAAAGTCCTACTCAGACAGCTTTTAAAAGTATCCTGGGGCATGGTAAGGGTCGGATTTCCCCCCCCCCCCCCCCCAGTATATACAATAATATCTTCCATTTTAAAATGGGAAGTCAACTCTGATGGAGTAAAATCCCAGTCTGTGTATTCATTTTGTTTACGTTCCTGCCTGCCAAGGTTGTGCCGAAGTTCTGAGAGTCTATTGATGTCCGGAGCTGTATGGAAGACCAGGATGCTTCAATAGCGGCCTTTCTTTTATCTATTTATTATTTTTTTTCTAACGTGTCCTGTCTAGCATTTTGCCACTCAGAATTGGTGTCTGAGTACCAAGTACAAGCCCAACATATTTATTTTCCCAAGCTGAGTATTACAGCTTCGCTGTAATAATCCACTTGATGTATATGTATGAAAAAATCTTTATTAGTGATTACTGAGGGTTCAATTTCCTGAAGTCATGGACACGAAACTGAGACAAGAAGGAAGAAAGGAAGAGGGTGAAGAAAATAAACCGGACCAGCAGAGGCGCGAACCGACGACACAAGATAAGGAGGCAAACAAAGAACACAAGAAAACATCCCATTCCTCCGCCTCTGCCGGATGACAGAGAAGCGGTAAAACAAAACAAACAAAAACAAAGAACTGAACAGAACCACACCAATAGTTCAGATCCAGTAATAAAAACTAAGAATTACACATTCACTACACACAAGCATGGATTAATGAACACAACACTAATGTTTCTGGTAAGCTCCTGGTAACAACTAACTAATGACGATAACCTCATTACAAGATATTTCCGTCGACACCAATGTCCCCACACCTATGTGTGTGACAAGTGATCGATAGCTGGTGTAAGGAACCGTCAATCCGTCCTACAGGAATCGACACAGACATGAAGGAGGCAGGAGACGCATTGATCCAGAGTCCCACAGAGCGCAGGAGCCGCAGGCGGACCAACGCAGCGCCGATCACCCACCAAGAGAGGAACAGATGGAAGCCCCAGGGGAACACCAAGCAGCCGCAATGCCGGGACCCGAGAGATCGCAGGGATGAGCCCATGGGCTCCGCCGGAAACCGGCCACGCCAGGGCGGGCCCGGAACAGGACCCAAAGGCCACGGGGATCAGGGGCACCCCGCCCCCCAGCAGGGCCCCAACCAGGGACCCGCCGAGAGGGTTCCCCCGCCGCCGCTGCCAGGCAGGAGGCGCCCGCAACCGACCGACGGACAACACACACCGCCGCCATCCCGGACCAATACCCACCGCCAACAACCCGGCCCCCCCCACACACACCCACACGCCAGGGAGCCACAGTAAAAGCCACAGCGGATACGCCCTCCCCAGGCCGCACCCAGCCAGCACCTGCGCATCAAGATCTACCAGCTACCGGGTCCAGATCCTGCCCCATGCAGGAAAAACGAAAAAAGGACGCTGTACACTCATTCATACACCCCATACATACTCTATACTCCTAGGCCCAGGGACAGACGCCCCGATAGAGCACCCTGCCCCTGCACCCGGGAGACGTATCCCTTGCCCACCAGGACGGGGACAAGCAAACCGCCAAGGCCCCCACCCCGGCAAGAGTAGCCCACCAGCCTAGGGCGGCCTTTCACTCTTCTTCATTGTTCTGGCTCATGACTTTCATCTTTCTCTTGGCAATTCCTCATAGATTCTCATTGGTGTTCAGGTCAGACCAGGTTGCTGGTGAATCGAGCCCAGTAATACCATGGTCATTGAACCAGGTTTTGATCATTTTGCCAGTGTAGGCAGGTGCTAAGTCCTGCTTGAAAATGAGGTAAGCATCTCCATAAAGTCCGCCTGCAGATAAGCGGTGTCCTATGGTTCAGTAACATCAGGGGTAGCTAATAGCAACCACCAATACTCCGCATGCTGCCGTGGTGTCTCTAATTACCCACAGTCTTGCAAGCAGAACAGTTTCTAGGTCCTGTAGATCCCAGTATGAAAAAGTAAAAAATAAATTCTGTCAGGTGGCCTGTTTTTCAATTTTGTATATTTTGTTCAATGAAAAAAAATTTAAATAATGAAAAACAAGGCATTTTTGTTTTCTTGTTTCGAACTTAAAAACAAAAAACAAACTAACAAAAAAAAAAAAAAATCCAGACTCTGGCTTGATATTAAACACACAAATCAACTTCAGTTTTTTCTTTTTTTTAAGCATGAAGACTGGTTTGTGTAACTTGCATCTGCTCTAGATTTAGAAATTAAAAATTTGCTCTGATCAAAAAGAAGGACTTTGGACCACTGAGCAACAGACCAGTAGTGGTTTGACTAGAGAAATATGAGATTTTAAGCCCATGTCCAGGCTTTCTCTACTTATGGAAGGTGAAATTATGGTTTTCTGTTCAACTGACAGGCCAGCAGTCTCCCCCATGATTGTGATTCCTACTGAACCAGACAGAGACCATTTAAAGGCTCAGGAACCCTTTGTAATCACTTTGGATAAATTAACTGAATAGTTTGACCCTTCAAGCCTAAAAAATTGAAGCTTTTCACAATATTAAAATTTTCTGAGATTTTGAATGTGGAGTTTTCATAAGCTGTAAGCCATAATCATCAAAATTATAACAACGGTTTGCAAATATCTTACTTTGCATGTAATGAGAATCTTACACCTTTTAAGCTGAATTACTGAAATAAATGAACTGTCCATAATATTCCGTTTTCTTTATTTTCACCTGTATCTGCAGGTTTCAGGATGTTAAATCCTTCTCGTCTATGCAGCAGCATTTACTGTCAGATCATAACTAATTAACTAGAAACTGGAAACTAAAAGATTGCAGTCGGCTTCCCCAGGGTTGGCATTTGTTGAAAATATTAAGTTAAAAAATCTCCTTTACTCTTAATTAGTTGGCGTTCCACTTGAGTCCACTTATGTAAAAACATTGTGCTGCAGATGGTTCCGGTTTATTTTGATTTATTAAAACCTAGCCTGAAGGCTGTGCAGCCAACTTGAATATTGATCAGTTACTTTTAGACCTAATAAATCTACCTATGTGAAAATTCCTCTGTACTTTTTGGCAAATCACATATTATATATATATAGATAGGTCCTTGGGTTCATACACGTATATCTAACTAGAACAAGTACAAAGTGTAACTAGTTCGAATGAGATCTAATGCTTGTGTATGTGTGAGATTATACTAGTGTGAATGAGGTGTCAAAAATCCCAAACTCAATTTTTCAATATTCTGCTATTAGTGTAGGATAATCTAGTCCAGGTTTAAAGATATCTACATATTTTAGATCAAAGCTTCTGAAGCTGAAAAAAAAAAAAAATTGGAATTGTCCTTTAGCCATTTCCCGAGTTGGACTTCAAACAGAAGACAACTTCAGCTTCGTATCATGCTATTAATGCTGTTGTCAGAGGCCTCTCTGTTCTATTAAAAAGACAGCAAATAGATATTAATCACAGACGGGTTTAGTGTTATGTGCTTTGAGGAGTTGGTGAAACATTTCCGTGACTTAGTCTGCTCTCAATATCCAACATTTTACCATTAAACTGACAGTGGAATGCAACATGCGCATTACAATCTAAAGCTTTAGCCACGCCTTCTCTTGGACAAAAGCACCTGTCACACACACTAGTACGAACCTCTCATTCACACTAGTATAATATTACCAGAACTTTTAAATAAATAATACAAACAAAAAACAATGAAAATTAAATTAAAAAAGGAATCTGTTAGAAAAGGTTGCACCAAAAACAATAAAATAGATCCTGTCTCTCTTAAAACAATAAATACAATGGCCTAGCCAGTGTCAACAACCAAAACTGCACTTCAATAATGATAATAAAAATAGAGATGTACATTTCTTAACCTTACTTGCTTTCCTTACCTTAACATGTAACACTACAAATCCTGTTAAAAGACGTAGCGGTAACAACGTAAACACTTCCGTATAAGCAGATGTCTTAACAGACCACTTTGGCTTCGTCAACCTTTCAAGCTTTTCCTGCGTGTCAAGCTTCAAAGTGCATAACGCTATCAATGCAGAAGTTCAGCTAGTTGAACTTTTGACGGTGAGGGGGTCTTGACGCTGCGAGCCAACCACAATCCGCTAGCGTTTAAAATAACTGGAAGAGAGAGGCCAGACTATGAGCTTTGCTAGCTTCAGCTTAAAAATTTACCTTCTGTGTTTATCCGTCAAACTAGTCTCTTTGTGAGTGTTGCTTGACGCTGACAAAGATTGCGGTCTGAACGGAGGTTCTCCATTCTTCTCACAAGGCTCACTTGCCGCTTGCCGGCGGCTTGCGGCTCTGCTTCCTCCCAGAGATACAAAGATCTTAAATGACTGACAAGATGCTTCACGCCTTTCATTTCATCCCGCTAAGTCACTAACGCATCCAGGTGCTGAGACCGATGCACAGAGGGAACCCTCTTGTCATCCAGTGTGTTTGGATGCAAGAGAGGAGGAAAACAAATACACTCATACACATGGAGATATGCTGAGGATGGAAAAAGTATCGTGTTCATTTTCATCTATCATGCGATTAATTGATTTATTGATTCTTGTCCCAGCCCTATGTGTAGTTATTGATTCTGGAGAAAGTTGATGACTATTAATCTCAGCAACTCTTGACCCCACTTTAGTATTTTAAGTGTATCATCTCCAGAAGCATAACACTTCAATAATTAGTTTTGTTGTGAACATTACTTGTTAGTGCTTAGTGATGGTCCCTGATTGGCCAAATCTGTTTAAGAGATCATTTCTCTTGTCATATCTAAGAACTGTGCAAAAGGAGGTTTTTACTTTGCAGTTCACACTAACATCCCTGAGATTCAAATAAAGAATGACAGGTTTATTTGGTAATGAAATGAAACTACAAAATGTGCATTTGCTGACTTAGAGGTAAATTCCTTGGTTACATTTGAACTTATCAAACCGCTCTAATTTTGGGATGAACAATGCGTATTTTGAAGTTTCCTTAAGTGTTTGGTACTAAAGCAAGAAATGGATGATTTGGATCATTTGTGTCCATCTGTATACCAGAACATAGGTTTTTAAAATGGGAAATTAGGCTGAACAATATAGACTTGGTCATAATGTTATGCTGATTGATGTGTTTAATACATTTTACTTAAAAAGGGAGAGTTTAAAATTCACTTTAAATGAAGTAGTTTTATAAAAACAAAAACAGAAATGAAGTATACATTTGTTTTTGGAATTTATTTAATATCGTAGTGTGGCTCCATGAGATAGCCTACCCCAGTGGTCCGTATGTAGGGTTGCCAACCGTCCCTTAAAATACGGAATCTTCCCGTATTTCACTATTAAATGTGCCGTCCCGTTTTGAACTAATAAGGGACGCTATTTGTTCCGTATTTTCATAAATGTCTATCATGTGTGTCCGTCATAGGCTTCATACTGCTTCATTCTAACTATGTAAGCTCTATAAACATAAAAATCTCCCTACACTCAGCAAAACTGTTCTAACGGCGGGATCAAACAGGACCGCAAATTGTTTGTTTGTGGCTCGCGAGTGATGCGTGCTCAGGATTGATCAGGTAGACACACACGCACTGGCGCTTCCATGCAGCACCTTTAAAAATGTCCCAAAAATGCTTACTGAGATATAGGTGAGTAGGAAGAGACCCATCCTTGGCTGGAAAAGATCAGTATAGATGAACACAAGACAAACTGTAAACAATGGAGCCAGTGTTCTCAGTGGCGCTCTGAGAACACTGGCTGCACAGCACACCAGGCACACAAGAACGCAGAAAACATATGTCTCTGAGGCTTATGCGACATTTAGGCTAAAATATTCAGAATAGATTACATGTACTGTGCTTCTTCAAAGATGTCTCGTCCATGTGCAATTTTATTTTTGTTGGATTAATTGTAGAGGATTTTGTTGTACAATCAATATAAATCAATCAATATAAATTACAACTTTAAGAACAAATCATAGTAACTGATTCATTGTTATGCTAATAAATAGATTAAAATGAAACATGTTTGGATAGGTTTCGGGCTGTTGAAATTTTATATTTTAGAGAAATAGCCAATAAATTTAAGTGAATGTTGCATTAAATCTCTTAGTGTGGTTTGATTGTTGTTCAGACAAGCCATGCAAGCCAATTCAATTAACTATTTGTCATCCCACTCCTAAATTTGTATTTAAGTGAGCAGATAGTAGTGTAAAGGTGTTTAGGGTTCATCTGCAATATCCCTATACAGTCACTTTAGAAAGAAAATATTGAAAAAACATTGTTGGAAGCTCAACAACCAGACCTGTGGTTCTCAGCATCGTTGTTGTGTTAGATCACACTGCATCTTGTTAAGACACGGCAAGGTAATTTTATTGTATAGCACACTTTCAACACAAGGCAATTCAAGGTGATTTACATGATTACAATTAGAACACAGAAAAGAGAGCCTAATCACTTTTAAGCCTAACTTATAGAAATTATGCATTAATGTGTTTATTGTGAATAAAGCATTTCAAACATAAGCCCATTCTGGATGATCCCCTCACACGCTGCCCGTGGTAAAGAACGCCCTGTGTCCCTTATTTTAATTTATGAAAGTTTGCAACCCTATCCGTATGTGTCCTAATAATTTGGACTTCAAGGTGCACGCTGGGAAATGATTAACATGAAACAGGTGCTAAAAAATACCACTTATGTGTTTTAGAATTCCTCCCCAAGATGTGATCCAAGCAGGGGGTTCAGCACTAGGATCCCTCCCACTTTCCTGGCTGCGCAGTTTTTTCGTAGAGGCCCATGTTGACAGGGCCTTCATTAGAGGCTTTGTCCTCAAAGAGCTTAGTACATAATTAATGTCTCCATGATGGATTACACGAGTAGGTTACAAAATGCAAAGAGGTCGGCAGAAAACAGGAGAATTGTGGCAAGGCTCTGTTTTTTTCTCACGCCCACTGTGTGTCCCACTTCAGCACTCACACCAAACTACTGATTAGAAAGTCACAATATTTACAGAAAGTTTACCAGTAGTATCTTCAATACAGGTGCGAGTGACAATTAAGCCCTTGTGTCTTTACCTCCCTTTTTATGCTTTTTCCCTTTTTTGTTTGTTTGTGCGATCATCCAAGGCATTTGCAGCCCGACGAGTGATCATCCTTTGTGTGGATCTCACAGGTGGAGCTAATGGTGGATGTGAGCCATTAATCAAAGCCACTGTTAATGATGCAGAAAACACAGTGGAAATTAAAGCCCTTCTGTTCATAATGCCATAATATTGAGGTGATCTATATTCAAACTAGTATGACTAGGATTATTAAGATATATCTTTTTTGACCTAGCTCCTAAAGAGACAGTGGATTAGATGCTACAGTCATTAGCCTACCATACATTAGTTGTTTAGTTAATTGCAAACCACACAGGCAAGGCGAGGTTTATTTGTATCGGACACTTACAGCAGCAAGCCAATTCAAGGTCCTTGACATAACTAGGGGAAAAGATAAGATCAACAAGGACATACACCAAAGTGGGGTAGGGGTAAAAAGTGTTGTATGTACTTAAATTGTTTAGCAGATTATGCTAATACTGCTTAATGAACCTTTACACAACCCTATTATTTGCTTTAAATTGGCATTTACACAAAAGATGGAGTTGGGCCACCATGTAAATGCACTGTTCTTACCACAACCTGACACAGCTAAACATTAATGTAAAAAATGTTAGGTACAGTATAAAAATAAAATAAAATGGAATACAAGTTAAAATACTGTTTAAACTGACATTTTTTTTATTCATTTAGGTTTTTTCTTTACTCTTCAAGTGTTTTTGCATCAGTACATCTAAAAAGTACAAACTGGCCGTTTCCAAAAGGCATTTTATATTATGAGCTTAACTATCCAGTGCTTTCATTCTGAAATATTAAAGTATTGCAGAACTTGAAGTATTTTCTTTAGTGGGTTATCCTGTCTTATTAAAAAGAATTAGACACTGTAGCCTTGACTTTGGGATTCTAGCACTGCCCCACAAAACACTTTCGAAAAAATGTAATGTTTTCACCATTTTATTTGTTTTGTATGGAAGTGTTGAACTGCCAGACCTTCAAAATAAATTCAGGAACATTATCTCCTTACGAGATAGCAAACTTGTTATAACAAGAAAGTTTCACGTTTAAACGAGATAAAGAACTTGTTATACCCAGAAAAAGAACTTGTTAAAATGAGAAAAGTCATAACGTAATGTAAACTACCTTGCAGGATGTTTGAGTGTCTTCCCAAGAAACGGTGAAAGAAGAAGTCAGAGGGAGCCCCTTTATGCCTTTTTGAAGTGGCTGCGGCTATGCAATTCCATCTTATTTGATGGCTACCCCACCCTTTAAACTCCACACAAAGCCACAGAAAATTGCGGGTGCCAGTACACTTCTGGAACAGAATGTGTGCATTTATTCCTGCGGTAAATAAAACACAGCAACAGGCCATCTTTACATACCAGCATTTACTGCATATTTCAATTGCATTCAGTATTTTTAGCGATATTTTAAAACACATAATCTCAATGGACTTATTAGTAATTTCAGTTCAATCATACATAGCCTATATTCCGATCAGTTTAACAGTTTTCTATGTATTTATTTGCCATCTGACCCAGAATATCGACACCGTATTTCATTTTATTTTAATACAGCAGAGACTCTGGCTTTGCCTTCGGTCCATCACACACACAGCACCAAGAACTCGGTAACTATGTGTTAAATAATGCTGCACAATAGTTAACTTTATTAAACAAAATCTTAACAATGTAGCCTACAAAACAGTATTGTGCAGGCAAACATTAATGTTCTTGAACTGAAGTTGAATCTATCCAAGGAATTTTGATAACTATAACCTGCGACAAAATATCTTTAAGGTTATAGAGACTCAGATCATCTGAACCATGGACAGCGGTTTGCTTTGGGTTGCATTGTGAATGGCAACTAATAAGCTGATCTATTAACCGCTGTGTGGAAAATTAACAAGAGGTACCAATTTTTTTGCCATGAGCTCTTGATATAGGTATGCAAAAACACAATGTGTGGATTTTTGCATTTTCGACATGTGTATTTGGTCAGCTTTGCGTCTCCAAATTTCTGCACATTTATGCATTAATAGACAAACAGAGTATAGCACACTATACTAATTTTGGGCATTGAATTACAATTGCGTGGGAACTTGCATAAAGTAGCTCACTCTCCATCTTCTTTCTCTGTTTCTTCAACATGACGCTATGACCTTTCTCGCTTTAACGAGTTCTGTATCTCATTTTAATTATAAACTTGTTATAAAGAATTCTTTATCTCTTTATAATGAGAAACGTTCTTGTTAACAGTTCTTTTTGTCTTTATAATAAGATAATGTTCCCAAAATGTATTTCCCAGGACTGGTAGTTCAATGCCTCCGTAGTTTTGGTAGAATAACCTGTAGGAAGTTATCTAGAACTACACAGTGCTGGGAATGTTACTTTAAAAAAGTAATTAGTTAAAGTTTCTCACTAGGAGGTAGCACAGTGGCGCAGTTGGTAGCGCAGCTCACCTCACAGCTAGAAGGTCCTGGGTGTGTTTGTTCCTCTATATCATCAGCATCATGGCAAAAGGGCCTTTCTGTGTGGAGTTTGCATGTTCTCCCCGTGTTGAGTAGTTAATGTGAGCTACTCCCACAAAAACATGCACCATTCTGGGCTGTACACTGTCTCCTCCTGGCTGACTGGGGCGCCTGAGGGTTTGGAGAGGATCTGGCTGGAATAGTGTGATCCTTCCATCCTGCTATGTCCAGCTGGGGGAACCCCAACCACTCGGGTGAAAAACATGGGCCCGCTCACTCCTCAAGCAGGAAGGAGGCTTGAGCTTAAGTGCAGGGCCCTCCTGCGGTTGGCAGAGGGAGAGCAGTGCCCAGGACTGTACTAAGGTAGGAACACTGGGGTGATAATAATGGGAAAAAAACGTGGGATAAAAAAGCATAATAAAAAAAAAAGTTTCTCACTAGCTGTATTTAAAAAAGCAACTGAGCTAGTATTGCTTAATAATCAAAGTATCTAGTTACCAGAGAAAGTGACTGCTTGCTGTAAAAAACAGTTGCTATATTTTTCTGAACAGTTTCAAAAGCCCGTTGAAATGAAGCAGAATTCTAGATTATTGTCTGTTAATGTGCTAATTAACAGACATCGACATTTATCCTGCACTTCAAATAATGTCTTTGTCATAAAAGTAAAGAGTTAAACAATATAAAGTGTGTTTAAATCTATAGCAAATAAAATCAATCTCATATAACCTAAGACGCCAAGTAAACAATCTGTACTTACAAGTATTTTGTTTACAGCAATAGTACGTTTAACCTGCGATTAACTGGGGACCTGGCACAAGATCCCCAGCAACGATGAATGGATGGATGGATGGATATTAATTTCAATGTCAAGTTTATTTGCTAAGCACATTTACATACAATCGAGAATTGCCCAAAGTGTTTTATGACAATATACAAAAAAACTAAGTATAATTTAAAAATCATAAAGGATCTAAAAAGGGGATAATAGTAAGGATCAGAAACACTTGAAAGCAAGAGTTAAAAAAATGAGTTTTTAAGAGAGATTTAAAACCATGATCACAGTTTGCAGACCGGACCTGTAATAATAGACTATTCTACCATTTTGGAGCAGCTACAAAAAAAGGCTCTAGCACCCCTAGACTTTAAATTTGACAGCGGAACTGTCAAAAGAAGTTGTGAGAAGGATCTCAGTTAAAAGCTCTGACTGATAGGTGGGGGCCAGGTCGTGCAAAGCTATAAAACACACCAATACGATTTTAAATTGTATCTTGTACGTTTTAGGGAGCCAATGAAGGGCAGACACAACTGGAGTGATGTGTTCCCTACATTTCCTCCCCGACAGTGGACTGGCAGCTGCATTGATGGATGAATGGATGGAAGTGTGTTTAACTCTGCAGTCCAGGGGTCCCGTTAACCAAAAAATGCAACCAGCATTTTGGGGTCGATGCGGCACAGTCATAAACATCTAATAATGTGATCTAGTATCAATACGAAAAATCAATGGATTACAAAACATGACATACAATATGTTGAAATGTTGTATTGCTACGATTATTTTTGCCAATGAAATGGGTGAAAATTATGTTTTTAGCAGTGCCACCATTAATCTGTACCTCAGACCATTTAGGAGCTGCTGGAAGCAAAAATGATTCAACGTAAACATGGAGGTTTATCCATTCTTTGTAAACTTAATTGAAAACAGTTGAACTGCACCATAGAGACCTCATCTTCAGTAATGACAGGCAAACAAAGTATTTTCAGCCTCACAAAGAGAAACTAAATAACTAATAAACAGTATTTTTATCCTCACAAGGAGAAACTAAATAAATAAGAAAAAGTATTCTCAGCCTCATAAACAGTCAGCGTTTATCCAAAAGGATATTTCCAATATTTCCAAAAGCCAAAGTCACTAGTGATGCAGCATACGTCACTGAAAGCTGAAAAATGGACAGGGCCAAGATGGTGTAAACAAGTGCTACCTGCGATAATATTTTTGTTTCTAGATTGTGAATCAAATGGTTAAAAAAAGGTGAGGAAGATGAGGAAGAAAAGACGAATATGGACACACTCATAGCTGGGGAAAAGGGGAAAGTTTGGGATGCCTGTTTTTCAAAATGAGCTTCAGGTAAGCGTTGTTTAGCATTATTCTAGCTAAAACGTCATTAACAGGGCACAATTTAATTTGTCAGTGGCAAATTGGAGTTGTAGAATTTCTGACTGTGGCTGAAGACCGCCTAGGGGCAGTTAATACACTGTTAGGCCACATGTCACACTGAACTGCCACCGGCTGGTGAAACACAGGCACGCTCACCGTTTTTCATCATGACTCTTTTCATGATGAAAGTAAAGGTCTGGGACGGCTGTAATTGAACAGTGTGATCTCGACTTTAGGCACGCAAAATAACGAAAAATGACCCTATTTAAATCCCGGTAACGATAAATACGATAACTAGTTACCGTGTTCGTTACCATAATAATAACATAGTTACTGTAACGTTACTTAATAACACTTTAGTCCCAACATTGTTTTTTATACATATCACAGAAAGAAGGTAGGTAAAATCATTGAAGAAATTAGCATTAGGTTTTGCGGGTTTACATAAAATTACCGTAACTTTTAAACTATTGAGTGATCCTGAATATAAGATGCACAATCCAAATTTGAAAAGAAAATAAATTTTTTACATCTATATGCCACACCTGAATATACACCATATATTTTTATTTTCCAACATGAGATATTTACACAGAAAGATGGTGGACAGGTTTTTTTTAGTATTCTTTAAGACATGCTTTGTTTTTTCAAACTCTGTCTGAGAATCAATTGGTCTGCATAAACACCAACACAACAATGACATGCCCAGTTAGAAAATAAAACTTTAGTCTACCAGAAAAAGCATTGGTTCCTATCTTTTTCTTCCTCTTGTGCACTAAAACCACTGAAGTTGTCTTCTTCAGTGTCTTTATGTCCTCTGAAAGAAGCTTATGTCATATTTTTACGCACACTCAGTTCCTCTCTCTCCCTCCGCCAACTTTTCACCATTGATTCGTGGATCTCAAACTTGCAGAAGCTCTATTTCTGTCTGTGTCTGCCTGCTTGACTGTTTTTAACTTAAAAGCTACATTTCTTTGTGTGTTTTCCATGATGAGGGCCAATGCTTAAAAACTATTGGTCGTGTCTTCTTCGCTGCATAATTTTTCCCCACGTCTGTCTCACTTTTGCATTTCCTGCAATAGGGCCCACAGAGGTCATTAGCCATTATAGGCTTATGAATTGTGTAGGTTCCACAATCCAACGCTTATCAAAAAAAAAAACACCTTATAGTCCTTTATCTGAAGAGCTGAATACTCAAAAGAGTCAAAGATCTCCAGGATTACCTTTTTAAAGTTTAAAGGCACAGTGTGTAATTTTTGGCCAGTAGGGGGCAGTGCATACCTAAATTATCACAAGCATCTGTGTCTTCGAGTAAGAAACTCAACTACGGAGGTCCAACTAATGCTATTTCAAACGCTCAATTCCCTGAGAATTATCTATTTGCTGCTACATGATGAGCACATCAGTCTCTCTTTCTTTGCTTGGATCTAGCGAAGAGGCAAACATTTATTTATGGTGAAACTTTTTTGCATTTTGAGGGGAAATCAATGTTTTAATAGCGGGCATGTTCCGTGCGCTTTATCCGTCCAGGATCTTGTAGAAGTAAAGATGTCATCTAATATGGCTTTCCCCTGTATTTTAAAACAGATTTTTAAAGTCATATTTTGCAATATTTTTAAATTAATGTGCTTTACGTGATTCTTATTACATAATATTTTGATGGCTATTTTCAAAGATGTACTGCAACTGTTACTCTACGTTATGGTACGAATGCCTCCACCTTATCTGTGTTTCCTGCTCTTCCTTAGAAAAATGTGCAAGAGTTGACCTTACCATTCTAGACATTTTATTATTTATGTATTAACAGGTTTCCCATAGAAAAATAGAGTGTGCAGATTGCTCCCAATGATGAAGCAATTAATTAGAAGCGGTTTCGCTTACAAAGGCCTGATGTTTAAGAATGCTGATGTCATTCTTTGGTGGTGGGTAGCTGATCCTTGTGACAGTTTATCAATTTGAGATTTGGTTTAATACGACAACAACAGGGCATTTCCTTTAAGTGCCATGCAACACATCCAGTGCAGTGGTTTACAGCATGGCACCACAGGACTCTAGAGCACTGTAAACCTGACTTCATGTCTCTTTCTGGTGATGCAATGAACAACAGTTGTCAGGAGAACATAACTTACTACTCTCAATGCTGAAATATATTCCCACCACAATGATGGTTTGTAAAGGACTGCCAAACATTGGTTGCTTTTCAATGTAGGAAGAATAAAGATTGGGCTATGGTCATTAACGATCTTCCAAAAAGAAGATCATATTCTTTTATTGTCTCTTAACACGGTAGTTGTCTGCTTTAAAGGATACATTAGCATCAGGTGAAATATCAAGTTCCCCCTTTTCTACTTCTACAAATTCAGAGTTCCTCATAGATTTTGAAAAGGTTAGAAATCATGAGGATCTTATATTTAATTGTTAATAATATAATAATATTGTTAATTATTGATAATTGCTTTAACCATGATCTTTATTTAATTTTTAGCATTTAATTCTCTGAAATAGTCACACAGAGAATAGTAACATAAAACTTAAAACTGCACGTTATAACACCTTACATCCCCATGTGAGTTGTATATACTCTATTTTATTCAAAATAAATAGGAAAAGTGATAAAAAAGGAAATGATAAGTACTTTAAGATGGCCAAGCAGAAATCATTGCATTAGTGGCTATGTCCTGTGAAGTTGCTTGTATCTACAGCTCTCCTGGGATCCATAATAATGTGTCCCAGACAGACATGACAAGTGAGCCAGACACACAACCTCCCTGCCAGCCAGCCAGACTGAGGACAGAAGTGCGTAGGCGGTGTGATCGATGAAAGACAGAGCCAGGACAGGGCGACAGGTCTGCTCTCTGCTTCAGCTGGACACAGCAGCGGTCTCAGCCCTTGCTGAGCTCTCACCATCAGACGCACGGAGTGGATGGCTCAAGATGTAAAATCGGAGCCAGAACTGAGCCCGATCGGGCTTTGGTTTTATGGCTAATTACTACAGAGTCCTGGCTCTCATCCACTCCTCCACATCCCCATCCCCCTCGTGCTCTCTATCTTTCCTCCATCACCCCACTGCACTGCTTAATCTCACTGTTCACTCCTGGAAAAAGGTATTACTAATGACAGAAGAAGGTTACTCAATTTATCTTTTGCACACACTACCCGAAGCTTGCTCTCTCTGTGTCCCTGCAGAGCACATATTGCCATAGGGAAAAAATAGCAATAACTGGAGATTTGATCCCGACCTGACTTTCTGACTTTGGTTCAGGCTACTAAAGATTTAATGAACAATAAAATATGTTAGATTTATTTTTGTTCTTTGAAACCCCAGCATTTCACAAAAACATTAGCACATCTGTTGCTAGCATGTGACTTTTATATGGTATTTCCTACCCAACTCAACATGTCTCAATCAAAAATTCCTGTAACATGACAGCACAAAATTCTAATTTTATTGTTATTGAAAAACGGCATGTTAACACTTCAAGATAGTTAAACCCGATGTTCTTTATTAAGGACTTTTGGTAACTCGTAAAGCGTGAACAATAAAAATAAATCTCCATCCATGGACAGGTAATCAATTTGCTAATTAATCTATTATTATCTTTGAACTACTAACTGTAGGACACAGATTTGAAAAATGCATGGTGTGCATTTGCAGTCTTCTGGCACAGATAGTTTGCAAAATTATTTTATGGATTAATTACTGCGCTAAGTCTTTTTGGGCATATCTCATACAGCTTTTGACACACAGACACGTATACTTTCCACAACCTTTGTAAAAAAAAAAAAAATTGTTGTGAAGTTCAATTCCTTAAAGCTTGTTAAACATTCTGAGTTGCATTTATGTCTGGAATGTAATTTTACCATTTTGCCATTAAAATGATGTGTTCTAAGCCAAGGAGGGGTGCCCAAGTTCAGTCTTCGGGAGTTACTATCCTGTAGTAGATTTCGATGCTTAGTTTTATCCATTTTCCCAGGTTACCCATCACTACTGAAACAAGCACGACACTTTAACTATCATGTTTAGCCCTGTTTACGGTGTGGTCCAGGCTATGTACTGAGTTAGTTTTCCATGACAACTTTTTGCAATAGGCCAAAAGGTTTAACCATGGTTCCATCTGACCCCTTTATCCACATGGTTTATGGTAAAATTCAAAATGTTGTTCTTAATGTTTTCCTTTCTTCTTGTCCGTCTTTTATTAATTTATTATTTGAGTGAACAGTTAAAAGTTGACTTCTTATTTCATTCTCCTACCTGAGTTGTTGACGTATGCAGCTCCCTCATAGTTACCATAGGCCTATTGGCTCCTTCCATAGTGATTGCTGTTTGGTAGGTTTGAAGTTTTTGCTGTGATCCTTCTATTTTAGGTGACAGATTGAACTCTAAACCCTGGAATATTGTTTAACTAGCCTTATTTGAATCTTCAACAACTTTATTCCTGACCTGTCTTATGTGTTCCTTGGTTTTCACAATGTTTTTTAGACTGTAATTTGGTGACTTAGTTGCACTGGATTTTATTTAGGGATGTTATAGTAAAGGTGGCTGAACAAAATGGATGCAGCACTTTTCATATATATATTTTTTTTATCCAAAAACAAAACAAGGAAAAACATATATAAATTCCCCTCTCGCCCACCTTGGGCAGTGTTTCCCATTCCAAGCTTGGGTCCTCTACCAGAGGCTGTTCCAAGCACTGCACATTTCTGGACTGAGATGTCTGAGGTACTTCCAAGGATTTGCTGGAGCCATTCCTCCAGTTTGGGGGTCACTGCCTCGAGTGCTCCGATTACCACGCGTACTACTGTCAACTTCACCTTCCAAGCCTTCTCTAGCTCCTCTCTGAGCCCTTGGTATTTCTCAAGTTTCTTATGTTTCTTCTTCCTGATGTTACCATCACTTGGTATTGCCACATGCATCACAACGGCTTTCCTCTGCTCTTTATCAACCACCACCATGTCTGGTTCGTTCGCAATTACCATCCTGTGTATCTGGATATGGAAGTCCCAAAGGATATTTGCTCTGTCATTCTTCACCACCAATGGAGATGTTTCCCACATTGACCTTGGGGTTTCCAGCCCCTACTCTGCACAGATGCTTCTGTATACTATGCCAGCCACTTGGTTATGATGTTACATATATACTTTCCCTGCCAGAATTTTACACCCTGCTGTTATGTGCTTGATTGTCTCAGACAACTCTTTGCACACCCTACACCTTGGGTCTTGTCTGCCGGGGTAGATCTGGGCCTCTATCGTTCTCGTGCTTGGAGCCTGCTCCTGTGCTGCCAGGATGAGTGCTTCTGTGGTGTCCTGTAGGCCAGCCTTCTCTAGCCATTGGTAGGATTTCTTGAGATTAGCCGCTTCAGTTATGTCCCGGTGGTACATCTCATTTAGGGGCTTGTCTTCCCATGATAGTCCGTCCTCCAGCACCTCCTCATCTCTCCATTGTCTCAGACATTCACTAAGTACGTCATCCGTTGAAGCCTTGTCCTTGATGTACTTATGGAGCTTCAATGTTTCATCCTGGATAGTGGCTCTCACGCTCATCAGTCCTCTGCCTCCTTCCTTAAAATCTAAGGGTGCTGGATTTGGCATGCCTTAATATCTGTGGTCGCACATGTAGGGACCTGGCGGTGTGGCGCCACAGGCGAGGCCCCCCCGTTGTGGGGGCCTCGCCTGTGGTGCCGGCACCCACTGGTTAAACGCATCTAGACACTGAGGGCCCGGGGGGGGAGATGGGGGTACCCGGCAGTATTCCCATGTCCCCCCCCTCTGTTTTAAGTGCACATTAGAACAACACGCAACAACACCACATTGAGCTGGGGGAGAGAGGCTGGGGGGTCTTTCCACACCCCTGTTCGTTGGACCATCAGGGGTCGGAGCCCGGATAGAACATCACGCCGTCTGGTCGGGGTCCTGGGCTGGTGGGCTGCTCTTGCCGGTGTGGGGCCTTGGCGGTCTACTTGTCCCCGTCCTGGTGGGCAAAGGGGTCTGTCTCCTGGGTGCAGGGGCAGGGTTCTCTACTGGGGCGTCTGTCCCTGGGCCTGGGAGTATGGAGTATAGTGTACGTATGGGGGGTATGAATGAGGGTATAGCGTCCTTTTTTCGTATGTCCTGTATTTGTAAGAATGTGTACACATGAGAGGGAGGGTACGTATGAGTGTCTCTGTCTGTCTATGTCTACCTGTCAGGTTGGGTGTTTGGCTGCTCTCTGGCCTGATGCATCTTCTTCCCTCCCCGTCACTCCCCGTCGGTGATGGTTGCTCCTGCCCGCTGGTTGATGATGACTCTCGATGCATGGGGCTGGGGGTCCCGGTTGCGGCCCGGCTCGGTCCTGGTGCATGTCGGGCGGGTCCTGGGTGGTCCGGTGTGTCGGGCGGCCGCTGTTTCGGGCCGATGTCCTCCTTGGATTGACTGGGGCACCTCTTATGGGGGTGCCGGGTTTGTAGAATAGGTTGGTGCCGTCCGGTGGATCGGTGGGGACCGTGCCTGGCGCCCAGTCCTCCTGCCGGTTCCAGGACTTCAGCTGGCTGGTCTGTTCGCCTGGTGGGGCTGTCCGGCATTGGCTGGGCCCCTGATCTTGGCGCCCCACGTGGGGCGGGATCTGGACCCTGGAGCTGGAAGATCTGGATGTCCAGGTGCCGGCTGGGCGCGGCCTGGGGAGGGCGTACATCCGCTGTGGCTCTTGCTGTGGCTCCCTGGCGTGTGGATGTGTGGAGGCGGGCCGGGTTGTTGGCGGTGGGTACTGGTCCGGGGTGGCGGCGGCGTGTGTTGTCCGTCGGTTGGCTGCGGGTCCTCCTTGCCTGCGGCGGCGGCGGGGGACCCTTGTCGGCTGGTCCCTGGTTGGGGCCCCGCTGGGGGGTGGGGTGCCCCTGGTCCCCGTGGCCTCCGGTTCCTGGTCCGGGCCCGCCCTGGCGTAGCCGGTTACCGGCGGAGCCCGTGGGCTCGTCACTGCGATCTCTCGGGCCCCAGCATCGCGGCTGGTGGGTGCTCCCCTGGGGCTTCCATCTGTTCCCCTCTTGGCGGGTGGTCGACCCTGCGCTGATCCGCCTGTGGACTCTGTACTCTGTGGGACGCTGGATGCATACATCTCTTGCCTCCTCCATGTCTGTGCCGATTCCTGTAGGACGGATTGACGGTTCCTTACACCAGCTATCAATCACTTGCATGGGGAAACCTTATTCCGACCTGCATGCCCGCACACACATAGGTGTGGGGACATAGGTGAGGACGGACATATCTTAAGCTGAGGTTATCATCATTAGTTAGTTGTTCACAGGAGCTTACCAGAAACATTTGTATTATGTTCATTAATCATTGCTTGTGTGTAGTGAATGTGTAATTCTTTGTTTATTCTACCAGATCCGAACTATTGGTTTGGTTCTGTACACTTTGTTGTTTTTGTTTTGTATTACTGTTTCTCTGCCGTCCGGCAGAGGTGGAGGACTGGGATGTTTTCTTGTGTTCTTTATTTGCCTCCCTGTCTTGTGTCGTCGGTTCGCCCCTCTGTTGGTCCGGTTTCTTTTCTTCACCTTCTTCCTTTCTCCCTTCTTGTCTCAGTTTAATGTCCATGACATCAGGAAATTGAACCCACAGTAATCACTAATAAAGATTTTTCATACATATACATCAAGTGGCGTACTACAGCGAAGCTGTAATACTCTGCTTGGGAAAGTAAAACTGTTGGGCTTGTACTTGGTACTCAGACACCAATTCTGAGTAGCATACTGCTAGACAGGACACGTTAGGGAAAAAAAAAATAAAAAAAATAAAAAAATAAATAAAATATCTGTGGTTTGTATCTCATGCTTAGCCCACATTTTAATTCCCGCAGGATATCTGATTATCTGATCACTGGCAGGGCGTTATCACTGCAACATTACAGAACATTTTTAAACAGTTCCAGCTGAATATAAGATATAAGACATAAAACTGAGATGAGTCTAACAGATATTTCAACATCACATCTATATAATTCATAAATATACAAATGTGGATGACACTGGTTAAGAAGTATTTGAGAGGTTCTACTAGAAGGCAAGCTATGATGTTTTATTATGTGAGTCGGGAATGACCTTCAAGTCTTTAAAGCTGTTATCTCAAGATCATGAGTTAATTATATCACCATCACAAGATAGCAAAACTTGTTTTGTTCTGTTAATGAATTCATTCAGGCTGTTATCTCAGGATACCAAAGGTCATATTCTCTTGAAAAATAAATAATGACTTTACAGTAGTGAGTCAATAAAAGGTTTCCTTGTAGTTTTTAAACCAGGGGTCCCTGTGCTGCTAGCTTAGACTGCCTATAAATGTAATGAATAATACAACAGGAAGGCTTAATAGTTTCAATAGATGCATTCATTGGTGTAATGCGCTGTACAGTTCATTACAAGACTTTTTTTTAAACTTCTTCAAATATTTCCATTTTTGCTTTATCTTTGTCAAAGTGAAATGTTGTCGATCATGCAAATTGGAATAGGCTCAGCTATTCTTAATTATCACAAAATGCTTTTTCAACAAAGATGTATTTCACCTGTTAATGGAATAAAGGTATCCAAACCAACCAGACACTGTTAGACGAAAATTGCTCCATAAGCTTTATAACTGGCAATGCCATCCAGGGCTGCTACAATGACCATCAAATAATTTTCAAACTTGGAACAAGAGTTTTACAAAACTGTGGAGGGAACTTGATTCACTATTTTTATTTTGATTTATGGTGCAATCACACCGCACATTTGGTCTGCGTCAGGCAACACATTGAACGGATTAAGTGTGACGTACTGTATGTATTTTTTGGTTTCCAAAGCTTGCTTCTGAGGAAAAAACAATGCGTCGGCTGGGCTTCCTCTTTTGCCGCACATTCTGAATTATGGTAGATCATAACTGGAAAGTGGCTTGGCTTTATTTGCTAGATAAAGCTAGACAACGTCGACACCGGGTGCATCAGCGCTCATTCTTCAGATGTGTTCTGAGTTTGAGGATTTTAACCATTTGCTCCAGGAGCTGCTTATGCATGAGGTTCGCTTTCAGCGCTACTTCCGTCTGTCCCTTGCCCAATTTTACGACCTCCTGGGAAGCATCGGAGCTCAAATCTCCTACCAAGACACCAACTATGGGTTCTCTGTTCCTCCTTAGGAGCCCCTATCCATCTGTATTCGGTAAGTGTTATTTCTGATTTTTGAAATCTGCGTTATTTGAAAATGTTTTCACAACGCACCGCAGAAACTTTTGCTGCTTTCAGACCACAGGCTTTGCCAGCATTAAGCAAAGTTCACAAAGCATCTAGTTTGACGCTTCTATGTTTAAGCTTGCAAAGCCTGCCACTTCTGAGCAAAAAAGAGCCCGTGGGCGGGGCTTCTTCTGTTGACGGACATTCTGAGCTATGATGGATCTTATTGAGAGAGGGGCTTGGCTTTATTTGCTTAAAGCTAGACAACATCGACTTCTGCTGCGATAGTGCTGTTTGTGGATAAACCCCATTCTTCGGATATGTTCTGAGTTTGGGGAGTTTAAACATTTGCTCCAGGAGCTACATATGGATGAGGTGCGCTCCGAACGCTGCTTTTGCCCAGTTGGACAACATCCTGAACCGCGTTGGTGCTCAGATCGCCTACCAAAACAAGTAAGTGTTATTTATGATTGTTTTAAATCTGCGAAGACGGATCATAAAGTTCTCTGTGATTGCAGGCGGCAATGATGAGCTTTTCTTCCATTGTTGAGATACGTGTAGTGATATCACTAAAATAAAATCCTCTGATTGAGTGACGCGCCGCTTCAGGACCGTCAAAAGTTCAGCTATCTGAACTTGTGCTTTGCTGGCTTTTGCCGCTTTGAAGCTTGAAATGCAGGAAAAGCTTGAAAAGTTGACGGAGCCAATGCTCACAAAGCGCTGCAGAAACTGTGACACTCCGCCAACGGCCTCCGCCATAGACTTAACATGTAATCTTGCCGCAACTGACACTGACGCATGGGGATGGTGTAAATGCAGCATTAGCCAAATGGTTTCTAAGATGGTGAAGTGAGTTGGCCTGATATTCTTCTTTAAGGCCTTTTCTTTGGGTGGCGAGGAGCAAAATACGTGGTTCTATCAGTTAACGCAAGCCAAAGAAGTCATGGCTCATCTCTCCCCTCATGTTTGACCATTAGTTTACTGTTTTTTTTAATAACATGGTTTTAGGTTTGCACAAGATGTATGCACACCTTCCACAAAATTCAACTTTATGTCTCCCTAGTCTACGGAATACTTCCCAAACGTCCAATGAGATTATCCAGAGGCTTTTAGTGAGATTTGAGATGGGCCTTTGTGTTCTTTAGGCTCAACAGGGGTCTTCACCTTGAAACTCTTCAACAGATGCCATTTTCCTCCAGTTGCTTTCCTGTTATTTTTGAATCATACTTTCTTTGATCTCAAACATTTTAGTTTGTGAAAAAAGGCAAAAGAGAAATCCAACACTCTGTCACTGCAGAGCATACCAAATTATGTGTCTAGAAGTTATCTTTGCCATACCAAAGTTTAGATTGTTCTCTACATTTTCCAGATAATCACGTTTAATTTCAATCACAACTTAATGTGCGTAGACAGAATACACTTATTAAGTTTAATTATATTTATGAATAGAAATGTATTTGAAAGTCTTATCAAACAGGCTAACCAGCATACAAGTTTTAACAATGTATTAATGCTACTGTTTTGTTTATGAATATTAAATATTTTTTGGACAGGCTATTTAATATAAATAGTAAAGTCGAAGATAAAAATGTACATTTCATCTAACATTATCATGTATCCAAGCTGCTGGCAGTTAAAGCAGGGAGGTGTAATTTTGTTTGCAGTTCCGACTGCAGCCGTGATTCTATGAGCCAGATTTATTTATGACTTCCCCATAATTGCTTTCCAAAGATGAAACAAATGGCAGACTGGGAGTAAAAAAAAAAAAAACACACAAACAACTTTCCATGTAATCACAAGGAAGTCTTATTAAGGTTGCGTATTAGCTTGTAATCTCAAGATACGAACCTTGAAATAAATAGTTCTTGACTATTTTGTTGACCTTACAAATTTTATTAACTTAACTGTTTATTTTGATATTGCAGTCCAATTAAACAGCAATAAAAAGTAGTTTTATGGGTGAGAGATGAAATCTACGCATCTGATTGAGGTACAACCCCTGTGTCACGTCTAGCAGACCCAAGAACTTTCCAACCTTTTAATGTGAAAAAAATTAAATTAGATATTTATCTAGGTTTCAAAGCATAGGATAAGTGGAAACTAATCATGATCATAATTTATAACCATTTAACACTTCATTCACCTCATCCTATGATTTTAATATATAATAGTTCTGCTTTTTCATCATAATTGAAGAGCAATATATTCCTTCAAGGTTTGATATGATTGGGCAGAAAATATAACTCAGGCAGGATCTAGAAAGGTTCTCAACTAAGCCTAGAGTAAAATCCCCAATCCAAATAGCTTGAAATTTGTGAAGGAACGCAGAGCATTGTATCATTTCTCTTACTTCTACCATTGACGAGTTCAACATGTCGACCCCCTGTACATATAAGCTAATTTTCCCAATTGTCCCATGGTTCAGTATTTCGCACATTAATCTAGTCATGGATTTTTTAGGTGGATATTGGTTAAGTTATAGAAGAAAATCCACCTATTCGTGAATTAAGTGAATTCGTGAAGTCAAGTGGATTTTATTGTCATTTCAACCATACAGTATACAGTCTGTAAGCAGTGAAACAAAATAGTATATTATATATATATATATATATATATATATATATATATATATATATATATATATATACCCATGTACCCATCATTAAATCAAAGGAAAATTGATGACAGATCAAAGAGACGGATAATCCAAATGGTAACAAAAGAGCCTAGAAAGACTTCAAAATAGATCCAAGCTGAACTTTATGCTCAAGGAACATCAGTGTCAGATCGGAACATCCTTCGCTGTTTGAGCCAAAGAGGGCTATATGGTAGACGAACAAGGAGAGGACAAATCATTAAAAAAAACAGACTGGAGTATGCCAAACTACATGCTGACGAGCCACAAAGCTTCTGGGAGAATGTCCTGTGGACAGATGAGACAAAAATTTTACTTTTTGCCAAGGCACATCAGCTCTATGTTCACAGACGGAAAAATGAAGCATATCTAGAAAAGAACACGGTCCCTACTGTGAAACATGGGGGAGGCTCAGTTATGTTCTGGGGCTGATTTGCTGCATCTGACACAGGGTGTCTTGAATCTGTGCAGGGTACAATGAAATCTCAAGACTATCAGGGGATTCTAGAGAGAAATGTGCTGGCCAGTGTCAGAAAGCATGGTCTCAGTCGCAGGTCACGGGTCTTACAACAGGAAAATGACCCAAAACACACAGCTAAAAACACCCAAGAAGGGCTAAGAGGAAAACACTGGCCTTCTATGAGCCCTGATCTCAATCCTATTGAGCATCTTTGGAAGGAGCTGAAACGTGCTGTCTGGAAAAGGCGCCCTTCAAACCGGAAACAACTAGAACAGTTTGCTCATGAGGAGTGGGCCAAAATACCTGCTGAGAGGTGCAGAAGTCTAATTGACAGTTACAGGAATCATTTGATTGCAGTGATTGCCTCAAAAGGTTGTGCAACCAAATATTAAGTTGTGGGTACCATCATTTTTGTCCAGGCCTGTTTCAGCCTTTTACTTTTTTAAATAATTCCGTTGAAGCATGGATGAAAAGCAATGTCTGACTTTCATTGGTCAACATTTATATAATTTTTATTTATTATTACTTTTGTCAGATTAAAGTTATTTCTGTGACCATTATGAGTTTTTCTTTGATTTAATGAACGGTATCAACAATTTTGTCCACGTCTGTATATGCTGTATATTTTCATAGTGAATCTGTAAATCATTTGCTTCGAAAGCCGGAATATCTACATCCAGTGGTGCTTGACACACAATTGGCTAGCATTTGCAAAGCAGCCAATCTAGGAGCATTATTCATTTTCCAAGGTGGTGATTGTGCCCCCAACAACAGAAATAAAAAAGACTCTAGACATCAGCTTCTGTCGTAGTGTTGATACAGTTTTCATTGGGTGTATTCAGGCATATTAAGGTATATATGGTGTGTGAACCTTTCAAAATAGGCAGTTATAAGGATTTTAGAGGGGGTCTCAAGTATTATTTTAGTATTTATTATTTTTATTCTGTACAATATTAGCACTAAGTTTTAAAAATCCTTCAGATTCATTTCAGTTTAAGACTGAATAGAACTCTTACCTCTAAGGTATAGTTTTAGTTTTGGTGAAGCATTGTTTCAAAACAGAGACCTTAATCGAATCTTAAGTTTTATAAGCAGTGTTTAACATTTCAACCCTTCTGTAGGGAGGCTATGGAATATTTCACAGTTTTAAACAGAAGATTGTGCATTGATCAGTTATTCTGAGATTCATTTTCTTCTCATCTTTCCATCTACAATTGTAATACTTTGGTTTACTGAAAAACATTGTCTGCTGTGCCAAAACTTTATAAGGGTATACAAAGCTTTTACTCTTCTCTGTGTACCGTTTCAGCTAAGCTAACCCGTTCATCGTTCACATTTCAAACAAGGACATAAGAGTGCTATTAATCTGTCACCAAGGCTGGTGCAATATATGACAGTGTGGAAGGGATAGGAAGACATTCATATAATGTTTCCTCCATAATAAAAAGGCATATCAGATTGCTGTCACTAGGGAAAATTACAAAGTAAAGATCGTTAACGGAGAACAGTCTGACAGAAAAGAGGCCATAAAGAAGACGGGAAGAGCAAGGAGAAAGTGTCTGACACGTTTATGCTTAACAAATGAGTCACTGGACGCCCACAGCTGTTAACAACTAAATCCTGATTAAACTGTTATTAATCAGCCGAGGCCAAAGGAGTTATCCCACGATTAATCAGGTTTTATCTACTCTCCACTTATACCAAAAATACATAGTGCAGTGTGAAAATAGACAAAAATTGTCCCTTGAAGTTTAATTAGGACTTTGAATGAGACAAGCTTGTGAGCTTTACTTTTACATTGTGATAAATGTATAAACATGGACATAATGTGGCATCGGGTAGGCCAGCCGAGGGAGATTAATGGGTTCACATCCTCTGCTCTATTGTCTTCATGCAGTCCAAATTACATCGTTTATCCAGTTTATGACCTTTCTTATGCGCCGTTCACACCGGTCATCGTGTCCAGGCATCAAATCGCTCAGACGAAATTGATGCTTTAAAGTGAAAACCCAGCTGCTTGCACACTTTGTAGTCCACCTCGGCGTGTCACATCAGTACGTCAGCATGCGTTCTGGGATTTCTCTGTTACTAGTTTACAACATGGCGGATTATTTCGAGAGAGTGGCTTGGCTTTATTTAATTAATAAAGCTAAACAATGTCGTCGGGCGCATTTGCGACGTGTGTGGATACACCCCATTCTTCGTAGGTGTACTGAGTTTGGAGAATTTCACTGTTTACTCCATGAGCTGAGGATGGATGAGGTTCTGTTTCAGCACTATTTTCTTCTGACATCAGTACAAAGAGTCGCCAATTGGTTGACGCCTCGCGTTTGCTGTCCCGAAGTTCAAGACGTGTTGAAGGACCGTCCAGACAAACTGATGTTCGCTGCGCGACTTGCTGGGTGGCAGCATGAAGCCCACTTGTTGTTTAGGTACCATAGTGTTTGCATCTAATCTAGCTACCCTGCTGCCTGGACGCGCTTACTGGCGTGAACGCGGCTTTACATAGCTAGTTCCCTGGGCAAAGACCCTCCTATATACCCTGCTTTTATTTTCAGAAACAAAGCCAAAGTTTCACAAATCACAAATTTTTATTTTTGAACATCCTACTATCTAGTCCAAGTTTTATTTGTCTACTTTATGCTTGACTCAATCAAAAGGGATTCTGATGCAAAACATCCCTCGTCATGTATCTTATTTTTTTGTTTTTAAAAAAATATGAGTATGTGACAAGTCTTGCTAGGAATGTTAATATGGTTCCCTTGCAGCGAAGAGTTAATGGGTTCAAATCCAGGCCAAATTATTTTTTTACTGACTTTGCAGGAACTCTTGTGGGTTCTCGGAACGTGCTCAGATTTCCTGTGCGCTCGTCTGGTAACCTTTCTTTGATATGCCCCTCCTCTTCCCCAGTAGCTAGAGGATATAGGCACCAGCCCTACATGAATTATGACTGGATGGGCCATAAGCTGTGTTTTAAAACATTTATTAAATAATCTATTTATATTGTAATACAGTCCAAGTTTGGATAACATTTTCATTTTGAATTGAACTAGGACTGATCAAATGCAGTCCAAAATCCTTTAAAAAACAGCAAAATAGCCTTTATTGATCAGAAGCTCAAATCATAGCTGCATTGCATGTTCACATGTTCTTTCAGTTTAAACACTATGCACATCAAATACCCACTCCTTATTGGTTTGATATGTAAATTAATATTTAAACTTGCTTGGGGCACAAATGACAAGCTTTTTTTTCTCTCTCAAGCAATTGGTCCACCCCTGACCTAATTGTGCCCAGGGCAATAAACCATAATACAACAAAACATGCCAGAAGGCAAAATCCTAAGTGAATTAGTGGACTTGGCTACAGTGTGTCGTTATACTGTGCATTCCAAAAAGGGATTCCTACATCTAGATATTCAAATAAGATGAAGAAAACTTGTTCATGGGGCAAACAACAAAACTTTTTCAAAATGTTGCCCCCTTGTCATCCCCCAAAATGTGTCGGCTTGGACAGGGGTGTGTGTTGCTGATTTCAGATGCACTGTTGACCTTGCTTCCCATCTGAAACCAAAAATGCTGTATATCTCTGTTTTCTGTGGCGACCCTTTTGCCATCAAAGCAATGAGGATAGCGATCTTATTTAGAGGCATTCCTGCATTGACCTTTGTGGTATTCTTCCAGCTCTGTTTTCCTCTGTTCCTGTTTAAAAGTGTGCACAAGGCGCAAATTACCTCTGTGGCTTTAGGAAAGTCAATAAAAATACAGTGGCAAGATTTACAGCAATAAGGCCTATCCAGTGTAGAGCTTTTATAAAATTGTTAGGTAGTGGTGATGTCTCTGAAAAAAACATAAACACCATGGAATAACTATACAGTTTTTTAAAGCTTTTCAGTTTCAATCGTAAGATCTGCACCAGTGTCAGTCTAGCCATTACAAATGATCCTGACTAGAATAAACATGTGAAACTTAATATTCTGCTTAACATTCCACAAAGGAAGACTTTTTTTCTTCTTCTAACGTACCCTGACATAATTGTAAGTCTTAAACACATGATCCCTTCATATATGCATTGAAAAACCCAAAGTGGCGCTTGACATTTGAGTTTGTTCACCCCCTGTGGTTGGGGAAGGGAATTGTGTACAAAAAGAAGTTGGAAATTAAATCTCCCTGTGACCTACTGGAATGGGGAAAAAAAAATAAAGATTGAGTCAAGTTTTTAAAATGTATTGAAAATTACAGGTTGCAGAGTATAGGCATCTCTCCACTAGTACCTTTTGCCGAGCCGCACCGTACCGGTACTTCGGTAATGCGACTTGACACGGCTCGACTTGTTAAGTGTTGCTTCACAGTTACAACAAACCAGACCGTCTAAAGTGAGCGGATCCGTCATATGGTAGGCAGCCCCAGAGTACGTAGCAGGAAGTAAACAAAGGCTCGGAGAGGAAGAAGAACAATTGCGACTTCACTAGCGATCCTGAGCTTTTTGCTCAGTTTGTGGATTTCTGTAGACGCACGCCGAAGAGAAAGCCTCTCTAATCGAAGAATTAAGACCCCTGAAAAGCTGCACACTGCAAGGAAAAACATGGTGGAGTAGTACAAACGAGTTTAAGAAGCTCTGTAGGACAATGATGCGAAAGGCCCGCGTTGCTTGTGTGGGTAAGCCGATACAAATACTACCCCGATGTGGTGGGCTATAAATATGCTCTGGGTATTTATTAATTTGCTATAGCCCAGCGTAAAAACCTATGTTAACAAGTTGGCTTTATTAGTAAGTATTGTGTGTGCATGTTTCAGATGACTGCTCTGTGAAGTTGTCGCAGCCGACCGTCGGTTTGGTTGTTTAACTGGGTCTTGCAGTGATGATACGTTCTTCTGGGTTTCACCGAAGCTCAGTGGCTGCAGAACTTCAGGATGTCGGAACAAATTCATCTACATGTGGAGCAAACTACGTCCAGCGCTGGAGCGATGCAGCTTTTCGTCTCTGTGTCCCCTTAAAGAAAGGAGGTGCCATATACATGCTACGAATTCCATGAATTACAAACCACAACTGTATGTTTTGTAATAAAGCTGTGTGCTTTGAAAATGTTTTCAGTTTTTTTAAATCCCCACTACAATGTGTTTTACATATATACCATCTTTGAGTAAGCTTAGGCTTTTCATCAGCTTTCAAATGTATGCAGTTTACTTATTTAGAAGCGCAAGACTTTTTAACTTTTTAACAGCCAGAGCAAATGTTGCCATCAGATTTTTAAAATGTTGCTGAACCCTGATGCCAGACATAATATTGTAAAATGATTCCACCAACCAGCATGTAATGAAACTGGAAATGATAATACAAGCATATAACTTGGACATTTTTGTTGGACAGGCATAGAAAAAGTTCAGAAACAAAGTCCAGCTGCACATGTCTGTGGGTCATGGTTTAGTCTGCAGCATCCCAGGAAGGTTTGATTGAAGGCATTGTGTCATCTCCACCCTCCGTAAGCCGGTTTCCTGCTTCTGCTCCATCAGAAGAAGGAGATGATCCCGCTGCAACCGATCGCAGATATTTTTTTTTAAGTATTACGCTTACAGTGCGTTTAAAACATACACTAAGAATTAAAATTAAGGAACAGAAACAAATGTCTCACTGTGCTGCAGAAAACTTAAGTAGGTGATTCATATTTACAAAAACAAAAAAAGGCATCAGAACTAATTTGCATAACTGATAATAAAAAGAACTGTCATACTGAAGATAAAATGCAGCTGAATAGGTTAATATTGTGAATAAAATATACAAGCGGCATGAAATTTGTTTCTCACCGAGAGTACGAGACAGCGAGTTCAGGACTTTGGCGTTCTCCGTTTCTCTGCTTCGGCCTGCAGGTGAGAGCTATCGACTATGAACCACGATCAGCTCCCGGTCCTCCTTGATAACCCTGGTGGAGAGTAAACGCGACTGCGGCCGAGTCGATCCGAGCCAGGTCGAATCGTACCGGTGGAGAGATGCCTTATGAGTGTTTGAAAGTGAAGGGACATTTATTTAGAGGCTTTGCTATTTATTAAGCTAAGATCAGGTAGGTTATTTTTTTTATTAACTGCTTGAGCTTTGTGGAGCAATTTTTTTTTCCTGACAACTGAAGACAGAAAATGACCATCCTGAAAAAAACCAAAACAAAAACATTTACACAATAATATGAGAAATTAACATATGCATTAAAGTAAATAAGATTATGAGTATCTAAGAGATAGACAGGGAAAATCTGCCATTTTATTGACATATTTATTAAAAGATATGAGGTTAAACAAGCATGGGGTATTTTTCAGACAGAAATTCTTACATAGATGTACATAGATGTACAGTATGGAACAAGGGGATCAATTGTGGAAACTACAGATAAAAACAATTTTATCGAACTTACAAACTGTCAGGACTGTAACCACTGAAATAGGTATTGCCAAGCACACTTTTTCTGATTTACTTCTTTATATCATGTCATACTTTATTTTCCTCCATCTCATCAAATCCCAATAAAACACATTGGATTCTGGGGTTGTAATATGATAAAAAGTGAAAAGATTCCAGGCACAAATGAATCTTTAACATTAATGTTAACAATTCATGTGTTTCTGAATAGTGTGTGGAAAAAAGGATCATCTTGGTGAAACAGACTCAACAGCTGGAAGAAAAAGTGGCAAAACAGCGGCAGCAACATCTGTCCTCACTGCTGTGCCCTTGAGCGAGCAGATTTGCAAACCCTCCACCACAAGTGTCCCTCTGATACGCTCGAAATTGGAATATGATTTCAGTGAGAATGATGTGCATAATTGCCAATTGCTGTAGTTATGTTTATCTACTGAAAATCGTCTGATTTATAGTCTAGAGTTTTCCTGGCAAAGAAAGGAAATTGCTTACCAAGGTGAGGGTAATCAGAACAATTAACTATATGTATTCATAGCTTTTGCATAAAACATCAAAACAGCAACAGCACGCATGATTGTAATGAGATTGTACAAGACAATTTTTTAAACAGAAATACAAAAAATAAAATATTAATTTAGCACCTTAACTTGGTTGCTGATTTTTTATTTTAGTAAGTTAAAAAAACTTGGATGTATACTTCACTATCAGTTTATCAATACAACCTTTATTACAATACAACTTAAGTAGTTTTTATAAGTTTTATGACGTCGATTGCTAATGATAGTTTTAATATAATTTTGAATTAAACCACATTAGCTAGTGGAACAATCCTAAACAAATTATAAATATGCATCTGTAAACTTTAGATTATAAATTTTTTCTGACTGAATGCCACAGAAGCTAAAAGCTGAACCTACTCTACTGTATTCCTTATCCTATATTTCAAATGCTTTTTATTATGAAGTATTTAGCTATAGACATGGTTAGCAGTGGCATTATGCGCTGCATTAGTTTGGTCACGACCTCTAGGACACCTCAATCCCCACTGGGATTTCAATACTTTTTTTAAGCTCGCCATCCACTTCTATAATTGTTCATATTTTGGTTCATGCCTTCTCCTATCTTCGAAAAAGAATATTTGGTGTCATACAGATGTTATTTTAGCGCTGTAATGTTGCCCTTACAGTAGAGTATATTATTTTTTATTTAGTTTATTATATTTTATACGTTTTACTTTTGTGAATATATCACTTTACAGCTGAAAAAAATACATTTCCTCAGTGTGGTACAATAAAATGAATTTATATGCTATTCAGTGTTCATTTGATTTTTTCTTGTTCATTTAAATTTGATTTGTGGTGGAAAAAAATAACCCAAACAATACCTGACATGATGTGTCGGTTGTGACACATCAGATTTTATAGAGAAAAACAAGCTTCTAATTAATACAGCTTTGCAGCCTTTATTTGAAGGGTTCCACAAGACAATTTCTAAGATAAGTCAGTCTTTCCTCCTCCACACTGAGAAAGTATCCACTTTCTCTATTAAAGTGCAAAATCTAACCTTGGGAATAAGTGGGTATAATGGGACTCAATTATAGATGAATTGTTTTTGGCATGTTAAACAGACAGATTTGATTGTAAAAAAAAAAAAAAAAGGTTATAATAGATGAAACTCAAGGATATCCCGAAAATGAAGCCTGCATGAAATTATTGGGAGAATCAATGTGCATAAGCTGCGCAAAAGCTGCGAAAGAAAAAAAAAAATGGTGAGAGAGCAGAAAAAATAGCACACGACAGAACTATGACCCTCTAATTAAAAGTAGCGTAACACAAACTGATCCACACACTCCAACACACTGATGCACACTATTACTCATTGCTGTCAGAACATTAATATAAAACCAGCAGAAGCAAAAATAACTCAGAGGAAAGCAACCATAGAGTATTTCTATCCTCTTTCATGCTCTCTCTCAATTTGCATAAATATGAAGAGTTTAAAATGCCAGGGTGAAAGGAAGATACCTGATGGGCTTATGCAGGTTAGCATCTTGTCAGTGAAATTGATTAACCCATCAGTGAACATATGCCACAAGTTGAGGTTGTGCATATGAGACAAGCTGCATCTCAAAGCTACCCAAACACATTCACATTTTTGCAAATTCCTTGCTTGGGAAAACGGCAAATACCAAAAATCAAGTAATCTGAACGTGCTATATTATATTTCTGTTAAAAAAGTTTTTTTTTTCTTATAAACCAACACTAGTTTTCTTTTTGCCTTGTGATTTCTATCCCCCTTGCATGAAAAAAAAGGACAGAATCTGGTGCTGATGTTTCAGAATTGCTCGAGGAAGAGATTTAGATCTCTTAGGAATGCCGACTCAGGATTCGGAATTCTAGTGATTGCTGGGGCTTTTCAGATTCAGCCTGTTCTAGCAGGAGAATATCCTGAGATGGTTTCTGTTGGAAGTTAACACTAATCCCAGTAATGGGAAAATCCATATAATATTACTCAGAAGTTCATGAAAGCTGTCTTAAAAATTGTGTTAAGGACATTAATCTCCATTTCATTTATATATATAGTCCTTGTAGATTTAGATTTTTTGTTATTTTCAGTCAACCTAGAACAATTTTTCTGATAGGAAATGTGACAGGTATTTCTTAGAAGACAGTGAAACAATGCAATAGGAGCATTGATTAAAGAATACCTGTTACATTGACATTTTAATGATTAATACCATGTCTGAAATTATTGATACCTTTCTGAGTCAAACAAATAATCGTTATTGGCAGGACAACAATTCTCCGTTCTTGTAATTGTTTACCGGTTTGAATTTGGTGATTAATCTATGGTTATCAATTGAGATATTTAAGGTTGGAAGAGATCCTTACCATCACTTTAATCTTTAGCTCTTCAAAGTTTCTGTTTGGTTTAAAAAATTAAAAGGTTACTTTAAATCTATTTTAGCCCGGGCTACAAATAATTCTGCACTTACTGTATATGCCTTAATGTAAGTCGAGGAAACATTTTTACTTCTTGTACTTCCTTCTTTGAAATATGTTATAGCCTTTCATTCACTTAGATTTTGAATAGTGCATGTATATTCAGATCAATACTGTGGAATTGACAGTGATTTGTGATTTTCTGAGTGGCTACATTACTTTAAATCTAATATTGCGGTCTAGTTTTATTTTTGTTTTATTAGTATTTTAAACTGTATAAATTACAACTTTCAGCCTTCATCAATATCATATCCATATCTTCATATTTTAGGGTTTCTCGTTTTATCTTGTGAAACTCACTGACTCATTGAATTGTAGTATATTTTAGAGTCTACAAATATCCCAGTGGGTAAATCAAGCACACCCCTGCTTAAAACTAAACATTGCCATCAGTACTATGAAGATGCTAAATTAAATAAGATTCACTATTTATTGTTCTATAATTGAATGTATCTTTAGTTATTTTGAGACAAATGGTTTGGTTCTGTAACATTTATCGTTATTATTAAATAGATTAGGAACTACAAAAACTTTAATTTTCTCTTTTTCATAGTGAACATATTACTTTGTTTAAGCGTACTTTTTCATCATTACAAAATACTGTGGGTTAAAGCAGCCAAATATCCTCAGAATAACTGCAACTTTAACCAAGTTCCTCAAATGCCAGCAGGAGCCTAGTCTATTTTTTGATGTGGATCACAGGGTTAAGGCAACAGTCAGCCTGCCGGCAAGTGGAGCTTTCGCTGTGGAGTCGCGGTTTTTACAGCCCGACAGTCCTGTGCTTTCTGCCATGACAGATAGCTGTGAGAGAGAGAATCAAATCGAACCTGTTGACATGGATCAAGGGCAGTACTTCTGCAAGAGTGAGTGTAATATATATATATATAAAAAAAAATGTTTCAGAAAGGAGCTCACCGACCTCCTACCAGAGGCGCACACACATGGACATGATGTGCAAGATATTGTTGAACTGGGTAAATGACAGAGCTGTGAAGCCACACATGGGGGGAAAAAAATCGAGTGTTTTATAGTCTGATCATTGAAGGCAGTGCGCTGAGCAGGCACCTAAGGCTTCTGTGCCAAAGTGAGAGCATGTCAGTGTATGGATGTTGGTGGTGGAGGGGTAGCAACCACAAGCAAAACGCGGTGGAGAGAAATGTAGCAAGACAGGCCGAGAATAACTGAAGCGAATACGGCCCAGGAAGTACGAAACACTGGCTGGCTTCACGTCGCCTGATTGCCGCTCTGAGGGGCGCCCGTTGCGTTTGATCTCATGAGAAAGAAAAAGATAACTGAGCAACAGAGCTCTCAGCACAACTCTCCTACAACCCTGACGCATCCTTCGCTTTTATCAGCTTAGAGCACGAAAGAGTGCTGCAAACTAGAGGTGTAGGGGGGGTTTGTAAATGAACAAACAGAAAAGTATGATTTATGAACACTTCCTTTACGTTTCATCCATGCCAACATCCCTGTTTCAGTAAACAATGCAGACTCCTACGAAGGTTTGTACTTCTTTCTTTACTGCTTATCTCACACAACAAACCACAGTGGGATAGCCCTTTGTCCCGCTTTTTCTTTTTAGCCCTGGGATCCATTTGTGCTGTCTTCGCAAAAGGCTTTCTGAGTGTCACTTGGACAGAGTGGATGGGCCTAATCGCATTTAACAAAGTGAAGGCAGATCTGCACAGGCGTAAATGGATTGAATTCTTTTTGTCCCGTATTATTCAATTTTTCTAATAACGCCTCTCTGTCATTTTCTGAAATTCAGTCATTTTGTGTGCTTTCAACATTTTCTTTTATTTTGTCTAGCTTAGCACATGCTGAATTGACTGAAACTGCCACTAAGGGTTCCCACATTGTCTCAAAAAGCACACAATTTGCTTTGTGCATTTTTAAGTCTTATTAGGTGTGCAAAATGGGAAAAAAGAATGGAAAAAAAAACTAACACAAATTCCTCTTACCGATAGAGATCTTAGATGTTTACACTGTTTAGTTACATCAGGATAATTAAATAAAAATTTCAGTTAAAAAATGTATTGATATGCATCTTGAAATAATGCAAGTTAACTGTTATTGAGACAAGTTATTGAGAATATTAAGATCTGCCCTTTTGGAGACACTTTACACTTCAACATTAGAATAAATTAAACTAAAATAATCTCTAGACCACTGAATGTATTTCTAAAGCGTTCAGAACATGCATCATTTGTGATAAGAAACTCAGTAAGCTTTTGAAATAACCCACAGTTAGTTCATGATCAGTAATAGCCTTCAGAGTTTTTAACTGAAAGCTCATTCTGTTTATACTACATGCCTTAGACCACAAGAGTGACTTTTTGACTTTCATGTTTGGGAATTGTTTATCTAAAATGTTATCAATAGGATTAAAAAAAACATATTTGATTTTTCTTAACAGCTATCTAATATGACACACTGCTTTCCTAAATTACTATTGTGAAGTCAATGTCAAGGAAAACTAGACAAGTTGCGAAAGATACTATATGTTCATACTGGCTGTTCTGGTAAGCCATTTGTTTAATGCACAAATAAATGACTGGATTTTACACACACATGATTTTCACCAGATTTTTCCTGGAATTCAGTGGGATAGGTCTGCATCAGTGTGTAATAGCTTGCAGCTGTCGGCAGTGTGAGTAGGCACAAGGATGTGTAACGAGGAGGTAAAGATGGGAGTCTGGAAATATGTGTGAAAAAGCAAACCACCACCATGAACCTATTACTAACAACCAATGAGCAATAACAAGCTACGACTGGGACAGAATGTGAGTTGGAAGTCCTTTTATTTTATTTTAAAAGACACATTATTAACATAAGTGTGAGCATCACAACCTCTGATTCATAAAATATAACAAAATATATTAAACTATTAATAATTACCAGCCTTATTAAAATGAACATCTTCATCAGGTAACCTATTTAAAAATGTTCCAGATTTTCTTTTCTTCAGTTTACTACAACCCAGATTTGGAAAAAGTTGGGACAGTACTGAAAACGTGAATACAAATTAAAAGTAATGATTTCTAAAATTATTTTAATGCAGACACTATGAACACAAAATATTTAATGTTGTGTCTGTACAAATTCATTTGTACATGCATCCTTTCCTGTCATTTAGACCTGCAACACATTGCAAATTAGGGCCAGTAATTAGGTAAATTGCTTGTAAAAGGTCTAAAATGTTCAATTTGCCCTCATATAATAGGAAGGTCTATAGAGATACTGTGAAAATTCTCAAGAAAATCATTGTGGGCCATAGTAATTGAGGTTGAAAGACAGAAAATAAGAATTCTGCCTGAAAAGAAATACACATTATTGATAGACCAGCTTGTTTTCATTGTAAAGAAGCAAATAAACATCATAACTACTCACTCTTATTGACTTAGAACAACTGTTGGTGTTTGTAAAAACGAATAATTGAAAGTTAAATGTTATTCTAGGAGGCGTGCCCCCATAAATAGGGGCTAGTGGGCTTAAGAGGTTGAGTGTTGGATCCTATTTGTTTTCAAACCAAAACTCTGCTGCAATCAGCCGTTCAAAGCCCTTTTCAAAATTTGTGAAAGCCATTAAAGTTGTGCAGTGCATTCCAACCTTTAGATGCCAAAAATGGCCTAAAAATTAAACCATTTGAATATGTCAGGATGGAAAATCCTGAAAAAATTATGAATCATTTGTTATGGTAAAACAACTGTTCTGCTATACACACTTGTTTTTCTTTTATAGATGTGACTCTTTGAAGGAATATACAGTTTTGTTTAAATTTTTTAAATTTTGTTGAAAATTTTTAAAGTTGATTTAAATGTCATTTAGAAAACTGTGGTACATCTAAACAGCTATTTTATGTTTGAACAGCATTTTCATATTTTCTCCTTAATGTGCCTTTATTTGTGCTTTTATAAGAAAAAAAAAGACATTGCATAAAGGTCATAACTTAATCAGTTGCAGAGTTTGCTCTAAGCAGAGCAAGAAATGCCTACTTCAAAATGTCTTGTTTGGTATTTTTCACAATGGAAATCAATGTGCTGGGTGGTTATTAGCTGACTGTGATGTTTGTATAATATAATGTAATCCAACTCGAAAAAAAAGGATTCTTGCTGTATCAGATAAAAAACATATTTGTAGCTTGTTGCAGTGGTCCAAAACCACTGTTTTCCTTCATGTTTGCACAATAATAATAAAGGATGGCGAAATACAGATATCCTCCTTTCTATAATTATCTTAAAATTATTGCTGTTTTCCAATATGATCTGCAGAATGTTTCTAAGATTACTCTCGGTATTTACTGTGTTGAACATGTTTGATTTATTATTTCATGTTCGCTATGAAGACCAGTTGGAAGAGGGGCAGGCAGGTGTTGTTCTAACAGTGATCAACTACTCTTCCAACAGTATTTGCTTGCTATGTTGATTCCCAGTTTACTCCCAGTTTTAGCTTGCATTTATTAACAGCAGCTGGATGCAATGTCACACCTCGATAAATATGAGGAGCTGAAAATTTCAGAAATTTGCTTCAGCCAGAGCACCAAATCTTGGTGGTTCACGCGATAACAATACAGATATAGTGAAAGGATTGTAAACAAACGCCAATCTCAACGCCTTCTGCTTATGTCAAAGAGTATTTATTCACTCGGGTTGTTCTACAATGGGCAAGTAACTAGCATTTTAATGTAGTTTAGTTTTATGTTTAATTAAGCCTCATTTAGTTTTTTGTCTTTTAAATATACACTTGTGGTAACTTAAGCAATGGAGCTAAGTTATGTGCTTCAATTATTTTCGATTACGTCTAAATATGTTTGTTATTTCTTTAACCTCACTTAAAGGTTAAAGGTTCACAGTTTTTACATACTGACATATGTTCTTACCTTGCCTTAGACTAGTTGATATGTACCTGTCTGGTCTTTGTCTGTGCACTCTGTCGTGCAAACGGAGCACAAACGCAGCCTCTTCCACATACTGTACAGCTCCAAATCAGGTCCCATCAGAAGCTACCAAACTCTTCCACGTTTTCCCTATTTAAATACAGTTACGTGAAGTGTTACACTACAAAGTATAGTAACACAGAAATGTAACATGTCGATTTTCTCAGCGGATAAAAAGGGGTACTATCTTGTGAGGCATAATAATACGAGGAGCACTACGTCCGCGCACCAACTCCTACAAGTCACGCTGCTTCTATTGACGGAAGTGAGCAGGAGAGAAGTCTTTAGGATTAAGATGAAGACAAAATAAATGATAAGAATTCACTTGACTTATTCAGTCATAGTAGAAAAGTCTGGTTTGAGGTGAGTTTAACAGTTTAACAAACCTGGGTATGGATTCCATTCCTCTCATCTATCAAAATGTTGTTGATTGTGCTGAATTCCCTCTCACACTCTGCTGTGGAGACTGAATGTGTAAACTGCAACAATCAATTTTTGAAGACGTTCTCCTATGCTATTTTAGTGCCTGTACTGTATAAAGTCCTTCAGCAGAAATACTGGGGTTAGAGAATTAATGGGAAGGGGAATGTTACTCTTTTGGACCAAAGTAAGGAACAAAAAACATATCCCCCCCAGGGATAAATCAATGAACAGAGGGTGGGGAATCCCTCACCCCAGCAATCATACATTGCTGGTAATAGTGTAAAGAACCTTAGTGTAATTCTTGACCAAGACATGACATTTAAATCACCTATTAAATGCTTTCTAAGAATTATTTCCGCCACCTCCAGAATCTTGCTAAAATCAGAAACATCCTGTCCTGGAGTGATGCAGAGAAACTAGTCTATGCATTTTTTACTTCAAGGCTGGACTACTGTTATTCCTTATTACCAGGAAGTCCACAAAATGCAATTGACATTTCGCCGGCCCCGCCCCCTAAACAGCCATTGTCCAATCACAGCAACGGTTACTATGTGAGCAGGTCCAACAAACATTGATTCCAAGTCAGATGGTGAAGCGCTGTGCCCACTGCGTTTGTAAATCCGACACTAGATACCCACTAGAGATTGTCTAGATAAAATCGTGTTTTTCCATACCCAAAGCCGAAAACGTGAGCGATGCCTACAATGGATAAAAAAAAGTGTGGACGGCCCCACTCACTCTCTTAGTTTACAGTAACATTTAACAGTAACATATTAATAAGAAACTTCAGTGTGTCAAGCTCCTGGGTGTCGAGCAACTATTAATATTTTTTGGGTTAATTTGTTGGTAGATCTCACAGGTATTTTCTGGGATGTATGGAGCCGTTTAACTCCATTAACTCATTTCTGGGTGAACGTCGGAGGGAGCGTCCGGCTTAATGAAACGAATGTCCGCCTAATATCCCACTTAAAACTAAATTTACAACTAAGTTATGTTTCTTATAGCATGAACACAGCAAGAGCACTCGGAGTCTCTGCCCAATCACCAAATCAGCATCATATTTACAGCGGTGACATCACCATAGACACTTCTGCTACTCGACAGATATATTTTTTGCTGTTATTTTGATTGTTAACCTTGCTTTCTTTCCGTGTTTTTCTCTCCATTGAAACTAAACCTGGTCTGGTATCCTGCTCAGCTACAACACCCTGATGGATGGGGAGCATCGATTGATGCTCCCGGTGACCGAACCGCCTCTATGTCTTGTCAACATTTCACTTTCTTTATTATATAAAGTACTCTTACAATAGTTCTTTTGTACTATTTGTGTCTCTTCTCTGTCTTCTCAAACCCCCAGACGTTCATGGCTGATGACATTGGTACTGAGCCAGGTTCTGCTGAACCTTTCTTCCAGTTAAAGGGGAGGTTTTACTCTCCACTGTCGCTACATGCTTGCTCACATTGAGGGATTACTGAGGAATTGCTGTGGTTGGAGTCTACGTGTTTCGGGCACAACCTCATGTCAGTGACTCAATGCTCAATGACTCAATCTGTTGGGATTACTTACATAGAAAACTTTTAACAGATTGGAATGGTCGTATAATTGTAGTGAAATGACTTTTCTTGTAAAATGCCCTGAGCTGTCATCTGCTGTGAAATGCCACTATATAAATAAACTGAATTGAAAACCGAATTGGATTAGGACCAATTTATAATTTGACAAGAAAAAAAGGTGCATAAATCCCAACTCCAGAATCCTTACTTGCAACAACTGCATGACCTGGGTTGTTTCTCCCACACCTGTGTTGCTTCCTGATTTGGTTTATGGGTTTCTGCTCAGTGATTCAGAGCCCCACTCCCTCATCCTGTCTAAGCTCTCTTTAACTGCTCCTCATGTGTGACCTTTCAGAAGTGTTCCTTGGCAGTCTCCATTACGGGTCTTGAGAAGGTGATAATGATTATCATTGTGAATGTGAGGAGGCAGAGGCAGATGGCAGGTAGGTATTATAAAATAATGCAAAGAAGCGATGAGAGGAACAAGCATGGTGTAACAGCGCAAACTCGGGCAACTGAGTGATTGCTGGTGAAATATACCTCAAAACATGGGCTGGGTTGTGCTATGCCAGGGTCATATTTTCTAATTTAGTAACTAACTGTGCCAGCAAAGACTTTACTTAATATCCAACAAATCCACCAATCTCACGTTCCTGGTACTCTCACTTTCAGAGTAAGGTGAGTGTTTTGTTCACAATTCGAAGATCAGTGAAATCCCTGGAAATTCAATTTAAAAAAAAGCTAATTTTGACACTGTGAATTTATTTGCACAGCTTACTTTCAGCAACGAGGTAATTCAAAGTTATTAATCAGCTAATCAAAGGCAGTTCTAAGCAGACTGGTGTTTTGCTTTCATTTTAACAAATTTAGTGTTTCAGAGCTTTGCAATCATCTGAAAGTTATTACAGATAAGAGGAGCAAAGGATGTGAAATAAAGGTTAATGAAGCTTAATACATCAACAGTATCCCTGAAAAGGAGTCAATAGTAGACATTTATCTTGTCAGAGGTTTCCAGTGTAAAGCAGTTATTTATTGAATGCTGAATTGATAGTCTAGGAATTATAAGGGGTGTCAAATATTGTTAATTTAGATTAGGGATGCACTATATATCTTGTTAAGATCAGTCAATAGAAAAACATTTTATAGATCAATATTATTCCCATGAGGATATCTGGGCTATATGAATCTTCATTCCCATCTTGTTGCCATCTTTCTTTCTGTTTCTGGGGGAGAGGGGGTTGGCTGAGTGGTATTTGTTTGATCATTAGGCAGTGATTGTAAAGCAACACAGGATTGTAGGGTGTTTAACTGAAGCAGAGAAGCAATGTCAGTAGTGTTTTACATTCTTTAAAGATATAGCGGAGGATTTTTTAAAATTTCAGGAAACAACCAATCTTGGCGTGAAAGTTACCATATATACCTAGATAACTTATTGTAGCAGAATCTGAAATGCAGTTCTCCAACTAACATGCCAAAGTTACCGCGGTGAAGTTGGTTGGATATTCGACACCCTTTCGTTTCCTTAAAGCGGAGATTCCCCCCAACATCTCACCGAGACCTGAGCTCAAGGAGCGGATACATCACCGCCGAAGGCTCGCTCCCGAAGGTGGTGGTTTTGGTTAGGGACCATCATCAAATTTCCATACATCGCAGAAATGAAATCAATACCTGTGCAATCTGCTGACAAAGTAACCCCAAACCTGCCACACATGCCATCGATGGAAAGAATCTAAAGCCACTCTGGTCTTGTTTCTCTCTTCTGAGCCCTTTCTTTTCTTCTTATAAACCTCAAAGACTCTTTTTCTCTTGTGACTCAGCCATTTTCAAATAATCTGGTGAGAACAGTAAGGCTAAATGAATGGATAATGAAAATGACAGATGAACATGTGAGAGTACGGAGGCAGACTCTCACGATGATTGACAATTAGGAGGACCAATAATGTAGATGATCCACATGAAGAAGAAAAAGATCTTCCGACATCCTTTTAAATTTTAAGTGGATTAGCTAGCTACATTTTTGGTAAAATCTTTTTGGAACATGTTAAAAATTTGAATTTGGCTCAGTCAAGAGATTTTCATAGTCATCTGGCATATCCGGCATCGAAAGAAAAGGCTCACAGGTTTAAATATACTGTTTCATAGATTAATATACACTTGGATGGAAATTTGTGATACAAACTTTAAGCAGTCAGGATTTTTATGCACCAATTTGGCATTTTGCTCCTTCACGATTTTGTACCTTAGTCGTTTAGGTCCATCTGTTCCTGATTTTTGAGCACAAAAATAAGCAGTATGGCTTTAATCATTCCATATTGAGCACACGCCAGTTTTTACCCACCTGGGGAAAAGTTTGTGGTTTCATTGATAAGGAAGATGTTATTAACAGAATATAGTGGAATCCCTTCACTCAATCAGTTTTGTGTCCATTAGGTGATAAAAAATGATACAATTGATATTTTTACATTGGGTGTTTGGGACTGAATATGAACTTTAAAGTTTAGAACTGTCAAAAGCCTTCTGGTTGCAAATTATTCTCTCTTCAATATGGGATTTAACCCTGTGACTTGTTTAGCTAATTTAGCAACATCCACAACACTAAAATTATGCTAACGAGTGGATATTTTTAAACTAGAGTTCTTTTGTTATATTTATTGGGGAATATAATTCTGTTTTGGGGATTTTTAAATACATGCCATTGTTTTGTTTACTGTAATTATGTTCAGTAGATCAAAAAAAATGTGAGGTAATTACATTCATTCTATTGAAAGGATCCTTTAGCATTAAAATTTTTAATAATTTGATCTCTTTAATATTTTATAGCTACAGAAATAAAATGTAGGGAAATTGCTAGTTTTATAGATTTATTATTTTCTTTTAGATCACTAGAATTATCCTGCAAAGCTCATGTGAGGACTGGTCTTCAGAGTAAAACAGAGAATTATCTCTAGCTCAACCTCAAATCAATAACCGTCGGCTCTGAAACACAATCTCCCCACAAAAAGCAATTAAACAGTGACAAATCAAAGAGTATACATTCGATGATTCACCAAGCCTCCAAAGCCCGCAGTGAGAGGTCAAACACTGAGCGACATGAAAGATTAAATGTATCAATAATGCATCCCGGCTGAATGATTCAGTGGGAGCACCTAAATGAGGCATCAGTGACTTGTCGCATTGGGGAACAGGTGTGCTGCCATACAGGCTTCAGTAGTTGCTACATAGGTGGTGGGGGGTATACTTGGCATGTCAAATGAACAGGTGTTGTGTATAATTCATCCTCCTTCCATATTTTATGTACAGGAGCTGGCGAAATGGTTTGAAGTCTCCGCCCCCAACATTCTCCCTACAGTGTGGTGGTGTTCCTCTTCAAAAAGTTAATACACATCTACAGGAAGATGTGGTTTTTAGGGAATGTTTACATTGATAATTTTCAGTAATATAGCATATGAGTTCAAAGTGAATAGTCTTAATGGATTATGCGGGGTGTGCATTCTACAAACTGGAATATACTCTTCCTGATCAGCTCCTTCTTATTGGAAGTTTAAACATAAAAAAAATAAAATAGGCCTCAAGTGGAATATTAGATCACTTCTTTGAGATGAGGCAATACTTTTGCCCAATTTCCAATCCTGGGTTTGAACTTACTTCTGATGTTATTTTAAATGCAAAAAAGACAAACTTTACTCAAGAAAAAAATTGTAAAATAAATTTGGAACCAAGTGAGACCAAAACCTTGTCATGTTTCAATTATTGTGGATTCTATTACAAATTCAATTCAACAGCACCACTTTGGGGAATGAGTACAGAACTCTCTTTCATTCCACATAATGGCCGATGTCGCATTTAACAGAAATTTTGACGCTCGTTGATCTGTCACTCAGATGCCTAGAAGGAATTCGGTGCCATAATTGTTTCAATTTAGGCTGTAATTCATGTGCCGAACAGCTCACATTGAGTCTCTCCTTCTGTGAGTTGTCAGTAGATTTTCAGCTGAGGTCTGGCTTTGCAGCTGACATAATTCAGTAATGAAACCGCAGTCACATGTATTTTTCATTCGGTTATCAGAGGAAGCTTGAAGTAGGATTTTGAATTTCAGCGAGGAGCGCCGGGATGGAATAGGATATCAGATAGAAATCGATAGAGTTAAAAAAAATATTCAAATTTTTTAAACTTTTCTAAATAATGGGAACAATGATAGGATATAATGCTGCAATTTCTCAACAAAGTGGTATAGCCTGTTGTGTTTAAACATTTGATTTTATTCCTCAGTGTAATGATACAATGGAAGCTTCAGCCAACAGAGCACTTTTGCTGTGACAACATTTGACCAAACTACTTCTAAAAAAAAAAAAAAAAAAATCCCAATATTTTATTTTTTCCCACAGCCGGATAGCCCGCTTGGCACCACATCATTACTAAGAGTCTAACATAAATAATAAATACTGCTTGAAAGAGCACTCAGTATTCGTAAATCTTCTTTACAGTGTCTAACATTTTTTAGCTCTGATTAGTACTTATACAAAGCTCTCTAAATACATATTAGAGAATTAGATAAGAACAAAACAAATATTAACATACATGTTAAATTATGTTTAAGATCATGGTCTATTTTTAGGATTATCAACACATTTGATCAAAATTATTCAATAACCACAAAGAAACAGATTTGAAATGACAAAGTATGCTTATACAGAAGTAGGTTGCGATGAAATGGCAAGCATTTGTAAAAATTGACAAACTGGCAGAGTCAAATGGATGAAATATATACCTAACAACTAATAAGAAAAAAGAGAAAACAAATGTTTATGCATCGATAGATTTAGGTCTTTAAACCGATGGGCTAAAAGTAAAACCATGATGATTCAAACATTCCCTGCAAAGAACTGGTGTTACTGTCGACCAGTTTTTCAATAGATCTAGTTTTTGTGACAGCTTTGCTTTGGTTTCATTAGGGTTTCTTTTATTTACTTGTTTTGGGGAATAAGAGTTATAGGGTGCCAGTCAAGTCTGCCTCCTGACTCGTAGGATAATTTTATGTGTGTGTTTATTATTATTAATATTGATTTGGGTGTTTTATACGCCAATCAGTAGGATATGTTTATGAGGAATTAACAGCCTCGTTCATTGGACATTTTGTAACTCAATACTTTTTTTCCTTTTGATTTTGCTTATAACTTTGTGTGAATTTTCAGCTCCATGCTGCTTTTCATATGTAAACAGATGGGGAAAACAAACTGGCGGGGGCACAAGAGCCATTTTAGAAAGGTGAGTCAGAGCGGTATGCACATGTACTGAGTGGTTATAATCAGTGAAAAGGTTGAGGCAGGCAATATATCTATTTTGATAGATTATATAGTATCGTAGTTCAACCACAGGTTGTCACACTCCTACTAGTTGAAACCAGATTACCAGATATTTACAAAAAGAAGGTGTGACTTTCAGGTCCCACTTTAACCAAGTTTGATGGATAACCCCTAGTGCAGGAGCCAACTTGTACATTTATTAGCAAAAATCTTTACATTTTATCACTTCGACACAATATGTTCTACTGGTCAACTCTGAGCTTTAACCAATTTCCATTAGTAGAACATTTTAATTTACCCAAGAACAGATGAGAAAGAATCACTCCATATTTTTCTGCCAACAAGCTTTGGAATTGATCATAATAAATTGGCTGCACATGGGATAAGGGTAGATATGGTAGCCAGTGACTGCAGTAATTGACTGAAATATTTTAATTTCACATTTGGGGCAAATCTGTACTTTACCCTAGTAGATAATGGGGTACAGAGATATAAATTGATAATCCATTAAACCTTGACAAGGGTAACTAGGATATCTCAAAAATGGAATTGCACTGGTTGAGTTCCACTGATTGCCATCATTACTCACATTATATTAAAAAAATGCAATTTTTTTCTTATATTAACAGTTACAGTATAGAGCAGCCAGTGAAGATCGTGATAAGAGCTACTCATTGTTTGCTGTTAAAAACAGATTTTGTATGGTTGTCTTTTGTGATTTCATTTGAAAACTCCCATATTTATATACTTACATATTCACTCACAATTGCCTTATCTTCATATAATACCAGTCTGAGTACATATAGCAAAATCCTTTATTATTTCATTTGAGCATCTTTATGTGGTACAGATCCCACGGTGTGATTTAAATGGGATCAGACGGTTACACAAACAACAATTAAAAGCTTGGTTAAGTTTGTTCTTCCTGATTACCAGTGAAGTTCCATCCTGCATACAAAGCAGCTCCACCACAACAAATGTCTGTTGATGTGCATTTGTGATGATCAAAGCCCTCATTGAAAAACCGGCTCATTCCCTCCCACAACGCAACACCACACTCATCTAATGTCTTCATGAATAAAGCCAGTCACTTTCCAAAGACAAATGATAAGAGGCATCAGTCTCAAAGAGACGTGCATTTTCCACTGTCTGATGCTCAGCTCTAACAATCCATTGTCGAATGAGGAGATACATTTTGTACAGTAAACATGAGAAAAATCCACATCGTGCTGAAATAGAAAAATATCACCTGTACAGGACACAATCCGTCCATAAGTCAGCTATCCTCCATTGTTTTAGGCACAAAGAGGAAATGTCTTACAGGGTGGTTATGATGAAGACAAAGGAACCCACAAGAGCAAAAGAACAAATGGGACACAGGGAATTTTAGACAAAGATTTACCTGCAGGTTGAAATATAGTTAATTTAATGTCACAATTAGTTCAAATTTACACTTGAAAGCTCCAGAAAAACACAAAAAGCATCAAAATCAACCACAAGAACCTACATATTCAAAATTGGTAACAAGAACTTTCCTTAGTACTTTTGAAAATAAAAATAGAAATCTAACCTAGGTTAGGCTTTACGTACTGGGAAAACAGCAAAAAATAAGTATGAGTCTTACCATGATACCACATTGTGACAAGAACAAAAAAAGTGATCCTTACAGTTTCCCACATACCCATCACTCATATTTCACATTTCATTAGTGCCATAGAGCATTGGTTCCCAAACTTTTTTCCTTGACGACCCCTTGGCCTGTTTCCACAAGGACAAGCAAGGACCCTCCCAACTCCGACAACCTGCATACAGTACATGCAGTAATAGTAATTCCAAACTTTTATATGCAAAAATAAACAGCAAATTTTATTTTTTTACACTGTAAGGCAGTATATATAGATCATTTTCTTTTAATGTTTTGGATTATATAAATGTATATTTACAAACATATTGTTTGGTAACTTCAGCACAGACAAAATTGTGCAGACCTATTGCAAGCTTGAGGGACCTCCTTGGGGATCCCAGAACTCTGGTTGGAAATCCGTGTCTTAAATCACTGGAAACTAGGGGTGTGGCTGTACACCTGTTTGTACTCGAAATTCTCAGCTACGGACCTATCGTTCAGAACACGCATGCATACCAAGTTCCCACACGGAATTATACTGCGTTGCACCTTATAGGCAGCAACAGATCCGCCTATTTAAACAAACAGTGCAGCCAAGGCTTCTTACACTTGCAGAACTTATGACCAGGGAGCAACTCTCTTGATTGAGAGAAGGAGCCTGAATGGCTGCGTCTTTCGTGAAAGCCCCCTGTTTGGGAACACGCCGACTCTCCTGTGTTACACAGTTACACATTCTCATAAGTGGTTATCCACTTGCGGCAGGGTTGGTGGTTGCTATTATCTCGTGTTGTCAAGAGCCGGTGTGTACGATACTTTTGGATTAAGTTTATTTTTCTTAATGATATTAAATTATTGTGTGTGTGGAGATTATCAATCACGAGGCTGTCAGGACATTGAGTCCACAGCCCCCCACCTCACCCATAACAAAACAACAAACAAACAATAACAAAACAGCACTATGTTCCATGCCTAAGTCCATTTGGTACAGCCAAAAATAATTTACTTCTGCTTCAGCTATGAAAAATGTAGACATCATTGGTGCTCACTTCAGACCTGAGGACATGTAGCAGACGGGGAGAAACAATTGCGGATTGTTCAGCGTCTCAGTTCTACTCAGACGGGATCTGTGCATTGTAAGTATTGTTGTCTAACATCTGCTGATCACAAACTTTTTTGAAAGAATGATATCAAATATTAGAAGCAGCATGATATGAGGATTGTTAAAGAAACAGCAAAGCTAGATTGCACCACCTAGGTTAAGAACTTTAGCTTTGCTTAGTAATGTTTTGGCCCTTAATTCTCTTTGCTTTCTTGGGTGTGCATCAGAAGGCTCATAGCTGTGTGGTTGTAAACTTTTAGGCTTAACATTAACTTGCTTTTAATCATGTGTACACATATTTATCATGGCTACCTCACATAGCTTGTGTAAGTTTCAGGCATTGTTTGTGCAGGTCCTCTGAAATCTAAGCGACGCTTTTGCATGTGGCAATATGAGAGTAACACTAGGGGGATTTTAGAGAACTACTTGACTGGCTGTAAGTACACTGGTCAACCACAGCAAAAGCAGAAGGAATAAAAGCAAGAATGGCAGTAAATATGGTCTTAAATAGCAAATAAAACACTGCTGCTGTCATTTTCTGTCACAATCTGAAAATTAACCATCTGATTATCTTCTCTATGGTTACCATGTTTGTTTTGTTTCTACCCTACAAACCCGGCACTTTATCTGAGTTCTGCACTCTGCTCCCTAGTCGAACTCTCCAGTAGTATGTGTTAGGATCCTGTGTTGTGTTGTTGTTTTGTTGTGTGGCTATGTATTTTCCCTCACCTTCTCTGCAGGGGCGTGCCTGATTGGCGGCAGGTGCAGCTTGTTGGACCTCATCAAGCTCCAGCATAAAGGAGGGACTGGAGTTGCAAGCTGACGCCAGATTGTCTTCGCTGCAAGCGTGGTAACACGGCCAACTTAGCTTTCAGGAGAAATTTCAAACTTAAGCACTGTGGACTTTACTCACCTGGATTTTCCTCTTAGGTTCAGATCCATTCTTCCTCGTCCTCCTGGGTTTCCTCCTCCTGTCTCCGTTCCATCCGGAAGGCTCCTGGATCTCCTCCTGGTCAGCCTCTGCACCATTGCCTCCGCTGGTCTGTCCTCGTCCGCCTGCCCACTCCACAAGCAACAAACACAGTCCAAACTCTGTAAATCCTCAACCTCCTCAGGACTGGATCCTATACTACCACCCCAAGGTTGTGTGCCCTCATCTTCCAGTGAGTACCTACCGGATCCTCTTCTGCGTTCTCCATTCTCACTTCAGTTATTAACCTCTCCTCTCTCTGCTCCAGTGCTCCCGTTCATTTCTGGCCTCCGTTCCTGCTGATTATCAGAGACTGTTCGCATTCTGAATCCCTTTGCTATAAACATATTTTATTATAAACTCACCAACCGTCTCTCTCTGGTTGTTTGGCTGCCTTTTGAGTCCTTAAAACCGCCAACATGACAGAACAATCTGGCCACCCGGACTCAGCAGCCCAACTCCAGAACGCTGTCTCCAAGAAGGGAATACTTCTAGGTCGTCATGAAAACACTATCCAAGAGTTAACCCTACAAATATCTCCAAAACCAACCATAAGTTGCCTTAATCAACAGCTTTTTGACCTCTCCTCAAAGGTAAACAATCCGCCATTCTTTTCCGGCTTCCGGGATGTGGCGTCACTGCTTCCAGAACCTTTTTCGGGAGAGCTAGACAAAACCAGAGTTTTCCTTCTCCAATGCGAGCTAGCCTTCTCTCGTTCCCACCACACGTTCTCCTCCGACTCTCAAAAAATAAGTTACGTCATCGGACTTCTCCGGGGAAAGGCTCTTAGGTGGGCAGAAGCCTTCTTCAAACCAGAAACAGTTAATAGTACACCTTTCAGCGACTTTCTCAAACTCTTCAAACTCACGTTTTCCCCAATTAAAAGCGAAGAATCAGTCCGAGCTCTATGGACCATCCGGTTGACTTCCAGACTCTAGGTGAGGAGTCGGTTGCAACGATCCAGCTCTTAGAGGAGTTTTCTACCACGCCTTAAATGAGAAAATGAAGGACCAACTCGTAACCTGTGACGAACCTGACTCCCTGAACAATTTAATCGCCCCAGCCATAAAAATAGATCGCCAGTCCAGAGATAGATCTAGTTAAAGAGCCTCTTCAGTACAGAAACATTCTCATCCGGTTTCTCCTTCACAGTCCTCGACTCCCAGGGAAAACTCCCCACAACCCATGCAGATTGGTCGGACTCGTCACAGCCCACAAGAGAGATAAAGGCGCTTAAATAATAACTGCTGTTTGTACTGTGGGTCATCCCAACATCTAATTGGTCACTGTCCGGTTCGCCCAAAATATTCTCTCCGTCAGTGAAAGTGGGGGTCCTGGCGGATAGACAAAGTTCTAATAGGCTCACAATTTCCTCCACTCTTCTGGTTAATGGAAATAGAACCCCCTAAAAACATTTAGCTCTAGTTGATTCAGGGTCAGAACAGAATCTTATTCACCCAGATCTTGTCACTCTAAATAACATTTCCGTTATTGAACTGCCTAGTCCAATTTCTGTCACAGCTTTGGACGGCAGCGAGATGACTCCCATAACCCACCAAACCCAGCCAGTTACACTCTTTGTCTCAGTAAATTATCACGAACAGATCCAATTCTTTGTCTACTGTTGTATTTTACTTTTTTGGGGCTATTTTATATACAGTTAAGCATTCAGAGGTAAAAGTCTGTTCTATATTATTCATGGTTGTAAAACACATTGTTTACCAGTATTTTAATTGGGGTAAGCTTTTAAGCAATAAAACTCTTGGGTAATTTACTGCATGCTGTAAAACCAGGATGTCTGTAGATTAGGAGCCAAGGCCATAAAACTAGGATGTTTGCTTGAGAGGACCACAAAACCATAAAACTCAGAATGAACTTTTGACTTGGATCCAGGAGGAGGACACTTCCATCTTATGAATGCATAATTCTGGACGGACCAGTCGATGTCAAGACACTTTTTAAAAACGTTCTGATTGGAGCAGATTCCGAGGGAGAAGAGACGCCCAGATTCTGGGAAGTTTTGGATGTCTATAAAGTTATGGCATGAAAAACCATTCGTCGTCAGATGTGTTTATCTGGCCCAGACAAAATGGGCATGTTTCTCCGTAAAACTGCATATCTGTTAATCTGTTTAAAATAAAACTGAGAACTGGAAATTGGCTCCTTGTCTCTGCTTGAACATGCACTGAATTATTTTTTTACAAAAATTTAATTCTACACTACCCAAATAACGACAGTCCCATACTCCTCGGTTATCAGGGTGGCCTTTTATTGTGGGTAGTACAAGGTACACCTGTGCACTAATCATGTCAGATCAGCATCTTGATGTGGCACACCTGTGAGGTGGGTTGGATTATCTCAGCAAAGAAGAAGTGCTCACTATCACACATTTAGACTGATTTGTGAACAATGTTTGAGAGAAATTGTAATATTGTGTATCTGGAATGAATTTTAGATCTTTAAGTCCATCTCATGAAAAATGGGAGCAGAAACAAAGGTGTTGTGTTTATATTTTTGTTGAGTGTATAAATGTATACACAAATTCCAAACCAAACAATTTTTTTGTGTGAACTATTTATTTTCTACTTGGATTCATACCGAACAAACAACATCCTAATGTTAATTAAAAAGTGGTTTCAATTATCTGGCAATTGTAAATTGCCACAGCTCCAAGAAGGTTGGTTTTAGCCATAAATATATTGTGCAAACACATTACTATTATATCTTTAGAATCATTTGAGGTTACTCTCTAGTTGGTCATCCATATAAGCACATAGTATAAAAGTTGTGTAACCTTTCATATCACTTTATCAACTAGTAGGAGAACCTGCATAATTTTTACCATCATGCAACTATGTGTCAACATCAGCGATTATTTGTATGTTGATTTGTCCTGAGTCTCCTACCCACTTGCTCATTATAGGCAAGAAAGGATAAAAATGTCAGCTTAATGTCCAAAATGGGAATACGCTTTGGCAGGAAAATCCTGCAGTAGCCTCAACAGGAACAGAAGAATGGCAGCCATGCCACCCAACATGATTCAACAAATCTGGACAATTAAAAAAAGCCTATTTTAGCTTTTATGTTATTTGAGTACACAATTTTGCATACAGATTTGTTTGTAACAGTGTAATTTAGCCTTTTCTTTGGTTAATGATGTTGACTGTAAACAGGTCATTAGCTCAACCACCAACCCCAGGCTATGTGTGCACCTGACTCCCACATTTGAAGTCCTGACACGATGCTCAGGGGGCATAATAGAAAAAAAAAAGCTCAGAATTTCAATAAATACTTCATTTTTGCTTTGGAGTCTTTCATCATTATTGTCTCGAATGTGCATTGTTCTGCTGTTATGTGGAAATACTGCTGACATATCACTGGAAGGCTTGGACTACCACATTAAACAAACAATGCTATTCAATTTCTTGAAATGGCACAGTGATCACTTTGTGCGTGGTCAGAATTGAATTTTTCTGTAATGTGATATTTGAACTGACTAAATCTCAGAATGGAGAGCGGAGGGAAGGGAAATGCTCATAAATCATTCCTTGACATTGCTGCTTCATTACCCCAAACTCAGTCTCCTGCAACCTCCTTCTGTCTCTCATCAAAACTCCATAATCCCTGTCATAGCTGTTTGGATTGTAGGTTAAAAGTTATTCACAAATAAGAGAAGAAAGAGAATGAGAGAGGATGGAAAGAAGTATAATCTCCTATGCATAGAGCTCTGTTCCAAGAACTCTTATGATAATTACCTCTTCCTAGCTTTCTCTGGTGCCATACCTTTTTATAGATGCTCGGAGGCTGAAATTGGAGCTACTGTACCATTGTGATTATAAAGCTCCAAGTGCACAGAATCACTCTCTGCTCAGAGCACAAGAGAGAAAGAGATAATCATTGGATTTTAGAGGATGCCATCAGGCCCCTTTTTTTTTACCAGAACGGTCGGCTTGATGGATTCAAGTCAAGGTCAAATTTGAAAGCACTGACTAAAAGCTGAGCAGTGTTACAGATCAAATGTTTGGGCAGCAAATGCAAACCAGAGTGCAGCATAAGAAAGTACAGCAGCAGTGGTGTGCTTTTGCGGCAGCAACCCAACACCACGCATGATTTTATTTAAAGGGAAACATAATATTTCAACCCAACTGATGGCGGACAGAACACTGAGGGGTCGTAAAACAAGCAGTAGTATATAATCACAGAAACATCCCATTGGTGCAAATATTTCAGTGAGTGGCATCAATTTTTAATGAGGCGCTTTATTGCCTGCCAACTTACCGACCAAAGCATGTTGAATATAACAAAGTGGATCACACAATAATTTGAAAAACACACAACTGGTCAACTGTATTAATTTATTCATTATCTATTATAGACTGCACTCAAGGGCTTGGAATTTATTGAAAACAGTGCTTAAACTGAAACAGACTGTTTAACAGCTGATCAAAAGTTTAAGACCATATGCCTAAAAAGGGCCAAATCTGTCCAAAAAGTGGATTCATTGTCATTTTCTGTCCGGTAGTCATACTGTCTTAAGGTTCTGATGGCAAATGCAAAAACTAAAACTAAAAAATATCTTTCCCTTTTTGAACATGGTTGAAGTGCATAAGCAGGAGCTGTTGTAGCACAGCATCGTAATGATCCTGGGTGTTATTGAACTAAAGAGTCAAGTGGAAGACCCTGAAAATACATGGCATCTAAGACATAAGCGCTTCAAAAATAAAAACCATCTTCAAGGGCCCCGTTTCCTTGAATGCCACAGAACTGACTCATTTGGACTTTGCAGGACAGCACCAAACATGGAACATTGAAAGGTGGCAGAAATATCTCTGAGAAAAATTTTAACTTGGTCATGATCGTTTCTAACGTTACTGGTAGTGTTGCTTTCGTCAACGAAAATTATGACAAAAAATAGTCGTCAACGAACCTTTATCGCGTGACTAAAACGATACGAGACGTAACATAAATGCTGGTCATGCGACGATGACTATAATTAAATGCATAATGCAATATTGTTGACGAATAAAAACGAAACTAAATGTGGTTTACAAAATAAAAACTATGCTAAAATTTGTCATCGGACTTGGAGATACTGTCGGTACGGATTGGGGCAACTGGAAATTAATTGGATTTGGAACTATTAATCTGGGAATTAATTTGGATTTTTGACTTTAATTTGAACTACAATTTGGCTGAATTAGACTATAAAAGAAACCACTGACAGACTGAAGGGACAGAAAGGAATATTTGATATCTCCCTGCAATCCAAACAATTTATATTTTGGCTCCCATGAAGACCTTCAACCTGGTCCTAATCAAATGTCCCCGAGAAGAATGTCAACAGAGTCTCCTCTCCCCCGTACACTTGCATCTACTGACGCACACACTGACATGGTTACACACACTCACATTCACACACACCGTCTCGCTGTATCCTTAATTCTCTCTCCTGCAACAGGAAGCTGGATAACAGCGCGCCTCGATGGTATGGCGTTAATCTGTGGACTGGAGCTCATACATGCCCATCACTCCTGATGTGTCATTGTTAATGTCTGAATATGTGCTTAAATGTTTGTTGGTGTGGTTTTTTCAATTACCTGCGTTGTGAGTGCTGTACGGACCCACAACACAGGTGAGCGTTTTTTCCCCCTCACCGTGGAACCCTCCCCTCCCCAGATGTGTACTTCTCTATGTTTCATAAATGGGAGCGCCGCTCGGTGGCTGCATGCCCAACAGTGACCTGGATCTGTTTGTTGTTGTTGTTGTTTGTAATGATCTTGGACAGGTTGTACTGTATCTGTAAATTCCTTGTATGCATCATTCTTGTATGTGTCATACTTGGCCATTAAAGCTGATTCTGATTCTGATTCTGATGTCTCTCCATTTTCGTTGACTTAAACGAGACGAAAGACTGTTACAACCTTATTTTGTCTTGTTTAGTCGTGTTACTATTATTATTTTATTGTTTTTCTGTTTCCTGTGTACAGAGCCTGTTTCTCTCGCAGACGACATCACTTCCTCAAGCTCCACTCGAGCGGCATTATTTGTAAGCTGCACCAGTGAGTCTGTGTAGAGTGGTGTGAAAAAGAAAGGGAACGATAACAGATGTTATGCTGAGAGCGGTGCTGCATCCCCTTCTGCTGAAATGCGCATCGTTGTAAACTCACTGATAACGATGAGAAAACGGATTAAAATACCAGCAACGCGGCAGCTTTTAAATATACTTGTAATATTATCATGTTTCTTATGCATGGGCACCCTCAAAACGTAACGTGTTATCGCAGATGAATGTAGAAAAATAAAAAATATCATGGCTTGACACATTTGATATGCCTAATATTTTAACATCAGTGTGTCTCTTCGGTGCGTGGCTGTTTATATCACATTCTCCCCTTGCTAATAGCATGATAGTTTAAGCATATTATAACATCTAAACTTTTTAAAGTAACCATTATAAGGCTGATATGGGCGCCAACAAGACACAGCAGTATGAGTAAGAAAAATGTATATCAGCTTGTAGAGTGCATAATGTTGTTATTGGTTTATCTAAAAACTTAAATAATAGTCTTCATAAAGACTTGTTGGGGGTGGTGGGTCTGTAATTTTTGTAATTATGACGTTCATTATGTTGATGCAGCATTTTATTTATCAACAAAGTACACGAAAATCCTACCTTTTGGTATGTTTCCGTGTACCCCTCTTTTGAAAACTAAAAAAGATAGCACTGTTTTTAAAGGAAATGATAAAGTTATGAATGATGCGTTATTCTGGACATAATTCATTGAGCTACTCCCAGATCTGTAGGAACATTTGTTTGCTTTAAAAGAAAAGGGATGCATATTTCGGCAACTTTAAATTTTACTGCATGCCGTTTTCGGCATAACACCCATCAGCCAGGTGTCTTTGCGAGAAGAAGAAGACATTTGGAAAAATATTAAATACATTGAAGTAGAAAATAAAACCGAATGTCTTGGTGAAAGATGATAAGTGCGGTTGGGAAGGGAAGAACACAACAAACTTGAAGAGACATTCCAAGACATTACATAAAGAAATTAGGATAAGTCGAGACTAAGGCAACAATAATACAGTATAATAAGAACCTTGTTTGAAATAGATTTGGCTAAAAGAAAATTTTGGTTTTGTCTACAAGGTACTTATACTATACTGAATGGGTTAAATAGAATTGCATTACTAAAAAGAGACTAAAATACAAGTTTCATTAACTAAAACTAGACTAAATGTCATCAGTTTTTGTCGACTAAAACTAAACGAAAATAGACTTGTATAATTCTGACTTAAATAAGACTAAAATGCTTAGACTTTAGTTGACTAAAACTTGACTCAACTAAAAAGAGTGTGAACATGACTAAAACTAATAAAAACAAAAATGACAACTTGACACAAAGACTATACTACAACTAAAATTAAAATAGGCTGCCAAAAACAACACTAGTTACTGGTATGATAAGCAGATCCCATCTGAGATCTTTTCTATGCATCACAGTGGAGGGAGCGCTGTAATGGTCTAGGGTGCTTTTTCCTTCAATGGAACAATGGCGCTTCAGGAGGTGCAGGAACATGAAACGGCCACTGGTACTGTCCAGATGTTGCAGGGAGCTTCCCTCATGTTTGAGAGCCCTTGTCTCCATGGTAACGACTTGGTTTTTCAACAGTACACAATGCCTGTAGGACTTCTTCCAAAGAAGAAGAATATTACTGTTTTGGACCATCCTGGGTTTTCTCTTGATCTAAAACCAATTGAAAACTTTTCAATGGATGGAAAGGGAAGTTTACAAAAATGGACAAAACTGCCAGACAGTAAATGCTCTTGGGCTGTCTTTACCACTTGTAGATATGTTCCCATTTACCACATGGAAATGGTTGCATCAATGATGCCAAAACAAATATTTGAAGTGATCAACAATAATTTTGGAGCTACTCATTACAGAGTTAGTGTTTTGAACTTTAATTTCTGTTTTGGGGCGGATTTCCAAGTTTTTTTGGAGGTGTGGTCTTAAATTTTTTTGATCAGCTGTATAACAGCCTATTTCACTTTAAACATTAATTTCAATAAATTACATGCTCAAAAAATGTTTTTTTTTTCTCGCTCCCATTTCTTCTTGTTCCATGTTGAGCTCCACTTGAAACGCTAGAATGCAACCATGCATTTTTTTTTGTGTGTGTGTGCCATATTTTAAGTGATTTTAAACTTTTGATTGGGACTGCATCTTGAGATTAATGTGGGTTAAAACATGAAGAAGTCATGCAGATTTTGTGAAACATCAAGCTCAGTGATGTATATAAAATATATTTGCAGATTTTTATGTTGAAAGTATCTTAAAAGTATTTCATGAAAATGTTGCCTATTCAATGTTTTTCAAAAATATTCACAGGAAATGCAGTTTATGAAGCTGCCATACCTAGCCACAATGCTAATTAACTCACTACTGGCTGGCAATGGCAAAGCAGCCAGTGCAGTAGGAACATTCATTGTATTGCCGGTGATCAGCTGTACTTTCAACAGTGGAGATAGGGAAGATTGGTCTTTAGGTAAAATTCTTGTTTTTAGTTTCTGCTGTAGCGCTAAGACAAATTCCACTGAGTGATATAAGCTATATTTTATGGTTTGGTCAGTGCTCACTTATAAGGTTGTTTTTTTCCAAAGAGATATTTTCATAGATTTTAGCATTTCGGGAACTGCAGTTGTCCCAGACCACAATTATCATTCTTGTATTGTTTTGATGTGGAGTTTTATCAAAAGTATTTTCATCTTTTTACCTATTTTCCGCATATGTAACCATTTAATATGCAACAAAATGTTATCTAAAACAGTGAAAAACTGTTTTACTGAATCACAGAAAAAAATTATTAGATTTTATGGGTTAAAGTTCTTTAGGTTCTATATTTTTTCCATGTATGCATCTCATGAAAACGTACCTTTTCAGAATATTATGAAAATGAATACCTCCCAAAATACAATGGGTCGTTGTCGATTAGGCATTCTGTTACTGCCGCGAGCCAAATGACCAAATCACTCATTTTCTTCAGATTTTATTCTTCATAAGGGGTTATGATTAACTTAATACTCAATTAAACCATTATTAGTTGTATTACTTGTATCAAAGTTAGTTGTATCAAACACGTCTATGGCAATCCAAGCAATGGGTGTGGTGAGATGAAGCAATGTCATTCTGTCATAGGAACAAAAATTATGTACCACTTACTGAGACCATTGTTTATCTGTGTAATTGACATAAAGGTCAAATAAACATAATAATCTGGGTGTTTACCTAAACAATTAACTGAACTGGACACACAACTGTAATTCACTATATAGGGCAGATTCTGAAGATTACTTGCAGAAGGGTCTGCAGTCAAAAGAGCAGGGGGTGCTAGAAGACCTTTTGGTTTATGTTGTTTTCGGCTGGCACAGCAGCGGAAGAGCTGCAAATAATAAATTGTGTAAGCTCATAAGTAAGGTCAAGGATCCCTCTTTGACTTTATGTAAATACTATAACAAAGTAGATCTCTTCCAGAAATAATGTCACTCTTGGACAATGTATACCACCTGATGAATGACATCGTTATAGCACTGGAGAGCTCCTTTAGGAGGTACACAGTTTCTCAACTGAAGGAAAATTAAAGGATTGTTCTATTTTATATGTTTTCTAGCAGTGGTGCACATGTGCACTCGATATTGAATATAAAAGATGTGATGCTGTAAAACTTGGCGAAAGATCATACCTTATATTGTGTTTTATTAGATGCAAAAATTGTATTTTCTTAGGCCATTGAAAGGCATATCACTCTAACAAGACAATGGTAAAGTGTATGAGGTAAATGCTAGTCAGTCTCCAAAACATGCAAAATTCAAACAAACCAGCTACTGTATATTATACTACAGTGAAATTTAGCACAACTACAAAAGAATTTTAAAGATGGATACAAATCAAACCTAATCAACACACATTATGCAGTTTAGCTTTAGTGTGTATATAGCTCAAGAAATTAGTTATGAAACACTACGGCAACCAGGACAGACAATTTGGATCATTACTCACTTGGTCTATATATTAACCCAACAAAGTCACCTTTGGAGGTTGAGAAATCTTATTATTTGAGTTTTCATGTTCCATTTATCATTATTTACACAGAGCTCTTGATGTGATAGAATAGATTTATTTGTGAGGGACTTTGTACATCAATAGGTTTGCTGTAAATGCACCGGAGTTAGCCTAAAGACAATTTTTCATCTGTAGTCCCCGGACAGGCAAGAAAAAAAAAACAGAAAAGCTACAAGCAATATAATCAGACACTGAATAATATAATACTAAAGTCTAAAAGTACTAACATTTACATAAAATATTAATCATTAAGAGAAACAAAACAGTTATCACCCCCCACCACAAATTATCGTTAAATAATTTATATCAATATATTTAGAAATCAGAATGTGAGTGAAGGCTATGCTGTGGAATAGTGCAGAGAAGCCTCAACAATTTCAGTATTCAGTGCACAACGAGTCACAGTTTAACATTTAAAGCGCTGCCCCTAATTAGGTAATGTGCATTTCTTTCATGTAAAACTTAGCCGTCTACTAATAACCAACGCTAAGAGCCGAGCTGCTGTGAGGGGATTTTAACTCAAAGGAGGTCACTGCTGCTGTGGATGCAGTGCAACACAAAGTGCCCCACATTACCAACCCCAGGGTTTTGTCAATAGTGATGAAACATCTCAGCACAACAGCGTGAGCTTTTCAGGTCATGGCAATGTGGCAAGGGGGAAACAGGCACTGCCACCCATCCTGTTAACTCCAAGTCAGGTCTGCAAGTCTTCTTACGCAGTGACAGGAAGTAAGTGGTGAGCGTTGAAGCTCTATGTCGGCGGCAAACCGACCAATGAAGCAGCACATAATTTGCACGTGTTCGGTTTAAGGGCTCATTAACTTCAAATCTGATGAACAATTACCGCACTGAACATAGGGAAAGAAACAAACTCAAGCTCTGGTGGCATTTCAAATCAGTGTGCTTACCCAGCACTGTTGTAAGTGATTCATCTCCTGAGGATGAAAGCAAACAAATGCTGCTTGGAGAGATGTCTGATCGTAACCGTTCCATGGATTGAATTTACCCTTGGCTGCTTTTTCTCCCCCTTACTCTCATTCTCGCTGTCTGTCAGTGTGTGTCCATCTGCCCAGCATGTAAGCACACATTGCAAATGTCACTCATGACTGTCAAAGCAATGCCGCAGCAATCACCTCCACCTTACCCAGACTATAATGTCTCAGTCTCATGAAATACTAGCGAGTGCACTACTGTCAGTGTGCCCTTTTTTTATTGCTTCAATATATGTCCTGGCAGAAGATATACAACAACACAGCCATGACCCATTTAGATAGGTGTCAACTCCTTTCGCACCAACACCAGCTTTGGCAATCGAAGACATACAAGAAGCCTTCAGCTGTTTGCAGCAGCTAATCTGATGTGATACGTGGGAGGAAAGAGTAGTTGTTCTGCAATATTTGGTAAATATTTAGAAACTTGCCCAGACACAATAAAGGAAACAAAGATTATTTTGAAAATGCTTGTCAGTGGCATAAATATAATTTATTGTTGCTTTTTAATCATGGATTTTAACTGCTCCTTTTTTGGGGGGTTGAATATTAAACTGAAGAGAGGGCTGATGTTTGGTTCAGGGCTCATTGCAACATGGATGTTGTTTAGGTAGGGACATAAAACGTCAAAGTATTTAGTGAATAGGCGATATGTAAAGCCGGCTAATATGAAACTTTAAAAAAAGTTCACTTATTTTTCAGTTAATTGCTCAAATCAACTAAAACTTTCTGACTTAGTAGCTGTTAGCTTTTCACTGGTTTCAGGATTTTTTTTCTACAAACCGCACTGTTATAGGATTTTTTTCAGATAAGAGAATTGTTACTGATATAAAATTTACACTCAACACATTTTTAAAATATTTAAACTGTTACTTTAATATCAACAAGATGGACCTCGGGGGAACCCCTTGCTCCATAATCACCAGCAATACATTTGGGAGCAAGGCTTTAGACTTACACAAGACAAGGAAAGAGCTTTTTAGCTACACTGGGAAGATTTTTGTGAAATCAACATTAATCATTCAAAGACCATCAAAGAGATTGTTGGCTATATTATGCTTTGGGGAAAGTTCGTTCCAGAGGCAACAGTTTGTTATCCAAAGTGCTCAGGTAAAGTAGTACATCTTCCTCCAGACTGTCTGACTTCACCTCATATCAACCACTAACTTGATTGAAACTACAAAACAATAGGATTTTCAAAGGGACAATAACCCCAAGCAAATTAAAACTGGAATGGACTCAACGTGACACATAGAGACTGAAAAAAAAGATGAGCTGGTGCCTCAACCAATTTAGCAGTTTTTCTCTGAAGTTAATGTGGGCCATTAAAACCTGACCAAACCGTACCAGATGTCAAGCATTGCGATAGCAGCATCTTGCTTTGGAGCCATTTTGCTGCAAGTGGTGCTGATGCATTGCAACAAAATGAGATAAAGAATGAAGGACTGCTTCCGATTTCTGCAATTTCCCATAAAAAATAGCATTGACATTAAAACAATGACTCAATGCAATCTGCTGGGATTCCTTGAATAGAACACTTTTAAACTGATACGAATGTATGTATGACTGAATTGAAATTACTTGTCTTGTAGAGTTCACTGAGATGGCATCTGTTATGAATCGGTTACATAAAGAAACTGAAGTGAATACACCATATTAGATTTCCCTCAACTTGCTAATGGTCCTCCACAATAGATTCAAACTTGTGCACCCTTATTTTATTATTCCATGTAGCTGAAATGTTGTACAATTATACCTACCTGGAGAAGAAAAGCGAAAATGAACCATTTCAGTCCCTAAGTTCAAGACTTTTACACTGCATGTAAGTTTTTGCCCAAAACTGAACCTAGAGGTAAAATTCTTTTTTTTCTTCCTCCCTATATAATATTTTTGCTCCTTGTTGCTTTACACATTCAGGGCTGGTTTGTGTCACAATTCATTATGTATATTGTATATTATAAGAAAAACATGTCCTGTTTTTTTCTTCACCCTGAGTATGAACCCTTTGTATTCATGGCATGGATGAGCTATACAAACTAATAAAGTACTTCCCACAAAAGAAGGAGAAGGATGATTTTAATTTATAAAGTGTCAACTGTTCTTGAGAAGCATATCAAAATCCTGTGGCAGGTTGAAATTAAGAGTGCGCTCGCTTCTCTTGGAGAGCTTAGGTCCCTTTTAGTCTAGAGATAGCTGTCTCATTACTATAGAAGATCTGAACTCTGGTGCATGTCAAACATGTCAATGAAAACACTTCTATCTGGTGATCCTTCAAATCTATTACCATTTCTATTAGCAATTCAATTTAATATTGCTCCAATAAGAATATTTTATGCCCTTATATAATATTCATTCCACACATTTAGGAGAGGTCCAGGGCTCAGAACTGTTCTGTTGATTCTTAAAGTGAGCTTCACGTTTCGAATTTCACTTCACATTTTCAGAGGACTGCTTTAATCTTAAAATGCCCCTATGGTATACTGACATCTATTAAAATGACTGAAAGTTTTGCACAGAGAGGGCTGTGCTCTTAATGATGTGGCTTTCACAATTAGATGCATACTGTTTGAACTGACATAATGAGATATAGGCTGAATTGAACAAATTGGTGAACCAAGGAACCAATGGATCCCATGTGATCTAAATATGACGTGACACAACACCACTCAGCATATTGGGAAAGACAAAAGAACATACTCTTCAACCATTTAATTTTTTTGTTTTTACTTAAGTCACTAATGGGTTATAAGAAAACATACCTAATCTTCATATTGACATTTAGAACAATAAGTCAAATGTTTAAAAGGACAAAAATGATGCAAATTATAGAAGAGGACCCATTTTTATCTTGGCATCAGGGGCAGTGAGGAGGATGGCGAGGGAAGTAAAACAATATCTAAATCCCACAGATGAATTGAATTGAATAATCCATTATTGTCCCATGAGGGGAAATTCAGTTAACAGTACAATCTGTCCAAGATCATGAAAAAAAAAACAGCAGTACAAAATGGCTACAGAATGGCTTCCCCATGTATGCAGATAAGAAACAGATACATGAGGTCAGGGAAGGTCCATGGTGGGGTGAAAAAAAAAAGCGCTCAGCTGTATTTTCATTTCTTATTCTGAATCAAAAGACAGGTAATAAAAAAACACTCCTTTAACATTTTAGCACATATTCAGACAATGACAATTACACATCAGGAGGGGTAGGCGGGGAATGTGAACCCCAGTCCACAGTAGGTGCGCAGCAATCTGGTGCGCATTCCCGCTGCTTATCTGGGTGGGAGCGAGCGTTTGGGTGCAGCTGGACAGTTGGGCTGGTGTGTGTGTCCGTATTACATGTGAAAATGTGCGTCAGGAGATGTAGAGGGGTAGGGGAGTAGACTCTGTTTATTTTCCTTTAATGGGCATTTGATTGTGGACCAGTTGAAGATCAAGAAGATCAAGGGTCTAATTTATCAGCAGTTTGCGCTTGTTAAACCCAGCAGAAACTGCACAGTGTTGAAAAAACAGGCTTTAGCTGATTTACTAACATAGCACAGAGAGCATTGTGCCTGTTAAACCCGCTACAAGATGCATGTTATCAAAAGATGTGCCAAGATTTTTTACTGTTGTGAAGTTTACCACTCCTGTATTATGGGAAAAATCTATTATTCTTATTAAGCAATAATGTTTTAAGTTTATTCCCATACATACACAATAAAGCTGTCCAAGTTAACGTTCTCACACTGGAGCTCAAATAATGTTGGGAAAAACTATTATACTATATTATTAGCCAAATATATTGGCTCAGTTATTGTTTATTACCTAGGGAAAATAAAACATTTACCTTAGTAAAGATAAAATGATCTTTGGATTAAGTAATGTTTTGTTTAAAAAATATTTGTATTAGTAGTCATTAACCTTTGGAAAATTGCTTCTTTTTATTGATTGATCATGGCAGTTATCAATCGAATTTCAGTATTTGATGTATTAAGGCAGTTTTAAACATGGCTAATAAGATAACTTTTCTATGTTTGAACAATTTTAAAACCAATCTGTATTTTGAATACCATCAATAGCAATCTTTGTTGTTTCTGAAATGCAGGCCTAAAGCAGGACATATTGGTTCTCTGAGTATGTGGACTACCGCTTAAAGCCACTCAGATTTATTTATGAAACATCAAACAAGGAAAATGAATTCCTGTCAGATTGAGTAACTCAGGGTGCAGGATTTAAAACGACTATGGGTCAGGAAATATTTGAAAACACTGGTTAAACCTACAGGCTTTTAGTTGGCTTCATGGATGTTGGGGATGCAGGTAGTTCACCTTTGGCTAACGGTCGCCTCGTCCTCTCCAATTTGGCTAAGCAGCAATGACCTCCACTTTATTTTGCCAAAGACGCATCATGAATCCATGCACCTAGTCCTCCTCTCTCTAGCTGTGGAACACCCTGGGTATAACTCATTGGGTAGCAGTGGCCACAGATTCCTCATTTGAATACTGCTCCTTGAGACTCTTATGAATTGCTAACCCAATCTTAGCGCAATACAAGGACAAACCACAGACACAAAATATTTGCCAAGCATGCAATTTTGTGCTCCTTAGTAGGAATTTGAATAAATCAGGCCCCAAGTTTCTATAACAATCCTTAGACATCTATCCACCATTGGTTTGGGAGACATTTAAAGGCCACTTCGTAACTTTCACACCATCAAAACACATATTTTCCTAAAGTTTATGTGACACAACACCGAGGCCGTCACTACATGGGAGGGTCACGTTGATGTTTACTGTACTATAGAACTTTTCACCTGCGGACCGCTTCTCCGAATGTACTGACCGATTTTCGCTTTACAGCAGTACGCTATGTGATTTAAATTATATAAACAAAGCCACGGTTTTGAGACTTGAGCCATGGCAGATCCACCAATGAAACCAAATAAGATGCTATCAGAAGAAGTCGGGAAAATAAACTGTTCCAAAGCTGATAGCTGCCAGAGGTTCACCACTGGTGAAGGCTTAGTAACCTCTGATTCATACCGGGCAAACAGATGTGCCCGTTGTTAACCCCAGAGCTGGACACTGAGCTGAGCAAGCTGAGCAAGCTTCTCAACCCGATAGAAAACGCTATCAGAAGAAGCGAGGAAACCTACCGGCTACCGGAGCAAAAAAGCTGCCGGAGCTTCACAGCTGCAGAAGGCACATTATGATGATTCATACTGCAGCACATCCGTTCTACACCCGGTGTGAATAAGAGGAAAGGAGAGTTACAGTGTTAGGTAAGCGGAGCAGCAAGATGGGAGAAGGCAGGTGAGAGAACAATTCCTTCCCTTTACTGCTGTGAAACATTTTTTTTGTCAAACTGTTTCTGTGTTTAGGTCAACATAGGATTAGCTTCTAAATCCCAGTGTTACAACTTTTTAGTTTTGTCTGGTCACGCGCTGTGAGTGAGACATAGAGCAGGATGTATGGATGGTGAACTAGCTGTGTTGCTAATGGATTGGTAAATAATAGATTTACTTACTTGCTTGCTCCGGGTTTTTTTTTGGTGATGATGATGTGATGCAGTCCTGTGGAAACTGTTTGACGCTTTACCAACTGACGATGTTAGTTTTATGTTTTTTGTTTTGCTGGCAAGCTTGTAAAACTGTCAGTACACTTCTTCAGAATAGCTCTATAGAAATTTCCACTTCGGCTTGGTCTTGCTGATAGCCGCTATGACAGCCCCTATGTTGCGGCCGTATTTATGTTTGTTTATGCATTTTGTTTCACTGTATAATTTCAGGATATTTCGTGTTGAGTTACCGCTGCATTAAAGTGCGCATTATTCAGTTAAAGTTATGTTTTCAGACCTAATTTATCGTTAACTCATTAGCAGAAGTGGCTTCATTGATATTCAGAATATTAGGTCATGATGACAGTGCTGTGCCAAGATAGTTATCCCCATCAGAAATTGTATCCCCAGAAAGGAGCGCACACTCATGCACTAAAGCAGTGTCTGCTTTCCTCCACTGTTTTATGGTTTATCAACTGAGACACAATTAGTTTGTTTTGTTGTTTTAGCTGACAAGCTTGTAAAACGGTCAGCACACTTGTTCAGTTGTGCTTCATAGAGATTTTTATGACAGTGACATTAAGCCTCAAGCAATGAGAGGGCGACAGAAGGCAAATATCTGCAAAGTTATGGAGTGTGTCTGGAAAAGTTCTCTTCTGTTTTACCATTGCAAAAGTCAATGTGCACAGTTTTGCTAATGTTGCTTCAGGGTTTAACTGGAAGCATGCAGTTTGATCAAATGAAGGACTGAACTTGTAAAAGACAGGATGAATCTGTAGAATTTACTGTCAAGTGTATGGAGCTTCTGTGATGGTGTGGGTCTGTTTCTATAGTAAAGTTTCTGGGAACTTTATCTGAGTGGTTTTCATTACAGATATAACACAACCATTTAAACAGCACATTGATCCACACACCAGTTTACCGGGCACAAAATCTGATGTCTTTCCATGGGTAATTTAATCCCAAAAAGAGTATTTTTATATGCTCTTACTCTTTCTCCATCTATTCATCCATCCCTGGATACATTGCGAGTCCATCACAGCTAAAGGAGTGTCCTATTGACTATTTTTTAAAGTAGTACTAGTTAGGCTACCAATACCTGTAACATATGCACTTTTGTCAAAAACAAATGATCAAAATTAATGTTCATTATTTAAACTTTTGATCCCCTAAATCCATAATTCTCAAACTGTGGTACCTGTATCACCGGTGGTACGAAAGCTCTTCCAAGTGGTAGATAGAGGAAAATCCTAAATACTTTTTGACAATAAAATACATTTAAAAATGTACCATTCACACACACTGTGGGTGGCAAGAAATACCAATAAATAATCCTCATCAGGAGTAAATAAGCATTCTTTGTTAATTGCCTATAGTTAAAGGGTAAGCCTTCTCTACTGTATGTTTAGGTTGGTCATGATCATGGTACTTGGAGAGCTCGACATTTTCTTAGCCAGGTAAAAAGTTTGAGAAATACTGCCCTAAATAAATGTTTTCAAATTAAAATATGTGCTTTTTCTAAATATTTTAGAGCAAGGTTGTTTTACACACACACACATATATATATATATATATATATATATATATATATATATTCAATATTTAAGCAACTCTTTCAACAAAATAAAAAAATCTAACTGAGAGGATTTATTTTTGCCTGTTTCTTCTTCTAATATGCAAATTAGGTCAAAGTTTATCAATATTCAAAAATGTCTAAGAGCTTTTTTCTAAAATAATAAAATTGGTGCATGTAATTTTACCGAATTTGACTCTTTTACTAAGAAGTACAGAAAGTGAGTAAGACACCATTTTCCTAGTGGGAAGGTAATATTATTATTTATTTAGCCCTAAATGGAAAAAAACCTTGAGAATCTTTAGAGGGAAGTGTGAATGGGTCCAGCTTTGCATTGTGTTCCACAAACAAGGCTTTACCTCCCTTGTTTGCAATAGTGTCTTTTTCACTTCTACTCCTACTGGTTTAAATATGGAACCAAATACTTTGTCATGGTGAGGCAGAAACATTTAATAAAAAAGGGTTTTCAGCTTAGAGCTGTGCGTCTAAATCCAAAGCTAAGCAACAAGGGATTTCCCTCAAATCCCAAAGGATCCCTCATTTTTAACATGTAAACATTTTAAAGCCCTTCAAATTTCTTCAATTTTTCGAGAAAAAAAATAAGAAAATAGCTGACCTGTCACTCAGTCCTGCTCAGCCTCGCCCTCCAAACCCAAGCAAACCAATAGCATTCAACAGTTTCCTGGAAAACAAGTGGATTAACTTTATCGCCTCTTCAGGGAAATGTTTCACACTGACCACTCTCATTGTAAACATGTAATGCCTTGTCCAAGTTAGCAACAGTAACTAAGGAGGGTGGGCTTAGCAGGACTGAGGACCAGTCAAACGTAAAGCAGAAGGTAAATGATAAATACTTCCACATTTTTGTATAAATTATCTGTAATGTGTGTTGCACATTTCCAGACAGATTTAGAGTTTGAGTAAGGTAGGGGTCTGCAACCTATGGATCTGTAGATCAGAGTTTCCTTTGGGTTCTTTTTGGTGGAAATAACTAATGTGTCTAAAAAATAGATATAAAAAAAATGGAAGCTTTTCTTTATGGAAATGGAATTAAAATGCCACAACAGAAGGACACTAAGCACATTTCTAACAATAAAACAAAAAATATAAATAAAAGTTTGGTCCCTTAAAATTTAAACACATTCCCTATGGTATATATTATACTTTACATATTATATATTTGTTGCAACAATGACTCTCTGTCTTATTAAAGGTTGGACACCGCAGACTAATTCATTGTAGCAAACAAATAAACTTTAACCAGGACTATTAGAGCCAGTTAGCCCTATTCTTGTAGGTTTTGCTGACTGTGAAATGTTTTTTACAATGTTGTCCTGTATTTAGCTTTATCTATCTTTGCATCCACTTTTTATTTTTATTGTACATTCATTAGAAAAACATTACAGCATGATGCTGCTACCAGTATGCCTCAAAGTAGGAACGACGTGTTTAGGGTGTTCGTTTTCCTTTCATTATTACCATTTTCATTGGCCGTCTTCTTCAACCTGTTTACTGTGTCCCCTTCTGACTAAACAGGATTTCCTATGGCGATCTTTCAACAATAGCTATCTTTCAACAATGGCTTCAATTGAAAATGGAATACTCTTCTACCTGAACTACAAATCTGAACCAGAGCCAACATGTGCTTATGTGATGAATGTTTCCTTGCCTTCTAACCTTCAGCCATGTTGTTGACTCTGCACAAACAATGGGTTGTATCATTTTGCATCTACATGGGACACTTTTCACCTGATTTTGAGATGAAAAATAATGTTTTATTGTTCATTTCAGTGGATATGTCTTGCTACTTAACTACAATATTGAATACATCAGTAAATGCACAGACTGTAAAGACTCGGAAATGCAAGGCACTGAAGGAGGTGATAAACAGATCAATAGAGGAAATTAGCACCTCATATGCGCAGCTGTGGATGAAGAGAACAGAGAGGGAGGCAGAGCAGATGACAATGTGTATCATGGTGGATTCAGTTAGCTGCCAGTGCCCTGTTCCTGTGGGGAACGATTTGCTTGTTTCCCCCTTGGCTCCTGCTGTGGTGGCTACGCCGTCACCTCTTCTACGCTCAAAATAAAGAGGCATCTGCTGGGGGGATATCACCTCTCAGTTTGCCCTCTCTACCCTCAGATCCCTCATCTCCTGTGTCATAACCTCTGAAAAGCCCATGCCGTGCGGCCATTACCACAGCACTAAGGCTTTAAGCAGGGAAAAGATGGATCTCAAACCTCTCTCCAACCAGAGCTCCACATATCCCTCCCCTCTTTATTCAATGCCATTATTTACCTTGCTGCCTGCCCACCCATCCTGTCTAGTGTTTCTCCTTCACTGCTTCTCTACCTCTTTTGTTTTTGTTAGCCACTACAGTACCAGGGCTGTAAGAAGATATAAATATCTGGAGGCGTGAGCCACATCCAATAAAGGAAACTGATGTGAAAGGCTGTGACAGGCGATCCCAGTGTTTGAGGGGTGTGAAGGCGATTTATTCGCTCAGTTAAGGTTGGTAAGGCCTTAAAGCAGCCCACCAGACGGGGAAGATAAATGGAAATGGATTCTAGTGAGGCATTGCATTAGAGGCTATGGCTCAGTATTTGCTGTAAAATTAAACAGTTGTCCCTTGACCACTCCTGTTTCACAGCTCGATATGATCGATGACTAGCAGAACAAAACATTTTCGGGTTACATGCTAAATGACAGTCTCTGCTAAATGAATTCAAAGCCAATCTCTAAATGACTTGTGACACGGGCTTAAGCCAATCGGCTGTTAGTACTATCAGATAGATCCCTCGCCCATACGTCAGCCCTAATTGCACAAACTCAAATGGGACGAGCAGCCGTGACGTGCTTTGATGGGGCTTTCACAGCAGGACCCAGCAGGTGGCTAGAAAGAAACCTGAAAGGGACTCGTCACTACTCCTCCATATCGCACCTTCAAAACCATCCTGTCATATCGCCAGGCCATCACAAAACAGCTGTTCGATTTGCCTTCCACGGTGCAGAACATCAAAGAACAGGTTTAAAGGCAGACCTCAAAAGCACTTTTTTTCCTGGAATCTTTAAAGAACTTGTGTGACTCAGCATTTCATTCTGGGTTTGTACATTTTGCATGTTTATGAGTCACAAAACACTGGCTACAGCAGGCTGAAGAATTCCAACAAATTCTTTACCAAGGCCTGGAACCACCTGGCTTTATTCATTTGTTCGAGGGCACATATCTCATTCCATTATGGCTTATTTCCCTATCGCATGACAAACTATGTTCCTGGAAATTAAAATATGCAACAGTACACCATTTTAAGAGATAATTGCTGAAGTCTCTTAGCAACTCAAAGAGGGAGTGAATTAATAGAACCATAAGATAACACGTTAATATATTCCTTTGGCTCAATTAGCTACTATTTAATAATATGGTAATCTCATTTCTCATGTTACCCACTTCTATATTAGGAGCCCTTTCTTAAGGATTTCCTTCATTCTGGATCAGTAGGTCAAGTTTTTAGTCCTTGGTCACAAATAGGATCTAATTAAAATGTGATAAAAGGACACAGTAGTGACATTTGCATAGCTTTGCAAACTGATTCAGATCCCTTTAACTTGTTTTTTACATTTTTTCACATTACACTCAAACCTTTTAATGTTATAGATACTATACTTGACCTTTTGGCTCCTATACAATATTTTTCCAAAGTATGACTTATTTTAACACATTTGTATGTTTTTATGCAGGATCTTTGTGGAATTAAAACAACAAAATTACACAAGGGATCAATGTTTTCTGCAGTAAGATCACTGTGTAATGCTCTTGGTTTTTTAGGTTTCTTTTTTAAATATTTTTTTCATAAATAGTGAAATTATTCAGCTGGCCCCTTCCTTCTTATAAATCCTTTTTTTTGGATTTTGCACATTAATAAAGGTTCATGTTTTTCTTTTCTTCCGTTGTTTCCAAGGGGCGATTGGTTCTCTTTTTCCAAGGAATTGAAGCAGAGACTCCAGCAACACTTGGGAGTGTAAACATTTTTTTTTTTTGGATGACCAATCTTTTTCAGCCCATGGCCTTCATCAGGGTCATGTTAGAATAAAAAAAAAAAACATATTTCATTTATATAGGACATTTTGCATGCGTTACTAGGTAATTTCCTAAAACAATTGTCTTCAGTAGACCAATCAATAAAGTATAAATCAAGTTAATGAAATAAAGTATAATAAAGCCTACTCATGATCAAAACAATGTACAAAAATAAACTATATTCAAAAAAGAAAAAAATAGGAAAACAAAAATGAGAATCTATGTAATGTGTATCTCTTATATTTGTTTTCCCTTTTTTACTTTTTCATAAATATTCATTCTCCCTGTGCAACTTGGTGTTTCGTGAAGTCTCACCAGCAAAGACAAAAATGATCTTTTTCCAAGGCACATAACATATTTAAATATACATTTTGTACATTTTTATTTAGTAGGAGTGAAATAGTACGTGGCATTAGGGCCTCAAGTTTATCAGATAATATTTTGACAAAAAAGAGCAAAGCAAAAGGAACATACCAGGCAGAGATAAAGTTATGGAGCAATTAAAAGCAAGGCATGAGTTTAAAATAATGTCAACCTTTAGACGTCGCAAAGAGCCCTTTTCAATTCTGTATCTGAGAATGAAAGGAGGAAGGAATAATTACAAACCCTGCTTTGTTTCAGATACTTTAGACTTCATTAATCAGAGAAGCAGATGAGTGGCTCTCAGACTGCAGGTTTACTGGTAGTTCCTAGCAGTTCTAAAAGTAGAGTGGGAGGCTCCCAGTTTTAGTCCGTGAGATAGACCCCCTTGTTTTCTTATAAAATCATCCTTTTTGATAAAGCATATAGTTAGAAATCCTCAGGATATCCTGAGCTGTCTCTGTAGTTATGCTGCTATAGGCTTCAACTGTTGAGGAACAGATTTCCCACTTTTCTTCACCCCCTTTACTTTTCTCTTCTACTTCTCTTCAGATGGCTTTTTTTGCTGTTATTTCGGCTGGTAACCTTGTTTTCTCCTGGTGTTTTCTCTCCATAGTAACTCTGCCTGGTCTGGTATCCTGCTCAGCTATAACGGCCTGCTGGATGGGGAGCATCGTTATGATGATGTTCCCAGTGACTGAACATCCTCCATCTCCTGTTTTCAACTTTTTACTTTTTTTAATATAGAAAGTACTCTTATATCAGTTCCTTTAGTTCTTTATAAATCCAACATGCCAATAACTCAAATAAGAAGAAAAGTGAAAAAACAAAATGTAGTTTATGAAAAAATAGAAAAAACAACAACATTGTGACCAGAGAAAATCAACGAAAAGAAAATGTAGGCATGTTCGAAAGGGAGTGGGCAGAAGCCGAGCTTATTTAAACTCACCCCTTGTACTTCCCATACCCTTTTACAACACAATTATGAAATGTATCTATACCAAGATAAGGTTATCACCATAACAAAATAATAATGATATTATCATTACATTTTTTCTCGTTACCATTCTTATCAATATCATCACCAATTCTATACTCCTCTTATTAATCTATAATCCTTAAATTCAATTCACACTGTATTTGTGGCCATTTTTTTGGAGTGCTTTAAACATAAGAATATTTTGACATTGATTGCTTTCCTTTTTTAGAGTGTTCCATATTTTTACCCCACACACAGACACACCAAAACTCTTCGCTGTGCTTCGCACCAGTGGTAATTTAAATTTTATGTCTCCCCTCAGACTGTGTGACTTCTCTTTAATTATAAATAGCTTTTGTATATTGACTGGTAAGAGTTTATTAAATGATTTGAAGAGAATTTGTGCTGTTTGATATTTAATTAGGTGATGTAATTTTAATAATTTTGATTGTAAAAAAGTTGGTGTGTTTGAGAAATCCAGCGTTCTTTATGATATGAAAAGCTCTTTTTTGTAATATGTAAAGGGAATATAGAGGACATTGATAACTATTCCCCCATATTTCAGCACAATAAGTAAAGTGGGGGAGAACTAAGGAGCAATACATTATACGCAGACTATTAACTTTTTGCAATTTTTGTTTTTGTGTATCTGATGTGAGGTTTCCATGACAGCTTGCTGTCTATTATGATTCCCAAGAATTTATTTTCTCTCACATTTTCAATTTGAACACCATTTATGTTTATCAGGAGCTCAGAATTTATTGCTTGATTACCAAATATTATTGCTTTTGTCTTATGTAAATGTTATGATAAGTTATTACTATACATCAATCGTTTTACAATACTTATTTCTTCATTAACAGTTTTAATAACTTAATAATTTAGGTAATCGTCACTACTACAACATGTGTTATCATCTGCAAACAAGACCAATTTTAATGATTTTAATATTGCAAATATATAATTAATGTACAATATGAACAATTTAGGTTCAAACACTGATCCCTGGGGTACACCACAAGCAATGTCAAGACCTTTAGATGGGAAGTGACCGATATTGACTTATTGAACCCTTCCACGTGGATAACTTTTTAGCCAGTTCAGTGGCACTCTTTTGATACCGTATCACTTAAATTTATTAAACAGGATTGAATGATTTATAGTATCAAATACTTTTTTAAGATCAATAAATATTCCAAATGCATTTTTTTTTTTCAAGTGCACTGGTGATTTCTTCAACTGCATCAATTACTTCTTTCTGTGTTCTTTCTGCTCTGTCCTCTCAACCCGCAAGATTGTCGTGGTGAGATGGTCGCTTGTACTGAGTCAGGTTTTGCTGGAGTTTTCTTCCTGTTAAAGGGGATTTTTCCTCTCCACTGTCACCATATGCTTGCTCAGTATGAGGGATTGTTGTGGTTGGAGTCTGCATGCTTTGGCCACAACCTCACGTCACGGACTCAACGCAATCTGCAGGGATTTCTTAAATAAAAAACTTTTAACTGATTGAAATGTTTGTATAATTTTATTAAAATTACTTTTCTTGTAAAGTGCCTTGAGATGATATCTTTTTTAAATAGCACTATATAAATAAACTGGACAGAATTGAATTCCTAGTAACTCAAGAAGAGCAATCCATAGATCAGGTGAGAGAGCACAGATTATCAGTTAGCTCCAAAAAATTGATATATCTAACAGAGTGCCAAGAAGAAAAAACAAAACAAAAAAAAACTAGGAGTTTTAAATAAAAATTTTGCTGAAAACCTTTAAAAAAATTAAAACAAAGAACGTGCTCTAGTCATATCAAAATATTTTACATTTGTTATAGCTGTTTTACATTGTGTGCAGTGTGGAGTGCATGAGTGATAAAGTGTTATGAACTTGCATTATTCATCCAAATGTAATATTTACCTCGTTGGGCAGAGCCACAACAATACATAATACACACACCAAACACAAATGACATTGCCCACAAGGCTAAAGGTCAGAGAGTTTAGAATTCCTAAAAGAAGGCAGCCCTAGTACTGGCAGCATTAACAGCTTGATAGCACTAACTACAGTGGTACAATGCTAGCCTCCTAAGATTAAGTAACCTAGAAGAACCTAGAAGATATTTACATCTTCTGATTTGGATGGATTAAAACGTGAAAACTTTCAATGGCATAAACATTGAGCCTCTAAACCTTTCTGAAGCTGTGATGTCCTTCAAGTATGAGAAAAATGCTTTAAATGCGGCTTAAAATGCAGATATGCTGACCTGCCTGGAAGCTTCAGATGAAAACACTAATAAAGAAAGCCAGGGGGGAAATCTGAGTAAGGTAGTGTTAATTGACCTGACAGACACCTCTAGTGTTTCCCACCGGAGAAGGCTGGTGGCACAAGACTTTGATCAGACAAGGTGTTTTGTTATTTTAATGTCTGACAGGAATTCTCACCCTTCGTTCCTTCACATCCCCTCACATTCTCTAAATAATGCCGCTCTGTCTATGTCCTATTTTTTTTCCTAGTCACCAATCCCAGTGGCACTGTCCCCAAAAAGCCTGCTTCATCAGTTGAAGATGGAGGATGTGGACAGCAGAGTAGTTGTCAGGGTGCGTGTTGTCCCTCTAAAGAAACAAAACGTAGACAAGCTGTAATTTGCATCAGCTCCAAAGTCCACACCGGAGAGATTCCTACACATACCACAGCAAATTCAAAAACAACAAAATAACCATTAAAGAGGGTTTATGCGTACATTTATCAGATCAAGCACACAACCTTGGAAACATCTGTCCACTGCATCTTTCACAAGGATCTTGCATTTAACAGTATCACTGAGGACAAGACGCACTTCACCTCTTTGCATCAAGTGCCTCTCGGGGTAGGGGGGCAATGAGCGAGTGGTAATTAGGTTTGATTTAATGCAGTAATGTATCCACCACAGCTGTTGTGTTAAACCAGCTTGGGCATACAAGTGCCATCTATTTACCTCCAGCTAGAATGTCTTGCCATTTACTGCTTTATTAGTGGATATGTTTGATCTGTTGCATATTTTACTCTAATTGATTGTTATTCATACATAAAGTTGGAACAATTTTATATATGAAGGAAATATTACAGGTGCAGGACAGCATGTTCAATGATTATGTAGGTCAGGAAGAACTCACATGCAAATGGACTTCCCTGCAGACTATCTGAAAAGCAGTTGATGAATCTAACAAGACACTAAAAGAGTCTGAACATCATACAGACCCCACCAGGGAGGAGGAGGGGGGAGGGATACTTCTCATCTTCTTATGCTGTTTTTCAGAATGTTCTGTTGTTGTCCAGTTTAAGTATTTAGTTTCAGAAACCTACAAAAAAAGTACTAGTGAGGGAATTCCATCAAAAATTCTTTTGTAATGTTGTTGTTACCTAGTTTAACTCTTTACAGGAGAACTTCTTTTTTAACCCGGACCTTATTTTTAGCAAAAATTACGTCAATTTTCTCACCCAGACAAGTTTGGAGCCACTTGGAGTCCTTTGGAAGAAGTTTATTTCCAGTCGCAATCATCGTATATTCATATAATTGGAGTCAATCAGGGCAGGAGATTTGGCGCATGTAATAAGGCATTATCCACCCCAAAACTCCTTAATTTAACCATATTTTGTTATTAATCATTACCACTCCTCCATTCAGAGTTCAAAACGTCTCAGAAGTGCTTATTAGTTCTGTTAGAGGATGATAATGATACAACTACATTATCGTGCGATTTTAAAAGTGCTTTTTCACTTTCAAACTCTAGCTGCTTTTTTGTTTCATAAATAAAAGTGAAAAGAAATAATTCAAAATGCTTTTTCATTTTCCAATCCAGTATTGCTCATTCTGTAACTTAATTAAAATGAAAAAGAATAGGAAATGTAATATTTAATTTTCTAATTAGATCCCACTAAAATTGTTTCAAAATTATATTTGAAATGTCAAAGTTGGAAATTAAAAGGCATTTGCAGAACTGCTTTTTCATTTTGTTACTACAAATGCTCATTCTGTAACTTTATTAAAAACAAAAAGAAAAGGCTATTGCTTTTTTTTTTCTTCATGCCCACCCCACATAAAATGTATCTTAAATTCAAATGGATTGGCACTCCCACCGGGTGCAGGAAAATGTCAGAGCTTGTCTCCTCTTTTGCTGCTGGCAGCGTTGACAACAACGTGGCTCTCCCAGATACATCTTGTTATTGTTATGGGGCTTTAGATTGTTTTTAAACTTGATAACGACAGTAACCATAAACTTGAGTGTGATTTTAAGAACTATTTGGACAATTATGAATTGCGGGGTATATGGATACACTAGGGAAGATGGCAAAAGAGATGACAAAAATGTGAAATCTCTGCAAAATTGTATTCTTTTTCTTTACTCACACTTCAACGGGAACAACAAGAGTCTCTCTGGCCTTCTGCTCTACTCAAAGAACCCTTCAAAATAAGAAAGGGCTTTCTGTGTTCTGTAAAACGTGACACCACAATATGCTGATTGCAACTGGATATGGACATCTCCTGAAGGACTCCAAGTGGCTCCAAACTTGTCTGGAGGACAAGCCTCTACATGGGATGTACCACCGGAGCATAACTGAAGTAGCTGATCTCAAGAAGTCCTGCCAATGGCTAGAGAGGGCTGACCTACAGGACACCACAGAGGCATTCATCATGGCAGCACAGGAGCAGGTTCTAAGCACGAGAACGATAGAGGCCCAGATCTTCCACACCAGACAAAACCCAAGGTGTAGGCTGTGCAAAGAGTCGTCTGAGACAATCCAGCATATAACAGCAGGTGTCAAATGCTGGCAGGATAAACATACATGGAACGTCATAACCAAGTGGCTGGCATACTAAACAGAAACATATGTGCAGAGTATGGGCTGGAAACCCCAAGGTTAAAGTGGGAAACACCTCCAAATGTGGTGGAGAATGACCGAGCAAAGATCCTGTGGGACTTACAGATCCAGACAGACAGTATGGTAATGTTGAACCAACTGGGCATTGTGGTGGTTTATAAATAGCAGAGGAAAGCCATTGTGGTGGATGTGGCAACACCAAGTGATGGTAACATCAAGAAGAAGGAACATGAGAAACTTGAGAAATACCAAGGGCTCAGAGAGGAGGTAAAGAAGCCTTGGAAAGTGAAGGTGACAGTAGTACCCGTGGTAATCGGAGCACTTTGGGCAGTGATCCCCAAACTGGAGGAATTGCTCCAGCAGCTCCCTGGAAGAACCTCAGACATCTCAGTCCAGAAAAGTGCAGTAATTGGAACAGCAAAGATACTGCATAGGACCTTCAAGCTCCCAGGACTCTAGCAGAGGACCCGAGCTTGGAATGGGAAAAACCACCCACGGTGGGCGAGAGGGTAATTTATTTTTATTTTATATATATACATTTCCATCTCCATCTTCTTCCGTTTACCTGGGATCGGGTTATGAGGGCAGTAGCTTAAGCAGAGAGACCCAGACTTCCCTCTCCCCGGCCACTTGGGCCAGCTCCTCTGGAGGAATCCGAGGCTAGCCGGGAGACATAGTCCCTCCAGCAAGTCCTGGGTCTTCCTCTGGGCCTCCTGGTGGGATGTGCCCGGAACACCTCACCTTGTTCTTTCAGTCACCACCCAGAGTTTATGACCATAGATGGGGGTAGGAACGTAGATCGACCGGTAAATTGAGAGCTTTACCTTTCGGCTCAGCTCTCTCTTCACCACAACAGACGGGTACAGCACCCGCATAACTGCAGACGCCTTACCAATTCGTCTATAGATCTCCCGCTCCAGTTTTTCCTCATTCGTCAACAAGACCCGCAAATACAAAAACTTGAGGAAGGACCCCATTCCAGACCTGGAGGAGGCCCCCTACCCTTTTCTGGCTCAAGACCATTGTCTCGGATTTGGAGGTGCTTATCCTCATCACAGCCCCTTCACACTCGGCTGCGAACCGCTCCAGCGAAAGCTGTAGATAACGTTTCAATGAAGCCAACAGGACCACATCATCTGCGAAAAGCAGAAACCGGATCCTGAGGCCACCAAAAAGGATCAACACCTTGGCAGCACCTGGAAACGAATCCGACTTACTGCCGGCAAGGCGAACCAAACTCTGACACCGGTCGTACAAGGACCTAACAGCCCTTATCAAAGGGCCCCGTACCCCATACTCCCAGAGTACCCCCCACACGATTCCCTGAAGGACACGGTCGAACGCCTTCTCCAAGTCCACAAAACACATGTAAATTGGTTGGGCGAACTCCCTGTGGTCCAGTGTTACACGGCCAGGACAAAAACCGCATTGTTCCTCCTGAATCCGAGGTTTGACTAACTTACGGACCCTTCTCTCCAGAACCCCTGAATAGACCTTACCAGGGAGGCTCAGGAGTGTGATACCCCTGTAATTGGTACACAATCTCATCCACCCCCGGAGCCCTGCCACCAAAGAGCTTTTTAACAACCTCGATGACCTCAGCACCAGAGATTGGAGAGCCCGTCCCAAAGTTCCCAGACCCAGCTTCCAAACAAGAAGGAGTGTCGGTGGGATTGAGGAGGTCTTCAAAGTATTCCACCCACCGACCCAAGATGTCCCGTGTTGACGTCAGCAGCACAAAACCCCCACTGTAAACAGTGTTGATGGCAGACCCCCCCAAGATGCTGGATGGTGGACCAGAATCGTTTTCGAAGCCATATGGAAGTCATTCTCCATGGTTTCTCCAAACTCCTCCCACGCCCGAGTTATTACGTCAGTGACCATCCGAGCCGCACTCTGCTTGGCCTGCCGGTACCTATCAACTGCTTCCGGAGTCCCACAGGCCAAAAAGACCCGTTAGGACTCCTTCAGCTTGACAGCATCTCTCACCACTGGTGTCCACCAGGTTTGAGGGTTGCCGCCGAGACAGGCACCGACCACCTTGTGGCCACAACTACGGTCAGCCGCCTCGACAATGGAGCGCAGAACATGGCCCACTCGGACTCAATGTTGCCCGCCTCCCCCAGGACGTGTTTGAAGTTCTGCCGGAGGTGGGAGTTGAAACTCCTGACAGGGGAGTCTTCTAGACATTTCCAGCAGGCCCTCACAACTCGTTTGGGCCTCCCAGTTCTGTCCGGTGTCCTCCCCCACCACCAGAGCTGAATCACCACCAGGTAGCGGTCGGTGGATAGCTCCGCCCCTCTCTTCGCCCAAGTGTCCAAAACATGCAGCCAAAGGTCAGATGAAATGACAACCAAGTCGATCATTGAGCTGCGGCCTAGGGTGTCCTGATGACAAGTGCACGCATGAACACCCTTATAGTTGAACATGGTGTTTGTTATGGAAAATCCATGACGAGCACAGAAGTCCAATAACAAAACACCGCCCGGGTTCGGGGGGGGTGGGGGGTGGGGGGGGGCATTCCGCCCAACCACGCCTCTCCAGGTCTCACTGTCATTGTCCACGTGAGCGTTGAAGTCCCCCAGTTGAATGAGGGGTTCCCCAGAAGGAGCACACATCCAGCACCACCTCCAAGGAACTGTGACAGAAAATTATGTTATGCTGGACCATTAAGAAAGGTTTCATTATCTTACTCAGCTCTTAGACAGCTGTTCTTATTCTAAGGTACAAACAAGAACCAATTGTATTTAAACATCTCATCTTGACTTATGACAAGTCTTGTTATTATCTGGTGTAACACTTATGACAGCTCATGTGAATGTTCTTTCTTAGCATTATACTAAGTGTCCCTTATTGTTATCTATATTCTGACGGCCCAGTGAAACTAGCTCCTGATTGTTTACTGCAGACTACTGAAGTGAAACATCCTGTGTTTACCTATTCCATGTTTTTCTGTGATTGGTCTTGTGGTTATCCTATCATAACTGTATGATGTAATGACCGGACAGAAGCTGATTCTTAGGGTGTGGCTGATGGTATATAAACTCATACATTTGTGCTGAAACTCCAGGATTCTCATCACGAGACCCTCCGTGCACGTAAAATAAACATTTTATGAATATGGCTGACACTTTTGTTTTATTCTCTCCTCCAAAGCCGCTCAGACGCCCAGATTTCCATGACAGAACCTACTGTTTGGTGCATACCCAAACGTACAGGCGCAAAGATGGGGGGCAAAAAGTATGCCCACCCCAGCTCGGGAGTGCCCACCCCAGCTCCAGAGTGGAAGAGAACACACCGCCTCTCGAGGGGACGGGTTCCAGAGCCAGAACCGTGCGTCGAGGCAAGGCCGATGGCGTCCAGTCGGAACCTCTCAACCTCGCACACCAGTTCCGGCTCCTTCCCCACCAGAGAGGTGACGTTCCATGTCCCAAGAGCCAGCTTCTGCAGCCGAGGATCGGAACGCCACTGCCCATCTTGCACTGCACCCGACCCCTATGGCTCCTCCCACAGGTGGTGAGCTCATAAGAAGGGGGGCCCATGTTGCCTCTTCGGGGTAAGCCCGGCCGGGCCTCATGGGTAAAGGCCTTGCAACCACACATATATATATATATATATATTTACATATAAAATCAAGATACAGATATGGAACTGGCTGTCCACCAAAAATCATATCATTCAAGTATATCTTGAGCCAACAGGAAGTCAAAACCTGCCGATGTCATCTAAAATCAAGTCTAAAAGGCAGTTCTAGCACCTAAATAGAACCTATACAGGTGCAACCCATGTGGAATAAATGCTACAAGCTGCTAAAATGTTAGTTTAATGTATGAATTTTTATTCTTTCAAAGTCACACAGCTTGATACCTCAGTCATCCTTGCAAATCAATTCATCAACAGAATTTAATTTTCCTACAACTCGGGCAGGTTCCCCTTAAAGCACAAATGGTTCCATTCTCACTAGCAAAACAGTTGCATAAATCATGTCAGTGACTTTTTGCATCATACCAAACAGAGGACATGCAGTAGCTGTGAATGTCCTGAGGCATACCTTTGTGTTTGTGCCAATACATGGCTCATATTAGTTAACAAGACCCAGGGCAATATTTTAAGGTTTTAATAACAGATTGGTAGAAATGCATTCTGTGATAGGTAAGACTATGAAAAAAAAGTTGAACTTTCATCCCTGAAAAACGTCTATCTATAGCAACAACTTAAATGATCTTAGCCAGCTGTAATTATACATTTTTTACAACTGTGACTTTTCAGTTGTGTTTGAACTTGTGGCTTATGACCGTGGTATTATTCTTTATGTCTGAAGTGCAGTAAAATAAAGAAGCATGAAAGAAAAAAAGAAAGCAGCAGAGCATACTGAAAAGTTGCCAAAAAATGATGACTTTGGATATGAAACAGAACCCAGCATCAATGCAAAACACAATATCCACCTCATGCTTAAAGAGTGAAATTAAAGATACTAGCTGGAATTTGACTTACCAAGGGAGAGATTTTCGTGACGAATTCTAGAAGAGAACGTCTAGAAGCTTTGCAGAAATGTTTTAAGTAGCAATTTGGAGTCTTATCCCCCACACTAACCAGGTGTTCAAAAGAGCTTTGTGATCAACCCAGCCTTTTCATCATTCACATCAATAGCGAATATTCAGTTGCAAAAAAAGCCAATTAGAAAAATAACATATTTTTGGCAGCATTCAGATAACTATTGTAATTTCTATCCAGCTTCTAACCAGCATTATTAATCTAATGTGTACAGTGTCAGCATTCCAATATATTTTCTCATTACAGTTTGTTGTTTTAATATAAAATGTTCCTACAAGCTCATGCTACATACTGTATGTGTTGGTTGACAGACAGACAGACAGACAGACAGACAGACAGACAGACAGATAGATAGATAGATAGATAGATAGATAGATAGATAGATAGATAGATAGATAGATAGATAGATAGATAGATAGATAGATAGATAGATGTTTAAGTCGGCTCAAACTGACGAAAAACAAGTTTGTTTTTAAAAGTGCTGGGGACAATAACAATAAACGTGAGTGGTTTGAAGATTGCTAGGGACAGTTATTATTAACTATTCATAGCCTATTATTACTCTGTTTCACATTTGATTACAATAAATGCTGGATTGTATAAACAGGTGTTGAAAATCACATCTTTAGTCATTTAATAACAGTTGAAAGCCAGAGGATTATATGTTTTGTTTTTCAAATGACAGACATTAAAATCCACATATTGCACAAGAAACAATGATGGCAAATATGTATTAGCCCCAGATGCGCAACAATAAAAACGTTTCCCCCACCAACATTTGCTATTGTTGCCTGTTGTGTGCCGGGACATTTAATTTACAGGTCAGGGTCCTGCAATAGAATGGACGCGTGTCTAATCCACTGTTTCCGGTGGACATATGAAATGTCTCTCTGACCTCTGATGTCAAGATAACAAGAATATTCTAAATTCAGCACAAATTGTGGGGATTTTCTGGCATATTTCTTTGCCCAAAGAAACTTCAGCCAAACCCATGATGTATAGATTATCTTTTTTTTTTTTCATCTTGAAACGGTACCTGAAACATTGCAGAATGTGTTTTAAGCAGATTAGGAGTCTTTAAAAATATTCACAGCAGCATCTGTCCAGAAAGAAAACATGATTGCATAACGAAGTGTATCAGAGTCTCTTTAGATAGGCTATGTGAAAATTGTGTTGGGACCACAATCAGTTCTGGTAAAAAAATTTCCACCTGGCTCACACCGGCCAGCTCTGCTCAGGAAACTCATGCTCTATCCACTGCTACACCTGTTTACACCAGATGCGTATTTCTATGCGGTGGTCGAAAAGCGCTTCTGATCAGCTGTTTGTTCTGAGCAATTTTTTTCATCATGGGTAAGTAATAACCTCATAAAATCATTATGCCATGTTTCTGTTACAAGGAAGTTTGTCAACTTCATTAATTTATTTGTTGTTGAGGTACACACACAGCCACATTGAGAGTGTGTGGTAGTAGAGAGTAGTAGTGTAGATATATTGGTAAAATACACATAATTGTTTATCTACTCTTCACATTTACTAAATATATTTTCTCTTCCTGTTTTCCAGTGTGAGTAAACAGGAGAAGAGCACTCTGTATCATCTCTATTGTCTATTTAGACCCACAAAAATGATCCGCAGTATTATATTTTTAAAAATTGCTGAATGACAACTGACCAGATTGTCTCTTGTGTCTGCAGTGTTGGGGAGAATACTTTGTAAATGTATTTAGTTACAGAATAATGAATACCTGTTTTAAAACATATTTTGTAACGTATTCCGTTACTTTGCTGAATCCTGGTACTGTATTCTAAATACTTGGAATACTTCCCCTTAAAAACTATTAAATGTCTATTAAATGTCACAAATGTCCGTCCACACCAATGTCCTCACACACTATGTGTGTGTGTGTGTGTGTGTGTGTGTGAGCATGCAGGTCTGAATAAGGTGTCCCCATGCAAGTGATTGATAGCTGGTGTAAGGAACCGTCAATCCGTCCTACAGGAATCGACACAGACATGAAGGAGGCAGGAGACGCTGAGTCCAGAGTCCCATAGAGCGCAGGAGGACCAGCGCAGGGCCGATCACCCACCAAGAGAGGAACAGATGGAAGCCCCAGGGGAACACCAAGCAGCCGCAATGCTGGGGCCCGAGAGATCGCAGGGACGAGCCCACGGGCTCCGCCGGAAACCGGCTACGCCAGGGCGGGCCCGAAACAGGACCCGGAGGCCACGGGGATCAGGGGCAACCTGCCCCCTGGCAGGGCCCCAACCAGGGACCCGCCGAGAGGGGTCCCCCGCCGCCGCCAGGCAGGAGGTGCCCGCAGCCCACCAGGACGGCAAAAAGCAGACCGCCAAGGCCCCCACCCAGGAGAGTATAGCCCACCAGCCCAGGTCCCCGACCAGACGGCCTGATAATCCACCCGGGCTCCAACCCCTGATGGTCCAACGAACAGGGGTGTGGAAAGACCCCTAGCCTCTCTCCCCCTGCCCAATTGTGGTGTTGTTGCGTGTTGTTCTAATGTGCACGTAAGACAGAGAGGTGGGACATGGGAATACTGCCGGGTACCCCCATCTCCCTCCCCGGGCCCTCAGTGTCTACATGCATTTAAACAGTGGGTACCGGCACCACAGGCGAGGCCCCTTATACGGGGCGCCGCCTCCAGTGCCGAGGCGCACCCACCGCCAGGTCCCTACATGTGGGTGTGTCATGTAAATGTTGTAAGTGTAAGTGTCTAAGTTGCTCAATAAAATTGAGACCCAGGCCGCCACCGGGTAGCGAAGACGGAAACTCAATCCCTCACCCCAGTGATGTGCCCACGTCCCAAGGCCTTGTGAATGGTAGAATGAAGGAGCAGGTGGACAGAGGAAAATGGGGATGGGGAGGAAATAACTGGGGTGACACGATGCCAGCCCCAGGGAGCCAGCTCTTCTGCTGACCCCAATAGGCACCCCAGTTCAGTCCGATTCACCAGGGGTGGGAGGCCCCAGCACGTCAAGTCGGGGCCCACGGCAGCGTCCCCTCCGAGCCCCATGGGGGCCCAGGACATCCGCCCGCCCCTACCCCAGGGGCACACCTAAATCCATCCCAACAGTCAGACTACTAACAAAACACAGGACACTAGACACCCAGGCTGAGTTTAGCCCACCCACTCCCCGTACACCCTCCCCCCCGTCCCAAGCGCACCCCGTTAGGGAGAGCGCCTGTGCTAGATGGTAAAAGCCTCCCCGTCAACAAGAGAGGCTCCAAGCACCGCCAGCGTCCCGAGGGTCCCTGCGCTGCCCCGGGGGGGACGCCGCCCCAGAGCCCCGAGCCCCAGGCCCAACCCAGAACCCCCCCCAGAGCAGCACAGCACCAGGCCAGTAACCAGTGTCCGCCAGCACGACCCCCCTAAGGCGCCGCATGCAGCCTCTAGGAGTCACCACACAAAGCCCCCAAAGTCCCACCCCAGGCGAGATCCACGCCACCTACCGCCCCAACCGCAAGCGGACCCAACCCCGAGGACCCATTGCAGTCACCACTAACCCTTAAACTCCACTTCGGCAACCGTGTCCCATAGAACAAAATCAAGGGCCCAACCCCACTAGGTGATGGAGCTGATCAAGGGAGCCCAGAAAGATTGATCAGATGTGGAGGCAGAAGCCATTTCTAGACCAATGTATTCCAGAAGGAGATCTCTATATTGATTAATATTCAGAGTATTTTTATTTTTCCAGTTCAAGAGGATATTTTTCTTAGCGATGCATAAGGCAATATGAACTAATTGCATAGACTTTGTATCCATGGCAACCTCATCTAAATTTCCCAGCAAGCAAACTGTGGGAGAAGGTGTGATACTACATTTCAGACACCTTGATAGGTCTTCACATATCAAGTACCAATATTTCTTGACAGGTGGGCAGAACCAAAGACCATGAATATAATTGTCTGGTAGATTGCTTGTACATTGTAACCAGGTATTAGACGTCATAAAACCCATCTTGAACATCCGTTGGCCTGTATAATGCACTCTATGAAGGATTTTATATTTTATTAATCATAGATTAGGATTTTAAGAAATTTAAAGGTTCTTAAGGAAATCTGAGACCGAAGGTTTCGGTCAAATGAGATGGACAAGTCCATCTCCCATTTTAAAATAGGAAAGGCTATTGATTCATCAATTATATTTAATGTTTTGTATATTTTAGATAGCAGTTTGGGAGGGTTAAGATTAAGAAAGTCTAACATTTTTCCTAGAATTTGTAAATCAACTGTATTGAGCCTACATTTATTTTTTATAATTGATGTAATTTGTTGATATTCTTATAAGTCTGTTCCATCAAATATATGCTCCAGGTATTCAATTCCTTTACAACTCCAGTTTGGAAAGTTGATCATGCATTTTTTTTGTAAGATATCAGGGTTATTCCAGATGGGTGTACGCCTGCGTGAGACTAGTAAGGTCTCTGTCATTTTAAGAAATTCCCAACAAGCTGTCAGAGAGAAGCTGATACTAATACTTTTAAAACATTCATTTTGTTTTATATTTGAGCTAATTGGTAAATCTGAAAGTTTTATCTTATTGCATAGTGTCTGTTCAACATCTACCCAGGACTGATCGAGAGAACTGTGTTTTACCCATCTTGATGTGTATTGGAGCCTGTTGCCTAAGAAATGATGAGGGAAGTTTGGTAGGTCTAGACCCCCTTTATCTTTGGACTTCTGCAGTGTTTTTAAGCTAATACGTGGGGGTTTATCTTTCCAAAGAAATTTAGAGACAGAAGAGTCCAGAGATCTAAACCACTCAGGTGATGGTTTGCTTGGGATCATTGAGAATAAATAATTGATTCTAGGCAAAACCATCATTTTTATTGTAGCTGCCCTTCCAATAAGTGATATTGGAAGGGATTTCCATCTTGCCAGATCATTTTCCACTTTTTTCAAAAGTGTTTGATCAGGATGGATTATTAGAGGTCTTATTTTCTCAATCCTTCTTGCAAGAGCTTTGCAAATTATTTTAAGATCAACATCGATAAGAGAAATGAGACGATCACTGGCTGGAGATATAGGGTCTTTTCCTGGTTTTAATAGAAGATTGATGTTGGCAGAGTTCATTTTTGGTGGTAATCGACCATTTTCCTTTGTTTCCTGTAACATTTTGTAAAATGTTGGTGCCAGAATATTCCAGAATTCTTTATAGAACTCTCCTGGAAATCCATCTGGGCCTAGAGCTTTATTATTAGGCATGGATTGGAGGGCCTCCTGGAGTTCAGACACTGTTAGCGGTGAATCCAGGGCCTTTGCTTGACTGTCTGAAAGTTTAGGAAGAGTTATTTTATCCAGAAATTGTTCAATTTCATTATTTGATGGGTTTATCTCCGGTGTGTATAAAGTCTCATAAAATTCTTTGAATGTGTTGTTTATTCTTTCAGGATCATATATTATATTCCCAATTTTGTCTTTGATTGCAGATATAGTTGTTTTTTCATTATTTATTTTTAACTGATTAGCTAAGAAGCTACCTGATTTATTACTATGTTCAAAGTTTTCTATTCTAAGTCTTTGGATTAAAAACTGCGTCCTTTTATTAATAATTTCATTTAATTCTAATTTTGCTTTCCTTATTTTGCTTAAGCTCTCTTTATCCAGAGAAGCTTCTAATGATTTAATAGTTTCTTATAATTCCTGAACATGTTTATTTTCTGTTCTCTTTTTATTTGATGAGAATGAAATTATTTTACCTCTAATCACAGCTTTCCCTGCTTCCCATAGAGTGGATGGCGACATACCAGGGAGATCATTAAATTCCATGTATGAAGCCCATTCTTTTTCAGTATATTTAATAAATTATCTATCCTTAAGTATTGATGTATTAAATCTCCAATTTTTATGTTGAAGGGTTGCTATTCTATTTGCTAAATTTAAAGAAACAGGAGCGTGATCGCTGATAACTATAGGATGTATCTCAGTGTCTGAAATGTCATTCAACAGTGAGCTGCTGACTAACAAATAGTCCAATCTAGAATAAGAATGATGTACGTTTGAGTAAAAAGTGTATTTTCTGTCGTTGGGATGAAGCGATCGCCATGCATCGCAGAGTCCATAATCGCTCATGTAATGTTTAACTATATCTATGGATTGCCATCTGCGCTGAGTCCCTGCTGTACTGAGCCTGTCTATTTCTTCATTTAGTCCAAAGTTGAAATCTCCCCCAAGAACAAGTGAGCAATCCATGTGATTAGCCAGAACCGAGATGAAAGTATGAAAGAATGAGGGGTCGTCAACATTTGGACCATATATACTAACTATACATAACTTTTGGTTATTTATAAATAGTTTTAATATTATAAATCTACCTTCTGGATCTGTAGCTGTGTCTATTACTTTAAAATGAGTATTTCTATTTATTAATATTGCTACTCCTCGTTGTCTAGAGTTATAGCATGAAGAAAATATATTAGGATACTCTGGTGTTTTTAAATCATTAGCTGTTGAACTTGATTTATGAGTCTCCTGTAGTAAGACGACATCTGCCTTCAATCTTTTAAGATGGTTGAAAATCTTAATAGTTTTATCTCTGGAGCTAGAGCCACGAATATTCCATGTTAGAAATTTTACAGGATTCATAGGGCTAAGATAAACCTTAGACATGTACTATCGCCAAGGATGAATATAGGTGTAATTTTGGTTTGTCCATGGAGTTGCCAGATTGAAAAAACCAGAAGCAGAGATAAAGCAAGGCAAATAATGCACCATACAGGTGTGTACAGAATGAAAGTATGATGGAAAAACATGAATATGCCATGATAAAAGTCTGTGTGTGTGAGAGAAAAAGGAAAAAATGTGATAAAGAGATTTGGTGGTACAAATGTGAGAAAGAAAAAAGAGAAAAAGAAAAAAAAAGAAAACAAAGCAATCTAGTGCACAGCCCTGCCCCTACCCACATTTACAAACAAAAACAGCCTGCTGAGCTGTGCTTCTTTTAAACTATAGTTGTCTGATAAAACTAATTCTGTCTTGGTTCTGTTAAATATGACTAATAAAGCCAAGGAGTAACCTGAGGGTCCCTAAACAGCTGACCGTTAACATACAGTTTATCCACACTAACCGTAGCCCTACAGCCCTCACTAATATGTTTTTTTCTAATTGGAAATAACACGCGTCTTCTGTCCAGGATTTCTTTCGGAAATTGATCATTGACGCTGTAATTCGTCCCCCGCAGCTCTCTCCCACGTCCTTTGACCTGTTCTTTCTGTTTAAAGTGTTCAAATTTTGCAACAATTGGTCGCGGGCGGGTGTTGTTGGGTTTGGCAGTTTCAGCTGGTGTTGGATGAACTGTCGGACGGTTGTTTCAGCGTCTTCCTCAGCCTGCTCTGGTATCCCAGAAAACACAAGATTATCTCTCATGGATCGGGCCTGGATGTCTAAGATCGATTCGTTGAATTTTTTTATTTTGTCCAGACAGCTGCGTCATCCCGTCTGTGAGTCTTTTAACGTCCTCTTTCAATGTTTGATTTTCGGTAGCGAGCGAAGCTACCTGTTGTTGGCTGAATTCCAGAGATTCCCTCAGAGCCTGAAATTCTTTGTGTAGAACCTCAACCAGCGCGAGACGGGTGTCCAGGCTGGTTAGCTTCTTATCTATTGAGTCCAGGACTTGGCCGTGGATTCTTTCTGGCGAGTTGGTGGAAGTGCTGGCCTCAGAACGAGTGCGTTTCTGAGATGGAGTACTTGTTGGTGCATCCGAAGCAGGTTTCCGTGACTTACCCATAACGATGTTATCAAAGCACTCGTCTAGGTAGCACTCCAGCGAATCCAATGTTTCCTCGTCCAGGTTGATTAGATGAAAGAAATAATTTGATGGTTAGTTTAAACGGACAGAAGCTGCATTTGGTTCAAAATTATTGCCTTATTTAACCTGACATTGTTTGTTTATTTTACCAGTATACCGCCATGTTTACTTACGCACAGCTCTCGCGAGAACTCAGCAGCTCATCCTCCTGACCATTTTTGTTGGATTCTGATATAACACTGCTACCTCTAAGTGATCAAAAACCAAACAAACAAACTGGTTTTTAGCAGTAATATCTCTGCACATTTTATTTGATTTTATATTTAGTCAATGTGAAATTAAGTTTAATTGTTTTGCAGCCACAGCCAATTAGGCTATTTATGACTTTCTGTTATAAATATGCAAAGTATTGTAAACTGACATTCATTGCACTCAAAATTGAAAACTTTTATCTTTGTAGCCATAATTTTTGGGAAACACATCAAAACAACATATAATTAAGCTAACGTCATGTCAGATACAACCAATACTGTAACTGTGAGAAATGACCTAACCAACACGATACAGGCTCTGTGAAATAAGGGACAAAAAAAAACAAACGTTGCAGTTTGACACCAGATGCATAAGCGGTTCGACTCTATGATTAGCGTTGCCAGATTTGATCTTCTCCCCATTTTTAACCACCATGGCTTTAGTCAGGCTTTTGTCAGGAATGCTCGAATGAAATCTAGCACCACTTGAAAAAAATTACCTGCGAGAGAGCACAATTGAATGCATAATTTCCTTCACTGCTAGTAGGTTTATTTGGCTGTGGTTGTGGCTCCAACCCCCCCTTTCCCTAAATGTATGTATCCATTTTTCAGGTGGAAAGTGGAAAACACACATGTATTCAAATGGAATTATGAAAGTAACTCTATTCTGAATACCATGTTTAAAAATAGTAACTGTAACGGAATAAGGTTACCCATAATTAGTATACCTAAATAAGTACCGCCAAATACATGTATTCCGTTACTCCCCAACACTGTGTGTCTGGGTGTGACTTCCTGCCAGAGTTGAACCAGACTGCTTGCAGCTTGAGCAGAAAAATGGACCAGATGCCGAAATGATCGCTTCACAGCGCGAGCCGACCTCGGAGGACCGCGTCGCTTTGCGTCTGGTGTGAACTATACCATAGGTTAACAAAGGCAATGAATAGAAGCGGTCTCTGTTGCGCACCAATTCAGCTGGTGTGAACCAGGTTTCAGGCTTGGTGGGGACAAGCCCATTAATCATAAATAGACTGGGGACATGTCCCCAGCTTCCCCAGTTAAAATGACGCCCATGGTCCTGGAGCTGTATATAACAGAAAAATAAATTGAAGAACTGACAGTGGTTATTGATTTAATCAATGTGGTGGATGCCAGCAGACATTTTGTGCCGGCGGAACACAGGTAAAACCTGAAATAATCTATTTTATTACCTGAAAAACATTATGCTCAGTCTTGATGGTCACCGACTCTACTGGAACTAGTCCTCGTCGCCAATGACATGAGCGGTGTTGTGTCCTCATTGCCCAGCCTTTGGTTGTTGCTTCTCTTACAGTAGTTCCATGTTCCTGGAGCAAAAAGTGTTTCTAAAGAAAAGACATTTGTTTTTTTTCTGAGTTAGGAAATATCGCCTAAATCACTCAGGAATCTCAAGCTTTTCTTTGGCAGAATATTTTTGGGGAAAGTAAGAGTACTTTCTTCATCCTTTTTTGTGTGGCCTCAAATGGTTTTATTTTGAATATGCCTAAAAAGAAGCAAGATAGAGTATACATAGAGTCTTTGCACACAATTATAAACGTTCCCTCACTGTCTGTGAAAAAGCAAAACCATTGTACCACTGCAGAAACAGAACGAATTTGAGGCTAACCTTGAAAATATGACACGTTTCTTAGACAGTCTGCAATTTAGATGACCGTTCCATCTTAAAAAAATCTCAAGTTACTGGACAGAAATGAATAAATGAATGAATAAATTTGAGCTACTTGTTTCCTAGAGAAAGGCTTAACAACTTAGATTTCAACCAAGTACCTTCTTTATGTGAGGCAAAAGTACTTTACTCTGCTTCACTAGCCCTAAAAACTGTTCATAATAGAAGTTTAATTTTTGACATGCTGTACAGATTTATGAGAACCAAACCAGATTGCTGGTCATATCTTAAGAACACACTGTCACCTGTGGTGACAACCCATATTCCAGCAGTCTGCCTTTCCATCCATCTTCGGCTTCACTTGGAAGTGCTCATGGTGGTATATCCCTGGCACAAGACTTTCACTTTACACTTCTTATTACACTGTGTTACAGTGACCAGCCTGCTTACAGAGTGCAAATAAGAATCTGATAGGTATATTCTTTCAAACTATCTTCTTTTGGTCACCTTTTTTTTTTTTTTGGTGAAGCAGCTGCATTAACACAAGCCTCAACAAAATAGATTTCTAGGATTTTGACCTTCAACTTTTTTAATAGCTAGATGTCATCCTGACATTGCCATTTTAATGATTCCAGAAGGGAAAAAAGCACAAAATAAATATTTTTGGCTTTTACCTCTAAAGTTTAGACTTGGGTTGTACATTCGGAAATTTCCTTCTACTGTGCCAATGTTTGCTCATGTTAAATGCACTGTAGGTAAAGAGGATTAATTTGGATGTCTCTTCAGTATGCAAAAACACAACACTTAAAACAGGCACAGTCATTTTGAGCAAAAACACACTCCACTCAGGCTAATTGCCAGAGCCCAATTTGGATTTGATAGTGCACTTTTTTGTATCAAAGGTTTTTTATTAAACACAAAATAATTCATTTTGAGTAAATTACCATTTATTTTCAAATCGTAATTTGTATAATCTATGTTATGACCTACTGTATAAAAAAGATATGAAAGAAACAGTGCAACAACTTTAAAATTAAATTTCATGGTAAATTGGAATTTTACATGAGACCAATATATAATAATTTCTAAGACAAAAATGTCCAGCCCAAATTTGAATACATCTGTATGAATATACTTAAATTTACAGCCCAATTAGTACATTCTGTGCTTAGTCAAGGCGTATTTGCATGAATTACTGTATCAGTGGGGCATAGTATGACCGCAAATCCCAGCTTGCTATAATAGCAGTGTTCAGTTAATCTTCATTGTTTGATCTGGTCACTCGATAATGTTCCCAACATAGCATTACAGTAGACATTTATGTCATCATGTAAATGTCTCCATGCCTTCATCTTTGTTTTGGATGGATTTCATTGTCGTATAGAGGCCAGGCTTGTAGATGTAGAGAAAGCATATAACAGCATGCCAAGATTGGAGTTTGGCATTGCATAAGAAGGTCTGGAACGCCAGAGAAATATGTTAGAATGGTGAAGAACATGTATGGCAGCGGTGAGACAGCAGTGTGGTGTGTGATAGGCATACCAGAGGAGTTCAAGCTGGAGGTGGAACTGCATCAAGTATCGCCTCTTAGCCTCGTCTTGTTTGTTTTGATGATGAACAGGCTGACAGATGAGGTTAGACAGAAGTCTCTATGGACTATGATGTTTGCAGATTACATGATGTGACAGTGGGCAGAAGTAAAGGTAGATGACTTTAAGTACTTAGGTTCAACGGTCCAGAGTAACGGAGGGTGTGGACAAGAGGTGAAGAAGCATGTTCAATTAGGTTGGAATGGGTGGAGAAAAGTGTCGGGTGTGATGAAGGGGTTTCTGCAAGAACAAAAAGAAAGGTGTACAGGACAGTAAGACAGTACTAAACATTTACATAGCACATTTCAACAACAAGGTAATTTCAAGGTGCTTTGTTTTATAGACAGTACCAATTAGAAAGAAGCAGGAGGCATAGCTGGAGGTTGGAGAGTACAATATGTTAAGAAGTGACAAAATGGATAGGATTCAGGAATGAGTACATCAGACAGACAGCTCATGCTTTGTGTTTATGTTTGAGATAGAGAGGTCAGATTGCAAAGCAAGGCAATTTTATTTGTGTAGCACACTTTCAACAACAGGGTAATTAAAGGCGCTTTATATGATTTGGTGATGAAGAAACACAAAACCTATTATACATAAAGGCATAAAATACAACATTAGAGAAAATTACTTTTGGAATCTAGGAGGTCAGACAATTTGCTGGATTCAAACTGTTGTCCTGGTCTGGCTGTGCACAGCTTCATCTAAGCAAGGATGTCTCACTCTTTCTGTATACCTGTCTTTACACAGTGCAGGAACTAAACACGGACATGTATCTATCTTTACACAGTGCCAGCAGTGGGCACAAACCTGCCCAGACAAATCATCTGACCGCACAGTGTGTCAAAATTTTACTTTCAAGGAAATACAGTAATTAAGCATGAAATACACAAAACATATGATGCATGATAAAGCACGAGGAGCATAAAGTACAACAGAGACACAAAACATATGGACACGGATACGAAACATAAGGAGGAAGGAAGAAAGAAGATGAAGAAGATAGATAGGGAAAAAAAGAGAGTGTCTGAATTGACAATACAAGCGAGGAAAGAGAACAAAGAGAATACAGGAAAATATCCCAGTCTGCCTCCAAAGCCACAGGATGGCAGAGAGAGACAGAATAAATAAAACAACAAAAAACAAAACAACGACCACCAACAACATTGACAAAATAAACAACCAATGTGAACTAAGAACAACGCTACCATAACACACAAAGATGGCTATATAAATATAAACAATGTCTATGAAAAACTCATGGAACAGATTGTTCAAAATCAATTGATGATAAACTCATTCCGAGTATATATATATATATGTCGACACCGGATTCCCCACACTTCTGTGTTGGTGAGCATGCTAGTGCATATAAGGTTTATCCATGCGAGTGTTAGATAAGTGGACCTGAGGAGATCGGGGCCACGGACGTCCAAAGGACCCCAGAGCCCAGGATTTCCAGGCAGACTAAACCAGGACTGACCGCACCTCCATAGGGAGAATCAGAGGACAGCTCCCACGAGAATGTCCAGTAGCTATTATGCAGAGACCCGGGGGGGTCGCAGCAACAAACCCACAGGCTCCGCTGGCAACTGACAACGCCGGGGCAGGCCCGGCCAAGAACCCCAGGCCCAGGGACACCCCGCCCCCCAGCAGGGATCCGACCAGGGATCGCCCGAGGGAGGTCCCCCGCCGCCGCCAACTCCTGGCCAGGCACATAGCACACAGAAGAGTTAAACAATCAAGCGAACACATGGATCTGCACCCCGCGGAAACAAAGAACAGGTACCAACCAACTGTTTGAAAAACTGGCAACTAGTACATCTGCTTTCCGACACACCGGTCTATCCATGCCTGGCCAGGCATTCAGCAGGGTTGAAAAGGACTGCCCCAGAGCAACCGAGAGCCACCAATTCACCAGTAGGCAGGGTAATCAGTCACCAACAGGACCCTTACCAGACCGCCAGAACCACAGGGCATGAGGCCAAGAGGAAAATCAAAAATGAGATTTATGGATGTAGTGAGAGAACACCACGTCCAGAAGTAGGTTTGTTTGAGGGTAGAGGATCCCGGGGATTAGACTAAATGGAGATAGATAATTCACTGTGGCAACCCCTGAAGGTAAAAGCCAAAAGAGAGGAAGATCATAAAGGACTTACATAGTTATTATAATGCATATATGGCTCTTATGGAAACAAAAACTATTTTTTGATCCTAATATCATCTATCAGTAGCAGCTAGGAGTTGGAGAGAAGCCCAAATTGTGTCAAATTCACATTTTTGAGAACAATATGAAGGCTTTAACACATGCACCGGATAAGTCTCTCTGTGTTGGGTCTTAAAGAACTATGTCAGGCCACAGCTTTCAAATACTTGAATGGGCCCTTTAACACAATACTAAAGGCTGCAGGGATTCTTTTTGTTATGCACCTTTTCTACTTTTAACTTCCCACTCTTATGCCTGGATAGAGTATTCTGATAACCACATCTTTTGAAGGGTGTCTGTGGCAATCGGCTGGACAACAGTTAGCAGTTTTGCCTACGACTGTGTACGCAACGACGTGGCAATAACATGACCTTTATGGACAGCAATTCTTTACTGTTCTTATGTGATGGTTTAAATTTTTTGAGTATCTGAATAATGTATTTTCATCTATAAGCCACAATTAAAATGAACAAAAACAAATTAAAGATTTAACTCTTTATAACTGTAGTTTTCCTTTCACTTGTGTTAGCTATCAATCTTATATTAATCAGAAGAAAAAAATGACAAAGTATTTTAAGTACAGTCAAGTATTTTATCAAGCTAAATTATTCAAGAATTAATCACAATGTGAGCAGAGATTTTGTAAAGTTTTGAGGTCATTGTTCACAGCACAAACTTCCTCCATTTCCTCTTGGTGTATCATCTATAGTCATGATTGCATTAAAAACATGTCAATTAAGCTTAATCACAAAGCTGTTTGGCAGCCCTCAACTCTTTTTTAAGAGAGATGCAAATTCACTTCTCTTGTTATCATTTCCCCAATCCTTTCATTAAATCCTTTTGAGAAATCAAGGGTTGAAGACAATACAGCCCAATCAAAGTGACAGGTTGACTCAAGAGAGGAGCCACAGAGCAAGTACAGGCAGGCAACATAATAATGGAAATAGCCTAATCTCGCCTGCTGATTATGTAAATACCACTAGATCGAATCCTAAAACAACATTAATCATGTACGTATGGTTTGAAGGTGTGTTATTTCAATTTCCTTGTGAGGGGCTCATTTGAGGAGCAAAGCTAATCAATTGTGCCTCATTATCGTGGCACAGATCTATGTCAGTGACACTGTACGATGGGCAAATATTGACAAAAGATTGGTGCTTTAACAATTAGGGGCTTGTGGAGCACATCAGCAGTCTGGAATACCACTGTGCTTATTGACTTCATGTGGAAAGGTTTCATTAAGCAAGAGCCAATTATGGATGGGGTTGACCTTAGTTAGCACACCAACATTATGACTGAGGGTTTAAGAAAACACCAAACAATAAAAAAATGGCCCTCTAAGTCCAGATTTTTGACAGCTAAAGCCGAAAAAAAAATTGTATAAATATTGTTTAAAATAGGATAGAAAATATATTGTTCTGGAGCTTCATGCTAGAAGCTAACTCATATTAAAGCCAATAATTAGCAGTTTACAAACTTTTAATTATTTTATATATATTAAAATATTCAAATACATGAAACCTAGGGGTGTCACGATTCTCCAAATCCTTGATTCGATTTGATTTTTCGATTTTAGGGTCACAACTCAATTTCTTTTTTCTTCTTTTTCAGTACAGAGCTCTATGTCATTCTTACACTTGTCCATGATAATTGGTTTTATTCATTCAATTTCTTACAGTAAATCTTATTTTAAAAGACAAAATTGATGCTATTTTTATTATTCTTGTGTAATGTATCACATTAGCCATTAATGGTCAAATTGAAATAATTTATTTAAATTAAAAGTGTAACAGTATTGTTTAGATAACAGAAATGATTAGTAACAGAGGGTGGCTGCTATCTAGTGACTCTTTATAGTTACTGCAGAACAACTGGAAACATATTGCTCCAGATAGCTCATTGGAGTCAGCAAAATGTCAGCTAACAGTGGTCGTCTTGTTTACAATGTGAATGTGGACTTAAGTCACAGAGAACTCAACATTTCCTCACCAGTGATTTAAAAATAGAATGAGTGACTCCGGTCCCGCTGCTTCATCTATCTTAGCCATGGTCGAGGTATAGCTTAGCTATTAGCTATTTGCTAGCGTCACCTAATGTGCTCTTTAGACGTGTATTCTCATTACGGGGGATGTGATATAGCCAGTTAAAATGTTAGCAGGTGTTGTGAGTTATCTGAAAACTGGTGAGGGTTACTTATTAGGGAAAATGCAATGAGCGGTTCCTTGTGATGAGACGGTTGTCTGGTTACTTTTGCTATGGAGTCCCAAGTGGGATGCACCTTATGTTAACATGGCAGGAGGTGATCACGATCTTCTTTTAGATTTCGATGTGCAAGGTCGTAAAATAATTTCAATTGATTTCAATACAAAATAGAGATTATGACACCCCTAATGAAAACGATTTACCTTGGGAACCTATTCACCTTCCCATAAATTAATTACCCCTTAAATCCATGAATACAATCATGATTTACTTTAACTCTATATTAGTTGATTGGTAGCAAAAAGTTTTTAGCATTTACCGAAATGCCATCTGTGTTTTAAAACACTCTCCCCAGCTAGGTTCCTCTGTACCAAGCTGTATTTTCTTCTGGATAGAGACATGGCAGACTATTACCACCATTAACTAGATATTCTCTCAGTCTTTCTTTTCTATTAAAAGTTACTCTCAACATTGTAGCATTTTAACTTTCTATTTTCTCTAAAAGGTACACCTGGGCTTGTGATTCAATACTTTCTGTGACAAGAAAGTATTTCTGGTTTATTTTTACTTTTACCTTTGTTACCTTTTCAGATAAGGGCATTGGCTTAAATATTGCTAAGTATTGCTCTTTCTTTCTTAAGGATAACTCTTTGTTTTCATAGAAAAAGCTTTACGACAGTGCCTCTGTTTAGCTGTGTCTCTATCCCAAGTGCATCAACTAAGAGCGACCAAACCTACTCTCAATGGTTTAGTGATTATCTGTTTGATTTTTAACAACTATATTTATAGAGCCTCTGCTGATGATCTTTTTACTCTTTGTTTTCCATGGGAAGTCCTTACGTAGTTCCTCGTGGTTTAGCTTGGTTTCTTCCCTACACATAGACATTTAAGGAGCTATTTGCGTAATACCAATACTTTTTTCACTTTTCTTTTAAATTGATATGACTTTATTGATATAAAGTAATATATATAAGTCATATATGGGTCCTTATGTCAATAATTTACATCTGGAATCAAATCATTTTCAAATTTGAACTGAATCCAAATACATCAATGTGACTACAAGTGTGGATTATACGGAACTGGATATTTTCAAGCTGAATTGTGAACAATCAGGAAGCATTACTTGGACCCCATTTTCTATTAAGATGCCATAAAATAATTGTTTGTGCACTGGTGCAGTTTAAAATTCCCAGAACATGTCATAATATGATTGGACAGATTAAAATTCCATATAATTGGTTATGAATGTGATCAAAATGAAATTGGAATTGCTGTCCTCAACCTTCCATAAATGTACATGGGTATTTGTAATATACTTCAGCTATAATTAAGTCAGGGAAAAAGATGTGGCATCAATATTAATGAGACTTTCAACACTTGCTTTTGCTTGATTTGAATTATAAATTGTTCAATCAATGTAGCAACCTATGAGTTTTAGATGATCAATATTGTAATTTTGGAATAGCTTTGCTTAGTGTGGATTCTTGTCACTGCAAAGGGTTGTGTGAGTGTTTGTTTTTTCTTGTTTTTTTTGAGTGTGTGTTCACTATATTAGAAGTGTGCGCATGTGAGACAAATCCATAATGTCTTTGATCAAACCCTGTTTTCTCTGATGCATAAATTATATGCTTTATAATGAACTCTGTGACCCTATGCCCTACGGAACGAACAAAACTCAGACTTTGTAAAAATATGACATTGAAATATAGCATCAAAGACAGCTCAGAGTTTAGATAATGACTGGTTGAGACTGAAATAAGCCTTTTCAGTACATTGGTCGGGCAGGAGACATATAGAGCTTGTTTCTAGACATTTCTACCCTGTTGCTGAGTTCCACTTGCAATCGATCCCCAACCTTTTGGTAATAGACAGCCACCATGTTTACATTAACAGTCTATCCAATTTGGCCTTTATGAAAATTACATGAGAGGCCATGACGCGTAACAATAAGACAAGCTAGGTTAACATTTATTCAGATAATGCACCTATTGCCAATAAACATTTTTTGATACTATGTAAGGTGGTATTATTGTTCATTTAAAATCTTAAAAATTATATCATAGACTCAAAAACTCTTTGTTGGCTAACTATCTATTGTAGATATCTATAAATCAGTTTTCAACAGTAAAAATTAAAGGAGCAGGGGGCCTGGGCAGGCGCTGCAAGTTACTACAGCCACGGTGGGAGCGAGCACAAAAAGTAAAGAAATCAGTGACGTAGCGTACCGTCAGGCCACCGCACTTTGCGCACATTGCCAGCTGTACGACAACAGGCAACATCTCTAGCGACAAAGTAAGCAGTGTTTAATTGACCACGTCTGAAGTCCAGGTTCTTTTTCTTCCTTCTTCCTATTAAATCGTGAACGCGCAAGAATTGTAGATTGATGTCGCATCCTCGTGTAAGTGCGGGAATTTCGGCCACCGAATCGCAGACTATTTTGCATCACACAGGCTGTTCAAGATAATGGAATTACACATCGGTTGGCTGAATTTACTTGGTTTAAAACGCTTCATTACCCAATACAATTACAGAACTGAACATGAATATAATTTATTTTAGAAATCCAGCCCCCTGCTCCTTTAACATTTCAGGTATCCAAAGTAGCATCTGAAATTTTGATTTTAAGGCATTTCTTCACCGGTACGACTCGGCTCGGATTGACTCAGCCTCAGTACCTTTTACTCTCCACTGGCAGAAGTCGGGCTGAGTCGCGTCAAGCCGCACCAAGCCGATACTATTTTTCGTAATAGCTCTGCTGTTGTTCCAGCCGTGCTGAACTGGTACTGAAAAGAAACGTCAGATATCTGTCGGTCACTGACTGGCTAGAGGGCGGAGTCACTTTTCTGAGTAACTTGACAACAACAAACTGACCGCCATTTTTAATCCTCGCTACAGCGAGTGGATGTGTTTAGTGTTTGCTGAATAACAATGACAACGTTAAAATCCAATACTGTGATCCAATCGGAGGTTCAGCATTTCTAAGCTGGTTGGTTCAAGGGAAGATTCAGTGTGGACTGGATGGAGCTGCTCGCTGTGAGAGTTATCAAGGACGACTCAGAGATGACCGTGGTTCAGAGCCGATGGCTCTCACCAGCAGGCTGAAGCAAAGAAACGGAGAACGCTAAAGTCCTTAACTCGCTGTCTCTTACTCTCGGTAATAGGCAAATTTCATGCTTCTTGTATATTTTATTCACAATAATAACCAATTTAGTTCGTCATAGAACATAATTTTTGCTTTGTTCATCCCTCTTTCAAACCGTGTTGTTGCTGTTGTTCTGTGATCATTTTGTAATGATTTAGAATATACATGCTTAAAATAAATACAAAGAAAGACATCACATCTTCAGTATGACTTTTTTTATTATCAGTTATCCAAATGTATTCTGATGCTATTTGTTTTGTAAATATGAATGGCCTACTTAAGTTTTCTGCAGCACAATAAGACATATTTGTTTTTATTCCTTAATTTGAATTCTTAGTGTATTTTTTAAAATGCACTGTAAGCATAGTACTTGGACTTTTGTTTCTGGACTTTTTCTATACCTGTCCAATAAAAATGTCCAAGTTATATGATTGTATTTTCATTTGCACTTTCATTACATGCCAGTTGGTGCAATCATCTTACAATATTATGTCTGGCATCAGGGATCGCCACCTTTTTAAAGTCCATTAGCAACATTTGCTCTGGCTATTAAAAATAAAAAAAGTCTAGCTCTGCTAATTAAGTGAACTACATAAATTTGAAAGCTGCTGAAAAGCATAAGCCTACTCAAAGATGGAATATATGTAAAACACATTGTATTGGTGCTGATCAAAAAAACAAAAAAAAACATCTGAAAACATTTTCAAAGCACACAGCTTTATTACAAAACAGATACAGTTGTGGTTTGTGATTCATAGAATTCGCACCATGTATAGAGTATAGTAGATCTGGTTAGGTGGAACATCTTAAATAAACAGAATTATATGTAGAGCCTTTAGGATGGGATAATATGTAGCGTTAGTGCCACAGCTTTAACAGCAATGAGACCAGAAAACAGATGTTGGACAGTTAAACCACATAATGTACACTGTAGCAGTCTGAGGTTTTGCTACATTATGATTAACGATTATGAATATGAGGAATCGATACTATTGAAATATGAGATATCAACTCTAAAAAAACATGCTTCTGTCATGTCCAGCTTCCATCAAGCAGTGTTGCTCCAGCACTTGACTTAGTTTGCTGCACATGTAGAGTGACATCCTGAAGTTCTGTAGCCACTGAGTTTCGGTAAAACCCTGAACAACAACGTCTCATCACTGCAAGGCCCGGTTAAATGACCAAACCGACGGTCGGCTGTGACGACTTTGCAGAGTAATCATCTGGAACACGCACACACAGAATACTTATTACTAACGGCAACTTGTCAACATAGGTTTCTACACTAAATACCCAGAGCATATTTATAGCCAGACAATTGTGGTTAAAAAGAAATAAAGCAGAATCTGTCAATTAGGTTGTAAAAATCTCTATCTTTAATATTGCACAGTTAACAAAGAACTGTCCTATTGGTTCTAGTAAGAGAATTTAAGATTGATGTGGTATCACGCTATTGAAAGAAAACCTGAAATATTATAGTAAAATATTAATATAAACTATTCTACGTATTCAAATGTGAAATACACTGTTGTGTCTCTTTCTTTAGATGTAGTCTAAAAGTGAAGACTTTTAAAGATAAATTTGGTGTCACTTGGTCACATGAAGTGGAAGCTATTGAAGAAAAATCCCAGATTTTACAGTAACATATTAAGAAATGTTACATACGTTGTTTTTTTTTTTTTTTTATAGATTGGTGTGCCATGTTCCTCAGGTGTTGAGCAAGAATTTATCAATATTTTGGGTTACTTTGTTCATTGATCTCACATGTATTGATTTATTTTCTGGGATGTATGGTAATTTATCGAAAACCAAAGACTAAGCCAAACCACCGCCTTCAGGAGCCAGTCTTTGGCGGTGATGTATCCAATCTATTAGCACAGTTCTTGGTGAGGCATTGGAGGGAGTCTCCGCTGTAATGAAAAGAATGTCTGTCAGATTCAACTTAAAAATAACTTCACCCCAGTCTAAGAGCAGGCAATGAGACAATGAGAACACTCTGGGTATCCACTCACCCAGCCAATTATCATTGTATTTGCAACAGCGTCATTACTGGCACCTGCTCTCTCCCTGCATCTCAAGTGTGGCTATCAGAAGGCCTGACACCACTGCGCTTCATTCAACCACATTCTAAAAAAGCACCCATTTACATCCCCGTAACCCAGTAATGGAAACAGCATTGCAACAACAAGAAAAGTAATTTAAAAACCCCAAAAAATAATGCTGTTAGTCATGCTGTTATGCACTGTTACTCCCAATATTCAAAATATCTACTTGAGCTATCTTTATTAATTTCTGTAAATACATTTCTCCCAGCCAGCCAATTTACTGATATCTTCAAGGGGATGTACCGTTTTGTTTTAACCTGGACCTTATTTTTAGCATGATTATGTTCATTTACTCACTTAGACAAGTTTGGAACCACTTGGAGTCCTTTGGGAAATGCTTAGATCCATTTGTGATTATCCTATAGCAGCATAAAGGGAGTTGTTTGGGCAACCAAAGTGCCTCTAAATAAAGCATTATCTGCCAGAAAACTCCCTCATTTCACCAATGTTTTGTGATGACCCGCTAACGCCCTTTGAATACGTAGCAAATCGGAAATGCTTTTTTGTTGTCATCTGGGGTTTTTACAGGATTTTGATCCAACCGATTCCAGTTTACACACACCAGAGATTTCAATTATGTGGCAGCCATCCGCCATTGCAGCTCTAGTCTAAGCAGGTTGCAGAAAGGGAGCCTGTGGAAGCTGAATTTACTCCACTTGGCCATTTGTGCTCAATTTGGAAACACACAAACTTGAGACATGCTGATGTTCGCAGTAGCAAGTTTTGTCTAACCGACTCCCGTCAAGCACAGACTGAAAGCACTGCTCAGACTACAACTGAGATGCCGCTTTGCAGTGATGTAATTGAAACTCATAGAGATTCAGGTTAAATAAAGAAGCTTTGCGGCAGATAATGCATTTGATTTTGTATAATGAAATATCAACAATTGATATCCCAAATTAACCGGAAAATGAATAATTAGAAAAAAAATTTTTTTAGACAATAGTCTCCAGATATTAAATCTTAAAGTGACTTGCCATTGTATGCTTGTTTAAAAGCAAGCTTGGAAAAAAGTGAATGGATACACAGACTGTGGAGAAAGGAGTTGGAGTGGAGCACACAGAGGAGACGAAAGGAAATGGGGTCCTTTGAAAAATATGTGGTTGGAGGGAGGAGATACATCTTTGTAGTGTGTGTTCATCTTTAAAATCGTGTATAAACAGCAACGGTTCTTGTGTTTATCAAGGTGAGCTTTCCCCCCTGCTCCATGTTTGTCCCCTCCAACAGAGTGTGACAGATCGTATTAGAGGGTGTCTGCTGCCTTTCATTTCACAGTACAAACTGTGCGGCGATTGGAATTTGTGCAATTTACGGACAGGAAGTGGTCAGATGGTGAGGCGGTGGAGAAGTCTGTAAACAGCACAGTTGGTACTATATGGTTATATGATCTGACAAGCATAAAAAGAAACGCACTCATGCGTCTACCCGCAAGATGAGGCGTGTGCTCTTAACTCGTAGGCATATCGTCTTGCTCCTGCTGGTGACAAGGTGTTTGTTGCCCACAGCTACAGCTCTCAAAAGCATGTGGCATGATGGGAGCTGGATGACAAAAACTGCAGGTAACAGAGCATCAGAGGAGAAAATGCAGCAGGCAGTTATATCGCCATGCAGGAGAGAGCCGAAGTCCAATCATATTCTGCGAAGAGAGGGGAACATTTACTTTCACAGCGCCACTGCTCCCCTGCTGCAACCTGTCTGTGGAGGTCTCGCTCATGTGTCGATATAAATGGTTGAGCTGTGGGCAGGAAAGCGGTCAGTCATGGTTAGGAAACACTAACACATGTGACAAGCTCTATTTGAGCTGCTTTGCATTCGGTTGTGTATTGATAAGATGGTAAATGACACTCTTATAATGAAGTGATATGCTTCATTGGTGCCACCTTAAATAAGTAGCATCAACTCAGATGAAATAGAGTAAAAACGGTGCAGAGGTACAAATTTGAGAGACTTCTCTGTTTATAACAAAGCTTATTATCAAGTAGTCCCCACCTCTCAGTTAATAACAAAAATACTTGGACTATTCCATAGTCAAAGTGTCTAGTCTCTTTGAAGAATACAAGAGTTTTTCTACGCAATGATCCTCAAAACTTTACAATCGAGTCCATCACACACTCCCCAAAAAATCTGGCCCAATTTTTAAACACTTGCTGATAGCATCACGCTGGGGAAACCTTTACTTCAGTAGAGAGAGAAAAACTAGTCCCTGTTGATCGCAGGAGAGATCGAGATGAAAACAAGGCAGTTATTGAGGAAAAAAATACACACTTTACAAACACCTGGAACTGTGGAGTAGGGACTCCTTACACAAGGACAAGAACCCTACACATACAGCTAGATCTACATTGGGAATGGGTTAGACCAAACCATGATTGTTTGTTAGAATGGCCCAATCAAATGTTCAGATCTGAATCCAACTAATCTGCTGCAAATCTTAACAATTTCTGTTTATTATGATAAAATCCAATTAAGTTATTGCTTGCAACATCAGAACATTTGGGAAAGTTTAAACATTACGCCAGAAATCATGAGAATCATTTGTTTGATACAATTAAACTGTATTATGAATTTTTTTGGGGGCTCTTTTCAGACTAATAGAGCTTAACATTTTTGTTTCATATCGGTTCTTGAATTCCTTCAGATCGAGGCAACATTAATTTCCTTAAATCTTTTAGCTTTTTCATGTCACTGGACAGATCATATTCAACTGATCTCTGAAGTGTATAGGCCTGGCACAGACTAGCGAAAATAAACTCTGCTTTTCTAGAAAATTCCAGTTGCTTTATGATTTACAAAAGTGGATAATTTTCCTTTCACTTAAGGCTAGGTTGAATTTTTATAGCATTTTGTCTTTTATTTTTATTTATTTACTCATGTTAACTCTTTCTTGAATTAATTTGATCTGAAACATTTAAGTCAGAAAAAAAGGAGGAAATTTGTCCTTGAGCAGTTAAATTCTGTATGCTACATAGAGGCTTGAGCAATATATCTGTAAATAAAAGGTAATTTTTTATATCCATTTTCATGCACATCAATATGGATGAGAATATTTCTGAAACTATTTAAAAATTCTAGTCAAGTGCCATTATTCTAAGGTTGTTCTGGGATTAAAACGAAAAAAAAAATCTTGTTTGTAAAAGTAAGCAAGCCTCATCAAAGTCCCCAAATTCGACAAAAGATAAAAGCCAAGAAGCATATAATTTTGACAAGCAGCTGCCCGACATACTGTAAAAGGTAACGGACTACATGTTTGTAATCCCATTTCATGCTCTCCTGGAAAGGAGTCGCACCATCATCCCGAGGCATGACAATCCCACCTACAGGAGCGTATCAGCAACCCCCACAGCACCAGTATGACTGATGTATTTATGCATTCTCTTATCATATTTACCCTTCTGCATCCTTGGTGCAGAATGCTCTACATTTACAGGGTGTGATCCAGAAGCCATCAACAACAGCAGGGTTTAATTTGAAGTGTGGGTTAAGCTGTGCCATTGCAACAACATTTTTCTTCATAAAGCAGGGTAAGGACAATGAGCCTCTACCCAGGACGTGAGGAAGCAATATCCTAGTTAGCAACGTGGTTGGCAGCGTTTTAGATTAGTGGACCAAGTTCTCCCACTGTGGACTTTAATACATAAGAGTAGGAGAAGAATTCAATCACAGCTCCAAGCTCCCATCGGGATGAAACCCTGAAATAAATGGAGGTCTGGTCGCCATTCCCTTCCCTCATGATAAGTGTGACTTTCAGCACCACTTGATAGCCCCAAAATATACAGCAAAGAGGTCAGCCGTCAGAAAGAGACAATGATTGAGGAGATATCAATGCCGGTTCAGGTGATGCTCTTTTTCTCTCCGTGTTTAATGCATGCTGTTACTCTGATAGAGAGGGAGATAGAAAGAGGATGAGATGGATGTAGGGTGAGATAAAGAAGTGGTCGAAAAAAAAGGGCTGTCTGCTGATACTGCTGCAAATTTTCCCTTGGCCAGCTTTGACAAAAATAGATGATTTTTATTAACACCCTTGGCTTTGTACATTCCATCTCATATATCTCACCTAGCAGAGGAAGGCCATCTTTGTACGGGTTGCACTTCTCTTAGTTTGAACAGTAGAAGGGAGGAGAGGAGAAAAGGGTGATGGGAGGGGGGATTTAAAACCAAGTTATTATCCAGTGCCTCAAAAAAACAACAACATTGGTGTGTACCACAACAAATTAGTTATAGTTAAAATGATTTTTATACAAACATAAATTATAAAAGTGAACAGTGCATTTATATGCAGCCCCCTTTCCTCCCCATATACCTAAAAACGCTCAGTGTAATTGCTTTCACAGGTCTCCTAATTAGTAAAGATAGTTCCCAGTTTAAATTCAGTATAAATTCAGCAGTTCTGTGAAGGCCTCAGAGGTTTGTTAGAGAGCATTAGTAAACAAACAAAAAAATGCCCAATAACATATTTGTACTACTAAGTTATGACTGTAATATATGGGAGTTATTCTTCTAAGTTGCAAACAATATTACTCTATTTCTAAATATGTCATATTTTTGTGCCCTTCATTACGCGACACTTTTGAATAACTATAATTCCCCAAATATATGATAAAATTATATAGAAGGGTTAAATTCATCAGTTGCCACCCATCTTGAAAACCTTCAGGAAACCCTCCTGGAGGTGCCCCTGAGTGGTGGCAGTATCATGCTGTTGAGTGCTTTTCTTCAACAGAGAACTGGCTCAAAGTAATCTAGTACTTTGTTTCACTCTTCATCTTCCATTCCAGTCTTCCTCTTTTTTGTGGCTTAACTATAAGAAGTTAATAACAGTTAAGTGAGGTATTTCTTGGCAAATATATCTCACTCCAAGGAAAAACTTGACTAATCCTACATGGTAAAATGGTAGTGTGCCCTGTTGAATTAAATATTATCAAAATTAATTCAGTGCATGTTCAAGCAGAGACAAAATGGAGCCAATTTCCAGTTCTTAACATTTATTTTGAACAGATTAACAAATTGCAGTTTACAGAGAAAGATGCCCCAGTTTCTCTGGGTCAGACAAAGATTTCTGACGAAGAATGTTTTTTTGTGTCATAACTTTTATAAACATCCAAAACCTCCCAGGATTAATCTGCTCCAATCAGAACGTTTTACACAGTGTCTTAACAATGATTGGATGTCAATGCAGTCATATGGGACCTGTCTTTTCTCCTGGATCCAAGTCAAAAGTTCATTCTGAGTTTTATGGTCCTAAGCAACACTCCCAGCTTTATGGCCTTGGTTCCGGCATACTAAATCTACAGACATCCTGTTTTTACAGCCTGCAATAAAACTTACCCAAGAGTTTTATGACTTAAAAGCTTGTCCCAGTTAAATACTGGTCAAGGATATGTGTTACAACCATGCATAATAGAAAAACAGACTTTTACCTCTGACTACTTACTAAAGATATTAGCCCCAAAAAATAGATACAACAGCCCCTAGTAAGGTCTGGTAGCATGACTTGTATTTTTTAAAATATATATTAGTTGAGAAAATATTGCTAGCTAGATCAAGGGTTTTGTGAACCAGACTTAATTTTTCGTTAAATGGTTGAAAGCCTGTTTCTCTGGAACAAAACACAGCACTTCTCGGTAACATGATAGAACAAGATCTTACTTTTTTAAACGTTTGTAATAATGCGGTATTGCGCCTCCCTGAAATGTTGCTGCACTAGGCTAGTCAGATATTTAAAAAAAGGTTATTTTTTTCCCTCAACAAGAAAGACAAAACTGGTTGTTTAGAACGTAGAAAATGGTTGAATGGAATAATTTATAATTTAGTGTTTGTATTTGCAGTTATGGAGAAACCAATTGCAGACAGGAGGCAGGCGGATTCATATGTAAAGCAAAGACAGGAAGGTCCAACAAGGAGTGATGGAAAACAGGACGCCAAAATACTGGACCAATTGTAAGTAAAGTAAGAAACAGAAGACCGATTAACTGAAAGTCCAAAAGCTCTATCAGGTCCTAAAAACTGAGGATGGGCTATTAAAATGATCAATACTATTCTTTATGACATGGTATTTATTACCATAAGGTTGTTTTTCTATTACCTCTCATTCACCATTCAGTAGATTAAAGGAGTAATACACTAGCTGTCTCACCCTTTCCAATAGACAGTCCTCATAGAGGTTACCTTTTTCTTTATTGCAATGAATCTTATTCCTAGATAACTGTAATCACACCTCATGATCTTTGACCTTCACCTGTTGCCATCTCTTTACTCCCTGGAGAGTGAGCTGGCTCTCCTTCCTTAGAGCTGCATGCTTCTTTACGTCCTAAACACAGTTTCCATGAACCACATCAGAGTGAGATAGCCCCACTGCTGTGCTCTGTGGAAACCCTGTGGGATTGCCATCAGAGAACGAATAAGGGGACATGCTTGGGCATGTGCTGATCAATAACTACTCCCTTCCACCCACACTGTCAGTCACCTTCATCTCAGAGAAAACAACAAGAACAGATAGCAACGCCTTGATTTTGTTGCTTCCACTGATGGATAATGGGTGACAACGTCGCCTTGGAAACTGTTCTGCAGTGTATACACACCATAAGGGTCTCCAGTATGAGCTATTCTTACTGTAAGCCTGGATGTGTTCTCTTTTATTGGCAGATACTCACTGTAAATACCCTGCTATTGCTCAAACTGGCAGCAGGGTAAATAAAGTGCATAAAATGGCGATGAACAGTGTATTCTTCAACAAAAGAGCTCATCTGCCAGCAGAAAATACTAAATTAATGAGGATTCTATTGGAGGAATATGAGCCACATAAATCAGCCTGTCCTTCTGTCCACCCTCTGCCAACCCGGCAAGATACCCCATGTGTCCTGCAGCTCTCCTTTTATAGTGCTTTGCAAAGTCTTCACATCTCTTGAACCTTGCCACAGTTTTTTTATAAAACAGTGTAGCCTTTTGGGGTGGAGGGGAGATTTTTGTGAAGGATCATCCCTAAGTATTGCCAAATTTTAAAGTGGAAATGAATTGATCATCAGGATCATCATTAGGGGAAAGAGAAGCTGGTCAAATTGGATGGGTAGACGGTTGGAGCTAAATATAAGGCACTCCTGGAAGAAAAACCTATTAGAGGCTGCAAAATACATAAGACTGGGTCAAAAATTGAACTTATAATATACTTGAAATTGAAATAAGTCGTCTACATAAAATTCAGCGACTAAAATATTCTGAATTGTGATGGACTGGCGCCCTGTCTAGGGTGTACCCCACCTCTTGCCTGTTGACGGCTGGAGATAGGCATCAGCCCCCCCCCCCCCCCCCCCCCCCCCCCGCGACCCCTTGTGGATAAGTGATTTGGAAAATTGATGGATGGATGGAAGGATGGATATTCTGAACCAAGTCTGCATGCCACACATGAATTAATTCTTGTTGCTTTATCAGAGGTTTATGGCTAAAAAAATAAAAAAGTATATCTTAAGAGGCGTTTCCACTATCCGAACTTTAGAGTAATTAAACAAAATCTTTTTCTAACTGTCTATTCTGTTGGCCCGTTCCTCTCAGTCGTCTTGTCGTCATACAAAATCGTCCCTTTAAAGACTGGATATGGTACATAAGCATGATAGCGACATCTAGTTTATCTAGGTTGTAGTTACAACAATAAAAACATAATTCCAGCTGTTGGATTGCCTGGTTCACTGCTGATACGCTTAGTAACCCACCCGAACTGTGTTTAGTGAGGAATGTATTTTAGGGAAGTTTAACTGACAGCTAACGATAGCAAACTTAGCAAGTGAGTTAGCTTACTGATGCAGGATAAAAGTCATTGTTTCCATGTGTGTTTGATGCCGTGGAAATGTTTTATGCTGATCCATCTAGTATAGGCTTCACCTAAAACTACTGTAGTTTCTGTTCTTCTGTGGTAACTCCTCTCCTGAGACGGATAGCGATTTCTCCGGGTCTCTGAAGCAGTTGCTTGACTTGCTGCTACACCATTTGTCCCACTGCAACCCGAGGTGTGCAGACCATATTGTTGGATCATAGAGATCGTATTTGTCAACCCGCAATGGCTACTGGTGGGTAGATGTAAACACAACATAAATGTTGCCCCATTTTAAATGTACATTATATTTTATTTTAATTTAAATATAATTTTTTCAGGAAATGTACTTTTATTCTGCACCCCTCTAAAAGCCCAAACCGATGTAGACTCAAAAATATAAACACAACACCTTTGTTTCTGATCCCATTTTTCATGAGATGGACTTAAAGATCTAAAATTCATTCCAGATACACATTACCATTTCTCTCAAACATTGTTCAAAAATCAGTCTGAATGTGTGATAGTGAGCTCTTCTGCTTTGCTGAGATAATCCATCCCACCTCACAGGTATGCCACATCAAGATGCTGATCTGACATCATGATTAGTGCACAGGTGTACCTTATACTGGCCACAATAAAAGGTCACCCTGGAATGTGCAGTTTTGTCTCACAGCAAAATGCTACAGATGCCACAAGCATTGATGGAGCGTGCAATTGGCATGCTGACAACAGGAATGTCAACCAGATCTCTTGCTCGTGCATTGAATGTTCATTTCTCCACCATAAGCCGTCTCCAAAGGCGTTTCAGAGAACATGGCAGTACATCCAACCGGCCTCACAACCGCAGACCAAGTGTAACCACACCAGCACAGGACCTCCACATCCAGCAGGTTCACCTCCAAAATCGTCTGAGACCAGCCACTCAGACAGCTGCTGAAACAATTGGTTTGCATAACCAAACAATTTCTGCACAAACTGTCAGAAACCGTCTCAGGGAAGCTCAACTGCATGCTCGTCGTCCTCGTTGGGGTCTTGACCTGACTCCAGCTCGTCGTCGTAACAGACTTAAGTGGGCAAATGCTCACATTTGATGGCGTCTGGCACATTGGAGAGGTGTTCTCTTCACGGATGAATCTCTGTTTACATTGTTCAGGGCAGATGGCAGACAGCGTGTGTGGCGTCGTGTGGGTGAGCGCTTTGCTGATTTCAATGTTATGGATCGAGTGGCCCATGGTGGTGGTGGGGTTATGGTTTGGGCAGGCATCTGTTATGGACGAAGAACACAGGTGCATTTTATTGATGGCATTTTGAATGCACAGAGATACCGTGATGAGATCCTGAGGCCCATTGTTGTGCCATATATCCATGAACATCACCTCAGGTTTCAGCAAGATAATGCACGGCCCCATGTTGCAAGGATCTGTACACAATTCGTGGAAGCTGAAAATGTCCCAGTTCTTGCATGGCCTGCGTACTCACCGGACATGTCACCCATTGAACATTCCACAGGCCACAATTGACAATCTGATAAACACTATGCGAAGAAGATGTGTTGCACTGCATGAGGCAAATGGTGGTCACACCAGATACTGACCAGTTCTGAGTCCCCAGACCCCCAATAAAGCAAAAAACTGCACATTTCAGGATGGCCTTTTATTGTGGCCAGTATAAGGTACACCTGTGCACTAATCATGATGTCAGAGCAGCATCTTGATGTGGCACACCTGTGAGGTGGGATGGATTATCTCAGCAAAGCAGAAGTGCTTACCATCACACATTTAGACTAATTTGTGAACAATGTTTGAGAGAAATGGTAATATTGTGTATCTGGAAGGAATTTTAGATCTTTAAGTCCATCTCATGAAAATGGGAGCAGACACAAAGGTGTTGCGTTTATATTTTTGTTGGGTGTATTATTTTCTTTTAAATGTAGATTTTTATCAAAAGTTTCTGTATTCAACCTTTCAGGAATCAGCTTAAGACAGCCACATATCACGACTGCTTCAGCAGGAAGTTGCATCACTGATCCGTGCAAAAAGGCACCCAAAGCAGCAGAAATAATGAGAGCAACATGGAAGAAGCATGATTTTTTTGTGTGTGTTTGCTGTTGTTCTAAACTTTTTTGCCAACGACTTATTTTGTACAAAGACAACTGTTTGGCAATGTCAGCTAATTTCTCTCTGAATTACAATAAATTAGCCTGACTTAACCGCAGCTCCTGGGGAGCCACTTGACCAGGCCAGTCTGAATAAATACCCAAATACAGGTACGCCACTGGTTCCTGAAATGGGCCCTAAAACAGCCCTATCGGCCCAGCCTGATGAAGTGGAGACACAAGCATATTGGGAATGTCCTATTAAACTTTTTGCCAGATTAGCTATGACTTCCAGATTATTTCCAAATTAAATATTCACTCTTTATATAAAAATAACATCTTTATGTTTATGTCAGTTATGCTTACCACTGTGATACTCACAGAGCAAAGTTGGACAAACAAGCATTGCAAACTGCAAACTCCTTTCGTTTGTGGCTGGGAAGGTTGTTTTCAGGCTTGCAAGCTTCCCCTTTTTCCAACACCAATTGTCAATGTGGCCAAACATCTAAAAAAAAAATTATTCGTCATTGAGATCATATTGCTTTGGAAATATTGGCTCATTTTACTGTATTGCCTTTGCGTCCATTGCACTTCACCTTGGATAACTCTTACGTTCTTACGAACAATCACTATTCTTCACATGTGACACACCCATCTACTTACAGAACACTATGATCGCTGGGCATTCACAATCATGTTCACACTTGTATGTGTATAATTCGTTACAACAGACGAATGTGACATTTTCGGTCATCTGGGAATTCTACCCAAGGATGAAGAACACTTGTGGAGAATGAGACAAGTTTGTGAGGTGTCCCTTAACATACATCAAAGGTTGTATCCGCTTAACTTCAATGTTATGAGGGTTGCACAGCCAAAACATTATCCAGGTTATTCATCAAAATGTCTAGAGACATAGTAATCTTAATGTTTGTAAACTTCTGTATTTGAGGACATTTTAAAAATACATGAAAATTTAATATTTCAGTATTCTGTCATAAACAAATATAGATAAGTTTGGTGAACCTAACTGACTACATCTTAGACAATGAGAAAAGAAAATGTGAACTCTCTCTTTATACAGAGTTAGGAAATACTTGGGTTTTAACTGTATGTCTTTGCAGCTGTCCAAACTATTTGTATAAACACACCCAGCAGTTAGTGCTTTCCTATTAGGGTAAATATTAAGACTCTTCTGCATTAGGAAGCCAATGAAGCAACTCTAAGTTTAAATTAATTTCTAAATAGAGCCCATTTTATGACATTAGGGAAAGCTGTATTCACTTTATGTTTATAATAATAAAAAAACAGCATTATGAAATTCAAGGTCTCCAAAAAGTAAAACGTATTCATACTTCCATGCACAACACAAATGATGATTACGGTCAAATAATATTTCATCTGTTACAATTACCTCCTACAGTGTCAAGACCCGAGTCCAACTGAGATGCAGTACATTCAATTTGAGCCGCTTTGGCAAATAATAATGAATATTTTTAAAAAATATTTTTGTTTATTACATAAATATTCCAGCTCTATACAATTCTATTGCAAAACATATACTTTTACCCAAATTATTTTTAAGTTTTAGGTCCGTTCTGTTTATGTTTGAATAGAGAAAACACATAGCACTTTATAGGTAAAAAGCCAGATGAAAAAGCAGATATTCATTTTAACCATCTGTATGTTCCTCAGGCTTTCTCTGTTCCTGACAATGTCTGTTTGAATACAACAGTAGCGCCATCTGAAAGACAAAAAGATGTCAAAGTGCTGTACTTCCAGAGCAAATCAAAACGGACGAGCCAAAACCGAACACTTAGCCTCCCGTGGTTCTGTCTGCCTTTAGAGAAATCAGTCACGACCAACTACAGTAAAGCTTTGGGGACTGCCTGCTGTCAGTCCGTGATGAGCACTCAGAGTTCCGACCGCAGGTTCTGTGTGTTCTGGCTCGCTGTAAGCAAAGAAAGCTTTTAGCTGCCAGCCTGTCGGGTAGATAAGTGAAGACCAGGGCACCCCGGTTTGAGCTGACAACATAATAGGCCCTTTGAGCAAATGAGCAGGGCTCTAGAAAGAAAGGCCTGTGATATGAAAGAGCTCCTAAAAGTGGTGAATTTCTTCCAGTGTGGTAAGGGGAAGCTTACATTTAGCAGATACAAATTTATTTTCACCACCATCAAAGGCTTAATACAAAACAATGAACATTTCTATGTTTTTCCCTTAGAGTTTTCACATCAAATAAAAATCAGCATTTCATATTGGACAGGCTATACAATGACCCATCTTCAAAGTTTCCTCAAAATCATGTTGAAACTATATACAGTATATATATATATATATATATATATATATATATATATATATATATATATATATATATATATATATATATATATATATATATATCACATAGTGTTTGGATGATTAGTCAGTTAGAGCTCACAGAGAGCAAGCTCCAACCAAAATCACTTCATTAACGTTTAAACTTTTCCTATGCCTGTTGGAATAAAAACAAAGACATTAAAACACTGAAAGCTTTCAGCGTAAACTTGATTATTTTTCTAGTTGTGATGTATCCTCTTTGTGACTCCTCATAGACCCAACCTAACATCTCTCCAAAGTGTTAAAGAACACACTGTAAACATAGCTATGAATTCTACATAATTTCAGTGTTGCCAACTCCTCATTAAGGAAAGTAGCTATTGGCTGTCCCAAAAGTCGCTAGAAGTCGCTTAATGACGTCATCGCCTAATTTGCATAATTGTTAATTTGCAAATAACTGTAACGGACGCTGTAGGAGAGAGGAATAACGTCGTGGGAGAGACAAAAGTGAGTAAAAAACACCCTAAATATGTTTAGAACTACAAATTTACAAAAATAATTTCAACATTAACAACATTTAATGATTTTAATGCTTTGTCTAGATCCACATTACACACATCAGTTTTGTCCTGTATTGTTAAATGTTATAACAGCAAATTTAATCAAAAGATTGTTCTGTAGGGTGAAATTGCTAGCTCTACAACCAACCCTCCTCCTTTATCCGGGCTTGGGACCGGCAAAGTGACCCAAAAGACACACTCTGGCAGAGTTACTTAGGTTTTTTTTTTTTAAGTTGTTTTTTTTAATTTTTTTTTGCTGAGCTAGCTAGCAAGATCTTATGTCACAGAGAGGTAGGCTACACACACAGTGGACGAGGTGAATAAGTGACTGAGCTGCTGAGGTTGTGTGAGTCAAATGCAGTGATTTATTTGTGTGACAGCGTCACAGCAAAGAAACGTTTACATTTAAATCCCGCTCTGCAAGCGCATTTCATTTGCAGTCCGGACGCCGAGTGGTGAGGGTCTCCTCTCTCTCTCTCTGCTCCGCCCATAGACTGTAGATGGGACTGCTGCGCAAGGCTACTGTGAGACTGGCCGCCTGTAAGTGCTTTGGGACGGGGGAGGGGCTCTCGTTGAGGACAGTAACTGCAGAACAATACGTGCTTCACGCCAGAGTCTCCAAAACACCAGATAAGTCTCCAATAACACCAGAAAAAGTATGGGGGCTATAGGGGTCTGAAAAGTCGCTAAATCTAGCGACAAAGTCGCTAAGTTGGCAACACTGCATAATTTAGGTCTGAGGACTCAGGAATTAGACAGATTCTTTGTGAACCATTTCTGTAATTAATATGCCATATCCTTTGGACTATTATCTTACTTAAAACCCCCAATGAATAACCTTCTCAGGTTGCTGGTAGAGTCCACCACAATTTTATTTAAAATTAGCTTGTATTTTACAAGTTTGTGATGCCATTTTGTCTTAGAAAACGTTTTCAAGGTCTTTTGAAGAAAGGCCCACTGCAGAGGTCTGGAAACATTTGCCATTTATATGTGTTATGAAACTAAATACTTGTTTTCATCATTCATGTATCACAAGCAAGTGGCTGGTGAAGATGGGTGGTTTCTTTAAACCACCTTGAATACTTTACCATCCGTCTCAATGTAAACGGTGACAAAACTGGGTCCCTGTCAAATCTGTTTTGTCACAGTTCCGGTTCTAAATGATGTAGTTATTGTTCAAACCATAGAAACAGACTTGCACTTATTTAAGGTTTAACGATAATCCACACACATCTCCCTTACTTGAATAGGATGTCCTCTGTTTAAGATTTTGAAGAGTGACTACAACAAGTTATGCTGCTCTAAGCCCCACTGATGAGTCCATTTTAGTCCAACAGGGTCAGCCACATTTTTATTTAAAATTTCGCCGTATGATTGTAGTTTGTATGATTTCATAAACTCAGTCAAGGTTTCCAGAGGTTTTGGGAGAAAGAAAGGTCTACAGTACAGTAATACAGATTCTCCATCGTACCTAACAGTAGGCCATACGCCCTTTCTGACATGTGTACTTTCGTTGATAGCTGCTCAACCTGCCGTGTTGCTAAAAGGCTCAAGGATATGGTTTGGCCAAAGCACACAGTTCCAGATAAAATTATATACTTGTATACTAGAAGAAAAATTATAGTTTTCAAAATGTTTCAAAACCAAAAACCTGGGAAGTGTGACATGAATTTGTGCCCCCCTGAACTAATGCAGCCATGAGCCCCCTAATTAATTAAGATAACAATAATAATAATTTAAAAAAATAGCTGGAACTGCACTCCAGCCTGAACAAACTCTTCCTAAGTATGATGGTGGCAAAATCATGTTGTGGTCACACTTTTCAGTAGGCACAGGAAAACCATTAGAGCAAAAAAAAATATTAATTTAAACCAGAACAAAGGTTTGTCTTTTAGCAGAACAATGACCCAAAACAGCAGGAGTTAAATTATATTCATGTTTTGGAATAATCGAGTCAAAGTCCAGGCAACAATCTAATTGTTAATAGTGAATGGACTGCATTATGCATATGTACTCTTGGTTCTAGGCCCTTTTTGCATCAATCACTGCCTCAGTGCGGCATGGGATGGATGGTATCAGCCTGTGGCATTGTTGAAGTGTAATGGAAGACCAAGATGCTTCAAAAGCAGCCTTCAGCTCTTCTGCATTGTTCGGTCTCATGTCTCATCTTTCTCCTGGCAATGCCTCATAAGCCTGTTTCAAGAAACCATGGCAGCATCAATACCACCATCAGTGAACCCTTCGGTCAATCATAAGGGGTCAGTCTATGGTGGCAGTGAAGCACAATCAGTTATTTTTTCACAATGTTTACTTGCATTCCACACATCATCATAACATCAACCTCTGTTGCACAATAGTCTTCATTCATAAACCAGCAACGCCAGAATATTGGAGTAATATTACTATCAATCAGGCCAGTAGGAATGTCACAACATTCCCACATCGCCACGGCGCATTGAAAACACACATTCCCCTAATATGCTGACACGGTGTGTCTTTTGAAAGCTCTTATAGATTCTTTATGTGGTTTAGGTCAGGCGAGTTTTCTGACTAATCAAGCACAGTAATTCCATGTTCAATGAACCAGGTTTTGGCACTGTGGGTAGGTGCCAACTCCTGCTTGAGCATGAATGGCTTCAATATATCCTAGTAAAGATGGTTGTGTTGACTCTGGACTTAATAAAGCCCAGTGAACCAACACCAGCAGATGACATGGCTTCCCAGATCAACACTCATTCAAGCATTTCGGATTGCGTGGCCCTCCATTTTTCCTCTAGACTTTGAGACATTTGTTTCCTAATAAGATGCAAAATGTTGCTCTCATGAGACAAGAGGGCTTTGGGCCACTAAGCAACTGACCAGGAGCGCCTTGAAAAGAGGAATATGACACATAACGGGGTTGATCATGCAAAATCAAGTTTTTGGAGTTTTCAACCATCTAGTAATGCAATTTTGTCATAAAAAAAACTCCAACAGAGTGGTTTTTGGCTTAAATCACGCATGTGTGAGTAATCCTCCTGAATTCTGCCCTCTGAGCAGCTGCCACTCCCTCTCCTAGAAATCGACTGACTGTTCAACTACTGACATCACTAGTTGAAAACAAGGGGTGTTGAGGTGTCTGCACCGCCCTTCCAGGCTTCCAGTCTGTGATAAAATTTAAAGACGCCTGATGGACAGAGAAGTACCTACATGCTAATGTGTGTTAGCCGTTTATCTAGCTGCTCATGTGATCTTATAACAGCATTGTGTGGTTAATTCATTGATCTGTAGCATCTCAAATTGTTCAGTAAACGGGTGCAAACAACCCCCACAGCTTTTTTATAGATTGGGCTGGAAAGATTTGCTTAGTGGATGGGCTCTGTCTAAAGCCTGGAGTGAAATAGTCTTTATTGACCCCGTTTTTTTACAAAATAAATAAATAAATAAATTTAATTAACCAAACGTCTGAGCCCTTAATATAACAGTTTCATTGTGGTGCTTCGTGATTTTCAAATTCTTTTTGGGAATATTTTCTGTTTATGAAGAAGCTTAGCACCGTTTGTTTCAGTGTTATCTCCTCCTGGCTCTGAAGCGGAGCACAGCGGGGGCCCCAACACTTATGAATGACCTTTTCCTGACAATACACATCAGGCTGTGGACATTCCTGCTGCTTGTACACCTTTTTCTTCTGCATTTTTCGCTTCCACATAACTTTTTATTAATGTTCATTTTCAATAATCTGTTGAGGCTTTACCTCCTTATGGTGGGTGTAAATGATGGTTTTCTTCACAAGTGTCAAGTCAGGAATCTTCCCCATGATTGTGATTCTTGCTTAACCAGACAAGGACTTTTAAAGACTCAAGAAACCTTTGCAGGTCTTTTGGATTATTTATCTGATTAGAGTGTGACTCTTTCAGGTAAAATATTGAAGCTTTTAACAATATTCTAATTTTGTGAGATTTTGAATTTGGGGTTTTCATAAGAATGTAAGAATGATCAACATCCTTGAGCACAAGACCCTTTTAGCGTGACCTAAAATTATTTCAATGTTAAATGTTTCTTGTACATACTGTTACTAATAGCTGTGGTGAATATGTATAAGAAAAAAACAAAGTCTTTACTGACAATTCTGTTATTGTAATCAGGACCTTTTAAATTAATTAGAACAGATTAAAAACAGACGTCAGAAGCACAGAGCGGAACCCCCTGTTGTTTTTAATAAGAGCCAAGTTGTATAAAACTCATCCATAATGAAGGCATAAAGAACAAGCATTTGCTCCCTTTGTGATGCGCATGAAAACAGACTGCGTACTTCAAACAAAAGTTATAATTAATGACCAAAAAAAAACAAAAAACGTTTTATTCCTCTATACCTCTTTTATGGTAGTTCGAAAATTTAGCAGACACATTAATAATTAGATTCAATTAGTTTGCAGGCCAAAAATTAAGAAGTCTTCTCTTTACCAGGCCATCATGGCTATTTTATTGGCCATTTCCGGAACCAAAGGAACACCAGTACTCTAACATGTACTCAGAAATGGCCCGGTAGATTCACTGGGTGTAACCTGAGGTTGAGTCATGCTGATTGATTGTAATTCAGAGGGAAATGAGCAGACGTCGCCAAACAAACGGCTTTGTAAAATAATCAGTTGCTGACGAAGCAGTTTATAACAACATAGGAAACAGAAACACAACAGCAATAGGTGCGTCTTCTTGTTATATCTTGTCATTTATACTGCTGTGAACACCTTTTGATGCTGATAAGTGATGCTTGCACACAGCAGAGAAAGTCTTGATATGTTGACGTCTTACCTAATTTATTTAAGGGCCACTATTGAATGGAAACACAATGGACTAGAAGAGCGAGCCAGTGGTTTACCCATTAGATAAAAGATCTGGGAAAATTACCCCAAGGTTCCGATAGTGGAAATGTGCTCGTTTAAGGCAAGTGACAAAAAGAATGCTTTCAAAAATGCAATTTTTCATCTATTTTCATCACGCAACAAAATACAGTGAATGAACAAAAGAGAAATCTAAATAAAATCAATATTTGGTGTTGTTGAAGGAACTCAGCTGCTAGGTTGTTCCACACATCTTGGAGAACCAACCACAGAAGCCTCAGCCCCCAACATTCAAGAAACCTCCATTGTGCTTCAGTGTTACCTACAGGCACTCAACATTGTACCACTTTCCTGCCCTTTGATGAACAAACTGCCTTCTGCTACAGCCACATATTTCAGATTTGACTCATCAGTCCAGAACACCTGCTGCCATTTTTCTGCACCCCAGTTTCTATGTCTGTGTGCCTACCTGAGTCACTTGCCCTTGTTTCCATGTAGACCACTTAACTACCTTTTGTCTTTTTGCAATGCCCACTCTGGCCATGACATGAAAATGTGTACCACAATCTCACCTTGGTAGCAGAGTTTGGCTGTTCCTCACCCAGTTCTAAGAATCCCACACAGCTGTTTCTGTTTTAGTTAATGACTGTTTTTCAACCTACATGAGACATTAATGATTAGATGATATTGTGATAAATGTCTAAGTTCATATAGTACCAGTTTGGTATAGGTGGTTGATCATAATCCTGAGTAAATTCCCACGAAATCCTAGCCTGGGTGCCAGCTGAAGTCCCGCCCACAACATAGTCTGGAAGTTCGGTCTGGGATTCCTCCGTTGAGGAACAATGCCCGAACAAGATCTGTTTGGACCAATCAAATCAGGCCTACAATGATTGACAGGTGAACAGGGTGCGAACCATGGGGGAGCTAGGGGAGCTATAGCTCCCCTTAATGAGACATGAGCTCCCCTAGAAACATGATTTATGAAATGTGGGGGGGTCTCTATAATACTGACGATAAAGTTTATGTTGATTGCTCGCAAATTCACTGTAGCCTACGCTATACGACTTTGGATGCTATAATTACAATGACCACTGAAGCGTGGCGGCGCTGCAAGTAAAACTTCTGTCAGGCCTACGTTAAATACGAAAATAAAGGAAACAAACAAGCGGTAAATACACCTAGCTAATGTCCAAAAGAAAGCAAGTAACCCTAACAACGTTAGGATTTAGTGAAGGCCATGAAAGTGAGTGGAGGTAAATCGGCGCTGAAGGCCGAGCAGCACATTTCACAAGGGCGGTTTAAGGATGCTGAACTTGTCGGGAGCAGCAGAAAGATCAACCGGAGTCAGTTTTATCAGTCTGTCATAGACAATCTCACAAAGAGAATGCCAGAATCAGACCTCTTCCATATGCTGAAACCCCTCAACAAGCACTTTTGGCCACAGCACCGTAACACACTCATCCTGTATGGAGACAACGAGGTCCGAGCTCTTGCTAAAACACTCTGAAAAAAACTGCCAGAGAAGCAGTTGAGGAGTTCCGTGACTGGAAATTACAAGATGTGGGACCAGGCATAACGCTGGAGAAACTATTTACAGCAAGTGTGAGAGAGGCTTTTCAGCTGTTAATGACACCGACAGCAAGACCCGCAATATGTTGCGTGAAATCAGCCTCTCATCTCTGCTTTTTGTCGATCTCAATGGACCTCCGTTAGAGAGATTCGACCCAGCACCCTTCATCACCTCCTGGATTGAATCCGGTCATCGTTACTCTACATCATGGGCTGGTGGACGCGCATCAAAAACAGCTGATTCCCGGCCTCTGTGGTCGCTTTTTTGCTAAGGTAAGACCTACTTTAGGTAATTACATCAGGCTGAACTATAATGTGTATGGCAAGCATCATAGTATGCGAGTGTGATATACGGGAATGTTTTACCGGTGTCATCGGGTGGTGGTTATGAAAATTGTTGCATGAGCGTTGTTAGTCATTATGTATTGGTATGCCTACATTTTGTGTGGCAGCGCATTAATTTTAATAGAGGAATTTTAAAAGAGGAACAGATTATGTCTGTTGCTCTGCAGAGCAACGTCACACACTTCTGTTGCTCTGATTGGTTGCAGGTCTATCCATTTGAGTGCAGAGGCATTTTTTCCTTGTTCGATTAAAACACACCCCATAATCACAGCCCAATGGAGCAGTATCAGACTCACATTCTGATGAGAATTGAGTATGGCTACATCAGGCTAACAAAATCCCTGATTTTATGCACATGCACCTATAAGGGTAGAAGCTGGTTTGAAGGCAAAATGTAGCAACACCACATATTGATGGAATTTGTTTTTTACTTTTGTTTGCTTACTATGCATTTTGTAAATTGAAACACACAAAAAATCCTTTCCATTTCTGAATTTTTTTTCGTTTACACCATTTTGTCACACGTGAATAAAACTTTTACACAATACTGTATATGGAGAAAGATACTGGCTATGAGGTTCTTCTGTTTTATTTTTGCTACTGTGTGGCCAAACTGCCAGAAGCTGGGTTTTTGCAACATTGGGGCTACGCTTAGATCTGGTTTGAACAGGCTTTTACTAAGCCAAATGGCCACCCAGGATATATTCAAACCACCTACCAACACTAGGCTGCCTGATAAGGGTTTCACTGCAGAGAGAATACTTGCTCTCTAATTTGGTTGAATTCACATTGTATGGATAGCTGGTAATGCTGCCCAGGTTTACAGTTTCTATAATGGGATTCATTCTGAGGCTTATGTGACCCAGTCTTTTCACTCAAAGACAGGAAGGAATAACATAAAAAGTAACAACATAGGACAACAAACTACTACTTATAAACTAAAGGTTAAAACAGAAGCTGAGGTGAAGGAATGAAAAATGCAGTTTGAGGGTTGAAGGAAGAATTGGGGAAGAACAGAGGAGAATAAATGGACCCCTCACTGTCCATTATACCAGTTGTGATGTGCTGTTGTGCCACAAGCCAAGTGCCCTATTTATTCCAGGCATAATTGCATGGCAGTGAAAACCTGCTAATGCCTAGCATGGGGTTAAATCTACAGCTGACACTGATTTAAAGGAGAAACATCAGTTAAAGGCAATGTTTTAGTGTTGGAGCTGTATTTGGACTTGCAATAATATGTCACAATAAAAGCTTGACTATCCTTTTCCTCTACTCTGTTCTGTACCTCCCAACTGATTGATGTTTTCAAAACACTGAGGACCAAGGTATTTTATGTCATTTGGCTCCTACTGATTTAACACAGCAGTCATTCACACTTGAACAATGAAAAATTCAGTCAGCAAAGTCTCTAGCATTTCTAAAGTTTAACATTTTTAATGGGAATCGGCAGGAATTTATGGGAATAAAAATTTGAATAAGTCAAAATTCACAATACTGAAGGTTGGCCCCTAACATTGTCTTTAAATATAGTTTGAAGGGGAGACAAAAAAACTTCCCTGTTGTCCATGATATTTTGCTGGGGTACTCCTCTGTTATTCAACTGGAGGAACCAGTGCCAAAGCTGACAAAACCGATGAAATTAATTCCCAGAAAACAGCTCTGGCCAGGAGATAACTTTTGAATAGACCCAAACCAACAGTGAAGCCTTGTGATGGGAGGGTGCAAAAAACATTATCTGTTGAACATTTGCTGCATTTTGTTTGTTTATCTTCCAGTTTAAAATTTTAATTCATTTAATCTTAGCTCTGTGAACGTTTGTCCATCTTAGCTGTAAATAAAACCTAATGAATTAAATGAACCAATTTCTGCTTTTCCAGACCTCTGTAGAAGGTTGTAATATCAATAATGAAAGCTAATTTTCTTTATTAAAACTTTTAATTAAATACTTTATTAATCCCAGAGGGAAATTAAGTGTTGTTATAGCTCATACCAATTTATTCTTTAAGTATTTGTTGTAGATCATGATGGCTGTGGGCAAGAAATATTTCCTATAGCGGTCTGTGTTGCAGCCAAACTCAAGAAGCCACAGACTGAAGATGTTTAGTTTTTGTAGTTGTACAAATAAATTAAACCCACAGTAATCATTAATAAAGATCTCTCACACACACATATATGAAGCGGAGTACTATAGGAAAGCTGTAATGCTCTGTTTGAGAAAGTAAATCTGTTGGGCTACTTGGTACTTAGACACCAATTCTGAGTAGCAAACAGCCAGACAGGACACGTTAAAAAAAGAAAAAAAAGGGATAGCCTCGAGCAGAGGATGCTCAGGGTTTCCATAATGTTTTTGATTATGAAGAATCCTCCTTTACATCATTATGTCCAGTGGTTCCACAGTGGTGCCAAGAACAGGATTTTTGAGCCTTTTTAAGTCTTAATGATGTTTTTCTTAATGGATTTAATCAATTTTCACATATAAAAATAACTAACTGATTTATGGTAAAATGCATATGCCTTCTGAGAGTTTTCATCATTTAATTGGTTCTAAATTGAGTATTCATTGAGTTACATGGAGATTATGTTTAACCTCTTTAAATTTCATATCAGATCACATCCTATTTATTCCTTTCTTAATCTCAAGCAATATAGTTGGATCAATCAAATATATTTTAGGTCAGAAGAAGTGCCCTTAGTGGGTGCAATTAAACAAGAAAACAAAGTGTGAGGGAATTGCCTTGGATTGAAGTTAAAGAAAAGATGTTTGAAGAAATGTTTGAAAAATGTCCCATTCAAGAGAATCAACAGTCTTCTCCCTCAAGTTTTCTGATTTTAATTCACCCCCGAGGTGATGACTGCACAATCTGTCAGCATGTTTCAGAAGAAAGACTTTGTGTTGGTGATGTTCTTTTTCTTGTAATATTTTGACCCCTTTTTTCATTTGTATATTACTTAAGTGCTGTCTCTCCAGGGCTTGGGAGAGACACAGCAGGATTTCTTTTAGGGGTGCGACATTCATCTTATTATTCGCCTCTTTTTCACTGCTTTGCACAAGTATGCATAAGCAGGGGTTTTATAGGGATTTTAGGGTATTGAACAAAAAGTAAAGTAAAACAAAGCATGATTGTGGAAGGAAAAGGATTTTTAGTTTTCTAAATCATCTTCCTTTAAAATTAGAGTGTGGCATACATTCGATTTCCCTAAATTAAATCTAGTGTAACTATTGAGTTACTCCAAAATTGGAGGTTCAATGTAAAGTGGACACTAGGGTAAGCCGTATTGTGACACTTCCTGTTGTCACAGTATAATTTCCTGTAGTCAGTGGTGATCTCTGCGGAGCTGTTTGGTGTTTGGTGCTCAGACTCTCTTTATCTCTCTCTTTATCTATTTTCCTCCGTGTTGAAGTTTTTTAAGTTATTGTAACAGAAGCATGTTACAACACTCATTTCCAGTTTTTGTACTTTACATTTTAGGAACCCTTTGTGTTTGCTTAACTGTAAATGTAGCATTTTTGTAGCCTTGGAGGCGAGGGTTTCAGAGTTAGAGGCCTATCTCTGTGCTGTTTAGAATCCAGTAAATAGTTAAGGGCTGTTAGCCAGCACGAAGCCAACAAGGACATAACCACATAGCGGTCCTCCAACAGAATCGACGCAGCTGGGATCTCAGGCCGACTGGGTGACGATATGTAGAAAGTATAGCTCTAAGACAGAGCCCAAAGGACACAACCAACCTGTCCATGTTTCTAACAGATGTTCCTCGCTCATTGACACACCCACTGAGAAGCAGATCCTGGTGATTGGCAATTCCATCGTCAGAAATGTGTCATTAGAGACACCATCGACCATAGTCTTTTTTTTCCTTTTCTTTTTTTTTACGTGTCTTAAAAAGCAGTTTGCTACTCAGAATTGGTGTCTGAGTGCCAAGTACAAGCCCAGTAGATTTACTTTCTCAAGCAGAGCATTACAGCTTTGCTATACTACTCCACTTTATATATATGTATGAGAAATCTTTATTAATGATTACTCTGGGTTTAATTTCTTGAAGTTATGGACACGAAATTGAGATAAAAAAAAGGAAGTAAGAAGGAGGATGAAGAACAGAAACAGGACAGGTACGAGTGTGAACTGATGATAAAAGATAGGGAGGTAAACAAAGAACACAAGAAAACATCCCAGCCTCCACCTCTGTGGGATGGCAGAGATGTGGGAAAAATTAAACAAAAAACAAAAACAACCAATTGAACAGAACAACATTAACAAAACAGATCTACTAACATGAACTAAGAACTACACATTCACTACACACAAAAATGGAATTAATGAATACAACGCTAAAGTTGATGTTAAGCTCCTGGTACCAATTATCTGTTGACGATAACCTCCGCACAAGAATATGTCCATCCTCACCAATGTCCCCACACCTATGTGTGTGTTAGCATGCTGGTGTAAATGAGGTGTCCCCATGCAAGTGATTGATAGCTGGTGTAAGGAGCCGTCAATCTGTCCTACAGGAGTCGACGCAGACATGAAAGAGGTCGGAGACGTATATGTCCAGAGCCCACCAGACTCCAAGGAGAGGAACAGATGGAAGGGTCAGGGAAACACCCAGCAGCTGCAATGCTGGGGCCCGGGAGGTCGCAGGGACAAGCCCACGGGCTCATCCAAGCTGCAAAACAAAACCACTTTTGTATCATCCACCAGGCCCTTAATCTCAATTATTGGATCAGATCGAAGGTTTTTTTTATCTGATTTAGTATTAAACACTGATCAGGTAATTATAGTAGGGGATTTCAATATTCATATGGGCAATGAAAGTGATAGCCTAACTGCAGCCTTTAATATTATCTCAGACTCAATTGGCTTTCCTCAGAAAGTAAAGGGACCCACACACATGAGTCAGCACACCTTAGATGTTGGATTTACATACAGTATTGATTGTGAGGAAGTAACTGTCCTCCCAATAACCCTGTCCTATCTGACCATTTAAAAAAAAAAAAACTTTTGAATTTACCTTTCCTGACTTTCCCAAATCTTAAAGAACATTTCATGATCAGACAGTGCTGTAACAAGTTTTAAAGAATATGTTCCATTCTTGCTTCTCTATGTATCTCAGAATAACACAGTGGACAGCAGCAATTCCATCAATAACCCTTCAGAAATTGATAGTCTAGTTCAAAGCTCTACTTCCTCACTGGGTCTGACATTAGGCAGCGTAGCCCCCTTAAAAAAGAAGGTAATCAGCCATATGAGGTCTAGTCCCTGGTTTAATGCAGAGTTGCGTACTTTTAAGCTGAATACTAGGAAACTGGAGAGAAAATGGTGCTCCACACAGTTAGAATAATCCTATATAACCTGGAAAAAAGTGTACATCTTCACAAAATACCCTTTGACGCGCTAGAACAGCATATTTTTCATCATAATAAAGGTAAATAAAAACAGTCCTAATTTCTTTTTTAGTACAGTTGCCAGGCTTACACAGAGTCATGGCTCTGTTGAGTCAACTATTCCCCCTTTTCTCAAAGATGACTTTATGGGATTTTTAATGAGTAAAAGAAATTATATTAAAAATCTTCCCAAAGATGATTACTTCTCTCTCAGTAAATGATAATGGATTTGTGACAGTATAAATCCAACTGTTCTGTGAAGGCATCACAGGTTTGTTTCAGAATATTATTTAAATCCATAGAATACACCAGACAGGTCAGGGTTAGTTGTGAAAAAAGGTTAAAGCTGGTTAAAGTTCTAAATAAATATCTCATCTTTTACCACTGGTAAATATATTATTTAAAAAATGCAAAAGCATGGCACAACTGCAAATACACCAAGACACGGTTGTACACATAAGCCTTCAACAGAGAAGACAAGAGGCCAAGGGCAACTCTGGACAAGCTGCAACGATCCACTGCTCATGTGGGGGAACCTGTTGACAGGCATTATGTTGTTCATAGACTCCTCAAATCAGACCTTTCTAGAAGAGTGGCAAATTTAGGCAAGGCAAATTTATTTGTATAGCACAATTCATGTTACAAGACAATTCAAAGTGCTTTACATAAAATATCAAAAGCAAAAAAAACATGATTTAAAATGAGAGAAAAAAAAAAAAATAGAAAATAAAAAATAAAAGACTTTAAAAACATATCTAATCAAAAGCAGCTCAGAACAGGTGGGTCTTTAACCTTGATCTAAATAAACTGAATGTTTCAGCTGTTTTGAGGCTTTCTGGGAGTTTGTTCCAGACATTTGGAGCATAAAAGCTGAACGCAGCTTCTCCATGTCTGGTTCTTACTCTGGGAACTGATAAAAGAGCGGATCCAGATGATCTGAGGTGTCGAGTAGGTTCATACTGGGTCAGAAGATCACCAATGTATTTTGGTCCTAAACCATTCTGAGCTTTATAAACTAGCAGCAGAACTTTGAAGTCTATCCTCTGACAGACAGGCAGCCAGTGTAAAGACCTCAGAACTGGACTGATGTGCTCCACTTTCTTGGTCTTAGTGAGAACTCGAGCAGCAGAGTTCTGGATAAGCTGCAGTTTCATAATTGATTTTTTAGATAGACCTGTAAAGACGCTGTTACAATAATCAAGCCGACTAAAGATGAATGCATGGACTAGTTTTTCCAGGTCCTGCTGAGACATCAGACCTTTTAACCTTGAGATATTCTTAAGGTGATAGTAGGCTGATTTTGTGATTGCCTTAATGTGTTTATCAAAGTTTAGGTCTGAGTCCATCACTATACCCAGATTTCTGACGTGGTTGGTGGTTTTTAGGTGTATGGACTGAAGCCCTGTGGTGACCTTCAATCTTTTCTCTTTAGCTCCAAAGACAATTACCTCCGTTTTGTTTTTGTTCAACTGCAGAAAATTGTGGCACATCCAGTCATTAATTTCCTCAATGCATTTGCCAAGAGCCTGTACAGGCCCTTGGTCTTCTGGTGACATTCTAATATATATCTGCGTGTCATCTGCATAGCTATGGTAACTTATATTGTTGTTATTTATTACCTGTGCCAGTGGGAGCATGTAGATGTTAAACAGAAGAGATCCCAGGATGGAACCCTGGGGAACCCCACATGTAATTCCTGTCTGCTCAGATGTAAAGTTATGTATTGACACAAAGTACTTCCTGTTTTCTAAGTAAGTTTTGAACCAGTTTAGTACAGTGCCAGAGAGACCCACCCAGTTCTCCAGTCGTTTGAGTAAAATAATGTGGTCAACTGTATCAAATGCAGCACTGAGATCCAATAAAACTAACACTGACATTTTTCCATTGTCAGTATTCAAACGGATGTCATTGATGACTTTGGTCAGGGCAGTCTCAGTGCTGTGGTGCTGTCTAAAACCTGACTGAAAGACGTCATAGCAATTGTTTTGTCTTAAGAAGTCATTTAGCTGATGAGAAAAACAGCCTTTTCGATGATCTTACTTAAAAATGGAAGATTGGAAATGGGCCTGTAGTTGTTCAATTGTGTCTTGTCCAGATTGTCTCTTTTCAGCAGGGGTTTAATTACAGCCGTTTTCAGGGGCTCTGGGAAAACACCTGACATTAAAGATGAGTTCACAATCTGTAACAGATCTGACTCCAAGATCTTTGAGACCTTTTTGAAAAAGCCTGTGGGCAGGATGTCTAAGCAGCAAGAGGAGGAGTTCAGTTGACGTAAGATATCCTCCAGATCTTTGCTGTTTATGAGATAAAACTGTTTCATGGTGTTTAAACAGATTTTCTGTGGACACTGTACATAATCTGAACCTGCTGTTAATGAACCAATCGCTTATCTAATGTTTTTGATTTTGTCTGTGAAGAATTTGGCAAAGTCATTGCAGTCCTTAGTAGAATAGAGTTCAGGTGATATTGACACAGGACAGTTTGTTAGCCTGTCGACTACAGCAAATAATGCACGAGCACTATGACTATTTCTGGTGATGATATCAGAAAAATATGACTTCCTTGCATTCCTCAGTTGTAAGTTATAAGAGTGAAGTTTCTCTTTATAGATGTCGTAATGAACCTGCAGTTTTGTTTTTCTCCATCTGCGCTCAGCTTTTCGACACTCCCTTTTTTCATTTCTCACTAGTGTGGAATTTCTCCATGGAGACTTTTTCCTCCCAGAGATAATCTTTACCTTTGTAGGAGCAATAGTATCCATAATACCTAATATTTTGGCATTAAAGCTGTTGACAAGTTCATTGACTGAGCCCCCTGACAGGGCAGGTGTTAGGGAGAAGACCTGGTTAAAGATCTCACTAGTGTTTTCAGTTGTACATCGTTTTGTGATAACCTCCGTTAAAACATTTATGTGAAACGAAATTATACTCTCAAAGAAAACACAACAATGGTCAGACAAGCCCATATCACGCACATTAATCTTGGAAATGCCCAAACCCTTCGAGATCAGTAAGTCCAAAACATGACCCTTGTTATGTGTGGGCTCTGTTATATGCTGGGTCAGCCCGAAGTTGTCCAGAGTGTTACGCAGGTCTTTAGACCCTTTGTTCTGGGGATTGTCAACATGGATGTTAAAATCACCAACAATAATTATACAGTCAAAATCAACACAGATTATAGACAGCAGTTCATTAAAATCATCATTAAAGTCAGCACAGTAATTTGGGGGCCGATAGATGTTAACAAACATGGCTCTAGATGAGGCCTTCAGCTGTACCGCAATATATTCAAAAGAAGTAAAACTTCCAAGAGATAACTGCTTACACTGGAATGATTCATTAAATAAAATAGCAACTCCTCCACCTCTTCTGTTCTGTCTGGCCTGGTGGACAAAACTGAAGTTGGGAGGGGTTGATTCGATAAGAGAAACACTGCTATTCTTATCTAACCAAGTCTCAGTTAAGAAAATAAAATCAAGGCCATGCTCAGTGATAAGATCATTGATTAAAAATGTCTTCCCTACTATAGACCTGATATTTAATAAGGCCATCTTAACAGGCTTAAGAGTATTATTGTCCCCCTTGTGTTTTGGGGCGGGCTGTGTACAGCGTGTGTTTACTTTACTTAAAAACCTTTTAGATTGCAGTGCTCTGTGTTTTGACATAACTGCATTCCTTCTGTTACTTATAAGTACAGAAATGATCGAACCTTCTAATGAACAGGGTCCCAGCTTGTCCTGGGAAAAGTTCTGACTGCTGATATCCACGCAGCCTGGACCCTTAACACATCATACATCAGACTGTCGAGATTTTACATGCTTACGTAGTGGTGTAGGAGGAGGCCGGGCTTGTTGCCCTACCTTTGAACGTCCTGGTAAGGGGTTTATGTGTAAAGAAAACTGATTGGTCTGGGGGGTAGATCTGAGTCCAATGTTGACCCGCTCCATCATCTGCTCAGTGAATTTCAGATGGGGGGAGTGGGGGGAGGGGGGCGGTAGGGAAGACGGTGGGCTGTCAGGGGTTTGCGAGGGCGATGGAGGTTCGCTGTCCTGTTTTTCAGGGCTGTCGAGGGCCTTCGGGGCAAACAAAGATCCTTCTTCCTGCTTCTGTTCGAAGCTTCCCATGAGTGAGGGCAGAAGAAGCCCCCCCACCCCCCACCCCCCTTCCCCCTCTCTGCACTGAGCTCTGTTTGGTCTTCCTTTTGAGATAAGTCTTTGTATATCTCCTTTTTGGCTCCAAGCACAGAGGGATGACGCAAGAAGTGGAAAACATTGGAGGTGAAAAGTCTTACACCTGACCTGTTCAAACTAAATCCATTTGCCTTAAAGAGATGTCTACGCTCCCAAAAAATCTGAAAGTTGTCAATAAAGTTCAGTTTTTTGTCAGCACATGCAGATGAAATCCACTTATTTAATGCCAAAAGACGGCTAAATCTTTCTTCTCCTCCTCTGATGGATGGTAAAGGTCCACTGATGAATACTGCTGCATCCAACGAGCTCGCGGTGGTTATTAATCCAGCAAAGTCCCGTTTCAGCACCTCCGATTGTTGCTTGGACACATCATTAGACCCTGTGTGAAGAACGATGTTTTTCACTGTTGGATATTTAGTCACAGTTTTCAGAATCCTCTTCTGCATGTCACTGACCATATCCTTTGGAAAGCAGAGGACTTTGGTGTTCTTTCCACAGATCCACTGAACGTCCTTTACAGAGAAATCACCTACAATCAAAGTTTCTGTTGTCATCTTTGGCTTTCTCTGTGGCCTCTCACTCTCTGACAGGTTATCAGTCCTCATCTCGCTGCCTTGGGATAGATGGTCGTCAGATAAAGATCCAGGGTTCTCCAACAGTGGAACAAATCTGTTCTGCAGCTTCACCTTCGGTTGTTTTGAAAGTTTCTGGCTAACTTTCCCATTTGCAGCTGTACTGTCCCGTCTCCTCTCACGTACGGGAGTAGAAGAAGCCCTCTGCCTTGTAGGGAGTGAAGGCCAGTCGGTCTCATCACAGATTTCCGCTCGCTGTGTCCAGCCTAAATCACGTCCTCCCATTTCCCAGAGACATGATTTAGTTCTTGGCTTAGCACCAAGACAGTTCCAGGGAGGATTATCACTCGGTGATTTAATATAATGAGCAGAGGCTCCCTCTTGCTTAGTCGTGTTATCTCTGCCTCTTAGCCGTGTGTTAGCTTGCTCATTTCCACTGTTTTGAAAGAGTGGTAAGGTTGTTTCATTTCCATACAATCCATTTATCTCCGCATTAACTTCTATCCGTTGAACCTTCCTCTCCAGTGCTGTTATCTTTTGTAGAAGGTCCTGGTAGTCCATTGTGGAGACAGAAGGCATCTCGTTGCTGTAGCTTAGCGTTAGCACCCTTACAGGCTATATCTAGCCTCAGCTAAATGCTAAGTGCTGTAGATCAGGCTTCAGCTGTGTGTAAACCTCAAAGTCCCGATCGGTTTCAAAAGTATCAGTGTAAAAAGTTACCTGAGCATGAATACCATCATGTCATTTTTCTTTGAAAGAAGATGAAAAACGTACGTGGGTTCCGGCTGCTGAAATTTGTAGATGTTGTAGAAAGTAAAGCAGAGATTCCGTCTTATAGATGAAACAGGTGATAAATATAGAGCGTGATAAAATGCGGGAACTCCCTCTTGAATCCCCCATGTCAACAACTTCACCGTGGGGTTTTGGGTCTCTCACACAAAGAGGATGCCATTTTGTGGTAAAGAGTGGTAAAGAGGATGCCATTTTGAAATACAACCAATAATGCAGGGATACGGCAAAGAAGTAGTAGAAGGTGGTCTCATTAACTGGGACCAAAACTGAACAGTTTTCTTTTTTTTGGAGTTCATACACAAAAAAAGTGCTGCCCAGAATGTATCAAGAAACCAGCACTGCAACAAAAGAATATCAATGTGTTTTAGCAGAAAATGTATTGGCCTTAAACGTACATACACCCAGAGCAGTCATGTACTGGTTTAGATCAAAACATATTAGTTGGTTATAATGGCAGTCAAGACATAAATCTTATTGAAAATTGTCAGTGTGACTTAAAAACCGAGGTTCCAGCAATCTTAATCCAATCTGTTAAAGACATAAAGTTAAATAAAACATTAACTGAAAGAGGTGGATACATACATTATGTGTGCCACACTTGATTTGTTGAAAAGTATTTTAAAACTAATTTTATTCCACACAAAAACTGCATTAAATACATTCTAATTCTCTAATATAACAAAATGTGAAACAGCTCAAGGAACATGAATCTTCTCAGTGGAGCAAGTACTTCACATTATGGTGGTTTAGGCTGCAGTGGTCTGTAATAATACAGATTTGCAACATCTGAATAAAAGCAAGGACTGATCTTTAGAAAAAAAAAATATGAATTTATTTAACAAAAGTCCCATCTGACTTGTCAAATATTACCTCTTCTGAAATTTGTTTACCTTTATTAGTCAATAATAATTATCAGCATAATTGGTGTCATGGCTGTGCTGATGTAGCAGCTTGCCTCTGCTGCTCTCCTGAGACTTCCAGAAGGACATTGGTAAATGCTCGTTTAATTCTGTTTTTAAGCTATCCTCTAATAGGAATATTATTTTCCTTTAACTGAACAGTACCTGGCAGAGGAAGCTGCTCTGGAGCTCTTTGTGTATTTCACAGAGACTGCTGATTGTTGATGTTCTGTCCTGGCCAGGAGCACTTAGCTTAGGTTGCTCATTACTTGTCATGACATCTGACGCCTTTGTTCGTCTCTGTCAGGCTTAGATGCAAAGTCATCACGAGCTAATGGTGCAAATGCTGCTATAGTAAGAAAGCTTATTATGCTGAAAAATGTGGGAAGTAAATCTTTGCAGAGTTAGCCAAGCTGCATTTTTTTTCAAGCTCCTTACACAAACCTTCACTAGGCAAAAATGAGAAAAATGGCAAAAATGAGGTTTGTGGCAAAAATGAGGTTTGTGTGTTGCTGTCACAACACAATGTGCTTTTGCGTAGCAGTACTTGTAGCAGTACTAGTTGAGGTGGAGACTGAAGAAGTGACCCCAAAGTGGATGACTCTCCATACAGCCTTGAGAGCTTGGTCTTCTCTATTACAGAAGCATGCTACATAGAGGTTAAGTGATATCTTAATAAAAACCTAAAAAGAGATAGCTCTTCTACCTAGCTGTCTCATGCAAGTCACGTACAAATGAACAAATTCATTCAAAAACTGAATTAGGTAAAAAAAAAAAAAATGCTGAGCCTTTCATAACAGCCAAAGATGGTTTACAGAGACAACTAGATTAAAAACAAACAGAGACAAAATTTAGGTCAGAGGCTGGTGAGGAGGAAAATCTTGTTACACTGCATGTCTTGGTGAATAAGCAATGTTTTGGGTCTCACATCTGTTTGCCTCACTTTAGTTGGATATGCTTACATATGCTGCAGTGCTTTGCAGATGTATACTCTTTGAACTTTTGTGCTTTGTTCCTGCTTCAATCCAAGACTTTATCATTTATGGAGATTTTATGGGAGAGGGTGGTACAGAATTGTGAAGTGGAAGCAAAATATAGCTTGTTTAAAAAAATCCTAAAATTGTACTGTAAATTATATTCAACTCTCCTAAATTGAGAACCAAATTTTGCAGCTTTTATAATATAATGGATTGCATTTCTAAAGCGCTTTTCAAGACACTCAAAAGTGCTCCACAATTCCACTCTTCATTCACTGTAATATTCACCGACTGGTGGAAGCTAGCTACGATTGTAGTCACAGCTGTCCCTTGGGCAGACTGACAGAAGCGAGCCTGCCATATTGGGTGAAATGTCTTGCCCAAGGACACAGTGACCGAGATAGATGGATGTGGGGCTCAAACCAGCAACCTTGCAGTTACAAGGCAAACTCCGTACCCCTGAGCCCCAATGTATGTCTTTAGTAAGCACCAACAAATACAATCTTTCTCATCTTGGTATGGATTCTGCATTCAATTTAGATCAAGCCTTTAACTGGAACTCACTTATAGTCATTCTTTGGCAGTATGTTTCAGGTCAATGTTCCACTGGAAGGTAAACCAAAAAAAGTATTTCCAACCTCCTCCCATCAGTATTGACCAGCCTACCCGTCTCTACTAATTAAAAAAAGAACAGCATTATGCTACTACTTAGTGTTGCAGACCACCCAATCCAAGACCAAGTCAAGACTTAGACCAGAACACACCAGAATCAGAATCAGAATCAGCTTTAATGGCCAAGTATGACACATACAAGGAATTTGACTCCGGCAACTTTTCTCTCCAGTACAGAACTTAAATAAGTGAAATTAAAAAGGAAATAAAAATGAATACAAATAAATAATAAAGGATAATATATACATCAAACCGGGGTTATTGTACAGTGAGTATATACAGCAGTGCAGAGTTATAGTGTATTGTTCATGTGAATGGACTCACACTCTGTGACTATTCAGAGTTCATCAGAGCGACAGCCTGGGGGAAGAAACTATTCTTGTGTTGGGTGGTTTTGGCGTACAGCGCTCTGTAACGCCGGCCTGAGGGGAGGAGCCTAAACAGATTGTGGCCAGGGTGTGAGGGGTCAGTGGTGATTTTTCTGGCCCGCTTCCTGACCCTGGCCCGGAATACGTCCTCAATGGAGGGAAGATCAGAACCTATGATCCTCTCTGAGGACCTGACTGTTCTCTGCAGTCTGTCCTTGTCTTGCCTGGTGGAGGATCCGAACCAGACAGGGATGGATGAGGTCAGGACAGACCGGACTATTGCTGTGTAAAAGATGGTCAGCAGCTCCTGAGGCAGGTTGAACTTTCTGAGCTGACACAGAAAGTACAGACTTTGCTGGGCCTTGTTCCTTATAGAGTCAATGTGGGAGGTCCACTTCAGGTCCCGTGTGATGGTGGATCCTAGGAACCTAAAAGACTCCACTGTGGGGACTGACCTGTTGGTGATTATGAGAGGAGATGTTGATGGGGGTCTCTTCCTGAAATCCACTGTCATCTCCACAGTTTTGAGCGGGTTTAGCTCCAGGTGGTTCTGACTGCACCAGAGGACCAACTGTTCCACCTCCCTTCTGTATGCAGACTCGTCGTCGTCACGGATGAGTCCATTGGCGGTGGTGTCATCTGCAAACTTCAGGAGTTTCACAGAAGGGTCTCTTGACGTGCAATCAGTGGTGTAAAAAGAGAAGAGCAGTGGGGAGAGAACACATCCCTGGGGGGCGCCGATACTGAGGGACCGGGTGCTGGATATGAAGTTACCCAGTTTCACCTGCTGCCTCCTGTCAGTCAGGAAACTGGTAATCCACTGACAGGTGGAGGGAGGCACGTTGAGCTGGCACAGTTTTTGGTGGAGGAGCTCTGGGACGATGGTGTTGAATGCAGAGCTGAAGTTCACAAACAGGACCAGAGCATAGGTACCTGCAGAGTCCAGGTGGTGCAGGATATAGTGGAGATCCATGTTGACTGCGTCATCCACTGACCTGTTTGCTCTATAGGCGAACTGCAGGGGGTCTAGCAGGGGATCCGTGATGTCCTTCAGGTGAGACACCACCAGCCGCTCAAAAGATTTTATGACCACAGATGTCAGGGCGACTGGTCTGTAGTCATTTAATCCTGTGACAGGGGACTTCTTGGGAACCGGGATGATGGTGGAGCGTTTGAGGCAGGAGGGGACCTCACACAGCTCCAGGGAGTTGTTGAAGATCCGAGTGAAGATGGGAGCCAGCTGGTCAGCACAGACTGTCAGACAGGAAGGAGACACTCCATCAGGACCTGATGCCATCTTAATCCTCTGTCTCTGAAATAGTTGGCGCACATCCTGTTCACAGATCCTCAGCGCAGGCAGGGGGTCAGGTATGGGGATGGTTTGGGGTGATGCTAGGCCTTTTGTGATGGAGATGGTGGGGGAGGCGGAAGGTGTGAAAGTTGTTTCAAACTTGGAGAAAAAGTAATTGAGGTTCTCAGCCAGGCGGGGGCTCCCCACAGGGTGGGGGGATGGTCTCCTGTAGTTTGTAATGGTCTGCAGGCCCTTCCAAACTGCAGAAGGGTCGTTGGCAGAAAAACGCTCCTTCAGCTTTACACTGTAGTTCCTTTTTGCTGCCTTGATCTCCTTCGTCAGCTTGTTCCTGGCCTGCTTATACAGGTCCCGATCCCCACTCCTGTAGGCCTCCTCCTTGTCCTGGCGTAGCCGTCTCAGTTCTGCAGTGAACCATGGTTTATTGTTGTTGAACGTGCAGAAGGTTTTGGTCTGCACACACATGTCCTCACAAAAGCTGATGTAAGATGTCACAGTGTCAGTCAGTTCGTCCAGGTCTGAGGCTGCTGCTTCAAAGACGCTCCAATCAGTGCAGTCAAAGCAGGCCTGTAACTGCATCTTTTGACTCATCTGTCCATCTCTTCACAGTTCTTACTACAGGCTTAGCAGATTTGAGCTTCTGCTTGTAAGATGGGATGAGGTGGACCAGGCAGTGGTCAGAAAGTCCCAAAGCAGCACGGGGGACAGAGCGATATGCATTCCTTATTGTGATGTAGCAGTGGTCTAAAGTGTTCACGTCCCTGGTGGGACACGTTACGTGTTGTTTATATTTAGGCAGTTCAAGTTTGAGATTTGCTCTATTAAAATCCCCGAGAATGATTAGCAGAGAGTCCGGGTGAGTTTTCTCCACGTCTGTGATCTGGTCGGCGAGGTGATGTAACGCCTCCGTTACGCACGCCTGCGGTGGAATGTATACAGCGACCAGCACAAACGAGGCGAACTCCCGCGGTGAATAAAATGGTTTACAGTTTATGAAGAAAGACTCTAGGTGAGGGCTGCATGTCTTCTTTAACACTGTAACATCTGTACACCAACCTTCATCTATGTAGAAACAAGGTCCTCCTCCCTTTGACTTCCCAGACAGTTCCGCACAGCGGTCCGCTCGGAACAGCTGGAAGCGCGGCAGCTGTAGTGCGCTGTCCGTGATGTGTTCACTGGACCAGGTTTCAGTGAAGCAAAAGGCGGCAGAACGCCGAAAGTCGGAGTTCTTGGATAGAAGAAGGAGCAATTCATCCATTTTGTTAGGCAGAGAGCGGACGTTCCCAGGTGTATGGATGGGAGAGCGGTGCGTAGTCCCCGCTGTCGCAACTTAACGAGCACACCAGCTTGTTTCCCTCGTCGGCGTCTCCGTCTAAATCCACAGAGCGCTGCTGCTCCTCCAGTCAGAATCTCCATAAAGCAGTCTGGTTGATTAAAAACCGGTGAAAAAAGTCCGGCACTGGATAGCCCTATTTGTAAGATTTCCTCTCTGCTCATTTTAATAGCAGAGGGAGTGCAGAAAACTACGCAAAAAAAGTAAAATTGTAACAAGTACTAGGGAGCGAAGTACCGAGGCGTCCATCCGCCAAGAGAAGACTAAGATTTTAAAGGACACAGGAATAAGTTAAAACGATTGTGGAACCATTTGCTAAGCTTTTGCTGTGACCCTAATGGAATAGTTATTGTTGAAAATATTCAACAAAAGCGCCTGTAGAAGCGTATGAGCTGACCAGTTGTTAACGGGGCTCCTTGATAACCTTGTAACAAAAGTGAGCCACTTTGAAGTCTGCACATGTCCAGCTGAAATGTTAGAATGTTAGCTGACTAGGCAAACGGTGGAGGTACATGCCCTTTTCCAGAATTTGAGTCATTACCTTCCGGAAGTCGCTTTAGGGCCGTTACATTTAAGAGGAATTGTTTCAGGCTATCCTTTGTTCCTTTAGTAGTAGTACTTTTATACAAATGCTTTTAATAGACCCGCTATATGTTTTGTTCCTAGTTTTTTACTGTTTGATACTAAATTGTTGCACAATAACTCATATAATTTTAAAACTTTCAACTTTTTGCAAATGTGATTATAACAGCTATGAATCGTAACTGATGAATAGTATGGGTAACAGAGTAACAAACGTAAGCATTAGTGTTTTATTTTCTTTGAAATGTGAATGTGATATGGAAATAATGCAGGTTTTTTGTTGCAATGCAGCTTTTCTATGGGATACTGTAACCCAAGACAAATTTCCTCTTGAGGACAATACAGTTGATCTTATCTTATGTCATACAGACAGAAAAAAAAACATTTATATATTTGCAATGAAAAAATATTTTCCCTAGTTTTCTCATCCTCTTTATGTAATGGAGCCAGAAGTTCAACATCATGTTGCAAAACAGAACGGAACGTTGCAGCTTTGGTCTTGAGGAAAAAAATAGAGGGCAACAATTTAGAGACGAAATGAAATAAAGAGGAATGTGCTCTCAAAATCAGTCTCAGGTACCACAACACCCCCGAAAAGTTGAATTTTGGTCTCATTACTAAGGGCGCTTTCACATGTTACGGGAGTCCGTACTCGGTTACGGTATTTGGTCAAAATCCACTTATTTCGTACCATGTGAACACAGACTGTACCGTGCCAGAATACGGCCAGAGAGACCTGCCTTGGAGGTAGTATCCGAGTCCAGGTACGAGCGGCCACGTATCATGTGAACACAACCCGTACTCTGGCCGTACTCAAGACAATAGACGCGCTCCATGCGGAAATGACGACACCGCCGGCCGAAATTACAGAATCACCTCGCGACCATACAAATACCAAAACAACGCGATTCAAGCATCCCACAGCAACACAGCAGGTTACAAAACGGCGGGTTTACTACAACACTCACCCTGTAGATGGCTTCAGGTAGCAGCTGACCAGTAGACCAGTTTGTTTACATTCTAGGCTGTCGCTCGTTTTATGACGTCGGTACTTCTCACTCCCTTGTTTGTTGGAGAACTAAGACTTATTTGTATGCCGCCACCTGCTGTTTATTTGTAGTAAAAGACTGGATCCCAATACGGGCAGAGATCCGTGACATGTGAACAGAAAAAATTAGCATTTTCTCTGGCCGTTTTCTGGTACGGCCACACATGTGAAAACGGCCTAAAAAAGCCTTCTTCTGCATCTGTCATGTGGCAAAAATCTGCAGATTTTCTGTTCTTTCTGTTTTGCAACATGATGTTGAACTTCTGGCTCCAATAAATGCAGCCAATAAAGAGGATGAGAAAACTAGGGAAAATATTGTCCATTGCAAATATATAAAAAAAAAATTTTTCTGTCTGTACGACATAAGATCAACTGTATTGTCCTCATGAGGAAATTTGTCTTGGGCTACAGTATCACATAGAAAAACTGCATTGCAACAAAAAACCTGCATAATTTCCATATCACCTTCACATTTCAAAGAAAATAAAACACTAATGCTTACGTTTGTTACTCCGTTACCCATACTATTCCTCAGTTACGATTCATGGCTGTTATAATTACATTTGCAAAAAGTTTAAAGTTTTAAAATTATATGAGTTATTGTGCAACAATTCAGTATCAAACAGACAAACTAGGAACAAAACTCTGCAGATTATTGCAAAAAAGAGACAAAAAATAGTATTGCTGATCTGTACAATAATTATTGTATTCTCTACATTTCATTAATGTTACCTGAAGTCATTAAAATTAGATGATCAATGACCTCAATAGATTTTTTTTCCTTACCAATAAGTCTACTAATGTAAGTCAAATGTGCAGTTAAAAAAACCAAATCTGATTGCTTTGTTGAGGCAGAATTGCACAGAGGGTGAGTTAGGTACTTTTCAGAACTCTGATCTCTGGTTGTCTGAGCTTTTCACAACCTAACCTGCACATCTGCATCAAAAGTCTGGATTAAATGATCAAAGACGGGTGTACTGTAATGGAACACAGCAAAAATGTACTCTTACTTCTGATGCACACACACGTTCATCTGTTTTGGTGTGATTAATGAGCATTATGAGTCAATATAATTAGTATGCATAAGTATTAGTACCTCACCAGTTTTAAGCAGAGGAAAACACCACAGCAGTCTACGATCAGTTACCATGAGGTGAGGAAGACGTTGTTTGTGCCCATTATAGAAGTTCAGGCCCTCGCTGTAGGAGGCAGGAAAACACGGCTCTTCCAGCTTGACAGCAAATCTTTACTAAAAGCTTGTGGCAGGAATCCTTTTGTCCCTGCACAAACGCCAACAATATGCTGCGTACATGAGTAATGGATGCAGGGATGCGGGGCTCATGCCACTCTGTGCCTCGGCGGGCATTTTTAATATTTATTTCATCAAAGCAACAGAACACTTAATTGCGGCATAGTGAATGTTAAATAGGGCAGTGTACTCTCTTAGAAGCGCAGGTTAATTGGGCTGCCAGGCTTCACCATTGACTTTGATCCAGCAGGAAAAGTTCTGCTGACTAATGCCGGCTTTACAACACAAAAACACTAGCAGTCGGAGGTCCCTGACTAAGTAAGATGCTTCACCCTGCTCATCTCTCTCCATCTATTCAGCAAGAGAGGAGGGGATACGACAATAAATCAAATTCCTCTTTCCTGCTGTAGTGCTCCCCAGGTCCGGGAGGACAGTGTCCACTTCCTTATACATTAATCTTTTAATGGACTCTCTTCGCCTCTCTTTGGCAGCTCCACTTTCCCCGACAGGTCAGCAACGATTGCTAAGGTCGTTAGTCCTCAGATAGGCTGAAAGATACGATCAGCAACCATGGGGACAAGGTCTGGGAGAGGCAGAACTGAGCAAGCTGTAGCACTCCAGGTTAAAGAGGGGAGTCAACTTTGAAAGGTTTTTCCAGGAGAGAGGGAGTGAAAACTGGAGGCATTTAAGCATCCAGGAGCAGAACCTGTATATCACTTTGTAAATGTGTCCATAACACTGAGTTCACATTTTTGTGGCAAACAACACAAACTGCACTGTTTTATTTGGATTGTAGTGGGAACAAAATGCATTTTTTCCAAATACTTACCTGTTTTCTTTTTTTGTATTTTCAGTTGGTTGGCATTTTCTCCACTGATCTTTGATATGCTAGCTGTTTTTTCTTTTCTGGAGTTTTGTAGCTCTTTCTGGTTAAGTAGCTGGAATGGATGAGCTTAGCTCACAGACGTTTTTAGAGATTGTCTCAGGAGTTTCTTGTGCTGGAAAAAGACATGGACTGAGGCTCCGGTTGGGTATTGGAAAGGCTTCAAGAATATTAATTGCTTAATTAAAAAGTGCACCAAACACTAAATTCACAAGGTTATTGAAAGCTAATTATTACAATAACACTACATGACCATATGGATAGATTTACAGATTCATTCAAATGTGTGACCCTGATTCAGTTTCAGTAGATCAGCTATGATGAGTAAAAATTATTCTTTAAGTATACTGTCAGCACATGGTTTTTGACGGTGCCCCTACAGAATTAACTGAACAGTGTGCTTCTGTTACATTTGCTTAATTTAAGGGAAGTCTGGGTATTGAACTTTTCAAAACTTTGTTGTGAGCCATCAAAATGTCAGACTGTCTGTGAAGGTTTGTCAGTTTACTGCAGGTCTGCTACAAACATTGTTAACAAAGCAATGGTAAGACTTTTGCTTGAGTTGGAGCTAATAAATAACAAATTACAACATGTGTATGTATCTCTGCGGTGGTGGTGGGGTCGAGGAGGATTGGGTTTCTGATATTGGCCACATTGAACTGAAAGGGTAACCAGGAGAGGCTCAGCTCGCCCATGTTTTAACTTTGTATTAAATTGTATGTCAAGATGGTGTTACTTGGAAAATGTTATTTTTATGAGATTGTACTTTTGAAACTGATCTAGAACATTCTGTTTTAGGTCTGTTTGGAATGGTTTTGTCTAAATCTAATTCAAGAGACAGCTTTTTTTCCTCAGCATTACCCAGGTTAAGCAGACACCTTTTATTGACCCACTCATTTACAGTAATATGTGGTGAAGCATGTGATGTTTGCATGATAGTGGGCCTTAAGTGGAAGATTTGGTGTCAGCTGCTCTACATGCCTTTTTGGCAAACTACAAAATGAGCCATCTTTTTATTCAAAAATAGTTCTCTTCATGACACCATTCTGTAAAAGATAGATTTGTGAAACAGTTGACTTGTCAACAGATTTTTCCATCTGAGCTGTGGATCTCTGCAGCTCCTCCAGGTTACCATGAACTTTTTGGCTGCTCAATTGATTATACTTCTCCTTACCTGGCTCACAATTGGCTGCATCAGAATTTATGAAACCGAGTCAGAGTAAAGGGGGCAAAACACATATCAATCCTATTTTCTCCCATTTTTTTAATAGATTTAGGAAACAAAGGAATTGCCTTGTATTTCTTTGTGTCGCTCTATATGATGATTAAAAAGCCCTGATGTCTCTTGCTTTGAAAGGATGTGCAAACCGAAATCACCACTTTCGATTAACACCATAATTACTGTACATAGAAGTAATAAATGGTTAATGAATACAGTTGTCGTTATAGCAGTGTTGCATCATCTCTAATAGAACTGATGAATGGCTTTTTGTTTCATCTTGGTGCTGACCCTTACTGCTGAAAACTAAGTTTAAAATGCTGGCCTGCATTTGGTTTTGGCAGACTGCTTCACATTCAGAGAAACAGCTTGGGGTTTATGTTGGTGATGGCCTGTAGATCAAGGCTGACTTTGAATACTTTGACTTAGATCTCTGGTTTAGATTTGAGAGCTAACGACTGTAGAGAACTGGACATAGCTTCTAATGAGCTCAGAGAAGAGTATTTCATCACAGGAAAAAAAAGACTAGGGTGTCTTATCTCCAACAGATCTCAGTCCATCTTGTGATGCTATTTCCAAATAATGCTCATGCAAGCTACAATTGTCTCCAGATGAAATGATACAATGCTCATTGTCAGAAGGGGCAACATGGGCTGATGGGGTGATACTGGATAAATGTATTTCTTGGTCTACCCTAGGGTCTAGGGATAACTGGGTGAACGTGGCACACCACTCACACTAAGTCCGGCGAGAGCTGATCCCAATTGCCATTTTCGGAAATGAATTCAGTGACCTAAAGTAATGTGAAATTCATTTGCACACCACTGACTGTTGGGTAGTTGTGCACAAGCAAACACACGCATGTTATCTCCACAAAAGCAGTCTAAATGAATGGATTAAAAGATACAGAAAAATATATGCTTCTTGCAAATATATATATATATATATATATATATATATATATATATATATATATATATATATTTTTTTTTTTTCCCCCATATTTATTGTTGTTAAATTAATGCCTACTTGATACTTGGCATTATTTGACTTTTGAACATAGAACTGGGTCTGTCAAATGGCTAAGAAAGCGGTTGCATTTCGTTATATCTGCCCCTGTCATGTTAGCAACTGACAACATGTATTAAAAGTTCTGTTTTTGGATTTTTTTTTTACATCTTTCAATTTATTATTAATAAGAATAGGGCTAACCTAAACCCAATTCCTAAATTTTCAGGAACAGGGATTTCCAAAAAGATTTTAAAGGAATTGTAAAGGGAAGAATGAATGGGGACATGTAGTGTGACATTTTGAGTGAAAAACTATCACCAAAAACACTGAAGTTGAGTCATGTCTGGGTCTTTCAGCCTGACAATGATTCAAAACCCACTGTCGGGTATTGGAGTAGTTTCGTAAGAAGAATTTTAAGGTCCTGGAGTGGCCTAGCCAGTGTCCAGATCCCATCCCATAGAAAACCTTTGGAGGGAGTTGAAAGTCAGTGTTTCCCGGCAACAGCCCCAAAACATCACAGTACTAAAGGAGATCTGCATTGGGTAATTGGCCAAAATACCAGCAACAGTGTGTGAAAACCTTATAAAGACAACAGGAAACTTTTGACCTCTGTCATTGCTAACAAAGGGTATTTAACAAAGTAATGAGATTAACTTTTGTTACTGACCAAATGTTTATTTTCCACAATAACTTGCAAATAAATTCTTTAAAAATAACACCATGTGATTTTCTGGATTTTTTTAAATATTTATTTTGACCCATGTAGCTGAGGAATACCTATGATGAAAATTACATGCCATTATCCATAATTACCTAATACCAATATCCATGATTATACCATGGTTTGGGTGAATACTCGATTCTAATTGGCTGGACGGTGTACGTTAAAAAGTGATAATGTACACCTAGGAAAGGCGTCCCGTCAAATTGCCCGATGACAGTTCTAAAGTATTGCGCTGGTTCAAATGGCAACAGAGACTCAACGTTATTTCACAGTTGAGTCGTCGCAAAATTTTGCATCATCCTCTGGACACACACAAGCAGTAAGTAGTGCACTGGCCAACTGAAATGATATTTTTCTTATCACGTAAGGTAAAGGCATCATTTCACTTCCCATCACTGATCTTCTGCTGCGGTCAACTCGCTGTGGCTACGTTGCTTGGCAACGGCTGTAGACGGGAGATATTAAATAGTGCGCTCAACTTATCAAGAAAAACCCTCACGATTTTAACTCTAAAACACATTAAAGTATTATTAATTATTTAATATTTTTTTCTTTCGTAAGTGACCATGGTATAAGCGGGATAATGCCCTTCGAGGTTTCCATTATCTGAAATTAATGGACGACGCGGAGGCATCAACTTCCATTCATTTCTGATAATGGACCCCTCGTCGTGGACACCTGACTAAATACTTTTTTGCTCAACTGTATATTCAATATCAAGTGATTTCTCAACTTGCTAACCACAGTTTATAAGAAATAATGTACTGAATTCCAGTTATACAAAGCATTATGTCAACATGGGGATATTTGTCGTGGAGAGCATTTCTATCAATAACAAGTATTCTGGTTGTTTCTCAGGTTGTCCTGTACTGTTTGTTCCAAAGGTTGTTATTGTACTTGTTTTTTGTTTATTTTTTATAATTGTCTTGACCTTCAATTAAATAACATTATTATAGAACATTCACATTAACTGTAGTTCATATTCAGGAATATAAATACCTAAGAGATTTTCCATGGACTAATGCATCTCTGATTCAAAACAACTTAAATCCATCTTGCCACCTTCAAATGGTCCCGGCACCTAATCAGAATTGAGAAACTTAATTCAGTTCTTGCTTTCAAATCAGGAGGAAGGCACTGTTTACTCGCAAGCAACATCTTTTTCCACAAGATAGCATTTATGAAGATAGATCAGAGAAAGTTAAAGATGTAACCTCTTTTGCTGATTAATTATATTCTAGTCACTAATCAAATTAGGCTGCGGTTTGCATAACAGCCATCCAGCAAAGATGTCTGTGCATACACTAAATAAAACACGAAAGTCAAATTAAGTAAGCAGCGTGGGTTGTTGAACTCTCACTAGCGCAACAACATTTCCTCTTGTTATATTTTAGAGACAAAAACACTTGGACTGATTGGTTCAGGAATAAATGATCTCTAATTAGTCTAAGTGCTTCAGAGGGAATATTTTAAGGAGAAGGCCTGAATAGCTACACATAAAAAGAGCCAAAAAAATAGAAGCATTTTCTGTTTTCTTTTTTTCCCTCTCAAATAGTAAACTGCACAGAGGTTCAGAAAGAGATGGGAGGAGGGTTAGTAGTGTCGTTTTTGTGAGATCCATGACTGACTCCTCTTGTAGTTAAATCAATAAACCATGAAGCATGAACACTTAAAAAGGAAAAGTCTGGGATCAGACAGTTTGAAAATGTGAAGATCAGATATTGTATAATTCTCTGTTTGTTATTCAACTCACATCCACCACGAATCAGAGCGATAAAAAGGAAATGGTATCACGGTAGCCAGCGCAGCTCTGTCTCTCTCTAAGCTGAACAATTACTTTCTGGAACAATTACCTCTGATATGAGCATAGGAATCAGTCAGGTGAATAATATAGCACAAGACAGATTTAACACATAGGCGGCTTTACAAGTTCTATTGAATGGATGAGATGAGAAACAATACAGAAATAAATCTTCACTTCTCTTTGCTTGTTAATTGTCATTTTATCAAACACAATCTGATATGTTTGACCTATTTCACATTTGTATCCAGTATTGTGTAAATCTTTACATTTGCTGTCCATGATGTTTATTTGTTTCCTTTATATCAAATATACATTTCAACTATGACTGCAGTGATGAAACTAGGGTTTTCCCAAGTCAGTACTTTTGCTTGAATTACAGCTGCAAATGTAAAGACGGAAATCTGTACCAATCGTCTGTGCAAAACAGTTACAACCTATTCAGAATGAATGGAAAGGATCTGTGAAAATTTACTTTTAGGTCTGACCACAGATTCACTATTACAGCAAGGAACATAAGTAATTAAACACCCTGCAATTTTGCAGGTTCTCCCAATTAGAAATTGTGGAGGGGTCTGGAATTCCCATGTAGTTGCATTTCCACCGTGAGACAGCATTTAAAAGAAAATTTAGGAAATCACATTGTATGACTTTTTAAATAATTCATGTGTTTTATTGCTGAACATAAGTATTTAAACACCTGGCAATCAGCAAGAATTCTGGCTCTCAAATACCTGTAACTCTGCCTTTAAAAAGTCCACTCTTACTTCACTTAATTAGTAGCACCTTTCTGAGCTTGATAAAGACACCTGTCCACCCCAGTCAGTCAGTCAGTCAGACTCCAACTACTACCATGGGCAAGACCAAAGAACTCTAAAAAAACAGAGATAAAAGTGTGGACCTCCACAAGGCTGGAAAGTAGTACTTTTCAGCTTGGTGAGTTGGAGTAAATTGGAAGAGGCTAAAGATTACTGTCAGTCTCCCATGGACTGGGGCTTCATGCAAGATCTTAACTCATGGGATACTACTGATGGTAAAAAAAAGGTGAGCAATCATCCCAGAACTACAAATGAGGAGTTGTTAAATGACATGAAGAGAGCTGGGGCCACAGTTTCAAATTTTAATGATAATAGAACACTTTGGTTTAAAAATCATGCATTTCACAGAAGGTTCCCCTGCTCAAGTGATCACATGTGCAAGGCCACCTGAAGTTTGCAAATACCATCTGGATGATCCTGAGGAGGCATTGGAGAAAGTAATGTGATCATATGAGACCTAAATACAACCTTTTGGTCGAAACTTCAATCGATGGATGAGTTACATCCAAGGAACATCATACCTACTGTGAAGCATGTTGGTGGAAACATCATGCCTTTGGGGTGCCGAGACTGGGAGACTGTACTGTTTTAAGGATGTATGGGACCATGTATCTGTGATGGACTGGCGACCTGTCCAGGGTGTACCCCGCCTCTCGCCTGTTAACAGCTGGACATAGGCACCAGCCCCCCCGCGACCCCATGAGGAACAAGCGGTTCAGAAAATGGATGGATGGATGGATGGGACCATGTGTTATGAGATTTTGAGAAAAAAGCTTCCTTCCCTCAGTAAGAGCATTAAAAATGGGTCGTGGCGAGGGTGTGTGCAAACCTGGTCAAGAACCACAGGTAACGTTTGATGTCTGAAATTGCAAACAAAGGCTTCTGTAACAAATATTAACACAGATTTTCTCAGGTGTTCAAATCCTCATGTACAGCAATAAATAAATAAATAAAAATACTTAATACAATTAGATTTTCTGATTATTTTATTTTAGAAATGCTGACTCTTACAGTGGAGATGCTCCTATTTTGTGAATGTTAAGAACCCTCTATAATTTCTAAGTGGGAAAACTTGCTAAATCAAAGGGTGTTCAAATACTTATGTTACTTATTGAAGTTGTAGCTGTACATTTTGACTGGGTCATGGTAACGCATGGACATGCCCTAATTAAAGAATTCCACTATCCCTGTAAACTGGGTTTCTTCTATAATCTATCTGCACATCAACCTAGAGCAGCTTTAATTTCCCTGCTGTAGAAAAGTTCCCCTATTAAATGACATCGTCATGACCCTGCATCACCATGGGGATGGTGTTTCAGGGCAATATATGATATTGGTTTTCTGCTACACAAAACATATTGCATGTAGGAAAACAAATCAGATTTGGTAAAAGCCCTTTCGCCCAAATGTGCCTTATTAACCTTTCGCTGTTCCAAACAGTGGATCTGTTTGCCGTTTCAGACTCTCAACTTGATCTTCATTTTTCCTATACTGGGACATTTCTATTATTAGAGGTTGTTCTAACACAGGACCATGTTAAAACACACACATATCCTAGGGCTATGATGTAACCTTAGTTTTTAAGATTCTCAATTTTATACTTAGTGACACTTCTGAGGAAGGCAGCACAGGATGCTGAAACACGTAAAAGGTTTAAAAAAATCCTCGATCTTCATAAAATTAAGAACCTTAAAAACGAACACGTATGCTGTTTGCACTTGTAGCATTGTTCTTTGTTTTATTAGGGGTTGCTAGCTTAGTGTTAGCTTCAACACTAATATGGCTACCAGTTGTTTCTCTCCTGTTTTTTCCTCCATATGAATATCTACTCTACAGCTCTGTGTGTAAGTTGTTTTTTTTTTACTTCTCTGCCTCCTTTAGTGATATTAGTACATGTAAAAATAGATTTTTGTAGCTTAGGAGCCAAATGGGGCAAGGGTGTCAGAATTGCAGTCCTGGCTTCGTACTGTTGGAAAATCGACAGATGGAAGGGGCTCCTTAGCCAGTGCGGTGCCACCATGGGGAGTTTTGATGTAGCAACCCTTCAGTGGAGCTTCCTCAAACTCTGGGCTGGTGGGGTGCTTTGCTACTGCAGTGACTTGGGTTATCTGCTCGTCTCCACCTCAAAATGAAGGTTGCATGCTGCATGCTCTATTTTGCTGTTACAGAAAGAAATGTTTAGCATGGCTTTTATTTAGTATTCAATTACTTTTCTGAGGCAAAGCTATTAAACAAGACAGTGAAGTACAAGCAAGCTGAGAAAATTATTTGGACATATACAATAGTTAATTAACTAATTGATGCCCCAATGAACAAGACATAATGATTCTATTCAAGACACACTGATATGAAGTGGCATGCTCGGCTATAGAACAAGGACTTGTACATTGAAGGAATGTAGTTTCTGGTTCAGTGATGAAGAAACGTCCTCGCCTTGGTTTCTTGTCACAATCTTTACACACATCCCAGTGTATGAAAGAAAACTGTTCCCCTAGTTACAGCCACAGCACACTTTATTAAAGTGTCATACTTCAAGAAACTTGGCTATAACGGTTCAAGAGACATTAAATGGTCTCCAGTGTTCCTTTTCTTATAAAAGACCAGTAGTTTTATTGAGTTCTGTTGAACTGTACAATGGATCACTTGTGATCACGTGTTGAGTGGCATGCAAAAGTATTTGAAACGTATTTGCTATGTTAAAGATGGCCCTTTAAAATAATGATTTCATTTGTTAAATAAAGCTATCTAAACCACCTGAACCATATATTAAAAAGTGATTGCCCTTTTTTAAATCAAGGATTAACTGTTATTAAGTTTAAAGGGCAATAATACAAGTCACAGGTCTTATTAATGCCTGAGAAATCGAACCAAGAAATCCTGTGAATAGAATTTGTCTGACAATATGAAGTAGTTCGAAAAAAAGCAAAACATAATTCTTTAAAGTAATTCAATAACCAATTAGACACAAAGTCGACGACATCTACTAGCCGAGAAATTGTTGAAAAGCTATTAGTAAGGCTTTGGGTCCCAGTGAAAGCAATTATAAACCATTGGGAAAAACATATACTGTACCAATGTTGATTTGTCTCAGCAGAGGCCGGAGCACCTGAAATGATTCTGTATGCATTGAAAACTCATGCAAGAGCTCATAACAGAACACAAAAACAATTTCTAAAGCAGTCAGATGGAGTCAGTGTTTAAAAATCAACAATTGATGATAGCAAGACCAACAACAAATGAAGATTTTGGTGTGGCCAAGTCAAACTCAAGACTTAAATCCAATCAAGATTTTGTGGCATGACCTTAAAAAGGGTATCCATGTTTGAACCCCCCTGCCCCCCAAATTGCTGAATTAAAATTGCTGCCAAGGGTTTTACAATTTGTTTTTTTGTTTTTTAGGGAATAACTTTATCAAATGGGGCTCAACTGATTCGGCTCTTTGTAACTTCTAATAAATCAAATGATTAATAATCCACACTTACTCGAGTCATTTTTATTTGATAATAAAAACTGGTTCATAATATTAGAGGAGAGAAATGCAAAACGAAACATTATTTCATATATACCAGGCATATCTAACATTGGCGAGTCCAGCACAGGAAGGTGTTCTTGCTAGAGTTATCAAGGACAGAGTTGAAAAAGCCATCTCAGCAAGTCCTGTCTTTGCCAGTCAGAATTTTACAGGATGGTTTCATTACACATCAAAGCATTTCATTTATCTTGTGAAACACATGCACAGTACTAATTACACAGAATAACACCTTGAAAGAATTCCACCTCCATCACTGTCACGACTGTTGATAGACAACCATATTTGGGTCTCTGTTTCTTCACTTCACTTGCCAGGACGGGATTAAAAGCCGGTTATCGTTGAATTCCCTTAATGTTGTTTCTCTACTGCGTGTCGTTTGGTGCTAATTACATTTCTTCTGGGCATTGCTGTATTGGCTGTCTGACAGGTAAAATTATAAAGCATGACCTCCATTGCATTATTATCCTTCCGACAACTGAGAAATTTCTGCTAGTGGGGAAAGTGTGGGATGAAGTCAAGACAATTCCCCCAACTTCCATGAGGTGGACACACTTGTCAGGTTGGGTCAAGTCAAACATTATCAAGCAAATTCACATCTACTCATTATGCTCTGGAAAAAAAAAACTGAAGAAAGCCTTACTACTCCTACTACTCCTATTTTCATGTATTCTTAGATTTGAAATATGTGATTATCAAGTGTAAAATCCTATCAGCTATGAGAGATTTCTAGGCTTCTTCCCAATGATGGAAATGTAAGGTTGACTAATCTCTTTGAATAGGAGGTGAGAGCTGCTGTGTTTGGAAGCTTTTACAAGCAACCAGGTAGGTTTTTGTGTAATAGTTATGCTTCAGGATGACTCATCAATTAAATATGAATGACTGTAATATGACTGTAGTTGAAGAAAAAGTTTATGTAAGAATAGGAAAACACTCATAAAGAAAAGACAATTTTGAAACGATTTCCTACGGCTTCTCCCAGCGTCCTCCTTTTTCCCTGTCTTGTCCAAAACTGCTTTCAGTCACACTCGCCTGTGTGTGTGTGTTTATCTGTGTGTGGAAACCATGTGTTAAAACAAGCAAGCGCTATGTTCAATTGTCCATTCACTGAGCTCAGCAGGGTGTGAAGGGCTCTTCTGAGCAGCAGGTTCAACATGCTGACTGGTTGTAAGGATTCTTTTCAGGTCTAAAATGTTTTTCTGCAGTGATGGTGAAAATGTTTCCCTTCTTTTTGAAAGTCTTAAGCTGCTACTTTGTACATGTTTTACTCATCTTTACTTGAATACAAATTCCTTCAGATTATTTTCTTTTGGGAGTGTAACGGTACATGTATCAGTCTTTTAATTTTTCGGTACCAAACCTTCGGTATGCCTCTGTCCTGTATGGAGTTTCCCCAAGGAAACACTGTTTTGCACATTAGCCACCAACAAACGTGTCACTATAAATAAACGGCACAGACTTCTGTGCTGTGACTCTGAACTGAGGGGCTGTTTATTTTTAAAAAAATTTCACCAAACTGTGTTTTTTCTCTTTGATTCAGCCTCTCGTTTACTCAAGAACAGTGTGTCAGGTGGGTGAAAAAGCAAATGTTCAAAAATGGCTTCCAGAGTGGAGAATTCTGAAAACAGTGATTCGTTGTCATGTCAAGGCCAGAGACTTTCAAAAATGATGACACCACTGCCAGCTTCTCAGGTAAAATTGGGCTTGCGCACTCCGCCATTCTTAAACTCTTTTCTGGGTAAAGAAAAGGAAACCGGGGGAAACCTTAGAACACTGCATACGTGGCACACACAATCATCTAAAGGTCAGGCATATGTATTACATAGTTGTCAACAAGATCAGATTGCTCACTCTGTTGTGTAAACGCATTGTAATTTTCAACCGAGTATTCAAACAAAAAGCGGCATTGTTGTGTACTGCCCCTAAGAGCTGCATCAAAGACCCCTGTTTGGGAACAGGTCGGCTTGCCTGTGTTACAGAAGAACACGTTTTCATGTTAACTAGTTTTCCACTTCTGGTAGTGTCTCTGTTTGCTGTTAGCTGCCAGACATGTTACTAAGCTGCTTAGTTGCCCTTTTGCCATTATCTAAACATATCAATAACTTATAAGCACTGATAATCTGACAAATAATGTTGTTGTTGGTTTTCATTACATGCAAAACATAGATATAGATATATAACTATAATGAAGACGCAGGACAACACAGCTTCTGTTCTAGAAAGTAGCTTCAGCCGGGTTTTATTGGATCTTTGGTTCTCAATACAATGCTACATAGGTCATTGACCTCGATAATCTAACATTCTGTATACATTGTCTGTTAACAAATTGATCTTGAGTACACCTTATCTGCTGAGCAGACGTCCAGATGAGATCCAGACAGGACCTCCAACTCTAATAAGACCCCTGGTCATCTAACAGGTGCTCTATCTTTTATACTTACTCATTGCGTCACTTTCGGGAAACATCTGGTGTTCTTGGCCAGCCCCGCACCCGTTTGGCTTGATATTAGTTTATCTTGACAGGCGCCTAATGTCTGGTTCTGAATAGGCCAGAAAAGCTGGGAACAAAACATTTCCTAGAATCGCTTAATGACAAGTCTTTCGTGGAAGTACCACGTGCATCTTGTCAGCTTCTGAGAATTGATGCACGTGTTGATTACACGTGCCGTGCAGGCCCAAATTTTGGCTTCTACATTCCCCGGTTTGATGCCATTAGGCATCACTAATTAGCTACCTATAAATGCAGTTAATATGAGTATTATATGGTAAGTAAACATCAATATGGTAGGATATACTGTGGTAAATAGGCATATTACAGACACATAAAAGTAACATTATAATGGGACTTATGCAGGATTACACGTGTCCAAAGTAATGGTGAGTAACAATCAAACCTATGTCAGTTGTGGTCCGTTGTGTGGGATCAAAAACCTGCCGCTACAAGAACAGGGAAAATTATCCCACTGCCCCTCCGGCCAGGCGACAACCTTACGGTCCACCGGACCTTCAAGCGACATGAGGCATAATCCCTAATACAGCATTACCAAAATGTGATTAAATGCAATCCTTAATAAGTCTGACACAAGTGAGAGTAAATGGCACAAATGAGAATAAATGTAAACATTAAAACATTCAACTTAGTTATAAATTCAAATTACCAGCTGGCTTATTTGTTGTAACATACTAGAAATAACATATGAAACACATAGCATATAACAGATGAGAAAATGTTGATCTTGTCCATCCCGGGAAGGTATGATCGATATGGTGTTAAACAGTCTCGATTGTCCACATATAATGAACACAATGAATAGAGTAAGAGTATAAATCCTTCTTGAAGGTTACGATGAGGGATGAAGGGGTGATGAGGTGATGGTGTCCTGGAGGGGACTTGTAGTCAGAAAGCACTTAATTGAGCTTGTTTAACAGTCTTGGCTTAGATACTTAGGCATGTTGGGGGGCAGAAGGATTGTTCATTGCGATCACTTCCAACTGGATCAGCTGGGTTGCAGCAGCCAGGTTCATCTGTTTGATCAGTGTCCTTGTCCATACTCTCCTCACCACAGGTATGACGAGACATGTCAATAAGAAAATTACAATTAGAACTATGGTCGCACTAATTGCCACCTTAATTAGCATTGCTTTCCAATCTCCTAAATTTAGGTCTAACCACCCCCAGACCAGTCATTCTTCCCAGCATTCAAACTAAGTTCTTCTCTAAGTGCTCTAAGTTTTGTCATTGCGGCAGTAAAGGATCCTTCGTTAGAAGTGTGTGATGGAATATACGTGCAACATTCTGTATCTTGAAATAATTTGCAGAGTCCTCCTTTATCTGCCAACAACCAGTCCAAAGCCTGTCGATTTTGTAGAGTCATCTTACTAGTTTCATGTAATTGTTGACCTAACATTCCAAGAGCATCTCCAGTATAATTAAGGATTCGCTGTTGATTATAATAAATATAATTAATCCATTCTACATTCTTATTTATGGTAATCTGAGGAATTATTGACTCAAATCCTGCTTTTACTTCATGTCTTGCCTTGAATTCATCTGGAATTCCTTTAGGTTGTCCTATTATGTCAAGATAAACACTCTGATTTGGCACATACTGTCTCTTTACTCTAGGATTAGCATTCAAACGATCAAGGTTAATTATCTCATTCACACCTTCATACAACATTGTGACAGGTATTTTCAATCTTACCATGGTGCACAAACCTATCCATCGTGGTGGCAAAGTGTTTCTTAGGATGTCATCTCCACACATAAAATAACTATCTTCTATTGCCCAAGTTTGTTCACTCAGAAAGTATAGAGGAGGGAGTGTCATAGTCATACCATCACAGGTCTGACTCAGGGGTTCAGGTTTTTCATACCAAACTGGTGTGGTAACAAAAATAGGTGTCACGTTAGCATGTGGAAACCATGATAGAACCCAAGTTATTCTTTCTTTCATATTTCATATTCATTCTTTGGAAGTCATTTCTCTTGCTGTATACCATGCCCATAAATACCAGCTATTTTGGTTAGCTTCTTCCCAAAGTTTATCTGTTGTTAACTTTGGCCTTTTTGCTCTAGGGATGATCACATTAATTGATTTTGTTCTAATCGGTTTATAGCTAGGATCATTTGTATTTTGATATTGTGATCCCTTAATTGTATCTAGTCCCCCCTGACGACGGTCAGAACTGACCTCGTCACCTGGCTTAATCATACTTTGTGTAACTACATTGGTTGCCTGTTTCATGGAAGGCTTAATATTAGCTACAGGTGGGGTAGGAGCAACTGGCGCTGCTTGATTAGTTGTTAGCTTGTTAATTGCTGTTTGTACAGGTGTTGTCTTTACTATTTCAGGTAGCACAATAGGTGAGAGTTTTTCTGTTACCAGTGTAGGTGAGTCTACTAATATAGTAGGTGCTTCAATAGGTGGGGGTTCTGTTGGTAGCTCCCACACGATCTTAAATCTATCCTCAGGTTTCTGTGCTAGTGTAGGTAGTTTAACTTCCTTAACATTTTCTGTTTGTCTATGTGTTCGTGAATGAAGTGTGTGTTTTAGACTATTGAATACTGGTGTCCTGACTGATCTGGTGCGGTGTAGTGACATGTCAGCGTCATACTTAACTTGTGGTGTTGTGTCTTCTTGCTGCCGTCTTCGCGAATGCTCTAGTGACCGGGCGTTGCCTTCTGCTCCTTTGGGAATTGTCTTCACCTCCTCCAGGACTAAGTCCTTCATCACCAGCATTCCTGCCACCATCCAAGATAGTACAGTTATCAGACCCACAATCTTTTTCATGTTTTTCAGTTTTTTCTTTCTTATTTTCTCGATGGGTACTCTCCTGTTTTGTTTCTCTGACTTTGGTGCAGTGGCTCAGATGATACCACGTTGAGGAACCGTCAACCTGGATTGCCGTGGGGGTTGCCTGAACCACGAGAAATGGTCCCTCGCGCCTTGGTTCATGCCATTTCCTCCGGAAGACCTTAATATAAACCTGATCTCCAGGAGCCACTGGACCTTCGATATCTCTGCTTATGGCAGCCTCTTTTTCTTTTTCCTGGAAATAGATTGCTTTGTGGATACTAGTTAGTTGCCTGACATAGCTTTTGAGATCTTGCTCAAGTGATGGTCCCTTATGGGGACCGCAAAACTGTGGGACCGGCATTGGCCTGCCTGTTAGAGCTTCATGTGGAGACAAGTGAGTTACTCTGTTTTCTTGCATGCGGTAAGAAAGCAAAGCAAGCGGCAACGCATCCACCCAGTTTAGTTTGGCACATGCACACACCTTCCTGATCTTAGTTTTCAAGGTCAAGTTTACCCTTTCTATAATTCCCTGGGATTGGGGATGATAGACTGCTCCTAATCTCTGTTTAATCCTCAACTGCTGCAAGACTCCCTTAAATACTTTATGAATGAAAGCTGGGCCATTGTCTGATGAAAGCTCTGTTGGAATTCCAAACCGAGGTATAATCTCTCTGACCAGAAATTTCACAGCAGTTTCTGCGCTCATATCCTTAGAAGGGATTGCTTCAACCCATCGGCTGAATCTGTCAATCACAACCAACATGTATCGCTTTCCCTGCACTGTTTTTATCATGTCTGCATAGTCAATGACAAGGTGTCTGAATGGACCTTCAGGTATTGGGATGTGTCCTGTTGGTGTTTTTATGCCTTTGTTTTAGATTGTGTGAGTTGTTGCTTTTGTTGTTTCTTTGGGACTGACACTACTTGTGGTTTTGCTAGTGCAGATGTTTCACAAAGGATTTTGATCATGGTTGAATCTTTAGTTGTGAGGATTAAAGGGTTGTCTGTTGTTTGCCCAGAGGCCTGTGTGGCTGCCAGCATCATAGGCCCCAAGTCTTTGGATTCAAAGCCTTTGTTGACTAGTAACGTGATATGAGGTGCAGATTCTGGTACACAGTACCATCTCTCGATGAATGGGTTTGTTTTTACATTTAGGGCTGCCCCTTGTTTTCCTATCAAAATGTAACCTATTTCTAGGTCAACCTGTAAGTCTTTAGTTGCTTTGTCCCATTCTTCCTCGAATATCTCACTGCACGATGGATCATAGAACATAGTGCAATGAAAACTACTGAATGGTTTGGTTGAATTAGGGATCTGTGCTTTGATGAATTTTTCCCATTTTCCAAAAATGTCAGTTACTGTTTCAGAAATGTTACCTAGCCAGTAGACTTTTGCCAGCTCTGTGTTAACATGCATCTGTAGATCCAATCCAGAGCTGTCAATGTATATCCCTTGTGGTGAACACCAAATTTTTGCATTTAGTTTGCAAAGTGCATCTCTTCCCAAAAGATTTACTGGTGTTTGATTTGACACAAGGATGGGAATCTCAATTTCGCTTTTGTCAATGCTTAATTTTATTGGAGCTGTTACTGGATTGAACTGTGGAATGCCTGAGAATCCTACGGTTTTGATGAAATTATCCGTCAAGGGGAGGTGTTTTGCAAAGCTTGTGTTTACACAAGTGTAACTAGCTCCAGTATCAATTAGCATGTTTGTCGGTTTCCCTTCTAATTTTACTTCAATGAATGGATCACGTTCTACGTTTAGAGAAACTTGAAACTCCCCTACAGGATTCTCATGGCACCCCTAGCGTGAATTTGTAAAGTGGTTCACTGGACCTCTAAAATTGCCTCTCTGTCCTGTACGGCCCCGCCCGTCCCACTCAGGGGCAACAGGTGCATCCTCACAATCTCGGGCCAGATGTCCCGGCCGATTGCACACCCAGCAACAGTCTCCATAAGGCCTTGCGCCTCTGCCTCTTTGCCCTTCACTCCAAGTTCTGCGGTAAAATGGACGTCTTTGGCCCATTCCTCGACCACCCCTTCGATTTGGGAATATATTAATCACAGGAGGGGGGATTGGTGGGGGATTAGGCGGCTGTGATGTCATAACCATTTGTGGAGTATGTCCTTCAGTCTCTAAAGCAGTTGCTGGTTTCGTTTGCTTTGCTTTAGCTTTATCTTGTAGTTCTGCAATGTGGAGCTGTGTAAGTTTTCGTTGAGCGTTTCTTTCATCTTCTTGGGCTTTCAAAAGCTCCTTTCTGTATATTCCAATAATATGGCACACGTTTTCCCTGAACATGACATGGCTCATGGAGTGAATCCCAACTGTTTTTTTCAAGTCTCTCCTTCACTTTTTCTGGGAGAGCAGCCATTAGGGATGACCGAAACAATGTCCGCATCACGGCATTTTCATTAGGGTCGCTTTCCGTTTCTTCTTGCCATCTTTTGAGCTGTCGTTCTACGTACGCAGCTGGATTCTCCCCCTTCTGATATTCCTTCGCCTTTTAAGACGGATGGGTCAACATTTGTGGGGTATTGTTTCCTCAGTAGGTCCCATACCCTGTTTCTGTAGGGGTTGAAGGTCCCCCCATCATTGTCGGAGTCCGTTATAAAACAAAGATCTCCTTCATTTAGCATATTGTTCATGGCAGTCATGCCCATGACTCTTGCTAGTATCGCTTTAATGTCCCCCAGGGCGAGCATCAGTCCGGTAGTCTGTTCCTCGAATGCTCTGACCCACCTTGTCGCCCCGTCGTGGATACCGGGCAGACGGGCCACCAAGCCATTGAGGTCTAACATTTGCCAGGGAACATAATTTATGTTAGTGCCCTTTACCAAAATAGGGCACATTGCCCCATCAGGGAACCTTTGGGGTTTTTTAATTTTTTCTCTGTCGCGTAAGTCATGCTGCTTTTGTGCATCCACCACAATGTTTGTTGCAGTTTCCGCTGGGTTCTGATGTGTTGGCTGGGCTGTTGAGGTGGTTGGTGTAGGTGAGTAGCAATTGGGACGATAATTAAGGTTAAAGTCCTTTTGTTTTACTTTTGTTTCTTTTTGTTGTCCTTTGTCATCTGATTGTTGTGGTTCTACAAATGTATTGTAACATTTATCAATCTCTTTTTCTAATTCATTTATCATTGTTCGTTTAACTTCCCTGTTGGGATTGAGATCTTTTTGCAGTGTTTGCCAGAACTGATCCTTGACAGTCTCAGGGTTTTGTGTCTTTATTCCTGCATAGCAGTCTCTGAATTCAGGTTTCTTAATGGTAGTACTGCAGTGGACAGGTGATCGTAATTGTTGTGGGGATGGAAGTCCATTCCCCTCTCCGCTTTCTTCTGATAAGCTGGTTCCTGTTAATCTTAGCAGTGGTGCGTATTCTTCCATATCATCTTTCTTTATATCAAAGTTAGCATTTATGTGTAGATCACCTTGCAGGCATGGGTAAATGCCTTGTGTAGGATCTTGATTTACAAGTGGTTTTGTTTCTGTTTGCTTTTCAGGTAGATTTAACTCTCCCTGTTTTTCAGTCAGGCTTGTCATCATTGCTTTGAGATTTCCTCTGAAATGATCACCTTCAGTTCTGAAAAGTTTTAGAATCTGTAGTTCTTTTTGTCTTTTTTCTTTTCTATTTTTCCTATTTTGTTTGGCTTTGTAGTCAAGAATCCTTTGTTCCATTATTTCATTCAAAAGCAAGTCGAATGATCCTCCTTGTGGCCAGGGGTTTGTAAAGTTTTTTGGTTCGTTTATACCATTTCTGAGATATTTTATCGATGTCTTTTGCTAATTCAGGATTTTTTACTGACAGAATGGAGACAGGGTCGGCAGCCATGATGAACTCTAGTGTATTTGTGTTTCAGATTTTTAAAGTGTTTTAGTTTAATCAGAATATTTTATTTATTTAATGGCAATTCCACAAATTATCAGTTGATTATGAGCCTTCTTGCTGTTCTGAAAGAAGGGAGGGGAGGTTAAGTCCTGATCTTTAGATCTGTGTATTTTCTATTAACTTTTGTTTTTGTAAGCAGTAAGTTGTTTTAAACAGTAAGTTGTTTTAATATTTTGAAAATGTCCTAACAAAATACACCAAACTCAACTACAACAATTATATTTCTACAACAAATTCCCAAATTTTTTTTTTTTTTGTTTTTTTTTTTTTTTTTTTTATTATTTTTTCTTTTTTTTTTTTTTTTTTTTTTTTTTTTTTTTATTTTTTTTTTTTTTTTTTTTTTTTTTTTTTTTTTTTTTTTTTTTAACCCCCCCCCCCAAACATTTTTCCCCCAAAATTTCTTCCCTTTTGTTGTTGTGTGCTTTTTGTGGGGGGGGGGGTGGGGGGTGGGGGGGGGTGTGGTGTGTGTGTGGGGGTTTTACCCCCCCAATAGCGTAATTTGGGGGGCCACGGGGGTGTCGGGGGTGGGGGGGTGGGGGGGGGGGGAACAATTCAACTGTAGCACAAAAAGTCAGGAAAGGATTTTCCCTTATTGTTATGTCAGTATGGGTGAAGCAACTATGTAAATAATCAATTAGTTTTTAACAATATAATCTCAAAGCTCAAATGATGTTGCCCATTTTATGTTTCATTAATAGTAGTAAGCTTAATAGGCAAAGCACTGTTTAAAATATAGTTTATTTCAATTTCATGAGCACACCACACTGATCAGTTCACAGCTGTGCTTGCTGCTAACTTTTTTGACCAAGGGTAGATTTGGAGGGCTGGTCCCTAGGAGGGTCTTCAGGCAGAATTATGCAGTGGAGGAGGAGAAGAGTTGGCTTAAGGGCGACGCCCCTTCTCTCAGTTTGCTTCCGCCTGTTGAACAGAACAGATCCGAGCCCTCTCTTACTTGCTACCCCAGCAATTCAACTTACAGCCTGCAAACCGAGCAATACAGTCCTCTCCGGTAAGTCGTGAATTATCTTTATCTGTACTTAGTTAGGTTGGTTTTAATGCGTATGTGTCTGTGTGTATATGACAATCCTAGTTATAAGCTTGTTGGTGCGATAGTTTTAACACTTATAACATCGATTTAAGCTGTTCACTTTTGTTTTAAAACAGAGATCAAACGGTTTTCTGGCTTATATTTCCTTTGACGTCTGCAGAGGGTTGCGCAAAAATGTGTGTGCGTGTGTGTGTGAGCGTGTGTGTATGTGTGTGTGTGTGTGTGTGTGTGTGCGTTTGAGTGCGCCTTCAATAACAGGAAATGCCTTTCTTCTCTTGCAAGCCAGAGAGTTAAAAAAGAAAAAATCAAACCAGATTTTCAACAACAACCCAACAGAGCTCTGTTACTTTCTAAAAGCACAGCTTTTGTACTTAAACTAAAGCTTTACATAAATATTAGTGTTTTAACTGTTTGCTGTTTTACAGATGTTTAAAGCTTCTCGCCAAATGTGAACCATCGACCTCTGGGTTATGGGCCCAGCACGCTTCCGCTGAGAGAGGAAAAAGACAACCAGCTTCACAGTTTGTATAACTCGCAAAGTACAATCCACTCCGAATTCTCAGCACAGTGCTAATTACAACATTATCAATCTTCTTCAGCACAACAACGTATTCCAAGTAGCCTCCCTCAGCAAGAATATTCAAAGCAACCTCAACACATCGAAATTGAACTAAAAGTGTAAAATATAACAGTGAACATAGCAATCGGCACACAGCACAAAACTTGTCATTGATTTATATGCAATTTATAAGCAATTGAATCAACAGCATGCAATGTCATTCAGAGCATTTTTTTTTGCAAGCAGTGTGCAGCGACAGTTATACACACAAAATCATTATTATAGCAGATCTGTCAAACCATGCATTTGTCAAAGGTCACGTCAATGTCCGTGTCTATTTACTTTGAAATAAACTTTCCCTATTCTCCCAGTTTGGTCTGTTGTTTTTTATTTGTTTGATTGTTGTACTTTAATGTCCTAAATTTTTAAACCTGCAGGGTTTTAAATCCAATCCAAAATAATTAATTTTTTATTTTATTTTTTTTTTTTTATAATATGTGCACTTTATAGTAGTAATTATTATCATTGCTACTCTTTTTACCTTTTTACAGTCGACTGTCTTAATTCTTTAACTCACACAATAGCACACTACTGCTATTTTCTCTTTATGAAGCTTCAATTTAACTCTTTACTCTTTAACTCTTAACTCTTAGCGCTATTTTCTTTAACACAGTTTCACACAGAGTATTCTTTTTCACAAATACTTCTCAAGAGGTTTTTTTTGTGTTACTCTAAGGGTTTTTTCCTTTTTTTTTTCCAAAAGTTCTTAAAGCAGAACTTTTTATTTATTTATTATTTTCTCATTTATACTATTTTTTTTTGTTCTTTCTTAAAACTAAGGCACAGTTTCTTTTACCTCTATTTTCATTTACTCTGTTTTTCTTATATTGTCTCTTTTATCTCTTCTTTGTCTCTTCTTTTTCTCTTTACAGCTGTCTCTAAGTCCAATTTTGGGTCTCGTATCTGCTCAGGGTTCTTTTCCTTTTTAACACTTATAAGCAAATTTTAGACAGCTCTATCTCCCGGGAGATATTGGCTGCAGCGTATTTTCCAGATAAGAAGCTGATAAAGCCTAGGAACTTCTTCTGACTTTAGCATCCAGACAAACTCCGACACCAGAGGAGAAAATGTAAAATTATTTTACCTTTAGAAGGATCTATTTTGGCCGGCCTTTCTCCCCTGAAGCCGGGGTGCGTTCGGCTGCCGTCAGACCCTGGCTAAGCTCGCCAAATGTTGTTGGTTTTCATTACATGCAAAACATAGATATAGATATATAACTATAATGAAGACGCAGGACAACACAGCTTCTGTTCTAGAAAGTAGCTTCAGCCGGGTTTTATTGGATCTTTGGTTCTCAATACAATGCTACATAGGTCATTGACCTCGATATCTAACATTCTGTATCCATTGTCTGTTAACAATTGACATACCTTATCTCTGAGCAGACGTCCACGCTGAGATCCCAGCCAGACCAACTAAAACCCCCCGGCTCCTCTAACAGGAGCTCTATCTTTTATACTTACTCATTGCGTCACTTACGGGAAACATCTGGTGTTCTTGGCCAGCGCAACCGTTTGGCTTGATATTAGTTTATCTTGAAGGCGCCTAATTGTCTGGTTCTGAAGAGGCCAGAAAAGCTGGGAACAAAACATTTCCTAGAATCGCTTAATGACAAGTCTTTCGTGGAAGTACCACGTACATCTTCTCAGCTTCTGAGAATTGATGCACGTGTTGATTACACGTGCCACGCAGGCCCAAATTTTGGCTTCTACAATGTGAGTAAAATATTTCTTCCATGAATTAGTCAATGTTCAAGATGTTTTGCTGCAGCATTTGGAAGCTGAATGGCATACAGTTTAAACCCTACTATCTGTGGCCATGCAGTTATGGGTATCATGGTAGACCAAGGCATGGCGCACCCATGACTTAATATCTTTTTAATAAGATATCTGAAAGTGTTGGAGTGAACCGTTTTTTGACCACAGAAAAACATGATACATCTTCCATAATTATTACTGTACACTCTTGGGTTACTGGCTATGGCTGAACTTTTTTCTTCGCTTACCACAAAAACATATTTGGCCAATGGGAAATATTTCCAGAAAAAAAAGACAGTTGCTGTGTTAACACTCAACTAACACTCATCACTAGTTAAGGTGACCCCGTTTTAAAACTATATTACGCAAACCAGCTGCATGCGTTCTGCTGGAGGAGAGATAGACTGACTAATTAACCGACAAATGTTGGCTTGCTATGTTTGTATTACTCTAACAATAGATATGAGTATGCTAGATATAGTACTGTTTTTTTTTGTTTGTCAGAAGAGAATGGATCGTTGGCGAATAAATGCTATTCGTTTATTTTTGTGGTTCATTTTTTTTCTTTGCCTTTATCTTTCTGTAAACTGCTAATTTTGCATTTACTTAATAAAATATAGCAAGGTATTGTGTTTATTTAAGCTTAGACAGAGTTAGTTCTAAGGAAAGGAAAAGCATAACATTTATTTTTGGAACATTAAGTTATTGAATACAGATTTGACTTCCTATCCTATGGTAATGATTGCCTCCACGAAGGAATTGTGTTTTCACCAGGGTTTTTCTGCAACATTAGCTCAAGAAGTTAGACGGATTTTAATGACATTTTCAGGAAATGTCCGCAGAGAGACTCGGGTCAAGTGATAACTGATCACCTGATTTGGGGGAAAAGCTAGTTATCAACATAACTCAAAAAGTTTTTGATTTTGATTAGATTTTCAGGAAATGTCTACATGGAAACAAGGAACAAGTGATTCAATTGTTGGGGTTATCCAGATCCCTGTTGGGTGGGTGGAGTTATGGTATTTTACAAAAGGATTCTTTTGTAGGAGTGGTTCTGCCCAAGTATGTAACACAGATGTCTTCCTTATTAACGCCAAAAAATTGTTGGTTTTGTTTTTATATAAGAAAAAATTGTCAAAAGCTGCATGCAAAAGTGTCCCACGCACATTTAAAGTCTTATATGAATACAACAAAATACTAACTTGACGAGAAGTCACACAATAGAAAGAATAGACTAATCATGAAGATGAAAGCTAAATTATGAAGCTTTATTTGCCCTGAATTAGACTGTAAGGAAAAACCTTTTGGCAGTGATCAGGTAGTGGCCTCAGATGAGTCTTCTGTTCTGTTAATGAGGGTATTCATGCTGTGACAGCTGTGCAAAGAGCAAACACAATTATGTATCAGCCAGAGTATGATCCAAATAGGCAAAAACACAAGTATGCATGATTCTTTAACGCTGACCTTTTAGTTATGCCCGACTTTGATTGACTGGAACAAAGATAAACAGGTTTTAATGAGTTCCAAATGATATTTGAGGTGCTGTTAAATGTCCTTTCATGCAGCGTTGTAACTGTGTATGGGCCTGTTGTATGTTCAAAAGGACCAAAAAAATATGACTAAAGTTCATTTTTTTATATTTTTTTAGAGCATTTCGAAAGATCAAGAAGGTTCACAATGCATTGATTGAATAATTTGGCAGAGTTGAATCGTAATGAAATCAGAGAGGGTAAAAGAAAAAATTTCCATGGATGGATGTTCTTTGTTCAGACTTATCCAAACCACACTTAAACCAAATTCCATACACGTTCGTATATTTAGTTTGAGACAGTGGAGTTTGCTTTGATCCTAAGTTTTTCAAGCTTTTGACTGAAATCTGAAAGGAAGCTGAATCTGATTACAAAAAGTTGTCAATGGGATCGTCTCCTTCCCCCCCCCCAAAAGCCATTGTATGGACACGTACCTATCCTGATAGGTCTGGTATATTTTCAAGTTTACCTTTAGTGTATTAAACTTTTGCCATTCATAAAATACTTTTGGTCCATTAGCAAAGACGGACATGTGACAAAAGAAAGCTGGAACTGAACCTACAAACTTCCAACTGCAAGATCACTACTCTGAGCCACAATCATCCCAAGACATAACACTCAATTGCTGAGGTTGGTCTAAAGATGCAGATTAATTAAAAATAAACGTATTAATCTAAAATGAACATGGCATAATATTTTCTACAAAACAGATTTTATTCCAACAGAAATAAAACTGTTTCTTTAAAACGTCTACTTTTAAGTTAAGAATTTTCAATTCATCTGGCCATGTCTGTAACATTCAGAGAAAACTAGTTGTGTATAACACATTTACTCTTGATGCATTATTCATGCACACATTTAAAAGTGGTTAAAAATACATTTTTCTCCAAGTCCTTAGAGAAGCAGCTTGCATATGTTGTATTTATATCTAATGGGTTAGATTAGGCTGATGCAAGGAAAACTAGCAGTGTTCTTGTTCAGTGCTCTTACTTATATACAGAATGCTTTTGTTATTTTTACTTGGCAGAATTCTTATTCATGTTTGTTTTTGTAGTGACAACCAGTCTTCTCTTTTTTTAAAATGTTCCTAAATCCTTGCAGTCATTTCCACTACAGGAATGGTTGGATTTTTTTTTTTAAATGCACTGCAGCCCGTGGGGCGGAGGATCATAGCATTTTATTCAGCATCGCCATCTCACCGGTTTTACCTCCTCTATACTGTATCTAAAGCAGAGGTTCTTTTTTACCCTGAATTCTTTGCCCTAATTACTGTACTACTTACAAAGATAATCACCCCTTTTCATGTATTAGTGACCTTTCGGTAAAATATTTCTGGTTGAAAGCTTTTCTGTTGCTGTATGTATCTTTTTGTACTCATGATGATTCAGTTTAAATGATTTTGGACAGGGGTATTTCAAAACCTGCATATCTTGACTACTCAATAAGCTATTCAATATTAGTGCTGGATGTGTGATCAGGGTCTTAGGCCGTTTTCACATGTGTGGCCGTACCAGAAAACGGCCAGAGAAAATGCTAATTTTTTCTGTTCACATGGCACGGATCTCTGCCCGTATTGGGATCCAGTCTTTTACTACAAATAAACAGCAGGTGGCGGCATACAAATAAGTCTTAGTTCTCCAACAAACAAGGGAGTGAGAAGTACCGACGTCATAAAACGAGCGACAGCCTAGAATGTAAACAAACTGGTCTACTGGTCAGCTGCTACCTGAAGCCATCTACAGGGTGAGTGTTGTAGTAAACCCGCCGTTTTGTAACCTGCTGTGTTGCTGTGGGATGCTTGAATCGCGTTGTTTTGGTATTTGTATGGTCGCGAGGTGATTCTGTAATATCGGCCGGCGGTGTCGTCATTTCCGCATGGAGCGCGTCTATTGCCTTGAGTACGGCCAGAGTACGAGTTGTGTTCACATGATACGTGGCCGCTCGTACCTGGACTCGGATACTACCTTCAAGGCAGGTCTCTCTGGCCGTATTCTGGCACGGTACAGTCTGTGTTCACATGGTACGAAATAAGTGGATTTTGACCAAATACCGTACCCGAGTACGGACTCCCATACCATGTGAAAGCGCCCCTAGTCCTCCCTGAACCTTTGCTTAGGTCGCAAGTATTTCACACCCCTAACCAGAGGTTGCACTAGAAATTTTTGGGTCTGTCATATTGACCAGCAGGGTCCAAAAATATCCAGTCACAATAAAAAAAATATCTGTGGACAGAACAGATTAACCCCATAGGGATTTAACTGTTTATCTGCAGGCAGAATCCCTGCTTCGCTCTACTGGAGACTGCATTTATGTTATTCACTTCAGACAAAAAGTTTAACATGGGGAAGCATTTCTCCTATTATAATGATATGTCGAAGACTCTTGGAACGAGTAGTTTCCTAACCAGTAAACTACAAGAAGAAAGCCAGCAGTTAAAGCTAAAGTTAAAGCATCTGTGTTTTGCACAGATCTTGCTGTTTGGAGCGTATTAACCATGCACACTGGGAAGGATGGACTGGACTGATGTCCAAGGTGCACCTCGCCTCTCACCCAATAAATGTTGGAGAAATGCACCAGACCCCCGCAACCCTACAAGGAGAAGCAGGATAAATAATGGATGGAATTAATTTACCTGGACTCTGTGCATAGAGAAGAAATAAATTAAATCTGCGCATCACGTAAAGCGGTCAGAGGGAGTTGCGAAAACTAGCGTTCAGAGTTTTCCGTCACCATTCTAAAAAAAACTGTAAAATACAGAGAATATTCCGTTAACACGACCCCTGGCTCTAAAAGTAGTTTGTCTTCTTCCATTTATCAACTTGCTTGTTCTGCTGAAAAAAAATTAACCCCCACAGCAGGATATTAACACCATACTTCACAGTGGGGATGGTGTGTCCAGTGTAATGTACAGTGGTCATTAGGAAGGATGTGATTTAAGCAGACATATGCAGACTACAGATGGGTATTTAAATTATTTGATTTGCAAGGAGCAGACAAATCCAGAAGTGTTATAGGGAGTTACCAGATTCTCCAACAGGACAGTGAGAAAAGGACACCAGATGAATCAGAAAAAGCAGAATACGGTCAGATTAAGTTACACAACTCTAAAGGTTTATACATTTACATGCCACAGCTGTGTTTTTTTTGTATCATTAGATGTATACATTCCAGTTGCAAGATAACAGCTGTATGGAGTTTATGAGAAGGGTCCAGTACCAACATGTACTGAAAAGCCAATACGCTGAAAACAAAAAAACCTGATTACAGCTTGTAAATTCACTGAGGAACTAATCTTAAAAAAGAAAACATCCTGACTGTGAAGCACTGGATTGGCAGTCACTTATGCAGGGCTGTTTGGCTGCAGGAGAAATTGGCCGACTTCACAAATGAGGGTATCATGAGGAAAATAAACTTTGAGTACATACAAAAGCAACAGGTAGGTATCAGCCACAAAGTTAAAGGTTGGGGAAGAAATGGTTCTTCAAATTCGACTTTGTTAAAGTGAAAAAAGTCAATGATTCAGAGTGAACATCACAAAGGCCTCATTTCTGTCCAATACATAATCTATGGGCATTGGTAAATAGCTTTGTGCGAGCAATGTGGTCTAAAAGTCTGACTAAGCTACACCAATCAGAAAGAGGCCACATTTCAGCAAAATTTTATGATGAGCTTTAGGGAGTATACTTAAAAGTAGTCATCACCTGAAATGTTTATTTCCCCACATAAAAGCATGTATATTTTGGTTGCCTAATGATTTTACACTGTCCGGTAAGCCGAAATTTAAAAGTGGAACGTTTGTTTACCCCTGGCTTCTTCAACCAGCCTCATATTCATGATCTTAATATCACCCCCACCTTGATCTCAAAGTGGCAAGATATACCCTAAATTGACATCTCAGACCAATGCTGCTGCAAACCTGCCCCGCCCCTCTTAGTTAAAGCACTGATTCGCAATAGTTGACATTGGCCGCAGCGTAGATTGAATAGACTGGAAAGAAAATTGTGCCAACTAATAGTGAGGTGTGAATTTGGCCTGCTTTTTTTTTTTGTGTGTGTTGCAAATGAATCATGCTTTCAGACGCATATAATTTTCTCAAGCAAAAGGGCACAGTTCGATGGCCCCAGAAACTAGCCCGGACTACTTTCTTGAAAAGCTTGAAGAGCTCTGACAAGGAGTTAAGGGGGTTTTCTATTTACCTCAAAATCGGAACTCTGAGCTGGGTTTGGCGTTATGCCCGAGTAAACAGCGTTCCAGGACCATTGTCTGATAAGTCGGGATTCCAATATGGTGACGTCCAGGTAGCTGTAGTTCTAGTGCCTCTTACAAAAACAAAAAAATCACTGACTTTCCGATTGGGAAGTCCGACTTCAGAGGGCATTCCAGTTGATTATTCCTGTTCAGAAGTTGGAATTTCCGAGTTCTGAGTACAAATAGAACACACTATTAATCACAGAGTTAGGTTAAATTTCAATTCAATTCACTTTATTTATATAGCGCCGTTTCACAACAGATGTCATCTCAAGGCACTTTACAAGAAGAGTTATTACAATACAATGTTTAATGTTTAAAGTATGTGTACTATGCTGCTGGTAAGAATGGCATACAACTTCATGTCAAAAAATGCAAACTATAACATTAATACGATTTGGTAATGTAGAGGACTGCAAACTGGAAGTATAAAAGGACACAAAAAAATAGTAACATGAGGGAATAATATATATACCACATATATATATATATATATATATATATATATATATATATATATACAGACGTGGACAAAATTGTTGGTACCCTTCATTAAATCAAAGAAAAACTCATAATGGTCACAGAAATAACTTTAATCTGACAAAAGTAATAATAAATAAAAATTATATAAATGTTGACCAATGAAAGTCAGACATTGCTTTTCATCCATGCTTCAACGGAATTATTTAAAAAATAAATGCATGAAACAGGCCTGGACAAAAATGATGGTACCCCTAGAAAAGAATGAAAATAATGTGACCAAAGGGACATGTTAATCCAAGGTATGTCCACTAATCAGCATCCCAGGTGTCTACAATCCTGTAATCACTCAGTGGGCCTATATATAGGACTCCAGGTAGTCACTGTGTTGTTTGGTGACGTGGTGTGTACCACACTCAATATAAACCAGAGGAAGCAAAGGAAAGAGTTGTCTCAGGAGATGAGAAAGAAAATCATAGACAAGCATGTTAACTGTAAAGGCTATAAGACCATCTCCAAGCAGCTAGATGTTTCTGTGACTACAGCTGCACATGTCATTCAGTAATGTACGATCCATGGGACTGTAGCCAACCTCCCTGGACGTGGCTGCAGGAGGAAAATTGATGACAGATCAAAGAGACGGATAATCCAAATGGTAACAAAAGAGTCTAGAAAGACTTCAAAATAGATCCAAGCTGAACTTTATGCTCAAGGAACATCAGTGTCAGATCGAAACATCCTTCGCTGTTTGAGCCAAAAAGGGCTACATGGGAGACGAACAAGGAGAGGACAAATCATTAAAAAAAACAGACTGGAGTATGCCAAACTACATGCTGACGAGCCACAAAGCTTCTTGGAGAATGTCCTGTGGACAGATGAGACAAAAATTTAACTTTTTTTCAAGGCAAATCAGCTCTATGTTCACAGACGGAAAAATGAAGCATATCTAGAAAAGAACACGGTCCCTACTGTGAAACATGGGGGAGGCTCGGTTATTTTCTGGGGCTGATTTGCTGCATCTGACACAGGGTGTCTTGAATCTGTGCAGGGTACAATGAAATCTCAAGACTATCCGGGGATTCTAGAGAGAAATGGGCTGGACAGTGTCAGAAAGCATGGTCTCAGTCGCAGGTCACGGGTCTTACAACAGGAAAATGACCCAAAACACACAGCTAAAAACACCCAAGAAGGGCTAAGAGGAATACACTGGCCTTCTATGAGCCCTGATCTCAATCCTATTGAGCATCTTTGGAAGGAGCTGAAACATGCTGTCTGGAAAAGGCGCCCTTCAAACCGGAAACAACTAGAACAGTTTGCTCATGAGGAGTGGGCCAAAATACCTGCTGAGAGGTGCAGAAGTCTCATTGACAGTTACAGGAATCATTTGATTGCAGTGATTGCCTCAAAAGGTTGTGCAACCAAATATTAAGTTGTGGGTACCATCATTTTTGTCCAGGCCTGTTTCATGCATTTATTTTTTAAATAATTCCGTTGAAGCATGGATGAAAAGCAATGTCTGACTTTCATTGGTCAACATTTATATAATTTTTATTTATTATTACTTTTGTCAGATTAAAGTTATTTCTGTGACCATTATGAGTTTTTCTTTGATTTAATGAAGGGTACCAACAATTTTGTCCACGTCTGTATATATGCCTGCTTTCTGTAAACGTTCCATTAATCAGTGTTGTGTTCGATGTTGCTGTGTTTTCTTTATTAGTACACAAGCAGTGTTTGATTGTGTGTGTGTATTTTGCTTTGACTTGGTTTTGTGCCACGAACCAGAAAGCTGAGAGACGAGCAGACGCGAACGTCGTCTGTTGTAACCCTTTGTTCAACCTGTGATCAGTGAATTCAAAGCTAGGTCAGTGATCAGCGCCACACTGTCTCTTGTTTCAGAGCGACCACGAGGTAAATTGCCCAGGTAATAAAACCCCCCCATTTGACATTCTGCTTGTTCGCGTCTTTATGCTGCTTCTATGCGTGCAGGTGTGTGACGACATACTAACGTTCAGGAAGCTCATCGTCACGTGGCCTTCATGACGTCAGTTTGTCCGCCATTTTTGTAGTTTGTTTACTGAGCATGTAGCCTAGCCACTTAGCTTAGCCATGTTGGGTCACACACACAGCCATCGGGTGGCTCTAATCTGCTCTAGCCCCACAGGAAGTGTGTATGTGTGGGGGGCAGAGTTTATATATACAGCCCACTTCCAGCCGCGCTTTCTTCTGTGTGCTGCTTCGGCCGGGCGGACAACAGAAGACAATCTCCAACCATCTTCCTTCCCTGGCGGAGAGAGGCCCGAGCTTCTGGGAGAAATCCACTCCAAAGGAAACCAAAGACCACTCCAGGTGAATCTTGAACATCGATAAACAAAGACGTTGTTTACCCCCAGAGTCCGATGAGACCCCTATGAGTTTCAGAGTGCCGACTGCTGAAAAACGGGAGCTGTGAGCCACGTGTACCGAGAGCTGAACCAGCCAGAACCCGCATTTAGCCACAGCCACAGAATAAGAGGTGAATGCCGAACTGGAGAGCTCGAGAAAGGTATTGTTAAAAAGGTGGATGCCAGGGGCCGATCTGCATGCAGGCAGCCAGGAGGAAGCTGGAGACAGTATCTTCCCAGCGCTGCTAGTCAGATTAGCGATCCTTTTTTAGCCTGCCGGCTAACTCTCCTTGAGATCCCCTTCCCACTTCGACGCACAGCAACTCGGAGGACTTTAAACGTTCATAAGGTCTGTTTGGGCAGAGGCAAATAAGTTAGAATAACTCATTTTAAAGGTGTTTCCTTTTTATTGTTAACTTGTATAAGGTTTCATTCTGCTATCTTTGGGTAAACCAGGCCTTGGCCTAAAACTTTTATCAGCATCTTTAAAAGACTTTCCTGACAAAGAATCGTTTTAAATCCTGTGATATGAGCTACTCAATCAGACAGGAGTTTTCCCCTGTTTGTTAAATGTTTAATAAATGCATTTTTGAGCAGTTCCAAACGCCCACGTGTGTTACAGGGAGCTAAACTAAGATTAGCCACGTGTTGGCTGAGGCCAGCACTCAATGAATAGACAATCCCAATTAAAGATTGGCACAGAGAAGATTAAGAACAGAAACTAATCTTATTAACCGTGTTTGAGACCACTTTTGTATCAAAATACTGTAATTAGATTGTTACTTCGGTGACCAATCCATGAATAGAACTACGTTCTCAAAGATCAATGACATCTTATCCAGATAATTTTTAAACAAACATTTCTCGATCCAAAGAATGTTAATTTTCCATTTTATTGGTTTACACATAAATCAATGGTGCTAAATTAATTAAACTAATTACAATTGGTAAACTAATTTAGCTTTTATTCTTAAAACATCCAGTTTCCTCCATGCATAAATCATAATTCATGGTTTCTCATCTAATTAGATATTCATCTTTTTGTGTTCTTTTATTTTTAGTTATTCATTTAGTTTGATCAGTAGTGTGCTTTATTACTAGCTTGAGTGATTAAACGTTTGTCCTTTCCTTCTTTTGTAAATAAATTTGTATTTTGGAGGTCACTGTGTCTCTTTGGTTCAGCACACACATTTTGAAAGGTTTATGATCAATAGATGGTAAATAATTCACTCCTGCATATTATAAGACTGATATAGATATTTTCTCTATTAAAATTGTACCTTGAAATGCAGGTATCGTATTGACTGCCATAAGCAGTCTTTTGACTGTTAATAGCCAAATAGCTACATTCTTTGTAATATCCGCAACAGCCGTTAGCGAAGACCTAATTAGCTGAGTGAAATCTGTTTGTTTTGTGTGGATCATTTTAGTTATTAAAGTTGTTAAACTAAATTAAATCTCCTTGCTTCTTTTTATTTTGAGTGAATTTGACTCATTGTCAAGAACATCACCCTTCAGACAAGTTCTACCTGGTACAGACTGCTGTTGATAGACTTAGCTCTGAAAACATATATTTGCTGGGTTAAGCCTAGCTGGAGCCCAGTTTAAGAACTTAAATGAATAGTTAAATTAATAATTCACGAATCATTAATTTAGTAGTCCCCAAATAACCAGATAGAAAACCTTATTTATTTAATTAAATCCAACCCTACCTTCTATCATAAAATCTGATTGTAAAATTAAAACGATATCTCCACTGATTTTGTGCATTCACTTTTCTGCCTTTTAATGCAGTAAGCATGTTTGTAACTTAAACAACTGTCTGAGGGGTAGACATACCCAACTTTTAATTGAAGATGTGAAGTCTTGCTTCAACATTTCTCCCAGCTTAATTTGTTGACTCAATAACTGTGGTTATGGTGTGAAGAGTTCACACAGAAACCTAGTTTCATTTGTGACTGCATAATCCAGACTGAGAAGTGAGATTTGCATCATGTCCTTTGAAACCTACTGAGTACCAATCACAGTGCATCTATATCCTTTGAAGACATGAGCATCAAACAATAATAAAAAATGCAGACTGTTACTACACTTTAGCAATGGTTCTCAGTAAAAAAAAAAAAGGTAAACAAGGCTTTGAAAAGGTTAGAATTTGGTTATAAAAGAACAATTACAATTCACATTTTCTTCAAGAAACTTACTAAGGTAAGAAAAAGAGCTTGTATGGGAAAAACATATTGTAAGCCTGTGTGCTTGCTGCTCACTCACTCTGGAGAGATGCACATTTAAAAAGGAGGAGCAAGTCTAGATGTTGTCTTTGTTATCTCTTTTGATCTTGCACTGCTAAGATGCTTTAAACCCCCCAACAGATTTCACATTCCTTTGTACACCACCCCTCAAAACTTCACATGCTGGCATTATGTTTGCTAATTAAAAAGAGCTGAAAAACTAATGATGAAAAAGTTTGAATTTCTTCTAGCACAAAAAATTGCCACGAGATTCTCCCTGTCTTTTGAGAAGCATAATGGTTCACTAAGTACAATGAAAAATGGGGTATCAATGTAGGGATGCAGTTATTAGCACTGTTACCATAAGGTAAAAGTGCTAACAACTAATGATACAAGGTACTGGTTTAAAATAAGGGAATTCTCCATGTTTTGTCCTGAATCTAGGCGTGGTAGGTAGACTAGAGTTGAAGGACCTGAGTGGTCTGGGTAGTTGGAATGGTGACAACAGCTCTTCAGTATCTTTAGGAGCTAAGCTATTCAATGATTTATAAACTAGACTGAGCATGTGAACATTATGAGGTGGTTGGTGTCCAAGTATTTGGCTTTTTTTTTTTTTAAATAAAGAGTGTTTAGTAATACAATTAAAATGGAATTAATGTATATGTCTTGATGCTGGTATGTGCCCTGGTGGTCAAGGACTAAAATGTACACTTGCCATTATAAAAACAACAAAACAAACAAAGAAAACACACCATCCAATAGGTGTGGTGATGAATAGTTTGGGTTTATGGATACCACTCCTTTCAAATCCAAGCCTGAATATATCAATTTCCATTCAATGCTAGTACATAGAGAGAAAAAGGTTATAAAGTGGTTTGGTATAATTAGAGCTAGACAGAGCAAAAATTACCTTTTGAGCAGTCATGTAGATTTATACTTCATTAGACTTCCGAAATATATACAAAATTTCAACAAAGGACATTCCTCAGTCTAAGAGGTAAAACTATTAATATCCATCTCCCTTGTTCAACAAAGTTCCATGTTTTTTTTCTAACCGCCCTCCTCTTCATCCCGGTGTCTGTGCCAGTCTGGCACTAAGCTCCTGACATACAATTCCTCCCCTGTCAATACCCCACTGCCTCCCTCTCACCTTCATCCATCTGTCTCCATCACTCTCCTCTTGCATCTTCTACCCAACCTTCCTATCCCATGTAGCCTCTTCTGTCCTCCTGCCCAACTATTCTGCAGCCAAAATATTGTGCAGAACGTTGCTTTCTTTCCCCCCAAAGCAACAGTCATTGCTTTACCCTTCTGGTCTGTCTTCATTCTGGGCAATTTCCTTCACTCTCTGCTGGGAGTGTCACTAACACTGTTTGTAGTGTGAATTGTTCTCACCCGTCACTGCCTCCCACCTGTCTTGGTTATGCATTTCCCAGCACATTCCCTCCCATGTGAATCTTTTTTCTGTTTGGCACACTCATCTCTGTCTACCAGGGCTGGACTAGAGTCGTCAAGTCTTTTTCAATAATGCTGATTATTAGCTTAGACTTCTAAACATACACTTCAAACACACAAGGCATGTCTAAAACGTTGACACCACACAGCATGCACCCAAAAGCGACAAGTGACAATGGCAATAATCACCTATACTAATCCATTTAGAGCCTTTGTCACTGGTGTTAGCATGAATTGAGTGGGATTTCTCTGGCTCTTCTGAATGTGAGAAATTCTTTGCAGAGCAGGCAAGATGTGTAAAAGTCAGTCTGGAAAACCTTATTACACAAAACGAGTCTGACATGGGAATTTTCAGCCACAAGGGTACGCAAACGAGGAAGTAAACACAAACACTCTACTAAACCCTAGCATGACATGCTATGACTAGGAGTTTGACCGTCAGACAAATATATTATATTATATATATATGTTCACCTAACTTTCTGTTCTGTGATATGAGCATTCACATTTTAAATCTGAATACTGTGTACATAACATGCAGGGGACCAGCAATGTGTTCTATGATAATCTTACAGTAAGATGACATTGTGAAACAGTTTTAGAGTATCCTACCTTTTATATCTTGGCCACCTGAATTAAAAACAATATTACCATAATAGTAATGGGTACTTGTCCTTTGGTAATGAAACCAAACATCGCTGTTCGAATTTTGTGCTAACAAATTCGTGTAAGCAAAGTTAAATCCTGTTTTGAGCCATCTGACCGACAGTACACAGAAACTTATGGGTAGCAGCAGATTTGCCTTACTCTATGATCCATTCATCCATCTCCACATTTGGAAATCGTTTTCAGGGATGAAAGGTGTACTACCCTAGGGAAACCCTCGTGCTAGGAAGTAAATTTGGTCTTTCCAGTGAGTTCAAGATCTGAAGCAGGTTCAGTTTTGGGTTAGATTTGGGTGCATACAGCCTAAAGAGGCCCACCCAGAAGGCATCCTTATTAAATACCCAAACCACCTCAACTGACTCTTTTCAGAGAGGAGGGGCAGCATCTCCATGTTAGAATCTCATTTTTATCTAAATCAATTTTGATCCATATCTCATAACAATGAGTGAGGATGTTTGCTTTTGACCTTTGTCACCACATCAGACTAGAGCTAAACCTGCAGCCCAACAGATAAGGCCCTACAGTCATACCGTCTGATGCTTAATCCTACCATCCCTCAAGACCTCAAGAGATTTTAACTCTTTCACTTGAGGCACAGACTTAGAGGTGTGTCTCCCATCCAGAAATGAACCAGTACAAGCTAAAGGACCTGGCTTGAAGATGCCAACCAAAAATGTGGTTCCTGAGTAGTGCTGGAAACATTACTTAAAAAAAAGTAATTATTTAAAGTTATTACTACTTATTCCAAAAAGTTAGTAACTGAATTACATTATATCAATAGTAACTAGTTACAAGGGAAAATAACTGTTTGAGTTACTATAAAAAAAAGGTAAATATAAAAGCAGTTTGATTTTTCTGACCAGTTTTCAAAATTCAGTTGAACTGAGTTAGAAGATACAGGTAGTCTACTTGTACATAACTTTCTATATTGCACAATAGGTTATCCTGCACTTCAAGTATCATATTTCTAACAAAAGAAAACAGTTAAACAATATAAGGTGGTTAACTCTGTCATTCATGGGTTGCGCTAACCAAATATTTTCTGCACAGATTTTTTTTAAAAAAGTGACATAAAAATCTGAAGGTCATCTTTCATTTTGACATTAGTATCACACCACTGACCAATTGTTGCAGTTGTATTTAAAACTTTATGCACAGCGTACAGATAAATGAATGAATCGAAAAAATATTCCTATGAGAGCATGTTAGCATCATATCAGACCTGAACACCATACCCAGTGTTTCTCCTTATCTGCTAGCTGAGGCTTGCTCAAAAGTTACAAAGGCTTGGAGCGCATTTGTGACTGCCCCATACACAACAGATCGGTGGTGACAAAACTTCTGTCAGGCAAAAAACAGCAGATGCTGTGGGATTTCTCATTCAAAGAGTCTTGCTGAATTCTGATCAGTTAAATTGGAGACATGTTCCTCGATTTCAAAATTATAGCTGAAGTGCTCAGCCTCCGTTACAAACAGGCGGAGCACATTTTTGCTTCTTGTGGAGCATTCGGGGTATGCAGTTTGGTCTATCAATAGATACTAACATACCGCATTTAACATTCAGCTACGGTAACAGCGTTGTAACAAATACAGTAAATTAAAAGAACAGCGTAATTATCATCACTGGTTGCAAACAATGTATTCTCTTCTTCATGGCTACACCATGGAATCCTATGCATGAGGACCAAAAACTCCAGAGGGAGCATATGGTGTTAACATATTCAGGAACAAACAGCCATTAAAATCATGTACAAAAATGAGGACAGGACAACCGAACTCCCAAGACTGATTCACTCCATCCATCTATCCATCCTCATCCGCTGTTCTGGTCTGGTCGTGGGGGCAGCAGCTTAAGCAAAGCGACCCAGACTTCCCTCTCCCCAGCCATGTTAGTCATTAAAACCAGTAAAAGCAATATCAGCTGGTAAAAAGGTTAAAGTTTAGTCAATCTTTTATGAGACCACTGAATGGTCTTTGGGGATTTCTGTTAATTTTAAACTATTTGGGTCAATAAACATCCAACATTTTCAAGAAACTGTCCCATTTTCTAAAAACAACTTGCTGATCAGTTCTTCACAAATCCACAGTTATTTTTCATCTCTTGCAGTGAATTCAAGTAAACAAACAAAAGTCACTGTGTGTCTCAGCAACACCTGTTCCTGCAGGGAAGCTTTTTCTGAAATGACTCACTAACAGTCTTCAGAATTCTTTTTGTCACAAACAATAGCTCCGAACTGGAATTAGTGCCAATATATTATGCTTCGGACAAAACCAAGCAAGTCATTCCGTTTTGTTTCCAGGCTTAAATTATGCAAATGAGCATCTAGTGTGTTCTATGTGTGTAACACAAGAGTAACATTTATAATTAATTCTATACAAGAAATTCATAGATGTCAGCAAAATAAACAAAAGCAGAGAAATGCAGTAAATCCTTGCGATTTAGTTACCATAGTTGTATTTTTCAAGATGGTTTTAGCTTTTAATTTCCACCAGAATATGACAATTGAATATTTTCCTTCAAAACAAATTCTGATCTTTAAACCAAAGTGGTTTTTCCGCTCCAGTTTAAAGCAAAAGTAGTTCAGTATTTTTAAACAAAGGATCTTTCAAAGCTTATAAACACAATATCTAATATGTTTCATCCATCTGTCAATTCCATTTACCCATAATCTTGTTGATCCAGTGTTCATCCATCCTTGTTAAACTTTTTTTTTTTAAGTTTTTCACATTGGTTTCAATGTAGAAACACCTGCCATAAACTTTTTATCCTTTAATTTATGGTTTTTATTTGGCCAAAAAAAAAGGAACTTGGGGAAAAAAAACAGAACCTGGAAATGTCGAGGTGTATGATCACTGCACAAGTGACTAAATCTTTATTTTCAGAACAACTATTCTCTGATCAGCTTTGTGTGGAGTTTATATGTAGATCAGGGGTATCAAAATCATGTCTTTGAGACAGTGGCTGCTCTAGACCAAATTTATAAAGGGGGAGACCAGAGTTGGGCGAGTGTTTTTTGTTTCATGTGGGCACAGAACAAACAAATGCCATAATAAAAAAAACAAAACAAGGCAATATGTAATTGTTCAATATATGTCAAGCGAGCCAAAGAGCCATTTGCGACTCAGGAGGAGCAAGTTAAAGACCCCGATCCAACAGATTAAAATTATGATCCTATCTCAATATGGCGCAAAATGAGAGTGCTGCCCCATAATTTAAATTTTATTGTTAAACAAAATTGTGAAGGTAAGAAATACATTTGTTCCAAGGGACCAGTCAGTGGTAGTTCAGTACCCTATCATCATAAGTTGATATGATATAATCTTTGTGGTACAGGGTCCATAACAGGAGCCAGAACCAGTTTTTCAGGGCCACTGGCCCCTGTTGGCCACTGCAGGATGGTAGTTCTCGAGGACTGGACTAGGGCAACACTGGTGTAGATCTGAGTGGAAAAAAAGACCCACAAACTAGAATAAAATCATAGACCACCAAGGTACCCATTACAGACCTATATTGTAATTTCATATCTGTACAATGATATAAGTTTTTCATCCTAGTATGCTACTAGTGTAAATATATTATCAATGAGCAAAATAACCCCAAGCTTTAGACAGGTCCCTTGATATTGCTCCACTGTTTTTAGGTTCAAAGATTAATCATCCCTTCTCCACTTTGCCCATCTTATTTCAATGGTCCTCTTTGTAAGCTCAATCAATAGATTGCTGCTGGCTGTAAACACATCAACAAATAACTATGCAAATAAAAATCAATGGTCCTCCAACAGAAAATCACTGGCCCACCAATTAAAGCCTACCATGACTCACGGGTACTCTGAAAAAATGTCCCATTGACTACAATATAAAAAGTGACAGGTATCGCCGCTTTGGAAAATAAAAGGTCCAGAACAGCATGTTTAAAAAGCTAAAAGGCAACAAAAAAAATAAATAATTATGGTTGCTTTCTAGTTGTAAATACGGGACAGATCGGCTATCCTTCAGTGGTTTTAGGAAGCACTTATCCATCAGCATGAACATCATCCTCGTAATCCATACACACACACAGTCATCGACCCTCACATTCGGCTGACATAGTGTTTGCACAAATTATCCTGCTAGTACCGTATCAAGAGGGCTTTGTCACTGGGAAACACTCAAACAATCATGTGGCAATATTTTAGCTGATACACAGTGGACAGCAGACACACAAATGCATATAACCACATTTTGGACTTCACTTGTTACCCTAGCAACCGCTTAGAAAGTGACCACCAAGGGCTGGTATGTTCCAAGTCCTGAAAAAATAAGCAATGATTTAAAAAGGCTGTGATGACAAATGGGTACTTAGAGCTGCAGAACAATGCTCAAAAGAGAAAGGATAGTTAACATAAAATATCAACTCAATTTGGCCACTAGATACATACAATAGGCTATCTTGCAAACTTTATTAGCATACATTCAGGAAATGGAACAAAAAGGAAACAAGATTGTCAAAGTTTGTTGGGGTTGTTTGTAAGTAAAAATCTTAAAAGTGTTGTGTGGCATTTTATTTGACCCCTATTAAGAAATATTGTTAAACCATTTTATAGATTATTGTGTATTTTCAAATTCTGGCTGGGCTTTACACAAGAGTGCCGAGATTTAGTTTGCCAAGAGTACTGTGGGGAACACAGCAAACATGGGTAATATAAATCATTCCATGCAAAAAAATACCATCCCTATGGTGAAAACATGAAGTTGTGGGAATAGTTTTCTTCATGGGGGACAGAGAAGCTGGTTCAGTTAATCGGAAGACAGATGGAGCTAAACACAGCAACCCTAAACATACAGCCAGAATAAGCCCAGAACTGAATCCACTCGAGAATATGGAGCATTCTGACAGAGCATGAGCCATTTTCTAAATAATGCACATAAATTTACCTAGATTTGCAAAGCTTGAGGAGATGTACCCCAAAAGACCTGCAGCTGTAATTTTAGCAAAATTAAATTACACTCTCTTGATAAAGCAAATCTTGTAAACAACTAAAAAGATATATTGTTAAGACACAGCAGAAACAAAGTAGTGAAACCTTTCATATAAAATTTTTATGTAACCTCAGGACAGAAACAAATTGTCCATACTAAACAGTATGAATGACTATTTAAGTAATGTAAATAATTTTAGCAAATTAGATATTTCACAATATGTACAAGATATAATGTGAAGCAAATGGTGCATGAAACAAAACAACGTAATGACTACTGTATATCAGAGAAAATTCATACACAGTAAATGATTCTTGTTACCAATCATGCTTTTATCATTGCTAAAATGACTCTGAATCACAGTTTGCAAGCTAGTGTCCCATATTTCATCAAACTCCTATCATCTCACTGCAACAAGCTGCAGATATCTGAGATTGGGATGCAAAAATAGTGATAAAAAGAGACAGGAATAGCAGCATTTTCTGTCAAGATTTATCTAACAGCTGGCTGGGGAGCAACAGTGGGTCAGCAGCGGGGTCTCCACATCTCTCTAACATTAATCACTGCTAAAATAATCTTGGTTAGGACTGCAGGCTGTGGCTTGGGACTGGCGACGCATTAGGTGAGGTGGGAAGAGCGGGTTGGAGAGAAGGGGAGGCTTTGCTCCCAGAGTACCTGGATACTTGACAAGTAATAAGACACAAGGGCAGCAGAGTTTAAAGCGCTGAGGGCCTTGGTGCTTGCAGTCGGTCAGCGGTGGGGCCGAAGCCTAGAAATGAATTTTGGTTGTTCTGTTTTTTTAACTTTTTTGTCCATGAGCACTCTTATTAAAGATCAAGATGAAAATGTATCTGGTGTTGAACAGTTTGTGTTTGCCTATTATCTTGTATTTAAATAAGACTAGAATGAAACCTAGAGAAAATTCACAAGGAAATTGTTTCATTTCCTCTCACTCTGTAGAGCATTTAGAAAATGTGGACTTTTAAAGTGTCAGCTACTTGTTTTGATGGCAATCTTAGATCAATAACACATATATTTTCCAGCACAAATCTTCCCCAGCGTGGAACAGGTTGTGGAATACTATGCTTCTGAAATGTTTCCAGACTGGCACATCTGTCTTTTGCCACCATTTATGATGATATATTGGAAAAGGATGAAAATCTAACTCAAGATATGCTGGTTACCGGTAATGTAGATACTTTTTTTTTCCTGCTTCTTGCAGGAAATCAGCCAGAACGCAACTAAGTCGATTTTAATAAATTTTTAGCCAAGATTTTATATTGAAGCTTTGATAGAACAAATTTAACAGTTTAAATTTATTAGGTTTAAGATTTATTGCTGACCTTAAAAACTTTACTTATGTCAAGCTCCAATGTCTCCAGTTGGACTCTTACAACCATAAAGTATGTCTTCTTAGGAGGTAAGATGAATTTTGCGAATTGTTTTAAAGTCCAACTTTGGAGAATTTCCAACCTTCGGTTTTGCTCATATTTTGCGGAACAAACTATTATAAAACTACGCATCTTATACATAGTGCTTAAAAATACTTTCCTGATTTTACTAAATCTCAAAGGTACTTTTGATCGATCATGGCACCCAGATTGATAGGTAGGTAAAGTTAAGATAATTTCATTCCTTGTTGTGTCATTTGGCCATAGGTGGGTAGAGTACCCAAAGGTTGAACTCAAGTAAGAGTAGCAATACTTCACCATATTTTTACTAAAGTTAAAGTAAAAGTTGCTTAAAAAATTACTCAAATCAGAGTAAAAACATATTTGGTAAATAGGCTACTTGAGTACTGAGTAGCATATGATCTAAGATATTTAAAACTATGTCATCAGACAGAAATGTAAAGTTATGGGCAAATTCTGGTATTTTAAAGATTACAATAAAAACAAAAATTATGAAAATAAATATACCTTTTAAGCCGAATAATTTTCTAATTTAAAATTTTCTATATGATACACTAGCTAATGAATAGCTATATATGAATAGCCTATATCTTAGAACAAGATAAGAAGTACTTTTTGTGACTATTTATAATGTTTACTATGAATTCACTTGATCATAAAATGCAACATCAAAGTCAACAGGCACAAGATTACATTATAAAACAAAAGATTGTGCATTTGCATAAATCTGGGCAATTGTTAAGTGACATTCTTCAAAACTCCATTCTCAGCCTACTTTTATTCAGTATCTATATGATACAAGTTTTCAAAATTCACACAAAAGATCACAGAACATGGAATAAACAAAACTATGCTCAGACCTGCAAGACTTAAATAAATTAACTGTACCATCTTAAGCAATGCCAAGAGAAGAAAGTTTAATGTAGAAGTCATTTCAAAAATGTATTAGATGAACTAAAGTTAAACATCACTAGGCAACAGGAAACTGTCAGAACATGCAGGAAATTAAAACTTCAGAAACCATTGGAAAACTCTGATTAGGCAAGGGCCTACATTTTATAGGGAATATCCCTCTCAAGCCAATGGTGCGAATCTGTAATATAAGATGCTAAAGAGTTTAAAATATAAACTTTTTAGTAACGTATCTGTCTAAAAATAATAGTAAACATTGTTTTGTTACTGTGTCTGCTTTCACGCACATTGAGGCATGTCACCTCTGGTCCTTTCTGAATCATTAATCACAGCTCATGGCAAGGAGGCTAGAAAAAAATATTGTGAAATATTTGGATTACAGTCCCGAAAGAGAAGTCATAATAGTCTGGAAATAGACACACGTTTAAAGTTTCAGACAACTAAAGATCAAATCACTAACCAAAATGAATAATTGGATCTTTGCATCTCAACAGCTTTGGTTATTTTCAAGGTGAAACCAAGGTTGTGACTGTTTGTACAGCTACACCTGAAATGATTCAAACTCCAGTGCAAATTAAACCTTTGGGTAAAATAAAAAAAATTGAAATACTGTAGTTTTTAGAAAAAAAAGAACTGTTTAAATACTTATAACATCACAAGATTTCTTCCAATTTCTACACCAAGTGCATCTTTTAGTGACTCTTGGTCTTGGTCTTGTCTTGGGCATGCTTGATGCAACAAGTCAAGGACCTCCTGAGACGAATCATGTGTGCTTGAGATAAAACAAATCAAAAAACTTGACTGTTACATTTCAGGTCACTCTAGAAATATGGCCAAGTCAACAGAGATTTCCTGACAGAATTTGTTTTTTTCCCCCTTTTCCACCTCGGCTCAGCCTAGCTTGGTTTGTGTCAGCCTGCAGTTAGTCTGTTTCCACTACCTTTCTCTGGGCGAAGCCAACCCCTTTTTTCGGACTACCCCTGGCTTAGCCCAAAGCGGGCCAAGGCGATCTAACATGCTCACTTATGGACGGATTGGTCGCGTAAAGTGATTTCACCTTCACTCCTACCTACGTAGTGGTAGCCACTCATTGGCCTGGTGTTGTGAGTTGTAAGTGATGTCACAGAATGGCGATGCATGGCTTCCTCGAGATCAAAACATTGCTAGGGGAAACTGACTGACTAATTTTAACTCTAACTTTTACTATGCTGAGTCGCCCATGTCCTTGCCCAGTTACGCCTTCCTTAGATGCCAACTGAAATGCAACCAGACCCCATTCTTGGCCAGGCTCACCCAACCCAGCCCCTGGATAACAAAGTGGTCGAAAAGGGGTATTTGAGGAAGATAAAGCTTAGCCATTTTTGGGCCTTCAAACAGAACAATTGAAAGTATCTCAAACTTCTAATGGCTTGGTTTTAGATGGAATCATGGAAAATATTAGAGTGGCCATTATAGTCAGCTGACTTGAACTCTGTTGAAAATCTCTTGTGGAAATAAAAAAAGTTAATAATATGTAATGTACATGAGACGTTATGCCTTGACGAGTTGGCTATTGTGGGAATATTCAGATGTAATTATGATTTAATTACTCTGTGTCTTAGTGAATGTGTCAAGGGCAGGAGGTCAAGTTAGAGGAAACAAACTTGACCATGTTATGGCCAGATATGTTTTCATTAGATACGTAAATGTCTTTGAGGTCTCAGTTTTAGAAAACTAAATAATACTCAGCTATGATAGAAAATGTATTTCATTTCTTATGTGGAAAAAACACCTATATGAATCTACCCATGTCTGAATGGGGTTTAAAATTTGTTATATATTAATTTGGACTACATCTAAAAAGACAGTTAAGCCTCAACATTAATGTGTTTGTCTTGACTGAATCTCTTTACAAAGGATATTGACTAAAGGCCATATATAAATGCATGTTTCTAGATTCAAATAGTTTGCCCTAAACATTACATGTTTGGAAGGCGTAAAGCTTTCAGCTTCTTGTATGTTAAACACACACACAAAATTGGCCGGATAATATTTCATAACATTAATGAATAGATGCAGCTACTGCACTGACAATCCCCCTAGTGCAGGGGGAGAATAATAAGCTCTGCATAATAACTGTCTCTCATCAGCGCTCACTCATAACACTGTGTACTACTCTCATCCCATTCACACTCCTCTAAAAGAGGGACTCGGCAAAGCAGAAACAGAGAAAGCGCAACGAGAATCCCTTGAGAGTTTGTAACGTAGTGGAGCCATTATGGGAAAACAGACCTGTGCATTTCAGGGGCTAAAAGGGGGCATGCTTAAGTAAAAAATCACTGCTATTTATTCTTGGAGTACAACGCAGTCTTAAGCAAATTCTTACAGAAACATGTGGGTGGGAAGGGACAATTTCGGATGCACCCCTTGGAAATACTTTAAGAACCAGTTTTGTTGTCTACTCACCAATACAGGTTCACTTTCAATTTCATGCATTAAAATTGATTAATAAGAAGACTTTAATTAGTAAATAGTTTTGTGATGACCACTTGCAAACATGAATTAGCCCTTTTGTGTTTGTTTTTTCAGGTGATTGATCTTATTTTAACCTTTCCACATAAGGATTTTTTTCTTCAAGAAAGCATCAATTTTGCAAAGTATGCCGGCATCTGTTGAAGCCAAACATCCATTCAAACTAATCTGGCTTTTTATTTTGCTTTTGGATCAATGGCTTCTTCCATGCTGACTCATCATTCATGTTCATATTTGGCTTCGTTTTAATCTTGATTGTCAAAATTTCACAGTTACTCAACATCTTCAGGAGGGTCTTTTGTTTTTGTTCTATTATTGATACAGGCATTTCTGGATTGAGCCTCTGTCAGTATGATAGCTGAACATTTCCATGGTCTTTAGACCTTTATGGTGTGTCCCCACAACCCAAACGTCAACATCAAGAGCGGCAAGATTACATGTAAATTCCATGGTTGAGGCCGTCAGCGTCTCTGCGCCGCTTTGTGTGCATTGGCGGCGTCAATTTATGAAGCTTTTCCTGTGTTTTAAGCATCAAAGCGGTAAAAGCCAGCAACGCAGAAATTCAGCTAGCTGAACTTTTGAAGCAGCCCGTCAAACAATCAGAGCTTCTGACTTTACTGACATCACCCAATGTCAACCTTATCTAGTCAACCACGATTGGCCGCTGTTTAAAATATTCCCCAGAGAAAGGCCTACCAACACGAATTGTGCCTTACTTAAAATGTATAGGCATCAAACTAATCCCTATGGGAGCGTTGTTTGATGCTGTCAAAGCATGCAGTGTGAACGCAGCATTAGTCATCTATAAATCGGACCCAAGGATAAATCGAAATTCTGGAGGTTCACAATTCTTCTGCTGTTGCCTTGACAGATTTGTTTTCTTGATGTCACAAAATGGCACAGTAGGTATGATGTCTTCCCTTAAAATACACCCTTAGATGTGTTTAAAGCAGGGTTATCCAACCCTGGTCTTCGAGAGCTACTGTTCTGCAGGTTTTAGGTGCATACCTGCTCCAACACTGATGAATCCACTGAATGGCTCATTAGCAGGCCCTTGCCAAACTCCGTGGCATGTTACAGAGGTGATTTAATTATTTGATTAAGCTGTTTTGGAGCAGGGTTACATCTCAAAACTTCTGGACACCAGGCTCTCGAGGACCAGGATTGGAGACCCCTGGCTTTAACTGATCTCAAAACAAGCTTATAGCAAGGCATCACTTTTTGCACTTTTCCAAACGGCTTAAAAGGCATAATCATCTTAGTGCATTCAAGGTTTTAAATTTGAAGAAAGCTAAAAAAAAAAAAATACTATTCTGGCCTTTAGCAAACAGAATATTTTTTGCCAATCTTATATCACCTTAAACAGGAAAAAAGGTTGGCCTTAATGAAGGTCAGACAGTGAGACAAAAAGTGTGCAGTTTTATACAGAGTGTCTACATTTCTGGTTTTAAGTGTAAATGGTAGACGTTCTGCATTATTTGCCTTTAACTTCCCACCAGGTGCACTTCTGTTCATTTTCCTGTCGTTTAATGAATGAATGACTTGTTGCGTGAAGGCATTTTCATCCTTCAAGGCTGAAGCAGGTTCTAAAATTGCTCCCGCAAGAATATTATAATAGAATCACTGTCCCATTCCTGTACACGGACTGCATCACTCAAGACCTTTTTAACGAGGTTTGTTGTATTTCAAAATGACGATTAAGGCTGAATAATTTATGCAGCGCTTCAGCAGCCCATTACTACTGCAAATACACAACTCGGGTCATGCTATCACTGTTCTGTTGCTGGAGGGCTTTGCTCATGGACTTCTGGCTTGGAGGAAATTAATACAATTAATTATATTTTACACATTGCCTTGTTGTACTGAAACCACATAAATCACATGTTTACTCTGACATGATGACCTGTAATCATACTGTCATGATCTCCTGGAACTAATGAGAAACTAAGTATTCACAGTTTGCAGAGTTTGTTGCTAAATAGCATGCAGACACCATTCTAGTAGCAGTCCTTGCAGTCAGTGCTCAGCGTTGCCTATAGATATTGGTCCGTGTCTAGACCCATCGAGATCTAAAATGATTTATTATCTCCAAGTTGTTATGTATTGAGAGCCATCATGCATGTAATTGTACAGGAACCTAAGGTAACTTACAAATATTATTCATACTGACATCCAAAAACCTTAGTATGTGTTTAGGGATAGAGAATCGGACAAGGTTCAAACCTACTATGACATCGTTGTCTAAAACTGACAAGGGTGGGAAATATGAACAATATGTTAGAATTAAGTTGCTTAAGGTAGCTTGGCAGCACCCCAATGAACTACAACTCAGGTGGAATAATCTGTTGACAGCAAAACTATCCATAATGCAGTGTAACATTTGAAAGAATTATAAAAGAATTGCAAAGGAAGTGGTGGACGCATTATGATGAGGCAATGCTTTTCTTCAGTTAGGGTGATGAAAGCTAGTAAAGACCTTAAAAAATATAGCCAAAGCTACAATGAACTGGTTTATATCAAAGCATATTCATCTCTTTGAATGGCAGTCAGAGTCCAAGTCAAACTGAACAAATGATTAACACCATGTCCACCAATGTTCTTAATCCAATTTGTCTATGCAATTCATATTTACAAAGCATGATTGTCTGTAGATGACCAACCCCATTAAGATTTGCATCTTAAGATTGACAGATGTTATTTTAGTAAAAATTGAGGGGCTGAATTCAAATCTAACCACACTTTTCAGATTTCCATTTGTGAAAAAAAAATTGCCAAAATAATAGACAAACGAATGGTTGTAACAAAACAAAATGTGAAAAAAAACCGGAAGGGTATTAGTGCTTTTCCAAGGCATTGTTTTATCCTTTGTATCGTTTTTTCTGAAAAAAAGAAAAAGAAAAAAAAAAATGTCTACCTCCCAAAACTGTTACTAACCCCACAGGACAAATAAAATAATGTATTATCACCTTTTTAAATTTAAATGGGACAACATTCTGGCAGGCAGTTAAAAGAGCTAAAGCCAGCAAGCACTTTGGTGCTGTATGTACTACTGGAATTAATGAGTCAATGATTGATTTGTTTCACCACTCCAGGAGAGTGAAGATACAGCTGTAAAAGTAACTGTGAACAAATTTTTTTTATTCACAAAGATTCAGCAGACATGGAAAACCATTAAAATTCACTGGGAGATGAGTTTTTGGCAACTTGATATCCACTAAGTAAATTATTATTTTATTGCGGTTACCTAATCTCACACTAATACAGTTTGAAAACAGAACTTTAAGTATAGTTATCAAGTTCAGAAATAAATTAAAATGATCACCATCACTTTCTTATAACACATCATATATTGAATCATTTCTGCATAGATCTGACGATTTGTTTAGTTTCATTTTACTATTGTAAGATTCAATGACAGCTCATTTTTAATCTTTTTGTAGAATTCAAACTTCTTTTTTTTCCCCAAAGACTCTGTGAAAGTATTTCTTCTAACAAGATATACCAGGCCTCTTGAAGAAAAAGAGATCAAAAGCATCACAGGTCTTTCACTGTACTCAATAGTGGGAGTTCTTCCCAAATTCACCTGCAAAGTTTTTTTTTAAATCAAAACATAAATCTCAATTTTGTCTAGGGAATAGAATAGTAAAATAAAGTTGCAAATTCCATAGTTTGTATGTTGTTTTGTTAAGTATCACTCAAGAAACAGCTATTTGAAATTTAGAAGGCATCTTACATATTTTAGGTCAGTCTCCAGTTTAACATTGAAATTCAAACATTTTACCTCCCTTATCATCCTGCTCATTGTGTGGTAAGAAGATGAAATTGAGTTAGTTGCTAGTGACATTAAAGAAATTGACTATTTAGTGTCAAATCTATGCTATGGGGATACAAGGATTCCAATTCAGAGGTTCCTATAAACTCTACAAATCAATATATATTTTTTCAATTGCTAAAGCTGCCTTTATTTTGAAGCGAAAGATCAGGTCTGATGTTTCAAATATTTTCACTGCAAGACTAGGCTATTGCAGTAAAAGACAATATTGACTTAAAGGCTTGTTTACACATTCACCTAGCATATCAGCATATTGTTGGCATCTGTACTTTATGCGTAAGAATCATAAATACTGGACTACTTCACATAATGCCCACAGTATGTGAGGACACAGGACTGTGTCTCTGAAACACTGGTCTGCAGTACGGGGGCCTCACAGGGAACTGTGCTGGCACCGTTCCGCTTTACCCTCTATACTGCAGACTTCTCCCTCAACTCCCCCCACTGCCACCTACAGAAGTTCTCTGACTCTGCCATAGTCGCCTCATCACAAGTGAGGATGACTCAGAGTATAGACAGCGGACTCTAGAATTTGTGGACTGTTGCCAGCAGAACCACCTGCTGATCAACGCTGGGAAAACCAAGGAGTTGGTGGTAGACTTCCGGAGACGAAGACCCATTACACTGACTGCGGTGAACATCCAGGGAGTGGACATTGATAGTGGACTCTTATAAGTACCTGGTTGTTCACCTGATTAATAAACTGGACTGGAGCCACAATTCTAATGCTCTTTAAAGGAAGGGTCAGAGCGGACTCTAGCTGCTGAGGAGACTGAGATCATTTGGTGTCCAAAGAGCGCTGTTAAAGGAACAGTGTGTAATTTTCGTCCAGTAGGGGGCAGTGCATACCTAAATTATCACAAGCATGCGGTATCTGTGTCTTTGAGTAAGAAACTCAACCACGGAGGTCCAACTAGTGCTGTTTTCAAATGCTCAATTCCCTGAGAATTATCTATTTGCAGCAACATGACGAGCATATCAGTCTCTCTTTCATCACTTGGAAGTAGTGAAGAGGTAAAAAATGTATTTATGGCTAAACTATTTTGCATTTTTAGGGGAAATCAGTGTTTCAATAGCGGGCGTGTTCCGTGCGCTTTGTCCGTCCGGGCTCTTGTAGAAGTAAAGACGTCATCAAATATGGCTTACTAATACGCCTATGTATTTTAAAACGGATTATTATTGCAATTAATGTGCTTTACGTAATTATTGTTACATAATATTTTAATGGCTATTTTCAAATATGTACTGCAAAAACTATACACTGCAACTTTAAAGACCTTCTATGACTCTGTGGTGGCTTCCGTCATTTTTTACAGTGTTGTATGTTGGGGCAGCAGTTTATCAACAGCTGAGACAGAAGGCCAAAATAACATCTTTGATAGACAGAGTCTCCCACAGCATGCATGTAAATGTTGCTGAATTGCAGAACTCCTTCAGTGACAGACTGCTGCCTCCTAGATGCTTGAAGGAGCGTTTCTTCAGGTCTTTCCTCCCTGCAGCTGTTAGATTGTACAATCAAAACTGCTCTCAACAAACTTAGATGTGTACATCAGCACTGTAAATTTCAACAAACAACCGAACAACACCACTGCTGCTATAATTTGCACATTGTCCCAGTCTATAAATACTGACTTATTGGAAGATACACATTTAGTTTTTAACTAACTTTTCTAAAAATTCTAAATGATTCTGATTTTATTAAAACATCATTCATTATCCTGCTTTGTTTGCACACTACAACCTGGGTTTGCCACTTTATCTGTAGATAACCTTAATAAATGTGTAGTACTCTGTTTATGTAGCTATTGTCCATGGTGTAAATATTGTAGCAACTGTCTTGGTTAGGCAAGCTTGGGCCAGATTTTATAGCTGACCTGTGCCTCATACATATAGATTTGGGAGGTATAAAATGGTAGCGATGTATCGTTCGTGAACGATTCGTTCAAAGTAAACTAATATTTTATATGACCCGGGAGTAACGAGTCCTTTCAGTGAGCGATTCGTTGATTTTCATGCAGTACCTTCTCTTGCCACATGGTAGCAGCTGCATGAGCTCAGTCAGCAGCAAGACAGGAAACAGAAATTATTTGTTCACGACTCACTCAGCTGCTGCGGTCGTTCTCAAGTCCCAGTTCTTTTGTCATGTGACAGCCAGACCGCTGAGGCTGTGTGTGGCAAGCAGCAAGTAATACAGTTCGTTAACGATTCGTTCATAAACAGATTGTGATGGATCATTCTTACTCATTCGTCACTCATGTGGCACAGCTTGCTACAGGCTGTAGACTGAAAGATGAACAAGGAAATGAATGATGTCTGATATCTAATGTTCCTTCATTTGTCATTCAAACTTATTAGTTTTTACTTTAATTGTATCACTAATTGTCAATATTAGTTTACATTCACTCTTCCTCTACCCAGATGCAATGTGACCCACAGCTCAGAATGAACGGATCTCCTCGTTCATCGTTCACAGCTCATGCTGTGCTGTCTGATGAGTAGTAGATTCGTTCGTTTGTCATGTGACAGCTACCTAGTAACCGTTGCGTTGTTTAACAATGATGGCAGCGTGGAGGACACAAATAACTATTGTGGTGTGTATAAGCTTTCCTAGTTTTCCGAATGGTTTGAATTGCTTATGGCATTTTGTGTGTTATTGTCAGATAAAGCAAACCATGTTGCATTCTGTATTGTAGTGGAGAATTGAGCTATGAGCCGGGGAGGAGGAGGGATGAATGAGTCGTCCAGCTCGTTTGAGCTGTGAGCCGGGTGGGAGGGAACGATTTGTTCATGCTACGATTCAGCACCCGACATTGAAAGGCTAACTTTGGTTAGCTCTCAGAAAGGATGGGGTAAGTAACTCAGATGTCCTGTAACTGTTAGTATGTTAGCAGAGCAATGCTACTGTTAACTAATGAGCTATTCTCGTGATGTGAGTTTTGTACTGAGGGTTTTTTCTTCCAGCCCAGAGCAGAACTATTTTTTTTAAACTGCCTTTTTTTCTCTCCATAAATTTAGTTATGAACAACATATATTTCTACTAATGAAATTAGTTGCTAATAGCAACAGGAATGAGTCAGTAAATCAGTCAGAGTCACTTGGGATTGTAATTCATGATTTCGAACCGCAGCCTTGTTTACAACACCCACAATTGGGCAACAGCGCCACCTGCTGTTGAAATGAACAAAATTATTCATTCAATATTCGTTCAATTTAATGTTCGAGAATTAATGATCCCAGTTGACATAAAGAGTAAGTCTTCCCATAAGTATAAAATGGCAGTCTATGGAGCACAAAACAAATCATTTATTTAACCTTTTTCACATATAACAGTGGATTGGCACTGCCATGTCATTCCCCCGAATTACCTTCTCACTGCCAACTATGACAACAACTGAACATTACATTTAAAACACGGAACAAAGAAATAAAGACCAAAACAAACCTTAACAATCAGAAAAAACAGAACAAAACAGTCGAGAACACGGTTACCCCTGATGCACCCCGCACTCTAACAGTCCCACAGTAGGTGGGGTCATCACAATATTTTTTCTTCTGAAAATATGCACATGTATTTCTTGCTGCTGTTTTGACCTAATTCCCCCATTGTGGGACAATTACATGATTATTCTATTTTATTTATTTTATTTTATTTCCCCACTTGGGAGGAGCTGTTGTGTCTAAGCCTTCGTGCGACAAGGACCCAGCCCGCGTCTCTGAGTAAGAGGCACGAGCCCAGGGAGCCGATCGACACCGCCCAGAAATTAAAATAGGTAAACATCGGCGTTGCATTCTCTCAATGGAAATAACCAGAAGGACAGGCAAAGTCTAAGGAAACACACAGAGTCCTGTTGGACAGGAAATGATATTCACCGTACTGTTTTTTTTTTGTTTTGTTTTTTCAAACTAGCGCCAGTCACGGTGAAACTACCCTAAATTGGGTAATTTTTTCCATTAAGGTCATTCCATCTAACATTACAGTTTATCCATAAAAAAAAAAAAATGCATATATATATATATGAATAACATCACTAACGTACAAAATGCTGAATAGTTTTGCCGTTCACAAATGTAGTTGCTTCTCACATTTACCTCTTCTTTCGCTGCATGTGATGAAAGAGTCTGATGTGCTTGTCCTTTTGCTGAATATATAATTTCGCTCTAAGGGGAACTAAGCCCATCTACCTTATAGTAGTATTAAATGTACAATTGCGATTTTTTGGCCCTGTAAGGCCAGCCGTTGGTAAGGTCATCACTTGAACACAAAATACCACTTGCTTGCAATGATTTAGGTATCTACTGCCCCCTACTGCCAGGAAACTACACACTGTCACTTTAAGGTCACACCACAGCATTGAACTTTGATTTAAGCACAAACTTTGCCTAGGCCTTTGTATACTATTTCCCATGCTTTCTTAAGCCCTTTAGATTTATGTCCTTGGTTTAATGCTTCAGATCGTTGCTTTGCTAAATACGCCAAGGCTTCAGGTTGATGCAGATCCCAGTACTAAAAAATGACTTCATCACACCTTGGTAAGTTACCAAAAGAATAAAATATATTGGGGGATAAATTCTTTTTGTCCTGGCTCTATATACAGAAACACAAAATCCTATTGATGTGAATATATCCCCACACCATTATTTAAAACTGATCTTAAAAAAAAGTCTGTAATTAGTTTTGATAGGTCAAAGTTGATGCTGAGAAACTATGTGGTTTTTAAATGGGCATTTAGTAAGATCAATATGTCCATCTGCACAAGCATAGAGTGCAGAAGAGTTTCGTTTCTAGCCCTGAATCAAGATATAAAACTGCATATTTGTGTGGGTTTCTTTCCCACACGAGTTGTAGAAGTAAAGAATAAGAGGAGGCGGTGTAATAAACTCAAGGACGATTTTAGCCTTAATGTTCTTCCACCACATTTCCAGCAACAGCGCCTGGAGGGACAACTTTCAAGCAGAGGTTCAGCTGAACCCAGGACATTCTTCCTTGTCACAGGAAAATGGAGGATATTTTTATCCTTCTCCTTCGAGCTCAATAAATCGACAGAGATTCAGACGGTTCTTCCTTGATCCAGGCAGGATGGTGAGCTTAGGGAGGGATTCCTGGCCGTTTCCACAGCAATCTCAATGCCAGTGTTGAAGGTAATGTTGCCTCGATGGTCCATCTGCTCTCTAAATCCTGGTGTCTTAATGCTCTTCCACCTTGTCTTTCTATACCAAGCTGTCTAGATTTTATGATTTTCAATTTTGCAAAAACAAATGTGCAATTTAGTTTTATTTCATGTAAAACTAGACCTTGATAACTTCAAATCGCCAAACAACAGTTTAATATATTTTAGTAAAGTACAATGCCTCCAGATATGCTACATTAAAAGAAATCAATGTTAGTTTTGATCAGCAGAACTTGAGAAAAGGGCTTTTAGAAGCACTAGAGGGAAACAATACTTCTGATGCAAAAAGCCTATTCACTGAGCTTTAATATTCCATTTCTACCACTGTACTCTGCAATCAAAAAGGATTCACTTCACTTTCTTACTTCGCTCTTTAGTTTTCTATTTTCACTTTTCCCACAATCTCTCTGCAACTCTCTCTGCTTCTTCTTAGGCTCTTGAGTATACTGCTCTCAGAGGCTGGAATCATCATACTGGAGATTTTAAACTCAGTGGAGTAAAGCGGGCGGTACCGTCCCTGGTGGCTCCTCTTTGTAGAGCAAACCTAAAAATAAAAGGTTCAAAACCAGCGTGGTTAAAGGAAACAATCCATCTTGTGGATTGAAAGCCTAACAGTTGTGGTCAGTTTTAATAATTTCACATATTTTTTTGGGAGCAGCTACCCAGAATGCAAACAACTGTAGTTTTCACATTGCAGGGACATTTTAAACATTTTCTATACTGAGTGGTGCCTAAACAGTTTTAATGCTATTATACATGCTATAGCTTTTCATATATTCTTTCATGCCAAACAATAAAACTTAATGTATTTCAACTGAGATTTTATGAGTAATACTAAAAAAATTCATATAACTGAATGTGAAGGATCTTTATTTTTAAGAAAAAGCTCCCTTCAGTTTTGTGCCCACCACCACCAAGTAAATATACAATTTTCTAATGTTATGTGCACTAAAGACTAAAAGCTTAAAACAACATCACTGGATTGAAACTGCCCTGGCACGTTGTGTTTTCCAGCACCAGCCCTAATGGTGTGTTCAGACCACAAACTATCAGCGTCAAGCAACACTCATAAAGCGACTAGTTTGACGCATATACACAGAAAATAAATTTTTAAGCTGAAGCTTGCAAAGCCTTTCTCTGCTGGATGTTTTAAACACTCACGGATCGTGGTTGGCTAGGCAGCGTGTAAAATGTACTGGGATGCAGTTTAAGCTTTTATGTGGTGGATTAAAAAAGTGTGATGAATATTAACAGATCTTAAATAAATTGTCAGACTACAGTGACTGGTTATATACAGTATTGCCACAGTTGCTTTGAAAAAGTAATATGATTACTGACTACTGATTACTCCTTCCAAAAGTAACTTAGTTACTTTACTTATTACTTTATTTTAAATGTAACTAAGTTAGATACAAGTTACTTCATTACTTACTTTCAGCAGCTCCCAATAACACTCCCCATTGCCTAAACATAAACACAACCATTTTTTTCCAATACTTACTTTTTCGGAAGTGCATTTTAACAGTAAGGCCAGAAATATCCTTTTTTTTTTACCTCACACTGACACCTGCAAATATTAATGAATAAGATTCATCTTGGGGATGTATTTGCTTGCTCACTTCACGTACTACTGGAGAGTACAACTAGGGGGCAGAAGAGGCCTACAGAGTACAGAACTCAGACTGAGGCCAAAAGAAACATGGCAACCACAAACGAGATTATCAGCTGTTTCGGCAGCACTGCTGTTGAAGGTAGGACCATATTTATCGTTATTGTTGCTTGTTTGCTTTTGCCGCCATGTATCAAATATTTCTTTTTAGTTAAGAAAAATACAAAAATAGTAACGCACAGTAGCTTTAACAAGTAATTGTAATCTGATTACCTGTATGGAAATTGTAACGCATTCGATTAGTCGTTATTTAGAAAGTGGTCTTATTAGGAGTAACACGTTACCGGCATCACTGGTCACATATCTTTGGGTCAAAAAGATAAAAGGGAATCAAAAATATAAAATTGCTTACTCTACTTAATACAAGAGGAGACTTGCCCCTTCTTCCATTGCTTAGATCAGCGTCACCCAATAGGCGGCCCCCGCGCCAGGTGTGGCCTGCGCACATACTACTGTCTGTGTGGCCCTGAAGCTGTAATATATTTACCATGTCCATGTTTTCATACTGAAGCAGCACCGTAATAACCATAAACCACACAACGCCCGTGTGTCTGCTCTGTAACAGAGCAACGGTGCAATCTGATGCCTTATTCACATCGGGTGCTGTAGGTGTGCGGTCGAATTGTGTACGGCTGTCAGACAGTGTACCATTCACAGTGGGTGTGTTTTTGTGTGCAAAATGTCACAAGAAATTTGCTCCAGCCAGAGCACTAAGTATTGAGTTAACAATAGAATATTTATTCATTCGGGTTGTTCTAGAATGGGTATGTATGCTCTGTTTTTATATAGTTTAATATTATGTTAAATTAAACCAATGCTTTTTTGTGTGTTTTAAACATCAAAATTGTGTTAACTTTAGCAATGGAGCTAAGTTATGGGTTCGGTTCATTTTCTATTACCACTAAATATGTTTATTTCTTTAACCTCATAAAAATGTGTCCGGTGTCTGGAAGAAATAGACTTGACCTGGAAAGTTAACAGAGCTCTTCATACCCATGACCCAAGCACCGCAGCCAGTGTACTGTCGTGACTTCTACCAGCATTCAGCAGTTCAAACCGAATGAGCGCCATAGTGGCAGGCAGGCTCCCACAGTTATATTAGAAGTATGGTTATAGCTGCGAACTCAAACTTAGAAACGGTAAACATGGTAGATACCCATTGTGTCGCATGATGCCAGATGAGGAAAACATAAGGGAGGAGCATTCAACAAGATTCCAAAGGATACAGAACACAGGAAATGTTGGATTATTGCAATGAAACATGCTTCCAATCAGCTACAATGAAGCTGTGGGACCCCCGGTAGCAAAGGCTTACACTTATGTGATGACTACTTATCAGATAAATAAACCAACGTTTCCTCAACGTTATGTTTTTTGGGGGTTATTTTTCTCATGGTTTGATTAAGATTCTTATGGGACTTTGTTAACCTACAGTTATTTTGCTGTCAAATTTTCTGTCTTGTTGCTCACATAGCACCACGGATAAATACCTCGGAGTTCATCTGGCCAACAGACTTGACTGGAGAATAGACAGTTTAGACGTCTACAAGAAGGGACAGAGCAGATTGTACTTTTTGAGGAAGCATAGGTCCTTCAAGGTTTGCAGCAAGATGCTCTGAGTGTCACGTGGCTCTATAGTGGCCAACAAAAATCAACAGAATGCTCCCTCAGAGTTTCATGGATTTCGGGGAAGAACAACAAACCTTTCTCTGATGCAGAAATAATAATTTTTGTTTTGTTTTAGTATTTATTTGAATTTATTAGTAAATGGAAATTATATTTTATTCTTGTTGCTTGTTGTTTTGTTCAACTAAATTTAATTAAGGTGTTGATTAGATAGAAAACATTTAGGATGATGTATGATTGAATTAAATGACCAGTAAAGTATCTTTAGATGACATGTGTTTTGAATTGGTGCTATATAAATACATTGGACTTGAATTGATTGACAAAATACAATATACAGAACTTTGACTCGTCAAAAATATTTTTGTGGCCCTTTAAGAATTGTACTAGAGTAACCCTGGCTTAGATTTTTATTACCCACTGTACTGTGATACACTAAGTAAAATCCAATTTGACCAACTAGATTCAAAAGATCACCTAATTAGTCAACATATTTTCTTTGAGATTTTTCAGAGAACATTACTGGAAAGACAGGATCAAGAAGACAAACACAAAAGACAGATCTGGGAGAAAATTGTGTAGAAAATTCAAGCCATTGCTGTCCTCTAAAATCAATAGACCAAACATCTCAGGAAGGAAAAAAAATTATACTTGCATATACCAAGCTGTCTACCTTAGAGAATCAATTGCAGAAGTAACATAAAGGCCCATGGTAGGAGATGCAAATATTAGGGAAGGGAAATTTGTTGAAAGGACAATTACGGGTTGTACATGCCACAAATATGTTTTTTATAAAGAGTGACAGAAAGCCAGTTTTAAAACAAAACCATAAGAACTCCCAAATGAAGTCACCTTTAAGCAATGTAGGAAACAGTCAACATACAGGGGGATCCTAAAGAAACCTTGTTAAAAGCTGCAAAATATTTGACTGGGTTAGAAGTGCATCTTCCATCAGGATGACTACCCTAAAATGTACCGCCAGATGTGCAATGAAACTATTTAGATCAAAGTAGGGCTTTGACTTCAAACTTTATTATTTGAATATAATTCAAATGTTTTAAAAACTGAAGCTATTTAAACTAATTTTGGGAATCTCTTCATATTCAAACCTGTATTGGAATATATTTTTGTAAATGAGTTTGCTTGTAAACATTTTCAATTCAGATTCCAAGCAAACAAGCGAGTAGTAGGCATGAAATCGAACGTACTGCTCCACCCTTTTGCCAGATGTTTACGTTACATAATGTCGCCTGTGGTCTCGTTAAACAATAGCTTATCAACTTAAATGTTTAATCAGTTGTCAAAAAACAATTAAAGTATTCAGTAAAGTCACTACACTTTTACATTTATACGTCGAAATTGCGGCAGTGTCAATGGTTGACAGTTCCTCAAGTAGCCGTGGTCGCTCTTCTGCGATTTTGGGGCTTCCGCTGCATTGTGGGATAGCGTAGCGTCCACCGGCTGCTTACTGTGGCGGTAGTCTACAACTAGGAACTTTATGCCTACTACTCCAATCCATACTGGAGATTCTGATCTACTACATCGCTCGCCAACTCCTTTCCGCCTACTATGTAGCAAGCGTAGTAGGGGTATTCGGATGCAGTCAGCCTTTCATTGACTGAAACACTGGCCCCTGGTGGACAGAAGATATAGAGCTTAAGTTTGCTACCAATATCGTTCTTACTGAAGACATTTAATGGTCAAAATATAATTAATAAATATTCAAATATATTTGAATTCTAACATAACAAATTAACTTTGAATATGATTTTTGGGCAAAAGTCAAAGCCCTAGGTCAACGCATTTCCTCATGTTTCAATCATCCAGTCATAGTCCACGCCTAAATCCAAATGAAAGTCTGTGACACAACTTGAGCATTCATGTTTACAGGTGTTAACCATCCAATCTGACTGGGCCTGAGTTATTTGGGAAATAATTTGCAAAAATCTACATACTTAGATGTGGAGAGAACCACAAGACTGCATCTGTAAATCTAGCAACGGTTGTTTTTTACAAAGCACTGTAGAGTGGTTTGGGGACTATGTTGTCTTTGTTTATCACATAAAAAACCCCAATTAAAGAAAATTGAAGTGTAGGAAACTGTGCTGAAAATGTTAGGGAACATTTTGTTTGCATTGTTTTTACAATAAGATGTCTCCTCAGGTACTAACACCTGTTTAAAACTTTGCCATTATATTTATATTTTTGTTCTTCTTTGAATAGTCTTAGACCCCAAATGGGAAATCTGGTTATATATTGCGTTTTGATTTTTTCTGCATTTGCTAAACATCCAAGCTCCTTAGTAAACTGCACTCTGCAGCACATATTTAAATAGCTACACTCATCACACCTACAGGCTGCTTAGAGAAAGTCATCTCCTGTCTCCTGCAACTAAGCAGCTTTTCTGTAGCAGTCAGGGGATTAAGCACCACACTTAAGGCCATTTCAACATATGATTTCTTTGGTTATTACTTAGTGAGCGAAGAGAGCATTAGTCATTTACTTTCCTGACTGTACTAAGAATTTGAACTGGCAGGCCTCCAGGACCTTGCTAATTTTTCCAGGCCGTAGTTGCCACTCAGCAGTACACACAGTTAAGAAAGCTTTGGGATATGGTTCGAAGACTCAACCTTAGCCATCAATACAGCAAAGCTTTTTGGCTGATGGCGCAGCTGGGTTTTTACAACACAATGAGTTTCACTCTTTCCCTCTATGCAACTCAATGCACGTAAAATCGCATTCAGGAAGAATGTTCCTGTGTTGAATTTTCACCCACTTTGGATTTTAAATTGTTAATAGCATCAGTGGCCCAGACTATACAGTATTAATCTTTGCCCCTTTCAGCAATGTACAAGCTTTATATAGGATACAAATTTAGGGTTGTTGCGTGGCATAGTGGCAGAGAAGGCACCCCATATGCAGAGTCTACAGTCCCCAACGTGGCTGTCCGGGGTTTGATTCCTAACTCTAGGCTGTTACCCAATGGCAACGAACCTTACCTTGATGCCTTGGTTCCGCCCCGGTTGCCTAGGATATACGTCATCAGGGACTGTCAAGGAGTGTTCCTATGTTTATGTGCTACTTAGGCATCTGTTCTCAGTTTGTCTAACGTTTTGCTAACTGACTAAGGATACATGGGAGTTGTCTTGATGCCTTCCGTGGTCAAAAACGTCACAGAATACAGAACGGTAGGAGCCGGCAGCAGCTACTTCGGGGGTAAATTGGAAGTTTAAATGTTAAGTAAACTAATTGTAGCTATCGGGTCTGTATCTAAAATGTGTTTTTAGATATAAAGCAGTTATATATGGTTGGTTAGTTCCTTAGTAGTTGCAACTTTGGTGTCTACCAGGCAGTAACTCTCTTACACATTTGAGTTAACCAACATATACACAGTTTAAAAAAGTAAAATGCTAGTTATACATTTCCAGTTCGATGGCTGAAGGAACATTAATACGCTACTGTACTACTATAACAGCCAGGCTGAATGTAAACGGAGAATGTATGCGGGCAGCTGCGTTCACGTGAGGTAAGTACCAAATTACCGTTTTCTTAGATCGAGGAAGAACAGTGTCGTCATACGCAAGGCAATGCCTCGGTAGGCGAGGCTCCTTGACATTAAGGCTACGTCCACACTAAGCCGATAAGGTTATACGGGGAGTTAGACGCCTAATGTTATCCACTCAACACGAGCATTTACGCCCCGTTTAAGGTCATATGATTGCGCAATCCCATACCGACGTGTGCAAATACTGGGCATGCGCGAAAAGACGCACAATAGCTGCTCAGAAGAAGAGAGAGTTTTTGGTGTGGACAGACGACGAGATCGATTTATTACGCGTCGATGTTGTCTTTGTCTGTAGCGTCGTATTGTTATTGACGCAGCATTCAAAGAAACTATGGTAGCCAGTCATACTTTTGGAATGAAGCGAGTGTGGCCAGTCCAATCTCAACTATAGTTATCAACTCACATTAGTTGTAGGCCATACTTAACAGATAAGCTGCCACCACTGCTACCAGATATCACACTATGGAATTCAAAAAAAATTTAACCTTCACCTCCCGTCCAAGATTGCAATTTCTCTTCATTAGGGAGAGGAAAATGAGACAGCTAATTGGAACACTTCTGCATATCACAGATTTGGACACATTAAGTACGAGAACAGAGTCCTGAATTCCAGATCATCAAGGTCATATATGTTATACTAATAATTAATAACACTTTGCTTTTTGTAGAACATCAATTATTAACAACATACCCTAATATACAAAGATAATTCATTTAAAAGCACAAAATTTTTCAAGGAACAAAAAACTGAACAGCCTTTCTTTTAATTATATTCTGTCTCCTTTACACCGGAGGAAATCCTACTGTGCTACAAACACTTTCAAAAAACAAAAAACCTACGCACAGACCATCTCAGACATCACCACACAGATAGAGTTCCACAAAAATAGGCAAACAAACTTTCAGTGGCACATGGGAAATGCAAGCATTGCACCGAAGGGACAGTGTCATAAAAAAGGAAAGAGTAGAAGAAATCATTTGAGCAGGTGCATCTCTGAATATACACACAGTCACATCGTCACGTCGATGCTTCCCACTGATTTACTCCCACAGCCAAGCAGAACAACAAAAATACAGGAAAGGAGCAGAAAATTTGTTTTGAAGTAGCTCCGGGAAACGTTAAAGCATGTTGAAGTCTGTCTTCAGATGCCCTCGGCAGGATGGATGTGTGGCAGCTTGAGGCACGGTGATCAGTCTTCTGCTGCCAAGGTTTATAAAAAAAAACGACCTGACAGACAGGCTGGCTCCTTTTCAAAGAAAATGCTCTCGTATGGCAAAATGCACATGTCAGCGTAACATTAGAATGCCTGTTGTCACACATGCCAAAAATTAAAAAAAAATTTTTTATATATCTTTAACATGAAAAAACATCTGCACGGTTAGCCCTAGAATAGCTCTGTTCAGATGCTGTTTTTCATTTTGAGACCACGTGCCTGGAGACAGTTCTTCAGCAGAGATCGGATTCAGTCAATGCAAACTGATTAATATTGACCACACTTAGTAGGAAAACATCTGTTTCACCCCAGTCTCCATAGTGCAGCTTTTTCAAATAGCCTTGTTTACACCTTATCTGCTTCGCTTGAAAATCAACTCGTTACTCCAAAATACATAGTTTAGACCATCTCCAAGCCAGCAATAATTTCTAAACATACATTGTGTGACACCAAATACAATTTATTTAAAATCTAATATCAAACAGGTTGCATAGAAATAAAGATTAATATCCCTCTTCTTGCTCTTATACATTACAGACCAAAAGTTTGGACACACCTTCTCATTCATTGAGTTTCCTTTCTTTTAATGACAATTGACATTTAAGATTCTCACTGACGGCATCAAAACTATGAATGAACACATATGGAATAATGTAGTACTTTTACAAAGTTTGTGATTTGGGGTGAGCTGAACCGCAGAGTGAAGGCAAAAGGGCCAACAAGTACTAAGCGTCACTGGGAACTCCTTCAAGACTGTTGGAAAACCATTTCTGGTGACTACCTCTTGAAGCTCAAGAGAATGCAAAGCCGTAATCAGAGCAAGGAGTGGCTACTTTGAGGAATCTAAAATACAAAACATGTATTCAGTTATTTCACCCTTTTTCTTTAATTACATACATTAATTCCATACATTATGTGTTCATTCATAGTTTTGATACCCTTAATTGAGAATCTACAATGTAGTCATGAAAAGAAATGAAACTCATTGAATGAGAAGCTGTGTCCAAACGTTTAGTCTGTACTGTACGTCCAATTATTAGCCCAGTTGTCTAAATATTTTCACTGCCATCATCACTGTGTCAGTGTCTTCAATGAAAAGTCTGTTATTTGAATGGAGTACATTTAGCTGTCAGTATTTTACACAAAGAGATCTGTGCTGCTTTACGAAAAACAGTTATCAGGAAATAAAACTTTGCTCTACATGATCAAACAGTGACATGAGACATTTCTAATTTTTATGATTGTTTCAGTAAAAGAAAAAACAAACAAACAACTTTTAAGCTTGGGTACCCTATCCCAAATGTAGATAATTCTTAATGTATGGTAGGTCCCATTCTACTGTTCATTTGCCCTTTCAATTGTCAGAGAAAGATCAGATTCGTATTAAAAGCCTATGATCAAATATGTACTTGAAAGAAATTGCCTTCAGTCGTGGCCTTTGGGGAAAATAATTACTCAACCCAGTCCAAAGCAAAGCTACATTTAGATTTCCTTTGCCAAAGATTGTTGGTTTTTTGGATTCTTAAAGCAAGGCAACATATACACAATGATTACCCCTGTACCATCATACGTTACATGGCAAATGTGTTTTGTTACCATAAACCTACACATGCTTTCAAGATTTGGACATGTGTGGACAGTCTGTGTCAGATGGTTCTTGTGTGTGTATAGGTAAGGAGTGTGTGAAGGTTGTTTGGGTGCCTTCCGGGCCGCTTACTGAGCTGTGAAGTGAGCTGATGGCCGGGGGGGGGCCGGGGTGTCACATCTGTTTAAATACGGTTTGGCTTGTTTACCACATCCTCTCCACCGTTCTGCTACCATGCTTAAAGCCAGGTGATCTTTCTCACCATCACTCCCCTCTGTCTATAACTTTTCAATCTTGCAAATGAAGAACTTCGCCTGGTACTTTGTATAAAAAACATGGAATTTATGTAAAGTACAGATCATAATACTGGAACAACCTGCCTAATGCAAAGTTAAATAAATAAAATGGATCAAAACACCATCTAAATTTATTGGGTTGATCTTTTGCCAATTCTCCACCTATTTAAAGAAAATTCAGACTCATGGCTCATCTCACTCATCATCATCCTTTATTTATAAAGCACATTTAAACAGTGACAACGCCAACCAAAGTGCTGTACAAGACAATAAAATACCAAAGAATATACAGCAGCATAAAATAGCTAAGGGGGAGTTGGTTCCAGAGCTTAGGAGCACAAACTGAAAAAGCCAGTTCCCCACGGGCTTGATATCACTCAAGCAGTCAGTCAGTGGTTGCAAAGGGTCAGGAGTTTTTAAGGCCACATAAAGCTGACAATCATCAGTGTAGAGGTGATAATTCACCCGGTGTTTTCTAAAAATGGCTGCCAAGGGTAAAATATATAGATTAAAAAGAAGTGGACCTAAAATAGACCCCTGGGGAACCCCACAAAAAAGAGGTGCCACTCTAGAGGCGCAATTCCCCAGGGCAACATTAAAACATCTGCCATTAAAATAGGAGCGGAACCACTCTAAGGCTGATCCACGAATGCCAAATAAGTGCTCCAGTCGCTGTAGTAGGATTGCGTGGTCTACAGTGTCAAAAGCAGCAGATAGATCTAAAAGCACCAACAGCACATGAGAACCAGAATCAGAGGCAAGCAAAATATCATTAAAAACTCAAATAAGAGCAGTCTCAGTGCTGTGGTGAGGGCGAAAACCAGACATAAAAATGTCTAAAACATTGTTGGATTTAAGAAAATTAAAAATCTGTATAAAAACCATCTTCTCCAACAATTTGGAGAGGAAAGAAAGCTTTGATATCGGGCGGTAATTGTTAAGGTCAGTAGAGTCCAAGCCTTGCTTTTTTAGAACAGGCTGGACCACCGCATGCTTAAATTCCTGGGGAACAATCCCCGTCCTCAGACTTGCATTAATGATCTCCAGGATTGGTTGAGCAACCGCCGGGAAGATTTCCTTCAAAAAACGAGGGGGCATAAAATCACAAGGAGAGCCAGAAGGCTTCATAGCAGCCACTGTCATCAGTAGGAAGGAAGAAGAGCCGGGGGAAAAATGTTCAAAAGAATATAATGGAGAACAAAGAGGTGCTATTGGATGAGTGGGAGGCAGAATCTGAGCCATAATTGTGGCAACTTTAGAGATAAAAAAAGTTCAAGAATCGAGTGCACCTTTCCTCGTAGGTATTCGATACAGGGACATTTGGTGACAGGACTGCATTAACAGTGGAGTAGAGGGCTCGCTGGTTACCCGAATGTTGAGTAACAAAAGCAATAAAAAAATCATAGCGGGCCTTCCGAGCGACGCGCTGGTAACTCCTCCAGGCCTCACGGAGAAGCTGGAAGGAAGCCTGGGATTTAGCCTTTTTCCACCGCCGCTCACAGCTCCTGCATTCCCGTCTGGCAGTACGGGTATGAAGGTTAAGCCAGGGGTCAGAGTGACAACGGGAGCGTTGGGATTTTAAAGGGGCAATCTGGTCAAGCACGGATGTGCAGGAGGCAGAAAAGAGGGATAGGAGGGTCTTGGGATCAGAGGAGTCCTCATAAGAAAACAAAAAATCAGAAAATAAAACTGAGAACTCAATATTTGAGGAACGAGTAATGTGGCGAGCACGGCAAATCCTCCCCTGCCTAGGAGAGACAGGCCGGGCCACATCCAAAGAAAATAAAACGGGAACATGATCAAACAGAGAAAAAAACATCTGAACGGACCTCTGTTACGTTAACACCAAAAGAAAAAACTAAATCCAATATGTGAGACCCCCCATGAGTGGGGAAGTCAACCAACTGCGTCAGCCCGCAAGAGTCAATTAAATTACAAAAATCAGCCACCAGGAACTTCTCAGGACAGCAGACATGAATATTAAAATCTCCAAGTATAAGTAAATGATCATACTTAAGGAGAACATCAGCAAAGAAGTCTGAAAGTTGGGAGAAGAAGGCAGAATTTGCCTTAGGGGGCCTATATAATAAAACGCAAAGAGTCGGAGGAGACAATCCAAGTTCAAAGGTGGACAGTTCAAATGAGTCACAATTTCCCTGATAGGAGGTAGGCCGACAGGGGATATTAGCCTTGAAAATAGTATACAGACCTCCGCCGCGGCCCGTTGGCCTAGGAACATTCAGGTAAGCACACCCAGCAGGTAACAGTTCGGCGATTGGAGCCAACTCACCCGGCACAGCCCATGACTCGGTGATATAAAGGACATCCACGTCGGAGATTAGACGCCTTCACTCCTCGCCAGCATCTGTCACATCTCACTGTCAGGTTAACCCTCTGATTCCACCATGGTAAAGAAATAAGCACTAACTGAACAACCCAACAAGGCAGTTCCACACGTTTCGGATGTGATCAGCCCATTTAATGGCCGTTATTAGCGGTTATCACTCCCATTGAATACCGTCAGACTGTGCCGTCTCTACCTACTGAAGCGTACTTTTCCGTTTGGTGTTTAAAACCTTTTCAAATTAGGTTTAGGCATTTTAAAGGAAGTATATTTGTCCTTCTGTGACCTTAAGGTTAGGACATAAAACTTGTGGGTTGGTTAAGATTGGTTAGATAACTCTAGTTACGATATGCTACTCTGACAAATAATTTTTGACACCTGACAGTTGGCTGTTATCAGCGATACGAATTGTTGATAACCTACTAGTAGGTAAAGAGGACACGGTCTGACGGCATTTAATGGGAGTGACAACGGCTAATAACAGCCATTTAATGGATTGACAACATGCGAATCGGCTGGCAGTTCTTATGCAAACCAGCCACCAGTTTGATACACGCTCCCATCTGTCCATAACTGTGATAAAATGGAGTGTTGCGGTGGCAAATTATTGTAATGCTTATTGAGAAGTTGCTCTATTTAAAAACATACTTATCTTGCAGTTTACTGTACACTCCAACTTTACTTTGAGATACATAACATTTGTCCTAGGCATTTGCATCACTTCTTTGATTAAATTAAGTCACCAATATCCTAACCATCCCCCTCGCCGTGTGCTCATGTTGCCATTTGAACACTCTCCAAAATTTAATGAAAGGCTTTGATTCTTTACAAAGTACCAAATGCTCACATTTCGAATACACACAAAATGGAACAGAAACTGTGCTTTCACAGTTTATTACATTAGGTCTAAAAAACTTCAAGTTATTATATTGAGAGGTTTTGAGGCACACAAACACAAAATTGCATATGATTGTGATATAAAAAAACATTTTAAAAAGTGTGAAAATTTGGCATGCTCCTATATTTTGCCCTTATATAAATATATTGAACTCTAAAACACAATCACCATAGTGGAACATGGTTTTGCTGGCAGCATTATACTGTAGACAGGCATTTTTCCAACAGGGAAGCTGGTCAGAGTAAATGACACATTGTTTTAATATTTTGTTCCTTATAACAAGAAAAAAAAGTAATTACACCTTTCACTGGGATTACAGCAGTTGGTCTTTTCTTCTATAATGTGTTGGTCTTGCAGATTAGAGCCCTCAAAATTTATAGAAATTTGACTTTCTGAAAGAAAAAAAAAACATCAGTGCATGGGGTTAACTCAGCTTTAACAGGGACTTTAATGTCCTGGTCAATAATACCTTGAGGGATCGATAAATATGATCTTAAATCCAATTCCAACTAAAAATATGAATTGTTGGAATTGCATGTGCTGATTTGCTGGTGAGTTTTAAGCATTTTAGGATTGGAGCCATCTATAACTATCTCCGGCACATTTTAAGAATGCTACAACTCCAGGCTATAAATTTAAATCCCTTTAAGCCTGCACTGCACTCCTTGCTATTGGTAAATTTGGAAACTGAAAGTGAGGGGCTTGACAGATTTGTGGCATTTTTTTTTAGGAATCAGGAAAGTTTTTGTGTTTGCACAAAGTATAGTTACTCTCAACAGCAACAACATGGCAGCAACGGAAGGTATGTCGACAGCTGCATTGAATCAGAATAACCTAAAGATGTACACAGCTAATCTACAAGACTGACCATGGATGGAGCATACAAACCCAGTGAGAATCTTTGCATCAAGGTCCTGAATCTAAATCAATAGAGGGTCCCTTTGCCACACATTGTTTCAGGGTGAGCTGGAACTTGCAAGCTATGCACACAGTTTCCCATCTCAAACTAAATATTACACTGACTATAAACATTGAAGAGATTGAAGAGTGGCTGAGCTAGTAGAGGAAGGAGAAGAGTGAAAAACAGGGGAAGATAACAAGGATTAGAGGGCAGTCCAATCTTTAACTGAGGACCCGTCTTTTATTATTTTACACATTACTGGCTGGCCTTGTGTGTAATGAGACTCAGTGCTTGTTGTACTAAAGAGGGGGCGGACATTACTGAGCTGAAAGTGAGGATGGAGCTCTCAACCCTCCACTGGCCCATTTAATTACTGCAATCAGTTCAGAAATTACTGGAAACAACTTCAATCCCTTCTCACATATTAAGAAGCACTGCCGGGTCCTTCTGGTCAGGTGTTTGTATTTGAGGAGGAAGCCGTTTGTTAAAGTTCCTCAGAGGGCAAAGTTTCATCCTTGTCAGTCCACATGTGGAGTCAACTAAAAAGTGGAGCTGTACAAGATATCGAAGCACAATACCAGTGTCTGGAATGCAGCAAACTCAAAGGACTTCTTGGATGCAACATTTGGTAAGAAACAATTATCTAAAGAATAAAAAAAATACCTGGGTTAATCATAATTGAAAATTCCTTTGCAATGTTCAGCAATAGCATTGTAGTTTACTTCCCCAATATTATGCAGTACGTCTAAATAGGTAACTATAACTTTCTTTTCGTAATTGTCTTTATCTTAGCTAAACTTTTCCTGTTTAAGGGATAAGGAAATTTATTCTAGAAGTCAAAGATCTCTTCTTTATTTTCTTTGAAGTCAGAACACCAACACCAGCAGATGACATGGCTCCCCGAGATAACACAGACTGTGGAAACCTCATACTGGACTACTGACATCTTGGATTGTGTGCCTCTCCATTCTTTGTACAGACTCTCGGACCCTGTTTTCCAAGTATGGCTGGGCGATATGGTTTAAAAATAATCTCAGATTGTATTTTTTTTTAATTCAATTTACGATTTTTTTCTGATTACACGCACACACATAGGGCCCGGCCGATATCATCAGCCAATATGAGGGTCAGTGTCATTATCGGCTATCGGTAAAAAAAAAATGTCCGATTTTTTTTATGCACAACTTATCCAGAAGATGGTGTCAGATTTCCTCAGGTCCTTTTTGCTTTTCCAGTCCTTGGGGGCGGAGCCACCAGCTCAGTCTAACCATGGTGGAGAGAGCAGCAGAGGTGAGTGGAAGGAAGTCAAATTATATTTGTTGTCAATACTAAACTTAACTGTGAAATAAGCAATGACAAATGTGTTTCCCCCTATTCCATCTTGCATAAGCTTTAGGTTTACAAAGTTAGCTTTGTATTTTTTGTTTTTCGGAGGGGAATTTATCGGCCATTATATCGACCTTTGCTACTGGTTTATATTGATATCGGTACCCAAAAATCCATATCGGTCGGGCCCTATAAACATACACTCAGTAAGAAAAGAAATACGAAAAAAACGCAAAGAACTTGTGCAAAGGATTCAGCTACAGTTAGCCGTTATTTAGCAAATTGGTTGCAAGTTGGTCAATGTGGATTTATACATTTCGGAGCGACTTGCAATTTTCATATTACGCTGGATGCCTCCGTTTCAGATGTTGGAATAGGCTTGTGGTCCTGAGGCCTTTGACTGCGATTGGCTTCCAGCAAATGTCGCTGCAAACCTATACCAATTCCACTACAGAAACTCCGGGGAGCCAAAATGTATTATTACACAAAAACTGTATTTTTTTTTATCTCCTGCAAAAAAAAAAAAAATCTAATACGTTCAATCGATTTTTCCCCAGGCCTATTTCAGATGATGTTCAGCATTGGCTCTGATCAGAAAAAGAGGACTTTGGACCAGTGAGCAACAGACCAGCAGTGGCTTGACAAAAGGGATACGACATTTGAAGCCTATGTCCAGGATGAATGTGCAAATGTTTTAGATTACTTAGCTGATTAGATTGCAACACTTTGAGCCCAATATATTCAACCTTTTCACAATATTCAAATTCTCTGAGATTTTAATTCAGGGTTTTTTACAAGCTGTAAGCAATAATCATTAAAAGTAGTATTTTTTATTATAACAAATGAAGGCTTGAAATATCTCGATTTGTAGGTAATGATTCTATTCATTAGATTTACATTTAAAGTGAACAAATTAAATGAATAAACTTTTACATAATTTTTACATTTTTCATATTTTCACCTGTAAGTTGACTGGCAATTTCCAGCCATCAAACCGTTCAATAAAAACCTGGGTTATGTGGCCCAGAGATGTTTAGCAGCACCTAACCAATAGCTAAATAGTTTTTTTTAAATATGTTGACTGAAGCCATTTAACAAAGCCAAAGAATAAAGTCTATGTTCTGTAGTGGCCATCATACCAGTTTCATGGAAAATTTGTGGGTAGAGCTAAAAGGTGTGTACAAGTGTATAAATTGGGCTCATGCATTAGTTCTGTCGGGAGCTTTATGCAGTACAGACTTTTATAAAACGTGCTCAAGTAAGTATGCTTAATCCGTTTAGCCTACAACATCAAAGTTATTGAAATATTTTGTTGCTTTGAGAAAAATAATGTAAAGCATTTAAATCGTCGTTTGCTTCTGGTGGGTGTTATTATTTAATACCAGCTAAAAACAGTAAGATATGCTAGACAAAACCACTGCCAGGGAAAGATTTTTCAGTTTATTTTTCTTTCTTTTTTTTTTCTTTAAAATCAAATGGAAATATGCTGTTACACTGGAAGAAATGTTCATCACACCCAAAAGTGTAACATCACCATAGCGGTTTGTAATCACATTTGCTTAACGTTTTGCTGCCTTTCTGCTTAATTAAAAAAGAGAACAGTCACTTCTGAAAAGAAAAGGGTTTTCTTTTCAAGAAAGCAAAAATTTGTACTTTTTTCTCTAAAGAGTGTCTCATCTTTTTCCAAGTACAGTAATCCTTCAACATACGTTCTGTGTCACCTGGGACTACCTACCATCCTGCCTTGATGGATTGCAGGGGTGTTCGCACTGGAGATGCTCACCCACATTATTCCTCCAGGGTCTCCTACTTGCAAACACATTAGCTTGGCAGAATCACATACTTCTTTTATTTGCAAGATCAATGTCATTTAAGCATTGTACCGGAACCACAAAATACGGTTCATGCTAAACCTAAAAAAAGTCACTATTTTCTCCTGGAGGGTAAACTAACTCATACTGAGTTATGGAAGGGGTAGTGACACACTAATCTTATGACTTTGGAAGATGTTATCATGTTCACATGAAGTAGAAATCATTTAGTAAAGTAAGATTTTAATCCAACATAAACCAAAAAAAAAAAAAAATCAAACCAGGTTTTCAGTAAATCTTTTTCTAAACTTGTATTAGCATATTGGCTTTCCTATGACTGACTCTCCACTTGCCATAACCTTTTCCCAGAACAAAATATAACCAGTGAAATGCTAAATTATGGGATTTTCTTTTACAAAACACTTTAGCGAGGAATTTTATGTTAGACATGCAGTACTTTATGACTAATCACACAGGCTAATTTACTCAATACACATGAACTCACACAGTCACTAAAGGTTAAACAAAAAGCCTTCAGCTTATCCAAAATGCCACAGTGAGAGTTCTGTTTAGAGATGAAAATATAATTTATCTAAATTTGTGCTTCCTCTCAATGGGTCCTTGTTACTGTCTAGAATAGGATTAAAATAATTTTTGGTGCATGTAATGTCCTAAATAATCTATCTAAAAGTGAAATGGTAGGCAGATCTTTTAATTAGATGACATTTGCTGTAAATAGATGCAGCATGAATAAAATGAATTGACTATTGGCTATAAAAATGGACAAATTGATTCACAAAGTATAGCATATAATTCAAATATAATCCAGTGCAACCAGTTACCGTTAGAATGTCACTTAATACCTAAATGGAGTGTAGTTGTGTTCAGTTCAAATCTCAGTAGAACTCAAAAATCTATAACAGCCTCTGAGGTGTATCAAATATTTGGAAAAAAACAGCATGATAGAGACTATCAGACAAATCAAAGTTAAAGATATGAGGAACTTTGAAGAAGGGTTGAGTTATGAAACAAAATCCCAAGTGTTCAACATCTCACAAATCTCTCAGAATAGATGGAGTATGGCACAACTGTAAATCTACCAAGCGCCGGCCATCCACCTAAACTGACAGTCGGGGGAACGGAGAACATTAATCAAAGAAGCAGCCAAGGAACTGCGAAGATCCAATGCTCAGGTGGGAGAATCTGTCAACAAGGCGTCCATTAGTCCTGCACAGCACCAGTTTGGTCTTTATGGAAGAGTGGCAAGAGGATAGACCTTGTTCAAAGAAGGCAAGAAGTTATGTTTGCATTCACTTCAAGCCAGAACACAGCAAACTTATAAAATGTTGCTTCGGTCAGATGAGGCCAAGTTTAAACTTTTCAGGCCTGCAGAATTCAGTGGGATGGAAAAGTAACACTTCATGTGTCCCTGAATTAACGTTTTCCATATGTGAAACATGGTGGTGGAACAATGATACTGTATTGATGTCATAGTTCAGTAGAAATGTAAATGTCTATAAGGGTTAATGGAAAGATGCATTAAGTGTGATTCTGAAAGAAAATGATAAACACCTACAACAAAATATTTTATGTTTTACTTGTGAGAAACAAACTCCCCATCCTATCCAACTGAGCAATCCTCTGAGGAAAAATGGGGAGAAATGTCACTTTTTAAATCTACAAAACTGAAGGACTCCAGCAAATAATTTGAAAGATGTTTACAAACTATTAACCATCTTATGTGATAATTTACACAAGGGGAAGGATACTGATTTTTATTTTTTCCTTTCCCAGCAACAGCTAATAAAAAAATTATGTCATATTAATCAAATATCTTTTCAACTTCTATAAATCTATTCTAACTGCTCAGCATCATTTAACGTTTTACTCACGGTAAAGGTTAGCTAGCTTTGAATGTGAATCGAATATGCACTTAACATTTTAGTGAACCTCCATAGCACTGGAATGTAGACATACCTACACTTACATTCAATGCATTTGCTATTCACTGCTCCCTAATGGCACACATTGCGGACTGTATAGCTCTTAAAAGAGTGGGACTCTTTAAGCTTGAACTTAGTAAAAGCAAACACATTGAGTGAACAAATTTAATACTGCATGATATATACAGGAGCAGCAATGCCATTAATATTTTATTTATCGCTGCTGCAGAAATAAACCCATAATGAAGGGAAAAGCAACATTACTTTAGTTTTTCATAACTTCGAACTGAAAAAGGGAATCAAGAGTATTAAAAAGAAAGCTATATACCTCCTCTTCAGATTAAGTACACAGTGATGCTCTGAAATTAGGGAAAATGAAGCCTAGTTTTAGATCTTTAGATGTATAGAAAACAACTGAAAACATGCAACATCTATCTTCATCAACAGAACTAATACAAGGTTAAGATTAAATGGGGTGATACACTGTATATCCCAGAGTGTACAAACAATACCTATGTGCTTCTTAACTGTTTGTGTTTAGGTGTTTGTCAGTATGCGCAGATAGTTTTGACAAATGTGTGTCCGCAGGTGTGTGTGTGCCTGAGTGAGAAAGAGTGAATGTGTGTGGCAAACACACCTGACAGATGAAAAAGGCCCGGGGCCCTCTGGGGACCAATTTCCCCAGTCTGTTCTGAAGGCCTGTTCATTACAACGAACAGGAGGAAACAATACTCCACAGCCCGCCAACTTCATTTGCTGCCATTTTCTTTCATTTTGCCTTTCACTCGTTCTCCCCCGACACCACCCACAAGACCCAGTGCACCGCGATTTCTCCACAGTGCACCTCGACTTGCACCTGTGAAGCTGAGATTGGTTGCACAGAGTTCTTCAGGGTTTTGGAGGCATTGCCTTCGGCCTAGAATGCTTTCCCATTCTCTCTCTTTTTCATCCCTCATATTTCTGAGAGGGAAAATAAACCAGACATTGTAGTATTAGCTTTTATTTCTTAGTGTTGCACTCAAGTCTTTGTATTGGCATTGTAGAGGAAGCACTAGAAAGATACTGGGCCTTTCAAATTTATTCATATCCTCTGAACTTTACATTTTGTCTAACTTGAGTGTGTTTTATTGCATTGTGATACAATCACAGATCTCTGTTAAGTGGTACGATAACGAGGAAAGATTTGTTGATACATGATTGTGAAATGTTGCCATGACAATTTTATCAACCCACTTTATTCTCACTAATGTCTAATTTCAATGTTTCAAGAACTCATGAGGTTTACAATCCATCACAAAGATTTCGATCAGAACAAGAGGTATAGCCTACAATACTTTGCATGAACCAGTGATTTGATATATTGTCCAGCTGACAAATGGTTTTTAAAAGCTAAGACTGGAAACCGAAACATGCATTTTTGTGTACGCCTCTTTACTAGTATACTCCAAAACTAAAATCCAGTGCAAACATGCCTCTTTGAAATTGTGCAGTAGTAACTAGAGTCCACCTAGGGAGACCCAAATTAAACTATTTGGACCAACATGTAAAATGTCATTTGTAGTGGAAAACTAACACTGATGACACTACACCTTAATGTCAAAGATGGTGGAGGCATACATGCAAACTGTTGTTGAACAGGAAAGGAAAACTGGTCAGAGTTTAAAATAAAAAGCTTTCTTAAACATGCCTAACCGCATGACTGCACCATGTGCCCAACTCCATTGCCTGAGAACAGAGCTGTTAAAAATACTCAGCTCCCTGCTTTCACAGCATTTCACACCTGGATGTTACTAAACCCATTGGCTTAGGGTAGCCCTAAAAAGTAAAAAAATAAATAAATAACACCCCACCCCAGTTTTTGTACCAGATGATTTTGATAACTATTGGAATGATGACTGAAACCCGATAATGGACCATAGCCAAGCTCATCAGCCACAAACACTGGCCGGATGACCCCATAGTGTTGCCTAGAGTTATGTGACCAAGCCAATTTTCTTAAAGGTCCTATGTGATGCAAGATGAACTTTCAACCATGTGGTAATGCAATTTTCTTATATAAAAAAAAAAAGCCAGCCAGAGTTGTTTTGGGCTTAATTTATGCATTTCTCAGTAATCTTCCTGAACCCTGCACTCTGAGCAGATGCACTGCCCTCTCCTAGAAAACGACTGACTCATGACATGGTGACATATTTTACGTAACGCTGACATTTTCATACAAGAATTGCATCTCAAATGGCTTTACAGATTAAAATTACCACACATAGACAACATTCACATCCCTCCCCTCAAATTTAAAAATGTTATCACAATTATACCCCCCTCCCCCCTCCAAACTTCCATGCACAAACAGAGTTAAAAGCAACAGTAAAAATGGACATTGAGCCAAGTATGAGGCAGGCTAAGGAAACATCATGAATGGAGGCATCTTCACCGGCAGCAACAGATCAACAGCAGCAGCTGAGGCAGCAACACATGGCGCCCAGTAGAGGCAAGGCCAGGACCTCCATCCAAGCAATACCTGGAGAGCACCCAGGCTGCCATAGCCGACCATTTGTGCCTTGTTCACATGTAGCCTGGTATCTCATAAAACAGAGATATTTTTCTGCAGTTTGGCCTGTCATCCACACGTAAAGGCAGATTTATGACACCAAAAACAAATCTGCTGTTGGTTGAAACATTAAGTCTGAACATTAGTTTGGGGATGGTAGCCAGAAGATAAATTAAATGAAGCACCAACAGGACGACAAAAAGCCTTCCAAAATTTGGAAGTAAATTGAGAACCTCTGTCCAAGAAAATGTCCCTGGGCAACCCATGGAGGCGGACGACATGTTCTAACAAAAGTACGTCTGTTAGTTTGGAAGAAGGAAGGCCCGGGAGAGCCACTAAGTGGACAGCCGTTGAAAACCTGTCACCAATGCAAAGAACAGTGTTCAAACCATCCACAATGGAAAGGCCAGTAACAAAGTCTAGGCCAATATGGGACCAGGGGCATTTCGGAACTGGGCAGGGTTGACGTTTTTTCTGCTGAGGAAAAAGAAGACTGTTTAGAATGAGTGCAGATATCACAGGCAGAAACGATCTGAAAAGGGGAGAGAGAAAACTGTCTGGATAGACAGTCTTCCTTGGTGTTCTTCAAATCTGGACGAAAAGCCAGTTGGAAGTTATAGGGTTTGAAGAATAATGCCTAAAGAGCCTGTCTAGGGTTCAGTTGTTTAACTGATCAGATGTGAATTAGGTTTTGATGATCCGTCTAGATCAGGATGTTTTCTCGGACCCCAGGAGCCAGTGGCACCACTCATCTAGGGCCCACTTAATAGCTAACAATTCGTGGTGACCAACACCATTGTGTTGGTCACCACTCCATTGTGTGTCTGAGAATTTCCGCGAAAAGTAGAAGCAAAGGGGGAGTTTCCCGTGGGGCCCTTGTGGGGAGAGCACAGCACCAGCATGGACATTCGAGGCATCCAGCTTGCAAGAAAGAGAGTCAAGAGCAGTAGAAATCAAAGGGAGGGGATAGCGTTTTTTTATGATAATTGTGTTCAGAGCCCTGTAATCAATATAGGGGTTCTTAACAAAAAAGAAGCCCGCAGCTGCCGGAGAAGTGGACAGCCTAATAAATCCATTATGAAGTGCCTCAGCAACATATTCCTCCATGGCCTTATTTTCCGTTGGAGACAGATAAAAAAAGACAGCGCCAGGGAGCAGATCAAAGGCCATATTGTAGGGGTGGTACGGCGGTAAAGTGGAGACCCGCTCGTTACTGAAAACAGGAGCGAGGTCTTGGTACTCCGGAGGGATTTTCCTCAGATCAAATGACTCCACCGAGTCCTCAGACTTAGGAGGAGTCCCAGGCTGAACCCAATGCTGTCCGCATCTGGGACCCCACTCCAAAAACCGACACAACGACCAGGAAATGTGGGGCCAGCAAAGGATAGCCAATATGAGAGGGGTGGAATTAGCCGAGACGACCAAAAACTAAATGTGTTTGTGATGATCGCCAATGGACGCATTGATAGATTGAGTTTGGCGTTGGACAGGGTAGGACTAATGAGGACGCCCGTCCATTAAAGTAACCAGGATAAATCGGTCTTCGGAAATGAGAGGAATATTTAACGGACAGATTCTAATCGATAAAATTCTCAGCTGCTCCAGTATCAACAAGAGCCAAAACAGGTAACTGCTGCTGTATGAAATGTAAGATTACCTTAAGCTGGAAGCGGGTAGGGGTTGTGAAGCAAGAAGGACCAGGTTGGACTCCCCCAAGGTCTACCTGGTCTTTCCCCAGCGGAGAGAAAATTGCGGGTAGTGGTGTTTAGCTAAGCGCAGAGTCCCTCATGCCAATGCAGCTCTCGTTCCTCCTTTGAAAGTCTCCCCAGCTGCATCGGCTCTTCAGTGGAATGATCAGCCGAATCATTAGAGGCTCCCCCGGGAGCAAAAGCAAGAGAAGGGGTGGGAGAGGATCGCAGAGTACAGAAGGATTTGGAGCAGTGTGTATCTGCGCGGGGACGAAGCAGAACGCGCTGATCAATTTTTAGGGCGAGGTCAATGTTGACCTCTAAAGTTTTAAAGGCCACATGTCCCACCATCTTGCCTCGGATGTAATTGGCTAACCCGAACGACAAATACAGAGTAAAGGGCAGTGTCTCCAAAATTTTATTTAGCAGCCAGTGTGCAGACACAGAGTGGCAAACTGACTGATTGCCCTGACGTAAGTGAAGAAGGTGGGACTCCAGATCACCCTCACTGTTAGGTGGAAAAAGGGTCTTTTTAAGCTCCTCCACAGACAGGGAATATTGATTTCATGCCGAGGACTTGGCGTTATACAGGGGTGCAGCCCTTTCCGGCCGGACAAAAGAAAGGTAACCAATACCAGTCTGGAGCGATCGGTGGAATACTTGGTTGGCTGGCACTCAAAAATCATATCCAAGAAGGCAAGCAAACCAGCCGGTCAACCCCATTCCATTCGGCAAGCAAGGACAGAAAGGTCTTCACCTCACAGTTGCTCCAAGGCAGATCTTCTGCACAGACATCTCGAGCTCAGGACAATCGTGTCTAAGCCCTCCATTCATGGGGTGTCACTACATCAAACAACGCCCCATTTTAGCCTTCTTCTGATCATACTGTATCCAAAACATTAGTTAACTGAACATTGCTTATTGGTGTTTAATTAGTGCTGAGTTATGCTTAGTTATGCTGATGCATTTATGAGTTTGATTCTGTTACCCAGTGCCTAGATAAAAGTAGCTGTTCTGATTTGATACATGTACTGCAAGTAGCTAGCTATCTCATAACACGTCACATGTTGCCTCATGACAGATCTTGTTTCCTGCTGACATGTTTTTCAGTGACTGGTCTTGTGATTATCCTCTGATGCATAGAACAGAGTGTTAGTTATCTTTTCATAACTGCTTAAACTGCTGCTACCCTGTGTGATGTGTTTTGTTCTCTCAGAGCTGATTAATGAACCGGCCAACAACAAATCCAATGGGGTGTGGTTAAATCAGTTATATATATATATATATATATATATATATATATATAGATAGTAAAGTAAACTTATTGTAAGAAGACAGCTGAAACTCTTTATTTTCCTCATCCGCGGCCTCTCAGACACCCACTACTTTCCACCACAACCATCTTTTATGTACCCGCAGAAGAATTAACTCCCCACATCATGATGCTCCCACCACCACATTTCACCATGGGCATAGTTTTTTTAGGGGTAATTTGTTGTATTTATTTTCAGGACAACGCTATTCACCAAAGAGAGAACTTCTGAACAATGACCTCCAGTCAGGAGAGGCAAGTGAAACTTTCCATATCTAAATACAGTTAAGATGTGCATGTAGATCTAAAAAAGGGAGAAATCAACCCTAAAAGAAAAATAAAATGTTTTGACGTCCTTTTATTTTTCTTGTAATCATATCGTTCAACAGTTTGGAATTAGTAGTTTGGAATTAGTAGTTAGTTTAAAAACAACTTAATGTTAAAATTACTTTTAAAACATAAACTAAACTAACTCTAAACTAATATAAAACATAAACCTTTGTTTTGGATTTTATATATTTAAACAACCGACTCCTGAGGAGTCAGTGCCTTACCAGTCCTAAACCTCACCGTATATCACTGCTTTTGAATGCAACTGGTTGCACTGTATTTTACCAACAGTAAATGATCAGAGTAAATGAGACTGAGGATCAATGCCTAACACACTATATTTTGTTACATAAAAATATTTGAAACCAATGAATCCTTTTACTTTGAACTGACCATTAAGCACTACTTACAGTAGTTCATCAAAATCTAATTAAAGCACATTTAAGTTTTTGGTTGCATCATGTCTGAAAGTCAAAAATAGTCCTTTGCAAGGTAATGCTTAAGCTCTGCTTTAACAAACATTGTTGCTAGAAATTATGCCCTTGGTTCATCCACATCTTTTTTTTCATCCCGGGTGACTGATAATAAATCAAAACTTTTTTGAGCTAGGAATGACATTCTCTGCAGAAAAAGGTATATACAGGTTAATTTCCAAAGAGAAACCATGCCTAAATTAGACAACTGATCTATACTGAGTAAAGCAGTTCACACCAATGAAAGTAGAACATGATGGAACAACATAGAAAATGAGATCCCCCCCCCCCCAATTTTTCTGCAACATTTCTTCTGAAAGTGCAGGAATGCAAACAAAACAGAACCATTTGAAGGAAACTGATCATTTGAATGAATTAGTGTTACAAGCAGTCCAAAGATAAATGTGCTCATTGCAGAATGGTGAATAAATCAGCTCTATAATGTTCCTACAGGAATGACAACAATTTCTAAGAACCATTGAATCCCACATGGACTCTGAGTGACGCATTTGTTTTTTTCAAGAGTCAGATGCGGCCTCTTGAAATGAAGAATGTTCACAAAGAGAGGCATTTCTCTGTGGAAGAAAACATTTCCTTGAACTATTTGCTTTCAAGGGTGAATATCAATGATGTTTGGGAATTAGACACCGCAATAGAAACAAACATGTTTGAAATTGAAATGCTGAGTAAGGAACCAACCCACCCCTAAACACCAGGAAGCTAAATTCCTAGTTTCTCCAAAAAACAGCAGGAATTGTCTTTACCTGTACTTCTAATAAAAGAATACTGATGCCATGTAGCCATTCAAATGGGCTTTACATAGCAAAACTACATTTAAATGTAATCATGAAAAAAATAAAAAAATAAAAAATAAAAAAATAAAAACAAGAAAGACCAACTCTAACCTTGGTTGGTGGAATTTAACTGTGAAATTAGCAGCCAGGTAATTCTAGATAAATATACTTAATTAACTGATTAAACTCATTTCCGATTTGGGGGTACATTAAAATAATGTCTTAAAAGGGCTGGTTGTGGCAGAAAGTACTGATTAAGCAATTTTAACAAACTAATAAAATATTAATAAATATCTGTCTCAACGAGTACTTCTCAAAGTTTGACAAGTACTTCTTAAAATTAAATGACACTGAACATCTTTTCACAATGATGTGATTTTGGACTATTCAAAGAAACACTGATTTAAAGAGATAAATAGCTTGATGTGTATATAAATAAAAATGAAAAGTTCTATTTATAGGATCCTCTCGAGTTTAGAGGGCCACATAAATGGTTATTGCGGGCTGGATTTGACCCCCGAGCCTTGCGTTTGACATGTATGAGTTAAAAAGTCCCTTTCAAAATATTTAATGTCTGAAATAATTTCATTGAGGCAAAGTATCAAAAAGACAACAACATGGTGAAGAAACTGATATCTGTCGCAAAACCAAGTTACTCTATGCACTTACTCTAAACAGTCAAAAGCTCTGGATAAAAAGATAGGTGCAGCCTGTATTCGCATTGCGGTCAACGAGTGTATGTGCTGTGGTTGCTATTGCAGTCGATCCCCATGCCTGGGCCAACAATTGTGTGGATGTCAACATAGGCAGGGTCAAATCAGGACCTTAACTCTACATCAACGTGTAGGCAGTTGACAACTACCAACAGCCAGACCAGGGGCCTGTACCATGAAGGTAGCTGAACAAACTCGGGGTTACAAGATTGGTTTTGAGCCGACAAAACCAAACTGATGCAATCAGACTTTACTGGTACCATGACGCAGCTCATCAACTTTCTCTGTCAACTCAGGCTTTGATCCTTAAGCTATGATTAATCCACACGCGCGTGAACATAAAAGAGTGACGTCGACACTGAACAACCAATCGCGTTCAATATGGATAGAGCGAGAGGTATATACTTTTCAGCGGAGGAGCATGAGATAATTCTTCAGAAATATGAAGAATATAGAAGTATTTTTCAAGCACGCAGTAACACTGTATTTGCTGCCAAATCGAGAGAACAAACTTGGAGGAAGATTGCTGATTGCGTTAATGTGTAGGTTAAAAAAATTAATGTAGATTTATGTAGGCTAATCATATTAAAAATATATTAAATGCTAAAATGAAAATGTATTTGTGTTGATATATATATATATATATATATAGGATATGTGTGTAAATGTATGTAAAATGTGAATGTATAGGCTATTACATCCTAAGAAAGATTGATATTCATTGATTTTTAGATGCAACCCCAACTCCAAACGTTCTTGGCATCAGATCAAGTCAAAATGTAAAAATATAATTCAAAGTGGTGAGTATTTACCATAACCTTTTATTATTTTTTTGAACATTGAATCACAAACACTTGTTTGCAGAAAACTGAAAAAAAATTGAAATGAGGAAAACTGGGGAAGGCCACCTCCTCAAGATTGCACTGTGGCTCTGAGCAACAATAAGGGGCAGCCGATTATAGATTCGGTACAGTAAGGATGGCTTTGACGAGTCACATTTGTTATGTGCGGCTCAAGAAGTTCACAACGATAAGACATTCCTTCCGCGGAAAATCTGTATCTTTCATACAAGTAAGCATCAGGAAAGTCAAATGGATTTTGTCTGTCCCTAAAGACTCTTTCTCTACAAAGTGCTCGTCTAACAATTTGCGCAGAGATGTCCCCAGGATTTGGGAGAAAAAAGTGAAGCCATTGCAACTGAGAACAGACGCTGGGAATTAGTTACGTCACCTATATGTTTCTTTGCTCACAGCTGATTGGTCACACTTCAGTCTGAGAACTCGAATCCAGAACATAACCTGCCCCGGAGCAGGTTAGCCGTGCAGCATAAGATACCATGGCAACGAACACCAATTAAAGCCGAGCTACTTTCATAGTACCTAAAACCCAGGGTTGGCGGAAACTAAGCTGAAAGATAGCTGGCTAGCAACCTAATCCAGTTTAATGGTACAGGACCCAAGGGTTTCACTTAATAGGCTGATGCAGCCCCTGATGGCTCCACCAGCAACATCATTGGACTGCTTTTCCATATAGGCTTCAAGGACCCCAGTTTCCCATGTTGGGAGCCACATGATCTCGGTATCTTGCAGTGTTAGATTCAGCTATAAGCTTTTCCACATATTAAACTCTTCTAAAGTAAAATGTAAAGCCATCTGTCCAAAAGCTAAAATTTGGTTTAAACTGGGTCAACAATAGGACAATGATCATACAACAGAGAAGCAAATCCTGCACAATCAATCAATCAAACTTTAAATTATCCCACATATGTCCCCCCCATCCCCACTACATATACACACACACAAGTTTAACCATATTCACATTTATAATCCCCCCTCCCCCCAATCCAATCTCCATGTGCAGACAAACTCAGGAGCAACATTAAAATGTACAATAAAATGGACACTCGGCTGAGTACAGATGACCCAGGTTAGATAAGAAAACACCATCATGGGAGCCATCCGCACTGAGAGCAGCAGATCAACTTCAAGAAATTAAACCCACAGTAATCACTAATAAAGATTTTTCATACATATATATCAAGTGGAGTACAATAGCAAAGCTGTAATGCTCTGCTTGTGAAAGTAAATCTGTTGGGCTTGTATTTGGTACTCAGACACCAATTCTGAAAAGCAACCTGCTAGACAGGACACATAAAAAAAGCAGCATATCAACAGCAGCAACCGAGGCACTGACCCAAGGCACTCAGAGGAGGCGCCGCTGGGACCCCTGCCTCCACCCAAGCGCTGCTCGGAGAGCGCCCAGAAAGCTACAGCCGACCGCCAACTCTGAGGCAGAGGTCTCCCTCGGAGGAAACACGGGAACAATGTGTCCATTTATTTGTGTAAAATGAATGGTCGATTGGAAAGCCCAGTCAAGGTCCAAACCTCAATTCTACTGAAATGCTGTGTTGGGAACTTATTAAGGTGGTTCACAGACAAATATCTGCAAACTTCAATGAACTGAGGCAATTTAAAGAAGAGTGAGCCAAAATTCCCTGTGATGGACTGGCGACCTGTCCAGGGTGTACCCCGCCTCTCGCCCGTTGACAGCTGGAGATAGGCACCAGACCCCTGGAGGACTAAGCGGTTCAGAAAATGGATGGATGGAGCCAGAACTCCTCCAAAATTATTCAACAAGATACTGAATTATTACGTGCTAAATTCTTGCCTTGACCATATAATCCAGTGTGTGTAACTATTATTGTAACTTAACAGTGCTTAAATTATTATCATGGTAGTTGGAAACTTGTGTAAGTTTGTTGAGCTTTTGTCTCTGCTACCTTATGTTTTAGTTATAAACCTCCAAAAGATCTTCCCAGCTTCTGAGTGGAAACAGAACAGAGATGAGACCTATTCCCACCATTCTGCCAAATTACTGTCACAGTGTTGAATGGCAGACACGGGGAGCTAATACACATTGGGCGAATTAGTATGCCCCTAAAGCACTCTGTGCACTTTGTCAGGAGGAGAGGTGATGTAAGAAGGGATAAGTATTGCAGGTTCCCACCTGACCTGAGGGATCAGCTTCCCCCGCACAGCAAGACAGTGCCCCCTCTGGGTCGGTAATGGAGCATTTTACAAAGTGATTTATGAAAATTGTAATGATTTTGGAGCATCAAAGCACAGCTCTTTAGTGAAAAGGATGTTTTATGGCAAGGTAAGTGTTAAAGTCTATATTTGGTCTGTATGCATGTTGTCTAGTAAGGCTACAGTGAGATAAAATTGGATAATAACACAAAAAAAGACGGTTTATTAATTATAAAGTCAGGAGTGGTAAAGTAGGGACATGATGTTGCCTTTTTTACCATTGAATTTAAGTCTGTCAATTAAGGTATTAAGAGGTTCTACATTACTCAAGAAAAAACAAACACTTAATTTTTGTTCCTTAATCAAAGCAGTTTAAATCAAATCAAACCATTATTCCTAATTCTAATAACCCTGCAAGCCAAGACAAAGCAGAGATGCTGAAGGGGAGCATGAATATCTTTTAAATGGCATAAAATGTGTTCATAAAGTGTACTTCAAACAAGATTTGTATATGTCAACAAGTTCTTCTTCAATATATTTAGAGTATTTATGATTGTTGTTTTGCATGAAATGTACGTATGCTCTGGGCTTGCAAATTAGTGTCTAAGGCCTGGTTGTGAGATAAGATTTTAAAATGGCGATATGATTTCAAAACCTTGAGAGACCACACACTGCAATAAAACATTGTGGTTATAACATTGTGGATATGTGCTAGAAGGAAAGAGGTCGTGGGATATTCTTTTTTTCCCCCACAAGTGTATTTGCCACTTCAGCAACAAGATTAGAACACCTAATCGCAAGTAACGGAAGTTACGCACAAAATGCATTTTACGGCTTGCAAATCATGTTTAAGGTATACAAGTAACCAAAGCTACACACAAACAGGCTGACACAAGTTACAAATCAGGTATTATGCACACAGATGCTTTGAGTAAATGTTTGGCCATTGTTTTTCACTTTTTATGGATGATGCACTGATTGGAGAGCACTTTTTAATATCGGTTGTACCTGTGACCATGACAAATAAAGAGAAATTGAAATAACTTGACTATAGTTTTGGTCCTACAGTGTGTTGTGTCCGGCCACAGGGCGATGATGAGACACCACACATGAGCAGACTTTACTCAGGAACATGCAGCTCAGACTGGAAATCTAACAAAATCTCAATAGATAAAACGCGAGTTCAGAGTAAATAAACAAGTTGGCAAAGGAGGAGGCATGGACAATGGTTGGTTAACTAATTTAAACACAAAAAAAGGCATGACAAAAGGAGACAAATAGGAGCAGGTGGTCTACTTGCTATGTAAAGATATTGAAGTGGGTTTTTTTTTTACACAAACATTTTTCTGCACTTTGATCTGTTTCTATGCTTTTGTGGACTGCAGTCAAGTGAACTAACACTTGGGGAAAAAATTACACTTCATATTGGACGCTTTCTGATTTGGTGAACATCACATTTAAAATCCTGAATGCTTGTTTATCCTTGCAACACACCACACACATTACGATATCGGCCCGAAACATTACATGTTGAATATCCCAAATTTGCAATGTCCTGACGTCCGTCCAACCTGACCAGAGCACTCTGATTATCAGTTATGATTATTTTAAGAGCCATTCTGATCATTGGGGCGTCATTGCATTGTCGGAAGAGTAGAATGTGGCTTGAAATCTGCTGTGTGAATCAGGCCTGTCTCATCTCCACTTGCTAATGTTATGAAGCGATGACATCATTGTGATTTTTATGACTGAAGGTTACTGATTAGTTACCACCAAGACATAAAAAAAAAGTTTTATTTTAGAAATGCAGCAAGGTTTTTGTGGTTCCCTAGACATTTTTTGGTAAAATCAGAGCAGTGTAAATTTCCTGTCTTGTATAAAACTCAATCAGGTGCAACATTTGATTTTCAGTCAGTGAAGTTGCTAAGGAGTACCTTGCACTTTATGTTGGAAGTAATAATGTACCTTGGATCATGCTCCATAGGCAGCCATGGTGAGAGTTCTTCATTCTTGATGGTCCTTGTGGATAATTCAGCAGTTTTGTAGGTCCTAGAAGGATAGGTAGTTGGCTTTTAAAAATCAGATGTTCCCATTCCTGTCTGTCCTGATCCTCTTCATGAACAGCTTCCAAGCGAAATTTTCCAGAAACGTACTGGGTTTCAACATATAGTTGACAGATTGTTCTATGGCCATAGAGAGTTCAAGTCCACCTAAGAAGAAATTTGAATAAAATAAAATGAAAAAATAGTTTCACTGAGTACAGTATGGCTAAGGTTAGATGAATTTAGCCACACTGTTCTCTAAATATAAACATTCTAGTTGTATTCACGGAAAGATTCAAGTTTGGCTGAATTTAATCCGTGTAATCACGATATTTAACAACATTGCAAGTTACATTTTCTTTTAGACCGAAAAATACATTTACGAGAATCCGTATGGCTTTAATTTGATGCTGTTTAAAACGCTAATACACCAAAACTATTAGCAGTAACCATGTCTGTGTTCCAAGACCGTTTTTTCTAAAACGAGGTTTCATTTTTTTTGTCTGCATTTTGTCAGACATCTGTCTGTTTCTCATTTTCTTGGCTCAGCTCACTGATTCATTCCCATCTGAACCCATCCCTGTTCTACATATGTATGCCAGCCCAAGGCCCCCTGTTTGTTATGTGTGCAGTAGTATGTGTGCGTCATTTGTTGATCTGTCCTACCTGGCTTAGTGCACGGCATCCCTTAGGACACTCTCCTGTTTTTGTATGTGTGTGTTTGCATCATTCCAGCTGTCTCCTCTGATCTATCTGTTCTGATGACTGAACATCAGTAATTCCCACTGGGCTGCTACCTTTAGGCAGCCACCCAAACACAAAAACGCACATTTCAAAACAACAGTATTTTGGATTGGAGCCAAATCAGACTGTTAGAAGTAGAAGCCAGCTTTTTCAATTCAGAACAAGATTGCTTACGTATGTTAAGTTGAATGAAATCCAAGACATTGACGAAGATACAATAATTAGCAGATAATAATAAAACAGTTTTAAGTATTATTTTTACAATAAATGCAAGGCATTGTGTTTACCTCCTGATATATGTAGTAGGTCAAGGTTCAAATCCAGGCCTTTGGTCTTTGTGCATGGAGTTTTTATGTACTCCCTCTGCATGCTTGCGTTCCCTGCGGTTACTCCAGCTTTGTCCCACAGTCCAAAAACACGACTGTTAGTTTAATTGGTCTCTGTAAACTGTCCATTGTGTAAATATGTGCTTGCATGTTTGTTTGTCTTGAGCCCTTCACCCCACGCACCCTTGGGTGCTTCATCATAGGTTTTGGAACATCCAGAGCTTTTTAATTGAAATAGCAGAACAAGTTCAAGGTTAGGAGTTTGATGGATAAAATCTTTTTGGTGTCCTCGAGTCACCTGTGCATAATGTTATAATGTTCTGCAGTGTTACGAGAGCACCATAATGTTATACTCTGCTTGCAGTATAAATATAAACATTCAGAAGGAATGGGGGGTTTGGTATCTCTAGCTGAAGTCAGCTCTCATGAAACAGTGGCGGTCTAGATGGTTTCGAAAATATGTTGCCGAAACCAGGCAGACTGATAAGGCGGGGGTGCCTGAGGGTGAGACTTGGCCCGTCTCATTCTTCACGCGCTCCTCTATGTCTATAATTGGAGGGAGAGCTGTCCAGCTGGTGGGAGTCTGCCGCAGGATTTTGTGCACGATCGCCCGGCTCGCATTAAGATACAGCTCTACCAGAGGTGACTGGCCCGCCACACTCAAGTGTCAAAGGTGAGATGCTGTTATAAAACTTAATGCCTGTTTGATGAAGTACTGCTTTGTTGCTGAAGTATTGCTTTTGCTGCTGCTGCTGAACTGTATTTGTGTGGGGAATAAAAGTGACATTATTGTAGCACAATTCAGTGGCTCTGGTTTGGTTTCTTTCTTTTATATTGTGTAAAAATTTCATAAAACAGAGTTTCAGTCCTGCTTTCCTCAGATAACGATCATTGCTTGTGAAAATATATTTTCCACCACAAAATATTTCAAAGTTGTTGATAACTCTAAATCTATTTGAGTAATCAGGTGTTCTTCAAGAATCTGAAGCATAGGAAGTCTGCTATGTCTCATCATTCTCTGTAGGATCTGTGCCACATATCAAGGTGTTTATGTTGTGTCCTTCAAGTCTTTGTAGCAGATCATAGGTGTATTCCACAAAACAAGACATTCAAAAAAGCCAGGCTTACTTTGACAATGACTGTTCAATTTTGCCCAGATTTGTGATGTCACACTGTGGGGCTGGGATTCTGCTGCCATCATCTCCCTCACCACACCCTCCAATATGAAGTTATTACAGAAGTTGCAGCCGTAGCAGTTTTCTTTTTGGTGGTTAAATTACACAATGCAAGTTGTATCTTTTAAAATGTAGTTATAGTTAGATTTTCGAAAAACATTACTGTTATTACGGCTTCCAAGCGAAACTTATAGCCGCGGAGAGGATAAGGCTGGGTCCTGTGACGCGCAATGCCGTTATAGTAAAACAAGAATAGTATGGTGAAATCCAATTTTGCATTTCTGTGCATTTTATTGTATACAAAAAAAGAGGACATTGAACCAGAAAGATAATCGGACAAAACATGATCAATGGAATGGGTACGGTGTGGTCAACAAAAATTGTGGTTTCTCAAACCAAAAACCTCTCTCACCTGAGACCCAGGTGAGTAATTAATTTTAACAAATTCACACTTCCGGGTGCATGCGCCCATACCTCCGTGTGTCCTCGCCTCTGCGACACAAACACACACAAGCCATGCACCCAATCACAGAAACGTCTCCTACAACTGTAATCTTTCCTTGCTGCCAAAAACTTTTTGTTCCACCCATGTTGCTCCTTACACCAAGCATAGTTAATACACTCAACAAAAAATATAAACGCAACACCTTTGTTTCTGCTCCCATTTTTCATGAGATGGAATTAAAGATCTAAAATTGATTCCAGATACACAATATTACAATTTATCTCAAACATTGTTCACAAATCATTCTAAATGTGTGATAGTGAGCACTTCTGCTTTGCTGAGATAATCCATCCCACCTCACAGGTGTGCCACATCAAGATGCTGATCTGACATCATGATTAGTGCAAAGGTGTACCTTATACTGCCCATAATAAAAGGCCACCCTGGAATGTGCAGTTTTGTCTCACAGCAAAATGCCACAGATGCCACAAGCATTGAGGGAGCGTGCAATTGGCATGCTGACAGCAGGAACGTCAACCAGATCTGTTGCTTGTGCATTGAATGTTCATTTCTCCACCATAAGCCGGTTCCAAAGGCGTTTCAGAGAATATGGCAGTACATCCAAGTTTAACCACGTTTAACCACACCAGCCCAGGACCTCCACATCCAGCAGGTTCACCTCCAAGATCGTCTGAGACCAGCCACTCAGACAGCTGCTGAAACAATTCGTTTGCATAACCAAACAATTTCTGCACAAACTGTCAGAAACTGTGTCAGGGAAGCTCAACTGCATGCCCAGTTCTTGCATGGCCAGCATACTCACCGGACATGTCACCCATTGAGCATGTTTGGGATCTGCTTGACCGGCATATACGACAGCGTGTACCAGTTCCCACTAATATCCAACAACTTCGCACAGCCATTGAAGAGGAGTGGACCAACATTCCACAGGCCACAATTGACAATCTGATAAACTCTATGCGAAGAAGGTGTGTTGCACTGCATGAGGCAAATGGTGGTCACACCAGATGACCGGTTCTGAGTCCCCAGACTCCCAATAAAGCAAGAAAAAACTGCACATTCCAGGGTGGCCTTTTATTGTGGGCAGTATAAGGTACACATGTGCACTAATCACGATGTCAGATCAGCATCTTGATGTGGCACACCTGTGAGGTGTGATGGATTATCTCAGCAAAGCAGAAGTGCTCACTATCACACATTTAGACTGATTTGTGAACAATGTATGATAGAAATGGTAATATTGTGTATCTGGAATTAATTTTAGAGCTTTAAGTCCATCTCATGAAAAAATGGGAGCAGAAACAAAGGTGTTGCGTTTATATTTTTCTTGAGTGGAACTACAAATAAATCACTTTTTGTCTAAGATCGACCAATAGAATCAACATGCTGTCCGGTCTAAATGTGTTGAAATAGCCTTAAATGTACCTTTAAGCTTGTAACAAAATACATGTGTAAAATAAAATACTGAATTAATGTGACTTTACATCTTGAAGGTTTGAAACAGTTCCTATTTAGTTGTTTGATATTTCTCCACCCTTTCTTAAATCAAGTTCTAACACATTTAATCTTATTGTTTTAATAATTCGCAACAGACTCCACATTATCTTAACTAACCCAACAAAGTAATATGATTTATTAACATGAATTTAGAATTTTATCAGCGCTCAGTGACACACTATAAACTAGTAGTGGCCAATATAAAAAGGTATAAGATAGAAATTATATACATTTTGCCAAATGTAGAGGTTTTGACTATATCACCCTAACATCTTTACAGATTTTGATGACGTCATCAAGCTGTGTCTACATACTTCAGGTACTCAGAGAGCATAAATACTGATGTTCAATGTTTGTCTTACTCTAGGTAATCCAAATTTAAAATTTGTTCTTTGTCATTTAACGGAAATTAAACCAGTTGAACTTTGAAGCATTTTTATTTCAAATATGTGCAGGTTTATTGTACGATATGTAATGCTTAAACAAGTAACCAGGAGCAGATAATTTTGAACTTTATTTTCATAACACAGCTTTTATTTGATTTAAATTATAATCTTTATGTTGTGAGGATTTCTGTGTTCCAGTATGTTGGAAAAACATTAAAGTTTTTAATGCTTTTTGAACAATACATTTTCTTTCAATGGCCTTCTAGACCTTTTTGAAGTCGTTCTGCTGCAATGTATCTGGAAAGTAATAATGTTCACAAGCAGTCATTTTGACATAAATAAAAAAAAAAACACTATAGTGCGATACCTATAATTACCGCACATGCTTTAGATCAAAATGGAGAATTGAGGCAATATTCCCCTATTTTAAACTGCCCATAAAGCAAAATCACCTGGTTTACATTATTACCAATGCAGCCTTGTGACCTATTTGATGTTGCTGGTGTCCCCCTAATTGCTTATGATGCATTTGTGATTCATATAGGCTGCATTAATAATTATTTCTCAGCTTGTGAGCAGAACGCGGCTCTTTCCTTCCATTCTCACTTAACTAACATCGATTGACAGGGGCTGCCTTTAATGTAGCGCTGACAATATAAGCAATTATTAAACTTGATGAGCTGCATACTTTGTTTGCAAGTGATTACTTAAGCTTAGTTAACATAGTAACTGTAGTAAAAACATTTGGTGTCAATCTACATGTTTATTGCTAGTTTATGGGAGGAAGCAGAGTGTTTTATTGTCCCAACTGCACTGGTCAGGAAGAGCAGATTTAAAAGGAACTTGTTAACTTCTCTTCCCTGACACCATTCCAACTCTAAGTGTCCTATTTGTTTATGATGACTTTAAGGTGACCTGCAGATTTATTGAACTGTGCTGACCTCTGTTGACCTGAGAGTGCAAATTTGTGTGAAATAAAGTTAACACCCAAGAACACATCTTATTTGTAACTGCGGTAGCGGAGGACCAATGAGAAGAACCAGTGAACAAGGAGGACCCAAGACATGTTAATTGTACCATTTTCTAAGCTTTATAAACGTGTTTTGCACGACGAACAGTCAGTCAGACCCCTTGAATTGACCAAGAGCGCTCTGTAAACTGAATATTGAATCTGTTGTAATAAACTTGAGAATTACTCGCCTTTGATCTCTGATAAATTAATACAGATGAAAATAGCCTTCACACCCAGAGGAGAATTGAAGTTTAATAGCAGCATGGCTGTAATTCCAACAACACACACCAATCTCACTGCTTGTGTTAGCGGGGATTGAATTCGCTTGAGCTTCATTCTTGGCACTGAATAAACCTGGCACTAACAGTTTTTTGCTAATTCAAGCGAGAATATTTGAAACGAGGGTCAATTTTTGTTTTTAGCTCACTTTGTGGACTACCCATTAGAAAAATCTCCTTTCAAAATTATTTTTGGCTCCATCAGTAGATCCTATATGGACAAGGAGCTTTTCCAGTTTCAGGTTTTGATTTAAGATTGTCTGAATTTCTTTCTGTAAGGTATTTTACAGTATTATGGAAACCATTGATAATCCGTGTTATTGCAGCTGAAAAGTTCCATTCCATTTAATGAACTATTATGAATTTTTACAACTTTTGGATATTGAATTCTTAATTTTTTCATGTGGCTGGATTTCTTCATGCGGGCAAAAACGGAATGTTTCCAAGGCACTGTATCTCTGATGCAAATAGACAATTTGCAAATGAAAAATGTATTTTGGTTCAGCATTTATAATTTCGATTCTGAGACTTTAACTTGCCAAACTGTTTGAGAATTAAAGCTAAACGATGAAATCAATATAAAGGTATAACATTTGTTCTCCATAACATATCACAGCAAATTAAACATAAATAAAACATGTAATTCATGATTAAATAAATTCCTGCAGATCAAAACAGCCTCATTTTATTAGAAAGAATAACCTTAATGGAACAAAGTAAGAACTTTATGTTGCATTTTGGAAATATGACTTGTATCAAGGAAGTCAACTTTTCTAGTCAGCCCCTACACCTCGGACTACAGCTTTGCAGGTGTTAGGGTGACAAGATGCCATTTAGTTTCACTCACTCTCATATACACACCGTCGCGCATGCACAGATGTGAAAACTCGCAGCTTCCCAGACCGTTTAGATTCCTCTTGTAAAGGAAGTGTTGACAGAGAGCTACAAGTGTGGAATTGGCTGCGAGTTAATTAACAGCAACGTTTTCAGCTCCCCGAAGGAAAACAACACCTGTAGGGGAGGGGAAGGGTGCGTGTGAAATCGACCTAACAAGTACAAAACTGGAGAAATCTCACCCATATTGAATATGCATTTAGTACCACGCAGTGCAAATAACAGAGTGTGAGCTAATTCTCACTATGCATTACTTCCTTCAAAGAAGAAGAAAAAAAAGCCACATCATTTATTACCCCATTTACGCTTCCCGAAGTTGATTCTAAATGCTCGGCACCACCAGCCTTTGCCTCAGTCATGCAATGGTTCGAGCTGTGGTGAATTACTTTATTCATGACCTCAATGAAAAAAATGTCTGATAGGATAATCAGTTCCTACAGATTACATTTATGGTAAGAAGTTCAACATCAAAGTACGGCACTAACATATTGGCCACTTACACATCTACAAAGTGTTCATTCATCATCAGCAACACAAGGGTTTGTTACTTCATTTGACAATTCACAAAATTATGGATATGAGCCCCATATAGTATTTATTTTTCCCAGGTATGATGGGTACTATGGGCTCATAGTGGGCTTCCACTGAAGTTCTAGGATCTGCGTGAGTTGGCTAAACACAAACTAAAATTACAAAAATAAGAGGGTTAAACTCTAAAATAGGGGTTATATTTAAATTAACAAACACATAGAACCAACAGCTGTTGTTTTAAGTTATGTAGTTAACTTGATTTGACTATTAAGTAACCAGTAAAAAATCCCCTTCGGCATCCATTTACCACTCATTGTCCACCCATGTCTAAATGTATGCTGGTAAATCCCTGCATATAATTCTATCCACCTTGTTCGAGGCAGTGCTGGTGTAGTTGTTAACTTCAGGTAACATGGCAGGTTCTTTAAAAGTGGTTCGTCTTTGTAGCCAATAGTTTAAAACCCCCATTTTGTTTGTGAGTTGGTGGCACTTTTGCCAGTTTTTCTGTATAAATAACATTACTCTTACATTGGTTCAGAACTTCAAAAGTTGCTGCATTGTTTGAAATGGTATCTAGAAGCGATACAGGTGTTCAAGAGATCCTAAAATTTGAAAATTACACAAGAGACTCATTTATGACAGATGCTTGATAGCATCTGTTCCAGCTAGTAGTGATCGGGTTTAGGAGGCAGAGCCATTTCTCATAAAGGGCCAGGGTAAATTAAATGATTTAAAAATTGCTTTTCCTCTTTATTCAGGTCATCCTTGTATGATATTAAAATTCGATGAGCTGAATCATTTAAGTGTGACAAAAACAACTGACGAGATCTGTAAAGAAGCCAATCTGTTTTTACAGCACTGTGAATAAGTGGCTTGCTACTGATTACATTAAAATTAATGACACATTCAGGGAATACTCCTCCGAATCCTCCACTGATAATTCAGCAATTAATAGTTTCTAAAGTTGAATTATCAAGAACCATCTGAAAAAAGATGTTTGATGCACCAATTTCAAAATAAAACTCTGAATTAAATACTCAATAACGGGCATAACTGGAAGGACTTGGAACTTAAAATAGATGTGATGCTAGTCTATTAATTGATGATCATAATTCATAGGTTGGATACTTTACCATTTTTTTAAATTTAGTCTGATCTTCCTTTTAATTAAACTGGTCTAGAACAAAGGTTCTCACTCTCAATGGCTATTCCACAAAGTGAGCTAATCTAAAAAACCAGGCTCACTTTGATAATCCCGGTTTAATTTTCAAAAAAATAATTTCTGTAAAACTAACCTGAAGCCTGTTTTTTCGTCACTACTGTGACATATGCTTTTGGTTTGATTGATTGGTAAATTATGCAATGCAATGTAGGTTTGTATCTTTTAAAATCTTGTTCTAACTAGATTTAATTTGATTAAACCTTAAAGGATATTACTGTATTCAATCTTTACTTGCTGCCAGAAATGTTAAGTTCCACCCATGTCACTCGTGACAGCTTGCATTATTAATAATTAAGAAAATATCGCTTTTTGTGTAAAATAGAACCATGAACTCAACATGCTGTCCTGTCTAAATATGTTAAGAGCGTTAAAGTACCTTGCAACAGGTTATACATAGGTTCTGTGAAAGTAAATACCATATCAATGTGACTTTATATTTTGAACGTTTGAAACTGTTGGTCAAATTGTTTTTTATCCTCCTTACTTAAATCATGTTCTTGCATATTTAGCCTGTCAGCTATTTTCTGTCATGTGTTAGAGACTGGTTTTAATAATACACATTAGACTCCAGATTATCTCTCCCAACCCAACAACAGGATATAATCAAGTTCTGCAAAAGCCTGTAAATCACCAGCTCAAGTCAGATGTGTGGCAGCATGAAACACGTAACAGATTCATAATTACAGTAGGCAGAGGGCAGCTGATTTAACGTTTTTTTTTTTTTTTACAATTGTCTACACTATAAAATTTAACATTTTTGGCAGCATCAGACTGCAGCAAAAATAAATTGTGATTTTTTTTAAATTGTAGTCTCAAATTAATTTGGAGCTACTGGAAATATATGGACAATTTCATAAAGGAGGAAAAAAAAATCAAATTAAACTAATATGTTGGTTAGCCTAATGGTTATATTCAAAAGTAATGCTCTTTTACATATTCAATGAGTAGCCAGACAATAAAATGTCAGATTTAATAAAGTTCCAACAATCTAATTTTTTTAAGCTTCACCCAGCCAATAACCCATAAAAAGGCACATTATTGGATTGAAAGTTGAAAAATATGTAGCCTATCAATTAGTCTACAACATAGACGCAAGTCAACTAAGTGGAAATAAGACAATGTTTGTGTCATCATTTCAGCTAACTCCTCCATATGGAAATATGTAAGAGCTGAACAATTAGTGTGTCAAAAACATACCTTGATATATAAATCCACAAATCCTGTGCTAAATGACTTTTTTCCCCCCTACTCGTTCCATTTAGTTCTTAATTCACTACCCACAGCTTCAAGCTCCCCACACCTGCTTACCATCAGTAATCATTACACCTGCCCTAACACAGTAACCAGCCTGCCTGTTTTGGGTAATGTCATATGCAGTTGATTAATATCAGCTTAAAGTTAGAATTGCATGCAAAACCACAATTTCTGCTTGTATGTCTTTGGCTCAGTATTTCCATCTCTTTTGAAAGTATAGTGTAGAATTATTATAAAACCTCTTAGAATTGACTAATCTGATTTTCAATGAGCACTTTAACACATTTGTAGTTGTGTGAATTTTCTAATCTAAATGTGCTCAATTAAAGGTGTTTAAATGAATTTTCACCGAATAACTAAAAACATTCATGAATATTATCTTCCTGTATGAAAAAAATACTGATTGGTGTGTTACAGACATTTACACTGCCCATGTTTTCTCAGGTCCCCACTTGAAACACCAACTAAAGAACATGCTTTTGTTTAGAAACCCTGATACAAAAGTAAAATGATGGGAAATGAAAAAATATATATTATAGGCTCAATATTTAAAGTATTATACAAACGGTATAGCCTTATTTTTTCTATTATATAGTTACGTGGGAAGATCACAGATGGTTAACCACCTAATGGTTTTAGACATAATTTCTTGAAATAGTAGAAATGCCATTGTCTTGTCCCTTGCAAGCTATCCATTAACATTAGCATCTCAGTCCTACACTTGGATTCATAGCAGTGGTTTAAGTGGGCTGGTATTCTCTATACCTAGGTGTCCCAGGATTTCTGTGTTTCCCCACAGATACGTGTTCCCACTGCGGCCTGCAGCTCACAGAAAACAGGCATCCTCATTGCAAGGTCTCTCCCGGCTCGTAACAGGCTTTGTGCCAAAAGTTGAGGGTCTGCCAAAAATCTATCACTCTCTGCGGGAGCACGTACAGTTGCAGCTTAAAATCCACCACATCAAACATTACAAATAGAAAAAAGGAGAACAGTTGTCTATAAGGACTTTAGCAGAGATTTGTCTCACTTCAACCTCCTCTATTGTTCCAAGAGACTTATTGTGTTTGGTTGTTTTGTTTTTTTGTGGGTGTCTTTTTCATTTGGAAGTTTGTTTAAAGTGTTCTGAGTTCAACATAAATAGCCTACCTACTTACCCTGAAAGTAATATTACACACATATACTGTATATATATATATATATATATATATATATATATATATATATATATATATATATATATATATATATATATATATATATATATATATATATACATATATATTGCATTTTCTTTCTCTGAAAAGTTGGCTCTCTATGCAATAGCTTTGCTGATAAAAATCAGACAAAAACAAACATCTACTCACTGTCTTGTGATTAGAATAAATGTTACATTTACGGACATTAAAACAGCTGATGTTTCTATCATTTTAAAGATTTATTTTTGAATGTCTTGCTGATAATTAACTGACATTGTGTTTTCTACTTGGTAAAAGGTGAGTACAGAATCCAGGTTACCTATGGATTTGATCTGCCTTAAAAGGAGTGCCTCTTTTAGAATTTACTGTATACATCACAGCTCCCCACAAAATTGCTAAAACATGAATATTTACTTACCTAAAATTGTATATAACGTCCAGTCTGGCTTGAAGGATTGAAACAGCTTCAGAATGACTACTTCTCACATGTAGGTTTTATAGCAAAACATACAAGGAAAATATATTACGTTTTTAAGGAGCTTTTATTTTTTATCTTTATTTCTTCATGACACTTTGAATTTGGCTAATTTAGATTTGATTTAGAACTTACAGTTTTTTCCCATTGTTATCTCTGTACAATAAAGCTATTGAGCTATAGATTTATACACAGTGTTGGGGAGAATACTTTTTAAATGTATTTAGTTACAGAATACTGAAAACCTGCTTTAAAATGTATTTTGTAACATATTCCTTTACTTTGCTGAATCCTGGTACTGTATGCTAAATACTTGGAATACTTCCCCTTAAAAACAGCATTTAAGTCTGTTAAATGTCACGAAATGCACTGGTAGCAACTCCGACAGGAAAACAGAGGGGATATTAATGCTAAACATTAGGTACTGACTTTGAAAAAATAAACAAATATAAGTATTTATTCATTTTGGGCACAACACTGGTATCTCTCAGTGACCAAAAAACCAACCAAAAAAACGTTTGTTTTTTTTAGCAGTAATATGTATTTAAATTTTATTAGATTTTATATGTAGTCAATTGAAATTAAGTTTAACTGTTTTGCAGCCAGAGCCAGTTAAGCTATTTGAAACTTTCTTTTATAAATATGCAAATCATTGTAAACTGACATTAATTGCACTCCAAATGGGAAGCTTTTATCCTTGTAGCCATAATTTCTGGGAAACCCATCACAACAACATATAATCAAGCTAACATCAAGTCAGATTCAACCACTGAAAATGTGAGAAATTACCTAACTAAAACGATACAGTCCCTGTCAAATAATGGATGAAAAAACAGTGGTAGAGGATTTTGTTTTGTTTTTGTACATTGTTGCAGTGTCTTTTAATTTTTTTGTGACTTTCACATACCTCGAAAGGATGGCCAGCCTGGTGCTTTGTGTTTCAAGTTTGCTGTTGCCGATGTGCGGTGTAGCTTCTTGAGACCCGCCAGCAAAGTTTACACAAAAATGTTAGGACTTTTCCCACCTGGATCATCACTAACGTTTGCAAAAAAATATTATTTGTGGTAATACGAATATCCTGCTTCATTCATTGATACCGAATTACTGCTACTCCAGCAATCACTTGAGTTTGCCTTCATACTTCACAGTTTGACACCAGAAGCATTGCGGTGCGACTCTATGAATAGTCTTGCCAGATTTGATCTCTTCTCCGTTTCAACCACCATGGCTTCAGTCGGGCTTTTGTCAGGAATGCTTGAATGAAATCTTGCATCAAAAAAAATGAACGAAATGAATGAAATGAATGAATGAACGAAATGAATGAACGAAATGAATGAATGAAAAATCAAAATGAACTGCGTGAGAGCGCCATGAATGCATCTTTTCCTTCACTGCTAGTAGGTTTATTTGGCTGTGGTTGTGGCTCCAACCCCTCCAGCTCCGGGTCTGAATCCATATCTGCCCAATCACGTTTACTCCGGTGTTTGATAGTCGGGAGTGTTTCGGCCATAGGATATCTATGGTTTCAGCGGCATGTTGTTTAGGGGTATTATGGGATCGTCTACACAACGCAGAGACACACATTTTCCAAAATTTATTCATTCATTTTTCAGGTGGAAAGTGGAAAACACAGAAGTATTAATATGGTATTACAAAAGTAACTGTATTCTGAATACCATGTTTAAAAATAGTAACTGTACCGGAATACAGTTACTCATAATTAGTATTTTAAATATGTACTTCATTTTAAAACTTTACACTGCACTTGAATTTGAATCTGTCTTTGCTACTGACACAGCATTGGTAGCTAACTTCAGCAATTATGCCACTGTGGAGTATAAAACAAATCCAGTCCCGGCCTTGCCTCAGTAGCGAGTTGGAGTTGAAATAGCAAAACAGTGTTGACACCACCCAGCCCTCTCCCCTTGCACATTCCTCAGTCCACGAGGCAAACGGCTCCCTTTGCTGCATTTTGTGGGCAGAGTGAGACTCTGGTAGGGGGAAGATTTGTTATTTAATTACCTTCTACAGTCAAATTTGCACCTATGAAAAATACATAGAAATTTGATTGCTTACTTCAACTTTTATTTGATTATTTAAAATTCTAGGTGGGAAAAAAACCCAGATCCTGTTTTGCAGTACATACTATCTATTTGGACTCTTATTGCATTCAGTGAGCTCTTTTATGAAACAAAACATGGAGGTTTGAAGGAGATGGCACTTGTAGATTTTACTAAGAAATTCAAGCAACAAAGGAGAAAAAAATCGATTTGATGACTAATTTTGTGGAGCGAATCAAACACAAAAAAGAAGTGACTCACTCACTCTTGAATTTTATTGGAAAGAGAGGTGTTTGTGTCTTCTGTTGCCAGGAATAGGGAGGGAAAACATTACAGCACAGCGCATTTCAAAGCAATCAGTGGTGCTTTGATGAAGCCAGCGTGTTAAATTATTGTCTGTCCATCTGTAAACAGATTCCTGCTGCTAAGATAACACGGTTGGGCCAGCAGATAGCTGAATATGAAAAAAAAATCAAGATACGAAAAAACATCTGCAATTTGTTTCAGGTTTTTGGACCATTTTACCTTTCATGTCGATCAGATAGTTTCAGAAACAATATATTACATTCCAACACTGCAAACCAGCAATCTTATAAGGTTACTTTGCACATCGTACTCTGTGTACAAAACGATTTCTAATATATTTTTCCTCTACATTACAGTGCACAGCCTTTTTGTGAAAGATGAAGATGTAAATATGTTAAAAAAAATAAAAGAGCGAATTTTAATTCCTTTGCCCCGCATTAGGAGAAGTTATGATAAGGCTTTAATTTCTCTTCTGCAATTAAATTTGGTAATCTAGGAAAGGAAATGGTAGCAAGCCTCCAAACGGCCTGATGGTTTTAGCACGGCACACAGACAAATAGCATCGTTCCTGTTTTATTTTTTTTCTCTTTCAAACCAGCATATCCAGAATGCCTTGACTAACAGGTACTATACAAGTAACTCCCAATAGAGTGATGTAGATAAAAAATTTTTTTAGCAAGATGAAGGCAGGATTGAGAGGTGAAGTTGTGTAAATTATTGGATCAGGAGGAATAAAAAAGGGTGATAAAATGAGTCACTACAGAAAAGGCCTCAGTGCTTGCCTTTAGATTATCCTCAGTTCTTTCTGTGCTTGCTTGCTGATACAATCTGCTCTACAACTCCCTCTTGGGCAGCTCTTAGGTTCAGCGGTAGCTTTAAAATGTGCATAACGCAGTGGCATTAGAAACCTGTAGGAAAGCTGACTTCAATGTCTTCCCAATGCAATATAAATCAGTGTTTGTCTATGTGAGCAGACACGGCTATATTTAGGGGGAAAATATTTTCCCTCGATTATAAAACTAAGCACAACAATCAACATTTTAAAGGTATGCATGACATTTCCCTAAAACAGCACAAATGGCACCTCATCCCACCCTACAGTTGGATGCCAGCTTTGTTTACTGCATATCTGAGGAGTTTGATGCAGTTTGGGTGGAACACATTCTAAAGGTTCAAGCATAATTCCTCAGGGAAAAGGGAAAAAAGTAAGATTATGAGAAAATGATGAAAAATCGAGCAACATGCTGCAGGAAGGCAGTATTTCACCAGTGTTTCAGTGTGAGTGAGCAACAAAAAAATGTTGCACGCTTCAATCAAGAGTTGTAAAGAGTGGGTCCCGGAAAAGCAGAAAAATAAAGGGTTTAAAGCAATTTGACTCCATCTGCATGCAATTGCACATCGGTATACAAACTTGAGTAGCTATAAGAGGCCCATGCACAGTGCTTTGTCATAACTTATGCAATATACCATAAAAATAAAAAAATGTAATGCATATCAGTGAAGTGCAGAAGTAAAACTTTAAATAATTTTCAATAACACAAAATAAAATCTTGTTTAAAAATCTATTTTAAAAAATCAAATACTTGGAAAATAACAAAGGTTAGTATAATCCAATTTTGTGTAACCTCTGTATAAAAACACATACAAAAAACATACAGTGAAGATTATCTTGTAATTTTCAGAGAACATTTGTGACGGGCCAGAAATCTGATAATTAGAAGTACCCAAAAAGCGCATTGAAACCCTGAAGGTGCTGCAAAGATCTCTAACTCAGGTGGACCAAACTTCTACACATGTGGCTTTAATGAAAGAGTGCCAAGAAGAAAAAGTCATAAGATAACCTTCTTTCAGCTTTCTATAAGCTATGGTGGAAACACAGCAGCTAGTGAAAGACGGTCCTCTAGTCAAATAAGAAAATCATTACAGGGTGCAAAAGAATGAGACTGGGATAGATTTTCGCCCTCCAGTAGGATAACAGTTAACATACTGTACACATAAAGCTATGTTGTCACGCAATAGGTATGTTTTGGCTATGAATAACTATGAATAATTGCCTAGGGCAGTTATTAGCAAGATTCATAATTTTATGTTCAAATGATAAAGTTTGGGGCACCATCCTGGGATCCAGGAAAATAATATTAGGCAAATAGTTCAGTTAATATTTATGACTAATTGCTTGATAAAGCTAAAGTAATTAAATATGTAGGTATTTGGTGTTCTTTTAACAGCAAGTGAATGGCAAATATCTTTCATTTGTATAGCACTTTTTTCAGTTAGAGGACCACAAAGAGCTTTACCATGTTACTACATATGTGGAATAATTCAATTCAATTCACTTTTATTTATACAGCGCCAATTCACAAAAAATATAATCTCAAGGCACTTTAAAACAAAAGTCATTTCAATACAATTATGCAAACATTCCAATCAGTTACATTTTTTCTATGTAAGGAATTCCAGCAGATTGCATTAAGTCGTTGAATAATACAAACAAGTTTCTTCTTCTGGCTTTTCCCTTCAGTGGTCGCCACAGCGAATCATGCGTCTCCATTTAGTCCTACCATCTGCATCCTCTGCCCTCACACCAACTAACTTCATGTCATCTTCCACCACATGCATAAATCTCATTTTTGTTCTTTGTCTCCTGCCTGGTGGCTCCATCTTCAGCATCCTTCTACCAATATAATTGTCATCTCTCCTCTGAACATGTCCAAACTATCTCAGTCAAGCCTCCCTGACTTTACCCCCAAAACATCTAACATGAGCCGTCCCTCTGATGTACTCATTCCGGATCCTATCCATCCTCGTCACTCCCAAAGAGAATCTCAACGTCTTGAGTTCTGCAACTCCTGCAACTAAGTTTACTAAGAAAATACTTAAATGCTTAATCAATGATCTCACTAAGATAGTAACATACAACTAAACTACTAAGGAATGAAATGAAAATGAATGAAAAATAAACAAACTACCAAAAGTAAAACAATAAAATGGACAATATGCAAAGGAAGTAGAAACAATAACCAATCAATTGATTGTGATGTCACAGTTCATTATGTATGCTGAAAGGAGAAATACCATTTTTGTAGCCTGGACCTTATTTGGATGCAATATTTTCATATACTCACCCAGACAATTTTTGTGAGCCATGTGATATACAGAGGCAATAATACTCAATTCCTCAAGGGGAAAGCACTGGTAACGCAGCTACTGTGTAGCTATATTTAGCAAGAGTTTAGACTTGTCTACCAACTGTTTTTCAGAAAAATGTGAATAGAGACAAATAAAGTGACTTTTTATGGTGTTATTGGATACGTAGACTCTAATGTGGAGCCTTTATGTTTGTTACTGCAACGGAGCTGCAGAGCATTTCTAGCTGAACAGCTCTGCCAGCCCAGGCCGTGCTCAAGCTGAGCAGATATTAACCCCCACTGTGTTGTTTCTTCAAGCCGCCGCCTATTCCCACCTGTGCTCCAATGTAAAATATGTTCTATATATACTGGCCTGGTGCTGTGCTGCTCTGGGGGGGTCTGGGCTGGGCCTGGGGCTCGGGGTTCTGGGGCGGCGTGCCCCCCGGCTGGGGCCCTGGCTGGGGCTTGGCTGGGGGGGCCCGCTGCCGTCGGCGCCGGCTGGGGGGGGGCTGTGGTCGGCCGGTGGTTGGCGGGCGCTGCTGCCCTTTCCATCTCCCCGGGCTGGTTCCTGTCGCTTGCTCCCCGGTGGCCGCTTGCCGCGACGTCCGGGTGTCAGCGAGAGGCCGCGGCAGGTGGCCGGCGTCTCCGGGCCCGATCGGCTATATTGATACTGGACATGGCTCCTGGGTCTTGGTCTTAGCCCTCGCGGGGGTGCTGAGGTGGGGGCCTCTGGCCGGTGTTGGTCGGCCTCCACGGTGACTGACCGGTTGGTGGGGTGTGGGCTGGTGGGTGGAGTTGCTGGGTTCTGTTGCCACCCGGCCATCGGGCAGTAGTAGCAAGGCTGGAGGATGTCGGCCTGGGGATTGGCCGCCCGGGACTTCGGTCTGCCAGCGGGCCTGGCGCGGCATGTCCGGGGTACCCGAGTCGGTGGTGCGCCGGGTTCCGGCCTCTCAGTGAGGGGGATAGGCCGGACGTGGCAGGTCGCTCCTGGGGCTGTTCTACTTAACTTGGGGGGGAGTGGCTTCTTTTCTTTGGGATTTAAACAGCGCGCTCTTTTTAATGATCTAGAAAATTGCAGGGACGGGGGGCGGGAGTCCACAAAGTATGGGCTGTATCGCGTTTGAGGGGGAGGGCGGGGGGGCTAAACTGAACCTGGATGTCTAGTGACATGTGTTTTGTTAGCAGTGTAAATGTTGGGAAGGATTAGGTATGCCCCTGGCATGGGGGCTGGTGGATTGCCGGGGCCCCCATGGGGCTCGGGGTTGCCGATGCCGTGGGCCCCGACTTGACGTGCTGGGGCCTCCCGCCCCTGGTGGATCGGGCCGAACGGGGGTGCCTATTGGAGTCAGCAGGGGAGCTGGCTCCCTGGGGTTGGCAATGGTCACCCCAGTTAGTTTCTCCCCATCCCCATGCCTCTGTCCACCTGCTCCTTCATTCTACCATTCACAAGGCCTTGGGACATGGGCACGTCACTGGGGTGTGGGATGGAGCTTCCGTCTTCGCTACCCGGTGGCTGCCTGGAACCCGATTTTATTGAGCAACTTAGACACTTACACTTGCAACATTTACATGGAACGCACATGTAGGGACCTGGCGGTGTGGCGCATTGGCGCTGGGGGCGGGACCCATCATGGGGGGGCCCCCTATAGGGGCCCGTTGTGGGGCCTCGCCTGTGGTGCCGGCACCCACTGTTTAAACGCATCTAGACACCGAGGGCCCGGGGGGGGGGAGATGGGGGTACCCGGCAGTATTCCCATGTCCCACCCCTCTGTTTTAAGTGCACATTAGAACAACACGCAACAACACCACATTGAGCGGGGGGAGAGAGGCTGGGGGGTCTTTCCACACCCCTGTTCGTTGGACCATCAGGGGTCGGAGCCCGGGTAGAACATCAGGCCGTCTGGTCGGGTCCTGGGCTGTTGGGCTGCTCTTGCCGGTGTGGGGGCCTTGGCGGTCTGCTTGTCCCCATCCTGGTGGGCAAAGGGGTCTGTCTCCCGGGTGCAGGGGCAGGGTGCTCTATTGGGGCGTCTGTCCCTGGGCCTGGGAGTATGGAGTATAGTGTACGTATGGGGGGTATGAATGAGTGTATAGCCTCCTTTTTTCGTATGTCCTGTATTTGTAAGAATTTGTACGCATGAGAGGGAGGGTACGTATGAGTGTCTCTGTCTGTCTATGTCTACCTGTCAGGTTGGGTGTTTGGCTGCTCTCTGGCCTGATGCATCTTCTTCCCTCCCCGTCACTCCCCGTCGGTGATGGTTGCTCCTGCCCGCTGGTTGATGTTGGCTCTCGATGCCTGGGGCCGGCGGTCCCGGTTGCGGCCCGGCTCGGTCCTGGTGCATGTCGGGCGGGTCCTGGGTGGTCCGGTGTGTCGGGCGGTCGCTGTTTCGGGCCGGCGTCCTCCTTGGATTGACTGGGGCACCTCTTATGGGGGTGCCGGGGTTGTAGAACAGGTTGGTGCCGTCCGGTGGATCGGTGGGGACCGTGCCTGGCGCCCAGGCCTCCTGCCGGTTCCAGGACTTCTGTTGGCTGGTCTGTTCACCTGGTGGGGCTGTCCGGCATTGGCTGGGCCCCTTATCTTTGCGCCCTACGTGGGGCGGGATCTGGACACGGGAGCTGGAAGATCTGGATGTCCAGGTGCCGGCTGGGCGCGGCCTGGGGAGGGCATACATCCGCTGTGGCTCCCTGGCGTGTGGGTGTGTGGGGGCGGGCCGGGTTGTTGGCGGTGGGTATTGGTCCGGGGTGGCGGCAGCGTGTGTTGTCCGTCGGTTGGTTCGATCCTTGTCTGCAGGCGGCGGCGGGGGGCCCTTTGTCGGGGGCCCTTGTCCCCTGGTCCCGTGGCCTCCGGTTCCTGATCCGGGCCTCGCCCTGGATAGCCGGTTTACGGCGGAGCCCGTGGGCTCGTCACCTCCAACCCAACCCACCCAAAGCGATCTCTCGGGACCGCATTGCGGCAGGTGGGTGGTCCCCTGGGGGGCTTCCATCTGATACACGTCTTGGGGGTGATCGACCCTGCGTGACGCCTGTGGACTATTGTAATTCGTGGGACCCTGGATGACATATATCTCTTGCTCCATCCATGGTCTGTGTCGATTACTGTTAGGAGATTGACGGGTCCTTACACAAGCTATCAATCACTTGCATTGGGGAAACCTTATTCCGACCTGCATGCTCGCACACACACATAGGTGTGGGGACATTGGTGTGGACGGGCATATCTTAAGCTGAGGTTATCATCATTAGTTAGTTGTTCACAGGAGCTTACCAGAAACATTTGTATTATGTTAATTAATCCATGCTTGTGTGTAGTGAATGTGTAATTCTTAGTTTATTCTACTAGATCCGAACTATTGGTTTGGTTCTGTACAGTTTGTTGTTTTTGTTTTTTATTACTGTTTCTCTGCCGTCCGGCAGAGGTGGAGGACTGGGATGTTTTCTTGTGTTCTTTGTTTGAATCCTTGTCTTGTGTCGTCAGTTCGCGCCTCTGTTGGTCCGGTTTCTTTTCTTCACCTTCTTCCTTTCTCCCTTCTTGTCTCAGTTTAATGTCCATGACGTCAGGAAATTGAACCCACAGTAATCACTAATAAAGATTTTTCATACATATACATCAAGTGGCGTACTACAGCGAAGCTGTAATACTCTGCTTGGCAAAGTAAAACTGTTGGGCTTTTACTTGGTACTCAGACACCAATTCTGAGTAGCATACTGCTAGACAGGACACGTAAAAAAAAAAAAAAAAAAAAAAAATTGTCTGTATAAAATAAAAGACTGCACACTAAAATCACCTATTTTACTCAGTCCCCGTCACTTCCTCACGTCATCTTGTCTGTATATGATTACTTTTAAACTGAACTGCAGGAAATACAGAGAGGAGTGGTAATCAAACACTGAAATAAAAGGCTGTTTGAAGCTGTTCAATAGCAGGAACCTGCACATATTTTACATAGTTTACACAATTTAAAGAACAATACTACTGGACATTGACTACAGAAAAGGACCGGGGGTAGAGGGTTGGGGGGGGCGGTTATGTGGTCCTTTTTATTGTCCACTTATCGTTATCGAGGTGAAATGATCAAAATACCTTGATATTTCTTTTAGCTCGTATCGCCCAGCCCTAGTTCAGAACATCGTTGCCCTCTTAGCTTGGCAGTTTTCAGTTCCTATCTTATCCCATGGACCGGCCATTTTTCAAGGCAGCTTTCAAGCTTTCACCTCAGCTAAATAGCTCTTGGCTAAGCTAACAGCAGGACATCGGTGACAGAGTGGCTGCCTCTCTGCTCGGAGGGATCTGTAACTCAAAATATTCCTTTAACAGAGTTATGAACAAGTCAGGTTACGGACTTATTCCTTTGGTCAGATACGATTTACCTGATCAACGATTACCAGGCTGTTGTGTGTTTTGGAACCGATCACTCCATTGAAAGATGTAAGTTTAAAGCTCTGATTTCTGTCCCGATGCGAGATTAGCACGGGTGAGAGAGACTCAGTTCAGGTAAGTACCCACTTTATTCGGGTTTGGGTGTTCATAACTCCTCCTCTTCTTGTTAAAACTTAGAATGTACTATGTGATTATCACTACTACCAGCTGGAGGTCTGCATTTGGTCCAATAATCACAGCAATGTTACAATAGCTAAAATGGAATGCTTGAGACTAAAGCATGTTAATGTTTTATGGCCTGTTCAGACCGCCCTTTGCTACCAGGTAGCAGGGCAGCTAGATTACGTGCCAAGTCTATGGTACCTATGCAGCTTGTGGGCGTCAAGCTGCGCCAGGCTGCCATGCATCAGCCCCTCAATGCAGCTGCTGCTCGGGCAGTCCTTCAAGGCGTCCATGCAGCCACTGCATGAAGTTGGGAAAATTGAACTTTGGGGCATGAGACGTAGAGCAGCAACCAATCAGCGACTGGATGTCAGCATTAAGGGCGGGGAAGACAGAGGACGAGCTGAACCGCATACTGGAGGTACTTGGGGAGAGGGGATGATGGAGGATGAGGCGTGGGCTGGAGCTACTTGGGGATCGGGAAAGACGAGCCGAGCCGCCGGCTGGAGCCACTTAGGGAGATGGGAGGATGGAGGATGAGTCGTGGGCTGGAGCTGCTCAATGAGGAGGTACTCCGCGGTGAGGTGTCGGCTAGATTGAGCTGGAAGGCTGGGGAATCTGAGACTCAGGAAAAGATCAGACCTTATTTGGTGTAAGATATCCGAGTGCCAGGTAAGCAGTTAAATATGTTCTTTTAACTTTCTTGTAATGTTAGCTAATGCTAGAACCAACCCGGTTAGGGCAACTACGGTTATTAAATATACACTACTACTACTACTTTCCCGGTGGAATAGGAACCTCCGCCCGCTCGCTGATGTACTGACGTGACGCGCCGATGCAGAGTAGTAATGTGCAAACAGCTGGGTTTGAATTTTAAAAGCAGCAACGTTCATTCCTTAGAGCTGTTAGATGCTTGAACGTGCCATTAGAAAAGCCTGGTCAAAATCCAGACAAGCAGTAAATCCAAATGTAAATCTTTAGCAGGCCTTGAAAACTACAGTTTAAACACTCTCAATCCGGTCTCAATACATTTTAAGGAAAACTAGCAAGCAAAAGACTGGTATTGACCAAACACAAATACATGTTCAGAGCAAGATACCAAAAATATTTATAGACTGAAAATATTTTGGATTATACATTTTTATACATTATATGTTTTATACATTATTCTCTTACACTACAGCCCCAAAGAAACAGAGGTACATTAAAGAGAGAAGCCAAATGTACCATCATTTGCGTGAGAGCGAGACCAAAGGCTGGATCTAGTTTTTGTTATCTTTCAGGCAGAAAGCTAGCCTGTTCAGATGCAAAGTCAACTCTCAGTGGTGCAGCTATCTTCAAAGCTTCTGGGATGGTTGCGGTGAGTGCTTATTCCTCTGGGATGTTACTTACACTCACCTCTAAATCTGTTAAATAATAAACACAGAACTTTAAACATTTTCGAAGGTCAAAGCAAATCATAGTTAAAGACTCTTCACTGAGCTTTTTCCTTTTTTAAGATTTGTCGTTTCAACTTCAGTTGATACATATAAGGCTTAAAGAGACATGAAATACCACAAGTGCCTCATGGGCACTGTAATGTAGAACAAATGGCAGTGTGTGTTCACTCGCACTACAATTTGTTAAAAAAGCCTTACAGAAAAATAACACTGTAAAACACACAGCTGGGCTCGCAGTCAGTCGTGTTCATTGCCTCTGTGGATCGTATTGTATGACAACGCCATTCACAAGGCCCAGGATGGTGGGCAGGATGCATCCTTTTGTGGACCTGCCAAAGGATGTCATTGTACTATCACTATCAAATTAGACTGCTCCTGTTTTCTCCTATTGTGGCTCATTGTTGCACCCGCAGATACTCAAGTGCATTAGAGTCATCGCTTGCCACCGACATTATACCAGAGCGACACATGAAAGCATGCAGCCATTAGATTCCATTTTTAGGCAAAGTGTGCAGCCGACGGCTAATGTCTCACTTGTAATCATCATCTGTGTCAGATATGTGTAAAGCAAATGTGCAGTTACCCACTGCGAGCAAAGACTGAAAGTATCCCTTTTTCTGCAATTATGACGAATAGTAAATTCATGTGCTGTACAAACTACATTTAAATGCATATACTTAGGAAAGCTCTCTGATGTAAATAGCACACTTTTCACACAATTCTGGAACTGAAAGCCACTTTGGAGTAACAGAAAATGAGTCAGATTGTCTCCTGAACCTGAGCATAAGATCCACACATAGCTAATCTGATTCCCATGTGGGAAAACTGATTTCACAAGCAAGGACCTGGAAACTAAGTGTTCCCTTTTCACTCACTATAGACCTCTCTGAAAGCCAGGGTGGAGTTGTTAATGGAGGTTAATTAGTTTAGCTTTATACAAAGTAGCATCCCTTTAAAAATCAATTCAGTTACTGTGATTGATTCCAGGAGGTCATCCGTCGCTGTTACCAACTCTACACACAAGCATTAAATGTTGTAGTCACCTTTAAAAATGTGAATACAATTTCAATGTAAAATTTTAAAAACTGCTTTTGCGTTATTTCAAATGTATCATTTGTAATATACATGGAAGTGTTCAAAAGTAATTTTAGGCCAAGGCAGAAATCAGAATCAGGAAAATTCTATGCAATATGTGTGAACGATTTCATAATATTAGAAACTTGCTGTGGTACTTTGCGCAAATATAAGACACTTCTGGCATGGAATAAATAAAATAAAATGGGCATAAAAAGATTAATATATATACGAGTGCAGGTTTTGATCAGTGCAAAAGTCCCAGGGTCATGTGACTGAGAGTGTGAACAATCTTAGGGTTGTTGTTCATGACTGCAACAGCTGAGGGGAAGAAACTGTTTTTATGGTGAAAGGTTCTGGTCCGAATGTACCGGAGCCTCCTGCCTGAGAGGAGCAGGTCAAAAAGTCTGTGTCCAAAGTGAGAAGAGTCAGCTGTGATCAGCCCTGCTCACCCCAGTTTCCTGGAGGTGTATAGGTCCTGTAGAGATGGGAGACTGCAGCCAATCACACACTCAGCAGAGCGCAAAACACGCTGCTGTCAAGCTTGCTTGTATTAATACCACAATGCTGGACTCAACCACTAATGAAAGACCAAAGGCTCCCTAATACCGCCTCCACCTTTTTGGCAAAGTGGCATTTTTTTAACAGACTAAACTGATCGGATTCTGGCTTTTTGTAAATAGCATCTCATTTTCGGTAACACGATCCCCATTTCATGACTAAATGCAAGAGTTGGACAGTATACAGGCCGGTAAATTGACAGGTTTGCTCTAAGCTATATCCTGCTCCACTCTGTCATCACTAGTCAGCAATACACCAAGATGCCCAAACTCGTCAAGTTCAGGCAATTATTGACCCCCTAACCAGAGGGAAACAATGCAGCTTTTTTCTAATTGACAGCCACAGTTTATACTTCTCTAACAGCAAATTGGCACGCAGACATATCGACAGAAAAGTTTTTCGTTTATAGTTTTCCGCTTCTTTCTCTCTGTTCTCCATTGATTTTTCAGCGTTGCAAAGCAATTGTCAACCAGGACAGCAGGAGATGCTAACTTTTCATTACGGCTATGCCTACTATCTCCCTACTATCGCAGCGTCGTTTCTGGGGTTTTTTCTTCAGTCTGTGAATGCATTTCCCCCTCAAGGAGCAATGGACGACAGAGAGTACATTTTGATTGAGCTGTAAAGCTTTTTACTAGAAATGCAGCTCTTTGAATACTCTGAAAATTCATGGAAACAAACACAGCCTTTTTTGTTGTTTTGTTGTTTTCTACACCTCTTTTTGTTCAAAATCGGCAAAAGTCCAGATTAGATAATTGCCCTTTCAATATAAAGCATGTAGTGGCCAAAGGCTACTTATTACAGCAACTAGAGAGCCCCATTCTGGTAAAACAATCTACGGCTGTGGCTGAACTGACCAATCACATGCATATGTTCTCTGTTGATGGAGATGGATAGTTAGAAAATGTACCTCTACTCCTTCCGTCGTAGCGTAAGTGACGGAGAGCCCTTGCATCGACGGATAATGGTACTGCGTCAATCTTCTAAGTCAAAATGAAGTAGTATAAACTAGGCTTTAGACAACATTTTCAGGCTACGATCCCATCCATTGCATGCTGTTATGGCTCAAATTGGACAGCAGAATTAAATCATCTGCTAAAACCAAGATGGGGTTGACTGACACTGTCCTCTTCGTGTCAATGCTACAAATAGGATAGGGGACAAGCGGCCACCCTGACAAAGTTCAATCCACACTAGAAAAACCTTGATTTTGTGCCAATAATGGAGACACATCTTCTGCTAACTCTTGGAAGTGCAAAGAAATGTGTTAATACTAAAACTTTTACAAACAATGTATGCATAGCAACCCTATTTAGAGATCTTGGGCTTTTCAATGTTGTGTTCTTCTTATGTTTCCAAATGGGAAATTTGAATGTCTAACTTCTTAGAACAAATTGATAACATCATTTTATGAATTGAACTGAATAATGATGCTATCTTTCAGTACTTGACTTGTTTTTAAAGTATTATTCTCATTCTAAAGAAATGAATTGTGAAGATGACTTTGTTAGAAGTTATTTTGAAGAGAGAATATTTGTAGATTCAGTCAACTTCATGAAAATAAACATGGAAATCTACTTACAAATAGTCACTATTCTGAGCAAAATAGCAATCTTATAATGATCATCTTATAAAATAATCTTAAAAAGCATGTTTTTATTAAGTCTGATGTGTATTAGCCTTTTCTAGTATTTAATCCACATAAGCGGTGTTGATAGCATGACAGAGTGATTAAAATAACACCCCATGTAGCAGAGGCTGTGGAATAAAAAAACCCAAAAAGAATAATGAGTAAACAAAACGAAACCCCAAGACAAAACAAAAAATCTGCCATTAGGAGCAGAAAGATCCTCAAGTCTTACTGGGAAGCTCACTGTACTGTAAATATGTCCCTCTTGGTGGGAATCAGTGTAAAAGGCAGCTAGCAGCTGGTGCTTAGCGGGGTCCTGCTGGCCCAAGCACACAACCGCCTCAGCTCACTGATGAAGACAGATGGATTGGGCCACAGCCCCAACGCAGGAAACACACCCCCGAGTCTGCAGATTAGAGCCAAGCATCAGATGAAGCTTCGATAGCCCGATAAAGTAGAAACAGGCAGAGCAGGCAGAGAATCGTGTTCGGCATGCATGTGCCTCTTCATGTGAACTTTTGAACCAAGGAATGATATGGAAAAAGGTCAGCTGAAAGGTAATGTTCCAGTAGAGTGGTGCACTGAGGAATGGGAAAGAGCATGTGTTTCTTAAGAGATATATTGAACATTACACAGGGTTTCACAGCTTAAATTGCCTCCTTTTATCTTGCTTATGATTGCTCTCATAGTCACACATTACAAAGTTTCTGTTCACCTTGCTTTGAATGCTAGCTGCTTCTGAAAATGCTTAGCTGTACAAGAGGAGCACATGGGTTTGGCCTCAAGAGTCTTTTTTGTTTTCAGATATGCCTTGCAAAACATACTCTTAATTTACATTTCACAATTTTGCACGACATTGGTCGTTCAGATAAAATGCATCAATGTTTGTTATTAAAACTGTGAAAATGTCCAATGAATGTGAGTACATTTGCAAGGCTATCGGTAATAATGTATATTTGCTTTGAGCAATCATGAGACAGGAGAACAATTTTGTACTTTTGTGGCATAAAACTTCTGTAGGATTTCTCCCCATTCTTTACCCACTCACACAAAACACAACATATTTCAGGATACACTAGAACAATGATCAGAGAGGGAAGTCCTTGGCTCAGGTCATTGTCATATATTGTAGTTTTAACAAAACTGATCCAAATCAGCATCACATTAGCAATTAATTCTCTTTGTTTGTGCTTCACAGCTTCATCAATTTTCACAAACTCTAACCAAACCGTTGTCCTGATAGGCAGGTAAAAGAAGTTGCACACACAAACCTCTACAGTTTTTAACAGCCTGTGCCTTAAAAGAAAAGCAATCTTTTTATTCTACGGCAAAGAATGGAAATCATAAAGTAAAGTACGCATGTAAAGAATTATAAATGAGCCAATTAGAGGCTGGATACTGCATGAACCATTGTTCGGTCTGGGTTATTGCTTAGTAGAGGCATGCTCAAAGATAGTGGAATTGGTTCTGTCTGCAGGCCAGATCTTGGTTTTGACCTAGACTTTAACCTCTTAAATTGATTTGTGTTAAAGGTTGTACTAGAGTAACTGACAGCCCACAGAATCCATTGCCTTCATGTACAGTGTAGACACTTTTCATTACAGCCAGCTTTGCTGCTTCTATTCCCTTTCACCACCAGCTCTGCACAGTTAGCTGATGTTAAGAGTATTTTGCCAAATTATGTCAATATTCCAATCTTCTCCTCTAATTCCCAGCATTATGGGTTTTTTTTAAGAATGGTTGGCTAAATGACTGATGGATAGAGAAAATTAAGAACAGAGACAAAGCTTAACAGACAGATCGACGGACTGATGGAAGAAAAAATGTAAAGGAATGAATCGCAGATGAGCATATCGATGGGTGGGTGCAATTACAATTAGGTAAAAAACAGATAAATTAGATTTTTTTTAAGTATGGATCTCAAACCATGAACCCACAAGAAATAAGCAGATATAGAATTTGAATGAATAAAGGAACATCTGACATATGGATATGTTTCCATATTTAATCTTTATCATGTATAGGGGCTGGATAAACTTAAATTAAACTTCCTACTTTTGAAGAATTTGTAATGACCCAGAAAGCTTACTTCAAGAAATCTCCCCATAGGATGCTTTAAGTTCTTTTTGAATAATGGGACCTTAATACAAAACTCCCGACAAACTGTGCCGGTTCAGCAGACTCATTAAGGCACTAATAGATAATTACAGTTCATTGAAGCATTGGGTCTTTGTAAGCATTTGTTTACTGAATTGCTTACTATTAAAAACAGTACCATTTGACAGCCCAACTGTGAGAGAAAAAAGGTAAGGCATTTCATTTTATATATACAGCCCCTTTTTGTAAAGCACCTCAAGCACAAGTAAGGAAAGATTTCTAACTGGCAAGTTGTTAAGCGTTTAAGATAATGAGAGCAACAGTGGTCCAGGGAGAATAGTTTATTGATTGAAAAAATCCTCTGCTGGATGTTTTACAGTTGGCTCATGTACTCTGAATAGCTATGTACGGAAAGGATAATCCAGACAACAGAACAATAACAAATATTTCAAACACTATTAAAGAGAAATTGTGCATACATATTCAGTCAGCATGAAAAGCAGGAAAACAATCTTTTTGGGCACCATGTGGTCCTGTATATTAGCTGACTTTATGCTGGAAGTTTATGCTTTACCCAAAAAGTTGTTTCCTTCTTAAGTAATAAATCATTCATGGTGATCTGACATGGTGATGTGTTTTGCAGATTTATAGCCGTGAGAGCTATTTTGAATAGTATACAGATAATCGACAGAAATGTGCGCTGCGACACACGATGCTTTATGAAGAAGCGAAAAAGGATCTAATGTATCAACAGGGAGGCTAAAAGGGTTACATAGTATAAAAATCTAAATCTTTTATTTAATTCTTTGTGTTTTCAACCTCTATTACAAGTTAAATAGAAAAATAGATCTGTGATTGGTGTAGTTACCTATGGCCACTGACCTAATCAATAAATAATAATCACCTTCATATACTTTTGTCTTAATTTCTCTATAAAAGTCAACGACTACCCATTTGGGGTTTGCTCTTTTTTCCTATTAAACACAGAAGGTTTACATGGAAAGATTGCATCTAGCAATTAATAACCCTACCCCTAACCCTAGCAGCTGATAAATAAGCAATTAAAGAAAGAGTAAACGAATCTGGAGCCTCGTTTATAAAATTTGTGTTTTACAGTCTTCATATTTTCCGAATTTTAACCTGCAATTGTTTTGAGGTACATTGAGAGACACAGTCAACTAACTTGCGCACTCCTGCGGCGGCTAAACAATCACTATATGGCATAGAACTTGAACCGTGTATCATTTGTGTTTACCTCGACCTTCCTTTTTTATGTCCACTGCTGCAACACTTTGCCACTCTAAGAACTACAGCCACAACTGTAACTAAATAACATTTTGGAAAAGATAAATTTCAAAATTAAAAAGCTCCTTTTCTGTTGGACTTTTGATATTGAGTGCTGAAGCATATTACGTTCTGCTGTAATTTTGTTTGTTTTATTTAGTTTTATTACCATCTTATTGTTGCTACAGGAAGTAATCATATCATTAAAAGATTATATTTATTGACATTTTTTGTTCCATCAATGATGCTGCTACTTTTATTTGGGATTTTAATGTCTTTACTCCTGTTGTCTTGTTCTTATTTCTGACTCTCTTTTACTCTGAAGCCCTTTGGTTGCCTTTTGACTGTGTAAAATTCTACATAGATGAACACTAAATGATAGATGGACTGATGGATAAACAGACGGATGAATGGATGTGTAGTGGAAGAATTATTTCAAGATTAGTTATTTTTTAGGAACTAGTAATAATCAGTAAAAGCATCAGGGAATATTCCAGAATGCTGGAGAATCATAAACATTTGACCTACACTGATATAGTTGAAGGAAACCCTTATCTTGTTTTGACTACAGACCTCTGATATAACATACACACATACAGGCTACAGCAGCAACAGGCACACAAACACAGAGGTGGCATTTTAGAATGGGGGGACCATTTTCTCTTTCCCTTTTAGAGAAATGTGTTAAAAGTCCAACGGAGGCTGAATAATCCTTATCCTTATCTACATCTCGATGGAATTCTGCCATATCGGATGGATGGATATAAAACATTTTTGAACACCTTTACCTCAGTCATAAGATACTCAATTTCAGGCTTAGTGGAATTGTTTTCTCTACGTCACGTTACCATGGTCATCTTGAAATGTCTCAGACAGAACATTCATTAGATACTTTACATTGACCGTTTATGTCAGAATGTGGGTGGGTAGGAGCTGATAGATGATCCAAAATCACCTGAGCACATTTTTAAGAAGGGTGTGATTTATAAAGCGAAAATTGTGCGCAGCTGTGCGTTCTCAGAATTTTATAAATGGCAGGTTTTCTTTGCATGAGTAAACCTTCGCTGCTCAGCTTAAGTATGGTTTTAGTAAAAAAAAAAAAAAATATTCAATGACCTGAGAGAATTCAGCGCATCACCAGTCAGAAATCTCACCACGCTGAGCAGGAAGGGCTCCCTGTGTTTCCTGGCCATGCGACCTGCAGTCTGTGCCACTCCAATATATGCAACCTCGTATCTTGTTCCGTTTCCTTCTCCCCTGCTTTCTCTGAAAGACCTCTACCTTTGCTCTCCTAAATCTTTAAAATGTAAACAGTTGGTGTAGAGGATAAGCGTTCCTTATCAGTCCTTGACACAGCTGTCCAGGAATCTAATCCCAGCCCTGGGAACTTTGCTGCAGCCCCCCACCCCTTCTCCTTCTGCCTCATTCCTGTTTGATCACTGCAAATAAAGGCCACAAAAACTTCAAGAGTTGGGTTATTTAAAACAATACACGTTTGGGCTGTTTTCAAAGCTCTGCTGCAAGGATTCTACACTAGAATCTGTTAGAGAAACACACACACGTTTTGACCTTCAGACCTCAATCATGGTGCCTCCCTGAGCACCACTCCAGCTTCTCTCTCAGTCTCGTAAAGCATCTTTTTGAATCCAATTAAGGTATGCATTCCTTTGCAAATGATTAAATAACACATAAAAATATTAAAACTTGTAAGTTTTGTATAAAAGCAAAGACCCTGGAGTTTCCTGTGCAGAGGAAATCTTCAAACTAGACTAAACATGACAGACACATTTTGTCTTCCAATAGCTAATATTGGCGGATCACCGGGGACTGAGCAACCCTAAAAGGAAACATTCAAGATTTGACTCTGGTTTGGCCTGAACGGGGCACATTTTTTTCAAAAGTAAAAGCAGCATTTCCGTACAAACACCTCAGTCTAAGTATCAAGCAAGTGATGGAGGGATTATGATTTGGGCTTTTGTTGTAACCTCAGTACCTGAGCGTTTAGTCAAACAACACTGATCATTCCGGTATCAAATGTAACCCAGATGAATGCTTTGAACTTAAAAAAACGTACCCAAACAGAGTACAAGACCTCTTGGGCAATGTATGTGGGATACATCAGACCAAAGTGTGAAGCTCTTTCACAAAAAAAACCTACAGCACCTCATTTGATAAACATCAAAACAGGATTAATAGCCCGACAGTTGTGTAATGTATAGACTAATATAAAGATACAGCAGCTTTGGGTGACAGTGCAATGTGTTATGCACAGAGTTCAGCGTCTAGGTCATGATCCTTACATTTCTTTAGCTCCCTGAAGTAGTTTGCATGAACAAAACAAAAAGGTAACAATTCAATTGGCTTTTGCAGTTTGGTAAGATTAATTAACATCAGCAAGCGGGAGCACTCTATTGTCTCCTCCCAAATAATTAATCGCACCTATGGGGTGTCACCTTCTGAACTGATCTACAAATACAGGTGCAGCTTATGTTGATCGTGACCAAACAGTCTTCCAGGAGCAGCGCAAATTAGCGCAGAGAAGCAAACATGCTGACCTGTTAATAACGAGGTGCCTGTAATCTATCAATGACACCCACAGCTTCGTTCTTGCTGAATCAGCACAAGCTGTAGACGCATGAAGCTATTAAGATGTGCTCTTGCGCTCAGATGGAAAAAAAAGAATGTTCTTCAGATCCACTCTGATAAACAGAGCTACAACATTTCGAGTGGATTTTTTGAGCGGCTTGTGTTAGTTGTAATAATCCAGAATTCGCCTTGGTTGATTCAAATTTGTCATAGTATGATATCCATGAGTAAATAAAAAGAGTTAATACTTCTGTGATTTAACAAAAAAGAATCAAAAGGTGGCCTTGTTTTGAATTACTAAACAAAGTTGTCAGCAGCTGTCCAGCTATTTTCAAAGGGATTTATGACGAAAATAGAAATGAGAATGTCTTTGGCCCTGTTAGGGAACAAACTTTTATATCTGTTCTGAATGATCTCATTGTGTCAAGACAGCCATAAAAGCTGTTCAAGGGACATTTCTGTTAGAGTACATTTGGAGGTGGTGTGGGACCATTGTATCTCCAGCCATTTAGCGTTCTGAACACAATCCACACCCCAGACACGCTAAAAGACAAGCCTCTCTACGGAGTTGACTTCCATCAAGCAGCAGCATTTTTCTGGAGAATTTTTTTAAAGGTCTATTCTATAAAAAGTGCTGGCAAAAATCATATCTGAATCAATTTGTTTTTGTGATGTTACAAAATTTGAATAAGTTCCAAACAGTATGGACACATTTATTGTATTTCACCAACTTTAATGTTTTATGGTCAGCTGTTAAAATTTGTTGCATTTTTTGACACAGCAGGCTCAGCCTCATTTGATCTTCATAGTAAATAATTAAAAAATACCAACATATGCATATTTCTCTAAGTACAGTGCTTTAATATGGGAAACTTATGTTACATCTACTTTTGTACGAGTAAAAGAGTATAAATTGTGGTTTTTTGAAGTGCTGTTAAATGTTATAGTGAAATTTTCTTTAATATTATTTTACTATAACTTCAGCTGGAGGGTCAAAGGGAGACTCCTACCTGGGGTGTGGGGAGACATGGGATTCAGAGTAGGGCTAATTCAATAACGATTTAATAACGATAATAATTACTATTACAACTACAAAAGCTCCTATTAAGGCTTACCTGTTTTTTCAAAGGGAAATATCATCTTATATCAGCCTTGAATCAGAAACCTCCTATGTTATAATGCAATGATGAAGAGCCAACATCAAATGGATTGTGTCTTTTCTTCAAAACAACTGAATAAAAGGGGGTATGGATTAAAAATATAAACCTCCGAGTGACGAACACTGCAGGTCCTCACATCATGCTCACTTCAGTTTTCCCGTTCCGACGCAGATTTTCCCCACCGTCTCCCTTTGTTTAGTTTTGCCCTGTCCATGTAGGATAAAAAGTTAAACAGGAGACGAACCTTGGGGGAGCAGATGAGAAAACAGTAGTCACGACTCAAGCTGCATACAATTTGATGACATGACCAGAGAAATCGATAGGAATTCGTTGAGAAACCTCCTCTGAGCTTCTCTGGCAGAACAAAAGAACAATTCGGCTTGCTGTCGAGCTGTAGCGCTAATAGCCCGGGTGAAGTCATCCTCCTGGAGGAATTAAACCATGCGTGCTCAAGCGATGCAAAATCCTTCCCATGGCTTACCCTGTTAACACTCCGTCATCACATTGACAGAGAGAACTCTGGTTGTCTTTTATTTTAATACAATATTAACGATGTGTGAGTAGCTGCCAACAGGATGGAAAACACTTTACAGTAATTCTCTGCTTTTCTTTTCAATTTTTTTCAGCAAGTAATTTTACTCTAACCCTTCCTTAAAGTTCTCCATAACAATATCCCTGACCTGTCTGGAGTGTTCCTTGGATCTCCATGATGAAGTTTGTTCTCCAGACAAACCTCTGATGTCTTTGTAGCGGTTATATTTATACTGCAGGTTATCAGAGAAGCATATGAGAGGTACATTGTAAATCTTAAAGAGCTGCAGAAAACCACAGGTTACGTGGAAAAGCCTTGTGAGAGGATAGCTATTAGTTCTGCTTTTAAATAATTCTGGGTTTTAAACTGTCATAAACTGAAAGTCTTCAATATAAAAAGTCCCAGTTTACCATAAACCATATTGGGGGGACACAGCAAACATGGCGAAAAAGGTTAAATAAAAACAGGGCAGTGGTGGTATTATGCTGTAGGGAGTTCTTTCTTCAGAAGATTAGAGAAGCTGAGGGCTAAATACAGAAAACATGTTAAAGACCACAAAAGTTTGGTGACTGAGCTGGAAGTAGTGTTAGTGCCTATTTCCAGTAACCACTGGCTAGGAAGCTAGGTACGCCAATCCATCACAGGGCTGGTTTTGACATCAAGAGGTTATTTCCAACATGTCTCGAATTGGACCAGGGCTGCCTGGTCCAAAGACGACAGTTTCTAAAGAGCTTTTCTGTGGCTAGCTATCTGCCAAACTGTGAGCTGGTTCTTTACTCAAACACAGCGCTTTCAAGGGCAAAGTGTTTCCAAATCTCACCTGACCTCATGTTTATTCATGTGTGCAGGAGAAGGGTTCTTCACTGCCGAACCAGCCAGGCAGAACTAAGGCGATCACCTAAGAGACGGGAGACAGAAAGCGCCTAACATTTAATTTAATATACATCCTTTAAAAAAAATGAGAACTAGTGACAGCGAGAGGTTGGATAAGACCAAAAGAGTACCTAACAGAGTAACACGGCTGAACTGATACAAGCCTTGATGCAGCTGCCCTCAGGTCCTGTTGGGTGGACTGCTGAATCACAAAAGCTGAGGTAGGGGCAAATAAAAACTCTGTAAACACGACCGCCATTCGCTGACCTTTGGAGGATGAGTCAGTTGTGAGAATAGAAGCATATAAAAATGAGAGCTGTGAACATAGGTGGTTTATTTTCAAATGAAAATCTCTACTCTCATTAGGGGTATGATCACCTTAATTATACTGTAGCTCTTTTATTTAGTACCATCAAAAGGGTTTCAGGACATTCTCAGTTCAATTCAGATTAATTATATAGCACCAATTCACAACACATGTATTCTCAAGGCACTTTACAAGTCATTTCAATTTAATCATACTTTACCTATATTCCAATCAGTTTAATTCTAAGTTGTAATCTTTTAACTCTCAGTCTAATTCTAAATTTTCTAAATCTAAGGAAACCCAGCAGACTGCATCGAGTAGAGACAATGGTGAGAAAAAACTTCCCCGAAACAGGAAACCTCCAGCAGAAACCGCCTCAGTACGAGCAGCCATCTGCCACGACCGACTGGGGGTTCACTAAGAAAAAGCAGATACACAGAAAAATAGAAGATCTGCTGCAAAAAGGAAGCAAAAAGTTAATAACAGGAAAGGTAGAATGGTTAGTTACTGGGAGAATCATCCCAGTCGATGCCCCCCTCCAACAAGGCATCACAGCTAAGCAGAATGCCAGACAAGTTGTAGTTTCTAGTGAGAGAAAATCACTGAGAAAAAAAACATAAAGCTTACAGTTGAAATAATAGCAAGTAATGCAATTGGAGAGTAGTAGAAAAGAAAAGTACAAGAGTGAAGAAAAGTAGTTAGTCCCTCCTCCAACACTCTACATCTATAGCAGCATAACTGCAGAGACCCAGCATGTTAGAATGAGACATGAGAGAGGCAGAGCTTGGGTGATGCATCTGTCTGGACTGCATTCACCCCCCGGTTTGCTTAGGGTCTCGGCTACTACTCCTTCCCTACTCCCCTACTCACCCAACAACTGGCTAACATCACTCTGTTTTCAACTATAAGCTTTTTTCAAAAAGGAAAGTATTATATAGACTTTTTATGGACTAAAACTGAAGACTGGTTCCACACTAGAGCCTGATAAAAGATCTGTCTCTCATTCTACTTTTTGAAATCCGTCTTTAAGTGAAGTGCTCTCCAATGTCTTTATTATTTAGGGCTTCATACTGTATGTAAGGAGGATGGTCTTAAATTCTATTCTGTATTTAACAGGGAGCCAATGAAGGGAAGCTTAAACAGGAAAAATCTGATCTCTCTTTTTTTAATAATGAATAGAAGTCTTACCAAACCCTTTTGGATCAACAGATCAGGTTGAGGACCGGAAAAAAAGATTACAAAGTCAAATATTGTTTTGGCATACTAAAACACAACTGAGACAACTGTAATTGTAGTGACTTGGTGTAACCGGGTGTCTTTAGCACAAGAATGACTGACAGATTGAATGTCACCCTGACCCCAGGCAAGCATTTGATTGGGGTTTCTGGTGTGTCTAAAGCCAGATTTCTGACTATAGAGCTGCCAGTTACCAGAGTCAGCTTCTCAGGAGGTGTGTCGCTGAGCGGGGAAAATCTGCTAGAACACCATACCATACAGGCCTTTATTTATGTAGCACTTTAGAAAAAACAACACGTAGCGGACCAAAGTGCTCAATAGCGAGGACAAAGCTCATCAGAAACAAAAACACAACAGAATGGACCAATACTATAAAACAAAAACAAGGCAAGCAAATGTTAGCAAATTAGTGATTAAAATGCCATTGAATAAAAGTGAGTTTTCAAATGTAATTTAAAAAAACATTTACAGAAGTAGCCTGTCTAATATCTAGAGGAAGTTTATTGTAAAGGCTAAGAGCCACAACAGAAAAGGAACAGTTGTACCACGTTTCACGTTGGAATTCAGAACTGTAAGGAGCAGCTGGTCAGCTGGCCAGGGAGAGCAAAGGTGATGTAAGGGTGAAGAAGCTGGGATAGCTATACAAGTGCCAGACCATTTCCAGAAACACGAGCAGGTTTGGTGGTGAATAATAATTCACTACATTATTTAACTATATTTTGTATTTACATGTTGTCATTTGTGTCTAAAACTGAAATCAATTTCATGATCTGCAACATTTGAGTCTAACAAAAGAGTAAGAACAGAAGAAAAAGTCCACAGCACTGTATGTTCTTCATTCAAATCCATTTTACTGAGAACCAAGCTATGAGTGACATATGTAACTGTACACTAGGCATTTCTTTGTTTTTAAATCAACACTATCATGAACTCCCAATGTTTAATGTGAAACCTAGATTTTAATTTTTTTATGTTAGTATGTTATCTTTTTAGACACACTTCCCACGCTGAGTTGTGGTATACGTCTTTTCATGCTGATAAAATGAAAGGAGCTTTTCAAGGAGCTTTTTTTTTTAACAGCTTTTCAAATCTATTTCCAAATGCAAAGCATAATCCTAACTTTTTTAATGAAACAAATATATTGTAGCAGTTTATGTGAGTACCATTTCAAAAACAAACCGCTCAGTATTTGCTTTATCTGGGGTCTTAAGATTGAATGATGATATAACAAACAATTGGCTTATTTAAAACACAAGGACTGGATACATAAGCTGCAAGATACAAGTTATTCAATTAAATATTGACATTAAAATGTTTAATCAATTAAACATTTTAACTAAAATAAAATATTATACAAAGCATAAATATCAAATTAAATCTCTAAGGATCAAAATAAGTTAAATGAAAACTTAACGTTATCGTTTAATCCTTATGAAATTTCAAGTAACATATAAGTCTAAAATGAATTACTGAAGCTGAACAAAAAGTTGGAGTGACAAGACCATTTATAATTTGCTTTAAGAACATTACTACTGTCACCTGCCCCTACAAACTGTAACCTGCTTTTGTATTTACAACTATTTATCCATCCGTTTTCTAAATCGCGTAATCCTCAAGGGGTCGTGGGGGGGTGCTGGTGCCTACCTATAGGCAACAGGCGAGAGATGGGGTACACCCTGGACAGGTCACCAGTCCATCACAGGGCAACACAGAGACAGACAGAACAAACAACCATGCACACACACACTCACTTCTCAGGACAATTTAGAGAGACCAATTAACCTGACAGTCATGTTTTTGGACTGTGGGAGGAAGCCAGAGAACCCGGAGGGAACCTACAAATGCACGGGGAGAACATGCAAACTCCATGCAGAAAGACCTGGGCCACGATACGAACCCACAACCAGTGCTGACCACTGGTATATAACCACTGGAATTGATAGTTTCTTTAAACTGCCGTGTTTCCTAGAAATGGACATAGCTATTTTGGTGTGTTTGAGAACACACCGTGACTCAGGATTTGGGACTTCGTCTACGTCTTGCAATCGAAGGGTTGCCCGTTCGAGCCCTGCCTCTGACTGTCTCGGTCATTATGTCGTTGTGTTCTTGGGCAAGACATTTCACCCATTGCCTACTGGTTGTGGCCCCAGAGTCCAGCAGCCTCCCTTTTGTCAGCCCCAGGGATGGGGGCTGAATGTAGTGTAACACACTTTGGGGTCCATAGGGACTTATTAAAGTGCTATACAAATATTGGCCATTTACTATTTTTACCGTTTTAACACCTGAACAAGCCAAATCTCTTCTGTTTTATGGTCGAGGTAAGGGCATCAGATGGCTCAGCAGTAGATTAGGTACACCATATCCAAATTGACATTTGTACACACAGCTGTTCCGTTTTGTCCTGGGTATTTTGCTGAAAGTCTTCCTTTTCTCTCTGTGCCCTACTGTATGTCCAGTTACTGATGACCAAAGGCCAGTAGTGGCAAGAAAAACCCACTTTTTTTTAAAGAGTCAAGATGAGACTCAAAAACCAAAGAGGAAAGCAAAAACTGACAAGCATAGTGGGGGCAGTATCATACTGTGTGGCTTAGCAGTTGTTCTGGGAAATTGCACAAAGTGAATTAAATAAATGAAAAATTTATAATTTTCTCCAATTTCTTCAACTTCACCTTGGATTAACAAGTAAGCGGTTAGACTTGGACACATTTTCGTGTACCAACAGGATTATAAACCCAAACTCACTTCAAGACAAGTTTAGTATGAATTTATGCCTAAAAACAGGTATATGCTACAAGACTTAAGTAATCAACTAATAAGCCAGACATATACCAAAGTCTTCTGATTTCAATAAAAGCATGTGACCTGGATGTAGTTTGCTAAATAGCATCTAATCAAATATTAGTCAGCTGTCCTTATTTGAGCCTGGATTAATGTTTTTGAACCTCAGAGAAAAAACAATTGGTTTTGAAATGAGAATGGGGAATTTTTTTTTTCTTTTGTTGAATAGTCACTTAACCCCCCCCCAAAAAAAGTCAAAACAAATAATTAAAAACCCATATTTTCCAGCATTCATGCCCATGATGGGTGCATTGTGAGCTATTCCTTTCATGTTTTAACAACAATAAAACAATTCAGTCATATTAATCTGCTGTCTATTATGAGCTAGGCTCTTTTTGGAAACAAAGAAAAGGAAAAAAAAAATCGATATATTAGCATCTGAGTTCTTTACATGCAGGCAAAAATCTATTTTGAAACGGGCCCCATGTTTACATCAATAATTTGCTTTGATTGTTTTCCGAACTGTACCTGTACCGTCTACTTCAATTGAGATACTGACTACTCATAACCAGACCCTTCTTTTTTGAAGAATAAAAAACTCCTTCAAATACCCAGAGCGAACCTTATTTGTTGAATTATCTTAGCCACAAAATGTAACACTGTAAATGTTTTCTACAGTCAACTACAGAAGTGACTTCTCAGAGGGTGAACTTGGCAGCACACTATCTTTCAGACGTTAGGAAAAGAAAATCTTGCATATTTATATGCAAGGGTATTTACAGTGCTTTTTTTCCACTGTCTCTCATCTCTTTTTGTTTTGCGCTCTTTTGTATTCAAAGCATTCGAAACCAGCAGTCAACTTCTCATTCAGCCGAGGTGACAGTCTTTGAATGAGGGCGCAAACCCACACCCCCCCCCCCCCCCAAAAAAAAAAAAAAAATTAAATTAAACTTCACTCATCTTGCCATTAAACATATGCTGAAATGCTTGAGGCTTCCAGTTGAAAATCCAACCCCCCTCAACCCACCCCACTACAACCTGGCACACACAACAAAGCCGATACAGGAGTGGAGCGTGGAGATAAAACACGGCATCTATTCTTGCGAGCTTCTCTTTGAAACTCCCCTTCGGTGTTGCCTCTGAGATGGAGGCTCTTTGCTCCCTGCAGAGCTACTCCGGCTTTGCCTCTCCCAGGAGAGATTTGCAGAGCGAGACAAACACCTTGAGTTTCTCCCCGGCTGTGTGTTCTCCTAAATATGCTGCAGGCAACTTTAAATTGATACTGTGCATTACCTTTCCCTTGATAATTATACATCATCACCCATGAACGCCTTTAGCAGAAAATGGTTAATACTTGTATAATAAACAGCTGTAAAGTACCACACGCTTGCTAATGAAGGTTGCATCTATTTAAAAAAAACAAAAAACTGTGCTGAATATGTTCAGTTACAGAGAGCTCTGCCGGGTCATGTTCTTTACTGTTCCTTGCAAAAGTGTTCATACCACAAACTTTTTCACACACCTATAGCTATATGCCTTGATCAAAGTGTCTGGCAATCTGTTGTTTAGTTGATTTATTTTCCTGGAATCCGTGCATAAAGTTGAAAGCATCTGCTCAACACCTAGTCAGTGAATATTAATCTGTAAAAAATGACAGACAGCCTCAGATTTTTTCATACCATTGTAATAAACCTGTTAATACCGGAAAAATAAATAAATCTCATTATTAAGTTTATTTAAGCTAAGGTGCTATTTGTTTTTATGACTTTTTTATATTTAGGCTACTGTTGCACTAAAGTCCAAAAGTGAATAATTAATCTTATTAACTTGATTGTTTAAGCTACCGCACAGAAGTGCTCTCTTCAACAGCATTGTTAAATGTTAAAATGAAGTGAATAAAAAAAGGAACATCCTAGATCGGTTTTTTTATTCTTTTTTTAATGTATTACCTATAGAGGTATTGGATCGGGAATCGGTATCGGCAGATACTCAAAATTAACTGACTGGGACTCCAGGGCAAAAGAACCTGATCGGGACATCCCTAATTTTAAAGGGCCTATATCATGCAAAATCAAGTTTTTGGAGTTTTCAACCATCTGGTAATGCAATTTTCTCATAAAAACCCCAACAGAGTGGTTTTTGGCTTAATTCACGCAAGTCTGTATAATCCTCCTCAATTCTGCTGTCTGAGCAGCTGCCCCTCCCTCTCCTAGAAATCGACTGAGTTTTTAACTAGTGACATCACTAGTTGAAAACAAGGGGGTGCTAAAGGTTTTGGCCCCGCTCCTGCATGCAGAGCGGCTTACCTCTGATTTTTAAAGACACCCTCCTCCTTCTCACAGTTCATGGCAGCTTCGGTTTTTAGCAGCTTAAAACACTTTTTTTGCTGGATTTTCTACTTTCTCTGTGAAAACGCTTGTTTGCTTGCATGGATTACATGATTTTATTCTACATTCCTAAAGAACAGCAGCTGGATCAAAGAACAAAGATGCCTGATGGACAGGGAAGTAAGTTGCTACATCCTAATGTGGGTTAGCCATTTATCAAGCTGCTTATGTGATCTTATAAGAGCATTGTGTGGTTAATTAATTGATCTGTAGCATCTCAGAATGTTCAGTAAAAGGGTGCAAACAACACCCACGCCCACCCACACCCACTTTTTTATATACTGGGCTGGAAAGATTTGCTTAGTCGATGCAGCTGTGTTGGTTTGGGCTCTGTCTAAAGCCTGAAGTTTTAACAACTGAGATAGGCTTTAATGACTCAGCTTTTTACAACAACAAAAAATAAACCAAACGTCTGAGTCCTTAATATAACATAGTTTCATTGTGGTGCGTTGTGATTTTCAAATTCTTCTGGGGAATACTGTTTGTGATGAAGCTTAGCATCGTTACTTTCAGTGTGATCTCCTCCCGGCTCTGAAGCACAGCAGAGAGGGGGAGCTGAACGTAGCGGGGGTTGCAGGAGGCGGGTTTATAGAGAAACGAGCCGTTTCTTTTCATGATCTAACATTAACTACAGGACACAAGTTACATTTCAAGACAAATTGATACTGTATAACACCAATGGTAACATTTTATCATATATATGTATAGCCCAGAAGTTGAAAGCTGTAAAATAGCATGATACAGCCCCTTAAATGGTAAACTGTATGGCTGACCAAAACATAGAAGTGCTTGATTAGAAAGTGGAAGGAAATTGACAAGATTGCAGTGGCATTTAATGTCCCTAAAAATGCATTGTAGAACCAATTTTCACTGTAAGTACAGCTTGAAATCTTTTGAGGCATCTCCCTACTTGCTTTCTACATCCAGAGATTACATTTTTTGCCCATTCTTATTTGCAAAAAAAGCTCACAATTATTTCAATTTAATGAAGGATATCTGCAAACATCAGTTTTTGAGATTAGCCAAAAATTCTCAATTACACTGAAAAAAACAGATGTGTCAAAAATGACATGTCCTGAGTGAGATCACTTTCACCATGTCAATCAATTGAATGGAAAATTACACAATTACTTTGTGCTAAAATCTACACATGTATAGTCCCTGATCACACTCAGGACATGTGTTATTTTTGACACGTCTGTTTTTGCAGTGTAGATTTAATATTGAAGTATAACTGGGGCATCCTGACCCATATGTATATGTATGTATCTAACCATATCTAACCTCAGTCATTCTATCAGATCTCTGGTTGTGTGTTTAAGGTTGATGTATTACAAGAACTTGAACCTCTTCCCTTTTGTCTTGCTGCCATTAAAATTTATTGTTCCAGAATTAATCTGTATTTAGCTTCATTCATCTTCTCATTAACACCCGATTCACACCGATTGTGAAACAGACTCCATACAGCCTCGGCACAGATGAAAAAACCTTGAGTCCAATGAGAGCATTCTTACAGGCTGCGGTGCAATATGGATCCGGATGCAAAGCTCTGGAAAAATTCCACATGAAGTGTATTTTTTCCAGTTGCAATATGAGTTTGAGTTGAGAAAGGAAGTGAGAAGTGCGCCAGTGCATCCACCTCTAAAATATAGCCTGTGGCGCAGTGGTTAGCACTGTTGCCTTGCACCAAGAAGGTTGTGGGTTAATTTCCCGGCCTTTCTGCATGTTCTCCACATGCCTGCATGGGTTCCCTCCAAGTACTCCAGCTTCCTCCCACAGTCCAAAAACATGACTGTCAGGTTAATTGATCACCTTAGTGTGTGTGTGCATGGTTGTTTGTCCTGTGATGGACTGTTGACCTGTCCAGGGTGTACCCCACCTCTTGCCCGTTGACAGCTGGAGATAGGCATAAGTGGTTCAGAAAATGGATGGATATCAGTTCATATTATATGATAGTTTATGTTATTGGTACAAGTATATCTTGAAATTTATTATGTGAAATTTTGTCAGTGTTTTGCAAACTATTGCTTAATGTTGATAGCTTTAACTCTAGAACCACAGTTTGTGTGAATGGCAGTCCGTAGCCGGACCACATCCAGTCCAAACTCTGAGTAATTCAGGCGTAACTCTGACCAGCTTTCCCTTCCCTGCTGAAGAAAAGCATTTCCACCGCACAAAGCTGCCACTTCCAGTTTTCACCACGGAAATGGGGTGTTCAGTTTGATGTGCAGTGTTAATGTTTTTTCTAAAACGTCTTGCATGTTGTTCAAAAAAGTTACATTTGACAAGAGCACCTTCTACCACACATTTGCTGTGTCCCCTGCATGGCTTGTGACAAACTGCAAACGAGATTTAAACAAAAGGTATTCCTTCTGCCAAGACTTTAATTAAATCCAGATTTAATGTTTGCAATAGCTGTCCTGTCAACATATTTCCCCACCTAAGCTGTGGATTTACAAAGGTCCTCCAGATTTACCATTGGTCTCAGCAGCGCTTCAGCCAAACAGCTTAGGTAGGTAGCCATGCTCTTATGCTTTGTGTTTGTGCTTTGTGAGGTGTTCAAACCTTGAGAAATTTGCTGTCAACGAAATGCGTTTGCACAGCATGAAGCATCCAGCAGAACACGGGTTTTATAGTAATGTGCATTGTTAGTTTTTGTTCTTAATTTGTAAAAGGAAAGAGTTTGTGTTGGGGTATCAGATAAAATTCCCAAAAAAACATATAGGAGTTTGTTGTAACCTAACAAAATCTTTAGCAAGTAACTGTCCACTGTTTTCGTAATCCTGGTTTTCAAGTAAGGAAGCAATCTCTGGAAAAGAAAAAGGTCAGTGTCCGCAATCAGCAGATTCCTATTCAACTTTCTTCACCCTTTTCACCAAAAAGCACATTTGTTTGCCGCCATTTTAAACCAAAGCGGCTCTTTCCTCGATAATGGCAAACCAGCAATTCTCTCAGACTCGCTCAATAGCAGAAGCCCGCCTTGGCCCGTACTCCACAGAACGCGCCCCGTGCTGCAATGAGACCTGGCGATTAGAAAGGAATTAATTCCTGACATAATAATTGCTGTCAAATTAGAGCCAACCAGCAACAATTATGATGAGTGCTGACAGGTGAAGTGTGCGCATCTTCACCAAACACACACATACAACTAGTGTTTACAGTCAGGAGAGAAATTTGCAATTGTTCAAGGTCCCCCGGTCAAGCGGCACAGTTCCATCAACACACAATTGTGCTGATTATACAGCAGGAGTCATTGCAGCCAAGGTGCTGGGATAATTAGATGCTTTGTGATAAACACACTCCCTAGTGTAAACGTGTCTTCTGTTAGCACACACCACTAACTCCTTTATGGTCTCTAAACCGCACGGAGTCGAACAAAGATTCTTACCTGCCAGACCTAACAACATAGTTTTGTTATTGACTTGTGTTTATCGAACAAAACAGACTATACATCTGAATCTTAGATGATTATTTTTAACACCTAGGATCTTTGTAATGTTAAAATAGCTTAAATAGGAGGGGGAAAAAGTAGAGACCCCAATGTGCAGGTGTTGTACTGTGTACCAAGACACCCTGTTTAACCTATACAAACAGCTTTTTCATAAACGAAGGGCTTTGAGGCTTTCTGTTGTTTGCTTGTGAAATTGGTTTTCTTAGACAGAGCCTGAGCATAGGTTCCCAACTGGAGTCTGTGCCCCGTAAAGATCATAGCGGATACGTGAGGTTGCACATGGTTAAAATGTACCACATTTTGACAAAGAACACGCTGAAAAAATGTTCTTGATGGGCAAATGAATGAGTAGGACCCCAACTATAGGAAGCAGTCTAATTGGATTCCTAGTTATGGCCAAAACTTTTGGGAATGAAATACAGTCAATATTGGTTTTCACAGTTTGCTGCTTCAGTTTTTACAATAGCAAATTTACATACTCAAGAATGTTTTGAAGAGTGATGAGATGAAATGGGAATTATTTGCCAATAAAAAGAACTTCTTCTGTATTCATCTATCCCAGAAAAGGACATTCTGAGATCATTTCACTAACCTTCTTGGTAACACAGGTCAGAATGTTGATGTACACAAGGTTGTAGAGCATTATGTCATGGTGACTGAGTTAGAATAGCAGACTGGATGAGTTAAAGGGGATGTTAGTTTTATTTTTAACCTGGACCTCTTTTTTTTAGCATTTATTATGTTTATTTACTCACCCGGACAAATTGGAGCCACTTCGGGTCCTTCAGAAGAGATTTATATTTCCAGTCGTGACCAGCGTATATCCATAAAATGGGAGTCGTAGGGGAAGCAAAGTGGAATAAGGAATTATCTGCCCCAAAATTCCTTTATTTACCCAATGTTATGTTATGAATAGTAAGCACTACTCCCCTCTGAGTTCATAGCGTCCCGGAAGTGCTTCTCTATTCTCTTCTGGGGTGTTTTAGAGGCTAAAGGCCAGTTTATTCTTCTCCGTTTTGACGGGGAAGACAGACTGATGCAACCCCATTATCCATCGACGCAAGGGCTCTCCGTCACCTACGCAGGATAGAGTCTAGCCCCATTTTTAACTATCTGTCTCTGTCAATGGATAGCATATGCCTTTTGATAGGTCAGCTCAGCAACAGCCAGAGATCGCTTCACTAAAACGGGGCTCTATGGTCACTGTAATCAGTAGTTAATGCAGCGTTTTTGGCACTTTATGCTTTATATTAAATTGATAATTTATCTAACCTGGTCTTTTGTCGATTTTGAACAGAAGGAGGGGTAGGAAAACAACAAAAAGGCTGCTGGGTTTTGTTTGTGTGTTTTTAGAGTATTCTATGTGCCGCACTTCTAGTAAAAAGCTTTTTAGCTTAATAAAAAACTTACTTTCTACCGTCCATTCGTCCTTGAGGGGCAAAAATCTTCACAGGCTGAAGGAAAAAACGGAAACTATGCTACAATAGTAGGCAGAAGCCAACATGAAAAATTTAGCACCCCCTGCTGTCCTGGTCGAGAATTACTTTGTAACAGAAAAATCAATAGAGAGTGGAGAGAAAGAAACGGAGAGCCATAAACGAGAAACGTCTCCCTCGGAGTGCAAATTTGCTGTTGGAGAAGTATGAACTAGGCTTTATAATCATACTACACTAACACGTGATATCAATTACGTCCCAGTTGTAGCCCGAGCAGGGCTTTCACTCTGTGCTCTACGGAGGTCGGTTAGACAGAACTTGCTACTTCAAACATCAACATGGATTGCGTTTGTGTGTTACCAAATTACACAAACTGAATGAGCAATTGGACTAAGTTCAGCTTCCACAGGTTTCCTTTTCAGCAACCTACCCAGACTACAGCTGCAATGGCGGGTGGCTGCAATTGAATGTGCCAGTTAGTGTAAGTTGGAATTGGTTAAATTAAGAGCCTGTAAAAAAAACCAAAAAAAAAAACCAGAAGCTTACACTGTAGCACCTCAGAGACATTCCGAACCCGCAGGGAAATATCACGAACTATTCATAACAAAACATGCAGCACTTCGCCTGCCCTCACGACTCCCATTATATTCATATACACTGATTGCGACAGGATGTCAAATTCTTCCGAAGGATTCCAAGTGGCTCCAAGCTTGTCTGGGTGAGTAAATGAATTAATTAATGCTACAAATATGGTCCGTGTTGAAAAAAGCCCATACAATTTCCCTTTAAATGGAGGGTGATACTTGAAATCATTGCTCTTCATGTTAACCATGGTTATCTGAAGGGGAAAATGTGCAACCATCATTGTGTTTCATAAAAAGGCATGGCTATTGTTGCCACTAAGGTTCCACCTAAATCAACCATTTATCGGATTATCAAGAACTTCAAGAAAAGAGGTTCAGTTGTTGTGAAGAAAGCTTCAGTGTGCTCAAGAAACTCCAAGAGCCAGGGCCGTCTCCTACAGTTGATTCCACTTTTTCAGGGTGCCAGCAGCGCACAGCTTGCTCAGGAATGGCAGCAGGCAGTTTTGAGTGAATCTGCATGCACAGTTAGGCTAAGACTTTTGGAGGATGACCTGGTTTAAGCGACCAAAGGCAGCAACGAAGACAATTATCTGCACAAACACATTAGGAACAGACTTATTTTCTGCAAAAAGTACAGCAAGTAAATGGCTGTGGACTGGGGTTAAGTAATTTTATCTGATGTTTGGGGGAATCTTGAAAAAGGATTGTCGAGAGAAGAAAAGGTGAGCGCTACCATCAGTCCTATCTCATTCAAACAATAAAACACCCTGAGACCATTCATGTGAGAGACTGCTTTTCATTCATGTGAGTGGGCTCACTTACAATGTTTGTCAAAAAACAAAGCAATGAAGAAAGAATGGTACCTCCATTCTGGTAGCTAAAATGGTACCTAAAATGTCTTCTGACTGCAGCTTCTTCCAATCATCCAAGAAGAGTTTGAAGAGCAATGCCCTTTCCAGCATGATGGAGGAAACGCCATAACATAAAAAGTGATAACTAAGTAGCTCAAAGAACAAAATATTGACATATCGGATCCATGGCAGGAAACTGCCCAGACCTTAATCCACTCAGAACTTGTGATGCATCCTCAAGAGTCTGACAAACAAAAACCCACACATTATTACAAATTCAAAGCATCGGTCAAGAAAGTATGCGTTGCTGTGAGTCAGGATTTGGTCCAGAAGTTAATTGACAGCATGCAACAGCAAATTTGCAAAAGGCTCCAAAGAAAAAAAGAAAAGAAAAAAAAACGGCCAACGCTGTAGATATTTGACTCTGCATTAACTCGATCTAATTATTCAAAGTTACTGAAACATACAAAATGCTTGTAATTATACTTCAATATATCTTAAAAATAAAAATGAAGTGAATAGATAAAAAATTTTCAAGGGAACATTGGACCTCATTTATTTCTTGGTCAAAATGATCATTTTGTGCAGGACATATATGTGGTGGTAACTGAATAGTAGCTGAATTGGTGAGTGAATGAAAACTTTAATGTCGTATTTTGAATTGCTTTAGTTTTTAAACATATTTGTTCTACCTCTTTTATTATTAATTTAAATAACTTACAGATTTTTAGAAGCTCCGCTTCCTCCGCCCTATCCATCTTGGTTGTTGTGTCACTCTGTGTGACGTCCCCAAATCATTTCCAATTCAATGCATGGGATTTGTCTGGTTCTTTATACTCAACTCATCTTCTCCCTCATGTCCCTCATCACCTTGGATTACCATACAGCCCTTAAGAATTTTCCTGTTGTGCTTCTATATCCACCTCAATATGTCAATGGCCTTCTCCGTTTCTGCCTTGTTAGACTCCAGCAGTTCAGCTTCTTTTTTTCTCACGTCAGACTTCAGAGAGAAAAGGAATAAATAAGTCACCCCTCTATATTTCTGTAAGACTTGACCAAAAGTTTCAAAATCTGTGACACACTACTGTGACACACTACACTCATAATGATGTTCAACTTAACTGGGTATCCTGCTGCATAACTGCAATGTTTCCTTCCCGTAGTCTCTTCGCTTAACCATATTAGCATTCAGATTCTTATAGCTCAAACTCTTAAATGTTATTAGATTCCTGTAGGACAAGACTTTTTCCCTGTAGACTTTTGCAAGTTTGACCATGTGGAAATAATCACAGGCCATTCTGACTAGGTATTTTAAAGATCCTGAATGGAAGATGGAACAGAGTTGGATCAGATAGCTGGAACAAGCCAGAAAAAGTGAGCCACCATTTTGTCCTGTGCAGTTTATGAAATGATACGGTTTTGAAGGCTGTCAAATGGAGATAGGAACTCATCCAACACTTCTAAACAGAAAAAAAATCCAATTTATGGTGGTATGACTTGCACAAGAAACGTACAAAGATCGTTACAGCGGCAAAAGCCATGCCAGCCTATCAAATCTCATTTTACCAAAGGAATCATATTTTCAGTCTTAAGGATGCAGGGATGAAACCTGAAAATAAGATAGCTCAACACCTGACTACCCACCTCTCCATTATCCTAAAACTTTTTTTTTTCCATTTGTAGAAATTTAGTTCGAACTCACTTGAAAATCCAGATGTATTTCAGAATATCAATGAAGCTATGCAGGTTAAATTATAATTTAAAAAGATTATAAAAAATATTAAAAACAAAAAAAAAAAAAGTCATTTTAGTTAAGTATCTGGTGTTTTTTATACCTATATTGAAGGATACCTTCATCTTCCTTTAAGAAATCAAAAGACTCATATTTGTGTTACAAACAGATTTCTCAAAATGTATGGGTTATTAACATGAGACTATTTCCCCTAAACAGAAAATATAAATAAGAACAGCTCTCGCTCAGAATTTCTCTGCATCTTATCTGGTAAAGATAAAAGCCTTAAATGATTTCATGTTTTATTGCAGTAATATAATTTCACACTACAAAGAAAAGGCTGCAGTTCTTCGACGGTGAGCTTTCGAGATTTATTTTTTATCTTCCCAACTGCAATGCTCACAATGCATGGTGACAAGATACACTTTGGTCCTCTCCAGGCATATTTGTCACAGTTCCAGTTTAAAGGGACTATATCATGCGAAGTCGAGTTTTGGAGTTTTCATCCATCTGGTAATGCAATTTTCTCATAAAAAACACCCCACCAGAGTGGTTTTTGGCTTACTTCACGTATGTCTGAGTAATCCCCCTGAATTCTGCTCTCTGAGCAGCTGCCCCTCCCTCTCCTAGAAAACGACTGAGTGTTCAACTAGTGACTAGTAACTTTTTAGTTATGGGGTCTTGTCACCATGTCCGTACTTATGAAGATTAATACCATTCTATTGTGATTACATTTTCTCCCGTCTTTCCTATTTCGAAGATTGTCACATTATATTTATAACTCGGGAAATATCGAAGGATACAAAGTACTTCTCTAAATCTTGCATGCTGAAGTTGATTAAAAATATTTTCTATGCATGGGACAGAAGAATTGATTTCTTTTAAAGGTTTTACACAACTTTACATGCTTGGTTTTATATAAATGATCCATAGATTTAGGTAGCAGAGTAAATACAATGATGGTTCAAATTAATTTTAGATATACAATCCCTCAAAGATAATTCCTGTGCAAAGGTAACAAATCCAGGATATAAAACATATTTCAGACACTCAATCTTTATTCCATAGGACAGTTTATTGAACTTGTAAATGAGTTAGAGTCATTGTGCATGACCTCAGTTTCTCTACACTCACAAAACAATAAAAGTTTGAACATTTATAATAATTCTGCTGCTTCAACATTACATTCAAAGCTGTAAATTGTTATAGCTACATCTTGTTAAAAACACAGTATTTACATTAATTGTAAAACACAAATTTCATATTTGGCATACTTAAATTGATCTCTTCATAATTTACATGTTCTCAAGTACTGATTAATTTGAATATTTAATCTCAAAAATTCACAACATATAATAAAAAAAAAAAAAATTAAAATACAAACAATACTAAAGCTACCCATTCCCGACCCACATCCCAAAGTTAATTCGCTGAATGTTTATGCAGAAGTTCCGTCTAATTTACAAAGCAGTGTGAAATGTGCCTGTCAGAGGACATCTATGCACCGCAGCAGCGGTTGAACAGAGCAACTACTCATCATGCAGTCTACTCGCGTCCATGTTTTTAATTAAATAGAAAGCAAATCTCAACTGTACAAATATTTGATTTTGATTTGTTTGACGATATTACTCCCGCACATCAATCCTCTTATTTTCATTTAAGGTCACTGTTGATTGCAAATCTACAACTTCATCACACCGTTACCTTGAAAGAGTTCATAATTTATTTATTTTTGTGCTTGTCTAGATTCACAACTGGTCAGGGCAAAGTAGGGATAAATTTTGATTTTTAAAGAAGTTATATATATATAAAAAAACAATTTTCAAGCATTCTGAGCTGTTTCAGATTTGAGGTAAAAAATAAAAAGAATAGGACTTTTATTCAGTTTCCTTTGGCACAATAACTACCAAACCCTCCACACTCAAATATGTGTTATCATGTACATGTCATGCAGAAAGATTAGGGTGTGTTCACATAAACAGCAATAAACCTATGTCAGCAAACTGAGAGCATGCAATTTGGTCCAAACGTCATGACTTCACTGAGTTTAAAGAAAGGACAGTGTGTTGGTTTGTAAAGTGGCAGGTAAGATAGATTTCAAAAGAGCATCAGATCTGTTATTATGCCACAGATCATTCAGGAACACTGTCAAAAAAAGAAAAAGACCAAATATGGCCACACTTAGACATGGGCCGGTTACCGCAATCAAGGCATCTCAAATCTGCTTCAATTTTTCACTATACCTTTCCTGTAGTCGAGGTACAAGGCCTTTTATTGATTCCTTAAATTTAGGTTTTGTAAATATGGTAATATTTTTACTCAATACCATCATAATCTCATACTAGCCAACGTCTAGTCAACTTTTCTACGAACTGTAACATGAGCCACAAATGCAGCCTTCGACACAATTCTAAATTGAAATTTATGTAAAGCATAAGCTCTTTAAAAAAAACAAATATTCAACACCCTCAGTTGTACGGATATAACAATGAGAACACACCCTTGTCTTCTACACTTCACTGAAATGCATACTTGAGGCCTTTAGCACCTTTTTTTTTCGCCAAACAGTATACAAATATACTGTGTTATTTCAAAAAAATTAACAAATAATTAAAAAACGTGCAAGACTCACAGATAAAAGACTCTGTTTTCAATACTTAAGGCAAAAAAACTCATGTATACCAATATACATACATCTGAATTTATTTCTATCAAAATTGTGTGGGGTTTTTTCGAATGTTTAGGTAAACATTATGACTGGCCCTGGATGTGGAGAGACCAGTGTGGAATGACCATGTCTGAGTCAATGCCTCTTATAAATATGGAAGGGAACCCTTTTTATCAGCTAGTTTTACCTGTTTGCTAGTTTCCTACTGCCTGTTAAACGGTAAGCCTGCCTCTTTTATTGGAGCCCAGGGAATGCCAAACTGAGAACCACATAAAAAGTGAGTGCCAACTAGAAAAGTGCAAAATACGCCAGTGTGTTTTATTATTTCACCTAAACAGACGCCTATAGCTGGGACACCTTCCTGGGCAGAGGTCTCGGTCTGGGCACCCGAGGGTCAGCACTACCATCTAGCTTCATGCTGCCCGTGCGTATCTGGTGAGGTTTGGGCGGCAGGGCCGGGGGGTCCATCTGCGGCGGGATGGAGAGGCTGTGGGGAAGCGGCACGGGCCGGCGGGGGTTGTTTCTCTCGTACACGCTGTAGGGCGGCGGGGTCTTATTCTCGCGGCGGATTGGCTCGTCTGAGCTGCTGGAGACGGAGTTCGGCAGCGGTGCGGGCGGGGGTAGTGGGTGGGGTGTGTGGTCGCCGGCAGGCAGCTCGGTGCCCGAGGCTTCAGAGACACTGCACCGGCTCAGAGAAGAGATGCCGCTGCTGTAGCTGCCAGACAGCACGGGTGAGTTGGAGACCAGACTGGTAGACTGGCACTCAGTGGGAGAAGGAGTGAAAGGCGGCATGGTTGTCTGTGGAGGGAAAAGAATGCACAGTATATCAACTATCTGTATGGTTTGTATTTATAAATCAAAATCCATCATGAACACCATTGGTTTGCGACAAACAGCAATTTGCAGACTGCTTTAGCAAGTAAAGCATTTTAAGACATGTTCTTGAACCTCCATGTTTTTTGGCCATATGAAAAACAAATGAAATATTCAATTATTTCTATTACTTCTGTTTTTTGTGTTTCTTACCCAACAAGATATTTGACATAATTCATCTGGATAGTTGGTGAATACCTTTATGTCTAAACCTACAAAAACAGTAAAGTTGTTACTTGTGCAGTTTAAGATAAACACATGGACTTTGACCAGAAAAAGCATTACAGATTTTAACAATCTTTTGAACTGAAAAGAAAAAGAAAACTTCTGAAAAAAGGTCTAAAATTTAAATGTAATATAATAAAATGCAAATGTTTTCATTAGTATAAGAACTAGGGATGCAAGGATACCACTTTTGTTAAAAACGATACGATACAGATACTTGGATCTGAGTACTTGCTGATATGGAGTATAAATGCTGATACTTTTACCAAAAAAGATTACAATGAATTGGAAGACAGGTTTTATTTTCTTTACTGCCTGATACAACAGATGATGGCCATAATAATTCATAATATTAATTATTTGATTGTAATAATTTCCTGAATAAAACAGATTGGTATTATCAACAATAATAGTAGTTTGATAGATTTTGACATTTACAATATGTAATTTTTATAAAATAAACAGGGCCGAATACTGACCCTTGAGGCGCTCTACAGGCCATTTCTATACACTTACCATTTCATTCCTTTTTTACATACTGTTTACTCTTCAACGCATTTGTTACTTTCCTGTTTAAACCGAGTTTTTCTTTCGCTAGAATCCAAATTGAATTTTTTGAACCATGTGAACATTCCTGTTCTGTTTTACTACTTTCCTGATCAATTAAGTTTTTTTCTTATTTTTTCTGTAGAGTTAGTTTGCTCATTTAAATTCAATTAAATTTATATAGCACCAATCAACCAGAGATGTTGTCCTGAGGCACTTTACCAACAGAAAAAAATATTGAACAGTAAACACAATCAACTCATAAAGAATCAAAGACAATTGCATACACTCCAAATTTATATGACTATGTCATTTATATATGACTATATAAATGACTATGCTTATGAAACAGCCTATCGCAATCTAGTCACTGTATATGAAGCCATCCTTCCTGCAGGACGCAGCACTCAAGAGTTACCTCTGTAGTGAATCCAGGATAAAGTCTGATGGTTTTAAACTAACAGCGTTGTAACCCTTCAAGAAGTAATATCTAAAAGAACACAGACTAAAATCATCTTCAGCAGTTAAAAACCCTCTTCTAAACAACTTGTAAGGTTTCAATTCCACAAAGAATGTACCTGTGCTAATTTGCTAATCCACTAAAAAAAAAAGGTAATCAAAGCATGATAACATTTGCTTAGGAATATATATATATATATATATATATATATATATATATATATATATATATATATATACCTCCTGGGTTCAAATCCTGGTCTGGTGTTTTTCTGCATGAAGCTTGTATGTTCTACATCTGTATCTGGGGTTCTTTCCTAGTACTCCAGCTTCCTCCCACACTCCAAAAGCATGACTGTTAAGTTCATTAGAATCACTAAATTCCTCTCAGTAGGAGTGTGCGCGTGCATGAATTTTTGTCCTTTGTGTTGCCCGGCGATGGACAGGCGAAACATCCAGGGTATACCCCGCCTCTCGCTCTGTGACTGTTGGAGATAGCACCAGTCCCCCCTCAAAGGATAGACGATATAGATGATGGATGGATGTTATGTTGTTTGCAAGGTAGCAACCATAACTTGTGTACACAGAACCCAGTAAAAGAAAAGAAGAGCAGCAGGCTTTTATTCTCCTTTAATGGATCTGGAGCACTGAAATAAAAAATACAATACGGTGCTGATCCCTGGGAGAAAAAAAAAACACTCTTTAAAATGTTTTTCTAAGCAATCATACCATGCTGCTAGTGTGTCTGCTAAAACCTAATTGGATCCAGTGGACTATGGAGTTGATCAGTAAAGTTCACACTACATGGGGCATGCACAAAGAAAGCTAACCATTTGACATGCACAAGTGAAGAAACCTTATTTCATTTGGTCAAGCTTAAAAAAAAATCTATAGATTTAATAAGGTACTCATAAGAAATTTAAACTGGTTGCTTTTTTCAAAGAGAACCTTTGACCAAACATCGCTTCTGCTCCTAGAGATGAGTAAGTGCAGCCCTGTCAGATCAGCTGAATGTATTTTCTGCAGGTTTGCTGCTGCCCTAGGGTTTGCGGTCTGGTAATGGGCCCCTAGCTGCAACCTCATGATGTGTGTGCGCTCATGCGCCGGATAATGGGGCTCTGCTTGGGGTCTGCAGAGGATCGTCGTTGTGCTGTGCAGTGATGGGCAGCTTGGTGCTTCGCTCCAGGCTTCTCGTTTTGCCACAGCAACATGCGCTCACAAATAAACTCGGCGGGTGTGGACGCGCTGCATCGCACACAAATCTGACTAAAGGCGCATGCTGAGCGCTGAGCTGTCACTTACACTTTGAGGACACACAAACGCACACCAAGTAGTCGTCACATGTAGGAAGACGGCACACCTGCAGCCATGGAGGAGGTGAGCATAGTTTGTGAAAAAAAATGCAAGCAACGATGAGTCCAGGAAGACAGAGACGAGCATTGGCGCAGCTCTGTTTCAAAACAACTTTTTACCCTCATTAAGAACTCTCGCAGTGCTTACTTAACCTTTCCCCAAACCTCTGCTGCTACGACTAGCTGGTATTAACTAATAAGAAGCTCATTAGTGAGAAATCTGAGCCTGAAGTCAAAGCAAGAATAATCAGTTTGTCTACAAACAAAAGTAAGAAAAAAAAAGGTGAGGTCAGAGATTTTAAATCGTTGTTTCAACACCTCATCTGATAGATTCAGAGGGGAGCCTTTAGCGTGGCTTAAGCGGGTCTTACTGCATTAAGAGCAAAATGTTTTTCGTTTACGGTGGACTGGAAAAATTCATACTAAATAATATATAATAATGAGCTCAAACTTATTTTTTCTTTGATTCTACAGTGATATAATAAATGAGTTTCCAACTGAACTGGCAGGTTACGTAGAGAAGCAACCCAAACGCCAATGGTAACTCTGGAGAGGAACTAGATATCCATAACTTAAAACAACAAAATCATGTACTCAACAAATCTAGACTATAAGGAACAGGGGGAAGAACATGGTTATTGTTGAAACCAGTTTCCAGTTTACCACAAGCCACATAGGAGACATCAAACATATACAAGATGGTGTTTTGGTCAGATGAAACCAAAACTGAGCTTTTTGTTTAACAAAAATCATGAAAACAACTAAAGTGTGAATCATGGTGGTGGCAGTAGCATACTGCAGGCACGTATGGATCTAAATACACAGTAGCAGTGTAGCCGAACATGAATGTGGTATTCGGAAAGGCACAAATAACACGTTTTTTTATGAATACTTATTACAAATACTTTACAAACTATTTGTACTCAGGAGCAAGAAAAAAATATAGCAAAAAGCCCCATTTCCTAACGACACTGCAGTGCATGTGAGTTAGTGAGTGATGATCAGGAGTCGGAGGAGAGGAGGAAAAACAGGTAACTGACACATCTGCTCTACACAGCAACAAAGGAGACTCGCCTAAGCGAAAAAAGCTTTAACTGCATCACTATTTTTATTGAATATGATTTTGTACCTTGACAGGGTACCAGAGGCCGTTTATAACTTGGGAATCTGAGTTTGATCCGAAGATTATTCCATTACACTGCATTAGTCTTAACATCTGCAGTTGGGTGCTCACGTGTTTTCTCTGTTGTAAATTTTGTTGCATGGTAATTTAGACAATAGTTGAAAGAGTAACAATGTTCAGTTAAAAAAGGTTAAAAAAAAGGGGAAACGGTGGCACACCTCACAACTAGAAGGTCCTGGGTTCGATTCCCACTGGGGACGCTGTGGGTGTTGAGCGTGTGTCTATTCCTCCGCATCATCCACACCCACACAATGGGTGGGGTCGGCAAAAGGGTCTTTCTGTGTTGAGTTTGCATGTTCTCCCTGTGTTTGTTTTGGTAGCTAATGTGAGCTACTCCCACAAAAACATGCATCAGTCCTGCGCTGTACACTGCCCTCTACTGACTGGCTGGGGCACCCAAGCAGGCATGGAGTATTTGGCGGGAATAACGTGGTCCTTCCACGCACTATGTCCAGCCAGGAAACCTCCGTCCCATTGGGTGGAAAGAAGGCCCTGCTCACTCCTCAGGCAAGAAGCAATGCCCAGAACGATGGGATGATAAAAAACGTGGGATAAAAAAAATATATAAAAAAAAGGTTGAAAAAGGCTTTTGTAGTTGTGTCAAAATGTGTGGAATTGTGGAAGTTGTTCGGTACGTTTAAGTTACTCTTTCTTTTGCAGACATCAAGATGTAGCCTGAAAGTATTGGCTAGTTATTTTTAGCATAGTTTTCCGTAATTCTGAAACTCCCCTACCAAATAGGCAAGCAAATATAAAAGACTGTGATTTGCTCTGTATAGGTAGATATATCAAACATCTGTCAACATCTGCAATGAATAATCACGTGCACTTAAAGCATCCTCTCCTGATACTTCCTGTCAATTCCCACAAGCACCAACCCCCCCCACCAATTCATCATCATAACCATGTACTGCCAAACCCTCCACAAGCACTTAATCAACACCAAAGCCATGTTTTTCCCCTGTTGGCTTAACCATTGATGAAGTAATGACCTGTTATGTAAATTTTCTTTTCAATGACGTTCCTGTTAGATGTTCATTACTGGATTTATGGAAAAAACATCAACCACTATTACATATCCATAATTATTATAATGGATAATTACATATAATGTAACTTATAAGGGTAACACGGGGGAAAAAAGGATTTTTACAGCTATTTTGAATTTTACTCGAATAAAAATACTACCCCCCCCCAACAAATAAAATTCAGATACTAATACCGGCTGCTGTGCACACTCCTAATACAGAGACTCTGCAATAAAACCTGTTAGATGCTGAAAAGACTTCAGACTGGGGTTGAGGTTCAACCTCTACCAGGGTGATGCTAAACATAATGCCAGAGCTACAATAAAACAGTTCAGATCAAAGCCCATTCCATGTTGGAAGAACCTATAGTCAAATCCAGTCAAGAGGTAGCAGCTAGTCTTGAAAATTTATGTTCGAAGTTTCTCCATTCAATCTGACAGAGTATGACCTATTTAGAAAATAGTAAAGATTAAAAATAATGCCTTTCACATAAGATCCCATTAAAATATGTCACAATGTGTAGTAGTTACATGAATGTTTTTTTTTGAAGGCATGGTAAATTATATAAAAGATAGCAGAGAAGTCTAATAAATCTAGGTAGGTTTGCATACTTTTCATTAAACAGGTGACGTCCCTACAGAACCTAGAATATATTTAGCTAATACAATGAATGCCCTAAAGCCAATCCCGTTTTGGGATCTCTTTGGGAAGGCTGACATATTAAGTACTAAATCAGCAGCAGTGGAGCTGTTCAAAGCTTCAGTGAGCAGTAATACAACTCTCCATGTCATATGTTTGACACAGAGAAGGATAATAAGCATTTCCAGAACAACGATCACAAGCAGGACCAACCTTTTGTGGTGACCTGGACATGGGACCCGGGGACTGCGACCGAGCGTTTTTAGCTGACGAAACTGCAGACAAAAACAAAGCAAAAAATAAAGAGAGGGGACAGAATTAGGGGAGCAACGTTTTCTTTCACTCAGTTGGATGACACAGTATGAAGTCATGCAAACAAGAACGGGCGAAGCACAGAGAGCCTAGAGCTGAAAGCATCGGCGAAATCAAATAAACACTGTTGTTCTGCAGGTCCTTTAGAGCGCCTTAAGCTGTTTCTACATCCAGCAGCTGTTCTTGCACTCTGGAGAAGAGATACTCCATCTGCTGATGATGCTGCCGGGTAACTGCGCTACATCTGATAACACTGGAGGTAACTCTGTTTCATCTGTAAATAAAAAAAAAACTAAATTTAACCTACACTTTGAGCTGCATAGAAAGGAAGCATTAAAATGTGCTGATAATGAATTCAATTCAAAAATACTTTATTAATATAAGAGGGAAATTAAATGTGGTTTTAGCTCATACTAAATAATTATTCAGGGGGTCGTTGTAGATCGTTGTGTCTGTGGACAGGAAGGATTTCTTGTCGTGGTCTGTGATGCAGCCAAACTGTAGAAGCCTCTGACTGAAGACACTCTGTTGTTGTAGGATAGTCTCATGAAGAGGATGACATCATTTCCTTGATTTTTTTGAAGGAATTTTTCTTTGCATCATCATCTCCAGTGGTTCCACAGTCGGTAAGACAAGATTCTCTAGCTGAGTCCTTGCAAGGGCTTGGAGCTCTTCCATGTTGTTGAAGTATTATTTCAGCTTTTGTGATGGCAATCAGCGGCTCCCGGCTGTAGAACACCTTGTTGCTATGCTTACACATCACAACTGATCAAAAAGTTAAAAAAAGAAAGCCAACAGAGCCTCTCCAACATGCAGTCAACCAGAGATGATGCACATAAAGGCATTGATTGAACAAAATTAAAAAAACTAACTCAAGTTAACTTAACATTTTACAACTATGATCAGAATTTGAAGGAAAACAGTCAGAGTAGAAATAGCTGTTACCATACGGCTTTGAGGAGGATATCAAGAGCAAAAGGAAGATTCAGGTGTGAAATTGGAAAGAATAGCCAGTGAGAGCAGCAGGTGTCAAAAACCGGACTGGAAAATTAGTACCATTCGTCAGCGGAGAGTTTACTGCGATCGGCCATTTTACCTTGGTGCTGTGGCCTAGGAGGTATGGGAGGGCCTGTGTGTTTGCTGACATTGTCAAAGAAGGATGGTGCACGCTCTTTGACACTGTCTACACTCCAGCTACTCGGACTGGGTCTCACTTTACAACAAACGGAAACACCACAGAAAAAACAACAAAAAACATCAAAAAACATCAAAAAAAAATAAATAAATGAATAAAATGATACAATGATACTTTGCATGCACAAAGTGGAAACATGGCTATTTTGTATGGATGATACCGTGCTGAAGAATGCAGGTACGATTTTAGTTTCTAAAGCGTTCGCACTTATTGGAAATTTTAGTAAAGTTATGAAAAAGCCTTAAAATAAATATCACCTTTATTAGACCAGCTTCATTTGGCATTAAGAAACAATGATTTAGAAAGTTGATTTTGTGTCCTGTTTGACTAGTTCTGTGTTTATTTGGCCATTTCTATCCATGTGAGCCCACAATAATATAAGATATGTCCAATATATTGCATATATTGCTTTTTTTTTTACCTTTGATGAGTAGACGTGCTGAAAATAAAATTTACATTGGAGACAAAATTATAATTTACAGAACCCTAACTTTACTTCCTGACGTTGTTTAATGGCAACATGTGTGTTCACATCCAAAGGCGTTTGTAACAGATGCACTTGTTTAAAACTTTAATTATAACTTTGACTTCAGATATGTCAAGAATTGCAGTAAAAAACAAAGAAAACATAAGAAAATATTTTTGACTGTCCGTGTGTCTGATGTCTCTCTCCCTCTCCACCACCCACAAATATTTGAAGAAAATTAAAGGAATTTTTAAAATTTTTTTCAGGCAGATGATACGACTGCTTTAAAACACGAGTTCACGTACAGGCCTTTTACCACTCTTTCCAAGTGGTGCAAATAATTCTAAAGGGCGCTGTGTCAGTTATGATTTAGCAAACTGCATGAAACGCTTCAACAGTTTGGCTTATTATTCAAAAAAACATTTTTCTCGTCTTTGAAGAGTAGCTGAGTGGAAATTATGCAATGTCACATTCTTCAAAACCACACAAAGGACATTTGTTGGGTTGTTTGCTCACTGTCAATCAAACTGGATCAAAACAATCTTTTTTTAGGAAGCTATTTTTGCGGCGTGATTATTTTGTTCCCTTTTTTATATTTACTAGATTTGTCTTTGATTTTCAAAGCCTTTCTTTGATGCACACATTTGGATATTTTCTGTACACCAAGGAATGAAGTGAGGAATAAATAAGGCATATTTATTTGAAATCTCAAGCAGCGCTTATTCAGTAAATTACACAGTTGACATTTAGTCACTACTTCGGATGCAGATATTTCTGTAACAATAAATTGCAATCAGTCAGAAATACTGAAATCGGCGCATGGGTAATTGTTCACTTTCTTTAGTTCTAAAGCAGTGGAAGCTTTTATGTTGTGCGTTAGAGTGGGTGTTAAATTCTAACAACACAATCCAAAGATATAATTAGAGGTTAAAAAAGTTACACTTCCTCAGTAACAGGTTCTGTGTAAATTCTTGCACCTTTTTTTTTTATCATTGTCATCAGTACAGACGGCTCACATCGCCATATTGTGGGGCTTTGCTGCGCCCTCCTGCTGCGGCTGCATTATTTACAGATCACACCCCCACGCACATGGAAAAGTTGTGTTTTCGTGTTAATCGCAAGGAAGCCATCACATCCATGCTCCTTGCTGTTTATTTAAAGGTGTGTCATCTGCCACCATCTGTAATTATTCCTACGCTGAGACATAAGTGTGGAATATTTACTGGGTGTTTGCTTTTCAAACATAAACGCATATATATATATATATATATATAGTAGGCACATTTGTGCCGACATCGAGAAAAAGAAAATTATTGTATTTCAACTGAGTTGTGATTGTCTTTAACACCATAAAACTATATATAGTTAACATAGCTGTTAAGAGTCTGAACTTTTAGCACCCTAAAAAAGGTTTTACAACCTTCTTAAAGCTCTGAAAAACAACAAAGGTAAAGGAAAAAAAACACACAAAAAACTGCTCTTTTCATGGTTAATTGTGTACTTAAAATTCTTATGAAAAAACCACTCTTTCTTTCTTTATTTTTCTGAATAAGTTTTGAACCCACTTCAAGAATTTTAATGTCTGTATCATCTCTGGCTTAAAAGTTGAAAACAGACATATGTTGCATCATGTCATCTAATAGTATTGCACAGCATTTATCTTATCCTTATATCATTGTTATAGCATTACATTTTTTTGAAGAAGGGAATTACAAATCACCTAATATAACATTATTTATGCAGCACATTTTAAACTGTGATACCATATCTAGTCCAGAGTGACTTTCTATATAGTGGACAGTTGCCAGTACAAGTTAGGAGTATAAATAGATGTGCAAGGATAGCAAATGTGTACCTTTGTCTGGTGCCGAGAGGTTGGGGTCACTCCTGGGCAGAGTGGTGTCACCTATCTGGTGAGCAGGAGCTCTCTGCAGAAAAAGGAAATCAAACTAAGAAGTCTTAAATACACAAAGCCCATAAAAATATTTCAGCTGAGCTACATCGATGTACCGATTTGGTATAAGTAATGACTTCACATTTAAAAAAATAAAAAATAAAAAATAGTAGCAAATGAATTTGAGAGAAGGCTAATTCTCTAACTTAATTCACTTAGTTTACAGTATTGTCTGGAGTACAGCATTTTCATGGAGTCAGGAAAGAGCAGCCAGTTGTCATTTATTGATTAGTGTACATTGTGTAATGTGACTCCAGCCAAACAAACTGGCATAATTAGATTAGCAGACTATAGCCAATGGTGCATCAGAACTGATTTCACAATATAAAAGGAAGAATATTGTAAAAAAGAAAGAGAAAAGAAAAATGATAATTGGGTTAAAAAGAGGGAAAAAAACAAACCTAGAATAATAGAGATGGACACACTTAAAATAGCTGATTAATTCCGTTAACCCTGTTTTAATTTTACAATAGGCACATGGAAGCCTGTTTTATACTATAATATTATACTATATCGTTGTTTTATACTATAATATTACAATATAATTTCAAAAATGTAAAATATGGCCATGATATATTCTGTAGGTGAGAAACTACATGTAAAACAAAAAAGTTTGTCTGACTTTAAAGAAAGCTGTCTTGTAGACCTACATTATTATAATTATGACAGAATACAGATAAATGGTCACTTTAAAGATCCTTTCTAAAATGTATTTTTGGTATCCTTTATATGTTATGTTGACCTTCAAACAACAAAAAAACTGATCTAGCTAAACAACTCATCTTTCTAATAACCAACATTAATCACCCAGAAGTGTTTTGTAATATGTAGGTCACCGGCAATCATTTCCTCTGTAGAATTAACCATAAACAGGGCGAAAAAAAGGGTGGACTCCACATTAAGCTGGGACTGTAAGAGATGAATGGCCGTGAAAAGCAAACAGATTAGGGTTTGTTATCAGAACTCTGTCTGTGGATTGATTGTGCGGTTGGGTCCTAAACTGTCCTTCAGCGAGGAAAGCAATTACAATATCATGTTGTACTCATAACCTCTTGTTTTTTTTGTTATCAGTTTGGTGTACAAAGCCGTTTTTTTCTCCCCCCCATAGTGGAATAAGGCTGGGCTAACCTTTAGGAAAAAATGAAGTAACATCTACTGCTGTTGAAAAATTGCACCACTCAGCGACAAAGTGGCCTTACACCATGAGCTTTCGCCAAGGAGACATTTTTGTCTCTTAGGTGGAAGTCACCCATTGAGATGTATTGTACATTAAAAAGGTGACCTTGTTTTCTGCCACAGTATGCACCTCACCGGCTCCTGCAGCTGTTATAAACTTAAAACTTCCCTCTAGGCAGTTTAACACTGTGCTGCATGACTATAGATCCACTTCCTAATTTGCCCTTGTCGCCCAATCACACAATTGCGCACAAAAAGGGGGAAAAAAAACAAAAACGTTCAGCTTAGGCTGGCAAACATATCAGCTGGACAGGAAATAAATGAAATGGGTCTTTCTTCAAGGTTGATTTAAGGTATTGCCTTTTATTTTACCCACTTGTCACATACATTTTTCATAATGTTAATTTATTATCTTGAAAGAGTTGCTATTTTTTAAGTTCTACAAACTTTTTTATGAAATTCATACCAATGCTCAACTCAGTTTTGATGCAATATTAATGAGTTGTGAAAGGGTTAATACTTTGTAGATCTTGGTGACTGCAACAAAGAAACTGAATTAAAAAAGTGAGCAATTTATTTCTGCAGCAATGTAATTCTTACATTTCACAAATGTCCAGTTGCTGTCCCACTGTTTTCTGTCTTGCCATGTATGTGACACCTTTTAGGGAAGGTTTAAATGTGAGGAAATACATATTTTATTGAACATCACTTTTGATGCACTCCCAATGTGAAAAAGTTTTGTATACTGAAAATCAATAGGGTGGAGTTCAGTGTTCTGCTGCATTCTGAATTGAATGGTTCAAATACTTTTCTATGTTGTCAAGCTTTCGTTCTAGTCCAATTTTGTTCACAACACAGAATCAGGTGACCATCTGAGAATACTCGCAAAGGGTCAAAATAAATACGGAACTTTCAACTTCCTACAACTACAGATGGGTACCTTTCACTTCTGAAACTGCCAATTACCTAGGAATCAATACCAGTACTTAATGGTACCAATTTTCACTACTTCTGATTGTTTAATGATTAATTAAATCTCTTTTAAAAAAATAAATATATTTATTTCTCAATATATAACAATATGTATCAAATATCACTATAGATAACATACAACTGTTTGTAATTTAACACTGTAGTGTTGTACGAAATTCTTCAATATGAAAACCTTTAACCACAACTGCTTAGTGTGTTCTAAATGATGCAAAAATAAAAAACAGCTCCATGTACTCCTATTCCTTGTCTTTGTCCTCTGGAATAACTATTATGAGGAGAGCATGTATTATAAGCTACAAATCAAACTAAAACAAACTTCGATACCATACAACTGAATTTTAACATTGTGGTGTTTCGCAAGTTAAAACCCAGCCCCATGTACTCCTACTCCTCTCCTTTCCCCTCTGGAAAATTTGAGTGACGGGGGTAGTTGTATCATAAACTGCAAATTAAACTGAAGTTTCCTGAGATCAGACGTGTTCCAGCCGCTGGCCTTGTGTCACACAGGTTGGAACGGGCGCAATCTCCATCGCAAATATCGAAGTGGAACCGAACTTTAGAGCGCTTTTTCTTTGCCATGTTGCTTACAACACAACAAGTTCTCATTAATGAAAGACAGGTACCATAACAACGCACCGTTTCATATCACTTGAATCGGTCCTCGGTAGGAACATTGGAATTCGTCCCTTAAGTACAACATTCGGTATCCATCCCTTCGTATAACATTTGAGTCACAAATTCAATGATTCTGCAGCATAGGCGCATATGTTGGCTGTGCATGACGAGTGAGGGATGCTAACCTCATGTACCAGAATATTTTGCCAGGCCTAAAGAAGCCTATGGCAGGCTTGTTTAGCTAGCGATTAAATCAAGCAATATACAGTCTTAAAGGCAATGTGAAAGAATATTTTTCCTGTAGTGTCATGATCTTCTATTTCATTAAAATAAAAGGCTAATTTACAATAGTGTGATGAGTGTATCAAACAAGGTTTGGAGTTTGATGCTCCCATCTTCGTTATGCTAAACTTTACATTTGTTCTTTATCTTCTTTCGCTTATATGCCTTTTGTGTTAGTTACTTCTATCAAGCTACAGTTGGGTCCAACAGTATTCATAACCCTGGTAGATTGAGATTTAGAATTATTTTCTCTCATTTAAAAAGTCAAGTTCTGAAAGGAAATGAGAAAGGCATCCCGTGAAACAGAAACCATGAAAAAAAAAAAAAAACTCTTTTCACGTACATTTATCTCAAAACTGGGAAGTCAAAAACAAATTTTTACCCTTCTCAATTATCGGTCAAAACTATTTTGGTTATCATTGCAAGAATAAGAAAAATTACAAGAGGCAGGCCATGTCAGTGTATAGACATAAATGTGTTTTTGCTAACCTGTGCAGGATCAAGGGGGTTGGAAAAGATGGCACTGACCGGTCTCTCTCGTGGAGAAAGACAGGCATTTTCCCTGGAATGTTTGTATTTCTCTGCCATTTGAGGCGAACCTGAAAACGAACAGTATCATATGTTAGAGCTGTGTCAAATGCGCGCGCACAAACAATCATCCGCATTCGCAAACATGTGCAGGGAATATAGGCTAACAGGGAGCAAGGTGTTAGGCTATTACCCGCGAATACTGGCAATCAGGAAAGGCCAATCTCTCTTTCTCTCTCTCTCTCTCTCTCTCCTCGCCGTCCTTTCAGCCTCACTAGCTCCACGACATGATAAATGGCCTGGCCCCTCCTCCTCACACACATCCTTCTAACTCCCTCTAACCTCACTCCCTTTCTTTCACCGTTACACTGGACAACCACAAAAGGGACGTGAGCCACAGCTCGACATGGTTACATTTGTAACGCAAGACAATAGATAGGGGCGAAATTCTAACGTGCAAACTCTTCATTATTGCCGCCCTTCCCCTCAGAAGCTGCCGCATGAATCTTGAACCATTAGCCAACTTGACAGCACTTGGAAGACTATCATATGAATATAAGATAGCAATCGCTGGCTCTCCTTCAGGTAGCACCACAGAGGCAATAATTCTCCGCACGCTTTATGGGTAGACAGAGGGCACTTTTATAAGGGCGCCGCCCGCTGTCAGCAGCTTGCCAAAGGGGAGTGCATACGCTTCCATAAACGTCTTCATATATTCTCGCTTTTTATGATCGGGATCAGGCAGAAACACATTTACACATTTGAACACATTGGGATGAGAGGGCAGCATGAGGCATCAGCTATTCACTCTAGACAGCAGAGGAGGCTCCGATAACTGAGACTGGCCTGGACGGAGAATAGTCAGCTCAGTTGTAAAAATCATCGACTCCCTTCAACACCATTTCTTCCAGTTCATGTATTTATCCATGTTCATAGTGTATTCCCTTTGTTTTTCAGATCCTCAGTTTGCTTTCCTTCAAGCCTACTCTTCTACATTCTCTTTGAGGATCTTCTGAAGCAGTCCAACCTCAGACGGCATGCCATTGCGGTTTGGGAGAATGTGCAGTCGAAAGGTTAAAAATTGCAGTCTTGATCGTAGGCAAAACCCAATTCAGATCCCTCAGAACAGAAACAATAGCAACCTGTAAATTTACCACCCTTGCTTTTTTTTTTTTTTTAAGAAGCCAACTCACCTCTGGCACTGGAAGGGGCTGAGCTGGTAACGTTGGGCGAGGCAGAATGGTTGGAGCTGAGGCTCGAGGTAGACGGACTGGGCTGCGGGTGGGAAGACAACATTATAAACAGCAACAGGAACAAAAAAGACCAATGTGTGTTTGTTTACGTGTGTTTTTAATAGTATTCAATGAGTTGCACTTCTAGTAAAAGGCTTTCCCGCTCAATCAAAATGTTCTCTCTTTCTGCCACTGCTCCTGGAATGGATGTGCATTTACAAGCTGAAGTAAATGAACTGTTGTCGACCAAAGACTTCACTGGAATGGTCGGCAGACATGCCAGAATAAGTCTGCACCTCTGCTGTCCAGGTGGTGAATTGCCTCACAGCAATACAATAATACGTTTTAAAAGAAAACTTCTCCTTCAATACCTGTGCATGTGAGTCCAAACTTGCAGATGGAGAAGTATAAACTAGGCTTCACTCCTAGCTCAAAGGTGTCCCAGGTTGGACAGAGAGGCAATTTTTAATATTTTGTGTGGCCCCTCAACAGCAATATATGAAATGTTATTGATAATGGAAAGTTGGATACATTTTAAAACAAAGTAGTTTTCCTTTTCATTTTAAATAGATTGAACCATGTAGTGACTTATATTCAGCAGCAGAGTTGGTTTACACCCATTTACACCCATTCATTTAACCTGGCATAGTACAAGCATTTTTGAAATACAAACCATATCCTTTTCTTGCTACTGACAAGAATATGAATACGTTCTTTATGTTCTTTTTAAAAAACATTTTTTTACCTGTCCTGTCTGGCAATGTGGTACTCAGAAATGGTATCTGAGTACCAGGTATAAAACAAAAAAAATTACTTTCTCAAGCAGAGCGTTACAGCTTTTGCTATAGTACTCCACTTCATATATATGTGTGAGAGATCTTTATTCGAGATTGCTGAGGGTTTAATTTCTGGAGGTTTTGGCCACAGGAATGAAAAAATTAAGTGAGAAGAAAGAAAGAAGATGAATAATAAACAACCAATAAAACAGAGCAACATAAACAAAACAAATCAAATAGTATGAACTAAGAACTGCACATTCACCAAAAACAAACGTGGGTATATGAATACAACAACAATGTCACTGAAACGCTCTTGGCACCAATTATCTATTGGTGATAACCTCAGCCCAAGAATGTATATGTCCCCACACCTATGTATGTGAGCATGCCCCCCCACCACCACCAATGCCAGAGCGCCAGAAGAACAGCAACAGCAGACAGAAGGCCATGCCCAGCCAACACCTGGACATCAAGATCTACCAGCTCCCAGGTCCAGATCCCGCCCCACGCAGAGCGCCGAGACCAAGCACCCAACCAAGGCCAGACAAACCTAATGATAAACTGAACAGGCATAGAACCCACAGAATAGGCAGCTGATTCTAGCCCCCACGACCCCCACTGGCCGGCATCGGCAGTGCAACTCCCCCTTAATTATTTTTAAGAGTGGATCAGCCAGAATCCTGTCTTAAATCTGACATAATCTGTAGGGGGGGTAATGAGAAGACTGGCAAGAAAGCCTCTCTACCTCAAAGACTTTGAACCAACTGTATATATATATAAATAACTGGGTATGCAGACCTTTGGGCTTTCGTATATGTATATAGTGGTACAGATCTTGTCTCATTCTACTAATATCTACTGAATTACTAAAACACACCCTAAAACGAGCTGGATGTTCTTACCATCTTTTTTCCATCCTTTAGTAAATTGTACATAATTTCAAAAGGAAAAGCTTTAATATTCCAACCAATTATCCTAATTGCCTCAGTCACATTCCTGACAGCAGCCCTTTTTCCCTCCCATGTTTCCCCTCTCTTACTATTACTCTAGGCCTGCCAGGTGCAGTAGACAGCTTGCCAGGGGTTGTCGGCAGCTCTTTGAATTGGCTAAATCCAGTTTAGATTAGACTCAGGCAGGCTCCCTGGACAGCCCGCACAAAGCACTGTGTCCTGAATTGATATAATCATGACAATTTGCTTGGCTGGACAGAGCCCTGGACAAGAAAGTCAGGGTGATAGAGAAAAAAAGGGTCAGAGGAGAGGAAAAAATGAGGGCGCAGTAAGGGTGGATTAGAAAAAAAGTTCAGCCTGTGGGGAGCAGGAGGGCAAATATTGGGCTATGGACTCAATCTCCTACTTTAAGAGCCTTTTTCTGGGGCATGTGGGTACTGCATAAGAAGCTACTTGTATGTGTGTTTAACAGCCAGGGATTACCTGCATGTTGAAGACTTCATCTGAGCTCTCCGACTGCCCGGTGATGTTACTGACTTCGTTGGAGGCTTGAGATGAAAGAGAGGATGAGGAGTAACGGTTCACTGCAGGGTAGCTGCGGGAGCTAAGAAGACAGAAGAGGAGAGCTTGGTATGGGGGATTTTGTGAAAGGAAATTAAATTATTTTGTTATCTTTCATTAACTCAAAGCTTAAGTGAATCTCTAAAGCATTAATTCCTAACAGGGATGTATATTGTCAAGAATCTGGTAAAAGATATCTATCACAATATGGGGGGAGAGGGGATGCTATGATGTATTGTGATACTATGAGTAAGAATATATAATGTGATTTTTAACTGTAGAAACCAGCATTATAAACACTCCAACCTGTTTCATACATAAAACATCCAGTTGTATTACTAGATCTAGTTCATTTGCTGGAACGAAGAAGGTCAAATAAGCCACCAGTCGTACTTTTAATAAAAAAAAAAAAAAAAAAAACTTAATTAATGGTTCCACTCAAATTCTAAAATAAAAATCAATTCACTGGGTTTTAATATCGATACATAGTTCCATAACATTTTGTGATATATTGGTGTGTATATTATACTCAGACAGATGAGTTCCCATGGGGGTTTAGATGTTGTTCTGGATGCTGTATCCACGCGCTACCAGACTGGAGACTGGAATTACACTCTTCAGCCAAAGTTTTAAAAATGCGGGAAACATTTCTCCAATTAACCTGATCAGAAGTCTAAAAGATTGCAGACCATTTCCTGATCCGTAAACTACGCTTCAGTGGCAGAAAAGTCTGCAGGAGGAAAGCAGCAGCAGTCAACGTTATTGGCACCGTGCTGTTTGGCACGCATCCTAATGTGTCTAACCAGCCCCAAAGGCAGTCGCACTCCGGTCTCAGAGACGTTTTTTACATGCAGTCAGCTCCCGGTCAGCAGTATGCCTTTATCAAATTGTCTGGGAATCTTTTCTTTAATTGATTTACTTACTTGGAATCCGTGATTCAAGTTGAAAGCATATGCACATTTGCAACGATCAGTCAATGTCAGTCATGCCTGACGGCCTTCTTATTTTTCCTTCACTGTTCTAATAAACCGCCCGAATACGGAAAACATTCAGTTAAATCGACCCCTGATATGTACAAACATTCTTCTTAAGTCTATTTAAGTTAAGGAGCTATTTGTTTTTTTATCTTAGACTTTTTTATATTTACTGGCCACTGAAATGAAAGAAACACAAGAAGAAGCGAGACTCTAGAGGAGGAGTGTGACACAGACTCTGGAAACGCGGAAGCAGATTCCCGCTGCCCGTCATCATCTTTGCTAATGTGTGATCGGTAAGCAACAAACTGGATGAGCTACAAGATCATCTGATGACTTAGACCTTTTTATTTACCGGGAGAACTTGGACAAAAAACTGATTCTCACATATGTGCTTGGGGTGGATAACAATGCTGCTGGTGCTAGAATTGTGGAGAGTTACAACAAGGCATTCATCCGTTCTGCTGATCAGGCTGTCCTGATTCTTGAGGATTTTAATTCATGCGATTCCTTGGAATACTTGCCCAATGTTCAGCAATATGTGGACTGCCCAACTTCAAACGCACTATTGATCGTTGCTTAGGCAACATTCCTGGAGCATTTGAAGCAATCTGTAGACCCCCTCTGGGGAAGTCTGATCACAATGTAATCCACCTACCGCTAAAATACAGGGCAGTGGTGAAGAGGTTCAAAACGGTTACCTTACAATAAATCCTGGGTATCTAAAAATTTGAAAAACTATCTGCAAGAGCGGAAAGATTGATTTAAAAAAACAAAATAGAGGCCAGATTCAATACAGGGAATGTAAGGCAGGCATGGGAGGGATTGAATATTTTAATTGGGAAATCTAGCAAAAAAGAAGTAAGCTGTAACATTGTTAAATTTACAGTACATGGATTGACTACATTCTATTGCAGAATTGATACTACTGACTGTGAGCAGGGAAACGAGGAGTTGTTTCAAAATCTCAGAACCCCCGATGATAGTTATGGAGTCTGTATGTATTAGAAGTATCGGGTCGGGATGTGGTATCAGCAGATACTCAAAAGCAAATTACTAGGAGTCGTACTTGAGGGCAAAAAACCTGATTGGGACATCTCTAGTTAAAAGCATAAACTTCAGTGTAGTATTTTGGGGGATTTTAGGTGAAACTCCAACACAAAGTACACTGGTACATAACACAAGAATGCTGGTACATAACAATGCACATAACCATGCCTACAGTGAAGCATGGTGGTGGCAGCATCATGCTGTAGGGAGACTTGATTTCCTTCAGGGATGAACTAAGTATTTTCTAAATAAAGTGATTTTCTTAAGATGGAACAGTGAGGCTAGTCCATAACAATCTTCACAATTAAAAGGGCATTGCTCCTACTGAATAAATTTTGTCCTGAGAAGCAAAACCAACACAGCTTTCTGAAAACACTGTGGAGGACCTCAACAGTCAGATTCAGCTCAAGACCTGCAGGTTGCAGAGATCTGAGGGCAAGCAAAAAAATAAAAAATAATGATAATAATAAATCAAGGCTCACTTGAAACAACCTCACTTGAATTAGCCCAACAGTTGACTTACTGTATGGCTTATTCCGTTCCACAGACGACACTGAGATGAATTAAATCCCTGCTAATTCAAGCGAGGCTCATGTGTGTAGAAGCTACATTATATGCAGACCCTGTCAATCGATGCAAGCCTAGGAGCATAAAAAAATACATCTAGAGCAAAAAGAGGAACACCTGCTGTATAAAAAGCTTGTGAGGCTGCATTGTGTAGTAATGTGAATTAGGTGCCTTACGGACGGCTGTGCCATTGTGTTTCACTGTGACACAGTTAGCACTGAGAAGTGCTTCTAACTGGAAACTTCTAAATACATGTTCATAAATCATATTACCTAGTTGGGTAGGGCAAGATCATCCGGAGTCTGTTGACAATTATTAAAACCCGAATATAACACATGACAGAACAAAGCTGAGATGTTAAATATGTAAGAACACGATTCAAGGATGCAAAATTTAAACAACAGCTTAAACAACAGTTTGAAGTCTTCAAAATGTATTGTCACATTATTACAGTGTTACATGTGTATTTTGTTACCAGCTGTAAGATACCTTAAGCCTATTTTATTGCATTTAGACAGGACTGAATGTTGGTTTTATGGGCAGCAAGGAATGATTAAATAGAGTAATAGTCTTAAAATTTGTAATAAAATGTTTTATTAGGTTTGATTTCTTTAAAGATTAAAAACTACATCGCATTGTATGATTAAAGCCTAGCTTATGCTTCTCCGACCGCAAATTTGCACTCAGACGAAGACGTACTGACAGAGACGTTTTCTGTTTATAGTACTCCGCTCTTTCACGCCACTCTCTATTGTTTTTTTTTCAGCGTTGCTCGACCAGGACAGCAGGGGGTGCTGTCCTGGTTTTCATGGCGTCTCTGCCTACTGCCTACACAGCGCCGTTTCTGTTTTTTTCTAGGCTTGTGAACGCATTTCTTCCTCAATGATCAATGAACGACAGAAAGTAAGTTTTGGTTAAGCTGTAAAGCTTTTTACTGGAAGTGCGGATTATAGAATACTCTAGAAACGCACGGAAACAAACACAGCAGCCTTTTTTGTTGTTTTCCTACACCTCCTTGTGTTCAAAATCGGCAAAGATGAAAGTGGCAAAACGCTGCATTAATTACTGATTACAGCGACTGTAGATCCCCGTTCTGGTAAAGCAATCTCTGGTTGTTACTGAAACTGACCAATCAGATGAATACGCTCTCCGTCGACGGATAGTTAAAATTTGGGCCTCTACTCAATGCGTCCTTGCGTAGGTGACGGAGAGTCCTTGCGTTGACGGATAATGGCGTTGCGTCAATCCCTCTCCATCAAAACGCAGAAGCATAAACTAGGCTTTAGCCACCAAACAGGAATTTGCAGCAGCTGCAACCAATGTAGTAACTTCACATCACATGGTTTATCCAATCATATTCAACAAGATGAAATACACCTCAAAGCTAGCCTGTAAGGAGCAGGCTTCTCCAACAGTATATGTTTCCATAGTGAATGAGCTGGGATTCAGGCTAGCCTTGTTTGTGTAACTGAATTTGGGGAAATTAAACAAGAATTGTCAAAGTAAGCCTGGCTTTTGAGATTAGCTCTCTTTGTGAAACAGCCCTCAGGTTTACCACATAAAACCCAAGTAATATCCATTGAAGTATACATTTTCAGTGTAGGAAAATAAAATGAACATTCTTTTTGTTTTGTTTCACTTACCATAAATTAACCATGGAGTCCAGCACAGTGAACGGAACAGAGGGAAATGAAAGAGATAAGGGATATCAGTTATAACAACTACAGCAGTTCATCAAAGTAACATAAAAATATTACAAAATAAAGAATTATAGATGTACAGCAAGTTAGCCTCTTTTTTCCTAAAAATCAAAACTTGTTGAATGAAAACAAAAGAAAAGGTAAATGTCACAGTGAGACTGAAGCGATGCATGCATCCCCAAAGTTTCTGGGCCCTATGGGATTAGACTGTGGAAGGGGAATGTCGCAGGTAGACAAGGTGGAAGGGTCACTGAACACATCAAAGCACCCACCCACACACACCCACAATCAGCCGAATAGACAGATCCCACTAGGATAGTCTTCCCCCCTCGCCTCCAATCTTTCCCTTATTATATGCCAACAAAGACCGACACCAGTAAACATCTGGAAGTGATTTATATGTTCTAAATCTTTTAACATGTTAAAGAACAGCTGCTTCTAACATTTTATTAAAGCCCAAGTTATACACGGACGCACTTTACACATACATATAAAAAAAAACAAATCACCACCTCCGCCTTGTAACCCCTCTGCCCGCATCGGGGCTGATGATACTGGGCACCGAGTTCCTGTAAGTCCGCGGACTCCCGTTGGTGAAGGGTACGGGGCTTGCGCGCACATAGGCTGGGAATTCCTGGGGTTTCAGATGGAGAAAAGAGGGAAAGCACACATTATTAAAATGCTTCTTGGTGCCAGCGTGGGGTACGCAAACGGAATCTGTGGTATGCAGACGAGGGGAAGTTTGTTTAATGAGGGACTGCTTCCCCCCGCCCCCCCTACGGTGAGCTGCAGGGGTCATTCGCTTGGATGTCTGAACACACCAGATGCTGTCATATTTGGCCCACACTTCCATTAAGACTTCTGTTAATAATTTAAAGGAACTGACAGAATGCATGCAGTCTTCGAATAATTTTGTTTGAATGTATTTATGATGTTCAGATTCATTCCCAACTTCCCACCTGGTGACCTACCTGTATGCCCAGACTGGATTTCATGAGGTGGAACTGGTCAACCAACTTCTTATGGAGAGGTCTCATGTCTTGGGGAACATACTTCTCGTGGACAGCGAGGCCATATTCTAAGATGTGCGCCTGCAGCACAGAAACAGAATTATTAAAACATTACAGTTCCAGTTGGAAGTTTAATCGCTCCCTAATATACCCTTTCTACATTATTCTATCCACATCATGCAATGAACGAGTGCTATTGGCAGGGAACAGCCTCACAGCATGATATTGTCACCACAATGCTTAAAAATGGCTACTTAGGTTTAAAAGCCTCACATTGACCCTTGTTGACATCGTGGCCAAAAAGCTAAAAATCTGTCTTTTTATTAGCAAATGCTTGTTCCTAACTTTGAATGTGCTAACTAACGTGCTTTCATGGATAATGGCTACCATCAACACGCGGCTGCCATAAATCTCACTGGCGATTTGACCAACATGTTCGACAGTTAAATAAAATTAGTTGGTAGAGCATTATTCAAAGCTCATTTTGTTGAAGGTTCAGGATCAGTTTCCATACGTAACACTGAGTTCCAGAACATTGTAAACTGGAAGATCCAGGAACTCCAGTCCCACTAACCTCTTGCACAAAAATAAGCCCCTCTCTTAGCCATCTGGTCACTCATGAATCACAAATAAAGGAATACATATCTCTCAACCATGGGAGCTTTCAAAAGCTGGCATTGTGAAAAAAAAACACAGAGACACAGTGGAATTTAGCAGGTTTTGACGGAGCGTAATACGTGAAATAAAGTGTCAGAAGACTTCAAAAATGTTAACATGTGTGACATGTAATGCCGTAACACATCTGTTCCATATTCAAGCCTAGCTGCAACTGAACAAAACAATCTAAATTATACTCAGCTGAAATACAAGGATCTATTCTGTCCAAATGTGTGTAAACTGTGGGAAAAAATTCCCTTCAACTGTTGACCACACATATGTTTCTTTGCCTAAAATTGAATGGCCACCATCTGTAACAGCTGCATTACATACTTGGGTTGCAATTATAGACAGTTAAAAAAAATGCAATGCTGGTACAGCAGTGGATGGAATAATAAAAGTGTAGGGTTACCTCCAAATCTTTAGCTTCACTTCAAATCTTAAGCTAGCTGTCTAAAACTGGGAGATAACTGGGTACACCAACAGGATACAGGCTCATATTTAACTTTTGGAAGAAAACCAGAGCCCAATCTCATCAAAAATGTATGGACAATGTCGAAAAGTGGGATCTGTGCCAGTGAAGAAACCCATTAAAATGAATTCAGCCTTTTCTGATAAAATGACAGAATTATGACACAAGCCTGTTGATAGTAACCAAAAGTGTGAGGTGTCTTTGCATCTTCCTAAAGTATATAAAAAAAAGAAAATTGTGTATCTGAGTGAATGAGGGAAATTTGCTGGGCCTATATGAATAATGCTGACTCTTTAAACATCCTTTGTTGTATAATCAGTTCCCTCAAAAATGAAGCACGATTGAAATGCATCATAAAAACCCTAAAATAATGTTATATTTATTGTAATGATTAATCTATGATGCTGTTTTCCAGCACTTATTTTCTGTCGAAAAATTATAATACATGTAATACATCACTTTTAATAAAAGTATTTTGTGAGAACACACAATTAAAAATGTACACTATGTATTAGTTTGATGCCTTTTTTAAAAGACAATAATTTATTTCATTTCAGACCTGTTCAAACATGAGTTCCCTCAGTCGGCCAATCTTGTCTCCGTCCTCGGGATGATTGATCATATAGTCCTTCACGAAAAAGGCCTGCAAAAAAAAAAAAAAAAGCTATATAATAAAAGTATAACACTTATTTAGTAGTAGTTTCTGAATGGTTGTGATAATTCAGGCTATCCGCAGTTGCATGTAGGATGATGAAATTAAGTGTTCTCATGGGCTTTGTGACACCACTGCAATCATTTAACTGTCTAATACCAGCAACACTAGTGTTAGGATCTATTTTTGGGATTCTTGGTGAAGCAAAACAAAATGGCTAATTTTGCACCTTTCTAAAAGATAAGCTTTTGATAAAAAAATCTAAAATAATTGAACAAATTGCACCTGAACTGTGTAACAATTTGCTGAACAGAAATTCTTTAAAATACAGTTTGAGATTTTTGAGGCTTTTACATTCCTAGTTTAGCATAAATAGTAAGATGTGGACTGATCCAGTGGTGCATAAGTCCAGACATCACGAGCTGTTATCCTGGAAACCTTTTTTCCAAATCCTTAATAAATGCATTGAGCAAATTAACAGCTGGATGTCCCATAATTTCCTTCAACTGAACAAAAACAAAACTGAAGTACTTATCTTTGGACCCTAAATAGATCGATTAAATATCAGTGCACAGCTTCATTTGGTCCAACTAGAAACTACCAAACAGGCCAGAAATCTAGGTGTAATAATGGACTCAGACCTGAACCTTCAGGGTCACATGAAGGCAAAAACAAGGTCATCTTTCTATCACCTGAGGAACATTTCTAGGATTACATGAATGATGACACAAGGAGACCTAGAAAAACTCATCCATGTGTTTATCTCTAGTTGCTTTGATTACTGTAACAGTATCTTCACAGGTCTACCTGAACCAAGAAAATAGAACACATCACCCCAGTTCTAAAGTCCTTACACTGGCTCCCTGTAGCTCAGAGAATAGACTTCAAAGTGCTTTTATTAGTTTATAAATCATTGAATGGTTTAGCACCAGAGTACATTAGAGATCTGCTATCACGGTACAAACCATCCAGATGACTCAGGTCCTCCAGTTCCCTAGAACCAGAACCAAACATGGGGAGGCAGCTTTTAGTTTCTATGCTCCTCATATCTGGAACAAACTACCGGGAGAATGCAAAGCTGCAGAGACACTTAACTCTTTTAAATCTAAAATTAAAAACTACCTAATTAGACTCGCTTATGAGTAACTGTTTTTACTTGTTTGTTTTTAATTGTCACACTAATTATTGTCTTAATTACTGTAAATGCATTATTGTGTTAAAAACTGTGAGCTTTCTTCAGCAAGATCAGTTAATGAACTAAACCTGTGTTCTTTACTCATTTGTCCCTACATTGTTGTATTTTTGATTATTTTTTTATTGTAACTGCTAATTTGTATTCTAATCATATATAAAGCACCCTGAATTGCCCTGTGTTGAAAGTGTGCTATACAAATAAAATTGCCTTGGTTTGTCTATATTTTCAAAAAATATACCAAAAAACAAAGCAAAAAACTTCTGTAATCCGGATCTCATGAACAGTGGTGGTTTTTAATATGGACCATATATCCAGGGTTGCATTAGAAGAGGGGCTGTAAGAGCACCAGTTTAAAAAAAACCAAAACACATATCTGTCAGTTGCACCTTGAAAATTTTTTAATTGGTTTTAGACATGTGCAGTCAATGGCTAATCAGCGCCCCCTGCTTGCTGCTGAGACGAGGCAAACTATATTTCATGCTTTGTGTGAGACTACACTGTTTTTTACCCCACCATACTATTTGTTTTCCTGCATTTTTATTGTTTGAGGGATGGCAGAAGGAGCAGCTCATTGTGGAAGAACCACACCTGCCCTTGAACCAAATATTGTGTATTCTCGTCTTGTGAGCCGCAAGCTTTGTTTCCTTCATATCTCCTTTACATAAACTGTCAAGTCCTCGCTGTTTCCAGTGGCATCAACACTCGTGATACGTCCGCAGATTACCGCAAATCCTTCCCAGTCTGTGCTAGACTAGACTGAATGCAAGGAGAGAAGATGAGATGATGAAAAGCCCAGCTCACAATCTGCTCTCAAATCTGCCCCAAAAAGGAAATTCTGAAGGGGAAGAAGGAAAACAAAAACGAGGTACTAAAAGGTAAAAGGGGGTGTTGGCAAAAAGCGCAGTACAGTTCCTCTCAAGGACGCAGCTGTCTGTTCTGAAAGAGACAGACTGAGAGAAAAGATGCTTGAGGCTGCTTTAAACAGTCACAACCAAACACAGATCTCTATCAAACGGCTTTTAGAGTCTGAATACTCAAGGTATTTTAATATTCCAAACATCACCAGATGACAATCTTAATCGGGTTAGTATGCATCGCACAGTATTGCATATATTAGGCTCTGCAAAATTTTTAGATAACACATTTTACAACATTTAAGATAATTTTTTTGGTTGCCTTTCAGGTGTAACCACAAATCATGGGCCTGAGGAAAAGGCTGCAAACCCGATCGATAATCTGCAGCGAGATGGAAATTTCTCGTCGGACTGCGGCGAGTGGGACCCAGCTACTGAGCGACTTCAGTTAATCATTAGCAAAGTCCAATTAGAGAGGGAGCGCTGATGGGAGGGGAACATAAATCAGAACGCATTTCTCTCTCCTTCTCCTCGGAAGGGTTTCAACCCTTCGACTGGAGCGCTAAATCTGTATATTAATAATGACAACTTCTCCCTCATTTGTAGCAGGGAATCCACGCCTGTCAATCGGCATTACAGACGGAGAATAAATTAATAGATTTATAGTCGCGGTCAGTGAACGCTCTCAACTTGATGCGTTTGCTTGAAGAAAATCAGGGGTTGATGTCAGCGGCGGTGTGTCTGCGGCAGTGAATAGATCCATATCCGTCCAGCATGTGGGAAAATACTCAAAATGTGTTTTTTATATTTACTATATTGCAACATTTACAAGAAATTAAAAGAAACAGAGAGCTTTCTGCCTATGGGGCCTGCAAACAGGCATGAACGAGGATACGCACCAACCCCTCCAGCCTCCGGATCCACGTTCACAGCAGTTGCTAAGCGACAAGGAGAAGAGTCCACTCAGTTTTCAGGGGCTTAAAACTATTTTCTTGAGTAGATTTTAAGTTGTTTTTTTTTTTTTCCTTCTTTTTTTTGTTTTGTTTTTGAGGTCGTTGTGCTTTTCCTGGAAAATTGGAGCTCGCCGCACGGTTATCCAGCGATCTCTCGTGCAGTGCTCTCAAGCAGCTGCAAGTAGATGCAAATGTTTGTCAGCGAGGCTGAAGATGTTTCTCTTTTTGTATCTGCCTTTTACCGTTCTGTCGTACAATGCAGCAGCTGCATAAATCCTCCTACCTCATTCAATAAGCTAATATTAGTCATCCATCTCTTTACACTCCTTCCCCCCCATTTCTCTTTCTCATGCTATTTTTTCTTTTTATGTGACGCTGCTTTCTCCCTTCATCTATCCTTCCATCCAGCCATCTATTCGCTGACTGAAAGCTCCATTCCATCCTCTCATTCCAGCATCAACCATCTATCTCATTTTTCTGCTTCCAACCCCCTCTTGCTCTCCACTCATCTATAAATTCGATCAAAACCTCGCCGGGCCGCTCGTGCATCCATCCATCCAGCTGTTCATCTGCTCCTCCATCCCCGCCCTCTCACCCGCCCCTCCCATGCGGCCCTTCGCTTCACACAACCCACCTTCATACATCATTAGGCAATCTATATGTCAGTGTTTCTCGACCCTCGGTGTCTGAAAACCTCCCCCCCGACGCGGCCTGCGGCTGAGCGGGTTCGTACCTCTTGGTAGCGGGCCAGTCCTCCGTTGACGGCGGCATCGATGACCCCGTTCAGGCACATGGTGAGGGGGTTGATGTTCTGCATCTGCCGGCTCTGACACTGAGTGATCAGCGTGCGCAACTGCAAGTTCTTGTTCTCGATCACCTCGATGGCGTTCTCCAACGGGCTCACCTCCACCTGCAAACAGAAGTTATGAAAACTTTTTTTTTTCAACACTACAGCTTTACTAACTGGATAAAGCTTTATACATGCCTTTAAATAAATCTTAACGTAACTGGACATATTAATTCAATTCAAAAAAGCAAAAGTAAGTTTTAGTGAACTGAAAGCTTTTAAGCATTTTCTTATGTTAATGTTGGTGATTATGGCTTACAGCTAGTGCTGTGTTGAAGAAAATTGGAGAATCGATTCTTATAGAAATTACATTGAATAATTTAAAAGCTAAAAAAAATCCATTTTGGTTTTTAAAATTGTTTTTATTTTTTAAAATAGATTTCTCTTTTTACAGCTAAAATAGGAAGGAAAAGTCCAGATGACCATTTTGAGTCTTGTGTCTGAAAGCAATAGTGTTAGTCACCCAGTGTTGCACCATTGAATTACAGGCATGTAATTAAAATAACAGCTAAAAAAACGTTACTAGTATCACTGAACCAGTTCAATATCGAACTGGATCAGATTTAATCGGATCTGATTTTTCTTTTACTTTATTAAGTGTCCTGTCTGGCAGCGCGGCACTCAGAATCAATTCTATTGCTTGAGAATTGGAATCAAATCGATATTTAAAGTTTGAATAGTTACCCAGCACTACTTACAGCTAAGCAAAAAACATGCTTTTCATAATATTTCTATATTTCATAATATTTTTGGAAAATACTTATTTTGTTATGAATATGCTATGGCTTATACATTTATGAGGAGGACAGTTATTAAGCATAGTGATGGAAAATTAAGTGGAAGAAAAACAATATCATGTAGGTAAACTATTTTGTAAGTAAAAACCATAGTTATATTCCTTTTGGATAAAAAAAAGGTTTCTAAGGCTGTAATTCTCATTTCTCAAGCTTGTAAAATTGAAAATAGGCTGATACCTATCATTTTTGGAGGAATTTGTAACATCTCAATTTTGGACCTCAACCATTCAAATCATAGTTTCACATTTAATACTGCTAGGATTTATAATGAGGATTTAGTGAGCAATATTGGACGGCTCAATATTAGCTTATATTCATACTGAAATAGTGGATGGTTTCAACAGTTCTTCACTCAACTAAAATATTTGAGGAAACTCCCTGTAAATTAGACATATTTAAATGGCTAAGGTAAGACAGTTTTGCTAAGGGAGAAACACATTTTGTGCAGTTCTGTACTTGAAAGAAATATCTACAGAATTTTCAGAGCCATCTTTTACTGTAGTGAACAACTATTAAATACAATAAAATGCTCTCGGCGGCTCAGAAGTGGGTGTTAATTATCTTGACATCTTTTCAACAAGTATACACATCCAGCAATTACTCAGCTCCTGGTCACTTTTGTGCACACTCTTATATGTCATCCTCCATTTTTCTGTTTTACTTCCTTACAAAGCTTAATCCTTTCACCAATTTCATATGCAATACTGCCGCTAAGCCATCACAGGGTAATACAGAATTTACATTCAGACAATTTTGCACCACATTCAGCAGCTAGAACTAAAGAATATGAGCTTAGACCTTAAGAGAGACACGCTGCCTCATGGATCGCATATTTGCTGGACAAAACACCATTTAAATGTCAACCCACTTCTCTGGGATCTGACTGAAACAAAAAACGATTTCAGAGGATTTTCGTGTTTAGAAACCCACACGTGTGACACTGTTGGAAATTCAAAGATTTTCCACAATCCGAGCCTTTTCTGCGGGGTTTAATGCCAAGATTTACTTGTGTTGGCTGGCTGAGCTCTACATCGCAACTTTCAAAGTTGTAGTGTCTCTTGTCTGTGATGGCTGTGTGTGATTTTATGTCTTCAAGGTAATTGTATCAAGAGTGTTCACACTCACCAGCTCTCTCTTCTCAACTTCAAACCAGCGGGAAATGCCTGGGAGACTCTGAACCAAGGTGAGGGTAGTCCTCTCCACCCACAGGCTCTGCAAAAAAATAAAAATACCACCATGAGATTGTGCTGATCAATAAAAAAACGAACCCTACTTATGCCAAATGCACAGATGCACTCTATTTCAAACACTATAGTGAAAAAAAGTAAGGCTACACATGCCACATTATGTTCACTTTTGGATGCAGGTCAGGTGTCGTGTCTGATCTCTTATGTCATCATTCACGTTCCGGCGCTTACACAGTCGGCTGGATTTGCCTGTCAATATGCCTGCGTCTCGCAAGGTCACCCTGACAGGATGCAAACTGTGGCAACTCGAGTATTTACAGGAGGCTCTTAATGCGGCAAATTTATCCGGTAGTGCTGCATATGTGACACAGTGTATGCCGCGATGCAACCGTGTCGACACACCTGAGGAACGGGAAACTGTTCAATATTTACGGTGCCGGTTTTAGCTGTTTATCAGATGGCAGCTCTGACGTCTAGTGTTCGCACCTACAATGTTTTCAAAGCTTCCTCTTCTTTCTTGATTAGAATATACATTGCCCTGCATGATTGCGATTTGTTCTTGTTTGCAACCAAATATGCAAAAATCTTATTTGCTTTTTATGCGTCTTGGCATTCGGTCATTTTTATTCTGAGCCTTAAATAAAAATCCAGGGCAACCGATTCCCCGCAGAAGTCAGCAAATCAAATTAGTGTGATTTCATTTAAGATGAAATACAGCTGTTCCGGTCAGTTTTCGTTAAACTCTCAGGCTAGACGAGGAGAAAAAAAAAAACTGGGGAAGCAACTTTAGTTTCCACGCCTTTGGAGGAGCAGCAGAGATTCACAACTCAGGTAGGAGCGACAACGGTCAGCTGTGCGCTTTACTAGTCTGGAGAGAGTGGCAGTAGTAGTAATTTGTTGAAGGAAAGCCATAAGAAAGCCCTAATCGCAGTTTGCCACAAACAATGTAGGAGAAAAGCAAAAGTAAGGTAAAAAGTGATTGTTGAAAAGCATTAATGCCTTCATTCCACTTCCCAATCATGCAATTTTCTAACAGAAAATGCCTATTAAAACACCAATCAATTTACTTCAATGCCTTTTTTTCCCCATTTTTTTATGAAAGTTGGATTTTTTTTCACTTAAAACAGATACTGGGATTAATGTGCAGATACAGGAAGGGCTAATTTTTTTTATTTAGGATCTAGTTTTGGACACGGGGATTCTGCCTCAGGATCCCCCCAAAAGAGCAGCTGAGAGCTGATACGCAGCATCGATCCAGTGTCCCCACGCTGAAGGAGGGTCTTACGACTCACTACACAACCCTGCCGCCATTTATTGATTTTATGCTTTTAAAAAGGCCAAGAAACCCTCCTGAACACAACTTGCGGGAGGTAGAGCAGTGTGTTAGAACAGGAAGATGGCAAAAGTATACAAGGCTCTGCCTTTCCAATAAAAGAAAAACAAAAAACACACCAAGTTTTGTTGGTTTTCGAGTGGCTTTCTTATTTATGGGGATCATACAATAATTATACATTACCAGAAACGCTGCACACTCTAGTCACAACATTAATGTTTATTGCACACTATTTCTACCTCAAGGCCACAGACATCCAGCTTAAATGAAAATGCGATACCATGATTAAATTTAGCCAAGTAACCTTGATGGAAGTGATGAGAAAACGGCATGAAGCCCGCGTGCAATAAAAGCTGAATATTTATGAGTGTAATATTGGGCTCTGAGTTGCTGGGTGTCTGAGAGCGTGTGCAGCTGCAGGACCGAATCAGACCGAGAAGGCTTCATTTGTGCTCAAGCATTACGCGGCTCTGACTACTGCTTGGATTTTTGTGTATAAATACTGATGTTGCTTTCTTAAAGAATAAAACATGTGCTCCATGCAGAGACTAAAAACACCTGAGTGCAAAGTATTTCAACCTACATGATAAACGAGCGAGGCCCGGGAAGGATGTCAATGAAGCGGATTCATATGGAAAGTGCTAATGGTATTATGGAGAGTCTTATTTTCCAACGTCACAGCACGGAAGATTTTATAGCTTCTCTGCTCACAGTCAAATTATCCCCCCCCCCCCCCACTTTATATCCACATGGAGCTCTTCACATGCTTCGACAAAAATGTACATTTTCTTCTTTACCTTAAACTCGTTCTCCTTGTCTTTGGTGCCCTTGTGAAAAGGCCGGTCATATCTGAACCTCCAGATGTGATTAAACTTGTAGAAGCTTTTGATGTTGTCAGGCACCCCGTCTCGCTGCAGCACGTCCTGGCTCTCTGGGATGGGAGTTACGGCGTAGATCTGCAGGTCTGAAAGCGCAGCCCCCCACAAGTCAAGGAAAGTGCAAGAAAGCAACTAGGGAAAAGTTCTGCGTGGCTGAAACAGATAGCGATTTTTTTTTTCTTCAATGACCTGGAAGTGTATGGGAAAGCTGACTATGTTCTGACGGGAAGACGAAGACAAGCCCGAAAATGTATTATTTATTTATTTAATAGAATACAAGATGTGTAAGGGTGGTCAGAGCAAGGAGTTAAAGGAGACAGAGGAAGGGATGCAGTCCATTTCTGCTTAGCTCAGCATCACCTTTATAAGCTGGGACTCTTGCTAAGAAGAAGGGCTAATGAGAACGAATTCTGATTGGTGTTGGGTGTCAAAATAGCACATCGGTGTGGAGACAAACACTGTCAATGTCCAATTGATAGTGATCGTCTGAACAAAAAATATTCGCATGTGGACATGTGAAATGTATATTATTTACCCTTGCATGTCAACTCATGTGTAAGCATGCAGTTTGCATGCACTCATCAATTGGCAAGTGCCTGTGTAAGGTTCACAAGTGCCTTCACCTAATTTGCATATACAAAAATGAGCTGTGATTTAATTTAATGCCCCAATCACACACATTTTATACAGATACTAGTGATGTCCCGATCAGCACTTTAGCGTTCCGATCCTGATCCGATACTTTAACCTCAAATCCGATCCGATTTCGAGTCCCGATCCGATATTTTGCCGTCAGTGTTGAAATTAATAAAACTGAAATATATTTTTAGAAAGTAACTCAACTTTTTACAAGAATAGTTTCATCAATAAGCATGGCTATTATTGTTGTAAATCCAATGAAATCTAAATCTTACAGAGACTTAAAGGTCAGCTTCAGTTTAATATTTTAGACAAAAGTAAAAAGCAAAACTAGGGATGCACCGATACAGATAATGGTATCGGGGCCAATACCTACAATGTGGAAACTGCAATAATTTCACAGAAAATTTTAATTTTTCTATTGAAATTTTAGTTTTGTGGTAATTTTTATTTTGTATTTAATTCACCATAACTTGTTGTAACAAGCAGAGAAGAAAATAAAACATGTCTTCGAATTCATTGCATTTTTTTTTTTTTTTGTGTGGTGGAAGTATAGGCAGCGGTACTCGGTATCAGCAAGTACTCAGATCCAAGTACTGGTATCATATCAGTTTGAAAAAAGTGGTATCATTACATCTCTCAAAACCCTTACTTGGTACAGTATTATAAAGAAAAAGTGCTATCGAAGATCCAGTTAAAGCTTATATTGTAAGTACTTAAAATAGGCTTCCATAAATAGTCAATAAAAATAAAGTACACAGAGCAAAATGCCCTTGCTCATCTGAAATGTGGTTCAGACAGATTGAGGGCGCAATGCTACCCATTACTGTCCTCGGATCGCATTCACTATATATTTTTGAGTGAATACCAGAGTGGAGGAGAAATTTAGTAAGAACTCCATCAATTTCTGGAGATGCTGAAGCAAAAAAACAAACAGAAAACACTTGACAGGCATGTTCGGTTTGCAGCGCTACAGATGTTTGAAATATTGGCTTTCACAGTCAAACATAACTAGGCGGAGCTTCCGTAAAAATCGGCACGACTCATCAGCTAATACAGCCGATCTCCGATCACTGAAAATGATTTAAAAAATCGGCCGATCCGATCTTGGGAAGGGGGACATCCCCGACACGTGCAATTCACACGCATGTACAAATGATTCACATGCAAACAGTGTTTCTGTTTGTTCCACCTAAGAATTAACATGTAAAAACGTATCGCTAACATGCATGCTAACAACTCACATTTACACGTTCATATTTCGGTAAAAACGAGCACATTGTGCATGTTCACACATTCAGTTTGCATTGATGTGAAGATTTCCACGTGTACACGCCCCATATACATATGCAACCATAAAATAACTGTGTACGTGCAAGTGGCGAGTTCATGCATATATGCAATTCATATATATCCATTTCACATATACAGACTATGAAATCACATGTCACACACAATTCACAAGAGGGTAGACACATATAATTCAGAGGTACATGTAATACTGGTTGGGATTTTTCTGTGTGTTGTGTTTCAGTACTTATATGTAGGCCAGCACTTGTCCCATACATTTGTGTGAATAATTAACAAGGCCAACATGTTGTATTTATGAATTCACACAAGGCATAGAAATGAAAGCAGCTTTCCTTTCGCTGGTCTGGGGATATGATATATGTACAAAAGGTTGATTTCAGGCAACACGGAATAATGCACAGCACAATATTATTTTGTGTAGCACTCTGTTGGCTAACGCAGCCAGAAATGCTGTTCTAACAGTTCAGCATTAAAAATACAGTATGTTGAGCTATTTCGAAACTTTGTTTTTTTTTAAAAGGAGAGAGAAAACATCAAGTTCATCATGTTTACTTTGACCATCTATATAATAGACTAGTCCAAATTTTCTGTGAATTATCAAAAAACAACCTGAGTATAACACAACTTTCCATAATCTAGAAAAAAAAGTCATTATTCTGTTTGAGAAAAAAAGCAATTTCCTGGGTTTATTTATCGAATGTTTTCCCCACCATCAGTGTGTCTGATAGTAGTTTTTTGCATATTCTGTATACTGCATACAGCATGCAGTGTAATATATCTGCCTACTTTTGTAAGTGAATGGTTTGATTATGAGTGAAAAGACCAAAAGTAAGGAACAGTGTGTGACAGCACATCACGATCAGTTATGGATACAGAAAACATACAGGTGCTTGTGTTTTCTACTGTCAGTAGCCATAAAAAAAATATTATTTAGTCAAGGATACACTGTGCATCGGCCTGGTATATAGTCTGGTCCGGCTGGTTGACGTGCTGCATAGCGATGGCGTGAGGAAACTCGTTGAGCATCCGCTGCTGGAAAGCTTCCAGCCTCTCGTAGTCATGGCCGCGGCACACAAACTCTTTATTCTGCAGCAGTGGAGGGGAGGTTGAATGAAAAAAGCAACACAGGGTTAGCTTGGCATCTAGTGGCTGCAGCATGCTACTGCAAACTCCAACAAGGACAGGGCCAGTTACATCATTAAATGGTGCAGAATGAAAGTTGCTGAATGTCACCTTACGTTGAAGGAGTCTTATGTAAGAGAATGTTAAGTCCTCCTGCAGGTTTCTCTCAATTTTGAAAAAGCATTACACAGTTTAACATGGAGTATATGGAAATTATGTGCGTTTTTACCCGTAAGAAGAAAGGGAACTTCTTTCCATAAAAGCCAACTCTGAAGAATTCAGGTTCTAATCTTTGCTGGTCCATAATTTTATCATACAGGGATGCTTCCATCATCTGCCAAAAAAATTAATAAATTAATAAATAAAACTCAGCTGTTGCATTTTATATGCACATTTTTCATGTTTTCCCAAGCTGAATGGACTAATAACAGCTTACCCTCATTTTGCTTAAATTCCTGTAGTCGTAGTACGACTCGTACTGGTCAGCAAGCTCCCTGCAAAGGATGATGCCATTCTCCCAACACTGAGGTTTAAAAAAGAAGGAAAGAAAAGACGAAAAATATACATATCAGAACTGAGTGTGGAGGATTGTTATCAACCCACTTGATGGCACTATTGAGCCAACAAAAATAAAAGCGCACCCTCTCCCTGCACAGGTACTGGTACAGAATCCAGCAGACTTGCTAATTAAACAGGAAGCTTTTTTCTCCTGCTGCCTCCTGGCCCCTGCGCGGCCATACCAGCAGATGGTGAAGCTCGTGAATGCAAGGGGGGGGGTGGGGGGTGGGGGGTGGAATGGACCATTTGTAATGAGGAGTCATTTTAATGATTCCCTAAACTCAACGGGATGGTGAGGTTTTCAAACATTTGTCTCTGAAAGAAGTGTGCTCCATGTAAACCCTGATTCAACAGTGGAAAGGTTTTTGCATTTAGTTAAAAAAAGAATCAGAGGACAGAGCAGTTTAAGATTAAATGTGTTACATTCAAATGCAAAGTAAGGTAGATGATGCTGTGTGCTGGGTTACCTTTCCCCTATCAAAGTTCTGGATGATGGTAAGATGCAAGTACTCCTTTCTTTGCCATTCACTCTGCATGGGGTAGTTTAGAAACTCTCTGAGCGGCCTGTCTGACCATTCCAGTAACTCGTCATAAAGCAGCAGGGTGTACGAAGCCTCTGAAATAAACACAAAGAGAGCACTTGCAGTAAAATAATGACTGGAGAAAAATAATACAGCACAGGCTTTCAGCAGGATTCATACAGCCTGATCTTCGCCAATTACTCTACAGTTCTTGTTGTAAATAATACATTTTGGTGTATTTTATTGGATTTTTTTTATGTATTGTCCTGTTGGAGGGTGAACTTTACTCTAGGTTCAGCCCTTAGGCAGCATCTAACAGGTTTTCTTCCAGAACTGCTTGTATTCAGTTTAATCCATTCCTTTCATTAACTCTGAACGCTCGGGCCAACCTTGCATCTGTTTGGAGCATTCTGTTTTTCAAAAGTGCAACTGACTGGTGGTAAGTCAAGTGACTTTTTCTAGAGTTGTTGGAGACTTTTGGAGAACCCATCGTGATGCTCTGCATCATTGTTACTCTTCCCAATAGACAGCAGCGGCTGGTACACTGGGCTTAAGTGCAGGAGAACCTCCGGGCTGCAGTCAAAGCAGGATCCACATACTATTGTGCTAATTAGCTAAATGCTAATTTTTTCTGTTCACATGATCCGTATCCACTATAGACTGTATAAAACAGGTATCCACTCATACCTGGACTCCGATACTACCTCCAAGGCAGCTCTCTTGGGCCGTATCCTGGCTCGATCCAGGCTGTGTTCACATGGTACGAAATAAGTGGATTTTGAGCAAATACGGTACCCGAATTAAGCCTTGATTCCCATGTGAAAACGCCCTTAATCAAACTAGCAGGTTCAAAGTTGCTGCTTGATGAATGTGAATGTCAACATTTTCTGTTTAGAATAATCAATTAAATCCTATTACATACAGTATACTGTCTCTTTTTGGTCAATTTAGAAAGTATATAAGGAAAGTTAAAATATTTACACTACCGTTCAAAAGTTTGGGGTCACATTGAAATGTCCTTATTTTTGAAGGAAAAGCACTGTACTTTTCAATGAAGATAACTTTGAACTAGTCTTAACTTTAAAGAAACACACGCTATACATTGCTAATGTGGTAAATGACTATTCTAGCTGCAAATGTCTGGTTTTTGGTGCAATATCTACATAGGTGTATAGAGGCCCATTTCCAGCAACTATCACTCCAGTGTTCTAATGGTACAATGTGTTTGCTCATTGGCTCAGAAGGCTAATTGATGATTAGAAAACCCTTGTGCAATCATGTTCACACATCTGAAAACAGTTTAGCTCGGTACAGAAGCTACAAAACTGACCTTCCTTTGAGCAGATTGAGTTTCTGGAGCATCACATTTGTGGGGTCAATTAAACGCTCAAAATGGCCAGAAAAAGAGAACTTTCATCTGAAACTCGACAGTCTATTCTTGTTCTTAGAAATGAAGGCTATTCCATGCGAGAAATTGCTAAGAAATTGAAGATTTCCTACAACGGTGTGTACTACTCCCTTCAGAGGACAGCACAAACAGGCTCTAACCAGAGTAGAAAAAGAAGTGGGAGGCCGCGTTGCACAACTGAGCAAGAAGATAAGTACATTAGAGTCTCTAGTTTGAGAAACAGACGCCTCACAGGTCCCCAACTGGCATCTTCATTAAATAGTACCCGCAAAACACCAGTGTCAACATCTACAGTGAAGAGGCGGCTGCGGGATTCTGGGCTTCAGGGCAGAGTGGCAAAGAAAAAGCCATATCTGAGACTGGCCAATAAAAGAAAAAGATTAAGATGGGCAAAAGAACACAGACATTGGACAGAGGAAGACTGGAAAAAAGTGCTGTGGACGGATGAATCCAAGTTTGAGGTGTTTGGATCACAAAGAAGAACGTTTGTGAGACGCAGAACAACTGAAAAGATGCTGGAAGAATGCCTGACGCCATCTGTTAAGCATGGTGGAGGTAATGTGATGGTCTGGGGTTGCTTTGGTGCTGGTAAGGTGGGAGATTTGTACAGGGTAAAAGGGATTCTGAATAAGGAAGGCTATCACTCCATTTTGCAACGCCATGCCATACCCAGTGGACAGCGCTTGATTGGAGCCAATTTCATCCTACAACAGGACAATGACCCAAAACACACCTCGAAATTGTGCAAGAACTATTTAGAGAAGAAGCAGGCAGCTGGTATTCTATCGGTAATGGAGTGGCCAGCGCAGTCACCAGATTTGAACCCCGTTGAGCTGTTGTGGGAGCAGCTTGACCGTATGGTACGCAAGAAGTGCCCATCCAACCAATCCAAATTGTGGGAGCTGCTTCTAGAAGCGTGGGGTGCAATTTCTCCAGATTACCTCAACAAATTAACAGCTAGAATGCCAAAGGTCTGCAATGCTGTAATTGCTGCAAATGGAGGATTCTTTGATGAAAGCAAAGTTTGATGTAAAAACAATCTTATTTCAAATAAAAATCATTATTTCTAACCTTGTCAATGTCTTGACTCTATTTTTTATTCATTTCACAACGTATGGTGGTGAATAAGTGTGACTTTTCATGGAAAACACAAAATTGTTTGGGTGACCCCAAACTTTTGAACGGTAGTGTATTTTAAATATTGATTATGAGTTAACATGCTTTGTTCTTATTGAGCAATATATTTTAAAAATAAGTTACAACTTTAGAAAACAGAAAAATGATACATAAAAGAAATAAAAAAGGAAACAGAAATAAGTGCATTTAAAAAAACATCCTTGGTTACATTTTCTTGTTTCAGGACTGGTTAATGGGGGAAGAATAGAATTGTGACAATAAAAAAGCCCCAAAATAACAAATCAAAAGTTAATTTGTAGTTCTCAGCTAGTTTTTTTATTCACTTTTTTATCCATGAAATAGTTTCTCTCCCTAATGAATTACATTACATGCAGGTGGCAAATCAGACAAAATTCTATTTTGGTGACTTCTAGCATCTTTTAGAACTTGACAGTGAATTTAGCTCAGACCAGTTTCCCTGTCCTGGCTGAAGCAATACCGCAGGATGATAATGCCACCACCATGTTTCCACATGTGGATATTGTGTTCAGGGAACCGGAATGCGAAAGATAGTTTTTTTTTTCTATTATAAAATTTTTTCCTGAGTGATGAATCCTTTTCCTTCTATGTCAAAATGACGCATTACGTTGTGTTGATCAATCAGATAAAATCTAAATAAAAAGTTTGTGTGTATAATGTGATAAAATTTGGATAAACTCAAGGAGTATGACTAAAACAACGGTGAAGGGAGAAAGGCAAAATAAGTATAGTATTAAAACACTCTCCGCAGGGAGTACCTGTGTAGTTCTGAGCTTTGAGGTGAAGGTCGTACAGTTTGTGAATGTAGCGGATGTACATTTCCTCCTTGTTCAGCTCCGTTTTGTAGAAGTTCTAATAGGAAAAAATGGGTGATAAGGTTGAGAGAGAAACGGAGACAGAAGAAAAGCACACAAGTTTAGGAGGGTGCAACAATATAAGTGTTTAGGATGTAAATAGGCATACAAATAATGGTTTATGTTTTACAAAGGTGCAATATCACATATCAGCTGCAAAGTAACAGAAACTCATTTATTCGCCCACACAGCCAGGAGATGGATTTAGTTGCATAAGCAAAGCCTGCAGTGCACACTTATATTTTTCCATTCATTGCAAGATTCAGTATTTGTTCTGCAAAAGAAACAACTTTATAAAGAAGCAGAACATAAATGTGTCATGAATTTCAGGAGTACTCAGCGTTGAAAGCTTTTGATATCCAATCTTATTGGATTTTTAACAAATCAAAAAACATTTCTAAAAGAGACAATGTTGTGTCTCACTATGAAGAAAACATCAATAATACTTTGAAATGGAGGAAACGTCATACAACAACGAACACAGCTTAACTAAACTACTATAACATACTTTAAAGAAATGTAAACTGAACTAAGACTCGAATTCTTAAATTATTTGAGATACCGAGAAGCCAAACTGAATGTTCTCCAAGAATTTTTGGAAATCATTGCATGATTTTTTCAGTAAAAGCAAATCTGAGATTATTTATTAATTAATTTGATCAAAGATAAGTTTCTGAACTGGGAACTTTACTTATTAATGTATAGTCACAGTGTAGGATCCTCTGTATGATCAGTTTCTGAGTTCCTGACTTTATACTAGGGCTGGACAATATAGAAAAAAAGCATATCGATAAAAAAACAGTCATATTGATTGTTATCGATAATTATCGATAAAAATCACATAATGTAAAAAAATTATTTTAAGTGCCTCCCAGTCATTTTGTTATTCTTCAATTAACAAATTTTAACTAATAATTAAATTAATTAAATTTTCAAACACTACTTTTTATCATAAGTAAGTTTGTAAGACACAGAAACAAACCAAGAGACCTGAGTGACATCAGTAAATACAAAGAAAAGTAATATTATTAACCATTATATTATATATATTTTTTAAAACCATGTTAGTAATTTAAATTAAAGGTTTATTTTTATCCTTTTTAATCTTTTAAACATTTTATGACACTTTAAAATATGAATGGTTGAAACACTTTAGTTTAGTTTGTCAATAACGCTTATTCAAATTCACATCAGCTCTTCAGCTGTAGGCTAAAGCTAAAGCTAACTAGCTACTCACCAGTGTTGGTGGAGCCCAGAACACTGCAGCTTAGTCACTGAGAGCTGCAGCCGGCAGGTCTATCCAACCCCTGTTGTGTTTTTTAAAGCGTTTTTTTTCGCTTCTGAGGACCGGGAGCAGAACTGAGGGGAGATTTTAACAGCCACAGATGTTAGCATGGCGACGCGACCTGGATAAGTTTCCTGTGTCTCTCTATAAGAGATTCGTAGCGAGCTGGGAGAGGGGAGTCCTGCTTCAAACAGCTGATCCTAGTTTTATATGTCGTTCATTATTGCTACATTTAGTGTTTTAGTGTGTCAATGATCGGTTCAAAACGGGACGCAAATTTACCGGAGCCACTGAAACATTTATCCGGAACAACGTCCTCCGCTGCAGCCTTGTTGTGACGTCTGAGCGCGGCGAAGTTACGGTGATGGTTCGCTTATGGACTATTAAAAAATTCTGTTTCAGCTCAAATCATTTCATCCTTTTTGTGGTTTAAGTGAGGAGTGCAACTGTCTTTGAAACCCATTTAGCTAGTTGATTACTTTTTTTTTAAATACTGATCATCTAGTTTAATAGCCAATTGGATGGGATGGAAGCAATTGCTGCACAACTCATGCAATTGTAGTTTTTAGCATTCTTATGTAAATGAATTTAACTACTTTGAGGCCTTTTGTGCACAAATACTCTCACATTAACCAGATGTTTACTTCAGTAAACTAGTCTGCTGTAGGGAACTTACCAATAAGCTGACAGTGCAGCCAATCTTTTTACCATCCACTTCCCCCAACTTCATACAATCTCTGTGGAATAGGCAGCATATAAAACTATGACATGAGAACCAAATCGCATCTCGGAGGACACCTGAGAGTGCGTAAGTGTGTGAGTGCTCTCCGACCTGTAGTCCAGCAGCCTTTCCATCAGACGAGTGACAGTTGCTATCAGAGAGATCCCGCTCTCCCGCCACGTCTCCCGCTCAATCTTCTTCAACAGGCTGCAGGACAAATGAAGAGAGACAAGAACAAGACAGGGAGAACGTCAAGATTTGAAGTGGCAAGAGAGAAAGAGATAGAACAGGAACGGGAACAGCGGTGAAAGAAAAAAAAAATTACAGATGAAGGAAAATGGCTCAAAGAAAAGAGGAAATTAATCTCAGCCATGCAAGTGTCACCTATGCTTGTTGGCTCGCCTGCTGGAGTTATAATATGGAACTACGCAAATTATACAGATTACAATAACTGGTTGGTTTCATGGTAAGTTAGGAGAACACACACACAATAGTTCTTTTCTTTTGGGTCGGACCAATTGTTCCCCATGTTTCCCCTGACACAGACGACACAGAAACCAAAGAGGAGAGCGTCTTACCTAGGGTACGGACCAAACAGAGGAATTCTACTCCAGGCGGGAAGCATAGGCGGGATAAATTAATATTAACATGATTAAAAACCAGCACAAACTCACTTTAGGGGTGGAAAAAGTCAGCAGGTGGGGCAGTTGTTGATAAGCAAAAACAACTAAAACATGCCAAAATCATAGAAAATGTTTTTAATGCAGTTTACACTCAAAAAGCAAGACGTTACAGACTAAAATAAACAAAATAATAATAGAATAACTAAACTGTGAAAAAAATAGCATGTTGCTGTACTACAGATTACAGATTACATATAAACATTTAGCTCCATAAGTATTAAGGGATCAAGATCAGCTCCGTTATTTCTCATGGGTGAAAAACGAGAAGGTTGAATGAATGATTTACAACAAAAAGACCACAGTTTATATTTACACTTACTAAGGTACTGATATCCTTTAAACTCTTACACATTTTGCCAGGTTAAAATCACAAACCACTATTGGGATTTTTTGTCAGAACACCAGTTTCCCAAATATAAAAAATATCAAATGAATGATATCTAGAAATGAAGTCTAGCTCATCATTTTATTTTTAGACTATTTATTAATTATGAGACATATATTCAGCTCTATCTCTTAGTGTAAATACAGGTATTATGTTGTGTTTCAACAAAACAAACAGGCTCGGCATTAGAGCATTGATTGAATCTGGTGAATCAACCACTGGCAAAGAGGAAGGCGTTGTTAAAAGAAAACTAAGAATTCCACTTCACAGAGCAAAAATTAGGCTCAAGGAGCTCTGATGGAAACTTTTCGGCCTTTTAAAGTTAAATGCTAAATTTGGTGGAAATCTAACATTAAACGAAATATGCCATCCCCATGGTGAAGCATGGCGGTGGCAGCATCATGGCTTAATGATGCTTTCTTTGGCAGCAGTGTAGATGAGAAGATTGATGGAGCTAAACAGAGGCTGCAACACATTTGAGTTTGGGGTTGAAGGTTCACGCTCCAGGGGGACAACAGCCCTAAACATACAGCCAGAGCTATAATGGAATCAAAGCATATTTATCTCCCTGTTCCAATCAACATAGGTGAGTTGAAGATGTGTTGCAAAGAAGAATGAACAAGCATTTCTGATACTAGATGTTAAAAGCTCCTAGAAAGATACGTTTCAAGACTTAAAAGTGTAAATGCAGAGGAAGGGGGGGGGGGGGTCTATAAAGTACTTAGTGGAATTCTTCACCTTGTAGAGGTGAAGAAATTATTTACAAAACTCTACGATACTTGTTGTCCATCACATAAAATCCCAGTAAAGTGTATAAACGTTGTGACTATTGCAACGTGACAAAATGAGAACAAGTTAAAGTAGTGTGAATGCCTTTGTGGAAGGTCCTGTATGTGATAGTGAGGGGACGCATGTTATGCCAATGAACCGGAGTTATGACATGATTTAACACCGATGTCCAAATATTAGCCCACAATAAAGGGCAGCATACATGAAAATTATATTTTTTTTAATGATAAAAAAAATACCATACTCCCACACATACACATGCATACCAAAAAACGCTGAGCAGATGCAAAAGAAATCTGAAAATAGTATAGAATGAAGGACGTCCATCAACAGATGAGATGTGAGTGAAGACCAAAGTGATGGCCTCGAATGCGAAATTCACTACTTACCTCTTTATGTAACTAAAACTTAAACTGGTCCATTGGTAAAACTTATCACAGACTTCTTAATACTAATATAAAAATTAACTAGAAATAAAAAGGTGAAACTTCCAACTCCCAGACAGCTTTTACTGTCTCCATTGTTTGATTTACAAAGACTTCCATCCATAATCTTCACGAGTGTTTTCTTAACTTTTTTAACAACTCACATGCTATTGAAGAGCTCCCTGTACGTTTCATCTCCTTTACCCTCAGACATCAGGCTGTCCAGTTTATCAATCAGCTTAGCTTCAACCTGTGAAGGCAAAAAAAAGGAAAAAAGAACAAGCTAATTCAGCAACATTGATACAATGACAGGACATAAGCCAAACACGGATGGTTCAAAGGTTTGACCTCAAAAATGCTCAAAACATAGCTTATTTACTCCAAATGGTTCTTTCTTGTACTTTTATAGCAACGCCATCAGTGTCTGAGCTGTGCATTAAATCTGATTTAATTTACAATTGCTTAGCAAAATGTACAGTTGAAGTATTTTTATTTAGAAAATACTGGCGAGCAAATGAAAATGTTTTTAATTAGGAAGAAGTGTAGAAGTGGAAGGGTTTTCAGCTAACACAACTAGCAGAAAATAATAATATTATAATAAAAAACATTTTTAGGGTGGTAAATAGCTAACACCTAATTGGGATGATTGTGCCTGAAAGCATGTTGGCAAAAAAATTAAATAAAAAAAAGTCTAATAGATTTAGTCCGGTGTTTTAGGTGATGAAGGATATAGAAATAAATTAGTGGATGTTCTTTCAGGCTGCAACTTAAACAGAAGAGACAAAAAAATCTTAAATGGTGAATATAAACGTATTTTTAAATTAATTTTGCCTAAACATTTACTAAGAAGTCATTTGAAGGGATTCCTCCCATGAGCTTGCCTTTTTTTGAAGGAGCCGTCCATCCACCATGATTTAAAAATCCTACCTTCCAACTTTTAATCAACTTTGACGGGTACTTCAGACCTCCCTAGGGAATAAGGATCAGGATTTTAGGAGGTGGGTGTACGTGGCCCACCTGCTTGAAATTGCCACTGCGTCTCTGCTCCCAGTCCATCATGTCATGAAAGATTGGGATCATGACATTCCTCAGATCGGGTTGGGGCACCAGCGTCACCTCCAGGAAAGGCCCAATCATGGCTGGGATAAAGTTCAACTTGTGTTCCCCTGTATCCAAGACAAAGTTCAAGGCATGGGTCAGACTTTCCAATTACTTGTGAACTTTTGGACATGACATAATGCTGAGGCATTTTCATTCTGTAAAGGACTTTTTAGGTGGTTATCAACAGTAAAGCCTCAGCAGATACATTTTACTTATCTGCTGAAGTCTTCATTTATGTGGTTATTCCTCAATTGATTTGAAAGTGTTTTCAAGACTTAATTTTGACTTATATTATCTTTTACAGTTTATGTAACAATTTTTGGAAAGTATAAAACAGTTGTTAAATTAGTTATATTTTAAGCATTTATTTTTATTTATTTCAATTAGTATGGCTTACAGCTAATACAACAAAAGAATGGGCTAAAGATTTTTTAATAACACTTTTCCCACCATTATAGTTTCTATTCTTTTTTAGCTAATCACCTTTTGAGTTTTTACCCTCATTGAGTTATAAGTGATTCTTTAGACCATAGCATGACCACAATTTGAGATGCAGATATATGATTTAAGGGCATACTTTAACTTTGAAAATGTATATATATATATATATATATATATATATATATATATATATATATATGACAGATAAGGATTATTACACTAAAACATAGATCAGTTAAAGAGGAAAAAAAAAGAGATACAGCTATGAACTACATTCTGCCTCCTTATTCGTAAGTCTATCACATGGTCTACCATGGGTAATTTCCACCAATCAAATGGAAAGTGCACCTAAATTCTGCCACATGCTGAAGATCTCACAGCCCATCATCACTCTCATATCTCCATATCTGGAAGACACAGAAACCACATTTTTTAAAATCAGGAATGCATGCTGTCGACATGCAATGATTAATATGACTTGTTAGGTCGACTTTGTTAAGGCTCAGCTTTTACTGAATATACAGAGTTTTCAGAAGTTAACACTTACTTCTCCAGAATCTTCTTACGCTTGGAGGGCGAGAAGGACTCAAGCTGAAGACACGGCTGATTGATGAATATTACAGACAGGTAGAAATACGAGTCCCAAACCTGATAAAAAGAAGAATCAAGTTAAATCGTCAAAAATTTAAACCAACAATTTCGTTATAATTCCACTTTAACATATCTGATTTGTTTAAGTTTTTAACCCAACATATTTACGATTAATAATTAGAGCCATGGATACATTAGTATCTTGGAGAAAACATGAGGTGACAGGTAGCAGATTCAAATAGCTTTACCTTGTAATCAAACTTGTCATTGAGGAAATTCTTTCTCAGAGCATCAGAAAGGTAGAGGACCGTTGTGATGATGACGCTGAAAGAAAAAGGCAGACAGCCCACATCTTAATTAACAGCTCATAATTGAAAAGCACTTGTTTAGACAACCTCAAAATGCTAAAAAAAAAAAGAAAGTTGTTGGAAAAGAAGAGAAATAAATACCATAATAAAATAATACTATTCTTAGTTTAACCTCCCTACAATCTCAGACTAACTTTTTCTATGACTGCGGTCTTACTTGTTTGTGACGAGTCGCATCACAGTCCAATCTTTGGGAAACATTTCTGGCCTGATTAGGATTCTGAAGACGGTGAAGATATGAAGCAGGAAGTCCTGCAAGTTGAACAAACCGATATGTAGTCAAACAACACCTGGAGGCAGTTTGCATGCTTAGATCCACAGTTTTTTTTTTATATATAAGGTTGCATTAATCTTCCATTTGGTGTAGTCTTGTGATGATGCCATTACTTTGCATCCTGTTAAAAAAAAAAACAATCTCCAATAATAACTTATGCACAGGTAAGCAATACAACAGCAGTTTTATAGTAACAGAAAATCATATATTCTGGATCTCAGGATGATGTTGCCGGCAGGTATTGGGTGAAATGTCTGTACTCAATGAAAATATGTCATACTCAATTTGTTTCAAATTTGTTTCTAGTAAGAATGGGTAAAAATACTGAACACAACATGAAATAATTTGACCTCTAATAAAAGACTATTGATTTAGTCAGATATAATTTTTTTAATATTTATTAAGTGATTTTGTTTGAGCATCGAAGTGGGTGCTTACCTTCAAAAAAGCTTTCCAAAAAAAAAAATTGTTTTATTGTTTTTTTGAAAAAAAATTATAAATAAATAAATAAAGCCATTCAAAAAACTGTGATAAAATAAAACAAAAAATACAATAAACCAAAACGTAAAATAAAATAAATAAAAAATATTGAACAAAAATAAAATCTGGTACACACTAGCATATTTAAATTACTTTCAAAACGAGACACAATTAAAGGTGAATGAGTGTGAGCCATTTCTGAGACGGACAGATAAGGAAAACTAGAAACGTGGTCTTACCCTCAGATCGTCTTTGCTGCTGAATGCCTGCAGTAGCTTCTGGTAGTGTTTGTCACTCATGTGCCGCAGGAGGGCCAACAAACACGCCACAAACTCCCCCTGACAGAATAAATGCACAGAATAAATACCTTTTAGGTTTGGAAACTTAAAAGTTGAAATTGCTAAATTAATTTTATTCTTGAGATTTGCGCAAATTTGTATAGGATGATGTCAAACTATAATCAAACTTTCAGCAAAAGTATTGCCCACTTGGAAGGATCTAAGCTATAATAACTTCCTAATACTTTTTTTCCTCTTTTCGTTTTGGTTGTCTTACTTTCCTTTAATTGATATTTTGAGGACAGATTAGACTTCCAGACAACAGCCTGCAAGAACTAAGCCAACGTGAAAACTGTCTCGTAAAGGGAATGTTTTCACCCTGTATTTTTTTCCCCCATCGTCACTTAGGAAAAATTATGTTAATATTATCCCCGTCACTGTTCCCCATCTGTGCTTGTATCATAAATCTTAATTACATCCTGTAATATAAATAATCTTTGCGGAGTCACTGGTGCAACTCAATTTAAAATCCCTAATTACGCTTGGATATTTTGCAGACAACCAAAACTATTTAGCATTAGCACACACACACACACTCACTCACACACACAAACATACAGTGACATCCTGAAACTGTAGTCTCATGGCAGGTCCAGCAGGTTGGGGCCGGTTGCTGATTTCCAGGATGGTCCTCAGTAACACTCCCAGCAGGCTTTCCACTATTAGCTCCACTTCCTCTGACACAACAGGTTCCTAAAGCGCAGAGAAAACAGAAAGTTTTAACTATACAACAGAAGAAACTAACCAACATCCATAGTCAGCTAGCAATTCCAGAATTTGCACTGCTCATGGCAGCATGTTGAAGTAGATCTGTCATGTTCTGGTTTCTTCTTTTTGAAGACATTTGTGAAATTTTATTTATTGGGGGATTGAGGCACTACATGTTTTTACTAATGGAATCATCTGATCTGCCTGTCAAAAGCGCAAATAACACTTGAACTACTCCGACCCCAAATCTTAGATGTGTTGAAAAGAAGGCTTTGTGGATGCAGGGCAGGACCAAAGAGCAGAGAGGCGGAGGAAATTCAAATCATCTCTTCCAAAACAGGGAAATATCTACCTAACTGTCTTGTGTGTGAATGTAGTTTTTTTGTGTGTCAGTAATAAACTCATGTTGAATGTGGTGGCGCAAAGTTAAGACATGCCTTTCAGACGCGCTAAAATCAGATGCCAAAAAAAGCTTTCGCAAACATTTTGATGTTTAGGAAATCACACTGCACCTGGAACACCTACTTCTTTGCCTTTTCTCCTTCCAATACTTTGCATCTTCTGACAGAAGCTCTAATATTGCATATTTACCATAGGGAATAGTGCTGAGTAGCATGCATCTTGCTCTTGGTTTAAAAGGCGCAATGCTCTCTGCGCCATGTTAGTAAATCAGCTAAAGCCTGTTTTTGCGATGCAGTGCGGTTTGTGCCGATTTTAACAAGCAAAAACCATTGATAAATAAGGCCCAATTTGTTTAGTGAAAAAAGATCTCGGTCTTAACATGAGATACTTTTTTAATCAACATATGAAAGTACAAGGTTTAAATTCATATTCATCATTTTTTGCGTGTGATATCAAAAGGTATTGTAATAATTTGTTTTTACTTCTTTAAACACAATTGTGGAGGCCTGAATATAATTACATTTGTATCTAACTTTTAAATTTAAAAAGTATCAAAGATCACGAATATGCTTAAAATTGAGAACAATTTAATACAAAGAAAAAAAAAAGGAGATAGACTTCTGTGTGTTTAGCCCCGTCGTGTCCCACCTCTGACAAAACAGATGGGTTTTGGACTGGTAATGAGAAGGAGCCTCACTAGCGCATTGTCTACCAACACTGTCACATCCCATAAATGTGGTGCCAATCTGTGCAGTGTCTGTCCTTCTAAGAGTTTTTACTTTTAACTGCCCTTCTGGCAGAAAGCAGTGCAATCCAGACCCTGGACACGCACACATGCAAACACACAACACACACACACAAATCAGACAGATGGAAAAGCTCAAATTCACTTCAACAGCCCCATTGCTAAATTGACCAGACTCATTAGTGAGCCGCACACCTGCCAATGCCCATGTTACCACCACTAATTGACAGTACACAACAAACAAACAAAGCAGTCTGCTTGTGAAATGTTTTGGCATGGAGGCTGCTTAAAGAATCAGTCTTACAGCTGCAAAACCACCTACAGTTACCTTCAATTACTTCTGTAAATTGTCTCAACTTTGACAGACACGACCATCCCTATTGCATCTGTGCAGCTCAGACAGAACAATGTGCCATTTTGGTCATAAGTTAACTACTAGGACTCACCACAGTGCCGTTTTCCTCCTTCCTAATGAGGGACAGCATGCTGGTGAAGATGCGGGCACACATGACCAGATCTCTCTGCTCCTGCAGGCAGGTGTGCAGCACCCGGAGCACAACGGGCAGCAGGATGCATCGGGACTCTGAAAATGAAAAAGCTGCAATGCTTCAGAAAAATATTGATATCTAAAATCACTTGTTATCCATTTACCTTTTGCAAAACATATCAGATTCTCTTTTTTTTTAGCAAAGCTTAGATGGTTTTTTTTGTGAGTTTTTGGTTTCTACCCTGCTAAAAAACAACTTTCCCCAAAAAAATCCCTTTGTTCATGGACATTTTTTCTTATCTTTCAAATATATTCTCTCTTTTCAAGACATCTTTTGAAGCTAATTTGAACTTGTTTCACTGGCAGAATCTTTAGCTTATTATATCTTGTATTGACATTTTTTTTTACTTGTTTGTAGAGTAACTTTTTTCCAGTGTAGACATATGCTATTCGAGTACACTTGACTGAATTTTGCAGGCTCAGAAATATCCACAAAAGTGGCTGAATGTCATCCTGTTCCATCTATTCAAACTGCACTGTGAAGTGTAACAATTACTCAAGAGGGAAACTGTCCCACGGCATGATGACAGTTCTGTCGGAAAACGTCCTAAACTAACACACACTTCTTTGTAGGTTGTATGTATATAAACTCCTGACCACGACTAAAACAAAATTCAAATGCTCCCAAGTCATCCCTCAGTGTGCATGGCTTCACCTGGATTAATGTAAAGCTGGCTTTCCACCGTCTTGGAGATGCACTGCAGTTTGACCGCCTCCAGAGGACTGTCAGCCTGGACCACAGTAGGCAGGCTTGCCAGCGTCTCCCTGACAAAACCGGCCACCTCTCGCACAGTGAAGAACTTCAGCAGCTCGCTATAAACTGCTGGGAATGTCCGAAGGAACACCGCCTGGGCAGAAGAAGATGGGGATTGATCAGTCATAACTGAGCAACATCCATTACTACCATAGTCACTCAACCAAAGTCTCAGATATGAGCAACCAATTTAAAAAGAGCCTTTTGAGCCTTTTTTTTATGTTCAATGCATCTTTGGCTAAATCAGAACGTAATCTAAATCTAATCAGGATCTGAGGATTAATTCCACCGAATTTTGAAAGAAAACAAAACACAAGAGTAAACAAAACAACCAAATTTCCCACAACCAATTTTCACTGCTATTGATTTGAACGATTTTTTTTAGTAAAAATAAAATGAAATATGTACTAGTGAGAAAAAAAATCAAATAAAAACTACAGATCAGGACAGGATTTGGTTTCACCTCCAGCATGCTGAGACCATAAAGACTCAATGGAAGAGCATCTGATATTGCTGTCCGTCACATTTTGTAAAAGATTTTCTTGCTTTGAACATTCTATCTCATTTATTCTGAAACATGAACGTGGACAAAAAAGTTCATTTAAAACATTCCAGGAAAACTCCTCTTCGCAACAACCCAGGCCAGGTTTCCTTTGTGTCCCTGTGCTATTGTTTGTTGGCCAGTGTCTGCAGCCCATGTAGCAGATTTAGCAGGGATTAACAGCAGCCTGACCTGCATCCTCATAAAGCTTTTGTTGTGTTGAAAATGAAGATTAACACCAATCAGAAGTCAGCAGAGGGCAATAGACAGGCTCCACAGGGAGATTGAATGCTGTGCTCATAAAGTGTCTTGCATAAAGTCTTTTTTACATCTTGTTGCACTGCAAGGACAAACCTTGATTTGCTTTAATGAGATCTTGTGCCATTTTTAATATACTAAAACAAAGTAGTGCATGAGAGTTAAGGGAGAGATTTTTTACTTATAACTATAAGGTACATGTAGCCCAGGTCATACATCCTGAGTGGGATTCTTTATCTTTCCTACTATATTTGCATATTGTTTTCCTGGCCAAATCTCGCGATGTTTCGTTGTGATAATCTCGCGAGAGTTTCTGCATGAGGTCACGTGACCTGCCATGGTTTGTAGGAAGTAGAATTACACCAAGGTAGGAAGCATGGCAGATGCAGTGGGACACCAATGTGGGCAGAGCTGCAGGAGCCGTCTACTGTGACCTAAGCAAACAAGTTTGTGACGAGTATGATCTATGGGATTGGCCAGGTGATTTAGATGGCGAGCTAACAAAGGAGCAGGCCGCAAGCCTGTGAGCCCATACAGAGACTGGTTTACACAGTCTGAAGACTGAGCTTCCCCTGCCAGGCCAGTAGGGGGCTCCTTGCAGCCCATGAACTCATTCCCCCACACATTATTTACCCATTTCCCACTGCACCACACCTCACTCCTTTCACAGACTGTTCCTCTGTAAACCCTCTGGACTCTCATATTATACCCAGCGTGGTTTAATGAACTATGGGTTGGTGGGGAAATCGAGCCAATGGAATGATTGAGTATATTCAGGAACTGTGACTAAAAACATTGTGACTTTCATGAATTTATTTTCTTTCTTTTTTTGTGCTTATTTATGAATGGCCATTCGAATCTAATGTTTCACTGTTTGTTGTTGTTTGTCGCATTCTAAAAATTTATATATATATTATATCCTACATGGTCTTCTTTATTTCAGTCTGTCAACTCTCTCCCAGAGTTGTCTCTTAGAATTTTCTGAACCATTAGCCCATTGTTGAGAGTATTAAAATTCTTCAAGTACTGTTTGCACACATATATGGTACATACAGCATGCATTTGTAACCAGCAACTCTAGGTCAATTCTTTGTAACACTTCCTTTTGCAAAAATTACACTTTAAGATGTTTATAGGTACTATTCTGCCAGCTAAGACAATCTATGCCTTTCTAGTCATTGAAAAATGACTGAAAACACAAATAAACACGTGGATTCAAGTTTATGCTTTAAACTCCTATAATGCATAAATATGCTTTGATCCAAACAACTAGATTATAGCTCTGGCTGCGTGTTTGGGCTTTTTGTCCTGTGGGAGTGTGAATCTGAAAGCCAGTCAGGTTTTATCCCAGGATTGCACTATATGTAGGATCACAACTCTTCCAGTTAATTCTGACTATATTATCTGTTCCTGTTTTGGACACAAACGTGTGCTGTGTTTTCTGCATCTCCTAAATGGCTTGTGGAAGAATGAAAAGTTTTTTTTTCCACACAAAACATTTTGATAAATGTGTTTGGTGTTCTAACGGGTCGATTATACAAATTAGGGGACTCGAAAAGGTTGGCTTTAATTTATTTTATGTAGAAGTATCAGATTAAAGTAGAATAAACACACAAAAGCTCCACCTCTCAGATATTTTTGTGTGCAAAATCATCATCTTCCATTCAATGTATTGCACTAGAAGGGTGAAGAAAATTACTGTAATGGTAACATGTGGTAAAAAAAAGCAGCTGAGGACCTGGCAAGGGAAAAAATACATAAAAAAAAATATTGTCCCCACAACTCTGAGTCTGTATAGAGCAGTAAATTGTTCTAATTGTTTCAACTGAATTAGAGAGCAGACAAAAGATCAAACGGGCAACACAAGACAAACACCCAGACATAATTGCCTGACAACAGTGCTCCGCTGCACAGGCATTTGTTTCCACTATGTAATTAGGATCATATTTGGCATCTTTGGTCTTGGTTGAAATATGCGAAAGCAGACGCCTCGCAATGTGGACGGCCCACCGAAAAAAAAAAAAGAAAAAAAAAAGAACTGTCACAGAAATTCCTAGCTCTTGATTCCGGGGCCCCTCTGGCAGCGTGAAATTCAATTACAGACATATTCTCAACCCATCACAACAGCATTAACATCCTTCGCAAAGAAAACACGATGTGGTGCAGCAGGCAGCGAGAGGCAGAGATTTGTACATGCAGAGATGAACAACTGTGATGAGTTTTTATTATTTTTTTCTAAGCCTTACTGCATATTTTAGCACACAAACATATCAGGATGAACACACCTGCGTCTGAGTGACTGGACTGATGCCTTTGCTCTCCTGCGAGAGGAAGAAGCGGATGGACATGAAGAGCTCGTGGATGCACACTCTGAACTCCTCCTCATTCTGGCCTCCAGTGGCCAAAGAGAAGAGCCGGCGAGACTGGATAATGTACTTGAAGATGTATTCGCTGGCCTGCAATACACAGAGAGAGACATCAGTTTGTCGGTTAAATACATGGACCCCGTATGAACATGCTTTGGTTTTAAAGCTTTCAAAGTAAAAGAAAAGGAGTGTAAATGTTAAATTAATGTACTAATAGCCATGATAGAGAAGAAATATGCAGTATTGTGAAAGGTCTTGCCCAAGGACACAGGCTTGGTGCTGTTCATAGCTCATTGCCCTAGGCAGGAATCAAACCCAGTTCTCCGTTTTACCAGTCTGTTGTCTTAACCAACTGAGCCCGGTTCAGAGAGGAGCTAGAGAAGGGTTGGAAGGTAAACGTGATAGTTGTACCCGTGGTAATCGGAGCACTTGGAGAAAACTGCAGTTCCCTGGAAGAACCTCAGACATTTCAGTCCAGAAAAGTGCAGTAATTGGAACAGGAAAGATACCGCGCAGGACCCTCAAGCTCCCAGGCCTCTGGTAGAGGACCCGAGCTTGGAATGGATGCAAAACCGCCCGTGGAGGGCGATAAGGCAATAGTTTTACATTGTTATTTTTTGGGTTTTTATTTCAAATCACACAGCAGTCAAAATTCCTCACGGTCATTCATCAAAGATAAAGTCCAAATGAGAAAATTTGTACCACAGTCAACTATCATCAACACAACCATCCAATAACCTGAGCATCAAAACTAAAACAGGGATATTTAAAAAAAAGTAAAGAATCTGGGCGTTGAAATTGTTCAGTCAGGACTAGAAAACACATTGAATAAAACATTATTCTAAAGGACTTGTGAACTAACAAAAATAAAAGACTGCCAGTACTTAGAGTTTGTTAGGTGAGAAGATTCAGGTCTAATACTACTACCATTACAACTGCTCGAGTTTGATTTACATCTATGAAATCCTTCTTTCGTATTTTGTAAAACTGCAGAGTTGTCTATGGTATATACCCCCCGTTTACTGTTCACCAACAGAGTCAGGTTGCAGTATATTTCTGCATACATTATTAGAAATATGGTGAGGATCCCTAGAAGCAGAAGTCCTGTGTTTCTGCTGATTAAACTGTCTTGCAGCATGACTGGCATTAGAAACAATGGAAGTGAAAACAGAAGATGGACCTGTATGTGAATGCTGCAATTTCATATTACAGTTCAGCTAAAAAAAATAGAAAAAAATAACACATTGTCTATGCCTCACCTTCAGCACCTGCTGTATGTGATCCTGGTGCTCCGCCTCAATAATGCGATCCACGTACCACTTCAGTACTTTGATCAGGTCCCTGGAGAAGACAGAAACGCATACAAAATCCCTGTTTACCTCCATCTGCAACGCTTTGCTCACCCAAGCTTGCAAAAATACAGTCAATGAGGTAATGCAGTGGTTAAACGTGAAACCCTGGTTCCACTTATTTGATCGACATGGATGGAGCGGATCCTTCTCCTGAGAGTAATGATGGAATAATAAATGATGAATGTGACGGAAAAAATATTGCAGCTTGGTAAGGATAAGAATCTACTCAAGGCAGAACTTTTTTGATAAGGGGCATGGTGTCACATCACAACCATACATTTATCTGGATTTTATCACCATTTTATGTGCTAGATCAACACAAAGTAGTAGATAAGTAGATCTAGAGTAGATCTACAATGTGGTCCCTCTAAGTGTATCCAGCTATCTTCAGATGTCATCTAGTACAGCTATTGAAAGTGATTGGTAAGTGAACATTGGTGAACTAGCAGCATTAAGACAACCAAGGAACAGAGGGGAGTATGACAACTGCTAAATTTCAGACATGCCCCTGCACCTGAACTGACACACTAGTCCAGGGGAGTATTTATCAGAGAAGCAGCCAAGAGGTCCCCGAGAACTCTAAGGAAACTATTTCTTAAGAACTCCAAACACCTGGGATTTACTGAAGGGGTGTGAAGAAAAAAGCCATGACTGAAAGAAAGAGATGGGGACACACCGAAGATGTGAAAGAAAGATGCTCTGCTTGAATGGGAGCAAAATAAGACCTTTTAGTCTACATGTCAAATGTCATGTGTGGCAGAACATCAACACAGCATATATCCCTGAAAACACCACCCCTTGTTGTTGGCTAAATGCTGGGACATCCAGGAAGAAGACCTGCGAGAGGCTGCAGGAGACTTGGGACAATGAAATGGTTTAGCTCATGGCATATTCTTGTGTTCCCAATAAAATACATTGACATTTTTTGTTGTATTTTCGTAAAACAAAATTACGAAATAGATGAAAAAAAACTAAATATATTTTTGGTAATTCTAGAAAAGAAAAAACAGGTATGTCTATAGAGGAAACAAAAGCTATGCTGAGAGTTTAAAGTTAGGAGCAGTATGTGTATATGTGTATTTGACTATGGAGAAAAAAAAACGATGAACAGCAGCTTGTGAATACTGTACAGAAGTTACAGTCAAAAACCCACACAATTCAATAATTCTCATTCCATCAGCCAGGTGGCACCATGAGCATTGTGTTGATTCTTCAGTCCTACTCAAAGCTCCACGTTGTACAGAGCCACCTCTCAGTGGTGTAGGCTGGCTGCTGTGATGCATTAAAATACAATAAGTGAGAAAGGCTGCAGTGCTCACACTCTAGGTGCTGATGTAATCCATGAGCAGCTACACGTGAGGGAATCGGAGAGAGACTGTACAGACCTGTAGGACAAGGCTCCAGCAAAGTGACTCTCGATGTAGGTGTCCATGACTGGCTTGAAGTGCTGGAATTTACTGTCCTGAAGGAGGTTGATGATGTGAACCTGGAAGTTAGTAGATAATGCAAGGTAAGATGGCAATCCCAAAACGTAATATTTATTTGACGATGTATGCGAGTGAGTAATGAAGAGGGAAATGATAAAAGAAATATAATTTATTTCCTAAATTATGAAAATTGAGGTTTGTATCCTTATTCAGCCCTCTTTAATCCGGCACCACACAAAAAAAAATCCAGTGCCAATAATTGCCTTTACGTATATTTATGCATGGATAAAAAAAGTCAAGGCTGCTCTGTTAAATTATTTGTATTATTATTATTATTTTTTCAACAAAAGGAAAAATTTGAAAAGCGTGGTGTGCATTTGTATACATCCAAACTGATTTGCTAGTTTGTAGAACCACATTTGGTACAATTACAACCGAAAGTTATTAGGAGTACATTTCTATCACATTTTGACATCCAGAGCCGTACATTTAGGGCATTCTTATTTACAACAAAACTTAAGCTCAATAAACCAGCTTTCATGATTTCATGCTGGAAAACAACAACAACAACAAAATACGCTTCCCCATAGCATTACACTGCCACTTCCGTGTTGGGGTGTTTAAAGGATGCAGACCTTAAAGCTAGCTATTTTATTTAAGGGCAGCAAAAACATGGAGTTGAATAGAAATACACACACGGCATTCCATATTTTCGTTTGTAGTCAATTTTTTACCTTTTTTTTATTTCTATTTTATTATTGTGTTACTTTAGCTCACAAAAACCACAACAGTGAAACAATTCAAATTTTTGCAGTTTTAAAGTGTGAATTAAAAAAAAACATCTTTGTTCACAAGTGTCGTGCATGAAATAACTAAATAAAAAAATCACATGAGGCATTTGCGGAAGAATTTTGTCTAAACATGTCAACATTCTCAGACTGATCTCAAAAGCAAAAAAAAATAAAAAATAAATACTGGCAGCTCCCAGGCTTTTCCATCATTAAAAAAAGGTGCAGAGAGAGTGTGTGTTCATGTCTCAGAGCGAGATTGATGCAGAGAGAGACAGAAGCAGATATCCAGAGATCGATCTCCTGCCTCTGCTCGGTAAAAGCACGAGCACACGCTGGGATTGGTTCAACAGGCTGTGAAGCGTTACATCACAGTTTTTCTTTCACCCACAAGTTTGAGTTTCTGTATTTGTCGTCATTGTAGACTGATAAGATCTGAAGGATGCAAAAAATGTACTTACGAGTGAATCAAACACCTTGAGGCTGTATCTCTGGGAGCTTTCGTCTAGAATGCCAAAGAGGGTGTCCAGGGTGTCCTGAAGAAACTGATAGAAGACGTAGCGCAAAACAGATTCACACCTTCAGCACTAAGGCTGTACTTGATGGATTAAAATTAAATAAAAAACTGTAAAAACATAAACTGGCATACTTTGACAATCTCTGAGCCGTCGATTTCTTTCAGTTTCGAGAGGCTGTCGTTGATCCTTTCAGGGTGGGCTCGCCACTTCAACAGGTCCAACATGTCACCTGTAAAATGAGCCAACCATGCTACTGAAAAAATCCAGGGTGACAGGAAATGAAACTGCAGCAAATAGTTTGTTTGTAAGAGAAGAAAAGCATACTAAGCAGAGTAAAACTCAACTCTTGCTCTCAAGCCTCATTCAATTATAGATCCTAAACACCACCGAAGCCAAGCAAATGACAACATTCTCTAGTGCAGAGGGATGAAGGAGATAAAAACTAATTTTCCCAGAGTGAGGGTCCCCAGACGCTTGAATGAATAAAACATAAGCCTTAAGAAGAAAGCCTTTCAAAGTGTGTCTCGTCAGTTTTCTACGGTGCATCTTTTTGCAACTGTGTGTAAAACTTACATCACTGCCACTACTCGTCTAAAAATATCTGCTAAACATCTTGTTTATTTCTATTTGAAAACGTCGGGGGTATTTCTACAACCAGTCTACAGAAAGCATTCATTTATTTTTGTACCAACTCAAATATGTACACATCTTTTGAGTTAATCCTCCATTTCATAATGTAAAAAGAGACTTCTACTCGGCTCAACAGGGGAAACATTTAGAATTGTGGGCTCACTGTACTTAAAAGTTGCAAGCAGGCAGTTTTCCCAGCAGCGGTTAGCCTAAATTGAACCAGGGCTGATGCACATTGTAGTGCAAGGTGGGAAAGAAATCCATCTATGGTAAAAGCTGTGGTGAGTTAGATGTCAATTGTATCCATTCACATCAAGACAAAAAAACAGCTGTTCCTAGGTATTAGTCTTTCACCTAAATACAGATACAAAGACTCAGTTTACTTCCTTACACATTGCTTTTGAATGGCTTTTATTGTGCTGTTCCATTGTTCCAAACACAAAACCCATTTTCACTCATAACACATGAGAGTATTACCATTGACTCTTATTAGGATTCTGGCAAGACAGTTTTTTTCAGGGAAATCCACGTTTTCCCAACCGTGCAACACATTACATCTAAAAACAGAATATATTAAACAAGTTAAATGTTTTTTTTTCCCACTTATTTCACAAGGTCAAATTGATACTGTATAAATGTGTAACAAATATACACTTTTACTATCTATGTCATCAAACGTATGCGTGCGCACCGTGGCAAAGGAGGTGAAGCGCTACCACATTCACTCACAATAAGGAAAGTCAGTTAACGAAAGTTAACGAAAAGTCAAAAGTGTTTTAAACCCTAATTTTTAAGTTCAGGGAACATTAAAAAGTCAGGATGATGTGTGTTTGGATGCCAGAATTGCTTCTCTTCGAGCAGTGGATTGAAATTATTCAGAATTCTGAAGGGAGCACATCCCAAAAAAAATTATAAATAAATAAATAATAATAATAATAATTGGAGGCATCTGTGACTGCAAGCTATAAAAAGGCTGACAAAAACTGGACGGGAGACAGGATCCGAAATGCTCGCATTTGCAGCACCCATTATATTTTTGGTAGGGTATCTGTGTATTATGGTTACACCGGCATTACTGGTTTATGAGAATTCTACTATCTAAAGCAAGCTTTATTAGCTGGTTTGTTTTTAAGCTGTCTATTATTTATTACTCTCTATTTTATTTAAAAAAAAAGATGTCATGTTTGCACAATAGTTATATTATTTAAATCTAAGCAAGCTAGAAAAGAATAGGATTAGAATAATCACCCCACCATGCAAGTACAATTGGCTGTGAAGACGTAGCTCTAAGGTTTGTTTACTAAGACCCATGCCTTGAAATCTTGTGTCCTTGTCTTTGGCTAAGAAGGACTTCTGCCTTCAATATGCAAATCTCAGAGTGTATGTTATGATATGTGACATTCTGTACATGGCCACAGACTACATAATTGTACGCATCTAGGGATTTTTATGCCTCCGGTGTACACTGGGCTTCTCCTCTAAATATGTATATATAAATAGCCACTGGATAAAAAATATATACTTGATAGAACTGTAATGCCGCAGGGAGCCAAGAGTCTGTTGTCATTACTTAAAATGAGTTTTCAATGTAGTTTTCCGGATTTGTCGTTCATAGCCCCTTAGTGTAGCTTGACAAAGCCTGAAACACCATACTTCCATTGCCAGAATACAGTAAAGACCAAAAGTTTGGACACACCTTCTCATTCAGTGCGTTTTCTTTATTTTCATGGCTATTTACATTGTAGATTCTCACTGAAGGCATAAAAACTATGAATGAACACATGGAATTATGTAGTACTTTTACAAAAAAGTGTGGAATAACCTGGCCTCCAAAGTCACCAGACCTGAACCCAATCGAGATGATTTGGGGTCAGCTGAACCGCAGAGTGAAGGCAAAAAAGGGCCAACAAGTACTAAGCATCTCTGGGAACTCCTTCAAGACTGTTGGAAAACCATTTCTGGTGACTACCTCTTAAAGCTCAAGAGAATGCGAAGCAGTAATCAGAGCAAAGGGTGGCTACTTTGAGGAATCTAAAATATAACACATGTATTCAGTTATTTCACGCTTTTTGTTTAAGTACATACAGTAATTCCATACATCATGTGTTCATTCATAGTTTTGATGCCATTAATTGAGAATCTACAATGTAGTCATGAAAAGAAATTAAACTCAGTGAATGAGAAGCTGTGTCCAAACGTTTGGTCTGTACTGTGCGTGCGCATTTTTCCTTGTTTACAAACAATAAAAGGGTCCCTAGAAAAAATATTTCAAGTCATTATTTTTGTAGTCTTGATGCTTATGGTCTTAAAAATTATAAAACTCAAAATTCTGTGTCTCAGGAAAATATAATATTGTGAAAAAGTTAAATACTGGAAACTCAATAACCGCAAAGGTTTCCTTAGCCTTATGAATGAATGATCTCCGTCTTGGTGGTAGCCTGATCTATCATGGAAAAGGCTGCTGACTAGACTTATGTCCAGCAAACAGTCATTATTAGTGCAAAGAAAAAGTGTGGTAGGAAAAATGATACCTGCAACAGGGATAACTGCTGCTTTGAGAGGGTTTTTAAGCAAAATCCATAAAAGAATCTGGGGAAGCTTCTCAAAGAATGGACTGAGGCAGGAGTCTGTGATTCAACAGTCACCAAGGACAAACCAATCCTAACGTCTTATCTGGGCTGGACTGTTACTCCATGACCAGGACTACCAGAGTCCCAATATGACTGAGGTGGATCTGAATAAAAAGCAGTGTTTTTAATCGTAGATGCTTTTCAGGCAACTCATGTGTAAATATTTGTAAGGGAGACCGTACATGAATCTGCCACCAGTGTTTCATAAAACAAAAGACTAACAGATATTATGCCACTTTCTGAATACATTTACCACAAAATTTATCTATCAAGAAAACCGCAAAAAATTCCAGCTTGTATGCAAACAGAAATAAGTTAAGAAACCAACTTGCAGCACCAATCCATGCACTACTTTTCAATAAAGGTCAGCCTAGGCACTCGGAACAAATAATTTAAAAACTGGAGTGTCAAATCCAGTATAACAAAGTCAGCAACTAGGACTCATCTACCATTTTGTGTGAGTTTGGTGGAACAGAGAAAGCTGGTGATCCAGAAAGACTCCTTGGTTCCTTTCAGCGTTTGATTGTTGGATGGAAGGTTGGCTTTGGAGAACGGCAGCTTCAGGTAGCGTGAACAGTCCACCAAGCTCGTGTTCTCCTCACACTGGAGAGACAGAAAAGTAAAAACCAATGGGTTTAATGGCAATGCAAGTGCTTGGCAAAATAGAAGCAAAGCAACTGTCAAAACATTTTTCTCAACTATATTTTTATTTAAGGAAAGCGATCCTTGTTTCATTTCCCGTAAAATAATTTATGATGAGTTTAAAACGTCGATATCTGCAAATGAATATTCCAATTAATACAGCCTTAATGTGCTGTACAGCTGAGACTCTTTGACATCTAAAGCTCACTCAGTTTTGGACTGATTCTTTAGAGTCTATTTCGGGTCTGAGGAGAAACTAGGCCAAGCCAGTTTCATTGAGCTTCTCAGCTACCGTCCATCTGGCATTAAAATGGACCTGAACCCCCTTAATGGTGGGAACACGCAGAGTTAAGAAAGGTGACCTCAAAAATAGCCAGAGTAACAGTTTAGGGATGTATAACACCAAATCTTGCAAGATCATGATCCGAGCAACAGTACACACACTCACACACAAACACAAATCTGACTTTGCTCTTTGCAGACTGGTGAAAATCCACTCTGTCAGTTGGATACAGAAAGATACTGCTTCTCCATCTTTCTCAGAGCTGGAGGTTTATGTACACACCCTTTGTCTGTGGCTAAGGCCGTTTTCACATGTGTGGCCGTACCAGAAAACGGCCAGAGAAAATGCTAATTTTTTCTGTTCACATGGCACGGATCTCTGACCGTATTGTGATCCAGTCTTTTACTACAAATAAACAGCAGGTGGCGGCATACAAATAAGTCTTAGTTCTCCAACAAACAAGGGAGTGAGAAGTACCGACGTCATAAAACGAGCGACAGCCTAGAATGTAAACAAACTGGTCTACTGGTCAGCTGCTACCTGAAGCCATCTACAGGGTGAGTGTTGTAGTAAACCCGCCGTTTTGTAACCTGCTGTGTTGCTGTGGGATGCTTGAATCGCATTGTTTTGGTATTTGTATGGTCGCGAGGTGATTCTGTAATTTCGGCCGGCGATGTCGTCATTTCCGCATGGAGCGCGTCTATTGTCTTGAGTACGGCCAGAGTACGGGTTGTGTTCACATGATACGTGGCCGCTCGTACCTGGACTCGGATGCTACCTCCAAGGCAGGTCTCTCTGGCCGTATTCTGGCACGGTACAGTCTGTGTTCACATGGTACGAAATAAGTGGATTTTGACCAAATACCGTACCCGAGTACGGACTTCCGTACCATGTGAAAGCGCCCTAAGGAAAACCAAGCAGCCTGTAATTATTTGCAGTTACACTCGATACAGCACAGCAGTGGCTTTTAAGAGGATGCTTACGTAATTTACATTTGCCGTTTCACATATCAAACCCTAAATGAATGAAACGATAAGTTGAGATGTAAAGTATATTGGACAGAATGGCATCTTACACATTCTTGAGCCAGCAGATCAAGACAGACTCTGACTTGAGGTTAAATTTGACCTTAAAAGGGCATTACTCATTGGACTGTTGGACGCAATGTGAGCTGTTTCTCTAACAGTGTCACAAACATGATAAAATGGATAAGTATTTCCTGCCGTTTAGAGAAGATGAGTCACATTATAATAAACAGGGATGATGACCTCTTTGAAGCACTCTTAGCAACACTGATTCCAACCAGCGAGAGATTTTACTTGTGAGACCTCAAGCTGCATTTGACTAATTAACAGAACATGACTGGAGGATAAATATTGCTGCTTGAATAAAACACTTTGCCAAGGACACAGACAGTGCTACTCAGGCAAAGCCTTGGGTCTGAAGGCAAACAGTTTTTACCTTATGGATAATGAGCTCATGGGTGCCATCTTGCAGAGTCCTGCCATCTTCCTGTATCAGAGGAACAAAGGAGTAGCCAAACAGTTTCTTCTCTCCTTTGTCTTTAGCTGCCAAAAAACAACACAGGGATGATATGAGCCCAAAATAGACAAAAAATTCTGATAAATCTGCACGAACTTCACATCATTTTTTTAAATTATCCAACAGATCAGCTTTGTTAATAGTAAAACTGTTATTAAAACAACTTGTTATTGATGTGCCAAAAAACACTTGTTTTATTGCACGACTAAAGTAATTTCAGGCTGCTAGGACTACTTGATGAACTTCAGCCCCGTAAAAAAAAAAAAAAAAAAAAATTAACAGGATTTTCTGTAGATGCTTATAAGGTACCAACAGCTACAGTATGCATGTGTTACATAGATTTAAAAAAAGCATTTGTTCATGGAACTTTTTAAATGCAAATGTTCTAACTTCCTGTGTCAGATAGCTGTGCCACAGTGCTAATGCAAGCTTAAATGCAAACAGGAACTAGCATAGATCTACACTGTTGTGTATCCTGACAACTGCTATTATGATTTCAGCTGACCTGTCCTCCTCCCTTACAATGCTACACCCCTTAATATCTGCAGCTTGTCATATTCGCCTCTACCCACAAGGAAATTCTGCAGCAGGAAAAATAAATTAAAACAGAACATTATCCCTGAAAACGTCCGATGATTCTTTGCCAGTCGAATAAATGAAGTAATAAATGAAGTAAATCATGTATATCAGTATATCATGCATCTTTACCTAATCTGTCAGTTATTGTGAACCATACTGCATGCAATCCCTTTAGTCCCCAACATTTCCACTCTACATTTTTTTTTAAAACTCATACCTAAACTAAAACTAAAGATGTTATTGAACCTTTGTGAGTAGAGACATGGTTAATGTCTTTTTGGAAAGTAAAAAAAAAGTGATTTCTCCTCTAACTGTGATGATATGTGACTGCTATTTTTACATAGTAATATGATTTTGAATACACTGCAAAAGATAAAATTCCATGTCCAAATATTTTATTTTTAAGAACACATGCTCTAAAAGTGGCTTTAGAATGAAGTTGTGAATTAAAACACACAGTAGGTCGAAATCCTGAATTATTGCCTTTATCCTCATCAAATATGTGGGAGTGAATGAATAATGGAATTTGTAAAGCGTCTTTGAGTTTCCAAAAAAGCGCTATATAAGTCTGATGCATTAATTAACTAAAGGTCAAAATCTGCCAAATGTGTTCTCTCCAGGGTGAATGCATTCCTCTTCACTGTACCCCTCTAATTAAAGACAATCAGAATCATTACAGCCTCTTCTCAAACAAAAGCTCCACGGCTTCCTCCATTTTGTATTTTGACAACAAAGTGCGTTATGAGACTTTGCTGAAAAAGTATGTAACTTGTGTGCATTGTGCGTAATCATCTCACGTCTGTGTTTGATAAGTCGTTTTACGCTCTGCATTTATCATGGCAGTTATAACGCCACCCTGTGATGTCATATATCCACGTTTAGAACTAATCGATGCATCAATATTACGGGGCCTGATTGATTCAGACAACAATATAGAATGACAATATAGAGATTTCATTTATCAGCTATTGGTTTAAGATGTGCCACAGTAGAAGTGATAAACCGTCTCTTACTGGATCAAGTAAAGCGTCAATCCAAAGCTAACCCTTATAGGTACTCACTGCCATGATGACTGTGACTGATGAGTGGACGTGATGACAATGGAAAGCAGAAACAGCAGTGCAGGGTTTGGAAAATGCAGTTCTTCTGTAGTTGATTTTACTTAAGAATTGTTATGGACAAATTATTTTACACTGAGGACTTTAACTGAACCCTTTTGGATGTAAAAAAGACTGTTCAAGATGGGTTGGTTTTATCACTTATAGAATGCGACAAATTGGGAGTAGAACTTTATATTTATTTTTGGGGGAAGCAAATGCGCTCGCTGTGTCTTCACTTATAGTTGTATCTTTGATGTATTCTTGATTTGCTTATATAATAAGAATCAGAAGCCTCTTAGCTTTATGATTATATAAAATGTGTTAGTTAATAGAAATCAGAAAATTGGTGGATTGAAAAAGTGACGAAAGTGCGTCAGGCCTAACAACAGGAAACAGGCGTGAAAGCAGAAAACAGCTGTAGATATTTTGAGCCAGTATTGTTTACTACAAAAGGCTTTTAGGCCAACACAATACATTTTCAGCATTTCACAAAAAACTCATTCAGCAGTTCTGAGATTGTATAATGGTTTACAGACTCAGTTCATGCAAAGCGTAAAGGAAGTAATGGGAAACTAGTTGGGCTGAATGTTATTTAAATCTAGTGACTCATAAGGACTTGGGGTAATTTTTGAAGCATTAGAATACCAAAATTGACCCATTTCAACAATTCATGCAAAAAGTGAAACTCATATTAATTTAAGTGATAATATTTTGTGTCTCCATACATTTTAAAAACCTGTTTCTCAAAGTTTGACTATTATTTATATCACAGCTATATTTGAATTAATGCATCCCCTGAGCCCCTGCTGATGTGCCAATGAAGTCCAGGTTACTTCCAAAGGTAACTAACCTACTACATAGCTCTCAATTTAGCACTTTCTCATGAATGCGATAACATTTAAGCATTAAATTTACTTTTTTTTTCAAATATGTAATTTGTAATGTTTTATGAAAAATTTAAATTGTTAGTAGTATGATATATAATGAATATATAATATATAAATTTCCATTTTTCAATTTAAGTAATTAAATTAACTTTTCAATATTGTAGTTTACTAAGATGTACCTGTATAGGTCAGTTGTACCTTATGATGAAGATGTCTGCTAATCACATTCATTCAGGAAGTTTTGCCTGAGGTATTGATTATCCTTTGGCCTTGTAACTTCGGTGTTACCACAGATTTAGAATCAGATCCTGAGAGGCAGAGGTAATAACTATCGAACTACTAAAATAAATAAGACCGTTTTATCTACTGTAAGCAGCCACACAGGTAGCTGGCTTCAAAACAATAACACAGGCTGAATATGAGAAAGGGGACAGTAACATGCCGGTGTTACTGAGGAAAAAGGGTGAACTAGAGAGAGAAAAATAATAGGATAGAAGATTTTAATCAAATTTAAAAACCAGAAGTTGGGCAGACTAGTGTCATTATGTTACTCTGGATTTAACCTCGGCTGGAAATTATGGAACCTGCAAAAACTAGCAAAAGAAAGAGTGAAAAAAAGAGCAAACCAAGGATACAACAAAGGAAGAAGAGACATAAAGCAAAGAGGTAGAACACAAGAAAGGAAGGAAGCAAGGAAGGATGGAAGGAAGGAAGGAAGGAAGATAAAGTAATATAGGATATAAGGAATGAGGGTAAGAAAGAAGACAGACAATATAGGGTACAAGGATGAAAAAAGATGGAAGGTGGAAAGATGGAAAAATTAGGGACGATTGGACAGATAGAAGGAGGAAAGATGATAAAAAAGAAAGATATTCAAGGAAGGATGCCTTATAAGAGGAAAACGGTTACAAGGAAATGAAGAGATAAAGAGTGAAAGACAAAGCAAATAAGGAAGAAAGACATGAAAGGAAGACTGTAAGAAATGCTATATACACAATGGGACAATGAATAAAATCTACAAATCAAAAAAATTGGAGGGAAAAAATGAAATCAAATTCTAGACTTCTCCAGACTATAGGAACTGTAGGAGAATGCTGTGAGGAAATTTGTGTTGTCTTTGTAATGTCGCATGTGTGAAGGAGACTCCAGACAGACAGGAATGGAGCAAACTGGCAAATGAGATGACATTCATTTCAACTGAAAGCTCAGCAAGATGAGTTCACTCGTGCTGTCGACAGCGTCACAGCTCGCTTACTGGAGCAATGCCGAAACTCGAAACGGACATGAGACCCTCGAAAAATGTCAACGGGGATGGGCAGCTTGATCTGCTCCGCCCAGCGGGGGCTGTTGTTGTGGTATAGCACCAGAGAGTGGTATTCATCCCCTCCTGGTTCGCCAGAGCCAGCAGCCACATAACCCTGAAAGACAAAGACGAAAGAGTTTAGGGGGTGGAGAAATAAAGGAATAGCAATAGAGTTATGAGTACAAGGTTTATGTGCGTGTTTATGTGCTTTCGGGGGTTATGTATAATGTGGCTGCAGTGGCAGGGTTATATTTGACTCCATTTTCTCTCCAAGGCCAAGGCGGTGGAGGAAACCACAAAGACAGAATTTCAGATTGCAGGAACAGAAATGGGCAACACATCTGTCACACACTCAGCTCCCTTCTGGGTAAGCCTTTTTTAATCCAACATCTTAGAAATATGACAAAAACGTTGTTGTTTTTTTAAAGTTAGCAAAGGTGGGAGTTTTTTACCTTGAGAATTTGACCATCAGCATCCAACACATAAACCGTGATTTCCACATTCCTGGCGACACTCTTCCCGCCCTTCTCGAATTCTCCTTTCTCCAGTGTCATGTAAAGGTCGTTCCTCATCTCGCCTGCAGAAACAAATAAGCATGAGAGGTCGTCACACATTTACCAGGCACATAGTCTATTACAGCATCCTCAGGAAGCACTCAGATCTACGAGTAATATCTCACATCAGGGGTGGACAGCATTTGCGTAAGCAGGTTTTAACGATGTATTTCATGCTGCCCATGATGATGACATTTAGGTCTTTTAAATCTCAGCTTCAGGAGGATAAAAAAAAAAAGGGTTTTACTTTGGAAGAAAATTGAAAGACATTCACAAAAATTATACAAAAAACACTTTGAAGAGTGAAGCCTTCTTTTTTTTATGATTCCTAAATACTAATATTTGTAAATTTTCTTTACCTCAGAGTTTTTATTCGAAGTATTGCAATTTATTTTGGCACGCAATAATTTATCATCATTTCAATCTATTCAAAAAAGGTCTTACCCCCACAAGCACAGACATAAAAACACACAAAAAATGCAACACTCCACACCAAAGTCCTGCAAAAATTAAATTTTATGACAAGCTAGATCTGTCTTGTTGTATTGTTTAAACAGTCTTTTAACAAGGGTAATGAACATTATAAGATTTGGCATCAACATTTTCTTCAAGATTAAAGCCCATCTTTGGCAAGCAGTTTAATTGGTCAGTTGTTTTTTTCTTACTTCACAAACTAATTTTTTGATTTTTTTTAAATTGAAGCTAACCAAACATGGTCAGGAATTTGTGATAATGGTAAAGAAGAAGAGTTCGAAAAATGTATAATCTACATTATCACATTTATCAACCGAATTAGCCAAATTGTTTTTCTAATATCAACGGACAGATATTAGGAAATAAATATTTCCTTTCCTACCTTTGCAGGCTTAAACATGTGGAGTTTGACACAACTAGCACGTTAACCACAACTGTGGGTTTTGGTCAGAGGCGATTAAGACGAGCAAGACATTTGAGAGGGTTTGGGGGGTGGGGGGGGTGGGGGGGGAATTTGTGGTAAACCACCTTATCACCAAAGTAAAGTACAGAGGAGGATCTATGATGCTGTGGGTCTTTTTTGGTTCAAAGGAGTAAGGAACTTTGTGAGAGCAAATTACAGCAAAATGCTGTGGCATTGCAAACTAAAAATCTTGTGACATCTCACAGAAAACTAAAATTGTGATTCTTTTAAGAAAAAAAACCCAACAACTATTCAACCCATATGGCCAAGGTGACATGGAAATGGTTTGCCAGACTCAAAGTTAAGCTTCGTTAATTGATATTCCTGCTCTTTTTGACCGTCTCCTCAAATCTGCTAAGCACATGGGGTGTCAGTGAAGACTTCCTTCCTCTTTTGCAAAGTTTTTAGTTACAGTCTGTGAAACTCCTGACACATTGAACCTCATAAAGTGTGTGTGCAGGAACAAGATCTCTACCAGGGGAGGTCAACATTGATGTTTTGTCCTTAACAGAAACCATGGCAACATGAGTTACATAGTTATTCCATACTGTACAGAGAGAAACACCCCTGCAGAAACAATGGAGCAAGATAGATGTGCAGGAAGGCTGAGACATAGAGAGGTATGTTTTAATGCTCACAACAACTGAAAAACTGGAAGGAGGGAAGGAAGTGATGAAAGTGCCTGCCAAAGGAAAAAAAAGCACTGCTTTGTGGGAAGGATAATGAGCAAGAATATTAAGTCAGTCAGATATAAAATGTAGACTAGCAGTAAGAGAAAAAGAAAAAGAGGCAATTGCCTTTGCCCAAGGGCTTTCTTAAATGTATGAAACAAGTGAGAGCACTCAGCATTAAGGGTCTGCAGCCAGACAAAGACAATGAAGGAGATGGTAAAGATACATCTGTGTTAGTGAGGCCCTGGGGTAGTACAGCCTGAGGTTCGGGTGGCCAGACAAGATTCACCTTTTTTTTTTTTTAAGATTTAAAAAAAAAAAAAAGGCTTCCCTTAAATCCCAGACTATACTTTCCTTAGTTGTTTCTCACCCTGCATATGCAGCAGATGCATGGACCATGTTTGACCCCCTGTTAGAAAGTGAAGTACCAAGGTGACAAGATCATATCCACTTTTTAGTCTCGATGGGAGGGCGTCTTCATTTACAAAGACGACAATCTTCGAGAAACAGTAGTTCTTTTTTTGAGCTCATAGTAGAGGGAAGAGGTTTTGACATAATTCCTTTAGGTGTTAAAAGACACCATATCCCCAAAATGGCTAGCAGCTGAAATTGCAGTCAAAGATGGCTCTACAAACTTTTGAACTAGTGATGCTGAACGAATCCATCATATTATGATTTTAAACAATATGAGCAGGTGAGCTAATACTACATTATTAGGTAAGGCATGATGGACAAAGCCAACTATAATGAAACAACTTAAGAAATTACAAATACTAAACCCGTTTTAAAAAGGCTTTATTGTCTATATCTTGGAGTCTGAGAGACGCACAGCTCTGCTGCTCTCTTTATCTATTTTATACTCAATCTCTGAAACAGACAGATTCACCAGTTCAGATGATGCATCATAAAAACTTGCACTGAGATCCAACCAACTCTAGGTTTACTGTTAAGCTATAAGCACATAGTTGCTGGTGCTCCACTGCAAGTCTTTTGGGGTTATGGTTGCACAGACAGTCAGACACTGCTGTCCAAATACAGTTATTTCTAACAGGCTAATAGGCTCAGGTGAGGCCAAACTATTTTTTTTTATTTTGATTTTTTTATCTTTTAAGTTCAATTTTTTTGCATCACTCTAGCAGCCTCACAATCATCCATATATTTTTTCATCCCCATTAAAGGATGCAGTATACACCCAGTACAAGTACTAATTCTTGAAATTAAGTTGTGATTCAGACTGTGATTTATATTATATGTTTTCTCTATGATTGTCTCTTGACCTGAAACATACAGCACTCTACCTCCAGGTCAATATGTCCAGGGTTAAGAGCTCTGAAATGAAGGATAATCAGTAGCTTACGAAATTAATGAACTGCATAAAGTTTAAATTAGAAACTATATCATCAATACTGATTAAGAACTGAAAATATAGGTTTATTGCAATTGTACGTGTAGAGATCAATAGACGTAAAGCAGTGAATATATACCTCTGCAATAATCAAAAGCTGATTATGTTAATGATGAAATGGTTAGAGGATTAATTGGCTATTAAATTAGCTGTGTCACCACATGAGTGTTGTGTTAAATGTTCTATGAAATTATGTATTTCTTTTTGTGTACTAGTAATTTCCTGTCAAACCAGAATCTGGAGGCATTACATGAATTGGTAAGAGATAAAACTTAACTGTAAAGAAATTGGACATTTCAGAAGAGAAAATGAAAAATGTGCAGCATTTAAAAAAAGGAAGTATTCAGATTTTGTCCTGTTTCACACAAGCTGAAGGATAGAAGCATCACACGTATAGTGTTTAAATGTTTAAAAAAAATTGATTTCATTTTATTTTAAATTTTTTTACCTTTATTTATACAGGTTGTTTCACATTCATAAAATTGCAATTGGCTTACTAATAAAAAGACAGTCTTTTAATACATTTTTCTGCAAAATAACAACTCAAGATCAAATTCTTTCATTTGCACTCTTTACAGAAAGTTTTTGTGCTCCCAGTCAAAGTTATTATCATTAATGAAAACGAACCAAAAAATAACGGTATTAGAAGTTTAAAAAAAATATTCGTTAACTGAAATAAAAATAAAATAATAATTTGCAACTAAACAAAAACAAACAGAAACTGTAATGAGTGTTCACAAAACTAACTAAAATGAACTTAATTTATTGCGAAAATGTGCGTAGTTTTAGTTTCATAAAGTGTCATAGAGTCTAGAAAAATTATTTCTATGTTGGTCCCTACTCTACTATGTGTTGTCACCAGAGACGGATGCGATCATGGAATTTGCCTTTTTGGTTGCACAAATCGCTTTGATAAAAACAACACAATGGGAAAGTTAAAATTCCATCGACTCGCCCCCCATCCAAGGCAAATAAGAGACATGGATTGTAAGCTATCAGAAGAAGCGGTTAAAATGATGATTAAACACGCAACAGTCTGCAGAAAGAACTTCATAACAGGTGAGATATGGCTAACAAACCAGCTAACATTGCTAACCAACATTGCAACTGCAAATAATAATCTGCTGTGTTGATGAAAACATATTCCCTCTCTAGTTTCTGGTTGGTGGTGGTTTTTACTGGCTGCACAGCATTATCCCAACATGTCAGTCAAGTCAGATCTGTTGCTGTGGTCCGCCTAGAGTCATGTAAGCAAAGGTTGAGAGAAAGTGCAAAGTCCAATTTGGGATTATTTACTACTAGAATATGTACAAAATGAATAAAAGCGTCATAGTACTTCTGGTGGCTTTACTTTTCTTTTTTCGTGATGGCAGTCGGTGTTTTTTACAGAACAGTAGCATCTGCATTAATTGTTGGGCTTTCTAATAAACAGGTGCTGTTATTGTGTTTAAAGAAGTTTGAACGTTACTCAACCATATATATTTAAAGTTTTCCCGATTTGTATTGTTTTTTATCTGGCCCATGTCAATACATTATTAAAAAGGCAAAATAAATTTCTTGATTTTGTTATACATTTCTTTTTTTTTTGTCTTGCACTCAACTTGTTTAACGAAAAGACTAAAACTAAAACTAATAAAAACTAAACTGAAGCCAAGCATTTCCAAAAAACTAAAACTAAACTAAACTAACTTACAAATGATAAAAATGAAGTAAAACTAAAATACAATTGAAAATCTTGAGTCAAAACTAATGAAAAATGTAACACTATTAAAACCTAACTCGTTTAATTGTTTAGATGGGAGATATGTTGGACAAAGCCATATTTTATTTAGATTTTGGAATATAGAGGCTAAGTGTATTTACTTCAAGGAGAGTTTGGTGCAAAAAAAAAATAAAATAAGAAAAAAGAAAAAAAAAGTGCTGAGTTTTGAAAGTTCTGAAAAACTCTTACCTGGCATAATTATGTCAGAGAAGCCCAGCTTCCTGGTGATACACACTCCTCGGGTGAAGAGGCCCATGTATTCTCGTCTTAGTTGGTCTATGTCTCCATGGAGAAGCTGTAGAGCCACGGCCAAACCTAAAATATGGGATAATGACAACATTCAAACTTTGAACATAACATGCTGTATTCTTACTCAGCCACAGCATTGCCTTGGTTAGTTCCTCTATCTTTACCAAAGGCAACCAATGAAGAGCTCAAAATAAATCACTACCCTACTGTCAACATAATAAATGGTCGCATATACATTGGAAATGAAGTACAAAAATGGACACATTAAGTTTTAGTAGATACATCCCCACAGATATAAATGTGCCAACTGCTACATTAACTGTGCTAAAGGCAAGCTGAAACCCAGATACATGCACAAACAAAAATACAAGCCGCCAGTGAGTCCTCGGCACGCTTTCATTATGAGGAAATCTTACGAGAAGGTAGCACTCCCAAATCAATATTCTTATGAACCAACAACAATGCTGGCAAAAGTATAATAAAACGGCAGCATGGAAAGGTAGAACCGCATCTTTTCTGAAGACACACCATGGGAGCATATTAGGGTAATCTTGCCAGTGCAGTGCAACTTATGAATGCGGCGTGGCGGTATTTCGATGCGGAAATACGGCGCCATTCGTGTTAGCTTGCATGATAGCAATATTACCAGAGTATTCCCAAAAAACTGAATTTATTAATGAAGATACAAAGGGTGATGACATATTGATGTATGGAATGTGCGCTGATCATTTATGAACGATCAAAAGGCTCATTGATGCCTGCATTGTCTTTTGAAACAAGCTAGAGAGGCTAGTCATCTCTGTTGTGTATGCAATTTAGAAAAACAAGTTTTCCCACTTCATTATTGTAATTTTTTCAATAACACACAAAAAGAGGATTTCAACCTCTTAAAGCTGAATCACTTTTATGGTAATTCTACACAATCCATCTATTTGCATCCAATTATACACCTCATGTTGCATCAAAAGGTCTTCACATTTCTGTTGGGATCTGTAGCTCTATCAGAGATAGCACTACAATGTTTTGTATTTGGTCATTTTGACTGCTTGGGTCAAAAAAACAAAAAAAATCAGGTCAATCAATTTTTACAAGTCAATTTTTGGAAAATGATGACACATTCGATAGTTCCTTTTCATTCGTTTTAGTTGATATTAAATCTAACAAACTGATCAGATAATCCAACTTGTGCCATTAAACATCGAGCAGACTCATAAATTACTTGTATTATGAACGTTTCACCTACTGTGGCCTGAACGCTACGCAAGGACTTAAACTGCTCTGCCGATGTGTAACTCAGGCCGAAGCGCAGCCATAGTTTTGAAATCAGGAAACATTTCTCCAAATGAAGGGATCAGAATGCGGCAAAACTCACTCAACAAGGGGCTTTTATGTTTGCCTCAATTAGAGGAAATCCCCATGGATGTGCTCTTTTTGCGTCAGTAGTTAGGCGGCAGCAATATGTCACCACCAGCCTGTATCCAGTGCAGGCACAGATGCGCTACAAAGCCTCATAGCCCTTCAACGGGGAGAGATCGGTGCATTGAGTAGGTTATCCAGTTCTGAGATGACGCTTTCATATGAAGTTTTTTACGATTGATTTATTTACCTATACTCTGGGTGTAAAGTTAAAACTATTTGTACATTTACACCATGTGGTCAGAGGTTTGAATACTAATCTATCAAAATGATGGACAGCCCTTAGATCACTGTTAAAAAAAAAGCAACAATAATCAAATACGGAAAAGATTCAGTAAAAGCGACCCCTGTGTATTAACCATAACGGCAGAAACACGATAAGAACAGCGCTCTCCATTGTTAATGTTATTTTTTCACATGGCTTCAAGGTTTTACCCCGCCTACATGTTTAACTGTCCAATGGCTGAAAGACCTAAGCACATTTTTTGTTGTTGAGAAACTCTGGTCCTGTTGCATTTACTTGTGTCTGAATAGAAAAATTTATAATAATAATAATAATAAAAACTTTTGGTCTGGAACTAAAGCAAGTCAAATAACAGACCTTCCTTGAGTGGATACAACCTTACTCTCCTGTTTGGTCACACACACAGTCATCGCGTGGCTATAACCTGCCGTCTTCCACTGGAAGAACTGCCAGCAGAACCTACAAATAGGGGTGCTCGGCCAGCCTCCCAGCCAGGGTTGACACAGACAAGACCCTCGCTTCATTCACTCGGAGCCATGGCTGCAATCTGATCGGGGAGGCCCACATCAAAGAATCTTCTTTTGCGGGCGAAGGAGAAACATCTGAGATCGAGGAGGAACTCATTCAAGCAACACCGATGGACTAGCAGAGGAAGGCTAGCAGAGGAAATCCTGAGTTTCTGCAGGACCTCACTTTAAGGAACTCAAAGACCACCATGTAAATTCTAAATATTGATAAATGAAGACGTTGTTTATCCCCAGATCCTGATGAAACCCCTCTGTTTCAGACTGCCGACCGCTAAGAAACAGAACGAGAGCCCCACCTGGTGGGGGGCCTAAACCAGCCGGAATCTGCCGCCGCAGAGCCGATAGCAGGTGACTGCTGTTCTGGAGAACTCCAGAAAAGTTACTGTCCAGAGGTGAGCTTCATGGATACGCAGCCAGCCAGAGGGAGCTGGCGACCAAAGCCAGGAGTTCCCAGCCGCTAATAAAATTAGCAATCCTTTGTTAGCCTACTGGCTAACGGCCTTTGGAGACCCCCTTCATCGACCACGGAGAAAAATGGAAACTTTAAACGTTCATAAGGTCTGTTTGGGCAGAGGGAAATGAGTTAGAATAACTCATTTTAAAAATGTTTCCTTTTTATTGTTAACTTGTATATGTTTTCATTCTGCTATCTTTGGGTAATACAGGCCCCTCAGCCTAAAACATTAATCAGTGTTTTTAAAAGACTTTTCCTGAAAAAGAGTAATTTAAATCCTATAATTTGAGCTACTCAATCAGACAGGAGTTTTCCACTTTTTGTTAAATGTTTAATAAATGTATCCTGAGCAGTTCCCAACGCCCACATGTGTTACAGAGAGCTAAGCTAAGATTAGCCCCTGTCTTGGCCCAGCCCAGCAGTCAATGAATAGACAATCAGAGGTGTTCAAATAAAAATTGGTTCAGAGAAGATTAAGAACAGAAACTAATCTTTTTAGCTGTGTTTGAGACCCCTTTTGTATAAAAATACTGGAATTAGATTGTTTACTTCGGTCAATGACTTCTTATCCAGATAATTTTTAAACAAACATTTATTGATTCAAAGAATGTTAATTTTCTGTTTTTTGGTTTACACATAGATCAATGGTGCTAAATTAGTTAAACAAATTACAATTGGTAAACTGATTTAGCTTTCATTCTTGAAGCATCAAGATTCCTCCAAGCATAAATCAGAATTTATGTTTTCTATCTTTATTGCATTTTTTATTCATTTGTTTATTTTATTTTTTGTTATTCATTTAGTTTGAATAGTGGTGTTGGTTATTAGTTTTGAGTGATTAAATATTTATTTTTCTTCCTTTGTAAATAAATCTTGTATTTTGGAAAGTAACTGTTGTCATTCTTATTCAACACACATATATATGGCAAGGTTTCATGATCAATAGACGGTAAATAATTCACTCCTTCAGATTATGAGACTGACATAGATATTTGGCTATTAAAATAGTTTCTGGAAACCCAGGTGGTGCCCCGAAAATATTTAAAAAATTTCATAAATTATTTATCTTATTAACTGCCATAAGCAGTCCTTTGACATTAATAGCCAAATAGCTGCATTTTTACCTCAAATCCACAACACTACCAAATATCTGGTGTGCAGGGAAAAGTGAGTAAGCTTGTTGGAAGAAAAAAAATTTCTCCTCACAAAAAAAGAAAATTGTTAATACTTTTTGCATCAGAGTCACAAAATGACTGTAATTTTGGCCTCAAGGAGAGGAATAACCCAAACCTCAAAGACAAGAAAAAACAAAAACAAAAAAAACTGAGGCACTACACACACCTCAGTTGAGGTCAGTGTCTTTTTACACTGCAAAAAGAAAAGAACTGGGCTAAAATGGCTTCTATGGGAGATTTCCAGAGTGAAAACCACTGTCGACCCCAAAAATACAATTTAAATAGTGGAACATTTGATAGGTGTGCACCAATTACATTTTATGCAACACCATAAGCATATCAGAAAAACATTTGTAGTCTGATGATCTGGGGGTGCTTTGCCGTTTCAGGACTTGAAGAAATGAATGTAACTAAGGAAATCATGAGTTTTTCTGTCCATCACATAAAACAGAAAGATAATCCTAGGCCATCAGGTTGTGACCTTAAGCTCAAGTGCATTTGCTTTATGTACCGAGACAAAAACCCGACGCTCACAAGTAAATCCTGCTCTGATTGGCTAAAGTAATAAAAAGTAGGGATGTAGAGGGATAACCTTAAACAAACCATTTGTGATTAAAATAAATACATTTAAAACTGTTTTTGTATTTTCTTTGCTTTGATTTGAAATAACAATGATAAAAAAGAAGAATGTTTTTTAAAAGGTGCAAGTACTTTTCCTTGGCCTTATACGACCTTGATGATGTAATGGAAACATGTATGTTAAAAATCATTCCAATCCATTTCTGCTCACAAACTCTTAAAACTACTGCAGGGAACAAAGAATACTATCCATTTTGGTAGCTGTAGCAGAGGCTGATAAAAACACCTTCAACCTTTGCTGTTCTCAGCCCACCCAAACTGCCTCGTCTAAGCTTTGAACAAGAAAGAAAGAAAGAAAAAACTTCAGCAAAACAAAAACAGAGTGAGTTGTCGCAGCCTCTTCTGTCGCTGCCTACACATTCGGACGTGGGAGCTGAATTATAAGCCTGACTCATACGGAGCCAAATTCTTATGAAATTTCATTTATGGATTACAGAGTCCAAGTAAACAAAATCCTCATCTCCACTTATCTGCCCTCTCAATAGTTTGCCGAGTTCAACTACCTGAAAGGGACACGTGTGCATGACATGAACAGGGAAAGAAGGCGCAAAGATCGTCATTGGGGTACATAGGTGCATGGAAGCTTTTCAAAAAAATTTTTTCCTTTGTACAACAGCTTGTGTATTTTGTATTTTAGGGCAAAACTGCTGTCTTTTCCATAATAATTGGTTGCTGATATTCGGGTGTGGGTACACTGCCAGGGCAGGTAAAAAGAGGACACATACAGACAAATATGTGCACACATGCACAAAAAATGAGCATGAAATCATCTCACTCTGCTGCACGCTTATTTCCCTCCCTGCTGACATGAAAAATGCTAAAAGGTGTTCCCTATAGCATGCATAGTACTCTTTAGCCACTGTATCTGTATCCTTACAGGAACAAACAGCAAATGAGATAGATTCCTAAATAGTGTATATAATCGCCACAGATTTACTTTTATAATTGTTCATATTGATACTATGCCCGTTTCCTTGTTACCCTTTCTTTACCTTTTCAGAAGTGCCCCTTCATGTCATATTTGTTATTGTTGTGTAACTGTAACTCAGCTGCAATTATGTAAGGCCCTCCAGAATTAGTATGCCTGGTTAAGATATCTAAAACGCTTTAAAGCTGACATTTTAATCCTCTCGTATAATCTTGCACTCCAAAATTTTAGAAATGTAAAAACTTGTGTTTTGGATCATTATCCTGCTAAAAGACCTAATGAGGAAGTTATACTGTTAACACTGTGTTATGGAAACTTTGGGACTTGTTCGATCTGCCCTGTTCCAGCTCCAGTTGGAAAGGGGTTAGTCACAGGTATCAAGATATGCAGGTTTTAAAGATCTTTTAACTGCATGCCAGCAAAAGTAGTCAAATAAGTTTTTCTTTCTTTCTTTCTTTCTTTCTTTCTTTCTTTCTTAAGATCTAGATACAGTACTTTTTTTAACATGTCCTCTCTGGCAGCGTGGCACTCAAAATTGATGTCTAAGTTTGAAGTAAAGCCAAACAGGTTTATTTCTCAAGTGGAGCATTACAGCTATTGCTGTTAAGCATACATGGAACGTCATAAACAAGTGGCTGGCATAGTATATAGAAACATATGTGCGGAGTATGAGCTGGAAACCACCAAGCACCGACCGAGCAAAGATCCTGTGGGACTTCCAGATCCAGACAGACAGGAACAATGGCGAACCAACCGGACATTGTGGTGGTTGATAAAGAGCAGAGGAAAGCAGTTGTGGTGGATGTGGCAATACCAAGTGATGGTAACATCAAGAAGAAGGAACATGAGAAAGTTGAGAAATAACAAAGACTCAGAGAAGAGCTAGAGAAAGCTTGGACGGTGAAGGTGACAGTAGTACCCGTGGTAATCAGAGCACTTGAGGCAGTGACCCCCAAACTGGAGGAATGGCTCCAGCAAATCAGAGGGAAGGAAGAAAAAACATGAAGAAGATACGTAGGGAGTTAAAAGAGAGAGATACTATGAATAACTTGAAAGAAGTAATTTGCCAGCGAAGGCAATAATTGTGTCACCCTCAAGAAAAACAAAACCTTTTTTTTTTTGTCCTGCCAGACATAGATACAGTAAAAGCAGGTGACACAATATAACTTTTTACAGTTTCACTAAGGCTACATCCACACTAAGCCGGGGAGTTAGACGGCTAATGTTTTCCAGTCAACACGAGCATGATTGCGCAATCCCATACCAACCTGTGCACATACTGGGCATGCGCGAAAAACAGACTGATGCATATAAAATATATAAATAAGAAGCTCTACAGCACAGTACATATCTGTTTGTCCCACCGAAGAGAACAATGGCTGCTCAGAAGAAGAGAGAGTTTTTGGTGTGGACCGACAACAAGGTTGACTTGTTACTCACAGTAACACAAGATTATAGGTCTGTTGACTTTGTCTGTAGTGTCGCGTTGTTGTCGTCAACCTGGAACGCAGCATTTCATTGAAGTCACTTTCTGTCATTATCAGGGGAAGCTCTACAGACCTGTTCATTTAGCCATTGAATTAAGAATTAAACGGCCCTCTTACCCAGCTAATAATTATCCGGCCACAGATCATAAACGACGGCGGGTTAGTGTGGACGATAGGGGGTTGTAGACTAAATAATTCTACATTTAAGGCATTATCCGGACGAGTGTGGACGTGGCCTATGAAGACCAATCACGATGAGGAGATCTGTAATTGTATTTGACAAAAATTATTTCAGATGCCAGAAAAAAATGCTGCAGCCTAAAAAAACCTGTGTGAAAGATGGACACTGAGTTGGTTCAATGCTACTCTAACAGAAGACGAAAATATTACTGTCAAATTCCCTGAAATTGTGAAGGGCTAAACCTAAATCCAAAGACATGGTGATGGGGAAGGTTCGGAAGATACAAAGACAACACCTTGTCGTTTTTATGTGATGATGATTGAACAGTAAGTTTGAACAATTGCCATTCTTATTTGCAGGCATTAAACGAAGTAAAGAAGAGAAGCACACACAAGCATGTAATATCCACACACGTGGAGCTTATGAGTGAGGCTCTGTGAAAATAAGGCCAGTCAGCATAATTTACAGTGATGAGTAAATACCCCTGAAATCTAAAAATGAGATCTGATTAAGATTTTGTTGGAAGTTTAGCACAAGATAAGAAACCAGCAGGAGGCGGCTGTGACGAATTAAGTAAACGGGTGCTTAACTTTTCAATTATCAGATATGGCTTCATGCTTTTGTTGGGCCTATCACTAGGAAATGCCACAGCCTTTACATTTTTCCCCCCACAATGAAGACAATTGAATTCTTTTATGCCATTTATGTGTTATTTCATGAACCAGTTGGGTGTGGAAAGCACTGCTCAGACTCTACAAAATTTGTTTAATGGCTCTTACTCCTCACTTCACTTCAAGCTCGTCCCTATTCATGACAATATAACAGCTTAGAGTTGCAGTAAGTTCCCTCAACAAGTTATTGGTCTTCTGGGGGATTCTTGACATTCTGCCAACCACTTTTCCCCAATTCCCCTGCTTACTTCCAATACGCCTTAATTATCAAGGTTATTTGCTGAATGGACAATGGTGCTTCTCTTATGAATAAACAAATATTAGAACAAAAATTGCTGAAGGTAAGTTTGGTGAATGCAAGCTATAACTGTTCCGGACTGAATACAGGTAGTTCCACACTTCTCACTCATGCAAATGCATGCACGTTCACTAACAATAAACTCCTCTAATCCTAAACCATGTCATGGCTGTTTTTTCTGTATTCTAAACATGTGAGGATTATCTGCTCAGTTTTACTCAGAAAAGTACAAGTCTTAGTAGCAAATCTTGGTGTCACCAAGTCTCTATATTACACATTAGATGCAAGATATAGACCAAGCAGTTGTTTGGGAAGCAAGTAATACTAAAAAGCATTTGCAATTGGTATTTTAAATAGTATGAGATTAATCTTCCCTCCAACAAACCCATAAAACATTCAGGTAGGTATAGCACGAAAAAAACAAAAATAAAACTTATGGAAAACAAACTTCACATCCATTGTTAAAATCAATGGGTGATATGTGATGTTGTTGGTCTTTTACTAAGCATCCTGGGAAACTCGTTAGAATGTGTTAAACAATTATTTTTATCAGGCCATTTTAGATAAAGTCCTGATCGACACGGTCAGAAAAATGAAAATAGTTCAAAACTGGGTCTTTTGCAAGTTAGTCAAAAACATATAGCCAAATCAACATAGAAGTGGTTGATTAGACACTAATCCAACCCTCTACCAATGTAGGCCCTAAACTCTTCAAAAAACCTCAGGGGTAAGATAGAAAAGATCATAAGCAATGACTAGGGACTCATGAAGATGTAGAGAGATTGTATGGAGAAGAATGCACAAAGCTGCAGCTTCTCAAATATGATCAAAGACAACTAATTATCTAGTTTTCACTCCAGCTTGATTAGGTGGTGATAATGCACTAGTTTTTTTAACCCTCTACTTGAATGATATGATTAATTTAACTTTAAATGAATTCTCTCAAGGAACATACCAAACATTTCCTGCTCTTGTCTCTAACGTATGCATTAGAGCTGAAGACCTTTGCCCGGACCTGTCGGGCTGGGTCTGGGCTTAATGTCGATCATTGTCCAAGCTGCAGAAGCCTCCTACATTTATATAGCAGCTCCCTGGTGCCGAAAAGTCAGATAAAATCTCACAAAATCTAGAGCAAGCGGAGCAAGAGCGCACACAGAAAAAGAAACACACAAGCGAGACAGACTTTTACGCAACAGAAGCGGTTCAAGCTGAGGATCTTACTATTCTCTCAGCCACTGCCAAGGTCCTCTTTTTGGGTTTTTACACTATGGTCACCCTACAAAGAGTAAAATGTCATAATCTACGTTCAGGGATATTTCTGTTTGTTTTCAGAGTTCATAATTTTTATTCCATCTTTCAAACAGACATTATTTGATTTCAAGTCAGCCGCATGCTGCGTTATCAAAATGGTACGACTGAGTCCACCTGTGTTTTTTTATGTTCATGTTTAAAGAGGTCAGCCTTTACTTTAGAAGTCATACATATGAGATAGCTTATAGGACGGTACTCATTTTGTTTCATATAGGTGAAGACTTTTGTAAATCGACATGCCTTGTTATGATTCTTATAGGGCCTCATTTGTCATTTTAAGCTTCAGATGATAGGCCTATTTGACCAGAATTTCAAAACATTTGTCCAGTAAATTTTTCTAGTGGAGACCCTGGTGTGTCACTTTTGAATAATGTCAGGTTGTAATCAGGTTTGAGCTTTAATAAGCTGTCAATCAAAATATACTCTTCGGGCTTGGGCTGAATTCTCTCGAGCCCGGTTGGGCCCAACTTTTAAGGCCCGATTACAGCTCTAGTATGGATGTTGGCATCACAAAGTCTGCAAACTCTTCGAAGAGCAAAAAGCAAGACTTCAAGTAAAGACAACTTTCCTACAGACTTGACACTACCTACTAGTAAAAAAGTAGAACAAAAAATAAAGAAAACCAGGTGAAACTTAACCCCTTCTTCAACAGGATAATCAGAAATTTGTTAAAGATAGTAGTAAGATATTTGTTTAGTTATAAATGTATATGTGTATTCAATTTAACTGCTTTCGCTGCCCTTTATGCTTTCCTTTCTGTATTTTCACTGCATTCTTCCTTATTTTAAAGTTAAAGGTACTCTATTTGATACATTTCTTAAGAAAAATGAGAAATTGTGAAGGGAGATGTAATTAATCAAAAGTTGAATGGAAAATGATTAAAAAAGGGAAACCCCTCCCTTCTTGTATGTCATTTTATGATGCTTCTTTCCACTGGCATATAGTTTTTTTTTGACATCCAAGGCACTGAATGTTCTCAATCCCCACAAACCTGTTGCTATGGGAAACTGTTGACGCTGAGGTTCAGTATGATGCAGACACAGCTATCTATTTATATGCACCATCTGAATGCATATAAAATCAGAGCTTTTCTGCACAGTCAAGTCCTTTAGTACTCCCTTAAACAGGAATTTTAACACCACATTAAAGTGTCAGACAGCAACATATTAAGAGAACTGAGCTGGTAGGCCTGTCAATAGAGTGCAGATAGCATGATTCAAAATTATTAAACTTTAACCCAGATGGAACGAAAAGTAAACAGAGAGATGCTTACCTGTGTTGGATCCAGACAAGTTGTACCTGGAATTGGCCTTTTTTATGATGTTTTCATGAATTTGGTACCACTCAATCTCTGTGTTGCATCTGGAATGGAAACAGAAGTAAAAACAATATAATAAGAATGAATTGTATAGATAACACATATTTTAGAGAAAGGAAAGATCATTGGCTTCTTGTTTGTGTATAAAATACAGTTCTGGTCAGAAGTATACATATAGTTAGGAATTTACTGACTTATATGAAGCACTCCAGCTCAAATATATACATACATCCTCACTAACATTTAGTTAAATCCTCAAAATACCTGAAAAATACCATGAAGTAACTTTTAACATACTCATAACAGGATGTTTGAACTCTCTTCTAGGCAGGATTGTTGTAGCTCAACTAAATGGTAAATGGGCAGTTTTTTTGTACAGTCACAATTTCTTATTAAAGCCCATACATCTTTAATAAGGTTAAAGTCAGGCCTTTGGGGGAACCTTCCAAATGTTGAATCTCACCCTGCTTCATCCACTCCAAAACCACTATTGTGTCGTGCAAATATTTCTGCCGAGACATCCAGTTGGTTTTGAGCGTACACCACCATACTTGACATTTAGTACAATATTTTCTTGTTTTGACATGTTGATCTCGTCTTATCCAAATTCACAGGAAGGCAGCAGACTTGCTCATGTGGGTAGCTACTAACTTCACAAGTGTTCCAGCATTTTCCATGCCATTACATGCATCTTTGGTTGACATTTAGATCCAATAACTTTTTTGAATAATATGTTCACACATAATGTCATGAAAACCTATGGTTATTTAGAAAGGACTGAAAAACACATTCAAACCATGTAGAATTATCTCCCTTAAATACGCCATAAGTTCTTTGGACTTTCTAATTAGTTTACTGGTCAATATAAAGAGTTGTCAAACAAACTGTATTATAAAAAAAAGTGTTTATCAACTATGAACAATCATGATCGCCAAGAAGAAACTAAAACCTTTTCAAGGTTATTGTAAATACTGTATGTATTTGAACCTGTGTGTTTACATTCAGGCTCATGCAATGACCAAATGTGTAATAGAAAATTACTTAGTTACTTATAGTCCTAAAATATTAAGCTAAAACTCTTACGTACAAAGAAAAGTAACTGCTAACATACCCATGTTTGGTATTGTCATGCATTTAAAACAAGTGGCATCATTTCTGAGCTAAATTTACTCGTTCCACTTAAAAATCTAGGTCAAACTTCTGTGTAACCCATAACTTATAACCTCGAGGGCATCATGGTAGCAAACAATGTTGGACAAACAAATGCTTTCTCTGTCACTTCTGCAATCATGAAAGCCATCAGAGCAGAGAGTGTTTTTGCCTAAAAAGTTGTATAAAAATCACTGTTTTACTGCAATGAACAACCAGCTTCTAAAATGATTTGTTTTATTATGAGTTCATTTCGACGATGGAAGGGCTCAACCGATCCTAGTTCAGGACTCTGTAAGACTAAAAATTATTTTCTTTGACTTACGCATAAACCTTGAGTAAGTGGTCATCCTTGGAGTCAGCAGTGAGGAGATCCGCAATGCTGACAACAGCACAGCCAAACGGCCGCCTGTACTGCACATTAGACGTGTTCTTCTTTTCTCCTGCTCCCATCCTCCCTGTTTAGTAACACACACAAAAAATTACAAAAAACCCAAGAGAAATATTAACATGTACTATATGCGAATGAATAAAATTAAATGTCAGTAACTCATTTATAAAAGTGAAACCCAAGTGAAACCCATATAGATTTAGGTGATTATGACAATCAGCTATTCAAAACCCTGAATTCCCCTTTTCCAAATGTAGGGACGCAACAACACCACTTTTTTCAAAGCAATACGATACCAATACTGTGATTTGAAAACTTTCTAATACAAAGTACCAATACTTCAACCACATGAAAAAATGCATGAATTGGAAGACAGGTTTTTACTTTCTTCTCTGCTCATTACAACAAATTATGAACTGGACAAAAAAAGTATAATATTAATAAAAATGACCACAAAACTAACATTTCAAGTGAAAAATAAACATTTTCTATGAAATGATGGTAGAGTTTAAACATTTTAAGTATCGGTTCATGGTATCAGTTAACTCTGACCGATACCCACACAACAAAACCAGTGGTATCAGCCCTGATACCCGATACCAGTATCGGTGCATCCCTATCCAAATGGTTGCATTTTACATAAAACCAACAAAAATGATTTTAATTTAATTTGATGAATTTAATTACCAGCAGTCATTGACACAGAGTCCTGCATTAAAGTAGATTAATGGAAGGCTAAGTGGAGGGAAAAAGGTGTGGCAGAAAAAGGCGCAGAAGCAACAGCAAGAATATATTGAACAGTGAATGGGCATTCCTTTATGAAAAATGTGATTTCTTTGATAAAAAAAAAAAAGATTTTTTGTGTTGGTGTGAAATGTAAATAAACATGTGAAGTTAATTTTTTTTAATCACAAATCAAAGTAATAAAGGTTTTACTTTTGCCTATAATAATATATATATATATATATATATATATATTTATTTATATATATATATATATATATATATATATATATATATATATATATATATATATATATAAATCATCAAAAGGCAATGGCTATGCATATTGCTTGTGCACCATTTTCCGCAACACTTTCTTAAGTATCCATTAATATTATCAGTAATGTTTGACCATAAAGCACTCCAGTAAATAAAGAAGTGCTATCCTCACCAATTCTTATGATGTGTACAACAATGTAGACATCTTTCCGTAGATCACTGCTCCCCAAATCCTGAAACATGACATAACTAAATTATTCTGTTGCTTTTTTTCCTTACAGTATCAAGCATTTGTACGGAATTACTCCCTGACGATCTTCATTACTTACCACAAACAGCGTGCATTGTCTTTCTGTCTTCTCAGGCCACTTGGGCAAGCCACTTTTATTCAGCCTGACAAAGAAGCGTTCACTGTAGGAGAGGAGACAGACGGAGAGAGGGAGAGCACACACACACACACTGATTAAAGAGGTCAGGAGCCTTGGCTGACTGTCATGCAGAAATAAACGACTGTGTCCAAGTTACTCTGAGAGCAGGAACAGAATAAAGATTAGAAAACCGTGTCAGAAATGTCAAGTAGTGAGCAGCAGGCACTGGAGGTTTCACTTCGAAGATCAAACTGCATATCATAACAGTTTGAAATAAAATATGAGACGGCAGAAAGACAAGCAGAGTGAAAAGATGGAGCGCAGGATCTTACAATTCCCAACACAGATTGTCTGCAAAATGTCTCACGGTTGACAGAAGACCTTTCCTTCGGTGGTTAAAAGTCTGATTTGTATACACTGAAGCATTTGATAGATTATTCATAATGGACTGCCATTAAAAATAAGGCTTCTTGCAGACAAGACTGAGGTGATTGGATAATCAAGATAAGAAATAAAACATGAACCTGACTGTGTCATGGACAAAAAATATCTGTATAGTTAAATATGAAGTGTTTAGTATTAATAGGGTGGCCTGGCATTCAAAGTGGCATCTCAACAAACAGTAGAGACAGGGAAGCTTTGCTTCTGCATTTATAATATTGAAATATTATAATAATAATAAGCAAACCTGACACCTCCAAATCCTCCCAGTTAAAAAATGAGATTTTATACAGTCATGCTAGCTGAGATGGAGGAATGCACTGGGAAAGAGGAATGAAGATTAGTCGCAGGAAGACAAAACACGTGTGTAAATGAGCTACGCCAAGCCCGCCCATGTCCTCGCCCATGTCCACCTTCCTTTGATGGTAATAGAAACAGAAGCAGGCTGAGCCACACCCAGCCAGGCCGAGCAGATGTTGGTGGGGCATTTTGGAGAGACAAGGATGGATAGCATCCGGAATGAATACATCAGAGGGAGAACTCATGTTAGACGTTTTGGAGATCAAGATGGTTTGGACTAGTTCAGAGGAGAGATTATGACTATTCAGTAGAAGGAAGCTAAAGTTGGAGCCACTAGGCAGGAGGTAGACAAAAAAGGAAATGTATGGATGTAGTGAAAGAAAACATGAAGTTATTTTGTGTAAGGGTAGAAGATGCAGAGGATAGGACTATGGATTGATGTTTTTGTTTGATTTCGCGGGTGAGCGATCTGAACTCATTGAAAACAACGTAGTACATATACCTAGACCTTTGGATGGCAGTGTGTATGCAGTCTGTGTATGCAGTGCTCTATGGTTTCCCCTGGTTTCCTCCTCCTTACCCGGAAAAAGAGTTGAAGAATGGCAGAGTGTGCAAGTCCAATATACTGTGAGCAGCTGGCAGTGACATCATTTTCGGAAGTCCCCGGCCTTGCGTTTACATGACAAAGAATCACCCAGCAGTGTCAGAGATCTCCATTCTGGAACCTGTTTCGGAAAGGTTGCGTTTTCGTCCAACATTACACCCCGTACTTGCGTTACAAAAAAAGGCCGAATTGCAGAGTAAAACCTTCTTTTTATTGAAAAATGTTGTGTAAACTGCCCCTAAATGGCAGTCCCTCAAGGATACTGCAATGTTGCGATCGCAACTGCATAAATTTAGCCAATCTTTGCAAGAACTCCAGGTCTTGCAATACCATCCAATTATCACAACTTTAACACATCTTAAACCAATTGCCATTCTCATCATGATTTATCTGACCGGGTCACATTTCATGTACACTCCCTATTTCTTGTGTGAAAGAAAGCGAAAATTAATTATTTTGCATTTGCCAAAAAAAAAGCACAGCTAAGAAACGTGTACAATTCCACAGTTTCCTCATTCTCTACATGAAAGTCGGGGTAAATTGCGTTTTCCCTCATGCTTTTTGGTAGTAATAGTTGTTATCAACTGACCAACTTTCTTTTTTTTTTTTTTTTTTTTTTTTTTTACTGCAAAGCAATATTTTGAGAGATTACAATTCACATCATTATGGAATTGCAAAATTAACACTGCAGTGGATTTTTTTGTAACGATATTCAAGTGATTTGGCTAAAAGAAAAAATCTAATAAAAAGAAATACAACTACTATTGCAATTTTTCACAAAAGCTGTCCAAACAAATCTGGCATTTTTAAGCCGCAACAATCATAAAAAAGTGGTAAAATCCTGGAGGGACTGAAATGGAGATAGATGATTTGGTGTGGCGACCCCAGAAGGGAAAACAGAAGAAAAAAGAGAAGGATGCTAGCTTATAACCGCAGTTACGATTTTGAATCTGTCAAAAGGACCCAAAATATTACCTACGTTGGTCAAGCCATCAGAAGTAACAGAGGCCCATTTTCCAATTTCCAGGACTTTTTACCAACTGCTACAAATATAAATATTTAAGATCCAAAGTATCTAAAGTAGATTCAGAAAAAATGAACCCCCCCAAAAAATATCCCACAGCATAATGGTGCCGTCAAGGTTTTGTTGGCTTTATACATGTTTTCTGATTTGATATTGTAAAGTGCTTAAATAACATTGCTTTCCTTTCTTCCTTTTAAAAGCATTTTACCTTTCTTCTAAAAGACTTCTACAGAAACAAAAACCAGTTGAGTTCCGTTCAAGCACAGATTCATTTTAATCGGATAATTGGGCAATCAGTGTTACGCAAAGCTTTTCCAGAATCCAGAATTCCCTTCAGCATAAGAATCCTTATTTAAATGAATAAAAAAAAGGTATCTGAAGACGCGAAGAAATTCTGCACCCAGATGCTCAAGAACGCCTGTGAAATGGAATGTCGTGCAAAAAGAGGAAAGCACAGATCCTGACTGCATTTGATGTCCTTTTTTGCACTTTATCCACCAAGCGTTTATAGTGTGCATTTTAAGCGAGGAAGCAGCCATGTCCTGCTGGGCAGCTCTCATCCAGGCTGACGAGCAGAGGGCTAATCCAGTTAGGTGACTTTCACAGTCTACAGATAAGCGGAGAGAAAACCTTGTAATTCACCGCTGCTTAACAATGGGCCAAGTTGCTGACCATGCTAGCTCAACTAGCTACAATAAATGCATCCGAATAGATCCTATAGGTTTATCAAGCATAACGAGTTTCAAAGAGATTAAGATGCTTAAATAAAAATCTTTTTTTTCAAATTCTGCTTTTCATATAAATAATCTGCTGTCTTTCGGATTAAAATCGAGGTTTCAAAGAAAGAAAGAAAGAAAGAAAGAAAGAAAGAAAGAAAGAAAGAAAGAAAGAAAGAAAGAAAGAAAGAAAGAAAGAAAGAAAGAAAGAAAGAAAGAAAGAAAGAAAGAAAGAAAGAAAAGAAAGAAAGAAAGAAAAAAAGAAGAAAGAAAGAAAAAAGAAAGAAAGAAAAAGAAAGAAAGAAAGAAAGAAAAAGAAAGAAAGAAAGAAAGAAAGAAAGAAAGAAAGAAAGAAAGAAAGAAAGAAAGAAAGAAAGAAAGAAAGAAAGAAAGAAAGAAAGAAAGAAAGAAAGAAAGAAAGAAAGAAAGAAAGAAAGAAAGAAAGAAAACAAACATAATGGGAGAAAGAATGTGTCTAGGAAAAAGACATATCATTCCATATTTTACTATGGAAAAGCTTGAAATTAAAATTCCAGACTTTTCCAAACTACAGGAGAAATCTGTATTTCCAGTAAAACTACAATCCAAAAAGTTGCCACTGATGTAAATATGAGGCGGCTCCATGCACTGTAACTCGGTGTGTTGTGTATCTAGGGCAGTGGGTGCTCATGTCTGAATTAATTATGCTCCTGATAATTAATTATACAAGCTCTTATGATTTTTTATACATGTATTCCCTCTGTAAAGTTGTCCTTTTATTATCAACAGTATTGGGATGAACCAGTTTGCCGCCAATTTGATTTATAGACTGTTGTTCCTCATTAACTGCTCTCTCCGCAGCTTTCCACGTCATTTATCCCAACCATATGGAGACGGATGCCTTTGCATCAGACATGAGATTTTGCGTGCGCTACCCCCCCCCCCAAACCAAACCCTAATTAGCGTTCTCATTGTCAAAACCCAAACCGCCAATTAACGACTGCTCCAGCGAACACGGAGGCACTGGCCGATCCTGCTCTGACGCAAACCCTCCCTCGCCACCGAGACTTCTCCCTTCACAGCTGCAGCGTGTTGATCAACAGAACTGAAGGGACTAACGCCCCCCCCCCCCACTCACCGCCCAGTGGGACCTTATCTGCCTCTATCATCCCTAGTATTAACATAACTTGAATGGCTGCTTTCATTCCCCTCTGGGGTCTGATGGCGCTCACTGGTCCCTCTGTTGATATCAATGATTGCCTTAAGAGTGGGCAGCTCACTGGGGGTGGTGGTCGGTTGTGGCACAAGATGGTGATCAACTGAGATGCAAAAAAGGTGGTTAAATTAACTGCCACTGTAATTTTCAAACAGAAAAGTAGATTCTAAATGCGTCGCTTGAGGCAAAATAGAAAACTGACAAAATAACGTCTTAAAACGAACCCCCACACAAACACACGGTGTAACTCAAACTTGATTAATTGCTCAGTCAGAAAAAAAAAAGATTGGGCAAAGAAGAAACATGTCATTCGCTACTGCAGTTAGCAATGGTGTCTCGGAGGAAGTGGTTTTTGTGTTGGTTCTGGGTTGCCACATGGGGTACACGGCGGAAAGAAAAAAGGGAATGGAAAAAAAGAAAGAAGGAGGATCACTGTGGACGCTGTACAGTATAACAAGTGCATGTGTGTGCGCGCCCTGCCAAAGGGCTTGACAAGAAATCCCTATTGCACCCAAAGAAGCTGCCACGGCTGCTCGTGTTGGCACAGTACTCTTGCGACGGGTCAGACCCCCATCTGGTCACATACACGATTGTCTGACAAACGTCAGTGACAGCACAGTAGGAGCAGAAACACTATGGCATTCTGCCAGATGGATTACATTGATGTGTGTGTGTGTGTCTATGTTTATGCGTGTGAGAGCCAACACTGACGAGTAAACACTGCAAGATTTTCCAAAAAGGACAACTGCTCTCTCCGAACACAGGAAATGGGACTCTGAAGGCAATATTTTCAAGTTTAAGTGTCTTTAACCCAAACACACCAGCTATATGTAGCTGATTTAAGCACATATTGAGAAATAGAATGATACACAATGCTTGGAAAGAATATTTGTCCCCTAGAGATTTCTTGAACTTTTACTTGTCTTCTTAAAGTCTTCAACCTGATTTTAATATCCAACTAAGAAAACCTGAGTAAATACATAATGCAATTTGTGAATATGTCCCTAATTAGGTGAAGGCAATCCCACACTGAAATAAGTGAAAAAACAAATGCCCCATGGCTCAATTGTGAATCAACTAGGATTAAACAGTGTTTTGAATGCTGGAATAGATTTCTTTAGAGACAGAGAATTAGTGCCTGACTGGAATAAAAAACTAATAATCACCTTCCTGGTTCATAGCCAGGATTACTTGTTGTAATTGATGAAACCATTGAATTCTGCTCTCTGCCAGGAAAATCTTGAAAAGAAAATGTACTGCCATCAGTTTTTATTTTCTTTTACCTTTTAGTTTTACTGCTCAGTTTTCATAACCGTTCTTAAAGGAATAAAAATCGACTGGTTTGAGTTATAGTCAAAGAAGAAGAAAAATCTGTAGTCACTCTGTGGGGAAAAGTGAACAGTTACTAAAGTATGACTTCAAAAGAAGTTTCAATGATACCAAGCTTGTTTTTCAACCCACTCACTTTTCCCTCTACTTATAAAACTTCTTGTTTGACACGAGATTAAATTTCGTCCCTTTGAACTATGAAACAAGGGAGTTTAGATACAGTCCCCACTCTTTTGGGGTAACACCAGATCAGGAGGATGTAGCGTGTGTTGATTCGTGTGAGGAAGCCCTCACGCTGCATGTGCACACTCCTTGGGTGACAAGCTTTTTCATGTGGCAACCAAAGACGTCTCGATTCAACAGTAGCCTCGCCCACTTTTATGTGTCCGAGTGCACTTTAAAAAGATGCTTAATTTAATACATCTTCATGATTGTAATTCGACCAAAAAGAGCGTATTTGTACATTTCAGTGCATTTAAAAAAGGAATTTTGTGAACTGCAAAACGAAAATATGGAAATAAATCTTAAAAAATAATACTGGAATATTGTTTTTCTATAAGATCATTCCAAAAAAGGATGACTGGAGAGAAGGACACCCAAACAAGTGGATGTATGGACAGGTGAATGAATGAATCAATTAATCAAAGGACAGATGAGTGATGGCATGAGAGAGAGAGAGAGAGAGAGAGAGAGAGAGAGAGAGACAGACAGACTTTTTATGCAATTCAAGACAGGAAAAACCTTATTATTCCAAATGTTCACCTGAGCGGCCGATTCTCCCGTCCATCATAAATGTGAAAGAAGACTTCCAGCTCTTCCCCTAGATTGGCGCACATCAGGCTTTTCACATGCACAAACAAGTGATGGGTGCTTGCAGGCGCAGCAGTCTCTTTCTTACGATGCCGATGCTCCATCTGCAGAGGAGAGGAGAAAATCATCCGAAAGCACAAATGGTTTTCCATTGGTTTCCAACGGTGGAGAATCAGTCATTTGCAAGTTAAAAAAAAGAAAGCAAAGTTTGTGAGCTTTAAATCCTGAAAGGATGAAAATGAACAAAAAGGCATACAACCAGCGGGAAGAACAGATTTGCTTCTTTTAATACAAACCAATCATACTGTATTTTAGCTTCTGAAATCAATATTGAATTTCCAAGTCAAAGATAAATAACATCACCCCCGAGATACCTCAAAGCAGTGGGCATTTTGCTGCTCATTTGCATTCATACCCACTGCTCTGAACAGGCTCAGCTATAGATTAAGTAAAACCAGATCAAGATAATAATGCATGTAATATTCCAGACTGCCTACAGCACAAGGAGGCAATAACTGAAAACTCCAGATGAATTGTTTAGTGTTTGTTTTAGTCTCATTGCTAGGAAAACAATCAGAACATTGGTTGTGGAGTACAGTGCAATACAGAGCCTTTTAGAAAGTGCATTTACTTAACATGTTATAAACTTCAATGCGTTTGATTGGAATTTTAGGCACAGACCAACACAAAGTTGTGCAAAATGATGATATGGAAATAAACAGTCGAATCCATCCCACAGGCCGAAATTGCTAAAGGAAGGCCAAAAGATGTTCTGTCTGAGGTTTGAAATAAGCAAGGCAGGATGAAACTTTTTGGCAACCGAACAAACAGCTTTGTTTAGCAGAAAGCAGACGGTGCACATTAACTGTGAACTCACCATCCACCCTGAAAGAGGGTGATGGCAGCTTCATGCTGTGGGAACTCATTTCTTAAGCAACTTACCATGAAACAAAATAGTTTTGTTCACACATTTTCTCACAACCTACATAACTTGGAGCTACAGCTAGACCCAAATTTGATTTTACAAGATTTCAGCTAAGGGAGCTGAATTAAAATGCTTGCCATACTCTTCAGATAACAGGGAAAAAATAAAGAAAGAAAGAAATTAATGAAAACCACACATCACAGGCTTCAAAATTATGCGCTGTTCCAAAATATTGGAGCTAGAGCTGACAAATTAAGAAAAAGTTGATTTTTCACACTGATATCAATTATCTCTCTCTGCAAAAGAACAACTGGGCTTTTAAAGAAATGTGTTTACGCCAATGAATGTAAAAACCTAAATGGCTAAATTTAACAACCTCTCTCCTCGTCAAAATGGTCTAATATCCATCTAATGCAGCAAAAGAAGTATGCTTAACAGAAAGTAAATGTCACACCTCATTGTGGTCTGGATGTGGCCATTACATGCCATATTAGGTCAGGCTATATAGAACACATCAGCAATGCCTTGCTCAGGATTGCATCATAGCTTTTTAACTACCATCTAGATCATGCACATGCACATTACTGCTCACTTAACAGCAAGAGAGGCTTATCCCAGTCGGCCGTCAACGTCCAAAAATACTGCACACAAACACACACACACAAACAGCACCAGATGGCCAACAGAGGTACTGCCAAGTCATGTCTTAGATTCACTGCTGTAGTAAAAACACACAACAGGAGGTGGGGTTAGGGGGTTGGATGGGTAAAATCAAGAAGTAGATAATAAGAAATTAAAAGCGCACTGCAAATACACGAGGGGGGGCAAGTCAAGGACAGAGAAGAACAGACTGCTACCAGAGTGACTACCTACAAAGTTCAGTCTGCATCTACAAAACTGTGGACTTCTCCATTCCTAAACAAATCCACTCTTTAAAAAATATAAAGCAGTTGAGATTTATGCTGTTTTAGGAAACTTTAATCCAACATCATCTTTATAGTTACAAGTATTTGAACAAGTATTCGATACGCTCAACCGTGAGGGACAGAATTGAAAACAAAAATGCAGATAATCAGAGTGGATGGATTTTAAATTATTAATTTTCATTTTATTGCATGACATAAGTATTTGATTGCCTATTTACCAATAAGAATTTAGGCTCCTGCAGACCTTTTAGTTCTTCTTTAAGAAGCCCTCATGTTCTCCACTCATTACCTGTATTGGCTGTACCTGTTTGAAGTTGTTAACCGTATAAAAGACACCTGTCCACACAAAATTGAAGAAATTCAAGATGACGGTCACTCTCCCTTGGTCTGGAGCGCCATGCAAGATCTCTACTCGTTGGGCATCAATGATTATGAGGACAGTGAAGGAATAAGCCCAGAACTACACGGTAGGACCTGAATATGGGACCTGACTGACCTGAATAGAGCTGGCCCCACAGTCTCAAAGAAAACCATCAGTAACACACCATCATGGATTAAAATCCTGCAGTGCATGCAAGGTCCCCTTACTTAAGCCAGCGCATGTCAATGCCTGTTTGAAGTTTACCAATGGCCATCTGGATGATCCAGAAGAGGAATGGGAGAAGGTCATGTGGTCTGATGAGACAAAAGTGGAGCTTTTTGGTCTAAACTCCACTCGTTGTGTTTGGAGAAAGAAGGACAGGTACAAGCCCAAGACCACCATCCCAACTGTAAAGCATGGAGGTGGAAACATCATTCTTTGGGGATGCTTCTCTGCAAAGGGCATGGGACAACTGCACTGTATTGAGGGGAGGATGGATGGGGCCATGTATGCTGAGCTCTTGGCCAACAATCTCCTTCCCTCAGTAAAAGCATTGAAGATTGGTCGTGGCTGGATCTTCCAGCATGATAATGACCCAAAACACACAGCCAGGCAACTAAGGAGTGGCTCAGTAATATATTTGGAGAGAGCTGAAAGTCCGTGTTGCCAAGGGACAGCTCCGAAACCTGAACGCTCTGGAGAAGATCTGAATGAAGGAGTGGGCCAGAATCCCTGCTGCAGTGTGTGCTAACCTGGTGAAGCACTACATAAAACGTCTGATCTCTGTAATTACAAACAAAGGTTTCTGTACCAAATATTGAGTTCCGGTTGTTTGATGTATATCTGTACATTTATGTCATGCAATTAGATGGTAATTAATTATTTAAAAATAATCAATGTTGATTTTCTGCATTATTGTTTTATATTCTGTCCCTCACAGGTGATTCAAATACCTTTAAAACAAATTACAGACCTCAACATGCTTTGTAAGTGGGGACGTATCAACAAAAATCTGCAGCGTATCAAATACTTGTTCTCTCACCTGTATATGCAGAAAAATAGAACGCATTAATAACGTCAACTTTAAAACAGTTCTGGTCAAAGTTATTTGATAATAAAGGAAATGTAAAACGCAAAACATATTAAATACTTTTAAATGAAAGAAGCGCTATTAGTTTTAATGTTTTCGGGGGGTTTTATTAGGTAGTTCAGTTTTAAGTACATGTTTCATACAGGAAGACCATTGGTGGGACACTGCCTTTATTTCTGGTGAAAATAACCATCTGTGTCTGCGTAAACAGGTGTTCAATAAAAATGTGACAGCTGTTTGAAGCTACGCTACACTATACTGTATTAAGAAGTGCGGGAAGTGTCCTCAAGGCACACTTCCCTGCATGTTTTAGATGTTTTCCTACATTAACACACCTACTTCAGATGACTGCAGATCACCAAAACCTCTTAATCAGCCATCAATTAAAAATCAGTTGTGCTGAAGCAGGCAAACATGTAAAACTGACAGGAAGCATGTTCTAGTCAGAAAACCAGATTTTGCTTCTCAGTTTGCTTCTCTTCAGATCCAAGAAAATTAGAAAAAAAGCCGAAGATCTAACTAAACCTTTAGAAGTGCCAGGAAATCACAAAGACAATGTAGCTTTGATGAGAAGTTAAAGCAAACATATCCATACATTAATCACTGATTCCCTGAAGCACATATGCAAGCATGAGTTAAACAGTGAGGATAAGAATACAATAAGAAAACAATATCCTTTACACGACTGCTTTGCTATAAAAAGATAATTGAAAAACCACTAAGTCACACACGACTCCAGCAAAAATTAGCTCGTAAATCATTTCAAAATAACACCTCTCACAATGACAAATGTTTTGTTTAGTCCCGTCTCCTCTGCATGACTGAGCCCCCAGAAATAGCCACCTGTTAGAACGATCTAAAAACAAGGCGCGGTGTCTTTAAGGGATCAGTGCTTATGCTATACAGAACAGGGCTGAGCAGCTGGAGCAGACGTAAAATGACTAGTTCCGGGGGAATGCCTAATTTATGCTTTGGGTTTTTATTACAAGGTTATTTTCAGCGTGTCATTTAGGCTGCCCAATGGGAAGGGTCTGTGGTTATGCGTCAGCTCCTGCATGACTTGACACAAAGGACAGACATGAGAGACTGGCATTCCTATGGCAAGACAAGGAGAAGACAGGAAACAGCTAGACAGGCCAAAGTCATTTCATTTATTCATTGAGGCATTTTTGAAAACAGTATATAGTGAACCAAATTAGAAACTGGAAAAACTACAGAGGGGAAGAACAGATCAAGTCAAAGCTCGATGGAAAAAAATAAACAAAATCCTTCCATTAGTAATTTCTAAAAATCTATTCAAATGGGGGTTTTTTAAAGAAAAAAAAACAGTGTTAGAAATGAATTGCTCTTAAAGGTACATTAACCCTTACAAATCCTAAAACAAATGTACTGAAACATTTTTAATCTATAAAGCTGACTAAAGTTAACAAATTAACTTTTTTTTCCCCTAGGGTATAAATTTGACATAGCACAAAGGCATTCATTAAGCCAATCTTTAAAGTTGGAAAGACAGGAGAATAAGCTATTTCATGAAAACAAATGTAAATTCATCTTTCCAAGAAAGGAAACACGGGGAATATGATGCCACTGAGCCAAACATGTTTTTCTTTTTTACGTTTCTTTACATGCCTTTACCAGGGCTGCCAAGAACCTTTGAGAGCACCATCTTTCTCTCACAACAAGCAAGGCCAAAAAGGACACTTTGCCAGCACATATCCTGAGTGATCGTTCACAGTTGTATGATTCCCCACAATTAATGAAATGATCTCAGTCTCCATGGACTGAGTGAAGTTTGAGGTTCAATTTAATTTGGACAACAAAAAGACCATACCAAGTAAAAGGACTCAGGCTGAGAGTGGCCGGCTAATTAGGGGTTTGTGTCTTTCTCTAAATAAGCTTTTTCACAAATAATCAAAAAAACAAAATTTCTAGTGTTTCCTTTTTTTTTTTTCAGAAGTCCAAGCAAACAAATTTAGACATTTTGCTTGTAACCGAGACAAAGGCAGTATAACAGTACTCGTATCGGTATGATTAAAGTTAACCAATACCTTGCACCGATAGTTAAAATGTGGAAGACTCTATATTTGTCACTTGAAGTTTTAGTTTTTTGGCCATTTTTATTCATATTTTTGTATCTAATTTACCAGCATTTTCCGTAATAAGCAAAGAAGCATATAAAACCTGTCTTACAATTTATTGCATTTTATCGAGTGGTAGAAGTATCGGTTTGTACTAGGTATCGGCAAGTTGTCAGATCCAAGTATCGGTGTCGTATCGGTTTGAAAAAGGTCCTTGAATCCCAACCAGTAACTTCTATTTGTTAAAACAGAAGGTAGTCTTTCCTGATCAAAGCCATTTATACAACTACTTTGCTATTATCTGTGTACTGTTTTAATATTTTCTCTCCCAGCCCCAGCATTTCTGTTATTATCTGTCTTTCCTTGACACACGCTGTCATCAAGCTTTTGCTTCCACTAACATTTGTGTACGGTCTTTGTTTTTACTTCGCGTAGAAAGTAGGCGTGCCTAACACAACGGTGCTAGTATGTTTAGCCATCTCTTTTTAACTCAGGGGACTAAGTTTCTTTTCTTCCCATTTAAATTGATCTATCTTGTTAGTTCTCTTTTTAGCTGTTTTTTTTTTTTTACTTGATGGAGCTGTTGACAGATGTACTACTGCATTTAACTTAGGCCACGTCCACACTAAGCCGGGTAATGCGTTAAACGTATAATTTAGTCTACAACCCCCTATCGTCCACACTAACCCGGCGTCGTTTAAGGTCTTTGGCCGGATAATTATTAGCCGGGTAAGAGAGCCGAGTAAATCTTAATTCAACGGCTAAACAAGCTAGTTTGGACAGCTTCCCCGGATAATGAAAGGAAGTGGCGTCAATGAATGCTGCGTCAATAACAATACGACACTACAGACAAAGACAACAGCGAAGAGTAATAAATCGATCTTGTCGTCTGTCCACACCAAAAACTCTCTCTTCTTCTGAGCCGCTATTGTTCTCTTCGGTTAACAGGACAAGCAGATATGTACTGTGCTGTAGAGCTTTTTGTATATATTATGTAGGCGCTGGCGTCACGTAGATTATATGCGTTTTACGTGCGTCTTTTCGCGCATGCCCAGTATTTGCACAGGTCGGTGTGGGATTGCGCAATCATGGGACCTTAAACGGACCTTAAACTGGGCGTAAATGCTCGTGTCGAGTGGATAACATTAGGCGTCTAACTCCCCGTATAACCTTATCCGGCTTAGTGTGGACGTAGCATTAGTGAAAGCTTTCCAGAGAATGCTGGTGTGTTTAGCAGTGTCTCTTCTCAGACTAGAGTCTATATGGTCACTGCTTTTGCCGATAACTTCTGCTTCTGCTTTTTTGCTGCCATTAAGTTTAGAACTTTCTCCTTTTTTTTTCCTTTATGATAAAATATACTCCTGTTATACCAACCCAAAAAATGGCAAAACATAAAACAGATAAATAGAAGTCTCTCTCAGAACTTACTATCTCAATGAGAATTACTGATGTAATTAAGGATCATTTACATTGTTTACTGTGCCTTTGTGTGATCTCATTCTGGGTCTTTGTGCATGGATACACGCAGCGAGTGACTTTCCGTTTTTATCTTGTCTCACTATAGTGGCGAATTGCAGTCATTTGCTTATTTTGTAACAGAGGTGTGTTGTTCTGCTTTCATCCTGCCACGGCTGCTTTTGTTTCGGCTAACAACAGAAATGAAACAGATGGATTAGGGGCCTCAATTATCCCTCTCTGAAGCAAAAGCCGAAACAGCGCAAGAGTATGTGTGATATATTTCTCCCCTTGCTCCGTGCCGGGGCAGAGAAGCGGTTGCCACGGTAACAGTGGATGGGGTTCAAGACAATGTGGGAAGGAAAAATTTTGGTGGAAAAGGCAGAAAAAAAAAAAAAAGGAAATCAGGAAGAAAATACGGAAAAAGAAGGAAGGACGGGCGATTCTGTCCAACAGCAATGCTGCTCTTTAAGGTAACACTGAAAGCAGTGTCTCATCAGAATTAAAAACCAAATTTGTTTTAGAATAAGTTGCTTCTTAACTACGTTAAAAGCACAAACTTGTATTTTTACCTGCATGTAATCAGGTGAAAAACATGATGTCCGCACAAACAGGAAACCTTTCAGTGATGACAACTTTATTTTTCAAAGTTTGAGCTCAACTTTGCATTCACTGTGAAATAGGATGTGAAATAGGATCTTTTAAGTATAGAAAAATACAAAATCACCTGGAATGACCACTATCGTCAAACTGGCATTCAAACTCTGAGGGTTCTCCTCAACACAGAGCTCAAGCTCCAATATGGCTGCCTCATGTACAAAAAAACAATGGTAGCAGTGGCATTTTTAGCCACAATTCTTAAGAGTTTGCTACAGTGCAACCGATATTGATGACTGTTGGCATAAGAAGTGTACAATCGATGATGTTGGGAAAAAAAACTCTGTGCATCTTCAGAAAGCCTTGCTAGTTCAGTGTTTGAGAAGCCCACAAATCCCAAAAAGGTCCGACAGATGGCTGCTCATAAAGAACCGTGTGAAAGATCAGGTATCCTTGTGTTAAAAAGGAGCAGTTCCTGCCCACCGTCACCACGTGCTTGTTAAGGAAGATGGGCGATTGCAAAGTTCACTATTAGAAAAAAATCATCTTAGCTTCTTTACATATTTAAAAACTGAAAATGGTCTGTACATCATGGGTTCTGATGGTGATCGTAAGATTGGACTGCATTGGAGTGATTGACTGATTTGATCCAGTCGGCCCAGCTCATCTTGTAAAGCACATTAAGGGAAGACCATAAGGAACGAAATATCATATTGTTGACGTTGACAAAAAAAATACCTGAAGCATTACTGAGGTTTTAAAAAAATACCAGGAATCCTCACCAGTCTGTAAAGTTCTGTTACGCTGATTTCGTCTGGGTCCACCATGCTGAACTCCCGCCTGGGCACCAAGTCCAAGCCAAGCTGTCTGAAACACAGATAAGACAAATCATACACAGATTATAAGAAGTGCTTTTAACTGTGATGTAGAGCTGTGCATCAACAGGACCGCCATCACCTCCGTCCAGATTTTAAGTTCATCGGACAAATGGTCCGATTTCTTGCTCAGCCCTTTTTTTTTTGTTTGTGCCGTCCTTTTACACCTCTTAGAAGTTACTCATATCTGTTTATATGCCTCTCCATCCTTGTTTCTCAACTCATCTGATGTGGGAGTTCAAACTGTTCTTTCATGGTTCCTTCTCTTGTGGTTAGGACTAACACCACCAGCACAAGGTGTCTCCTTCACAGCAATAAAAGTAAAGGACCCACAGAGAGAGAGACTCTCCAAATACCAAACTCACTAATGATGGATGTGTGCCTTTTCTGAGAACAGCCAACAGCAGGAGGATGGAAAATAAGTAAAGGCACATAGAATAAGGATGTGACACAAGTTGACTTTCTTTTTTCCCTCTCTTTAAACCCATCATCATTGAGCGGTAAGAGAGTAGAAAGGGAGAAACAGCAGGAGGGATGGAGCAGGCAAGGGCTGTGTGAGAGTGACTTGATTGAGTGACGAGTGTGGTTGCAGGGAGAGAAGGTGACAAGAAAAGACAGATGTGTGAGAATAGAGGAAAGCTTAGAACGAATAAGAGCTGCAGAAATGTGCAAGAAGAAAGCCAAGGCAGAGAGTAAAATGAGATGAAGATGACCCACTGAAAAGACGTTGAGGTAGATTTGACTCCCTTATTTTGTCGGGAGAAATCCTAAACATCATGCTTTTCACCCTGCTTTAGTGGAAAACTACCATAAACAGAAATCCGCAAGCAGATCTCGACCAAAATCCCATAATCTTTAAGTGCAGAAAAGAATTCAAACACTGATGATGTTCACATTAATATCAAAATCATACAAATAGTAAAGGTAACAAATAAAGACTTGGATGTCTTCAGGGTAACAACTATCTTTCCATGTATTACTTAATTCCAAAGCCACTTAAAACAAGAATGTTCGTACTTTGTTCAATATTCTGTTTTCCACAAAAAAAGAGAGGTTTGAGCCCTCAAATAAGCATCTCTCCCAATGCCTCTCTGACCTGTGCTTTGCCTCAGATGTGCCCCCACATCAAGCGCATGGCTACTATGTGGTGCTACTATCAGTTACATTCAGAATACCATCTTCCTGGCACATGTAGGTAAAAAGGTTCTTCACATATTAAACTAAAAATGCCAAGGTGGTGCATGTGAAAAAAAAACAAAAATCGAATACTTCAACATGTAGGACTAATCAGATTAAGCTTTACGAATAATTCATCAGCAGCGGAAGCAGCCTGGTACCCCCCTGAGATTCTATAGAATTTATGCCTACGAAGCAGGAGAATCCAACAGCTTTGACAAGATAAGAAACTAAGCAGAAAGCTGAAAACAGACGTGTTTGAAGGTCAAGATGAACTCAGCAAGACCAAGAAAACCTGACTAGAGGCAGCTCATGGGATTGCTAAATTCAAAGATTTAGCTGAACTCCGCAGGAGTGTGACCTTCATGGAAAAGTCGTCAGAGGAAATTCTCTCCTGTATTTTCACAACAAAAACCTCTAAAGCATTTCAGAAAAACAAGTCTCAAATGAGGCTGAAGCAAAATTTATTCACTCACGCATCTTAAATAAAAAGAGGTAAGGTTGACCTCAGAATATCCAGCTCACCTTAAAATCTACAAAAGGACAACTCTGTTCAAAGTCAAATATTTTTCTTTATTGTTTACGGTCTTTGGACCTACTAAACATCATGACTTGGATGTATTTCTCACAATGCATGGAGGAGGCTCCAAATATCACAACCACAGTTCCACTCATCTTAGCCAAAACTCATATAAATATAATTTTTGCCTTAGAGGGCTAAGAGACAGCAAAGAAAACTGAACTCTGGAGTTTACTCTGGAGCTCGCACACCTCAGTTTAAACCTACACGACATACATTCAACATGTGCAGTCTGATACTCACTCGTTTCCCCAGTCCAGCCTTGCCGTGATGTGCTGCTTGACGTCCTTCATCCGGTCGTGAGTGAGGTGGCCGACCAGCACCTGCCTCCTCAGGTCCAAGATTTCATTCATCACGTGCCAAAGCCGATGGAACAAATCCCCCTCGTTCTTCTGCAGGAGGTGGAAGCGATGGAGAGGAAGGAGAGAGAAGGGAAAGAAAGCGTAAAGAGACACAGCCAAACGTGACGGAAAATATCCGCTCACACTCATATGATGCAAAATTGAATAGTTTTTCATTGCAGTAGCATAATCCGATTTATTTAACCCAACGTTTTTAGTAGAATAATTCAGTGGTTGAAGAGTCCCACGTTTAGGACTATGTAATCTACCCTTCGTCTTTTGCTGTTGAAAATCTGGTCGATTGGGTAACAGTTCTTGGTGGGAAATCTAGAACTCCTACATCCCCTATGGGGGACAATAATGAAGTGATTCTGATGATACTGATAATGTGAAGTACACTGCTTGAGGGAAATGGATAGAAAAGGAAAAGACGATGGAAATATGCAAGTGTAAATGTTGCCACATTTAAAACAAGGCACTTTAACTTGTCACAATACTAGGGAAAAAAATCCTAAAAATGTATTTTAACTAATAAGCTTTAGTGTCCTGCTGTTTTTTTTCCGTTTTTTTTTTCTTTCTTTGCCTTGAAAATTTCAAAGTATTCATCAGTTCAGATAACATTAATGGGACCCAAACACGATCAATCCAGCAAATGAAATGGTATGGAAAAGGCTGAAACTGTTTTCCAATCACAGAGCCACAAATAAGCTCGCAATGAAATAGTGTCGGTTAGAATGCATGCAATCATCGCTACCACATAGAGCTGCTTCCACATGGCGCCCCATTCTCGCAGGGTCGACGTCATCTCTGTGATGACCGAGTCCTCGATGGGGATCACGGTCTCAAATTGCCTGGGAATTTAGACGTTTGCATGAGAAGGAAAAATGCAATCTCAGAAATTGAAAAAAACAGAGAAATATTACGTACCCTTTGTTCTTCACTACGGCATTCTTCAGGTGGATGTAGCAGGATGGGAAGATCCCCTTTGGATAGAAGATAGACAGGTTAATTGAAAAGCACACTGTGTCATTTGCCTCTGGCACCATTAGCATTAGACTGCTTTCTTATGTGATAATCAAGACAGAGCCAAGTGTTTGTGTGACTAAAACAAAGGAGATGTTTGAAGTGATACGAGAACAAAGATAAAAACTGTCTAGCAGTAATAAGCTGTTGGTTTATGGAAGAAGATTAAAGCAGAAATCACTCAGACATATCCAGGGATAAATTAAGAAAACAAACACACCCACAAGCTCTGTGAACACCACCATTACTTCTTATCAGTGGTGATGAGTGGAAATACACTTAGTAGCACAGTCTTAAGATGTCCTCTGGCCTAAAGTAAAAGGTTTAAGCATTTCCTGGCGTACAAAATATGGATAAAAAGCATGTATTAAAATATTTCAATTTTAAGACTCCTTTAACATTGTCTACATGTTAGAATTTTCTGTCTATCCACCCAACTTTGTCCACAATTCATGATCATTTTTTTAATAATCCAAGCATTGTCAAACTATTCCTCCATACATCCAGTAACCCATCAGTCTTTCCAGGCAGCAACATCCTCCCATATATAAATCTTTTCAATCACAAATCTACTTTTTTTAAATACTTTTAAAAATCAGGTACCTGTCTTATAACCAATTACAATGAATGTATGTTTGACAAGGTCCATATTCAAGCCACAGATATTAGTATTGGAAAAAATCTGTCGATGCATACTTTTGTTTAAAGATCAGTCATTTGCCAAATAAAGTGTTTTATCAAGTAGACTAACTGTATGACATGTTTAAAATAAATTCCCCTAATATTAATAGATGAGTGAGTCATAATAACCTTATTACACATTAAAAATAACATTTCAGATGACTAACAAAATCCAAATTTATCTTCATGTTTTCCATTTTCAAAACAATTCAAGAAACAGTCCAAAACATAACTTTAATGGCATTATAAACTCTGTTTGGAGAACAAGGTAGATTCATTTTGAGGGTATTTACCTTATCTTCCACATATTTGTTTTTTTCTTTTAAAGGTTACCAAACACTGAGGCGCATTGCTGTGAAAATTTCAGGCATTTTTAGGTTCTTCTGCCACTTCTCTTTTATGTAAACCTTCAGAGAGGCATATTTTTGATTTATTTCCCATGAAAATCATATTTGTGCCACTTCTTTTTTAGAAGAGAACCATGGCGTGACTTTTCAAACCTTCCTGGGGGTCTGTTTGAGATAATCAGTCATGTGTCATCTTGCCTCGAATAGGCTTTCTTCCAAGGAAACCCAGTATTTAGCTCCATTACCAATATACTCTAAATAGATTCCTTGTATAATACTTTAGCAAAGCACTATATAAATAAATAAATATCAATTAAGGTTAGTTAATGTTTCAATAAAGCTCCCAAAGAAAAATACACTAGTTTTAATAACCTATAGTTAGTCTTGCAAGTGAAAAATAAGGCAACTGGACTCTCCTTGTCATCTTGAGGGTGCTTCACCTCTCCTCTAAAAGGCTTCTTGAGTTCTGAAACTTTATTGGGAGTATCAGGGTTATAAGGCCTAAACAGGAAAACTCATACAATACAGACTACAAACGAGGCTATTGTTATTGCCTAATGATGACATTAAAATGACATGACACCCTCTATTCAAATCTCCAAAAGGACCGTCGGCACCAGCAATCCTGACATTGTCCCAAGGAGCAATTGGGTGAAACTGACTGGAAAGTTGAGTCAGGGAAGTACTATAGAAATTGGGAAGCTGGAATTTTAAGATACCTCCTCTTGTCAAGGTTAGTTCTTCATGCTTTGCATAGATGGCTTTCCAACCCCCTTCTAAAATCATCTCTCTTCTCAATCCAAAATAGGAACATTGTCTTCAAAGGAATGCCCTTATTCCTTGTTTAATTTATGTTCAAATGGTTGGTGGGAATGGAAAAGGAGGTACTGGTCTGTGCGTTTGGTTTTCCTAATAACTCAAGACTACAATGTCCTGAATGACTGAAAATTTACAACAAGATAAACTATAGGTATAACCAAGGAACAGTATAATGGAGGATAACCTTTATAGTGGTTAAAATTTGTGGAAAGACTATTATATCACACCAAGGGGATTAAAAAATCAAATAAGTCAACATAAAAGTCTGAGGCAGACTTTGGCTACGTCCACACTAAGCCGATAAGGTTATACAGGGAGTTAGACGCCTAATGTTATCAACTCATCACGAGCATTTATGCCCCGTTTAAGGTCCGTTTAAGGTCCCATGATTGCGCAATCCCATACTGACCTGTGCAAATACTTGGCATGCGCGAAAAGACGCACGAAAAACGAGTATAATCTACGTGACGCCAGCGCCTACATAATATACAAAAAAAGGATCATGTTTTTAAAATTTTGCTTACCTTGACGTTAGGATTCTTCAGAATGAATCCTCTGTACCATCCTGTGGAGACAATCACAGTTTGATTTCACTTAATGTCACTGAAGGTTATAGACTTTCCTGAATTTCCCCTCGGGGATTAATAAAGTATTTATGTTTCTGATACTTGTAATATAAGACAGATTTAATCAAAAGTTACATAGTCATGATCCTGCTCGGTGCTTCTGTGTTCGACAAGTTGTTCTTCCTAGACAGAGCAAATTGTTCCTTTCCACTGTCTACAAACGTATTTCAGGTAAACCATTTATTGCAGTCGACTTTGCTTCCCTAGTTGAATAAATTTTTACCTGTTGGCATTAACTGACCTCGAATAGGACATCATTGTATGACAACTTAACTTTCTATTGTTGGATATACTGGACTGGATCAACTTAGACTGAAATCGGACTTAATTAGATTAAATGCCCTGTTGTGATATTGAAGATGTATACAGAAAAGGTATAAAAATACTTATTCTTTATGAAAAGGTAAAGCAGAGCAGCCCTCAAACATTTTTTTGATCAGCTTTTGTTACCCATTTCAGATCAGAGCTGTGCAGGAAGAAAAAAGCTGAAAGCGCAAAACCACACAGACACTCTGTAAATACCTTTGACTCACATAGGCATATGTATAAAAAAAGCAACAACCGGAAAAAGAAAAAAAAAACTTGTGGCTTACTTTATTTCACCATTACACACTCCAAAATGGACTTGAACAAAATTATTCCACATGTAGTGCTTTTTGCAAATCACATTCCAGACAGAAACATTCTAATGAATTTATATTTGTATGGTTATGAGCTTATGCCCTTCATCCAAAACAGACTATTTAAGCCCGTTCCACTGTCACCGCAGCCATTGTTAGTCCCTCCAGATAAGAGCATTTGCTAAAAAGCTCAGATGTACTGTAAATGTATCAGATTATTCTAATCACTGTTATATTTCGGGGGATCGGTGACTTCCCATCTCATCTTTCTCAGACAAATACAGTCAGGCTAGGACTGAATAATGTGTTTTGATCTAAACTATGTAACCTATGCTGACAATTTCCAAAGATGAGTCAGTGTAACACTTGCCTAACACTGGTGGCTTGATGCAGAGCTGTCACGTTAAGCTGAACCATATGCAGCAAGGTGTGAAAAATGAAACACTAACAATCAATCTTGACACACTTTTACAGACTAATTTCTATGAAAAAAATATTTTAAGTAAGAATTACTTCTAATAAAGTTGCATGATTTATAAATATTTAATATATTACAAAGGGACAGCTAAGAAATGCCCAAGACAGAATGAGATTTTCATTGTCCTTTCAATAATATCAAAGCATTTAGGGTGAACAAGATAAGAAAAAACATGTAGTTGCAAAAATATTTACCTTAACTGCAAAAAACAAATTATGATCAACCAAGATGTTTAATACGCTTTGCTCCCTCTTCATAACAGTGTCCCTGCAACTCCCTGGTAGTTTTCAGTATCTTTTGCACTAAAATATACCGAATACAGTACTGGCCCACACAGTATGAATGCATAGTCTACAAAAGTCTACATCCAGTCATTTGAGTGCTTACTTGTTTATGTAATTAACTGGAAATTCTTTTGATTTTCTATTTTTAGTGCTTTAACAAGACGACCTAACCCTAACCCTAACCCTAGCCCCGCTGTAAATACAGATTATAACCTGAATATAAAACACAATAGTTAACTGAATATATCCTTTGCATGCAAAGTGTGAATTTAAGAAACTTAGGGCCCGATTTAACAACGGTTTGCGCTTCTTAAAACCCGCGCAAACAGCACAGCATCGCAAAAACAGGCTCTGGCTGATCTATCAACATGGTGCAGAGCACAGAGCGCATTGAGCATTGCGCCTGTTAAACTCGCAGCAATACGCACGCAATCTATTTAGCGCTTTTGCGCTTGATGAATGCAATCTGGGCATTTCTGTAAGAAGACGCAAAATATTGGGAGGAGAACAGGCAAAGAAGTAGGCATTCCAGGCGAAGCGTGATTTACTAAGCATAAACATGTTTGCGCCGGGTAGTTTAGCATCTATTTTTATCACTTCTGAGAAGCATGTCTTAATTTTGTGCAACCACATTCAACATGAATTTATTATTGACAAACAAAATATGTCATTCAGACACATTATAAACTAAGCGTAATTAACACTCTAATGGCCATAAACCTGATTATTATGTAAATATTCGCCTGTTTTTCCCCTAAAGACGCATCATAACTCACTGCGCGCTCATCATGTTTCCACCTGGTGAAATGGGCTGAGCGCACATGATTCTAGTGGACCCTCAATAATTTCTCATGTAGTGGTTAACCTTCCTGGAGTCCAATTAATAAAATGTAGTAATCATCCACAATACCAAAATGATAACTGGCATTATGTATGACAGTGTAAAAGCAAAATTCAGACATGCTGCAGTTTTAATCAGTCTAACCCTGCAATACAATGTGTGCATGCAGCAGAGCGCCGCATGCAATTTTGCGGTCATTATCAGGAATCTTGATAAATCAGCCCCTTAGTATATATCAGTGAACAATTTGGGAATTTAACTGTTCAGACTGATAATGACAAAGACAATATTTGCCATGTTCAGGTACATTTAAAAAAAATGTAAATGTCGTTAAAAACTTTTGTCACTCATTTCAGAAAGGGAGACAAAGATTAATTTCATATGGAGTTAAATATTTCAAGCCTTTATCTTCTTGCCATGTTGATTATGGCTTACAGGGAACAATGACTTACAATTTAATGTGAGAAAATTTGAATATTGTGAAGAAAGTTGAACAATGGAACCTGAGCTTCATTCACACATCAGCAGTGCCACAGGCTGATCACCTCCACGCCATGCTAATGCAGTATCCATGTAAAAAAAGAGAGCCCCGACTCCCTATTGAGAACATAGAAATTAGCATATGTTTGAGAAGCTTGACATTTCCTTTTAAAATATTCATTTTTATCGATCTAACATTTTAAAATTCTCTGAGACACGAACTTTGGGTTCTCATTAACGTATAAGCCATAATTAAATAAATTAGAAAAATTGTGTCAGGAATCTACTAACTAAATGAATGTCAATTTCTGAAATGAGTGACAAACCTCTTGACCTGTTTTTAAAGCGCATCTACAATGTGCAGTCCTTCTGGTAATCAATCAAAAACAGTATAGTCAAAATTTATAAGAAGCACTCATTACAAGTAAAAGTAGTGGATTTTATATTTTTGTTATGTTTATGTGTCCAATATACAAATGTCAATAAATAGCAATGCAAATAATGATCAAACCTGCAACAGGAAAAACTGTCACTTTTCAGATTTAAATGAAGGCACTCAGATCGTGTTATATAATTTATTTTCAATGAAGTAATTTAATGAAACTGGTATTTTCGCTCGTTTATCATAACGCAGGAATGTCATGCCAGCCCAAACTGACAGGAGAGTTAGATACTGCAGTTAAAATACTGATAGCTAATATCCTTACAACAGGACTCACTTTCAAATTTATGAAATATTCGTCCAACGACAGACCCATAGCTAGCTTTTAAACAGCTTATAGGGGGTCTAGGTCTTCACTGACCACAAGAACTGTAAGCTTTAAAGCAAAGCTTAAAGAAGGTGGAAGTGAAAAGCCAAGTCAAAAATCAATAGCTGAGGTGTTACATTATCAGTCAAAAGCAAACAGCCAGTAAAGAGACACTGTTGGTTTGTGCGTTTAGAAGTGTCAATAGTATCAACATGAAGCAGAGCCATTAGTCTGTCTTCTATGCTGTCACCAGCCCGCCCCATCAGTCTCTTTGCTGCTGGCAGGATTTTGATTTAGTTCCTCCCTTCTGGGCTGAGCATTCAGCTGGCTCTGCTATTGTCCACTTCCTCTAGGTCCCTTACCACAATAGCACATCCTTCTGACTGGCAAGAAGCATGACTGGCTGCCCGTTTAGCTGTCTCAGTGTGTGTGTGTGTGTGTGTGTGTGTGTGTGTGCGTGGGCATGTGTGTGTGTGCGTGGAGGTTACGGATTTGTTTTTCTATCTCTAAAAAGGAAGTGAAAGATGATCTACAGAAGAGACTGAGGTGTCTATAAATGCGTGCATGGCTGGCTATTTGAGGGAAAGCGTGCATAAAGAGCGTTGCCCTGAAGTGAAATTATATCAGATTGTCCGGAACCTCACAGAAGTCAGAAAGGTCAGAAACTAAAGCTTGGGAGAGAGAAAAGCCACCTACAAAAAAAACATAAGGAGAGTTTGAAAAAAGAAGCGAGAAGAAAAGAAAAAGAGACTCAGGATGCTGGGGGAAAATGAAGGAAACAGAAATCTCGGCAGCCATTCAGCGTGCAGGAGATGTTACCCACTTCTTTGCAGAGAAATATTATGATACACTATCTGCAAACTTTTCATCCTTTTGTCACATTTTTGAACAGATAAAATCACAGTATGATGGTTCCACCGCTATGCATTTTAATTACTATTTATGTGACATACTGTTGAAAACTGCTAAACCCTTTATTATTTTCCTTGCTACTTTTTATTAATGCTCTGTAAAACACATTGATGGTTGTGGTGGTAAAGTGACAAAATGTGGAAAAAGTCAACGTGTGTGAAAACTCTAGAAAGGCATTGTATAAGAGTTGTAAAGTATACACTGTGAGTACATACATATCAAAATAGCTTCAAGTTCTAAATCTTTAAAAACCTTTTAAATCCTTTGATTCAGTCCTCTCCTCATTTATTTCTTAACATTATGACTGAGTGTTTTACCAGGGGAAGTCATGAAAAGAGAGGCAGCATCACATCTGTAATATATTTATCCAATGAGAAGCAGAAGTGATCTGCATGTTTTTCCAACTCCACTCAAGCTGAAGCGAATGGTTGCGTTAAATCTAGTATTCCATTTCATTTCTAATTTCATTTTTTTTGCGTTCTGAGAAAACAGCTCGTTGTATGTCCTCGTGTGCAGTGTACCTTCACATTTCTCCAGGATCTGCACCGTGTCTCCGATTTCCAGCGGGAGGCCATGTTGGACGGTCCCTCGGAAACTGGCCAGCACTGCAAAAGAAGAGGTTCAAAAAAGATTTAGAGCCAGTATACAAGAACAACTACAGTACTAAATGGCCCAGACATTCCACATTCCACACAAGCACATGGGAAGCACAAATCCTTCTGTCATAAAAGTTTTGGAAGAAGCCTGTATTTGTCTCTACCACAAAGGAATAATTCAAACTGCTAAAACCAGTACAAGCAAGCAGTAGAACAAAAAAAAAAAAAAATATATATATATATATATATATATATATATAACTGCATTTTCTGAAGGCCACAAATATAACTTGATAAGGTATAGACTTAGCCTGACGTAGCCATACTCAATTCTAATCAGAATGTGAGTCCGATACTGCTCCATTGGGCTGTGATTATGGGGCGTGTTTTAACCGAACAAGGAAATAAAATGCGTCTGCACTCAACTGGATAGACCTATAACCAATAAGAGCTAAGGAAGTGTGTGACGTTCTTCTGCAGAGCAACGGACATAACCTGTTCCTCTTTTAAAATTCCTCTTTTAAAATGAATGCAATGTCGATTTCTCCTAAAACAGACTCAATGGCAGAATCTACACATCTCAGTTCTCCAGGGGCATCCAACCCAGGCGCTCTTTGACATGATTTATTATGTTACTGTTGTTCACCTGTCAATCATCGTAAGCCCGCTTTGATTGATCCGAACAGATCTTGTTCGGGTATAATTGCTCCTCAATGGAGGAATGCCAGACCGAACTTCCAGACCATGTTGTGGGCGGGACTTAGTCGGCTGGCACCCAGCCTAACTGGCACCAAAGTTACCGTCCTTTGCGCTTGGATCCTTTCAATGAAAATCCAAAGAAAGTGTGGCTGTATCAAGGACAGCTTAATGGAGCACTGTCCTTCCCCTACATGTTGCTATGCACTGCTGGTTGGCTATCTTAAAGAAGATTCCCTTTTTCTCAGTTCAAGACAAATACTTTTTTTTTCTGGTCATGAAAAACACCAAAAGCAATGGAGTTTAAACTAATGAGGCACCTTCCATCAATTTTATTAGGCAATATTATTTCAAAACTACGGGTGAAAAGCTACTACCTGAGCAGATAGCCCAACTAACCCACCACTTTTTGATCGCCAAACCCTCAGTTTTACCATAAAAACAGAAATTATAGTACTGCAGCATAAGCACGTAAGAATCTGGACACGATTCAGGAGGTGGTGAACTTTATTTCTCCAAATAAGTTGTTACGGTATTAAGGTAGCTTAGTCCTTTTAATGAAATTCCACCAAGTACCAGAGTAACTAGACTTTGCTGCAGATGTTTACAGCATATAGTAGAACAGAGCTACCCCCTTCCTTACCTGTTGCTGTTCAACTCAGTTTACACAACATTTTGCAGCAAAAAGGTTTTTCTCTGCAATTTGGCCTATCAAAACGAGCATGGGAATTCAAACAACAACAGCAACGTTGTCATGTAAACTACCTCTTGAACCTCTTTAAAAGGAAAGGCAGTCAGGAAATGTTTCTTGACTGTCATGTTGTAGAAGTTAAACCAGCCTCACCATCACAAGCATGAAGTTAAAATGACTTAAAGCTTATCTCACTCCCAGATCAACTTTTTTTTCCTAGATAAACTGTAAACGACAGACAAACTATAAATGAGTGTACTGTCCATATGTCTCGTCTTGATTTTCTTTTTTTTTAGTACATTTAAGTAAAAATATTCACTTTCTACAAAAAAAATTAAAAAAATAAAGTGTTATGGTACACTTGAATTTGATTCTGGCATCGCTACTGGCTCAAGTTTTATTTTAGATGACAGCCTTTTGTGACGTCAGCCGTCCTGTCGCTGTGTAGGATAACAAGCCCAATCTTCGCCACTCCTCTGTAGTGACTTGGAGTTGGAAGTGTTGCCTTGCCCTGACCTTCACATGTAACTCGTTTGACCAGGCAACGTCTAGACTGTAGCCGTCACTTAAACTAAGCTTAATCTTTGAATTAAAGGGGCAACAGATAACTTTTGTGATAATGTTAAATTGTAGCAACAACATAATTAAATGTGCATTTAAATAAAAAAGATAAAAGGATTTATATTTTGGAAAACATTTATGATTTAAATTTTGAATTCAGTTATGCTGTGGTATTTTTACTTGAATCCATACCTGACTTGGCATACAAAAAAATCCATTCACTTCCACAGTCAGGTGTTTCTATTATGTTTAAAGACTAATTAAAGAAAAAAAGTAACAAGATATTGGATCTTTTTGTTTTCCATTTAAAAGAGAAAGAAAAATATGTAATTAAATAATTCTCAGACCTAAAAGTTCAATGTATACATTTTTAAGGAACAATAAATAGTTTCAAGTTTTAAAAAATGGCAAGGATTTTTTTAAATAATACCGAAATATAATAAATTAAATAAATATACCTGTAAAAATCTTTACCAGGTGTAAATGTAGTAGGAGATCCTATATACAATATCGAGCTGTAAGACATTAATTTAAAGATTGTGTCATTCGACAGCGCTTTAACCATCTTAAATTAGAGCTCTGAATTGACTAAGGTGAATTAGTCAGTCATTAGTGAAGACCTTGACGCTCATACAAACCCATCGACGCATTAACTTTACTCTACACAGGGAGCTAATTCACACAAGTGCCCCATTCAAAGGGTGATGTACGCTGGCACACATAAATACACAGGAAGCCATTCAAACGTGGACACACATGCATCAGAAATCGGATCTGGGTTAGAAATGCACAAGAGCTCCCACTATGGAGCAGGGAAACTGTCACAGCTCAAGATATAATTTGTCTTCTTCATGCAGAACTCATTCGTTCTACCAGAATGCCTCATGATGGGAGATTGTTAGATCATTTATTCACTGGAAATTATTTTAAAAAAACACATATTTGTTGAAGGGATATGGATAATCTCAAGCTTATTACCATAAATTAGTACAATATTACTCATTAAAGGAATATTCCACTTCTAAGTAAAAATTAGTTAGATAAGTGAGCAAAAAGCACTTTGCAACCAGTCCAGTGATTCCCCTAATCTGGCAGGAGTCTGTTTGCTTTATAAAGCATAAACTAATGTAAGTGAAAGGGAAATAACTGCATGCTAGTAGTTCCCATTCACTTACAAATATTTACTTGAGGGTGGGATATCCCTTTAAGCAAGGCAAGCCAATTTTATTTGTATAGCACACGTTCAACAACAGAGTAATTCAAGATGCATTACACAGAGCAATATACTTCAAGCATTTATTTCTTGAAGTATATTGCTAATGAAATCCTGAAATAAGTTTTGAGGAAGTTTGAAAATTTGTTTCAAAGTTTTAAAGAGGTTGATTAAACAAGCAAAAACCCTCTTTAACACCCCCAAGTCATTGGTTATCCTGTAACGTGTGCACCCTTTGATCTTCCATATTTTTCCTCCCACTTAACTTTCCATTAAAATTATTGCATACAGTATAGCCAATATCTTAAGCAATGACCTTTCATAGCCAACCTATCTTGTGGAGGGTTTCAATTGGACTTCTCAATGATTTTATGGGGGTAAAAAACATTTTTGTATAAAAAAAACAATTATTTTTTTTTTTTTTCCCAATGGGCTACTTAAGAACAAGCTTTCCCCATATGCAATTCATGCATATGTTGGTGTCATTTGCCTCTAATGCTGAAGCATTACCAGGCTCATTTCTATCCCCCAAATTTGCAGAAACAATCTTTAAAAAAGGGTTTCTGCACATCCGACTTTGTAACAAGCTCCAAGACATATGCATACATGCAAAGAAACAAGGATACTTTTTGTGATTTATCCAAAGCTCTGTCACTCACACATATACATGAGGACAAGTCACAGTGAACACATTTACGTCTGCCCAGTGCATGAATTCTCCAAGTTACTCCCTCAGCTTCACCAAGCTCAATTATTCCGTTTCGACTCTAATTATTTTTCCTGCTGTGAAATGAAAGCTTAGCTCCTATCAATCCACCAGCCAGCTGCTATCTGTCTTGTTATTCCCCGGCTGCCTGTCATCAGCCTGACTGCCTTTCAGCTAACTGGGCTGACTGACCACCAAATTGTGGAACAGTGAGGAGGTGCTTGATCTCAAGGGAGCTGGGGTTTTGTTGGTTGGTGTGGGCCTTTTTATTCCTCACATTGTGCACAATGATGCTAGAGAAAAGAGAAACAGTGAGGGAGATACCATTCATGACTGCCTGACCACACCAGAACTGCAGAGTAGGGGGAAAAAAGGTACGTCAGTGGAAAAATCTTACCAGAAAAAAGTGTACACCAACACAAAAATATCAGAGTGGGGATCACATAGGCATGAGTTCAAAAAACTAAACCAAAAAAAGACTAAAATGGGACATGGACATTTAAACACTGTTGAACTGGATGGACTGCCGTTGCTTTCCAGATGGCTCGCAATGACCACCGCTGCGGCCACCGCAAGGATAACCGTTATCTGTCCTGACACACAACAACAACACACACTGATGCTATCGGACACTGGTCCAGTGGGCAATGGTGAAGACAGTTAGCCTAAAAAACTAAACATTACAGGAAATCAGTGACGGTGTGGAAGAGCAATGTGCTTATGAATAAATTAAACGAGTGTGACGGCTGTAAAGTTTGGCCACAAAGGGAAAGGTCACAATGAGAAGCAAGAGAATAATACTAGACGCGGGATCTGTAATAGAGTCTCTGCTTGGAAGATCAGTAGCTTGATGCTAATGCAGTGTGTCAATGGGTCTTTAAGGGACTTGCAGGGCAGCACTTCTCACCATCATAACATCTGAAGTCAGTGCTTTAGAAATCTGAACTCTTATGGAGAGGATAATCCATGAAATATCCCATATCTCTTCGGAATACATAAACTCAATCTTTTTTTGTTTTGTTCATTTATCTACTAATAGATAAATCCTATCAGAGTGGAAAGGAAAACATTGAAATTGACAGTTTAACAGTAGCTGTTAAAGGGGTTTATTTTATTTTTTTGGAAATATACGGTACTTTGACATAGGTTGCAAAACAGATTTTCCCAATTTCACCCAAAAAACACAGCCAGCATGATTATTACACAGGTTTGCCTTAGACTAGCCACAATAAAAGGTAACTCTGAAATGTTCATTATAAATGATATATTATATAATTAATATATTACAATATATTATTATTATTATTATTATTATTATATATGTTACGGCCCTTGGCCTGCTGACTGAGGATATGCAGATCAGACTGTGCGAGTGCATCCTCGGGATTGGCTGCCGCCTTGCTACTTCCTGATGCTGATCTGGCTGTGGCCTCAACGCTCCATGATTGGTCCCCTACGCTCCAGCCACTCTGTGGTTGGCTGGACATTGGCCGCAGCCTTCTAGAGTCAGCTATAAGAACTCTCCTACTCCAATCATTCAGGGCAGCTGTGTTGGCCTGGTGGTATTCTCAGCTTGCCACTCAATCAGTTGTCCTGATTGAGGATCTGTCTGTCTGTCTGTCTGTCTGTCTGTATTACTGGTATTGTGTGTTTGAGATTGCTTTTGCTTATAACTTTCAACTGCAGAGTGCTTTTAAGTTGTTGGCTGAATAATCTCTTGTAAAACTTTATCTGGTTTGATTCTTTTGGTTAAACTTACATCTGTCACAGGACAGTATTATTGGTTTATTCTTTTGTGTGTTTTACTTTAGTTTTCTTAACTGAAATTGATTTATTTGGAGGGCTTATATCAACCCTCACTTTTGTTTTTTTAACTAGAAGGATTGTTTTACCCTACCTTTTGCTTTTGTTAACCATTTGGTACTTTTGTTTTGGAACTTCAATAAACCTTTTGGTTTTTTTTTCTCATATCAGTTTCAGTTTTGTTAATGTTGCCACCTCTTGTTCCCCTGGACAAACTGGGATCGTAACATATAACACATTATATGATAAATATAACATATATGCAATTATATATTATTAGAGTAATAATTTATTAATTATAAATTATAAAAGTAATTAATTATTACCATTATTGGCCGATAATTATCGGTGACCAGTACTATCATGCATCCCTAATTTTTAAATAAGATGCCATCAGTTTTTCAATGTATAGTGGGGTAAAAAAAAAGGATCTGGCGGCCATTGATTGTGCAAGTTGTCCCATTCAAAAAGAAGAGTTTTGTAATTTTCCTCACAGGTACACTTTAACTGTGAGAGATAGAAGGCATTAAAAAAATATATATACAAGAAATCATATTCTATGATTTTTGAAGTATTTATCTTTATAATGGTACAGAAAATAAGTACTGTATTTAGCACATAAAAACAAGAAACAATTCTGGCCCTCGCAGACCTGTTACTTCATTAAGAAGCTCTTGCATCTTCCAGCTATTATCTGTATTAATGGCACCCGTTTCAATTCATTATCTGTTCAAACCACACATGTCCACCATGGCCGAGACCAAAAACCTATCCAAGGACAAGATTGTACACCTGCACAAAACTAGGATGAGCCAAACTGCAATTGGCAATCAGTTTAGTGAGAAGAGAAACTGTTGGAAAAAATTATTAGAAAATTGAATAAATACAAGATCACTGAAAATTCCCCTCAGCCTGAGGCTCCATCCAAGATCTCATCTTGAGGGGTACACTTAATCTTGAGAACGGTGAGGAAACTGCCCAAAACCACATGGGGAGAAATGGTCAATGAGCTGATGTGAGCGGGGACCACAGTAACAGAGGTTACTATTAGTAAAATTATGTTGAACTGAATTATGTCTACAGCGCTCAAAAGGTCCCCCAAATAAAATCAGCACCTGCCAGGCGGGTCTTAATTTTGCCAGAGACCATCTAGATGATCCAGAATAGGACTGGGAGATTGTCCTGAGATGAGACCAAAAAAGAATCATGAATGTGGCCACTTATCATGAAATTCAGGAGAAAATCCTCCTCCCATCATCAGTGAGAGCATCGAAGATGAAACAAGGCTCAATCTTCAGCATGACGATGACCCCAAACACACCGCCCAGGCAATTAAAGAATGGCTACATAAAAATCCTTTCAAGATACTGGAGGGATCTAGCCAATATCCAGACCTCAATCCAATAGAGAATCTGTGCAGGGAGTTGAAAGTCCTTGTTGCCTATAGACAGCCCCAAAATATTATAGCTCTAGAAAAGATCTGCATGGAAGAATGGGCCAAAATAACAGCTACAGTGTGTGCAAACCTAGTGAAGACCTACAGGAAACGTTTGACCTCTGTCACTGCCAAGTAAGGTTATATTACAAAGTATTAAGGTGAACTTTTGTTATTGACCAAATACTTATTTTCTGCAAATTTATGCGAATCAATTCTTTAAAATATTATACAATGTGTTTTTCTGGATTTTCTTACATTCAGTCTCACACAGTAGAATCGTAGCTATGACTAAAATTAAAGACCGCTCTCATCTTTTTTTAAGTGGGACAACCTGCTACATTATTGACAGCCAATTTTGTTTTACCCTGCTGTATTTGCAGAAGTCATTGGTAGCTAGCCGCACGATATTACAAAGTCATGCCACAGATTCTTAATCAAACTTAGGTATGCACTGTGACAGGGCCATTCTAACATAAATATGCTTTAAACCAAACCATTTGGCCGTAGTTTCTGAACTTCTGAACCTTCTCAACTTGAGGGTTTTTACAGATTAAAGAGAAATCCTACCCAGGTCCAAATTCTCAAACTACAAGTCTCTCTCCATCAACTCTAAAAGGCCGTCTTTGTCCACTTAAGACAGTCATTCTCGTGTCGTGACACTGCTACCAATGATTTGTAAAATATTTAAAACTTGATATATCGTCACTGCCAACAATGAACCTAACTTTTTTTGTCCCTGCTGGAGTAAATTATATTTACGGGATGAATAAAAAGAACAGCTGCTATACACAGCTCATAAGACTTGATGTGTTAACTGAATAACTGTATTTGTAAAAATATTAACTTAGAGTGTTTTTCAACCCTGCACCTGAAGGCACTCTGCCCTGCATGGTGGTTAGGGGTTTCTCTGCTTAAGCATTCCTTAGTTCAATTGATTAAAGACTACTGGGCTTTTGCTGAGCGGCAATCATCTAAAACGGACATGATAAAGCAGGTAAACTTCATAAACATGCAGTTTAGTGTGCCTTGAGGACCAGGGTTGGAAAACACAGAATTAGGAAATGGGAAATGAAAACCATAACTATCAGATTTCTATTTGAGAATAAGTTAAATCTTTTTTTTTTTTTTTTTTAGCAATAATGTACTACTTTGTTTTGGTCTATCATCAAAGCTATTCTGATTCTACTTTCAAGCTCTTTCCACAAGTACTCAAGATTAAGTATAAACTGGTGACAAAAAAAAAAGAAAAAGCTAAGAAGCAGCTTCTAAAGGCTGTATTTTTATTACATAATCTTTGAGTGAAGGTCACTCAGAATAATCAAGGAAACATATATAATTACTTGCAGCCCTGATATAATATTGGAAAAACATAGCATCACTGGCTTGAAGCAATCTTTCCATCAACTGACTGTTGCACATGTGATTATGTCAGAGCCTGTATTTTGACCACTTTAAAGCTTGCAATAATCTGTCAGGATTATATATGTAAATCTGTTTGCCACTTCCCCTATGCATTCCGCTGACTAAAATGAAATCCATTCAGAGGACCCCGCTGTTGTGGATTAAGTTTACATGTGTTTTAGGCTGCCACTTTGAGTCAAGACCAGTCAAACTAAGTTACGTCCGGTTTGCTCTTCACCTCATCCAAGCTGTTTAGGAGAAGATACCCCTCCACACACACACACGCACACACACACACACACACAGATTCCAGGCAAGATGAACAACAAAGCTTTCCTTGAAAATGTAAAGACAGGCCTGACTTCGCAAAAGTCAACTGATCAAAGCATGATGTAACGGTACTTTACAACTACAGCGAAGGAAAAAAGACAGACGTGGCTGATTTGAGAGCCTACATGTTTCACTCATTATGTGGTACATCGCACGGAAAATGATACGCCAAACTTGCCTTCATGTTGCTTTTAACCCAATTAAACTAACCCTTTATTGTCTATGACTGATCCAACAATGATCCAAATGCATAATCCACTCCCATGTGTTAATTACACATCATTTAAGTAATTAATATGCAAATTTGACAACACAGAAACTGGTGCAACTCCAATGGCCTTTGCTGATGCCAAATACTAAAATCATGAATATTTAATAGGTGCGTGGGAATATATGTGAATATAATTAATTTCATGTATGTAAGGACCTTAATAGGAACATAATAAGGTTAATACATTGATTAAGAAGTGGAGATAAAGTCTTATCACACAATGAAGAAATGGTTAAAAGTACAGGATGAATGTGTCAACGCTCATCTAATTTATAGAAATGATAGCAAATAGAATAAAACATAAGCATTTTAGAATGTAGAAATTCTGAAAGCTTCCAAATTAATCCATAATTATAGAGCTCAAAGGTTATTGCTAATGTGTAAAACTTTGAGCGTGAAAACAGCCTAAGTCCTAACAAAGCCAGCTGTTGTGGCTAAGGTGATAGGCTGTTGGGATGTCTAATGTTGCTTTGGTGAAAACAGTAAGTAGTAGTGATGCAATCCCAAATCAACCACCAATTGGTTGATCGGTCCCTCTTGACGACTCCCACCCCAGGTTGGCATTCCTTCAAGGAACTGGATATGAGAATCTTGGCTGACAGGGTCAGAAAGACGATTCTGGTTAGTGAGTTCTGATGCTTAAAATTGGCAGATAAAGGTTGGTTTCTTCTCCCTTTTTTCCTTTAAAGAATATGGTAGATTTTAGAAATGCAGATTAGGTCATAAAGACCATTCCTTTGGGCCTGAGGGAGACTTTAAAAAATTGTGGTGTGTTTCTGTAGGTAATTAGTAGTGAATAAACAATCGTTGATAAATTTGATTCAACTGACTACTAGCTTTCACTGATTACTGTGTTAATTTTAGGGCTAGATGTAAGTAAACTTTAATTCATCAGCAATATATAGACATCTTCTAATTCTTTGTTAAATATGTAACAATGACTACTCAATGGGAAAGAAAATGATTCATCCTTCAGGCAGATTGCTCAGGAAGTACGATACTTATTAAATTATGAATATTAAAATAATACAATGTATCTTAATGTTGCTGGAGATCAAAATTTAAACAGCAATATACTTATTTTCTCCTTCATTCTGCTCAATGTCCCATCTGGTACACTGATTAAAAGCATAAAATCAGATAGAATATTCTTTGCCAAAACCAAAAGTGGATTTTTTCTCAAGCAATGTGACTAAAACATTCCTACTCAGACCAAAGCTAGCTCAGCTATGTTTTGTTGAAGCCAAGTTCGTGCACAGCATGTTCCAACTCAGAGGCTTCAGCCATCCCTCTTTCTATGCAGAAGATCAAGGACTGCTAAAGTCCGGCAAATGTGAATAGCCACAGATTTCTAAAAAAAAAATTAAAAATAAATCCAAAACACAAAGAAGCTATAATGAATACGGCTTGACAGTTGGAGAGGTATCTGACAGCTTCAGTGTGAGCAAGGCAACGATTATGTCACGGTGTGCATCAGCAAAAGCACATGCATTCGTCTGGTTTATCCTCGGAATGACTGGAAGTGGAATCTTGCATTTTAAAAGAAAAACAACCTGCAGAGGTCAGTAGGAGGAAAAGGAGAGAGCATGCTGGCATTTCAAAGCAGCAAAGGCCTGACAAACCAGCGCTCAAGTTGGCAGACGGTCACGTAAAACTAACAACTACCAAAAACGCCCAGACGCAGAGGTCTGATAGGCAGCTTGGACAAAAAACAGGGTGAGCAGAATCACCCAGGAGGAACGGCTTTCATTTAGCCCTCTCCGTTGCTGGCCGCCAGTTTCCTCTCTCTGCCATTGTGTGCAGGGAGATAGCAACCAGGCCGCTGTCACACAACTGCTTCCCTGACAACAATGAACCTTTCGCTTAAATCACGCTGCTGGAGCAGGCGGCTTTCAAAGCTGAGCCGTGTGGGGAATGTTATTGCTCTTGTTGAAATGACTGCACGACTAAAAGTGCAGCTCAGGGCTCAGTGATGTGACAGCACTGGCTCCGAGTCGGGTAGTAAGCACAAAATCTATTGCAATAAATAGCACTAGAAGCTTGTAAGCACCAGCATCCAGCTACGAATGGCTTTATTAAAGAAAGTATTAACAGTACCCTTCAAAAGTATTTTTTTATTCAGTTTCTCATTTTGTCACAACCGTATTATATTTCAGTTGTTTTATTTGACAGACCAACAGAAATAAGTGCGTGATTGGCAAAAATAAATAGTTAAAAACTGTTTTGTTTAACCAATCAAAATCTGTGTTTGTGTTTTAATTCCCCAAAACCCCTTCATCCTGCTGAAAGGTAAAACTCTTCCTCTGTCTTGAATACTTAAACAATCTTCTATCAGGATACCCCTGTATTTAGTTATACCCAATTTCTCGTTTTCTCTGACCAGCTCCCCGAAACCTGCAGAAGAGAAGCTTCCCCACAGCATGATGCTGACACGTTTCAAATTAGTATTAGTTTGCAGTATTTACGTTCAATCAGGCATAAAACGTAACATGTAGGGCAACAAATTACATTTCTTTTCATCTGTTCACAGCTGCCTCTTCCTGTGTGCCCTATATACCTTGTGGCAATGGGACTTCTTATAGCTTTTCTTCTTGAAACACTTCTATATATGCCAAATCTTTGTAGTATATGTCAATGGATACTCCAGTCTCAGCTGTGAAACTCTACAGCTCTTTCAGAATTACCATAAAGCCTCTGTCAAGGTACTGGTTAGTTCAAAACTGATACCATACCGATACTTGGATCAGAGTACTTATCGATACCGAGTACCAATGCCGATACTTCTACCACACAAAAAAAGTGCTATGAATTGGGAGTCAGGTTGCCTTTTATTCTCTGCTTGTTACAAGAAATGATGGTGAATTAGATTCAAAATAAAATATTAATAAAATGAACATAGAAACTTAAATTTAAAAGTTGAAAACAAATATTTTCTGTGAAATCATTGCTGCATTTTGTTTCATGGCATTGGTTAACATTAGCCGATACCTATACCAGTACATTAGGCAGTATCAGGGCCGATACCCAATACCAGTATCGGTATCGGTGTATCCCTAGTACTGGTCAATAATATCTTGGTTGGTTTGAAGTTGTAACAAATTCTTTCTATTGAGGGACTTGTTCAAAGTTGGGATTTTGTTTCATAACCTAACTCTTCAGTAGTGACACACAGGATAAAAATAAACACTGATGGACTCTGAAAGCTATTAGCTGAACAGGATCTATTCAGGAGTATCAAATTAAATGGAGGGGGGGGGGATTGAAGATTCATTAACTCTGGCTTCTTCTTATCTTAAAAATGTTATGTGTGTTATCTTGAAAGAGCAACCACTTGGAATAATACTTTTTATATGAACTACAATAGAGGCAAAAAACACATTAATTTTGCATCATCATCTGCTAAATGCATGGCAGGTTTATCCGGTTCCAGTGTTTTTCCTGCGTTCAAATATGCTAATTTTGTGCAGCCCAAGCCTTATGTTGCTTTGCCCCCAGCTATATGAATGTTATTTTACCTGCAGTTGCAGCGTTGCTTAACTATGGGGGCGCTGTATCAGTGGCGGTGTGACAAGAAGAGAAAAATAGGGTTTTCCTGCTAGTTGGTGCTATCGGAGTCCTGGTTTTCCTTGGTTCTTCAATCAGGTTAATATTGTTTTATCTTTTGCATCTAAGCATGTTATGTTTATCTAAAAAAAACATCCCTAGTATCAGAGAAACATTAATGGATTTTAGCGTTGCAGATATCGCTGGGAAAAGCAGCCACTACTTTAAGAAAGCGATCTCGCGAAGAGGAGATTCAGGACTCCAGGTGATACGTATTCTGACCCTCCAGGTGAGGGTCAGAATACGTATAAATTTGCCATCATTGTGCTTTATGTGGATTTTAATGTCTGTCATTTGAGAAACAAAACACATAAGCCTTTCGCTTTCAGCTGTTATTAATTGAATAAAAATGCGGTTTTCAACACCTGTTTTTACTCCAGTGCTTCTTGTGATGAGTGAAACAGAGTAATAATAGGCTGTGAATAGTTAATAACTGTCCCCAGCAATCTTCAAACCACACTCAGGTTTATCGTTAGGCTATTGTCCCCAGCACTTTTAAAAGGAAACTGACGCCCTTGCGCTCAGGCATACTGAGGAAGGCATGTACTGTTATTTATGCCAAAAGCACTGTACTCTGTCTGGCTGTGAGATGCGTGGATAACTCCCCACAACTTAATGCACTTTCAGTTTAAAGTTGGCACCTTTTCTGTATGTATATTGTTTTAGTAAAAGGATGCTTTAACGTGATAATTGTCAAATTCTTATCAAAACGCTTAACTCAAAAACATGTTGCCTGTAAAAAAAAAGTGACTCAGTTGAATGCACAGAATAAAGGCATGTGTTGGCGCATGGTCAGGATGGTACCACCTCTGCCTCAATTTGAGCCAGGAAAAACCCTGGGTTCATCAGGTACACAGACAAAGGACAACCACAAACTGTCCTACTGGCCAGCTCAGGCACAAACAAATATAAATGACACAGATTGGGCAGGAATATAGGTCAGAGCACTAAAACCTCACCTCATTCTCTAGTATTAATCTGTCTGCGGTTTCGCGTGTAGATGTTAGTTTGTGTGTGAGGCTTCAAAGCTAGATGAGAGCACATATTAGATAACCCACTGATGCCAAAGGTGGGATGAGATAATTATGATAATCTTCTCAGGAGGACTGTCCTCCCCTGAATAAATATGCACTCCAAACTGTTGTCTATGAGTTATCACTGAGTTTTGATATTAGTATGTTGTAAAAAATAATTACAGGTAAGGTAAATTCTTTGAATTGTCTAAAATCAATAAAGAACTACAAAGATTCAACATTGTTTGTTTTGTGCTATCCCATCTGTCTGCATCTAAACAAAGGCAAGGCAATTTTATTTGTACAGCACACTTTCAACGTAAAGCATTTCAAGGTGCTTTACATGATTAAAATTAGAACACAGAAAAGAGAGCATAAATCACTTTGAAGATTAAAATACAAGAAATCATTTACAATTAAACATTTATCAAGACAATAAAAGACAACAAAGAAAGGAAGGTGAGGTATGACATGAGATATCCCTACTATAGACAAACATGGTCGGGTTTCACCTGAACCCAGTGGGAAAAGAAGTAGATTTCAACTTTAGTTAGAGCATATTGCACCTAAATGTTTATTGTTGGATTCCCGCTCTGTGTGAAACAAACATTCTCCTTGTGAAGGATATTGCTACACTTTATGATTTCCAATCTCTTCCTACGGCTTCTATTTTGCTGGCTATTGCACAATTTACAGTCAAACAGATAAATCAGCAAGTTGTTGTTTTTGTTTTTTTTCTTGTTGAGCTATTTTTGTTACAGAAGAAATGTTTCAAAGTAATGTTTGTAGCTTGATCTTTTGTATGTTAAGTTTAATTTGGAAAATCCAAAATAGCCACATAAAGAGCGCTAATCTTAATGCTTCAAAACATTGATGAACTGTGGCAACTTCTATTTTTCATAAACAGTAAAATTGGGTTTTTCTTGTCTAATGCAGAGATTTGCAGAAGAACAGCAGCTGAGCAAATGTTAAATAAGCCTAAAGATGGTAAAAGGTATTTAGTCTGTACATCACCCTAGATACAACATCTAATAATAATAATAATAATTGGTTTTATTTGACGCCGCCTTTCAAATCACTCAAGGACACCTTACAATTAAGAACACAGAATTACAAATATATATTAAATCACTAATAAAATCACAGTGCATATGCTGATTTAAAAAGGAGAGTCTTAAGTTGAGTTTTAAAAGTAACTAGAGAGTTCATCTGACGGAGGGTCTGAGGTAAGGTGTTCCAGAGCTTTGGGGCAGAGTGACCATTCGTATTGTGGGTACAGAGAGGAGACCAGCAGAGGATGAGCGGAGCGAACGGGACGGAGTGTAAAGGTGAAGCAGGTCAGACAGGTAAGGAGGAGCTAGATTATGAAGTGCCGTAAAATGTGAGCAAGAGGAGTTTGTACTGGATTCTGTGGATTACAGGGAGCCAGCGGAGCTGGATGAGGACCGGAGTGATGCGTTCTGTGGATTTGGTTCGGGAAAATGTCCGTGCTGCAGCGTTATGGACATTTTGAAGTCTTTGGATGAGTTTTTGGGGGAGACCAGACAGAAGAGCGTTGCAGTAATCCAGGTGAGAAGGGGCAAGGGCATGTGCAAGTACTTGGGTGGAGTGTTGTGAGAGAGACAGGCGGAGTCGGGAGATGTTGCATAGGTGGAAGAAGGCTGTGCGGATAGTATTGTTTATGTGGGAGTAAAATGAAAGCGTAGAGTCCAGTATGAAACCCAAGCCTTTAACTTGGGGAGAGACGGGAACCAGGCAGCCGTCAATGCAAAAACTGAAGGTTGGGGATTTGGATAGAGTGGATTTTGAGCCCATAAATAGTATATCACTTTTGTTGCCATTGAGTTTAAGTTTCTACTACAAACCGCTTCAAACACTGTGATGGCAGCATCATGATGTAGTGATGCTCTTTTGCAGAGATCAAGAGGCTGGTCAGAATTGATGGGAAGTTGGAAGGAGCTAAATACAGGGTCATGCTGGAAAAAGACAAAGTATTTGAGACTAAGGCCAAAATCCCTCCTGAGATGTGTGCAAACTAGTGAGCAACTACAAGAAACATCCTTTCTTTGTGAGGAAGTGAAACAAATCCAGCATTCACAGTGGGAAGATTTTTTGATATAATGTAAGCCCTATCGGCCGACTGGCTAGTAGTAGACTCAAAAACACCATGTCTTTCCAATCAGTCGAGGCACCAAACCTAAGCGCAACCGCTTTGTCATAACACTTTTCAGCACAGGTCGTGTTACTGAGCATAGATGATTCTATTTTCTGTATAACTTATGAGTTTGAAACTGAGCTCACAGGAAACACACAAGGGTGTATAAAGCGATTTAAAAAAAGACATGTGAGGGCGCCGTGTGGTGTAGTGGTTAGAGCAGGTGCCCCATTTATGGAGGCCATACACATCGATGCGGCCGTCCCATGTTCGAGTCCGGGCTCCGTGGAGACTTGCCGCATATCTTCCTCAACTTCTCCCACTGATTCTAAGCTCTCCACTTCCTATAAAAAGGTGACTATGGCCACAAAACTTAAAAAGAGGCATCTGAACGTGCTCAGAACTTGGTGAGGTACCCAGGTCTGGCTACTTCAAAACGTCACAGAATTACCAGCTCTGCTTCAGAGATCTTATGACTGTTTTTGGTGTATAGATAATTTAATGCTAGACTTAACAGCCCAAATAATATTTCAGAATATATGTGTTTCTTTTCAAGTTATCTCAGGCAAACTTTAGTGTGCTCTTCGTGTTTTTCCACAGATAGGGAAAGGTTTCCTTCTTAAAAACCTTCCATAGACATTATTCTGTGATTTCTAACTAAACTGACTATTGAGGCTTTTTTTTTCTATACTGATTGCATATTTCCTATTAGCTTTCTAGGTAATCCCAGAATTCTGTGTCCTCCCCTTTATGCAATATCCCCTATTCATGAGCTGCAACAGTATTTTTTTTTACAAGGTCTCACACAGATCTTTTGATGTTGCCAAGGGTTTCCCCTGCACTTAAGACCAAACTTAACATTCAAGTTGTTAGAAAAACACAAGGTTTTCAAGGTGTCTCTGAACTCGCTTAAAATAGTATTGGCAGATCAACCTCAGAGAAATTGCAGATAAGAAATTGTGCACAAAAATCGGATAGGTACACCGCTAATTAGAAAAGAATTGTTGATAAGTTATATCTCCCACACTTACTAAACCCAACTGACGTTTTTTTTATCTTCATTTCCCTTTACCATCCCACGTGTAAATCTTGTAAGCTGCTGATTTTTAGCAAATGAGCACTAACACTTATTGGAAAGAAGGCAAACAAATGCAAATATATGCAGTGAGACGCAGGTAATTCAAGTTTGTTTCTGTGGCTGATGGGAAAAGAGATCAGACGAAGAGATTTAAGATGCTGCTGAAAATGATTGAGGAAAGGGTCATGAATGGGCCACAGATGGATAAGCGAGTGCATGCCAGCAGATGTGAGAGTAAAGAAACATCTGCTTCTCCTCCCTCAGGTGCGACCGTTAAAAGTGGGAGTGTCACACGAAACTGCATAAGTCTGTAGCTTTCTGAATGTGCTGCACCCTCCACTTCCTTCCTCTGCTATCATCTACCTCCGAAACATTCCCTCCCCACTCTTTCAGGGGAGGAGGCGGTGTGGCTGACCTTCATCTGCATTTCAGGCACTCTTGAATCCAATTACAACAAATTATGCACTTCTGTTGCAGCAGAAACAAAACACACACATGCAAAGCTGAAAATGCAAGCATAAAAAATGCATGCAAGTCTAACAATACACATCGCAATCTGCAGCTTTTGTAAACCTCTTAAAACATTCAGTTACACTTTCAGTTAAAAGGGAGGAATATGGTGCATTTGATTGCTTTGCTTCGGCAGCAGAATGAAACAGGCCTTGGAATCACATTATGCTGACTTACTGGTACAAGCAAGTGACCCTGGAGGATGAGTAAAGAGAAAAAACAAGCCTTTTTATCACATTGTGGTCTAGAAGTCCAACTAAGGCAGACCTAAAGGATGATATAAAGTGATTTAGCTAAATTTTTGCATTTTTTTTAAAAAGAGGGAAACAAAGAGGTAGCATTTATTATGGGTAAAAAAAAATTTTCTAAGAATGGAGAGTAAATTGTCCTAGGCCAAGAACATACATAGTATACTCTTTTAACAAAATCATGCAGGATAGACCCTTACAATATTAATGCAGTACAGTATTTCTAGCTGCTATTATGAGCTTCAGATGTGAAAGTTGGTATTTTAGGTTTGACAACCTGATATACAATAATACATAATGTAATTGAGTTGCCCTACTGTGATGAAAGATTTCACTACTAAAGACTCTCCACCAGAGCTGAAACAACTAATCGATTTAATTGATTATAATCAATTTTTAAAATGGTTGACAACTAATAAAAGCAATAAAGGCCATCTTTATTTTTTATGATATTCTGATTTATAATTTCTATGAATTTATACATTTTATATCATTGGAAAGCTAATAGTATTGTTTTATTAACCATACATGCCAATAAAGGACACAATCATAAGTGTGAATACAACAGTCATCTTTGTCACCCCCCTTTTCCCTCCCAGAAGAATAATTATGCACAACTCACATTTTGCAGCCTGCTGTCTCTCACAAATCTGATCTTGGACATTTTTGAGTTAATTTAATTGAAAGCAGAAGATCCAAATTTAAAAAGCCCCATTTACTCCAACACCCCCGTAGACCATGAAAATGTTGTGTTTAGTGAAGGTAGGTTAATTAATTATACTGCCCAACTAAGTCAGGCTCCTTCATTCCCGAAATGAAAATGTCATTTTTATTTCATGGGCTGCGCTATTTTTGTTAATATGCTGTACATTAATTTGTATTAATTTTCTACCATTTTGTATTTATATGCCTAAAAATTATTCAGAACAAATATCTCATATCATTTTACACTGTTAACTGTGTTCAAGTCCAATAAAATAGATTGCAGTGAACTGCACAATTTTCTTGAGTTTTTATTTTTCTTAATAAAAATGTGTTCGTAATAATTTATATAGGTTAAAGTAATAGCCACATATAACTATAAATAAAAGTGATTAATCGTAAAAATAATCGACAGATTAATCGATTATGAAAATAATCATTAGTCGCCCTACTCTCCATTGTGCTGGCCAACAAAGATTTCAAGAAGCCTTGACAACCTTTAAAGGTGATACATGTTATTGGGTCCACGAGAAAGAGACCAAGCTTGAGGAACATTCTGGAGCAAAACATTTTTGTGATTTTTCTGGGTATAATTTCATTTTGAATTTGGATTTGAAAATGCGGTTAAAACTCATTCAAACACAATCGTTTAATTTAGCACAGATACCAAATTAACTTTAGTGTTGTTAGCATCCAACTGTAAGCTATAAGCAGGTTTCTCATGCTTTTTAAAAAATGTTTGTAGTAGTCTTACACCACGATCATGACTTTTTAAATAAACCGTTGAGAGTTATTAAAACATATCGTTTCCATTCCGGTTTCAAATTTTTGACTTTAACTCAAATGTATTTAAGGTAACAAAAGTCACGTAGAATGACCTTTATATCCAGGCTCGGCCTCAACCTGAAGGTTAGTCAATCTGCCTTTTTTGAGCAAAACTGGTGCAAACAATGTTGACCGAATTAGGAAGCGGCCAGTAAGAGATTTTTCCAGTTTGTAGAATTTAGTTAAAATTGCACCTTTTTTTAATCGTATGACCTTAAAATTAAACTAACAGAAACAAGGAAGTATAGCAGATTAAAATAAAGGAAGGAAGGCAGAAGAAATAAGTATTTGTGATGAAGGTATTTAAAGTATTTGGGTTATATTTTCAGCTTATAACCTTATTTAACTCAGTTTCACCTTTTGTAATGTGGCCAGAATCAAAAGAGGAACTTAATTTAAAAAAAATTAACGTCATAAAAGCAGAGGAACAAATCAGTTGTGAGAAACGCTTTTATTTGTTCAATGATACACAAAGACGGGAACAACAAAAAAGCATTCAAGATAAATTTGAGGGAACAAACTGAAAATCCATGACTAGTTAGATGAAACAGTGAATTGACATTTAAACTTGAAGCCATTATGTTACCAATTATATTTAAAACTTTGCACAGGCTGATATTCTTACAAAAAATTCACAAAGCTTTGTTGAGAAAACTTTAAATCCACCAGTAATAAAACATCATGCTAATCTGCTAGTAGCTAGTGCAGACTTTAGATCTAGTTATTGTGTCTTAAAATACTAATTCCTCTTGTTTTACACCTCTTGACGCATTACAACTGCAAACCTCATGTATTTTATTGAGATTTGATTTGAGAGACCAACACACAGTAGTCTATAATTATAAGAATGGAGGGAAAAAGAAATATGACTTTTAAAGGATGAAAAAAAACAGAAAATGTAAAATTGTGGCATGAGTTTGTATCTTTTGTTGCATCACAACTTCTGCTGAAAAAAAAAATCTTCCACACAGCATGATGCTGCCTCCTTCACATTTAACAGTAAAAATGGCATGAAAATGTTAGGTAATGAGCAGTGCTATTTTTTCAAGCCTCTACAAGATTGTGATGTCTTTTTTGATGGCATGTGTCCAGCTCTTAACAGGGTTTCTTATGGCTTTCCTTCAATTATGCCTTTCTTCTTGCCACTCATCCATAATCGGCAGATTTGTGAAGTGCATGCCTGATAGTTGCTTTTTTGAAAGAGATTCAAACTGAGCTGTGGATTCCTGCAGCTACTCGAGAGATACCATATAGTCTTATGGGCGGTCTTCATGAGGTTTGTTCACTAATATTGTCCAACAAATCTTCACATAACCGCTATGTTTATACTGAGATTGAATCAAACACAGGCTGCAAAGATGGTGGCACCGTTGTCTTGTAGCATGAAAGACCAGGTTTCCAATCAAGGCCTGGAGTCTTTCTGCATGTTTTCCATGTCCAAGCATGGCTCCCCTCTCCCAAAGCCAAAAACATGACCATTGGGTCTCTCCAAATTTTTCCTCAGGGATGCAAGTTTACTTGTTTGTGATGTACTGGCAACGTTTTCATAGCAGATATAATTTCTCACAACTGATGTACTGTTCCTCTTTGGTACTAACTATTGTGTAGTGTTGGATTCTGTTAAGCTTTTGGTCATTTTATAACTGGTTAAAGTGCAGCATTTCCTTCTCTCCCTGCATTGTTTGCAAGTCACGTGACTTTAGCAGACATGTTTACATCAAGTCAAATCGCAGCCTTTGCGATTATGAAATCGCATTTTACCAAATGGCGATTTAATTGCATATGCAATTAATCGTTCAGCCCTAGCTCTGACGGTCTCAGTCGTTGTGTCCTTAGGCAAGACACTTCAACCACTGCCTTCTGGTGGTGGTCAGAGGGCCCGGTGGCGGCAGGGTCCGGCAGCCTCGCCTCTGTCAGTGCGCGCCAGGGGAGCTGTGGCTACAATGTAGCTTGCCATCATCATGAATGTGTGCGTGAATGGGTAGATGACTGAATGTACTGTAAAGTGCTTTGGGGTCCGTAGGGACTGAGTAAAGCGCTATACAAATACAGGCAATTTACCATTTACCAATATTGGAATGATGATATCAATTTCCATTACCCACATTTTCTAGACCTCCTTTTTTCTCTCAATAAGTGTGATTTCCCCCACCATATTTTAAAAGTTTTATGCAGTTTGCAACTAAAAATAAACATGCAGTGTTTGATCCAAGCAGAAGTAATACGCTGGTTGTCTGTTTTACAATAAAAACATACATTTGTCTTTGACACAGCTTCAATAAAAATAAATGAAATAAAATAAAGTAAAATGCATAAAACATCCTTAAAAAGAAAAAAACTTTGAAAACACATCAACCACACATACAGTACAGCCTATTTTATACGGTTTGGAAAGGTTATTGCAGATGGAATGAATGATGTCTTGTAAATATTTTTGCGGGCCAGTGGGGTGCTGTATCGCTTGACAAATGGCAGCAGATAATATTATGTGAATGCATTGCTTTTGAAATGTAATATCCTCCAAAAATTGAATCAAACTAGTCATTTGCGATATTGCAATGACAGCTTTGATTCAATACATTTTCCACCTCTAAGTGATCTAATAGGCATGAACTGTGGAGGGAATAAAACCTGTGTAGACAGCAAGAGTCTGAAAACTTCATATAGAAAGGGCTACATCCAGGATTTGAACCAGTGACCTCTAGTACTAGGCCCTAAGGGAGTACAAAGTAACCGGTATTTGTATCTGTATTTGTTGAGGGGGGGCAGTATATGTATTTGAGTAAAATTCAAAATCATTTTGTTTTCGAGTTACACTTTTAATTTTTGTTATCCATTTTAATTATTATGGATATGCAATATTGGTTGATCTTTCTCCATGAATCAAGCAATAAACATGTAACGAGAAAGCTATTGAAGAGACCAAAGCATATATAATTTCACTAATATACACCAAAATAAAAAGAACAGTTGGGAGACGGTTGTACACTACAAAGACTTATGGCTAATCTGTTAGTGCTATTTGTAGAAGTCCTCCATTTGATGTTAGTTTGTGTTCCAAATGTAGTTGTGTTCTTTAGTTGTACTTTAAATTATGTTGTCAGTGTTTGGTGGTTATTGTCCGCACACAATTGTAGAGACGGCGCTGCACAGGAGTGGGGTTGTCTGCCTTAACCTTTGTGATCATGTGGAGCAAAAACATAAGGAGTGCAAGGGAACTTTTCACTTTAATGAAACATATCCAGGGTGGCGACACACTAGAATTTTTTCTTGCTCCGTTACACAAATATATCCTGAAGTATTTGTTTGAAATAAATGTTAGTAAAAAAAAAAAAAAAAAATTATTTGTGCCTTTCCAAATACCGTATTCGGGTTCGTCTGCACCCTGTCAAGGAAGCTAGACACCCTGACCGACTGTACTAAATCTTCTGATAATTTATTGTAAACCATGGGTCGCTAATTCCTCAAGAGCTATTGTCCAACACATCTGAATCAAATGAATACATTACCAGGCCATTGCCAAACTTGATGCCATACAGAAACGATAATTGAGTCATTTATCCAGCTGTGTTTTGCCCAGGGATGGGTCTGAAAGTTGCAGGGCAGTTCGACTAATCTGTTGTGGCTAAGAAACAACTTCGTTAATAAATCTTGAACACAAACAACTTTCTCCAGAGTTAAATTCTCATGAAGTCCTTTGCAATATAATTTACACTCTCTTGTTAAATATTACAAAAGATTAGATTCAATCACCGGTGTGTATATATATATATATATATATATATATATATATATATATATATATATATATATATAAATTCACATTTATTTTATTTTATTCACACATATCCTCAGAAAGAGTGCTGAGAAACGTATATTCATACTCCTTAAAGTAGTCATTTAAACCATTAATAATTTTTTACTTTTTTTTTTTTTTTTTTTACCCATTAGAATTTATGCTCCCTGCAGCTCAGCTCTCATTTACACTCGGCAGGAAATAGAGCATTAATGCCCTGCCATCATGAGTTGGTAGTCTTAACTCATACTGGACAGATGGTGCTTCACTCATTAGAAAATCCCTAATTTCCCATGTGTTTGTACACACATTATTTAAGCACAACACCATGCATGAGAATACTGTAGTGGTGTTTTTAAAACAATTGAACAGTTCTTGCTCATAAATATTGCATATTTAAAACACATAGGCCTTTATTTATTAAAGGTTTGCAGTTGATAAAACAGGTACAAACCTCACAGTGGTACAAAAACATGCAGTCACTGATTTACTAACCAGGGACAGACAGCACAACACCTGTTGAAAAAGCAAGATGTGTGGAATCCATTTAGCACTTGATGAATAAGCAATATGAGCGTTTCTGTCAGAAGGCACAAAATATTGGGAGGGCAGGATGCAAATAAGTGAGAGTTACACGGCCAGCTTGATTTATCAAACATGAAAATCTTTGTGGCACCTGTTTTAGCGACTATTTTTACCGTCTCTGAAATGGATGTCATAGCCACGATTCAACATAAGTTTGTTACTGATAAACAAAAAATACAATTCACAGACATTCTATCCTAATAGTAATTGACTCTCCAACAGCCACAGACTTGACATGCATGTTATTTTCCCCCTTTTTTTTGCCAAAGACATCATTAATCCAATGCGCCTTTTCTCTCCGGCTGCGGTGCACTGCATGGGGCAGGGAGGCTGGCAGACACAGCAGTGGACACAACGTCTTCCACTAACGCAAAATGCTTACAGCACACGCAATGTTTCACTCTTTATTTGTAATTTTGATAAATCAGGCCCAAGTTCTTAAGGCACCATGCTGCCACAGCATAACTGATAGAGCTGCTGATAGGACAGAAACCCTCAGAAATGTCAGAAAATGTTTCCTGCTAAGAAGTACAAAATAAAATGACAGATAATTCTGTCTTTATTGTGTAGTGATAAAAGGCCAGTAATGCTTTAACCATATTTAAAGAGTAACTCAACACCCTACCAGAGTATAACCCCGCCCACATTTATTTTTGAAAAACGGCTCAAAAGAAGGCGTTGCCTGGCGGACCAGGAAAAACGCAGGGGGAATACTGGCTGGGCGTGGTCTGGGCTGTGACTGACTGGCAAGCAGCAGCGCAGAGTCACAGACGGCCAGAAAGGCGGAGAGAGCCACAGCAACGCGGGCTCCTTTGCATCAAAGGGAAATAATCTGTAGGTTGAGTTTTTCTCCAGTTCTGTGGAGTAACTGAGTGGCTCCGAGTCATATCATTTCGGGCCGATGTCTCGTTCTCAGCAGCAGGTGCCGAACTTGTAGTGGCATCGCAGCATAGAATGAGCGCCGTCTCTGAGTGGTACATTGTTGTTACCAAATCTAATGTTAAATATCGATTAGCTCTAGTAATTTTGTGTGATTCTGCCTCGACAGACGCACCTGCAGCCACTGTACGTCATTGTTTGCAGCAGAAAATGTGTTACAGAGAGATGCCCGGTATAAAGTATCCAAGCACGATGAGAAAATCCTTCAGGAATGTGCAAAAAAAAAAAAAAAGAAACACCGTCCCAATTATTCCATTACAAATGAACTCTTAGCCCAGATTTTATTTTCCATTCACTGATGTTAGTTATCCTTTATCATTACGTTTATCATAGGTAATGAGAAAATGTCAGTAAGTAGGGGTAACCATCTGCATAACTGAGCACTCAGGTTTTGTGCTGCAAGCAGTTCATAGCGCCTCGCTACGGAGGTGTGGCCGAGTTCCCCTCTCTTATACAGAGCCGTAGTAAAAAGAAAAGTAACTACACTAGAAACGCTACACTAAAGAACTAACTAAATACTTTGCTAATGATAACTTGCTAACCTGAAAATCTATGTAAAACGCTCGCTCACTATTCCAACTCCAATTCGCTACGGGGGCGTATGCGAGCCTCGACTACTTTTATTCCCCAAGCGGCAGAGCGACGGACGTCACACATCACCATATCACGTCACACAAACTCCTGACCAAATGGGGAGGACAGGAATGAAATTCAAATGTAGTGCAACCGAAAATACACAGATGGCGCCACACAGACGGTTTTAGGCTCAAAAGTGAGATTTTATCTAATTTGCACTAAAATGTCAGAAAAGGGACCAGGACATGTAGAGAGTACTATAAGAAGCATATTTATGCAGTTTATAAGCTACAAAAAGTTGATTTGGTGCTTAGTTGTCCTTTAAGCTCCATCTATGCTAAAGAGGTCAGCAAGGAAATGAAAACAGATGGAACTTCCTTATTTCAGTAAAAAAGCAGAGGATAACCTATTACAAAGTTTCACATACAGGGCCCCCGTTTCTCCTATCTGCATGAGCCTGAAAGTCAGTGTGCAATTGCACACGTAGTACGTCAAAGAGTATCAAAGTGCACTTAATGCCAGAAGCATCAAAAAGGTCAGTTATCAAAGGTCTAAACTACAAATTATGTTGACATATTTCCTGTAGATATATGGTGCTTCTGTAAGCTGTAACTCAAGGGTTGCAAAGCAAAGCAAGCACATAGAACTAAAACATGTTTGAGAAAGAGGGGTATGAGCTGTACAGACAAAGGAAGGGTTGGTAGTAGACCATAGGGTCAATAAAGACTTCATAGTTGACCACATGTTGAATTCTACAAATGATACACTAGAAGTGGTTGAAAAGAGGCTAAGACACACATTCTTAGAGGAAAATATAAATTGCTTGCTGAAATTATTATTATTATTAAAGTCTTCAATAGGATGTACCAACTACTGTAGCATGAAAAACAAGTAATTGTCCAAACTCAATTCCCTGTGTTGCACCATTCTTTTATAGGAACAGCATCTTGCTTCAAAGCTTTAAATTTAAAGAGATAAGAAAACACGAAAGCTGACTAGCTTAAATGGGGGATAACTTTTTGGTAAGTAGAAAAGATTACAACAAATTTTGCTCTAGTTAGGCTTTAGGTCACTATTTTATCAATCTCTCACTGTGTTCTGAAAACCCATTACTCAGGGCATCTCCAAAAAAACCTGTACAGCCAGATAGCCCTACAACTTCAATAAACCACCAAAAGCTCAAATAAAAACTCCTGTCATAGGCTTTTCTAGCTTGCCATGTACCAGGGCCTTCCACAAGCGCCGGCTGCCGGCTATATAGCCGACTACTCAATGAAGTCCAGCCGGCTACTAATTTATGACCAGGATGTGATTCCGTGCAATGCTGTGCACGACGTTAGCACGCCCATCGTATTTTCCCTTTCATACTTCAGCATGAGTCCCACTGTGACACGGCTCTATTCTCCGCCAGAATGCTATGTGAACTGGGTTAGCTTTCAAACTCTGCTGCTCCGCCCGGTCCTTTAATATACTTTTGGCCGGCCGCACTGAACTAATATCCTTCCGCCCGGTTAAGTTGTACCCAGTGTTATCATGGAGCTCTTGACTCAGGTCTAGATAAATGGACGATGCGGAAAGGCTAAGTTCACGGCGGCGTTATTGTTAAACCAGCCTGTCGGAGTCGTCATAGACTAGAAGCAGAGCGTCATTTTGGTAATTCAGTCCTCCTTTAAGCGTTCAATTAGTGAAAACAAACGGATTCGTAAGAGAGTATTTTCGTTTGTTTATAAGGGAGAATTATTTACTGTTTATTTGTGTAGCCACCACTGCACTGTGAACGTGTCATGAACTTAAATGAAGAGATTTACAACCACAGAAAGCCCGTTGATGCCATACTATGCCAGCTTGTATGGCCGATTTTTTATTTTATCTTTGCAAATCAGCTTTCATTGCTACTTTATATGTTCTATAGTTACAATAATTTAGTGATAATAGTAGTACTAAAGTAATATTATATTTGAGCAAATGTCTGAGAAAATAATATAGCCTGCTTATTATTCAATTCAATTCAAAGATACTTTATTGATCCGGTCACTGAACTACTTGAAGCCCCCAGAGCAGCGCTCCCAGTCACATAATAGTGGTAGTTGTAATAATAATAATAAAAAGTATCAGTAATCTTCTCCTGTTCATGGTTTCTTCCTGCCCAGAGGTGTGAGAAAGATGCCACCAAAAAGAAAATCCAATCAGCAGACTCTGGAAGGCTTCTTAAAGAAGAAAAGTGCTCAGTTTAAGTGCTTCAGAGTAGTATTAAGATTCTGTATTCATCCTAAAAGGGACATTCATTGTTCAAATCAAAACATTTTCAGATTTTTTTTATTTTAATGGTGGCATTTTAATGTACACCTACAAGTGTTATATTGTTGCTGCTGCAATATTTTGAGTTGGCCATAGACTCTGATCCTGAATGGGAAGATGGTGACAACAGTGAAGTTGATTAAAGAGCAGAATGGAGATATGAAACCATTAAGTTTATCATTTATGTTGGAAACGTCTTTTACTTAAGAGTATTTTTATTTTATTTGCATACATATTCTGTTGTTTACGACAAAGTTAATAAATGCACATGAATATCGTGCTGTTACTTACATTTACATTATATGGTCAGCCCCCCCAAGTTGGCTACTTTCATATTATTGCTGGCTAGTCTGTGTCTATGTGGAAAGCCCTGCATATATAGCTCCAAATTTGAAGTTCATGAGGATTTTGTAGATCATCAAGACTTGTCGTTTCTTAATTTATGTCGCACTTTTGATACGCTCCTGGTATTAATACTGCATATGTTGAGCGATCAAGAGTGTACAACTACGTGTTCTGCTGCATTACAATGTATAAAACTTCTAGCATAACACTGTCGTCTCATTTTATGTATTTTCATATGTAAAATCCAAAACAAATCTTTAAAATAATTCAAAAAGTAGGTTATGTGAGTTTCACTTTCAGTTTGAGCATACTATATGAATGAATATTCATGAGCACTGACAGAGCACCTTCATAGCATTGCATGGGATGAAGTAATGTAACTATTTGGATACTGGAGCCCGGGTTAGCTTCTAATGAAGCTTTTTCTGAGACAATGGCAGAGCTGTATCTTCCCATAGTTTCTACATCACCTACACTGTCAAAACAAAACAGAGATCTACAATAGTATGACAAGGTATTAGACTCTATGTCATGACTACATCATTTCCAAACAATTTTTTCCAAACAGACAACTTTGCGCTTTTAAATCAGAGAAAGCTGTAATAGCTGTCATTCAGCAAGCTGTGAGAGTGCAGCAATATGTGAAAGAGAGGTTTCACTGCATAATTATAATTCTGGTGCCTCCAGCTCGTTCTCTAAAAAGCCTTTTTAGTGTAATATCAAACCGTAGGAAAGGTATGATGGAAAAATTTGACTGTTTAGAAGCTTTAACTTTGAAAATCCCTGGTATACCTTGAAATATACCGGCCCTTGCTTATCAGGACAAATACAGGCTAAATTATTGACATTTTTTAACTGTTGCCATGAGTGCTAGTAGGCTCTAAAGTGGATCATCATAAACAGGCTAGCTTCCACTGGACTTGTGATGCAAATGCATTATCAACACCAGGGTACACCAAATAAAATCCTGCTCTAGTAGCCCTTTATTCATTTTCCCCTGAGAAGATAAAACAAAGTAGCCTGCGACAAGTAGAGAAAGAGAGACTGTATAACAGACGAGCGAGGAATGAAACAAGAGTGAGTGGTACTAGTCAGCAGGGAGTGAATGAAAAGCTTGAGAGTGAATGAAAAGACCACAGTGTCCTTCATCTGTGCTTAGCTGTAGGGGCTGCCTGGCACAGGTTTTGAACTTGGACGTTCAGATTTGCCTCTTGAGGTCAAGACATGGGAAAAATCGCAGAGGGGAAAGAGAGTCGTGCGCTAGACGAACAGTATGCTTCCACATACACACTTAGTGAGCACTCTCAAGGACACACGGATGGCAGGTGCTGCACAAACACAAGCCACTGGAGCGTACCTTATTACCAGCTAAGGCTGCCAGTCACCGCTTCATAATCAGACCTGTTTTGGGGCTCTTTCGGGGGCGCCTTCTCTTTTTAAAGGTAAAAAGGCCAACCTAATTTGAAGCCTGAAGTGAAACCTATGGGCAGTTCTAATGTAGACATGTGATGTAAAGAAAAGGCAGACCTAGCAGGACAGAGACTAGATAATAAGCATGCATTTATATCTTCTCAATAAGGAACAGTGGAGTTGGAGGCAATAACAGTGGAGTTGGAGGCAATAAGACTAAAAACCAGACAGCGCAGCAAAAAGAACCACAAAGCTCATTGGGGTAAGAAGCACACTGTCGACCATTCGAGAGGTCGACGACAAAAGACAATGACAAGACAGCAACAGCGGTGAGGCATGACCCAGCCGAAAAACATGACGAGAGTGGAATGTGCCATCTAACCCGAGCCTCGGAATAAAAATAAAACGTCTTCATGTGATATGCATCATGCCTTCCGTGAGCCACAAGAGGTGGAAGACGGAGGAGTGGAAGTGGGAGTGTCCACTTCTATAAGGGCACTGCTTCACATTCTTTCCCATCAGGACAAGGTCATGCTGAAAAAAAATTGCATTGTGCTTTGCAACTACAACGTAGCAAAATATAAGAGTACAAGTTGAAATCAAGGATTTTCTAGTGACTTAAGATAAGTAGACGACCAGGATGTGCAACCTCGAGACATCCTGTACTGTAGGTGTTTTAAAAATGCACTGGACACCCATTTTATTGCACCATTGTGGAATAAAAAAATTTAAATCTATATCCAACACTTAGCTTCTAACAATAGTGTGCAAACATAACATAAAGCACAAATCCCTTGTTTCCAAAAATTCAAACAAGCAACAATGGAAAATTAGCTTCCTTCCTCTTAAGTGCTTAAGTCACCATTCCTTAAACCTGATATTAGGAGCTACAGGCACTATATTAAAAAAAAGTAGAAGTAGACTTTATATCTGCCGTTATGTTCTTCTGAAGCTGATCTTAACAAGAGCAATTGAACCAATATAGGTGGGTGGATGCTTGGAGTGTATATCTACAGTGACGACCTTTAGAATGAAATGCCCACTAAACCACACACTGTGAGGGGCTGTATGGTGTGTGTGAGTTTGTTTGTATGTGCATGTGGTTAAACATTCCTGTGAGGCTGAGGGGCTCAGCTGTCATCGAGACCAGTTTCCTGACCACCAGATGCCACCGGTGGACCAAGGGGGAATTATTTCTGTAAGAGCATGTGGAATTTTGGATTTGGATAGACATGCAATAGGGACAAAAAAGGAGAAGGAGGACTGGTGGGAATCATTTCTTTTAGGATTGAAAGCCAGGCAAAAGGGCCAGCAGAGGGGAGATTGGTTGTCAAAGCAATACACATAGGAGAGAGCAATGCCAAGAGCCACACTGATTGAGAACCACACAGGGGAGAAAAGTTAGAGATGTTCCCCTTGAACAGTCTCGCACCATAAAAATAATTAAGCAATATGCAACAGCCACTCACACACGCACATACACAGGGGAAAGAAAAACAACAATTCCCTAAGCCTCCTTTAAATTTCCCTTTCACTCGAAGGAGCAGCTTCACACTTTGCCTTGATCTCGTCCATTAACACAACCACATAAGTGGGAACAGCGAGGCTGCTCTCCAATTTGCTTTGTAATTGCGCTCATCCCTGTCAGGGATCCCAAACGAAGGAGAATCCCAAGTCGCCCTCATATCCTGCAGAATAAATTGGAAAGTAGAAGTATCTGTGGCAAAATTCCGACACAGCACAAAAGGGAAAAGGGCAAGTATGACAGCGGGACCCGGAGAGTCAGGATGTCAAAACCTATGGCCCTGTTTAGCTAATTTGCTCACACGCGAGTCCACACAGATGAAATCAATAGCGTAGAGTAAGAAAGTTAGAGGAGGGGGAGGGGGGGGGGGGGGGCAGTGAGGAGAAAATGCCCCAGTTTTCAGATTTAGGTCAGCGTCAGTCATGTGCATCCTCTAAAGCTGTCTGTAATTAAACAGAACTAGTTAAAAAGTCGGCAGGGGCCCGTGAACTTGAAGGGAAACTAGAGATGAGAGAAAAGGGAGGGTGATTAATTCCATCTTTGTATTTCTCCTCCCACAGATAGAGATTAACACGAATATACAAACTTGATAGGTAACCTCATTTGTGCACTAGTTCAATCCAACACTCCCTAAGGGAGGGTTGAAATTCTAAAGATGCTAATCAGGGAGAGTTACTTAAGCACAGCAAAGGGCCAACAGGGACTCACCGGCATAGTACTTGGCCAGCATTGGCCATACATCTGAGGAGAAACTCCAAGCAGACTGACAGCTGACAGCCCATAGCATTCTCTCTGCCCCACTGGCTCCAGATTACCCATATCCCTTCAGATCTTGTCATAATTTATCTCTTCTCCAGCTTATTTTTTCTCCTGCTTCTGCTACATCCAAAAGAAGAAATTCAAAACTTGGGGATGTAAAGTTCCTTCTAAAGACTCTCAATTTAAATTTGCTATTGGTAAATTTAATCTTCATCTGCTCCTTAAGAAGAATACAGGTCACCACGGGTTAATAAAGTGCAGGGAATAAGCCAAGATCTACTTAAAGTGTATCCACACAAGACATTCATGCATTTTTTATATATATATTTTTTAATGGTCACTATATTTGCCAATCAAATTAATGGGGAAAAAAGAACAAAATTTAATGATAAATGTCTGATATTAAATCACTATAGTCTATTGAAATATTAACTGGTGCTTAAGCAAGATCCAGTGTCTTGGTTATCTAATATCTAAGTTAGTTTGGCAAGTTAATTATTGGAACAAATTCAAGCTTATTACTACAACTAACGGCAATATCTGATTGGCAACATTCAAAAACTGCTTTAAAGAGGGGTTGAAAACTAAGGTGAAAAAAGTAGATCAATTGAAGACAGTTGTTCAGGTTGAAATGTGGTTGTAAAGCTGAGAGTTGATCAAATAGAAATAACCCCTGAAAAAAAAAAATACAGGCAAATTAAATCTGACCTTCAAAGTCTCTCTTTGAGCTAGATTTGGACAGGATCAAACCAGACAAATTGTTGCATTTCAGACATACATTTCTGCCCGAAAGACGGACGTGAACTAAAAGACCTGAAACAGCTAGAAAAGTGATAACCAACTCTGGCATTGGATCATTACTGTTTAACGAATCATCAACTAGTGATCAGAGAAATGCTGTCCCTTGGTTGTATATACTTCACTATAGGTGGACCAAAGCAATAGATGCGTTAGCTTTTAGCATAATGTGCATGCAGTGATTTTTATTGGCCCATCATATACTCTAATCAAATGTCAAACTTTGCCTTAAAAATGTTTGCTGTCTTGTTTTTTATTTAATTAGGACCAAAATAACTACACATTGGTGCACTTGGTAACACTGTTCCCTTCAGCAGGATATTCCTGGGTTGAAATCCAGACAAAGGCTCATTCTGCATTGAGCTTGCATGTTCTCCTCTTAGACGTCTGGGTTGTTGCCAAGTAAAAGGCTTCCTACACTTTAACAGTTAACTATTTATAGTCCAAATAAGGCCAAAATACTTTAACTTCAATAGTCGAAAAGAAATGAAACAGCAAGCTCATTATTCCTTACATTTGTTTGTAAAATGGTAACTGTGTCAAACTGTGCCCACAATAAGCCACACAAGCTAAATTTTAAAAGAATTTAAAATATATGACGCACCTATTAGTTGATGTAATATTTGATATTTAAATAGAAAGACTGTATATGGAAGATTTTTTTCTAAATTACCTCCTTCGGGAGGTAATGTTTTTGTGCCTGTCTGTCTGTTTGCAACTCAAAAAATTATGGATGGATTTCTGTGAAATTTCCAGGAATTGTCTGCAATGGGACCAGGAACAAATTATTTACTTTTTCAGTTGATCTGACATTAAGCGCGTATCCACCCACAAACTAGAAGTCCTGACCTCAACTCCTCTCCCATGTCAGAGAGCTCACAAGCGGCTCCCCTCGGGCATAGGCCCGAATCTCCACTCTCCCCTGGAAGAGTGCAGCAACAGCACAAATACAGGTGTAGGACTCATTAAAAGGCATTTCATTGGAAAAGTAATTAAAGTTAGAATTAGATAATATGGAGAAACGGGAACGATGAGTGGCCCTGGAAGAGGTCTGGATTGTGAGTGCTTTTCTACTTTGAGACATACCTGGTTAGAAATTAAAATGTATTTTAGCCCATCGAAAAAGTCTTGGTCACCATCTTCATCTTCAACATCTTCCCTACTAAAGTCAACATCGTACCATCATTGATTCATTGGTGCCAAGGTTAAGTGTAGTAACTCTATTTCCTTCTTTGACAGCCAGCTCGATTGCCTTTACGTTTAAAGCTGCATCATATGCCTTTATTTGTGTTTTTCATGATGCACAAAATAACAATTCAAAATCAAAAATATTGTTAACTTCAGCCAATAATCTTTCCCCACATCTGTCTAACTTTTGTGCTTCCTGCATTAGGGCCCCCCGGTGGCTGTTAGGAAAAGCTATAAATTAGCCGCGTCGTTGTAAAGGCCGCAGGGTCGAAAGTGTGTGAAGAAAGTACAAGCTTAAAGTGTGGAAATTATGGTAACTGTTGACTAGGGGTGTGAGGAAAAATCGATTCACGTCGGAATCTCGATTCCTATTTAAGAAGATTCAGAATCGATCAGAAATGTTTAAGAATCGATTCTCAAAAAACATGTTTTCTGAACCTTTTTACATTTTCGCTTCGCGTAGTGTTTGTCATGCCACGGCCACTGTCGCATTGACAGGTCTGATGTCGCATTGACGTTGGCTAGCTAGCGCTAGCTAGCTGTAGCCACTAGGCTAACGCTTCAGCATGAAAGAAGAAAGACAAATCCAGCCGGCCCCGTCTTTGCTGAAGGTAAATGTTTGGGCCTTCTAAAAGGTCTTCTCCATGCTAATGACACCCTTGCCTAAAGTTTTTGTTTTTTAATTATAAATCTGAAAGTATATAAGAGCGATCTTTCTTTATAAGCTACACATAAACATCCAGCAGCGCTGCACACCTGTGGCACTCTCAAGGAAGTCCGAAATATATTCTGAGTTCAATAACATTAGGACTTTTAAAATTTTTAACAAAAACAATGAAAATAATAACATAAGCCATAAATTTCTGTTTAATGATGGTTGATAAGCAACATTTGGTGCATACTAAATATTTTCAATGTATTTTCTACTATGTACCAAAGAACAAACAAAATATATTTTTTTTCTTCTTAAAATATATCAGCATTTTTTTTCCAAGACTAGAAATTTTGTTTAAAAGGTCTTGGATGTCCAGTTGCAATTTCATGTCTTGTTACTTTGGAACCAGTTCCCTTCTCTCAACATAGATTGTAAAATCAATTTTGTGTTGATGCCCTATTACATTCATGGCTCACTTCATCACAGACACTTGACAGATCAAGTTGCGTGTATTACAAACACAAATGATGAATGAAAGAGTATGGATTAAGAAAAAAAATTATTTGAATCGAGAATCGCTTCTGAATCGAGAATCGTTTCTGAATCAAATCGTCATCCCAAGAATTGGAATCGAATTGAATCGTGAGATCTTGTAGGATTCCCATCTCTACTGTTGACAAAATGTCATTTATACACACAAATAGCGTGTAGAGGTGAAGTACAGGGGCATATACTACATGCATCAAATAAGCTTGAGGCTGGCCTAATTTTTCCAAGTTATTAACTTTAAGCAGCAATAGACACTTACACTTGCAACATTTACATGGAACGCACATGTAGGGACCTGGCGGTGTGGCGCATTGGCGCTGGGGGCGGGACCCCTCATGGGGGGCCTCCTATAGGGGCCCGTTGTGGGGGCCTCGCCTGTGGTGCCGGCACCCACTTTTTAAACGCATCTAGACACTGAGGGCCCAGGGGGGGGAGATGGGGGTACCCGGCAGTATTCCCATGTCCCACCCCTCTGTTTTAAGTGCACATTAGAACAACACGCAACAACACCACATTGAGCGGGGGGAGAGAGGCTGGGGGGTCTTTCCACACCCCTGTTCGTTGGACCATCAGGGGTCGGAGCCCGGATAGAACATCAGGCCGTCTGGTCGGGGTCCTGGGCTGGTGGGCTGCTCTTGCCGGTGTGGGGGCCTTGGCGGTCTGCTTGTCCCCGTCCTGGTGGGCAAAGGGGTCTGTCTCCTGGGTGCAGGGGCAGGGTTCTCTATTGGGGCGTCTGTCCCTGGGCCTGGGAGTATGGAGTATAGTGTACGTATGGGGGGTATGAATGAGTGTATAGCGTCCTTTTTTCATATGTCCTGTATTTGTAAGAATGTGTACGCATGAGAGGGAGGGTACGTATGAGTGTCTCTGTCTGTCTATGTCTACCTGTCAGGTTGGGTGTTTGGCTGCTCTCTGGCCTGATGCATCTTCTTCCCTCCCCGTCACTCCCCGTCGGTGATGGTTGCTCCTGCCCGCTGGTTGATGATGGCTCTCGATGCCTGGGGCCGGGGGTCCCGGTTGCGGCCCGGCTCGGTCCTGGTGCATGTCGGGCAGGTCCTGGGTGGTCCGGTGTGTCGGGCGGCCGCTGTTTCGGGCCGACGTCCTCCTTGGATTGACTGGGGCACCTCTTATGGGGGTGCCGGGGTTGTAGAATAGGTTGGTGCCGTCCGGTGGATCGGTGGGGACCGTGCCTGGCGCCCAGGCCTCCTGCCGGTTCCAGGACTTCTGCTGGCTGGTCTGTTCACCTGGTGGGGCTGTCCGGCATTGGCTGGGCCCCTGATCTTGGTGCCCTACGTGGGGCGGGATCTGGACCCGGGAGCTGGAAGATCTGGATGTCCAGGTGCCGGCTGGGCGCGGCCTGGGGAGGGCATACATCCGCTGTGGCTCTTGCTGTGGCTCCCTGGCATGTGGATGTGTGGGGGCGGGCCGGGTTGTTGGCGGTGGGTATTGGTCCGGGGTGGCGGCGGCGTGTGTTGTCAGTCGGTTGGCTGCGGATCCCCCTCGCCTGCGGCGGGGGCCCTTGTCGGCTGGTCCCTGGTTGGGGCCCCGCTGGGGGGCGGGGTGCCCCTGGTCCCCGTGGCCTCCGGTTCCTCATCCGGGCCCGCCCTGGCGTAGCCGGTTACCGGCGGAGCCCGTGGGCTCGTCACTGCGATCTCTCGGGCCCCAGCATTGCGGCTGGTGGGTGTTCCCCTGGGGCTTCCATCTGTTCCTCTCTTGGTGACTGATCGACCCTGCGCTGATCCGCCTGTGGCCTCTGTACTCTGTGGGACCCTGGATGCATACATCTCTTGCCTCCTCCATGTCTGTGTCGATTCCTGTAGGACGGATTGACGGTTCCTTACACCAGCTATCAATCACTTGCATGGTGAAACCTTATTCAGACCTGCATGCTCGCACACACATAGGTGTGGGGACATTGGTGTGGACGGACATATCTTAAGCTGAGGTTATCATCATTAGTTAGTTGTTCACAGGAGCTTACCAGAAACATTTGTATTATGTTCATTAATCCATGCTTGTGTGTAGTGAATGTGTAATTCTTAGTTTATTCTACTAGATCCGAACTATTGGTTTGGTTCTGTACACTTTGTTGTTTTTGTTTTGTATTACTGTTTCTCTGCCGTCCGGCAGAGGTGGAGGACTGGGATGTTTTCTTGTGTTCTTTATTTGCCTCCCTGTCTTGTGTCATCGGTTCGCCCCTCTGTTGGTCCGGTTTCTTTTCTTCACCTTCTTCCTTTCTCCCTTCTTGTCTCAGTTTAATGTCCATGACGTCAGGAAATTGAACCCACAGTAATCACTAATAAAGATTTTTCATATATACATCAAGTGGCGTACTACAGCGAAGCTGTAATACTCTGCTTGGGAAAGTAAAACTGTTGGGCTTGTACTTGGTACTCAGACACCAATTCTGAGTAGCATACTGCTAGACAGGACACGTTAAAAAAAAAAAAAAAACTTACTTAACGTTCATGGTTTGCCATCTATAGATTTTGTTTTGATTCAAAATCTGCGAAAGGGAACATAATGAAATTATATGCACGACAATATTAAGACACAAAAAGGTCCAAGTTTTAATCCTTTATTCTATCTACAAATGGTATTGTATGAGCAATTTTAGTTAGTTTAAAATGGCAAAGACAAAAAAAAAAAAAAACTCCTTCCAAATATGTATTGCTAGATGGGTAAGGTTACATGTGCATTAGGACAGCCAGTGTAAAGAGAATTATTGCTGCTGTCCAGCTCAGACTTGGGTGACTTTATGGGCGACGAATCATCACTGATGCTGTCTGGAAATTTTACCCTACAGAAATCAATGCTACACCGTTTAATCACGACCATAACCACACTAACCTTGAACTCAGTCGAAGCAGGAGATGAGGGGAGCTGATGAATGACCCACATCTCTACCTTAAGACTTTGAGTTAGAACTTGATTATTTCCTTTCAGTTACCAACCAAAATGTACTTCGATTGCTCATTGAACATATAACAGTAGCATCAGCAGCACCTATCCTACAGCATGTCTTTGACATGAGCAGTGACGCATTCCATTTGTACAATTGTATTTTTAGCACTCCCATAGTTATTATGTCAGCACAGCACAGCAAAGCAGACTGGTCAGACTGAAGTGAGAGAAAGACAGGAAGGAGGAAAATGCTGTTTCCTTGGTAAATTGACATCTGCATGCAAGCCCCTCAACTGTATCTTAGCTGTGGAATGTGCTTCCCTCTACAACCCAGTTAGTGTCATCCTTAGGGGTGATGGATCTACAAAAGCAATCAATTTCTCCAGCATGAGTGCTGAGGAAACAAAATCAAGAAGATTCAAGTTTCCTAAGCAAGCAACACATTTCAGACAGTCTTAAGTTGCAATAAGGAAACAGAGTAATCTCTTCAAAAGGCCCAAACAATGCTGGAAGTCCTGGAGGACTGGAATATAATACTGGCCTCTGAGCACTAATGATGCAATGAGACCACTGATGGGTCATTAGGTTGCTAATAAATAGGCAGGGTGTCACATGATCTAGAAAGAGATTTCCAGTATTGATCCATTAATAAAGGAGATTATTCAATGAGAAAATACTTCCTGAAAAGCAACAATGCATTTTTAAAATCTAACATCCTTAGGAGACAGACGAAAACACAACCAACAACTATAATGAAGGCCATGTACACACATTGCCAAGTTTTTTTGTTTTTTGTTTTTTTTAAACAAATATTCTCCCCGTCTCGTTTTTCAAAAATATCTCTGTCTAAACCTGATTGCATAAGTGCATTGTTAAGCGCATTCATAGACATGCCAAACCAGTAGGGGGCAGTAGTTCTCTTAAATCCTATCCAATCGTAGTAACTTTCTAACTTCTACATACAGTAGTTGAGCTTGTTAAAACCAGCATGCAAAAAGTGCTTAGACAATCGATAATGTCGTTACAACTCTGAGGGCACAAATGCTGGTTCTGAGTGTAAACATAGGTCACACATAATTGGATTTATTTTTTATTTTTTTCACTGAGACGTTGTGACATCTAAAACTCTGGCTACATCTGTCAACACGCTTGCAACGTAGTAAACATCTTCACTTTTGGCTGGACTTTTTTTAGAAATAAGCTTGTGGATGACAGGCCAAAATTTTGAAAAATGTCTCTGTTTTGTGGGATACCCAGCTACATGTGGACAGCCCAAAAGATTACTTGGCTCCCAGTTGATGCTCACGCTGAGCACAAAATATAACTTTTCCCTCCATCACCTCCTCTAAAGTACTGGACCAGCTGCTTGGGTTGTCCATCCTCCATCATCACCCAGCCCAAGTACTGCCATTCCTTTCACAAAGACTTCCACAGTGGGGGTGGGTGGGGGGGGTTTCCTTCACATTTCCTCATTTTGCCCCCACACAAAGGGGATCCATTTCAGTTGCTCTGCTACTTTCCGTTCATAGTTTCTTCACATTCCTTCCCCTGAGGGTTCAACTGGTGTAGGGAGGCAATGGAGGCACCAGGTGGATGTTTGGAGAGAGGTTAAGCTTCCGGCGAACAAAGGGCAGTTTCAGCCAATCACAACATATTTTTGGCAAGCTTGTCAGGAAGCAAAGGAACTGATACAAGCGCCTGTAGCAGTATTAATTCCAGCGTTAGGGATAAAAAGAGATTAAAACTCAAGCTATGTTTCCACAGAACACAGTACTATAACTATGCTATATCTTAATCAGGATGATTCTCTTCTTTCTTAGAAGATCACCAACTACATATTGATGTGGATTTAATCAGCAATCCTTTGATCAACTAAAAAGATAACTGCAAAGAGCAATTAACAACATGGAACTGTTACTTAATTAGTGATGTTAAGAGGAACTTGTTGTTAGAGGAACTGCAGAGAGGACCGGAAACTATCCTTGTTTAAGCCAATCTTAGACAATCAGTCAATTTGATTGCTCAGCATTTTGCTCGCCACCATTCTTTCAAAAAGTTTTTTCACCTGTTTCAGATAAAGTTTAAGGATATCTCTTATAGTCCTGAATAATTATCTGTGCAAAAGTAATTTTCTTCTATAAAATATCAGATCAATATGATATCAACCTCAGAGGAGATGGTGAGAAAATGATTAATAACTGTTTTTTGGCATTATTTGGCTAATCTTTCCAGCCCAGTGGCCATTTGTACAAGAGCCAAGACAAATGGAAACATACATAAGTCAAGAATCCAGCCATTAACATTTTAGTACAGAAGAGAATTAATAAAATGGAAAAAAAAATTTGCTCAAGTAATTTGTCTTCAAAATAGGAACAAAGAAACTCTAAGACAGATACAAACCGTTGCGACGTCTGTACAAAATGTCCCCAAGGTAGGTAAAAGTTCTAAACATAGGACGCAAAAAGTCCCAGACCCATTCTAAGACCATTTATCCGTTTATTATTTTATCTGTATGTGATCTAAATCAGTTAACTTCCATTAATAGGGTCTGAACCGGGATTGGCATGTCAATTTATGACAAAGCGATAGGAATGCAACAATACCGATACTGGTATCGTTTATCGAGGCCGGTACTGTTCTATTGTACTCGTATAGGTACCGATTAATGAACTGATACCATGAACCAATACTGACAATGTGAAAACTCTGCAATAATATCACAGAAAATGTTTATTTTTCACTAGAAATTTTCATTAAGGTTTTATTTCTTACCCATTTCACCATCATTTGCAGGAAAAAGCAGAGACGAAAATAAAACCTGTCTTCCAATTCATTGCATTTTTTATTTTTCTTTTGTGGTAGAAGTATCACCATTGGTACTCTGTATCTGCAAGAGCTCGGATTCAAGAATCGGTATCATATCGGGTTGAAAACAGTGGTATCATTGCATCCATAAAAAGCGGAATTATAGTTTTTTTGTTCATAAAAGGGTTCTTGTCTGAAAATGTGTAAATCTAAATGATGTTTGATGCATTTTGTGTTTATTAAAATATTTGAGACATTAAAAGGTGTAGTCTTGTTATCCCTTAAAATTTTACCATCTTCAGCAAGCAACGTACCTCCCATTATTATCATTATTATTATTATTTATTTATACATTTATTTGAACATGGTTATTACAAATACTTGTAGTTTTTTTTATGCTCATCTTAAAAAGAAAAAATCTAACTGGCTGAAAACAGAATTGGCAGCTCAGATGCCAAAGGGGAAAAAAAAAATGATATCAGCCTTTTGGATTACTACATTTCAAACTAGACCAGCTGGAAAAACATCCGTCCCACTGACAAACTGTTATGAGACCATCATTATGTAAACTAAGGATGTTTTTCATGACGAAGGTTCAAAAATAGTCTACAGCTAGAAGGGTTAAATGCCAGGTGAAGAAAGGGCTTCTGAACCAACAAAACAAACCTTCTTGCACAACCTTCAAAAAAGGAACACAAACAAAGCCAGCCATCCTCCCCCAATTCGCTGCAATGCCAACCTTCGGTGGTGCTGGAAGAATACTGAACAGGCCCCTGTTGATTTGACAATGATAGACAGGAAATCACTTGTATTTATTCCCCTTTAGTCAAACCAGCACCTCAAATTTGTCATATTTTTCTTCATTATTATCAATTGTCATTAATTTAAATCCTTAAACTAAAAAGCCACTTTCTGTCTGTGTGGTTGGAAAGCTTTCCTCTGATGTTGATAAATGTTCCAAATAGTAAGAGTCCCTGAAGAAGGCTGATGGGAGAGATTTAAAAAGTGAATTGGGTCACAGTTGGAGGTTTAGTAAACCTGATGAATTAAACAAACTCTCAGAGGCAATAATGCTTTACACCCACACAATTTATTTAGGAATTAATGTGAATTGTTCCAACGAGGAAAAGCAGTAAGTCTTAGAGCTATTGGCTGACTTTTATTGGAGAGAGACTCATTTCACCGAAATGAATCCTAACTTTGCATCTAAACAAAGAATAAAAAAAGCCATTTGTCCTATAAACTCCTTAGAGAAAGTCAGTTTTAATATGCAACAATCTTGCTGTCAAAATGAACTGATCAGGTTTTTAACAGATTTTATTAAATGAGATTTTTAAAAAAATGTGCAAAACACCAAAACAGCCTTTAGCCAACCTGACATCAAAGTGGTGATTCTGTCTGGGCAGCGAGAGGAAGTGAGGGGGAGGTAACAAGAGTGCTGAGGACAGGCAGCGAGCCAGCCCACCACAAGCAGGTTGATTTGCCGACGAGCCAGACCACCATCTCACAACACGAGCAGGAAATGAATAGCATGCATGCACAAGACCTCAACGGGGACGAAGTGCAAAAAATGTAGGTGGGCTAGACCTTACTAAAGCAAAGGTATCTTGCAGAAACACACCGAGCAGGTAATAATGTTGCCCACAGAAGCCAAGGTGGGAGGTTATCAGGCAAGCAGCAGTTGATCCTCCTACTTTGATCTTTACAAACACAGAGAGTGATGGAGTGAAAACAGTTCAATCTCGGAGGACAGAGAAGGGTCTGAGAATCGATCAATGTCACTGTCACAGCAGCAAAATCCACAGTCAATATACACTAATATGACATACATGCAGTCTGTGTATGCAATTTGAATAATCAATCATAAGCCTAAAACATGGTCTTACTTTATCATCCTGTTGTATGTACACAGAAGAGGTGCAAATGCAAAGAATCTTAATAAGTAAAGGGAGGGCTAGCACAGCAATAGTTACACAATATTGTGTCTGAAAGGTGTAATAAACAACATAAATGTCAAGGCGTTATAAGATCAGGAACTTTCTAAAGTTTAGTCGGAAAGTGAGGGCCATAATAAAGGAAAAAAAACGTTATTAGGTTGAAACCTAACCTATAAAAAACGTTCCCTCTGCCTACCTGAAGACAAAATTCAGTAAAACACCAACCAGAGTATATCAATGGTCGTAGAGATGAAACCATATTTCTTGTCAAGCTAATATTGTGTGCCTCGGGTATGAAGTTCAGTTCTTAGTGTTTCACACTGCATTTATATCCGAGACGTTTCTTCTGAAGTAAGAAAGGAGGAAGTTCTCGAACCTGGTTTATTGATCAAGTTAACAAAAGAAAGACTCCATGGTGGGCTGGCAAACCGAGCTGCTATTTATGCATGGATTAAGCAGAGGAACAGACTAGATACAAATTATTTTAAGGATACAGCAAGCAGCTAACTCTTTTTATAATGATGCTGAATCTAGTATCAGCTTTAGGATCTTGAAGTAAACAACTACTGTATTTCACTGGTTTTTAAGGGATCTATACTGTATTTGAGGATCTGTAGTTTAAATTTTAAAATACTTTGATTGCTGTAACCAAAACTGGATCATTCTGAACAGAGAATAGATTATTTTAAACACAATTTGGGATTCATGAAATCGTTTTTGGTGGGGGATTCTTAGTTCTTCCAAGAATCTTGCTTAAAATGCCTCCTTCACATGATCCATCTGCCAACAACGATATATTAAAAATCAGGCCGAAATCCATCCATCTGAATCACTATCTAATGAAAATGCATCTCTAATATCAAATGTCTAATTATACACTGGATTCTCATTTATAAATCTCAATTTAGAATTTATTTTATTTAAATCAATATTGTTATACGGCATGTGTATATAAGTGTAAATAGATGTTTAAGATCGTCTGTATCTACAGCTCTACTCCAAAGCCAGAGGGTTATCTATGGTGTTTTATCATCATCAGACATGCAGTCTACTGAGGGCAAAGTGAACACACCGGCTTGCAAAATAGCGTGCACAAATTCACAGAGAAAGCACACACACACATTGTATCAGGGGATTTCTAGGACAGGTGAGTATGGATTGAGAGCAGGGAGGGGGTAAGAAAAAGGATGTATGTAGTAGAGAGATAAAGGTGGAAAAAAAAGACTGCAGCGCAGACGCTAGGAAGTGTGCCACTAAGAGAAAAGGAAGAAGAATCCAGACAGAACAGGAATGAGTGAGCAATAGCTGTGGAAATAGAGGCGGAAAATAAGATAGGGTCATCAAAGTGCGACCTGCTGTCTCTGAAAAGAGCTCACCCTTCAAGAATGAGCCAGCGAGGAGGTGGAGAGAAAATTAGACAGACGAAGAAAAAAAACGTGAGGGAAACGAAAACCAATGAGCAAAAGAGAAATACAATTGGATTTCTATTTAACTGAGGTACTAAAACATTGGAGGAGACTAGGGAAGAAAATTAAGATGCCACTGCTCAACGAACACCCAGCCATGGTCATCAACAACTTTTACCTCCCCTCCTTCCTGTCTCTCACACCAACACTAGTCCTGATGTTCACTCTGGTCATAGCTCATTAAGTCTTAAGGGACAAGCTCTAAATATCACTTGAGAAGTATTTAGCAGATCTGTGCTGCTCTTTAAGGATAAAATATTGTGAGGAGCCATTTAGTACTTTTGTGCATGCCAGAATATAGGCCAAGTCCATAAATAAATCATTACATCATAATGCACAGGAATTAAAGTGGATATATACAACTAACTGCCTGTGGTTGGCTAAAGGTTGCACCAGTGGTTGATGCACTGCTTTACAGCAGCTTAAAAACAAGTGACATTTTTCTAGGCTTTTCAAACTGTACTTTAGTGTCAGTAATTTAATACTGTGGCACCTGTTTTGGATTTTTGGATAATAGATCCACATTTTTTCCACAGCTTGGGTTTTTAATACCTGCATCACAGGAAGTTGGAAGATCTTCAAAAAGGTAGATCACTTCAGTTATTCATTTCGGAATGTGAAACCCTTATATTAATTAGATCGATTAGATAAAGTGTTTACTACAAGCCATTAAAATATAACGAAATGAACAAAATCAAAAGTTCAAATGAATTCTGACTACTGAGGCTAATAAAAAAATGACATCCAAGAGGGAAATGTTATGACCATGAAAGAGCTTATACAAAAGTGGGGTTATTTGACCCTTGTCTCTCAGAGAGTCCCTATAGCCTCAATAAGAAAAGTCATAAAAGGTTATTTCTATAGAACCTGTTTGTATTTACCGTATATGTAAAGTGCTGTATTCAAACATATAAAGGAAAGTTTAATGGATGAAAGGGAAAAAAAATAAGGCAGACAATGGGTACAAACAAAGAACCCAAGAGGATTGTAAAGATAAGCCTATTTTAAAGTTATGATTGACACACAAGGCCCTATAATTAAAATCTTTATTGGCATGTTAACAATGAAATGAAGACATTTCTCAGTAACTCAGCCGTAAGTACATTTAACAATCACTAAAATTAGGTTTAGGGGAAAATAGATGCTTTGAGGTCACATTAATGCTCTAGGCAACACATAATCAATGACCACTTCCTCTAAGATCAATGCAGGGATGCCTGAAACGCCACCACATGCCAGGCAAAACTGATGCCAGTCTAGTCCAGGAAATAAATCTTTCGCCCTAAATGAGAAAATTAAAAAGCAAGTGTTTCTCCATGCATAAACAGCTCCTCTCACCTGCCACTCACTGTGATTGCCACTGGCAGATGCTCTTCATTTATGAAGAGTGCCATGCCTGTCATTCTTCCCTCAGCCCACACAAACAGGAAATACACAAACATGTAGCACAAGCCACTGTTGGCTCCGCTGCAGGCGTGCTACTGATCAGTTAAATGGTTGAATTCGTAATAGCACACATCCCATTAGCATCTCTGACACAGAAATCACAGGCTGATATCGAGGAACAAAAACTTCCACCAGCTTGCTATTCAACATGCTTTTACAAAAAACAAAACACGTTTTTAAAAAAAGAGGTCTGCAAAATGATGTCAGGCAAATAATATTTTATTTCTACAATGGAAACCTTTCACCTGTATTAATACACTCATTTCATTTGCAACCCAAAGACAGACTTCAATTCAGTGAGGGCCCAGCTTTCCAAATGATGCCTCCGACATAAACATGCATCACAGTTTGCAAAAACTATATAAAATAGAAATGCATGTAAATAACCTTTTATATTGATTTCTGCTTATATTTTACAACAATGTTTTTGCGTGGCGTATGTTTTGTACACACAATTATAAATTACTTGACCAATAACTCAATGCCAAATAAATATGAATGCTATTAAAAAAATTATGAGCAAATATAGAGTTAATCCCTCTTAACAATAGGCTAAAGTAGATATATGTCAACTCAATGCATTATGGGAAAATAATATTAAACATAATAAAAACTTTACCTTATCTTCAGAAGAAATTCCTTGTTTGCCAGGGATGCAATGATACAATTTTTTCAAACCGATACGATACCAATCCTTGAGTACTTGCCAATACAGAGTACAGATGGCATTACTTCTACTACAAATAAAAATGCAATAAATTGGAAGACAAGTTTTATTTTATTTTCTGCTTGTTACAACAAATGACGGTGAATTAGATAAGAAAAAAAGTAACGTTGTGGCAGAGTTTCCACACTTTAAATATCGGTTAGATGTATCGCTTAACTAACCGATATTAATGCAAGGACAATAGAACAGCATCGGTATCAGCGCATCCCTATTGTTTACAGCTTTTCTAACTTTCTTATGCAATTAGCTCTGCAACTGTTATATTGCTAGCTTGTAAATAAACAAAGTCGGTTTTAGTTCCCCCGTCTCCTTATCTACGACAGAAATGTGCTAATGTTTGCCTCAGGACATGTACACACTTAGCCGTTTTTTTTATTTTTAAATAATATTTTCCTACGTTACTTAAAAAAAAAAATCTCAATCCACACAAAACCAGATAAAAGCATTTTTAAGCACATTCATAGACATGGTAAACCTGTAGGGGGCAGTAGTTCTGCCAACTACTATCCACTGAGAGAAACTTTCTACTCTCCAACTTATTCATGCAGCAGAGATAGAGCTGGTAAAAACGAGCGAGCAAAAAATGTTTGGACAATCGATAATGCCAGCACGACACTGAGGGCACAAATGCTAATTCCGGGTGTTAACATTTATCGCACAGTTGGTTTTGGAGCGTTTTTTGCGGCGGACGATGACGTTACGGCGCTTAAAACTCTGGCTACATCTGGCAACACGCAGACACTGAAAACGTAGATCTTCACATTGGCCAGATTTTTAAAAAGGAGTTGTTTTTGGTGCCGAAAACCTGTGTTTACGTGTGGATAACAGGCCAAACCTTAGAACAATATCTCCGTCCAGCTACGTGTGGACAAGGCATTAGTCAATCTGCTTTAAAAAATATAATAAAAGATTATTGCATTCTTAAGCTAAAGTCTCTGTTTCCTCTTAAAGCTGATAAATATTGAATTTCCAAACCAAGTTAGAACAGAAAACAGAACGGCACTGGTGTAGAGGTTCTCCACTTAATAGTGTCAGGGAAAGACAAACAGCCGAGTCCCAGAAAGAAAAATGCCATTTGAACTAATGAAAAAACAAAAGACTAGTAAATGAAATGTAAACGGTGTTTTGTGTTCTCTTGTCTGGATAAAACAAACAAACAAACCAAAAAACGGTAGAACCGTTTTAAATGTTGGCTCTCACGCCAACCAACCTAAAAGTTCAGTTTAAATAGGAGGGCAACACCGAGAGTATTTTGTCAATTCTTGGTTGCTCGCTATATTATAGTGGGTTTGATCAGTTGTTAGTAACTTGTTACATAACCAAAGCATTTTTTTTCAATTCACAACATATGTCATCTCAAGGCACTTTACAACAAAAGTCATTTCAATACAATTATACACACATTCCAATCAGTTAAAAGTTTATTATGTTGGAATCCCAGCAGATTGCGATGAGTCATTGCATCCTTTTCATTTTGCCTTTGAAAATCCTCTACAGGTTCGATGAAAAGAATAATCCTTTATTGTCCCACAAAGGGGAAATTCGGTTCAGCTGCAAAGTGACATTCAAATTCACACAAGAAAATTATAAAAAACTGACAAGAAAATTATTATATCGTTTAGCCAAGAGACATATACATGAGAACAATAATTCATGTCATGCCAATTTGAAATAATGGCCATTAAAATTACCATATGCATTCTGGTTAACTGGTAATCACTCAACCATCCATCTATGAGAAGATTCGCCATCTTCCTACTGCGAGAATGCTAGACTGCCTCTGCAGAGGAAATGAAGTTAAGACCCCCCCCCCTGCCTGTCTCAAAAAAAGCACATGATGTGGACAGGCAATTATAGCATATGGTTTTGTATTTGTCACATAAACCAACGAGAATAATAAGATCTTAGTGGGTCTATATAAAAAGAGAAATCAGACAAGTCTTTGTATTTACATAAACAATGGGAATGGTGTTGCTGAATGTAGGGCTGGAAACATTTTGCAGATAAGATTTTTGCTTTGATGAACCAGGGGTTCATATGAAATGGAGTACGATTTAACTCGATACAGCAACAAACCACCAAGGGCATATCTTCACATCTTGTTCCATGTTTGTGCTACAATGCCTATTGTTGTCGAAGTGAATCAGTGATGAATAAACACACGAGTCCAGCCATATGTCACATGTCCATGTAGATTTATTTGCATGGCGAGTGCACCATTAAACAGCTTGAATATAGCTAGACTGATGGCACTTAAAAATTTTGAGAACTGCCCAATCAGTTTAATCACAAAGGAGCATCAACGTGCTGAATGGCTGCCTAATGACGAGAAGCTAGTTTTGGTGTATATTTATGGGCAAACACAGAAGAGAAAGCTTCCATCTCTGCAAAAGGAGATGAAGCAATTACAAGCTGGTAGGCTTCACCTCGCCACGCCTCTGTCATCCACCATCCCCCTACATATATAGCCCTGGGGCTTGGTGCATTAAGAAATCATGGGTATAATGGTGGAATGGGCCTCGGGGCCTCCTTCCAAAACAACCTGCTAATCCCCTGCGGAGCAGGGGGGATAACGAAGGGGGATGAATTTTTAGGGCAAGGCAGCCGACCTGACAATGAGTCCACCCCTGACACGCGCCAGCACCCTAAACCACCCCACCACCGCCACCAACAACTAGCGACATGCTCCCAAGTGAGGTAGAAGTAATGTCAGCCAAGGGAGAACAAGAAAGCCTAAGGCCTCATGTTCACCCTCCATCTCAACCAGGCCGCCAGCATGAGCATTCAATCAAAACGCGGCAACAATCTGCCCGCTTCTGATGCTGCTCGCGTGTTTTGCCCCAAACGCTCATGCAAAAGACCAAGGTTGCGTAGAAAAATTATTATTTTCCCATCAACTGCTGGCAAAGGATTCCGCTTGGACGAGAACAGATCCAGGACGGGCTCGTTAAATTTTTTTAATTACTTGTCTGAATTCTGGTGAGCAATGACATGGTTGATTGGCTGAATCAAAGGACCTTAATGAGGAAAAAGTTCTCCCCGTCAAACGTCTAATCTCTCCGCATGCAACACAGTTATGCCTCAGGTGGATTGTGGAGGCAGTGGACAAGTCAAAGGGGATGGAATATCTGAGACTGAGTAGACTGCTTTTTATGTTCTTATAGAAATCCTTAGCTATATCAGTCACTGCAGGTTCAGTTATTACAAATCAATACCATGACTGTCTGTTCTTACATCCATCCATCCATTAACTATGCCGCTTATCCTCAAAGGGTCGCATGGGAGCTGGTGCTTATCTCCAACAGTCATCGAGCGAAAGGCGGGGTGAACCCTGGACAGTTCCCCAGTCCATATCAGGACTCTCTATCCTTATCCCAATTAAATATAACTCCAACATGTATATTGATGAAACCTAACTCTACAAATACACAATAACGTGTTAAGTCTTGGACAGTCTGCCATATCAGTCAAGGGTTTACACTTTTGGAGTGATATCCCACTAAACATAAAAGAAAGCTCCAAATTTAGCACTTTTAAAACTAAGTTAAAACAGTTAATCAGTGCTGCGCTCATTAAATCAGGTCATTGATACACTTGGTGAAGGCCATATCAATCAGCAAAGTTTGCCTATTTAGGAAATTGTGCAACTCCCAGGAAGTCTTGTCATAAGAGCTGGATGACTTATCTGAATTTTTATATCAATGTTTTCTCAGTTTTTTCAGTGTTTTCTTTACTCTGTCATTTGGTCATGGTAACTAACTTCTCTTGTTGTACTTGTGGACTAATCATATTCCTTTTTTTTATTATTCTTTATATTAATGTCTTCTAGTACTTTCTTTAGTTTTTTTCTTTTACTTTCTGTTCTGGCAATATACAACCTTGTCTAGGAACAACAGGTGTAAGTTAGCTTGAAGGTAACACTTACAAATTTAATGTGTACTGTCCCTATCAAAATAACTAAATAAAATGCCTAATGTCTCATCCCTTCTTTTATAAAGTTTGATAAAAAAAAACTCTTTAATCTTCTTGAAATAACTTATTAACCAATAATTACCCCACCGACCTGACCTAATGGGTATCCGGATATCAACCTGCTGAGACTCCATTCATATTTCCTGATTAGCAGTGGCTTCCGTAATCCAGGGGGCCAAGGTTTTGCTCATAAGTCAAATTGACATCGAACGCTACAACATTTTAATTAGACAGAAGGGTTATCAGAGCGCATCCCGATTTGCCCCTAAAATCAAATGTGAGGATTTAATTAACTCAACCATATATAAAAAAAGGAGAAAAAAGCAAGGTTCCCCATAAAAAGAGGGGTACATTGTTCATTGAAAGCACCTTGAGATCACAGTCACATTTAAAATAGCTAACTTAAGAACTTGAACATATATTTGAATATAATTCCACAGCAAACGATATAACTGACTGGTATAATATAAAAAAAAGTCTTTACAGTGAGGACTTTGTACAATTTCCTAGATATGGGAAGGAACTGGCAGTTCTTTCCAGATATTTTTGGTGGGAATCCACAGTGATGACTGGTATGATACTGGTTATGATCTGCTCCCAAATAAGCATTCTGGGATCCAGTATTCTGAGTTTCTGCCTAGTAATGCCTCTGAACAAAATAAGGTTTTGAACAGACTCCTGGAGACACTTCAAGTTATGTTTTAAGCCTGTGGTAAAACTTTTACTATGTTGGTGTTGGGCAGGGTAAACTACAATTCTTCAGTCCCAATCAATCTCCGTAGGAAATAACAATAGAGAATAGGGATAACTTATGATTTGCTGAATAACTTAATATAATTTATCAGATTACTTGTATAGCATTTTTGTTTTTACAACAACATGACTTCTTAGTCCTTGCAGGGTCACGAGGGGTGCAAAGACACAAAACATCCTTTTGCAATTTGACGGGAATCAAGTTTCACCTTGGACAGATCACCAGTTCACCACAGGGTAACAGACCAACTAAGCGAACACATTCACACCTAGGACCAATCAACCCAACATGAATGGACTCGGACGTAGAAGGAAGTACTCACAGAGCTTACGTGTGCATAGCTACAAGATGCAAACAAAACAAAGACTTTGTTGTTGCAAGATAACAGTGCCACCTGAACCTCGCTGGAGCCCATATTGAAAAAATAAATAAATAAGAATTTCAACATAAAGATGCCCAGGTCAACCTTGTCTAAAGAGAAAGCACACTGGGTTCAGTTGTCCCCAGTTAGCTCTTGATGTCAAAGGATTTTCCCTTTATCAAAATACAAAAAGTTACAGGTACAAAAATAATCACTCCCCCCAATTTATCCTTAGAAAAAAAAAAAAAAAAAAAATTCCGCACACGCGTTTAGCTTTGACACAATCCGACTTGTTGGAAAGTGACAATACACCATTATTTTATTCATGTTTCACAGACTAAAAAAACTGCCATTACCGCTACTGACACACATCTTCCCACCTCCAGTGTCACAATTTGACACAAATGTGGGGGGGGGGGGGGGGTTCAGTTCTGATACTCAAATAAGCTTGTCACTGAATGTTAACCTTCACCTTGTGATGCTCAAGCACAGCAAAGCTTCTCTTCAGTTCCTAATGATTCAGTTGATCTAACAGAATGACTTAAATCCTCCCCAGACACCAACCAGACAAACTGACCCTCTGATTTCATCCAGTTCACATGCTTTAAGTCAAGTTGCAGTTACCGCTATGTGCTATAAAACAACTTCTTGTCATGTTTGCTTGTGCGTGTGTTCTTGTGGATAATGCTACCAGAATTTCACAACAGGAAAACACTGCTGTTCCTTCCTCAAAGAGAAAGAAAGCTCATAAGGAAGTGTGCGGCTGCCAACGCGTCTTAGAGAATAAATCACAGCCAATTAAGAGTCTTATTGCTGTTATTGTGCAAAAGGGGAACAAAAACGGATTAAAAAATAAATAATCCAATTAAGTGGCCACCCTCAAGAAGTCTTGAAACAATAGTAAGTATTTAGCCTTCAAAATAAATGACCTCTTTCAATTCAGTAGTGAACTTTGACAGCTGGGCGTGGGTTTAAATAGCTAAATGGGTTTAAATCAATTTGCCCCTGTAAATATAGGGGTTATGGGCTCCAGAGGAGTGTGTAGCACAGGATGAAATAAACCACAGCTTTGCAGCAATTTAGGTTGGATGGGGAAGGGGAACAAGCACTCACCAGGGGAAACATTTCGCAAAGTAGTCAAGTGACCAGACCAGAGCGTGACAAGGAGAGACCAAAGGCTATAGAGGTTCAATATTCTTCACTGACTTCTGGTAATGGTGAAAAGGTGCTGGATTGTGGGGATGCTTTACAACACATAAAACTATAAGATCAAACCACACAATCATTGTGAGGGGAAAACGTCCTTGTAGAGACCAAATTGTAGTTTAAATCAGTTTTAAGAAGGTGGCAAACACCCCCACCCATTGATTGAGTCCTTTTGAATGAGACTGTTGAGGCATGCATTGACCGACAGCATCTCTACGGAGCAGATCTCCTTGGGGAATGTTCATATGACAGATCCCTAATGATTGACACCCCCTGACATCAGAAAGCAGCATGTTTTGCAGACAAATACGGAAATCCGTGCAAAAATAAAAACAGGACAAAGTCTGCAAGAGGGTTTGGTCGAAACAGCATTTGGCATCGCTTGCGTTGTTGTCGCTTGTTTGAGTCTGTGTGTGTGATCCCCAGACTGTCTGGAACAATGCAATGTGGAGGACACATCTCTACCGTGATCTCCACGCGTCCACGTCTATTTCAACCCGAGATCGCGCCGGGCTACCGGGGACCTCTAAATCACTTTTCCACACCTCTACGAGGGGGTTTCTCTTCATCTCTCATAATTTGTAGCAGAAATACTCTCGGTATATACAGCGATTGCCTGAAGCTTAGCTGGGATTCCCATTCAAACACACAGCAGAGAGAAAACAGAGATTTTACAAACGTGCTACGGTTAAGTCAAACCAACAAAAAAAAAAACATAATGAACACAAATATAGAAGAAGAAAAAAAAAAACACAGATGTCAAACTATGGGTTTCTCGAATAGAAAATGATAGAGCTCTATGGTCATATTTTACAATGTAAGACTGAATTAAATCTGAAACAGCCCAGGCTGATGTTGTCTTATTAACATTAAAACAATCCCTGAGTCTTAGATCCGCTTTACAATCCCATGTCAATTTATTTAAACACATCTTCCAATTGCGTGCGCTAAAAGAATAGGACATGGATTTTGTTACAATGAGATTAACATATTAAAAATGCAGTAATAAACTCACCGATTCCGTATTTCTCCTGTTCTGTTGGTATCCACATGTTTACGCTCGGGACATTTAAGCGAGCGGACGAAATAGGAGCGAAATGTCGGGATCTAGGTCTATGTGAAGCATTCTATTAGTGGGCTCTCCTCCGGTCTGTAGCAGGACTCATTGTTTAGGTTACAGAAAGGAGAAAGCGTCGCCTCTACCATACACACCACCGCTGCTGCTGTTGCTGCTGCTGCTACTCGTAGTGGTACGGAGTCGCGCTGCCTTCAGGGTTTGTGGGAAACGTGATAACCTCGAGTTTAGTGCGGTTTCTGGGGCTCGGTAAAATGTATTTTCACGTGTACATTTTTCGTATGTGTTTGAGTAGGCAGTGCCTTGCAAAAAGTATTGACAGTGCTTCACCAAGAGCATTTATATACGCCGCTTGCGGTTTTATGTGATAGAGCCGGATAGACCGACACTAAATGAACCAAAAGGTGTGGTATTCAACAATTTTAGGAAAAAAAGTTCTAAAACATTATAATTGATATTGTTATTTTCTACTAAATCTAAATAACATAGCCTATTGTTCAACCAATTGCCTTAAGGAGTCACCTACTAAATAAATAAGAGTATAAGGAAAGCATATACCCAGCAAACGTGTTCCCATTCCATATACCTCAATAGTGAGCAATGCTGAAATTAGTATCTAATAAAGATTTCTATTTGAAACATGAGGAAAGAAAACAATTTGACGATTTAAGGAATCTAGACTACATTCGAATAATTTCTAATTCAAAATCTAAACTTCTCAGACTTCTCAAACTTTCGTTCCTGCTGAGAAAACTGAATAATTCTTCGAGGAACTTGGCTTCTTAGCAGTTGTTTAATATTTATGAATGCTTTAGTCATTTTGTGGAGAGAGAGAAAAGCGTTTTTTTTGTCCTTACCGTATCATGACAAGCAAGACAACCACAACCTGTAAAACCTGAATCTACTTATTCTAGAGTAGAGATTATGTAAACTGATTTAGATTAAATGCGCTGCCTATGTAAAAAAACAAAAAAACGTTTCCCTATGCTAACCATTTCACATCCCACATTTTAAAAAAGTGTTATTATTTAAAAGGAATAGGCTATAGCCTATCCTTATGACGACCTAGTGATTTCAGTTACAGAATTTCCGAGCATAACATGAATGCAACTTCATTGGCAACGCTGCAGGAAACAATGGCAATGCATTCTGGAATTTGTAGTATCATACATTAATTCATTCATTTGCATTTTCACATAGCCAATTAGCTGGCCGTTAGGTTTGTTTCCAGATGTTTTTGGTCAAGATATCTTTTTAAGAGATTAGTCGCACTTTTTTCATTCAAATCATGATGTTGGAATAGTGTAGAAGCCTCTTGGACAGATTCTGTTCACTTGGACAAACTGTGCATGAAAAATGCACTGGAATCTTAAATGTGGGTGGAGATGGGTTAAAGAAAATATAAAGCATTAAATGAACATTATCAGATTCAAACAACCTCTCACCTGGGTATAGCTGCTGTTGTCTTTAAATACAAAGGATTTTGACAAACACCCTCTTTGGTGTGCGCTCATTTCACATGCGGCGGATGGTGCATTTCAAATTCTTTGAAGTGTCAAAAGTGACTCGTTTCTTTGTGCCTCATCACCAGCTCACATGTCAGCATACCCACCCACCTTTGTAGATTGTCTGGCGAATTGTGAGCTGACCTGACTCCGAAAAGCAAGCAACCTGAGGCTGTTACTCATTCATGTGTTAAGGTATCTGTCATGGTATGCTTTCTTACAGAGCTGGATTATTTTTTACAGTGGGTTTACATGTTGCACATCCCATAGCTTTGATATTTCTGATTGGTTCAGGCTGGAAATGTTGGAATGCTCCACTTAACATATGAATAAACCATGAGCAGTGGGGTAAAGTAAGTCAAGAAACCCCATGGAATCACCCCAGAGACGATAGGAGATTAAAGTTAGTGTGCATTTTGAGGAAACAAGAGTTAGTCCTATATCACCAAATCAATAATTAAACTTCACATTTTATGTAGTGATAAGGAGACTTGATTATACAAGCAATAAAAACTGAATTGAAATTTGAGCTTGAGCAGTGATGCAAACACAAATGTGACCTGTAGTAAGGAGCAAAGTCCTATACTGCTCTAAAGTTTGATTCTGAATAAAAATGCAAAGAAATAAAATCAACTATAATGTCCCTTGAAATGAGAATTCAAATTTAGAAAGTCAAAAGGTTTTCACTTATCTCGGAAGGTCCAATTTGAGAATATCACTCTCATCTGAACTGTGCTCCAGTTGAATATTGTGAATACAACTGTGCTCCAGTCAAATAGGATTTGGTGATTGCTGTGCTCAATGCTCCAAGGTTCGGGTCAAGGTTGTTTTTAACAAGCAGTAAGTGCAGAAGCACAAAAGTATTTCTATATTTAATGCACTTAAAACACTGTAACAGAACATTTGCTGCCAGACTCAACAGTAGTGTGTTTAGCATCTACACTCGAAAAACAAGTGATTAATAATTCACGTGATTTCTTTAAAAGCAGTGGCTCTAAAATGTATTCTAACATGACACAGATTACAGAAGGCTTGTACACCAGGACCTCTCAGCTTGTTAAAATATATCATAAAAACTGAATAAAATCCTTAATTTCTTACAGTTTCAATATGTATTCTATTTTAAGACTGAACTTTATATTTGGAAGTTTGAGGTGTGTGTGTGTTGGGGGGAGGCACAATGGTCCAGAAAATACTTATTTTGAATGGACAAATTGGAGTTAATAATCTAAAAAGGGACAAAGGACTAGGGTGAAAAATTGTTTCTTCAGATCAATTTATTTTGCTGCTAGTGATAGAGGAGGTACAGTAATTAATATCCTAGGATCCATCATGAGGTTATTATTTGCTTTATTGGAACTGCAACACTATATGGCAGCATGTTTTGTTTACTCTATCACAGAGTGGCGCATGCGCATTAAATATGGGAATGGGGTGGCTATGTCATCCACTTAAAAAAAATGCCGGAGAACTCATAATTACAGAGACAATTGAGCTGGCATTGTGAGATTCTTCCACTTTGGAACACAGTTTCAAACTTGACTGTTTACGCTGTCCAGAGAAGCTAGCTCCTTGAGGATGAAACACCTATTTGATTGAATGTCTTTGCTGCTACACATGGTTTCATCTCCGTGTAAACCGGGCCTGAATCAATACAAAGAGAGCAGAACAAAACACAATATAGAGATCTTTTCATGAGAGATTTCTTACTTTGTTGTGTGTCTGCTGCATGAGGAAGACTTTTCTCACCAAATGGCTCAATAAATGGAGTGAAACATTTCTGCAGCAAGAACACTAGTGTTATCAGTTGCTTCCATAATATGATCAAATACGTTACAGAAAAAAAGTCTGACAATTGCAAATCAACACCAGAAACTGGAGTAGTTTATTATCTACATAGTTTCAACTGATTTAACCATAAAACATTCAGAGATTTTGAAAAGGGACTGTTGCAAAGACTCGAGGGACACAACAAACATTTTTATAAGTGAACCAGACCCTAGAGGAAATTATAAAAGATATAGCAGACTTTGAATGCTTTATAGCGTCAAACCTAAAGAACAGTTTTACTCATCGTTCAATTAGATTTAAATTTATAAACAATTTAAAAAATGTTTTGGTCTAAAACATCTCTGCAAATTATCTGAATAATACCATACTGAGAGTCCTGACCCTGACCACGTTCTGCTACTTCAATCAAAAAGCTAGTTCCAAAACATGTGATAAAGCATCCAAGGGCTGACCATGATGCACAGCCCACAAAGATTACCATAGAACTAGCTCTTTCTGCCTCCCCACCAGCACATCAAGCAAAGATGACATGACCAACCATAATCAAAGATATACAGTACAACAAGCAGCGAAAACTCTATCTGGTCAAAGAGCAACTAGAGACATTCCATCCCAGCATTCCATCTCCAACATACTACTTGCATCATAACCCAAATTAATCTCCATTGAACAATTTCTCTGACAGATTCTATGCTTGTATCAGAACTGGATCCCAGCTAATACAAAGACTTTGACTACACTAGTCGTTCCGGGACTAATACTATATGTATTTCTCCTCTACAACAACTGGTAATGACAGACATCTCATATAGAATGGAACTGGACATTAACTATATGTGGGATTACTGAGGGTTGCTGTGGTTGGAGGCTGCATGTTCAACACACCCTCACGTCAATGACTTAATGCAATCTGCTGCGATTCCTTACATAGAAAAGCTTTAACTGATTGGAATGTTTGTATAATTGTGTTGAAATTACTTTCCTTGAGATGACATCTGTTGTGAATTGTTGCTATATAAATAAACTGAATTAAATTGACACTAGCTACAGACCCATCCCACCTTACCAGGGAGGCTCAGAAGTGTGATCCAATTATAGGGGGATCACACTTCTGAGCCTCCCTGGTAAGGTCTATTCAGGGGTTCTGGAGAGGAGGGTCCGATGGATAGTCGAACCTTGGATTCAGGATGAACAAAGTGGTTTTCGTCCTGGCCGTGGAACACTGGACCAGCTCTATACCCTCAGCAGGATCCTGGAGGTTGCGTGGGAGTTCGCCCAACTGGTCTACATGTGTTTTGTGGACTTGGAGAAGGCGTTCGACCGTGTCCCTCGGGGAGTCCTGTGGGGGGTACTCCAGGAGTATGGGGTACCAGGCCCTTTGATAAGGGCTGTTAGGTCCCTGTATGACCTGTGTCAGAGTCTGGTTCGCATTGGCGGCAGTAAGTGGGACTCGTTTCCAGTGAGAGTTGGACTCCGCCAAGGCTGCCCTTTGTCACCGATCCTGTTCATAACATTTATGGACAGGATTTCTAGGCGCAGCCAAGGTGTTGAGGGGGTCCGTTTTGGTGACCTCAGGATCGGGTCGCTGCTTTGCGCAGATGATGTGGTCCTGTTGGCTGCATCTGAACGTGATCTACAGCTTTCGCTGGAGCGTTTTGCAGCCGATTGTGAAGCGGTTAGGATGAGGATCAGCACCTCCAAATCCGAGACCATGGTCTTGAGCTGGAAAAGGGTAGGGTGCCTTCTTCAGGTCGGGGATGGGGTCCTTCCTCAAGTGGAGAAGTTCAAGTATCTGGGGGTCTTGTTCACGAAGTAGGGAAAATACCTTCCTGGCGAGGTGTTCTGGGCACGTTCCACCGGGAGGAGGCCCAGGGGAAGACAGAGGACTCGCTGGATGGACTTTGTCTCCCGGCTGGCCTGGGAACGCCTCGGGATTCCTCCCGAGGAGCTGGCCCAAGTGGCCTGGGAGAGGGAAGTCTGGGTCTCTCTGGTTATGCTACTGCCCCCTTGACCCGACCCCAGATAAAGCAGAAGAAGATGGATGGATGGATGGATGGACTAACTACCTACCCATTGTGCCCAAGGAGCAGTCTAGCCACCCTGAAAAAAGTATTCAAGTGCATATAACAAGGAGAAATCAGAGAAATAAAACCGAATGGCGCCATGTCTCGAATTGATCATTAGTCAGAAAAATCTGCTCCCATCTATTAAACCTCTTCAATTAGAATTATTAAATATTAGGTCTAATTTCTTCAACGATTTTAGCAATCTTCTTTCTGTAATATGTATCTACAACCAATTAATCATTGTGAAAATTTCAACACCCATACTGACAACCACCAAGATAGACAAGCAACAACGTTTTGATGCTCTTCATAACTATGGTCTGACCCAGCATGGCACATAACCAAAACACAGTTGAAGACACAATCTGGTCTTAATTATCAGCAAATGTTTAAACATATCCAATATCTCTGTATTGAAATTGCATTATCTGACCATTTATGTGTTTTCTTTGAAAGCAGGTAGGTAAATTTCTCTCTAAAATTTCAGACGTCATTCATACATTCATTGATCCAACTAATGTTAAAGTAATCTTGGTTAGAAAGATGTCTCAGTGGACTTGTGATCCACTGTTATGGAGTGAAAAAACGGAGTGTGTATGAGCAGTGAGAAAATGGCAAATTCAACTCAGGGTTTACTATTAGAGCTACAAAACTACAACAAAAACAAAATCTTGATGAAATCAGAACAATTAAGATCCTCCTCTTAAGAAAGCTTTCCCTGTCACTGAGTTGGAGTTAACTCATCCCTCGTGACCTGTGTCTTCCCACAGGCGTTAAAAACCGCACTTATTTAACCAAAACCACTGCTGAAAAAGAAAAACCTGGACATATTAATGCAGAACTACAGGCAAATCTCTCATATTTCCATTCATCAGAAAGATTATTGAAAAAAGCTGTTTCAACAGTTAAATATCTTCAACAAAGACTAACCATTATAATATATTTTTCAGTCAGGTTTTCATACTCACCACAGCACGAGACTTCCCTCGTTAAAGTTTTTATTCACATCTGCATACACAAACTGTGGTAGAAACACTCAGGTCTTCCGACTCTAATCTAGAAACCAAACAGAAGCACTATTCAGTTTCTGTGTTCCTCATATCTGGAGCAAAATTCTAGACCACTGCAAAGCTGGTGAAACACTGAGTTCAATTAAAGCTAAAGGTCCATCTATTTAGAGCTGCCTTGAAATAAATGATTAATAATAGTTGGAATGTCATATGTTTCAAAAGTGTCATATGTTATTTGTATCTAAAGTTGTGTTTTATGCTTTTACTGTTGTTTTATTTCATTCGCTTATCCCCCAAGACACCTTTAATTCCCTTGTTGAAAGTGTGCTACACAAATAAAGCTGCCTTGCCCATCTCAAATAGTGTATTACTTTAACCTGTTTGACCAAAATGTAAATGGATATTTATTTCCTCTTTTCTATTTCATCCTGTTTTTCCTCATCATACCAACGTTCCTCTGAATGTCATAAATCCACCTACTAGTTTTGAGTTCCTCACACTTTCTGCCATCTTCCCTTTATTTCTCCTCTACCGAATGGTGATAAATCAACTTGAGTACTTTTTGTTGCTCGTTTTGCATATTTATCAGCCAACTCATTTCCTTTTATACCTACATGGGAAGGTATTCATATACAAGTAACTATCATTCACTGTCTGAATAATTATATTTCAGTGAATATAATGAAAAACTTAATCCGGACAAACTAATTTTCTTGATGGATGTACCTCCTCGGTCCATCCAAAGCTTAGACAATTCCTATCTTTTCTCCTTTATATACATCATAAATTATTTAACCTATTTTTGAAAAGGAATTCTGGAACGATGCATGTAAAACCATTTCTGTTATTTGAACCTTTTGATGGATCTGTATAAACTTGAACGTACCCTTAATATTTATCATCTAAATTTGCTTGTAGTATTTATGGATCTGAATTGTTCCCGTTGTGTTTCTGTTTATCTAGAACTCTGATCTGGGGGTTATGCCATGAAGCGAGCTAATTCCAAAAGCTAGGCTTTCTTTGCTCAATTTTCCCAGATTTAGTTCCATGATTGAGGCTAATTTGAAGCCACACTCATTCCCCATGGCAACATATACTCTTGGATAAACCTGCTCTTTGGCAGGCTAACTGTGAGGCTCATTTGATCTTTATCATATGATTGGAAGATACATGTGACATCACACTGGAGCTGGGATTTTGCTACTGTTCTCCACACTGACCCTCTAATATAAATGTATTAAAGAGGTGGCAGCAGATACAGTTTTCTTTTTAGTGGTTAAATTATGAAATGGAATGTAGGTTTAGCTTTTAAAACACAGATTTTGCTTTTACCATTCTGAAGAACATTAGATTATTTAATATCTACTTGCTGCCAGAAACGTTTTTGCTCCTGACACCAAGCATAAGTAATAATTAGCCAACAAATAACTTGTTTAAGATGAAGCCATAAAATCATCATGCTGTCCTGTCTAAATGTGCTAAATAGCCTATAGTACCTTGCAACTGCTAAAAGCAAAATACACATGCAAATTAAAGTACTGTAGTGATGTAACTTTAAATTTGGAAGACTTGAAACTTTTAATATTTAATTGTTAAATTAAATTAAATTGTTTTTGCATCTTTTCTTGAATCATGTTTGATCTGTCAGCTATTATATGTCATGTGGTTGTAATAATTCACAAAATGCTCCAGATTATGTTGCCCTGCTCAAAAAGGTAACATAATTTATTAACATGAATTTAGAAGTTTACAGTTAGAAGCGCTTCTCAGCGCTCAGTGTCACATTCTAAACCGTCTATAAACTACATCATATAATTTACATTATAACCCAATGAAGCCTGACAAGCTTTTATATGCGGCTGGTGTTCCCCTTATTGGTTATGATGTAATTGTGATGCTCATAGGTTGCATTAATAACTCTGTCTCAGCCTTCCTTTATGAAGCATCGATTGACAGGAGCTGCTTTTAATGTAGTGTTGACACACATGAGGCTTGCTTGTTAAGCCTGTTTTAAATTAGCGGGGATTGAATTCACCTGAGCTTCGTTGGTAGAACCGAATAAGCCTGGAGTGAACTTTTACGAAAAATTCAAGCAAGGAAATTTCCCTTTTCCAATTTCTTGAGCTCGCTTCATGGAATAAAATACCCCCGCCCCCACCCCCCACCCCCCACCCCCCCAGGTCTCACTCAACAGAGTGAGATCAGTAACAACATCAAGTAATAGAGATGGATAAATTGGTGATTGAAGAACTGTTTGATATTTATTTGGAAAATATTTTCAGGCAAGTTTTTTTCTTTAATCCTTTAACATTAATAATCTAAATCATAAACATTCTGACCCTTTAAAAAAACACCAGTATTTTGAAAGTATTTGTAATCTTTTAAGATGAACTAGCATTTCCACTGTTGAAGGAAAGATTGGAGCTGTTTTAATGAAACCTGTAAATAATCTCAAAGGCGTCTGAATATTATCTAATTTTTTGAGTAAATGCCATACTGGCATAATCCATTACATACTGTATTAAGCGTGTATAGATTGAGTTTGATGCTTTCCTCTCAGCTCCCCACTCACTCCCCCCTTGAACATTTCTGTACTGCACTTACCCTTTCAGATGTTTCTGATTGATTCGAACAAGACATTACCTGCTAACAGTTAACAGCTGTCAACAATGAACTTTAAAATATATTTAGAGTACAACTAAAGACAAACCGAGTACTACCATTCTTTAAAGCAATGCTTATGAAGTCTTGGACCAAGTCTTACTTTTGCACAAGCAAGTCACAAGTCTTAAGTCTTTCCACTAAAAATCATGATTTGTGACCTTCAATTTAAGTTCAAAGTAAAAATCTGCAGGTCCTAAGTCCAAGTTCCAAGACATAAATATTGAATATTAAGTTTTGAACAAGGAATTAGACCAAAGACCTAATTAAGTTACAGAATAATTATAGTTTTCAACATTGTTAATGCAGCTTTATTTGTGTATTAATTTGGTAGAGCAGGGCTGAAGAGGAACTGAACTTCTATTCAGTGCTCACGTTATGGTTCCAAGGAAATATTGACCCAGAATGACAGCATGTTCATTTTTCTGTTTCTATTTTTCAGTTAATCCTTACCCTTCTCCGAGGAAAAAACATTGTGTGTAAAACATAGAGCCCTGCACTGGAGCCCTAGGCCCGACAGCCCTCAGGCCGGGCTTCGGGCCGACGACCGTTTAATTACCTCGGACATGGGGCTCGGGCACTTTTATTTTTTAATTGACCTTTCGCCAGGCCCTGCCGCCCTTAGTTACTCTTGTTATGTCCAACAAACAAATGGTCAAACATGACTAGCATTACAACGCCGTTACCATTACTGGGGATGTGGTTAATACAATGTTGCTGAATGAAGCACAACGTATGTCAGCGGTGTCTGACAGTCGCACTCCAGCTGAAGGGAGGGTGAGCCCAGGTGTCTGTGATGATGATGCCGCTGCAAATGTGATCATGATTTGGTGAGTGAGCAGATACTCTGAGTGCTCTTGCTGTATGCATGCTGTAAGAAACAGTTGTGAGCTTATTTTAAGTTGGATTTTAGGCGGACATTTGTTTCGTTAATGCGGACGCTCCCTCCAATGTTGCACCCACAAATGCGTTAATAAAACGGCTGCATCGCTACTCACTCCTGAAGGCGGTGCGTTTAGTTTTCAAAAAATCTCCATATATCCCAGAAAAGGCCTATGAGATCTACCAACAAATTGACCGGAAACTATTAATAGCTGCTCAACACCCAAAGGAACTTGACACACAGATGTTTCTTATTAATATGATAATGTCACTAAGAGAGGGAGTGGGGCCGTCCACACTTTTATTAATCATTGTAGGCATCTCTCACATTTTTGTTTTTTCGGCTTTGGGATATGGAAAGACACATTCTCGGTGGTATCTGTGTCCAATTTAAAAATGCAGTGGACGCAGCGTTTCAGCATCTGGCTTGGAGTCAATCTTTGATGGACACAGGCGAAAAGATGGAAAATTGCGAATTGAAGAGCGTGAACAACACCAAGGGCAAATCTCTGTTTTAGAATAAGTTTAATCTTATTACAACCCTTCAAGATGAGCCAACCAGGTTTTTTTAGTGTGTTGTGTGCAAAGCTGTCATATTACAGCAAAAAAAACCAACAGGTTCATCACACCTCCAGAGACCTTTTGAGCGGTCGTGTGGCAGATACAACCGAGCACCTATTTGGACCTGCTATTTTATGTCCACTTTGATCTGTCAGAAATCAATCGTTTATTCACGGAAAATTAGAATGCTGTTTTTTTTCTAACTGTGGAGCGTTTGCATTTTCAAAGCGGCAGATTCAGTTTACGAACGCAGCCTGTGAATATAGCGTGCTATCATGCTAAAACTTTGTTATGAGAGGTTAAAAAAAAGTCTGACTTGATATGGGTTCAGGCCTGAGAATTCTGAAAACCTTTCGAACTGGGCCTGGCTGGCGCTCCAGCCCCTCGGGCCAGGACTGGGCTCGGGCCCAGATAATAGCCGGGCTCTAGTAACACACTTAAAAGCCACATTGTATGTAAATGATTTTGCTTAAATCATCAAAAAATTGTGTTGAAAAAAAACCGAACTAAAACAAGTAAAATTTAGGGATTCATGAAGGTGCTTGAGGAGTTAAGGAGGGAAGGTGAGTTTGCTTGGAATTACCCAAAACTAACTTGTTAGGCTAACAAAAGATTGGTGAGGTAACAACTGCTGGACAGAAGGTAAAAAAAAAAAAAATAGCGTAAAAGATCAGACCAAGAGAGGGATACCGTGTCAGATTTAGGGCACATCAAGGATCTTGCAATGTTCACAGGTACTATTTCTTTCTCTTTTCTGTCATTCATCGTCATGCTCTAGCTCTGTCTTCCATGTCTTCGTGTTCCTCCTGAGTTTAATAAGAGAGACCCATGTTTTTTTCTGTCAGGTGTTCAAATGTGGTGTCAGACTATGAAGATTGCTCATCTTTTCCACTACTTAACCCGTTCCTCTTCTAATCTCCGCCCCTGCAACTTCTGTGGCACATAAATAAAAGTGGTTAGGATAGGAAGTAAAAGAGAAGGCAAGTTTTTTTACTTTCACATCAAAAGAGATGGACATACTGGTTAGCTACTTCCTAAAGATGACAAAGTGCTCAAGTTTCATTTTAGTCCAGCTTTGGTTTCTTTTTTGAGTCCTCTTATTTTATGGGCTTCAAACCACCACATGCTGCTGGTTAGTAATGCCAAAGAGTGGGTCCAATTCTCCAAATCAGAAGTGACGCTAGTTTATCTCCAGAGACCACTCCATATCATAGCTTCTTAGCACTTTTCAGCTCTGATTCAATTCACACCAGGAAGTGTCGGTCAGATGAGGGGAAAAAACATATGCCTCCCTCAGCTCACACACAGCAGGCTATATCCTCACCTCCAGCAGAAACAGGCCTCTTAAAATAGCCATGAAAATAGGCTGTGCCTTGGATCGGGAAAACACTCTTCTGTGCACATTTTACTATTTAAAACAAGATGAATCTTCAGGCAGAATTAATGGATGCATTTACTTTGTTTTTTGCAGTATTTGTCCTGCTTATTGCATCTTAGTAAACACTTAAGCCTCCATGCATTTCTTACACTGTATGTGTAAATTTGTAGAGCCTAATCCTGCAATGACAACCCAAAGATCACAAAATAATGTATGAATGTGTGTATAATGTACAAAAGGCTATATTTCAATGTAAAGATACTTTACACACAAAAACACATGATCATTGCTTCCATGCAATAGTTAGAGGACCTTTGATTTCACACTCTTATCTCATGTCATTCATAACAATTTATGCATGTCGCATTATTGTTATATGAGTCGGAACTTGGTCTGTCCTTTAAAGGTTGAAAATTTAGTTCTTGTGTTCATATAGGCAGGTAGCATATTCCACAAATTTGCTCCTTTTACAGAAAAAACAGATGTTCTATAAAACCTTGCAGTCTCCAGATGTTACTCCTCTTGTAGATGTAATGTTATGTAATCTATTCAAAAATTTTTAGTGGCTCAGGAGCTTGTCTATTTACACATTTATAAAAATAAAAAAACGGTTTTAAATAACAGAAATTGCAGAAATTCTTGAAAGTTAAGATATTATGCTCCGCTAAAATGTTACAATGTTGAAACTTGTTTTTTTTTTCGTTAACAATTTTAAAAGGACAATTATAAAACTTTTCCAATGTCTTTAAAGTGATTTGATTAGACTGAGACCAAACAATCGTGCAGTATGACAGTTGGGATAAAATCATTGTGTCCAGGAAAATCTTAGCCCCTACAAATGTTAGGCAGTTCCTAATAAATCTAAAGCAATTAATGCTGATCTTCATTTTTTGAGACAAATTTTGAATATGACTTTTAAAGTTCAGTTTGCAATCTAATGTTATACCTAAGTATTTTTCCTGTTTGACTTGTTCAATGGATTCAGCTTTCATGTCGATATTTTATTTATTTGTAGTTGGTATCTTTTTTTATAGAACAATATATGGATTTAGTTTTCTTTATATTCAAGGTCGAATTGATTTGGTTAACCAAGCAGATACTTTCTCAAGATGTTTTGTTAATTTATTGCCAATTGCAGCAGGATTTTTTCACATTGATAAATCACAGTGTCATTAGCGTACATTTAAAGGCCAACTTCAGGACACACATCAGGGAGATAGTTTACATACAAATTAAAGAGAATTGGCTCCAGTATTGTTTCTTGTGCGATTCTTGTTTTAATTCTACACAGTTCATATTTTATATTACCAATGACAACTCATTGCTCTCATTCATACAGATATGACTGGAACCATAAGAGTGTTTGTTTCAACAAATTGAAATGTCATCATTTTGATATGAGGAGGCCATGATTTACGATTTCAAAAGCCCTCTTTAAGCCCAGGAACACTGCTCCGACCGTGTTTCCTTTATCAAGTGACTGTACAATGTTCTGTAACAAATGCACATACAGCTAATTCAGTGGATTCAATTCTGCCTAAAGCTGCACTGTTGTGGGTGTAATGATGTTTTTAAGTAATTGACATATTTTTCATAAACTATTTTTTCTAGTACTTTCTACATTGCTGGAGCTAAACTCATTTATCTGGAAATGTAGCAGTTTTTATGGATAAATTAATTATGTTTGTTAATGGCTGGATAAGTATTTAAGAATTGTTTTTTTTTAAACCTGCATCATTTTATATATACATATATATATATATATCTATATATCTATATATATATATCTTTTTTGAAAAGGTGATATTCAGATCTGACTAATAGACTAATCTACTGCTTTGATGATAAAAGGTATCTCATTTGCTCCATTAGTGATATTTACATTATTTGCAATTTTCTCATCATTCACAAATTTGGAAACAAGATTATGTACTGACTGCATGAAAAGAAAAATTTATCCATTTGCATCTTGAAGAGAATCTGAAAGATTTTTCACTGCAATATTTTTATTCTTATCTATCATTTGTTTTGACATTAGTTTTAGCTAATCTATGGAGTTGTTTCCAGAGTAGCTTACTATTTCCTTTAGCTTAAGTTAATGCTTTCATTTAGCAATTAGATTTTAGGTTTCACAATTCTTTCACTACTCTGTTCCTTCACCCTTTAAATAGGAGTAAATCTGCCTCATATCTGTTTTCAGGAAAGTATTGAGGACAAGGTCCCATTTTTTACTGTCATCCAACGTTCATCCATGGGAGTTGTATTTTTCTTTATTTTTTACATTGTATTAAGAATTTATCTGGGAATTCTGTCATGCAGCCAAGTCTCACTAACTGTAACTAACTAAATTCTTATTCTCATCAATTTTAGGGAGAAGGCTTCTAAAATTTAGATGACCTCCCAAAATTTTTGAATTATTTTCTGTTTGAAAGAAGAAACATTGCTACTGTTTTGTTATTTTTTTGTGAATGCAATGTTATACTATTGGCTGTGTCTATTTTATATTTAGTTTCAATTGTTTACTATATCACAGTACTATTGAATGCAGTCTTACTGCTTACTACTGGAGATTACTTCTTACTAATCTTCAAACATGATCAACCTTCTAGCTGTTGCTACCAACTTATACTGTAATCAGATCATTATTAAGTTGTTCTTTGTTACTTATTTTACACTGATCATTAAATGTTGAAATAAAAGAACGTAAATGAAAAAGCTGCATCTACATATTCTCTTAGAAGACTGTAGCATCCCTGATTTTCTCTCCTCTGGAGGATTTTCACTTTGTTCTCCAAGCACAATATAAAAATAGTGTCTCATTCTCTGTATAGTGTCAATGCAAAGCATGATTTTTTTCCCCAGAGTTTTGGGGCTCAGAATAACACTCACAGGTGAGGATTCACAGCTCCGTACGACAGGATCGTGTTATTTGCAAGTGTTTGCTGTTCTGTGATCAAATGTCTCAGAGAGGCAGCAGTACCTTTCATCTAGTCTCTTCTCAAATTTAAGTGCTTGTCGGATACACCTCGCTTTACTGTCAAAAACATCATGCAGCACAGCGCACAAGTAAGATCTGAAATCAAGGTGTTGTTTACCATTGAAAAGGTTGTGCGATTGTGCAGTAACTTAAGAAGATATAGCTGGATTTGTTGTTTTTAGGGGGTATTTCTCTAACAGCTCAGCACATATGAAGACATACATTTCTGCTTGTTCTCCTCAACATAGCTCAAGTGCAGTCAATCTGATTAGAGATGAACATCAATTTTCAAGTCTTGATCCTGATTCGAAACAGAAATTTGGAATATGCTTTGCATGGACATGAATGGAACGACTTTGATCGAAGTCATTCCATTATAGCTGTGCCTTTATGTTTAAGGTTGTGTCTATGTTGGAAAGTAAACATCTGTCCCAGTCTCCAGTGGTTTGAGCCCTTGAACGGGTTTTCTTTCATGATTGAACCATTTGAGGCTCCACCCTTTTTAACATCAACTGATATCTCCCCTTTTCCTACTAAGGTAAAGCATGCCCACCGCATGATGCTACTACCACCACATTTCTCTTTACAGATTAAATGTTCAGGGTAATTATTTGTGAAGCTACTTACATAAAGGTTAGAAAGTTCAAGTTTGATTTAATCAGACTGGAGCACGGTTTTTCATATGTGGTCTGCAAGATTCAAGAGTTTTATTTGTCATTGAACAGTCTCCTGTACAACGAAATTTGCCAGTGGGGCCACCTCGGTGCAATGTTACCATCTGCAATAAAACCAGATAAAAAAGCATGTCAACATGTAAAGTGGTTATTAAATAGAGGGGGAAAAAACGGAAAAAAAACAGTAGCAGCGTCACTGTTAAAAAAAAAAGGGTATCACATTCACACTTTCACGCACGAGCCATACTTACACACAAACACACTCACACACATGCGTGTAAACACACAGCAGAATGACTGTAAGAACGCAAAGTCAACCAGTGGAATGCTTCATTTAGAGTTCTTCCTCAGTCTGTTGGTCTTGCTTCTGAGGGATCTGAACCTCTTCCCTTAGGGCAACATGGTGAACAGGTAATGGTTGGGGTGAAGATGGTCTTTTATGTTTGACCTGGCTTCGGTAAGTCACCTGGATCTGGCGAAGGAGTCCAGGGGCGGGAGTGGACAGCCAATCAACCTCTCTGCGGTTCTGATGGCACATTAGCCTGGATGTTTTTGTTGTTTTCCTGCTTAACAAACTTGATTCAGAATAATGCAGTTCAGCGATTGCACTATTAAACAGCCGCAGAATTAAATCAAGTGTGCTGGAGTAGGGAAATATCTAAAACACGCAGGGCCATATGCCTCGAGTACCAGTGTTGGGAAACACTGGAGTAGAGAACCTATTTCCACATGTTGATGTGTCCCCATGACCTGTAAGACACTTTAAATGAGACTTCTTTCACCATACTTTTATTCTTATATGTTTTTTTCTTATATGTGGTTTGTACCACCAATAATACTTTTACATACAAGAGCTGGGTGTCAATTTTAGACAAAAACAATTTGAAACAACCATCTTAGTACACTGACTTTAAGGATTTTTCGTTTTTTATCCTTTCATTTTCATTGCTTTAGGCTTTGTGAGCAATACACACAAGGAAGGGAATTATCAAGGAATACAGCAGCGACAGCTACTAATCATCTGCAGTGCAATCAGGTGCTTTTAACAAAAATAGCTTAATAGCAGAATAAAGAGAGGTTTGAGGGTGGTGCCCAGACTATTGACATGCAGGTTGCAAACAATGAGCTTCCATGGTAAAGAGACAAAATAGTTTGGATGTAACTTGATCTGTATTGTTTTCTGGTCTTCAGCCCTAAAGACAGGAAGCTTCTGGACCTCTGCATAACTCCAGTTTACCTATCAGCTGATAATTTACGAATGCTAAATAAACTCCTGATGTTTACTTGCATTTTAAATATTGATTCTAGCCAGTGCTCAGCGGACATTCCATACATCATGATGACATTATACCCTTTTGCGGGAAGTCGTGATAATCATTCATAAATTAAGCATTGCAGCAATTTTGTGGTCATATTACTATCAAGCATCCCACAATGAAAGTTGCAAGTGTGCTTCACCATGTTGTCACAGCACGTTCAAAAGACACACCGTGCCTGCAATATATGCCGTCACTCTGGTTTTTTGCAAACCCCTAGTAAAAGTCATAACCCTAAAAATCAGAGCACAACATTTTCTCAGGTTACAGTTTTTTCATTTCATGGTAACAGCAGGCAATCAACGGCTGTTCTTTTACGACTAACAAGCTCTGCTGGGCTCCCCTGTCTCTTATGTTGTTGCTCACTGAGGGTGCAGTATTACAGTAAACAGCCACCTGGACCCCTGCACCCGTCGGTGAAAACATAACTGTGAGTGGGAGCACATATGTACATGCACACAAACACACACACACACACACACACACTTACTGGGCAGATGGCTGTCATAAACTGTGCTATCTGTCACAGGTTGCAAACCCTTTTTGACAATGTGTCCCTTTCACACAGCCACCAGCCAACATCCAGTGCAGATCACATCAAATCAGATGACAGTATCCTCCTTTGTTCTTATCATGGTGCAAACATACAATGTTGTCCCCTCAAAATAAATTTTTTTCTTTTTTTTTTTAGAATACTGATGGCAATTACACATACTATAGGAGCTGTGGTTAAAAAAAAGAGAATTGTTTCACAGGTGCAGGAACAAGGGCATATGGGGGAAGGTTATTACACAATTATAACATATAAGCATTTCTATTTTTTTTATTTCAGCTTTCCATAACAGAACCAGGGGGGTGTAGGTTGGAACCTAAGAAACCAGACTATACCCAGCCTGACAGAGGCCCAACTTACCAGCACCTGGTAACTCAGAAAACGTTTGCAGAAAAACCAAAGAATAGACCCTTGACACAGAAAGACATAGAGAATGTGTGTCGTAAGTTTTTTTTCTGAAGCCGTGCAGCACCTACATCATCAGCTACACCTGTTCCTCCAAAAGAATTTGAGGGGAAACTACTGTCAGCATGACTAGGCTTGCATCCGGCTCCTGATGCCATGGTTCACCTGGCCGGCTGGGGAGCCACGCCAACAGCTCACTTGGGGCCCCCCAGGACAGCACCAGTAAACACATACCAGACACTTCCCATAGATCCAGAACCTAATTTAGAGCTGAAATCAAAAAACACCTTGGAAAAACTGATGTTTTGAAAACAGCAGCTGGTAAAATAGAACTGTTCTCCAAATTTCAGCCTATTTCCTCAAAAGATTCCCAGCATTGTTTAATCACTGATCATCACATGGGTTATTCTCAGACAAACCCAGATGTTTCTCTCTGTAGGAAGGAAACCCCAGTTTATAGTGCTAGCAAATTGGTGCATCCTGCAAAACTCACCCCTGGCATGCACGCACTAACTAACTAACTAACTAACTAACTAACTAACTAACTAACTAACTAACTAACTAACTAACTACTAATCTAGGATTTTCCTTTAAGTATGCATGCATGCTTCCTGTAAATGTTCCATTTGTTAAATCCATAATCTTTCAATTCGGAGCTCTTTGTTAGCCAAAAGCTAGGTCAGTGATAAGAGACCACGCGGTCTCTTTGTTTCAGAGCGACTACGAGGTAAATTGCCAAGGTAAAACTTAACTGAAACTTACCATTTTCAAAAACTGAGACTAAACTAAAAAAACCTAACAAATTGTAAAAACCTAATTAAAACTAAAATAAAATTGAAAATCTTGGATCAAAACTACATAAAAACTAAAACTAATGAAAACTGTAAAACTATCAAAACCCTGCCGGATAGCTGTTGAGTTTGAGGGTGTATGTATATTTAGCTCCATGTTGCATTATGAATAAATACATCTCCTATAGCATAATGCTGCCACCACAATTGTTCACAGTGGAGATGGTGTATTCTGGGTGTGTGCAGGTCAAATTGATTTGAATATTTTTACAAGCATTGGCATCCAAAATCCCACCTAATGAAGGCTTGAAAAGCTCCTATCTAAGGGCAGTTGGCTCTTTCAAGTTAGGCTTCTGGAACAGTCACTCTGTCTGTGGGAGTTGGAGCGTGGAGCAGTCCGTGCTGTACCGATCTTAACTGCAACACCTACGTCCTCTGTAATCCTTCTAAAGAGGTGGTGCATATGAGGTGAGCTGATAATTTCTGCTTTTCTGATTCACCTGGACGACGGAGCATGAAAATGCCACGACAGCTATGATTAACCCTGCTGCCTTGTTTACATGGTCTAAAAAAGCCTGCTGACATGTTTATTCTGGAGCTTCTGGTAAATTCAATAACATTCAGCACTTGGATCATGAGAAATGCATTAATAGAATCAATATCAGGGAAAAGAATTTAGAGAATTTAAATTTTTTTAGATTACTCTGATTAAAGTGACAGTGTGTAGTTGTTGCAGTACATCTTTGAAAATAGCCATTAAAATATTATGTAATAATAATTACGTAATGCACATTAATTGCAAAATATTGGCGATATTGTAAAATATGACAAAATCAGCTTTAAAATACATAGGCGTGGGTCCTCTTTTCAGTGGAAAGCCATATTAGATGACGTCTTTACTTCTACAAGAGCCCGGACAGACAAAACGCACGGAACACGCCTTCTATTAAAACATTGATTTTTCCTCAAAATGCAAAAAAGTTTTGCCATAAATACATTTTTACCTCTTCGCTAGTTCCAAGCGATGAAAGAGAGACCTATGTGCTCGTCATGTTGCTGCTAATAGATAATTCTAAGGGAATTGAGCGTTTGAAAACAGCACTAGTTGGACCTCCATTGTTGAGTTTCTTACTCGAAGACACAGATACCGCATGCTTGTGATAATTTAGGTATGCACTGCCCCTACTGGCCGAAAATTACACACTGTGCCTTTAAGCAAAGAATGCATTCACATAATAACAGTGAATACTTAGTTTCAGTGGGAAGCTCACATGCAGTCATCTTGAGCATGAAGGCCATTAATCAGGGCCTTTTTCTGAATTGTATGGAGAAAGAAAATAACAAAGGACTGGCAACCTGTCTAGTGTGTACCCCGCCTCTCGCCCAATGACCGCTGGATATAGGCATCACCTCCCCCGTGACCCTTCTAGGATAAGCGAATAGATAATGAACGGACAGGTTATGATCTTAAAGAAAAAACAGGGGGCCACCATGTCATTTCATGCAGCAGAGGATTCTAGAACACCAGTATCACTGCTCACACATAAGGTTGTTCAATACTTTGCAAGCACTGAGAAGGGACAAGCCCGAAATGAAAGCATCTACATGCTACGCCAATGATCAATCCAGGTGCTTTCAGGAACCAGTCCTCATTGACATCATAGCAACTGTCAAGCGTGGTAGAGGTTGAATCATGATGTATGAAAAACACCTTTAATTGTGTTTTTGAAACTTATGGAATGGCCTGACCTCAATCCAATTTAAAACTGATGCTTACTATGTTATAAAGCATAAATTTAAAGGTAAATTGTTTGTTTTTTTCAACCTGGACCTTATTGTTTAGCATTTTTTAAATGTTTTTTCACTCCAAATGCTGCGTCGAATAAGGTTTAATTGGCCTCAAACGCCTTCATTTTACCATGTTTATATTCTCCTTGGACTTACGAACACCTCAGAAGTGCTTCTTGATTGTCTTCCGGGCTGATTTGGGGGCTTACCAATAAAACAATAATAAAACAGTGACAAATCTGCCGAGGCATCTACAGATTCATCAGCTTTTTATTATTGTTCAGTTAGAGTTAGCCCTTTCGCCCTTTAGGGTTGGCCTGTTTTATTATTGTTTTATTGTTAAGTCCCCAAATCAGCCCGGAAGACAATCAAGAAGGACTTTTGACAACTGTCTAATTTCTAAAGGGTTATTTCTAAAGATACTACTGAGGGTGTTTGTTAATTTCAAACGTGCACATCATTCTTGCTTTTCGAAATCTTGTTTCTAGAAAAAAATTGTAAACAAATGGCTAATATAAGAATGTTTCTGCATGTGTTTGTGATCACATTCAGACAGGTCTCTGTTATCTTGTTAAACGGTCTTCTACATTTTAGTTAATGTAATAAACTTTGCAACCTTACAATGATGATCTTTAATTTTATTAATCTGACATTTAGTCGTGAAATAAGATGAGGTCAATGGACCAGTTAATTACATTCATGTGGCAATTAAGTTCTTTCATTTCCGTCATTATCTTAATATCATTATTACGGTGAGCTCATATGTCAGTGGGGACTGACTGCCTGATATATAAAGAAAGGAAATATTAAAAGCCAGATGAATGATAGGCTAACACATTACAGCGACACAGAAATATTTAACAAGTATTTGGCTGTCTATTTGGCTGTCAATTGGAGAGTAAGCAGAATAAAAATAATTTTAGAAAATATCTAAAAATATTCTGACAGATGTTATTGTGTATTTGAGTGTGCAGCTTTGGCTTGTCAAGAAAACCAGAGGCAGGAAGGCTGATGTGAAAAGATAAGGCAATAGGATTACACATCACAGCAGGATATAAAACAGCAAAGATTTACTGCACTGCAAAGCACAGTTAGGATAACTAGCTAACAAGCTCTGAGCATATATCCTTAGCAACTGCTGGGTTTTCATAAACAAAAAATGGAAATTATCAATATAATAAGCCATCTGATTTCTTGTTGTTTGTCAATGAATGTGTTTATAACAAAACAAATATACTACTTATATATCTGTCAGGATAACCTTATCAGTGTTTAATACTTTATTAGATAAAAGAAATACGAGATCTTATCCAAGAATTGAGAGTAAGTACTTGGTGGACAATACAAAACCACAAACAGAAGTGGCTTTAATGTTTTGCAACCTGGATAAGGAAAACTAAGAAATAGATGTTCAAAAGAAATCTAGCTATAAATTGGTCTAGGATTCATTTGAATCCTAAATCCTGAATGAAAGACGGTTGCAACTCCTCTTCGCCCAGTACTTTTAGGAATGTGAAAATGTAAATAATTGGAAGGAGTTGACTCATTTATACTTAAAAAATCCTCCTGCTGCAGCCAAGTTTCTGATAGGCAAAACAAATCAACTTTATTATCACATAGTCATTTACTAATAAAGTCTTTGAGGAGAAGGGTCTTATGTTCAATAATTCACATCTAATAGCTTTTTTTTTTGTCAAAGCTGTATTTATATTAATGAGAGTTTCATAATTTGTTGTTGTTGCATAGGTAAACTCTTAATCCATTTGATTATGGCTGTGGGCAAGACACTCTCTCAATGGGGTAGTGAGTGGGTAACAGTACAGAATCTGCAGAGAGGCGGAATGACCTACAACTTTATACTTCCTGGTCCGGACTCTGGTTTGGTGTTTTAAAGGACTAATAAATCTGTCCAGTCAGCCTGAGATCCCAGCTTCGTGGGTTTTGTTGGAGGACCTCTAGGTTGCTCTCACCTTGTTGACTAATGGGCCTTGGCTATCTACTGGATTCTAAACAGCATGGAGGTGGGCCTCTAACTCTGAAACCCTTGCCTCCAAAGCTACACAAATGCTACATTTATTACATTTACCATTTTCAGTAAAGCAGGCGGGGGCATAACTTAACATCTGACACAGAGAGCAGGAGAGAAGAGAACATTTAGGCTGAGAAACATAGAGGGAAGAAGGAGAAGAAGAAAAAAAGTATTCATAGCCGCTATGAAGATAAGCTACAAAGCCATTCCAAGAAAAATCGTGTGAAACACACAGGGTTCCGTAAAAGGGGGGATATAAATGAAGATATATTCTTTTGGTAAATCAGATTTTTTTTATTTCAATCCATTATTTGCACTTCCATAGGTCAGAGTGATGTGAATGCACGTAACGGTGCGTTCATACTGAACGCGTTTGAAGCATCCTGAGAGTCAGGTTTACATGTAAAGTCAATGTAGAAGCACGCTGAAGCGCGTCAGGGGGTCCCGCATCACCTCAGAAGAGATTGCGTCAGGTAAATGCTTTTCTGCCTGATTCACACAACCACTAAGTGCAAATGAGGCATTTGAGGCACGTCCGAAAATACGCATCTCACTTTATGTGGTCCATTTTGTGGATTCACGTGCGACCAGCTTCGGCCCCTGAAGTTGAAAAATCTAAACTTTTGCGTTAATTCGTGCAGCATTAACCAATCAGGAGCCTGGTGACATGGTATAAGTGATGCTGTGACTGACATGGAGTCACAGCATCAGCATGAAATGGAGTAAAAACTGATAAAAACCTGAGCCATATGACAACAGTTTTTCTATACAGAGAAAGGAATGAAAAAAACATTATAAAGAGGTTAAACTATTCAGACAGAAAAGCTCTTAAGAGGTTTGTGGGTGGCTCTTAAAAAAGCCGTTGTTGCAAAGGCACCGCTGTTTCCGCCGAGAAGTGAGCCTTGAGCAGCTTCCTCACCCGGACAGCCTTTCTGGAGGAGTAAGCTCGACCCAGGCCTGGCAATAGCTCCACCACAGCACATCCCGCTGCTCACATATTATGTGTTGTATTTGGAAAGGATGAAAGGCAGAGGGTAGGTCCCTGCCTCCTCGCTCAGTGGGAGATGCAGCAGGCTCGGATAAGAGTCTGATGAGGAGCTGAGTGGGCTCTGAACTACTGCTCCACTTATGGCCACAGAAAGCAGGGCAATTCAGAGATGCTGACATAAATGCAACTGGAAAGCACACAGAAACAGATTCTCTGAAGAACAAAGATATATACAGCTCCTTGCAGACATATGCATAACTTGTGATTTTTTTTTGTAACATTTTGACATTATAAAAGTATAGACCTCAAAGTACTTTGTTGAGATTTTATTTGACTGACTGACCAACATAATATGGTGCGTAACTGTGCAAGTAGAAGGAAATGTTTTTTGTAATTTAAGTTTAATCAGCTAAAATAATATCAGATTCTCTCACAACTAAACAAAAAAAGCAAGCAACTCATTGCCCTCATAAGTTACCTGGTTAAAAAAAAGAAAAAATAATCAACATTGCCCTGTATTTGGCAGCTTGTCTGTCTTTAAAGAGAAAACATTCCCACAGCATGACACTTCCACCTCCAAGTTTTATTGCTCTTTAACAACACTCTGAGGGTTTGCAAATCCACATAATTGGACTCTATTTTGCAACTTTTGATTTCTTTCTTCTTTGTTTTTGTACAAACACAAACCTTAAAATTAGTTTTCTTTCATTTTACAATTGTCTTCCACATTGTCTTGGTCTGTCAAACCCTAATATTTTTTTCATGAGAGCAATGTGACAAAATGTGGAAAAGTTGAAGGGTTTGCTCTTCAAAAGCCAACTTTTAGCCTGATCTGCTCTCATCACATCTGATTGGGCATCCTTCAAGCTTGACTGTTAGGGGTCTTCTGGGCCATAGCATGCTTGGGTTGCATTTGAAGCCTTGCGTTTTCAATCAGGCTGCAGCAGCTCGACAATGACACAGCAGCAAAGCTTGTTGGTGAATGACTGAGCAATAAAGAAGAGGGCAAGGGATGCAGAAGCGGAATAGACAGAGCAGCAGCTGTGTAGACATGATTTATCATATCCTTTAATGCATATCGACTCAAAAGGTTGACTCAAAACAATCAGATATCTCCCCACATCTTCAATCATCCCTCGGAGAAGAATTAGATACAACATTTCTAAATTAGCGGAGCATTTATTAACTCTGTGCTTGGATGCAGGTTTTCTGTGAAAAAATGTGTATGCATTATTTTGTAGTACTAATCACCCTGTTGTATGATTTCTAATATTCCAGTCTAAAAGAACTACAGGTTAAAAATATGATGTGATATGAGAATTGCATATGTTTTTTTTCTATGGAAGCCAAAAAATAAAATGTGGTTATAGAGGAGTGTTTTTACAATATTCAAAATTAAAGTACTAAAATGCCAAGCAAGATAAAGAAACATGAATTACCTTTAAAACTGTAGGACTTGTGACACGTTTTGCCTTTCTGTTTATAAATTTATCACAAAAGCTACTTGCCTTATTCAAAAAAAGGCATCTAGTTTGCAAATGATATTGCTCTCAAGTAAAAAAAAAAGAAAAAGAAAAAAAGAGTCCATTCCCTGCTTTAAAAGCTCCTGAAATGACTGCTGTACTCTGCCAGGTTTTATAATTTAAGTAAAGGCAGATTGAAACTCTTGAGAAACAGACACTGGATAGATGTGGTCATTTCAACTAGGAAATTAACGAAAAATTAAAACATATTACTATACGAATACTTTGTGATAAAGTTTTCCATTATAAAATGCTTATTTTTTTGTAATGATTTTACATAAATTATAAACAAAATCTGAATCGAAAACTTGTCCTGACAGGCCATATTTGAATAATTCTTGAAATGCATTTAGCCGTCCCCTATATCACCCTGAATACAAGAACAAATAAATAAATAAAATAATTAATAAAATCAACACTTCGGATGCCCATGCTCCACAGTATGCTAACTTAATGTTTTGTTCATTTTTAAATCTATATTTACATGTGAGGACTGGTTGCAGAGTGGGCTATTAAATGCACTGGAAACGCTTTGAGGCATCACAGCTTGTGGTTCACCTTCATAGTGAGCAGATGAAGGCAGCTCATTCCACAGATATTTTTGACATCCAGACCTGGAGTTCTCTACCTTTACCCTGAGGCGTCGTCATGGTGCTTTTTAAACTACACGGTTGTTGGCAGATCAGGTATACGCGCAAATGAGAACACCAAAATATATATACATCTTTGATCACTTTGCCGGTTGCATGCATTACCCCAGTGGAATCAGTGTAAAAGCACCTTGGAGGTGGAGAAAGCTAGAAAAAATAAGGAATTATTTTGGAATTCTCGAGAGTAAGGGGAAAACCTTACTTGAGCAAGAGGGGGGTAGACTTTCTTTATTTTCTGTAAAATAAATACTTTTAGACTGAAAACACAATATCAACAATAACAGAAACATAAATCCTTAAAAAAACTTGTAATATTTTCTATTGAATTTCTACAAGTGTCAGAATACATAGATTTCAGAGTTAATGTTTTAATATGAAATTATCCCCTTTTATGTGGATGTTTACCTTTGGCAAGCATCTCTTTTTTTTCTGTTGACTAGCAGAAACACGAATGGGATTCACACATTGACAAACGGAAATAGGGTAAACCACATGCAAGGAAAAACATACGACCAGCTGCCTCAGCTTGAAGTAACACTCACTTGCACACATGCTGTTGAAAGCAGAATCAATATAGTCCGTGGAGGAAAAGAAACCCACTGAGGAAACGCAGATACTGTGATAGCAAGCCAGAGAGGCAACTTTACACATCTAGGCCTGAAGATAAAATGAGAAATAGATTGCACATGCCAACACAGATGCAGACAAGGAGTGGGGAAAAGATAGACACATAATTAAGCTTTTTAATAATATGAGTCAGTGCCAGGACTGTTTTATGGTGTTTATTTAGCTAATAGCAGTGAGGCAGCCAAGAAAGTGTCCAGGTGGAAACAAGCAAAGCTTCCTCATCCAGCTGTTTGCACCCCATTAAATCAAAGGCTTCCATTAACTTTTCGGAACACACTGATTAAAATCTGTTGCTACAAGCAAAACAATACTATGAGCATCAGCTTATGGTGCCATTTTCACATCAGCCAACATTAGCTTAGCTTTGAGTATGGTAAAGGGTAAAACGATGGTAAAACAAAACTCTAGTTGTGATTAAATGCTGTTCATATCACATATTTTATAGGTAAAATTTGCTTCCCAAAAACATAGTATAAAAAGTAAAACATCAATTAAATGGATAATTAAAAAACACATACATTATTAAAAAAAACTAAATTCAAAGAAAAAGATGTTTAAATCACGCCAAAAATAAACAAAGCTTGTAACACAATGGAGGTGCAAAAGTGTTTTAAATGTGTTATCCTGGAGTTTTTTGCCCAGTGCTTAAAATAAGTTTTTGTTTTTTTTTGTTTTTTTGAGAAGCCAAGAGCCTCGAGTTGGAGTACGTGGCTTTAATAATTCACTAACATTGGAAGGAAGGTGACCATACACAGCCCAGCAAGTCAAAGTCAGGATTCTAAAGCTGATTCTAAGCTCCTCTGGCTGTTCCAGCTGGGAGTCTTGCTGCATAGAGTTGAACCAAATTAAGGTTATTAAGGGCTTTTTTGTTAATACATAAAAAATGTTATAATAGTCAATGTGAGAACCAATTAATGCATATTGCTTTAGGCAGTGGTAAATGGACTGAACGTATATAGCACTTTTCTAGCCATACTGACCACTCAAAGCGCTGTACATTGAAGCCACATTCCCCCATTCACACTCACATTCTTAAACCGAGCCAACATGGCAATATTTTTCAGGGTTAAGTGCCTTGCACAGGGGCACATTGACATGTGACTGGAGGAAGCTGGAATTGAACCTACAACCCTCCAATTGCAAGCCAACTACTCCACCACTGAGCCCAAGTGGTGTTAGTGAGGTAGATGAGGGCACTCAGTGACATGCCAGGTTTCTGCTAACCACTTTACAGATCTACTCGTCAAGCGGAAAACCAGTTCCAACCAGTCACTCAGATCAACAGGAGGGAAAATACACATTCTGAGGCTTATAAAATCTCGATAGGGAAAGAATATATGGAAGCAGAGAAGACTCAAGTAAGATTTTTAAACTTTGCATATTTTATAAATATCTATTTGTTAAAATGGTGGATTCACAACAAATTGTCACATTCTTATGTCATACGGCCTTCTGGACCGTTCAAATTATAATTCCTTAAAACTAACCATGACTGGAGCTGACTGTAGACCACTGAACAAGTGTCAAGTACAAATGTCAAAGTAATACATTCATTTTTTTTAAATCGGCATTAATATAATTGACCTTGTTACACTCGTGACTTCCAGGGTTTTTCTAATACTCTGCTATTTTTTCTTTGTTTCTGTCTCATTGAATTACACCGAAAGCCGCAGGCCTATCAGCCTCACTGAGCCTACATTGATAATAATTTACAGCCAGTCTGTGCGGTAGACCGCCATGCACACTCATCTAAATACTGCCCGAGCCATTACAGGATTTCTCAGTCTCCATTATTACCCCTCTTTATTCCCCTTTTTGACTCATTTGACCTCCAAATATTTTTCTTACCATTACCTTTTAAAATTTTGCTGCCGCTATCTGGCTAATTTGCGTGTTCATCACATCACTTCATTTGTGTACAATAAATCAATCCAACTTTCATTTCTCAGGTTTTTTCTCGCTTGTGGTTTTTACAGTGGTATGTTCACCCAAACCTTGAAGCCTCTGGGCCATGATGCAAAGAAGCTGGGATTTACTTATCTTTATTTGTAGCCTCTGGCTTTGATCTTAGGGTTCAAACAGAGCACAGCTATTGTTGTGTCAGTGTAAATCAGAATCTCTGCAGTCAAGCTTCTTGAACCAGTGTATTGCCTGAATACTGATTGAAAAAGCAGGCAGAATTACATGCATAATACATGCGCAATTTGGTACAGTTTGTGAACGTCCATTTAGGGCCCTACTTTTTACACTCAACAAAATATAAACACAACACCTTTGTTTCTGCTCCCATTTTTCATGAGATGGACTAAAAGATCTAAAATTCATTTCAGATACACAATATTACCATTTCTCTCAAACATTGTTGACAAATCAGTCTAAATGTGTGATAGTGAGCACTTCTGCTTTGCTGAGATAATCTATCCCACCTCACAGGTGTGCCACATCAAGATGCTGATCTGACATCATGATTAGTGCACAGGTGTACCTTATACTGCCCACAATAAAAGGCCACCCTGGAATGTGCAGTTTTTTGCTTTACTGGGGGTCTGGGGACTCAGAACCGGTCAGGATCTGGTGTGACCACCATTTGCCTCATGCAGTGCAACACATCTTCTTCGCATTTTATCAGATTGTCAATTGTGGCCTTTGGAATATTGGTCCACTCCTCTTCAATGGCTGTGCGAAGTTGTTGGATATTAGTGGAAACTGGTACACGCTGTCGTATACACCGGTCAAGCACATCCCAAACATGCTCAATGTGTGACATGTCCAGTGAGTGTGCTGGCCATGCAAGAACTGGGACATTTTCAGCTTACAAGAATTGTGTACAGATCCTTGCAACATGGGGCCGTGCTTTATCTTGCTGAAACATGAGGTGATGTTCATGGATGTACTGTATGGCGCAACAATGGGTCTCAGGATCTCATCACGGTATCTCGAGGGCCACTCGATCCACAACATTGACATCAGAAAAAGCGCTCACCCACACGACGCCACACACGCCATCTGCCCTGAACAATGTAAACCGAGATTCATCCGTGAAGAGAACACCTCTCCAACGTGCCAGACGCCATCGAATGTGAGCATTTGCCCACTCAAGTCTGTTACGGCGACGAGGACGACGAGCATGCAGTTGAGCTTCCCTGAAACGGTTACTGACAGTTTGTGCAGAAATTGTATGGTTATGCAAAACAATTGTTTCAGCAGCTGTCTGAGTGGCTGGTCTCAGACGATCTACGAGGTGAACCTGCTGGATGGAGGTCCTGGGCTGGTGTGGTTACACGTGGTCTGTGGTTGTGAGGCCGGTTGGATGTACTGCCATATTCTCTGAAACACCTTTGGAGACGGCTTAAGCTTGGTTTATGCTTGCCGCATGAACATTCTGGGCGGAAAGAGACGTGCGGAACCAGCCGAGACGCCTTCGAGCAGCGTTTATACTTTCTGCAGCTTGTCCCTGCTGAGAGCCAATATTCTTGACGACTGTAGGGGGCGGCGTAGGGCTGTACGGCATGCATACAACACTACACCATAGTAGAAGTAGTAATCACTGTTGTTTACAAGATGGTGACACCCGTGAGCTTAAACAAAGCAGAACTTTTATGCTGTTTACTTAGGGAAAAAGGAGACTGTCCACTCGTCCATTAAAACACAGTTCATCACAGTGCTCTCTATCGGCCGAATCATAAAGATGTCTATTTACGAACCTCCGGCAATATAATCTTGCCAGTCCGCCATGTTTTTCCGCGTTGTTAAAAATTTTCCTAGGTGCGCAGTGCGGAAATTTGGGGGCGGGTGGAGGCCGATGCGGAGAGGAGCGGTTACTGAAATGACGTAATTTGGCCGCGTGGAGCCGTGCGGACCTCGCGGACGCGGCAAGCATAAACCAAGCTTTATCGTGGAGAAATGAACATTCAATGCACGAGCAACAGATCTGGTTGACATTCCTTCTGTAAGCATGCCAATTGCACGCTTCCGCAATGCTTGTGGCATCTGTGGCATTTTACTGTGAGACAAAACTGCACATTCCAGGGTGGCCTTTTATTGTGGGCAGTATAAGGTACACCTGTGCACCTGTTTTGCGTTTATATTTTTGTTGATTGTGCATTCCATCTATTGATACTGTGCAAGGATGTATGGAAATTCCATGCAAAGATTTTATCTGTCAAAGACTAAACATAATTAATGTTTCATAATTCAAATGTGACAGCTTATTTAGCTTATATGTTGGATAACCTTACAATGTCACATATAAAGGGAACTGTTTGTGTGAGACAGTAAAAAGTTGATATTTTAGTAAGAACTACATCAGTGGCCATGTAATCGGAATTGCAATGTTTGATTTATTTTTACTTTAAAGTTTTTCACTGTTTATTTTCTCCTAAGTTACTGTGATGTATGCACAGACACAATGAAAGAGAGAGGGCTGATTGGAGTTCCGTAGCTTTACTTGTATGTATTAGTTGTCTTACAGGCTGCTGTTTTTATATCTCGTCTCTGTGCATTCCTACCAGTCTTCTTTTCATGCATGTGCACACACTGATATCTAGGATGATGCATTCAGGGACAGCTCAATAGTCTGTAATAAACATAGCAGTTACCAACTCATCCCTTTGCCAATTTATGCCCCCATTTCATTCTTATCTGTTGCTAAAATGTCAAATTCTGCTAAAACAGAACAAAATAATGTATACTAGCCATAAATATTTAAAGGTCTCGTCAGTTCACTAAGTCCCAAAGTCTCACAAATTGCTTTGTAGTCCTTTCCAGACTGATAAATGTAAACATTTTTATATGTTGATCAGTTTCGTGAAATGTAATAGATGGGGGATCCAACTGCTGTCAATGGCAGAGAAGAGAACATATGCGTTTCTTGTCTGATAAGCCCAAAAATGTAATACAATTTCCAGGGTCACACTGTGGATGTTTCCTCAAAATTTAATCTAAAGCTATCCAGAACTTTTTGAGTTTTGTTGCTAACAGACAGACACGAAAGCATTACCTGCCTCTCGGAGGTAATAACCAGGGCATCTGCATAGAATAAGACGAAAATCCGGCGAATGTTGAGCAGCTGAAAGGGAATACTAAGCAGGGAAATTGAGGAAAGGGGAAAAAACAGAAAGTTTATCTAAATACTACAGCACATGTATCCATATTCAGAGATTTTCTGTACAAGAACAGCACAGAGGTGTACCAAGTCTCCACACAGAAGCATATAGGTATTGGGGTGACTGTGGCTCAGTGGTAGAGTAGTTGGCTTGCAATCGGAGGGTCGTAGGTTCAATTCCAGCTTCCTTCAGTCACATGTTGATGTGCCCCTGGGCAAGGCACTTAACCCCCAAATTCCACATTGTCCTACCGAGCCATGTTGGGTGTCGGTGTATGAATGCAAGTGTGGCTTCAATGTAAAGTGCTTTGAGTGGTCAGTAAGAATAGAAAAGCGCTATATAAGTTCAGTCCATTTACCATTTGTTGCACTTTAGCCAGTAACACATGCGAGTCCTAAAAAATAAAGTCCAGCCCAGCTTCCTGTTTCCAGAAGTTAATAATGTTAATATTTGTATAATGTAATGTAATGTACAGCAACTTAATTGAAGAAAGGAGCTTTAATGCCCACTTTTGTTGTCAAAGCTCACTGTGTGTGTATCAAATGTTGATATCTGTGTCGTCAGATATCAACATTTCAGGCATTTTCTCATGGCACTGCATATAGTGTGGTTCAACAAATTGAACTCTTTGACTTCCAGTACAGATTTAAAACTTACTGAACAAGAAAGCCAATAAGATCCTACCAGAAAGCCATGATCCTCCAGCTGCCCTCAGATACTCATTGGTCTCATGATATTTCTTTCCCTTTTTACCCCTGCATTACAAGCCTTTGCACAGCCATAGGAAAATCCTCATTGCCATACCAAGAGGCTGTGTTTGTATGAGGATTTAACCCCACAGACAAAGAAATCCCCCAACAGCAGGTTCATTTCAGTTTCTCATGGATTTTAATTCATCATCAAGTTAACAATGTGGATGTTTGAAGTGTTTCAGAGATATGGACTTGAGTCACATGACTTGGACAGAAGTCAGACTCGAGTCACTAATTTTGTGACTTGAGACTTGACTTGATTTTTTTTGAAGACATTGACTTGACTTCAGGGGCGGATCTACTGGGGTGGCATAGGGTGGCAGTTGCCACCCTAAAAGAAAGCTCAGCTGCCACCCCAGCCAGCGGCTATGAAATCAATAAATAGTTGTCTAAAGTCGGACGTTAAGCGCATGAAGCTAATTTTTCCGACGACATTGAATGTAGCACGACGTAACCGTACACCAACTCTAGACGCTTCTGAGAGGTGAGAGAAGTGAGAAGTGAGACAGAAGCCGACCTGCACAGAAGGCAGGAGCACACCAGGAAAGAGGAAAGTAAGCCATCTTACAAAATAGAATATCATTTCTAGCTCATTGCTGATAGTTTTGTAACTATTTGAGGCGATAAAAATTCAAAATCGTAATTCTTGGAACATGTAAACTAAGTCAGAGAAGGTGAAATCTTTACGTTTGTCCAGAAAAAAAAAAAGTAAAATTACTTTAAATTCTACAGAAATGAAGCGACGACAAAGCCTCTGTATTTTTTTTTCTTTTTTCACCAAAGACAAAGGTGATTAAACACGGAAATAACCTGGTGAGTAAAGTGGACGGAGGGGACGACATTGAACAACAGAGAGAGGAGCGACAGAAAAGTGATGGAGGGAAAGGACGAGATGATCAGGGACAGGAGACAGTGCTTGAATGACACACCGGACAGGAGATGGAGGAGGGAGAGAATTACCGAGATGAAGAGGGAGAAAGAGAAAGGCAGGGCAACATGGAGGGCTCAGCCAGTGACAACATGACAGAGTCTGAGACAGCACCAAGCACATCCAGATGAGTTAGTCCACATGGTAGGGAAACACAGCATACTGACTTACATCTTATTTTACAATAAATTGGTATTTTGATCTTTTTTTTTAAGGAAATCAATGACATTTCTGTTCTGTTCCAGACAGAACATTTTAGGACGTTTTGAACTAATCTCTGCAAATAAATATTTTAATTCATTTATCCTAATTACCAAGTTTACTTTATATTACAAAGTACAGATTTTTGAGTATTTTGAAGTTAAAATTAAAGGGAATTAAAAAATACATAATTTCTGGACTTTATTCATCCTTACATTATACAAATATTAACATTATATACAATCCAAAAGAACTACACCCAAAATCTGTTGGGGTAAACAATCAAATTGGTGCTATACCTTTGTTTATTACACTTGCTTAGTCTTTATACTACCACTTTATTAGCATTTTTTTTATCTTAATTTTTCATTTAAGAAATTTTTAAAAAATGATTTTGCCAAAAAACTGCAAAAATACGGTAAATAAATATACGCTATATATATATATATATATATATATATATATAATATTATATATATATATATATTATATATATATATAATATATATATTATAATATATATATATATATATATATATACTAGCATAAGGTGCCACCCCAGAAATATCCTTCCCACCCTCCTGCCACCCCTGAAATACTTTTCTAGATCCGCCCCTGCTTGACTTGGAATTCCACATAAATGACTTGGGACTTGACTTTGACATCTTAGGCCAACCCCCCAGGCCGACACCCTCGAGCCTTGCTACCACCGCCCGATGGCCGGGAGGCGACCGAACCCTGCATCTCCACCCACCAGCCCACACCCCACCACCCGGTCAGTCCACCACGGAGGCCGACCAGCACCGGTCAAAGGGCCCCACCCCAGCACCCTGCAGAGTGCTTGGACCAAGACCCAGGAGCCATATTCAGTGCCAATTTGACTGATCGGGCCCAGAGATGCTGGCCACCCGCCGCGGCCACCCGCTGACACCCCGACGCGCAGGCCCAGCCCAGACCCCCCCCCAGAGTAGCACAGCACCAGGCCAGCAACCAGTGTCCGCAAGCACGACCCCCCTAAGGTGCCGCATGCAGCCACTAGGAGGCCCCACAAAGTCCCACCCCAGGCGAGATCCACGGCACCTACCGCCCCAACCGCAAGCGGATCCAACCCCGAAGACCCCTTGCAGTGCACCTAAAATGCAGTGCAAAATGTAAAAAGGTGTAAGAAGAGAATTACAGAGGTGGCACAACGTCCAACTTTTTCGACATATGACGTTCTACAATAAAAGGTAGGTTGCAGCTTCTTCCTCACAGGTTCTCCCATTCGAGACGTTCATGGCCTCATCTGAACCAGAAGAAGTCGTTCTGATTAAGGAAAAGAACAGTTTGAACCACTTAGGCTACACTTTTCTTTAAATATCCAGATGCATATCTAATTTAAAAAAAAAAAGTAAAATAAATCTAAATTGACTGGCATTTTTTGTTGGAAATGTCTGAATCTACACAAACTACGGATATTTTTTTCTGACAATTTTTTTCCGTGCAAATTTCTGACTTTATCTAAATACCTGTTGCTCTTAAAAATCTAAATATCATCTTCAAAATTACATCACCAGTACTCTTTTGTTAAATCTCTTTAATCCTTAGCAGTGAATCTGTAAAAGGATTGTTCAAAGCAAGATTATTCCTATTAGCTAAATTAGATTAGGTTAAATTTATTAGACTTTTTAAATTTAACTTAATTGTACTTTAAAGTAAAGTACAACATGGAGGTCCTGTGGTGGAAATCATGATGTTTGAGAGGCCTCGGATGAGAGAGAAAAGGATCAGCGGCCTTCTTTACAAAAGTTTTCAAAGGTTTATTTTACTGTGCATGGAGAGTCCATAGGGAGCTCTGAAGCTTCAGCACAGATGCATGGGTATATGCCACATTGGCTCAGCTTCAGACTGATTCATTACTCAGCTCTGGGAGAAAAAAACACCGCATATAGTTATGGTAAGATAACTAACACTCCGTTGTATGCATCAGAGGATAAACACAAGACCATTCACAGAACAATATGGATATGTCTGCAGGTAAACACAAGATCTGTCATGAGGCAACACAGGATGCGCCAAATGAGATAACTAGCTTCTCTCAGTACATGTATCAAACCAGAACAGCGATATTTTATCTAGGCACTGAGTAACAGAATCAAACTTATAAATGCATCAGCACTAATTCAACATAAATAAGCAATGTTCAATTAACTAATATTTTATCTAGGTACTGTGAGTGATAAAATGAAAAAAAATAATAATTATATATATATATATATATATATATATATATATATATGTAATAATAATTCCTACAACAGTCCAAGTTCATAACAACTTTTTCTAAGTTTTCTAAGTTCAGTTGTACTTGTTGCAAATTAAATTAAATTTCAAAAATACTTTATTGTTCCCGGAGGGAAATTAAGTGTTGCTGTAGCTCATAACTAATTGAATCTTAGAGGAGTTGTTGTAGATAGTGATGGCTGTGGGGAGGAAGGATTTCCTGTAGCGGTGTGTGTTGCAGCGAAACTGAAGAAGCCTCAGACTGATCATACTCTCTTGCTGTAGGATAGTCTTATTAGGAGGATGCTCAGGGTTGTCCATCATTTTTTTTTTATGAAGAATCCTTCTTCAGGCATCATCAGGTATTCAAATAAATACATATTTTAAAAAGAACACATGGTTTATGACTTACACTTAACATTAAATTGCAACATCTGTTTTCAAACAATAACTTGAAATACCTTGGAATTCTAAGTTTAAAACTTAGTAAATGACTTCAAACTTGCCTGCCTTGACTTGAGACTTGACTCAGACTTGCCTGTATTTACACGAGACTTGAAGCAATGAGTTTGTCCTACCTCTGAAGTGTGTTGTATAAAAGACTCAGAAAAAGGCGAGTCTATAGTTTGCTGTCTTTATTGTCCATTCCCCATTGGGGGGAGAAAGAGGGCAGAAGGATCAGGAGGACTTACAGGAACCAATGTGAAACAAGAAGAGAGACTGAGGACCAACAGGAGACAATGGACCCTCCAGACGAGAGAGCAGACGAGACGCCAGCAAAGGACGAGCGGAACACAGGGAATTAAATACACAGAAGTCTGTCAGGGAAACACATGACAGCTGAGGAGATGAGGAACATAGCATAGGTGAGACAGAGGACCAGGAAACAGGTAGGTAAGGGCAAAAACTGACTGAAACTGGAATGAGGAGGCATGGAGATCATGACAGCGGACTGTAAAACCTTTCTGTGAATGTTGTACTCTTATACTTTTAATACCATGCCTGTTGTACATTCCACAACAAAACATATAATTCAGCATTTCTTAACACTCTTATTCTCTATGTTTTGCTTTCTAAGATATTACACAGAGCACAAGCTGTTTTGTTGTTTCTTCAAAACTCATCTAAGCACTTATGTAAAAAACCTAACTAACGCTACACTTCCCCCACTTTTGTGGCTATAGGGTTGCCAGGCAACAACATCTGCCTGGCTGCATCCTTACAATATTTTTGTGGCCGAAACATAAACAATCCTGTCATTTTTACCGGCTACTTTTTTCTAAGTCTTTGTCTCTATGTTAATGATGTTACTCGACTCCGCCAATACCAGACAGTACCAAAAATTAAAAACGGTACCAAACAGAGAAGTCTAAAAGGGGAACTGAACATTTTATGGACAACAGATGACAGTACAGAGTTTCCCCAGCTGACTTCCTGGACACAGTGTCTTGACAGGAAGTTGAGGCTGTGTCCCTGTTTGGGTCCTGTTTGAAGTCCTACTCTTTATAGCCCTGTTTTTAATCCTCTGCCAAGATCTGTCTAAACAGTACTGACAAGAGCTAAAGGTTTTTGGTCTTCCAGCTGCTAGAAACCAGGTTGAAAGCGGAAAATGGGGGGGGGGGGGGGGGGAATAACATAGAATTCAATGGAAAATAGAAATGACCACTCAGTATTATTGCACGGTTAAAAGTGTTTATGAAAAGTGTATACTTTTTTCACTAATACTAAACGTTTAGAAATCCAAATCTTTGAGATCAGAAACAGAAAGATTATTCAAAATTGAAATTATTTTCTTTCTTACCATTTAAATAATCAGTAAACTCATCTACCTCCTTGTCTTGTTTGCTGATTGTAATCTTTCACAAAAGAATCCCCTATCTCTCCTCCTCGGTGTCATTATGGATTCCTCCCCTGAAAACCACTACAAGCTTTTCACTCAGACTTCTTTCAAACTGCTTTTTTTTTGTGGTTATGGATGCTGCTCGCTCCAGGGTCTGTAAAAAATGTCAGTATGAGAACAGGTCATTTCATCGATCTAATTTATCACCAAAGAGGCCAAGGTAGGTCCACCAATGTCTCAAGTGCCTGTCTTATCTCCATTGAGGACACACTGTACTTTCTCTTCAGTTCACGTCATCAATGAGACAGGGATCCATTGTATAAGGGGTTCAGGGAGATCTTTCTCAAAATTAGACATTTGCAGTTTCATATGTTGTATCTTTAATAACTAAACTCTATCAGCTCATGATGTTAAATAAAATATCAAAACTGACTGTCCAATGCAATACTGCAGAACATCATTACTAGAACGTTAACCATGTCAGTACTTGTTTTGTTCTATTTAGTGATTAGTAATTATTAGTAAAGCCATCCGGGAAATATGCCATAATACTAGGGAGTCAATGAAGAGGCAGATGTTGGAAAAGACTTTGAAATTTCACCTACTCTGGTACACTGAAGGACTCATATTAATGTTATTATGTCTGTAGACCAAACATCTTTTTTTTTAAAGAAGGCTCAATCCATATTAATGGACATTTTCACAAATGTAAATATGTCAGATTATAGCTTTAGGATAATTTCCATCTGTAGACCCGCTGGCAGGATGGTGTTACACATTAGTTAATAAATACATACAAGGACACTATAAACAGACTATGCAAATAAATATATATAAATATATAATATATGCAAAGAGAGGAGGACTAAACAATAATCACATGTTAGAACATACAATAACAACAAGAGTAGACAACAGAGGACAACATAGAAAACGAAAAAACATCATCTGTTTCGCACAAACCACTATTTTGCACATGCCCTGACAATCCTGATATTGCACTGACCCATATTCCACTATTCTATATTGTATTGACCCGCATTACGCAAACCCTTTTTGCACACTCCAAAATATACTATTCTTTATTGTATAATCCATATTGCACTGATAATTGTATCCCCTTTCGTAATATAGCACGTGTGCCATTGTGCAATGTCCTGCTGAAGTTGATTGGGAGACAATACCATTAGAGCCGTGTTTCTCAAACGTTTTTTTACTGGGCCCCCCTTTGGTTTATAGGAAATGTTCACTTGTTCAGCTTGTTACAGTAAAATGTATATGCACAATCGCCTCCCTCTTCCTTCAAAAGGAGATACCGGACTGGCAAAGAACCTGGCTATCAGAACCTGAAAGCGGGGCTATTTGATTCACCTTTCTGTATAGCGCCGATTCACAAAGTTTTCTATGAAAGGAACCCCAGCAGATTGCATGAAACCGTTGACATGAGGTCTGGTTGCATTGATGCAGACCTGCAATCACGGCAATCCTTTCAGCAACCCCTCATACTGAGCAAGCATGAAGCGACGGGAGAGGAAAAACTCCCCTTTAACGGGAAGAAACCTCTGGCAGAACCTGGCTCAGTACAAGCGGTCATCTGCCGCGACCGTCTGGGGGTCTGAGAAGACAGAAGAGAGAGGATGGAGGATGCTCAGTCGCTTTGAGCATCATCTTCGCTCCAGGTTTTTGGGGTTCTGACCTCAGTCCCTATAACCCATCCCGTTATGTTCAGTCCTGGTTATCAGCTAACGCCTCACAATTTAAGCCGCGGTTCATCACCGAATGGGAAGCCCAGCTACCCGGTTCTGGTTCTTGAATCCCTGTCATCAGATTGTCCGGCATCTCCCCCATAATTCTACTCCGTTCATTCTATCCACATAGGTGCTGCTACCTCAGTCACCCATGCAGGGATCTCTGACAACATTAATCCAGATTCTAGCCTGCTGGCAGTGTTCAGCATATGGATCCGAAAAAATCTGATCTACGCCTAGTGCATCCGCTGTTCTGTTAATCACTTTATCAAGACCTTTTTGGGGGTTCTGAACAGGCTCGGAAAGACGATTTTCTTCCTCCGGGTCTCCGACAATATCTCTCCCAAGACATTTTGATCCGCCATGCCTTCAATAAACTGTTAAAATTCAGAATCTGTAGCATTGTTCTTGCTTGTGAATAGTTAATTCCATCCGTATCATGGTCCTGGCTAGTGAAATATGTAGCTGCATTAATGGAGGGAGGAATAATGTTCTGGCTGCTGTTGTTAGTCATTGTTGGAATTATGTCCTAAGCACAATATTACATCCTCTAGAACTGGATGAGGCTTTTTACTCTGTGCCACTTGGCTCGAAATGTTTTTTGGGCCCATTTGAAGGTTTGTAGATGTTTATCTAACAAATATGTTTCTACTCTTTGGCTTAGAATTAGGTTAGTTTAGAAGGAAGTTTGGTGATTTTCTTTTTTAGTTCGGCTTTGCTTTCATGAAGGAGCCTTGTCCAAAACCCATCCACCATGTGAGCACAGCAGTGTCCAAGCATTCATGCTGCGCACCCCCTGCAATTGTGCGCCCCCCAATTCTGGAACAACTACATTAGAGCAATTGCAATAAAGACAAAGACATGTCCTTTTAGGCTATGACACTCCTTTTTACTAAAATAATTTATGTTAAATTTACAGACATTTCTTTTAACTTACTGTTAAATTTTACTGTGTATACATTTTTATTTGTTTTATTTGTTTATTCAACAGGGCTATTGCAGTCCAACATAGTGCACAACATAGGTTAGAACAAGTCACAACTAATGTGATGCTTTAGAGTGTCTAGCGAATACTTATTTTCAACTCTTTACCCTGGTCGGACTTCTATACAACATCATAATAAGTACATAAAAAACAAACAAAAATATCATTGCACACTCAAACATGCCAATGTAGCATTCATTCATTCACATATAAAATATAATCTGTAATTTCTTTTAATCTGAGTTTCATTTCTTTGTGCCTTGATACACTTTAACAATTGCACTTTATTGTGAAGATCAGACTATGATAGGACTGTGGTCATTAATAAAAGAGAGCAATCACTTTCCTCTAATTGCCCCCTGGCTGAGTATAAACACTTGACATTAATTAACCTTTAAATCAACTGTAATTCTACCGGTCCACACACTGTTGACTAACACATCATCAACACAAGAGTTGGATTGCTTCTTTTTTGTCAAGGTTTTAAATATTTGTAGTTCCTTTTTATATACAGAACTAAATTTAAATTTAAAAAGTTCTGAAACACTTTTATCTCAGATCCTTGCAAAACAATGTACAGTAAATATGACTTTAATGAAAAATTATTTTGCAATTAGGACCTTTTTTCAAAAGTTATCAGAAAAACAAAAATTCCAGATTCAGATTAGACATTTAATATTTTCCAGCTCATAGTGAAAACAATACCACAAAGGTTGATAGACAGATGGCAGATGTTTTTGTTTGGTTTGACACAAGAGACTAAAGAGAATGGATGCACATGATAGACCGGTAGAGGGTGAGAAAATAACAATGAGGCATAGTCATCGAGTGTACCAAGCCAGAGAGATTCCCCAACAGATCTGCCTGCTTTATTAGCTTGTGGGCATTACGTCTCCTCTCGTAGAAATCCCATTGTCTGGATGGCTGCTACCACCTCACATACACAGAACTCAGCGGTCTTCATCACTGCCTCCAGAATATGCTTTTTAAATGTTTGATGACATATTTTGAAATTTGCATTATACAGTATATCTGGTTGGTTTTATTGAATTATGAACCAATATTTAGTCGATCCTTGTGTTGAGAGAAGATGAAAATTATTTGCCTACCGCCAACCAACTGGATCAATTTTAGTAACTGGAAAGGTTCCAGAAATCTTCTAACTTGGATACCTGAACTTATTTCAAGTAATACCAAGCGAGCCTTTTCTTCACTGTTTTCCATACTGTAAGTAAAGGGGAAAAAGGGAATAAAGAGGAAATTTCCATAATGGAAGAAGGGCATTTTTGGGCAAACGGAATTGAAAAATGCTGTCTAAAAAAACTGATTGCATTTCTTGCCTGTGGCTTTTTTGGTTATTTGTGAAAACATGCAACATGGTACATTCAAGTGGTTATTCCTTTTATTTTTCTTTATTTAAAAAAATATGCTAATCCAAATAATACATGGATTTAAAAGGGCAAAAAAAAGTGAAATAGGACCAATAACTAGAAAAACACGAGCTTCAGAAAAAGCTTGACAGTCTGACACAAAAAGCGAGGCCAATAGGAAGGTGCGTTGCAAAATCTGTGGCAGAAGATTCCCTCTATCCCCATTGTAAGGCATAGCGGTGGCACCATAAGAGGTCTACATTCCTTTGCATTTCCTGTACATGGACAATTCAGATAAAATATTGGTTTGCAATTCTTAAAAGCTTAATAATAGTGCAAAACAACCACACATGGAAAGTGTTTGCAACACTATAAGAAGGAGATCTAAGTCAGTTAGAAAACCTGCAGAGCCATTACCGGCCAAACACTTAACAGTGTTTTTAATCTGCTTAATCAACTGAATAGATAAGGCCATTACGCTTTCGGTTTTGGTTTGTGTGTGTGTTTTAGAAAGTGATAAAGAGAGAAAGCTATTTGGTCTAAATGGGTGTTTTTTTTTTACCTGAATAATCTGATAAATCTTATCTAGAGTGCAACGTTCTCTCATGCAAATTACTATCCTGGATCCTTAAGCAAATTTAGAATATTGCTTTTTTTTGTCCATGAATGGAGCTTTCTGCAGAAAAAATGAGCTAACTGCAAAGCATCCATTTAACCATAGCCAGGTTTAAGAAATGATTCACCCTGTCATTAGACGAACGGCTTGTAAACAAATCTGCAAACTCCTGCTCTGAAATAGACTCTGACTCAGTGCCTCTGCTCTGAGCATCATAACATTTAAAGATGCAATTAAGTGCTACTGCTGGTATTTTTCCTTGTTTTTCTTTCCCTGTTTACCTGACCTTCCAGTCAAGTTAATTTTTTATTCTGCCTCACTGTCTTTGATCAAGCAAAATCCATCCTATCGATTGCTCTAAGGGTGCGGCGCGCACCTCGGCGAAGCCTAGAACAAAGGCCCTTTTACCCCTCTGTTCCTCTGGAGTCCTGTTAAAAGGTTAATGGATTGAGATTGAAGATGCAAAACATGAGGGTGTGAGAAAAAACCCACAAGTGAGGATGTGAAGGTAATTACAGTGACGGGAGCGTAGCCTCGCTGTCTGATGAAGCGCTAAATCCTGTCAAAACAAAAAGTAAAATCAGAGGAAATAATAAGAGCTTTACTGACTAACAGTCTTATGAGCAGGATGGGCCAATTAGATCTTTATTAACCAGCACTTTACTGTTATGATTATTCCATGGGGTGCATATTTGATATAAAATTCAAATATAGATTCCTAATTATAAATAAAGGAGATTCTGAGACTGTTAAATCTAATTTAATTGGGACATAACTCTTTAAAAATACAGGGGGACATCATTTCCTATGACTTTATTAGTCTCTAATTTCAACCCCAACTGACATTATCTCTAGTACATTGAGGTTTGGAAAGATGTGTCCACACAAATTCGCCTAATGTCCTGATTATCTAAGCTTTTTTGTCAGATAGAGTCTACACGCTTTGGTTGGGCTGTTGCTATACTTTCAGAGTTTTTTCTTTTTAAGTAATTCTATTGTAGATCAGCTGTTATGTTTTTGGATTACTACATTGGTATACTGAGTATTTCAAAGTCAACTCAGTAACTGCAACATACTCAAGATCATGTTTTCAGCCTTCCAGGACCATGCTTAAAAGCTGCTATGTGAAGTTTGTACTGGTATTTTGTGCTTAACTTTGGTCAAATCTGGTCCTAAGCATTATATACATTGCAAACAAGCATTTCTACATTCCATCTGTCCAAAAGACAGTCACTTAAGTCTGTCCATCACCCTTTTGACAATCTTTGTGCATTTTCCACTTTTTCTAAATAATTTACAACTTTTAACTGTTAATTTTGTTAAGCAGTTTGTGTTTGAAAGACTGTAGATACGCTGTGACGCATGTTGAGGTTAGTTAATAGCCCAAGAGCAAAGATCTTCTTAGATGTAATGAATATTTATTAAAATTCAAATAAGATCACTTGCAAAAAAGATTTTTTTTAAATGAGCGGAAACAAACAACGCAGTTACAGGTTAGGCAACACTAGGATCCAAGCTGAACAGAATAAACAAGGAAATAATTAAAATACAGACAGGTGAAAACACAAACACCCCAGGATTTATGACAGAGACTAATGGATAATTAATAAAGATCCATATATGGTTTTAAAATACTCAGTATTGGGGAGAATACTTTGTAAATGTATTTAGTTAAAGAATACTGAATAACTGTTTTAAAATGTGTTTTGTAATGTATTCCGTTACTTTGCTGAATCCTTGTACTGTATTCTAAATACTTGGAATACTTCCCTTTAAAAACAGAATTTAAGTCTATGAAATGTCACAAAATGCACTGGTAGCTACTCCTGCAGGAAAACAGAGGGCATATTAATGCTAAACATTAGATACTGACTGGGGAAAAAATAAAGTAGGCTATTTAAATATTTTTGCCACAACACTGCTACCTCTCAGCAACCAAAACCAAAAAAACAAACTTGTTTTATCAGGCACACCCAATTAGGTTATTTGCGACTTTCTGTTATAAATATGCAACGTATTATAAATTGCACTCCAAGTTGAAAGCTTTTATCCTTGTAGCCATAATTTCCGGGAGACCCATAAAAAAAACATATAATCAAGCTAACATCAAGTCAAATTAAACCACTAACTGTGAGAAATGACCTAACCAACACGACACAGTCCCTGTCAAATAATGAACAAAAAAAAACATTGGTAGAGAATTTTGTTTTGTTTTCGTACATTGTTGAAGTGTCTGTTAATATTTTAGTGACTTTCAGATACCTTGAAATGCCGGCCAGCCTGATGCTTTGTGTTTCAAGTTTGCTTTTGACGTGTAGCTTCTTGAGAAGCGCATCCAAAAGTTTACACAAACATGTACGAATTTTCCGAATACCAGGTTTTAAAAAATGTAACTGTAATGGAATACAGTTACTCATAATTGGTATTCTAAATATTTTATTTCTTTTTATTTTATTTTATTTTTACTTATGTTAAATGTTTTATGTGCACAACTGTACCGGAAAAAATTCCTAGTTTGTGAACTTGTTCTCAAACAATGGCAATAAAACCGATTCTGATTCTGATTCTGATTCTGATTCTGAATACGTACCGCCGGTACATGTATTCCCATACTCCCCAACGCTGAACATACTGCAAAACCAACACTACCTATCCTTATTGCAAGTGAAAGTTATACCAATCTTAAAAAACGAGCTAAAGTAATCAAATAAGAAGCTTTGACATGTTTTCCTTCTGGTAATGTGTATTGTGTGCGGCAGATTACAGGGAGAGGGCACAAACTGACATTTTAAAGGTTCTGCTTCCAGACTTAAAAAGATCACCTCTTGTCATCTTTGTTTAACGCTGCGTTTTCATCAAGTTCCATACACCGAGAAATTTATTTTTTTTAGCTCCCCTCCTGCTGCAACAGGCTCAACCCAGTCAGCCACAGCACACATAGCTCCAGGCTATGTCATTTATGAATTATTGAATACAGAAGCATTGCAAACGGAATTAATATTCAGACATTTTCTATTATCCCCTGTCAGCTCCGTGTCTCACTCTCTGCTGGGAATGATTTGTATTCCTGTGCCATCAGCTTGGTCAGGGCCCACTGATGCAACACTCAGGGCATGCTGAACTGAGGCCGGGCCAAGCTGCTCTGTTTTTTCCTATTACTCCTACATCGGTGATTTTTCTCTCCTCCCTCTAACAACTGCTTCGCCTTGCCAGAACCACTTAAACATGCCTTTAAATATAACATCTGCTCGTTTAGTCCTCAGCATCAGACGATGTTAGGTTCCACTTTTTTGCCCCCCTCCCCCCCTGCTGTATCATTTCATATTTGCATTGCACGCTCCAGCCCATTAAACGTTTAAAGCCAGACACATCCAAGCAGCAACTATCGTTCGCTCACTTCATAAATTATGCATCATAAAAATATCTCAGAGAATTCCACTTGCTACACTGCAGCGATAGGAGAGACGTTGGCTCTTTGAATTTCAAACAGGATGGCACCCCCTAGTGTCTAAGTCGGTTAAAGTTGAAGTGTGGAAGATCACAGAGAACGTCCATAATTTTAAGCAATGCGGGATGATTTTAATCAGTGTGACACTAGGCAGCTTTTTGGGTCAAATGCATTTAAGCAAGAGAATTTCACAGACCACGGTGTTATATAATTTATTCTCAACCATGCTTAAAATCTGGGATTTGGAGGTATTGCTGAGTGTGTTTCCCATTCGACTTCACACTCTTCACACCCTGCCACTGCACCCACTCAACACAACCCATCTTCACACATAGCCTAATCAATTATTCAAGCTTGATGCTGCAAACAGAACCTCACTTCGGTCCCTATACAGAGTGTAGTGTAGCCGCTGCAGCAGATGAGTTTGGTGATTTAGCGGTGCATCCCAAAAACAAAAAGTGACTTTGCAAGTCATGTATTTTATTGTCACGGGGGTTAAAAAGCTGGAGAAATGGTGAATTCGTGGTGCACAACAGGAAACCTTGCTTAAGTCTAACGCAAGGTGCATGAATAAAATAAAGCCTGATTTGGATTCTGCAAACTACAGCATTTTATGATGTTTTTCAGGGCTGGGAAGAAGGCTGCTGACAGTCTAGTCGTGGGAATGACAGGAGGGAGACTGCACTTCCAGTGAGATTTTCCACTTGTCAAGTGGCAAGCGATTTTTGTCCCGTCCTAGAAAAATAGCCACATGCACACAAAGTCAAATAAATGACAAAGCTGTTGCATAAACCAACTCTTGAACGTTATCGTATCATCTACAAAACTCTCTGCTTTTCTGCACACTTCAATTTTACCTTCAAAATGTGTAGGGTTCCAAATGTGGTAACTTGTTTTGCAAAATCATGGATGCACTTTATACATCTGCTGAATATGCACACTGAAATCGTTTTTTTGTATGACAACATGTTTGTACGATCAAAACCTGACAAACCATTTGATACTGTCAGCATAGACTTTTTCTGTTTTGTTTTTTTTATTAGCTTTACTGTTGAACTTTTTTGTCTCCAAATTTGGCCATACTATTACAACAGTAATGAATTTAAGTATGAAAACTCAACAGTTACAGTAATTAGAAATAATTTTAAATCATCTTTTTTTTCCAACAACTTCTAATCGATGTAAAATACGAACAGTAATACATCTTCTAAGAATAGATGTGTGTCATTTGTCTATTTTTAAAAACATTTCAGCATTTTTTGATTTGGAAGCTATAGTGTAAAACCTTAGTTTTCCCTATAGAGACATTATATTAAAATAGTAAAGGAATTTAATAATTTTTTATACTTTCTTATTTGTGTTGCTTAAAACCATTAATATGAAAGAAAAGAAAAAATTTAGTAAAATGCTTTTCCATTATCTGGTTTAGTGTAAACGTCTGCAAAATACTTGAGAACTGACAGAATACGTGGTGACATTTTTATTTGATTAGTAAAGCAAATATAGCCTATAGATGGACGGATGGTACAACAATAAAGTAATTGTAAAATATAGTCGACTTTTTTTGTTTAGTCGGGAAATCCTCTCTGGTCAGAGGGATTCTTACTGAAAGTATCAGCCTGTTGTTGCATCTCATGCTGTTCAGCGTTTTGGAATAGGTGAAGGCTGCAGATAGATTGAATTGGATTTGCTGAAAACAAATCAAAAACAGTCAGCTAAAGTGAAAAGACAACATGAACCACCAAATGGATTCACAAGGAAACAGCATTGTATGAAAACAAATTTCAACGGCATCAAGAAAAATTAAATAGAAAGACTGGCAAGGTATGGAATAAAAGAACTGGAATTGCTATATGTTAATTTTAGAGGGACTTTGTATGTTAAAAGATTTGCTGAGAATGTACAGGAGTTAGCACAGACAGTTTCATCTGCAGTTGTTGGACAGAAAGGAGAGCAAGATATGTTTCCTTTAAAGCCATTTTTTCCATGACAAAGCTCTAATATGAAACAGTTTTTCTGTATTGATTATATGTGTTAAACTAAACTAATAAAATAGCAAAATAGCACATCTTTGAAACTTAACTAAGGAACAAATCTTGGAGATTTGCGTCATTCACAATTCTTCTTCATTCATTGTCTTGATAACACAAAACAGCTCTAACAGCTCAGACGTTTGTTTCTTGACTTGTTCTTGTTTAGGTGTCCCTCAGAAAGCTTTTGACCCACAAAAAAGCTGGAGTCAATGAAGTTCCCAGGACCTGACCAATCTGTTCTTAGCAACTCATTCAACATTGTCTTTTTGATATTTTAGCAAAGTTCTGCTATTCTTCTTTTTGGTTTTATGTCTCAGATATATGTGTCGAATATACGACTCAAACTCCATGGCCAGTGTCCTGTAACTTTTAGATAGGTCTCTGCTTTTACATAAAATAGCAAGTAATGCTTAGCTTAAACCTATTTTTTTAGAAGGGAATTTATTTGTAATGTAATCTTTTTAGTTTAGTTCATCAACAGCAAGTGTACACTGTTAGTATTAGATGGATCATATATTACATATATATTACATTAAAGACTTACTTCATAAATGAATCAAGTATGAAAGATTCATCCAATGACCTAAAACTTAATGATGAATGATGTCATAAATATTTGGCTTTTTATTCACTAATTGGAGTTAAAGAACGAAAAAATAGAATTTCATAAAATGCAAGAGTTTTGGTTCGGTTACAAAATTCCAGACTTTTCATAACCTGATTTTCATACAGCACATTTTATTTTGAGCCCCTTTAACATCCAATAACACTCTGTGATTTAGTTTAACTTTCCAAAATGGTTGTCATTAATAATGTAATAGACCCCGAACATCACGGAAAATTCTATTCATTTTCACAGCCTTCACCTGTGACACACCAACATCTAAGGAACAGACATTGTTTATAAAAAGTGGTTCCCTTTTGTAAAAAAAAAAAAAAAATCTGTATTATTTGTTTTGTTCTTGTTTAGGTGAATCAGAAACATGGCAGCCTTCCTTTAACACAATGAAAATGAAAACAAGCTGTCCAAAGGCTTTTAGATCATAAGGTTTAAATATTCCTATCTTATTCCGACTTTGCATTGTGTGCATTATGTATCATCAATGAAGCATTGTTTGCCTTGCAAACGTATTATTATGCAGATTTCATGGAATTGACAAGCAAAGATCACACCAAATTGAAAACAGCAAAATTATCAATTTTAGTGCCTCCATAATAACACACAACTAAACATAAGAGCCAATGATATTCTCTATAGAAAAAGAGAGACAAAGGCTACATAACATTACAGTCAGCCAAACTCCATAACAGCAAATGGTTTTTCCCATAAAGCTATATCTTATTTAACATGCCTTTTATGAAGGATAGTTGTGTTTCCATGTGTGCCCTTTAATAGTTTTATGTTAATAGAAAAATTAAGCGAAATAATACTACTGCTATGTAATGTCTTGCTTTTTGATAACTCTTTATGGGACAATTTCATTAAAACAATAAATGCACGTAATCATATGCAAACATACATGAAACTAACCCTCCGTTCTCTTATTGGTCAGTGATGCCGGGAAAGCTCCTCGTGACATTCGTGCCGGTATAAAACAGGAGAGCGGCTCTTCGATAGCGAAGCACTGGTGTATGAGAGGAAAATGTATCGTCTGGGCCAACAGTCTATCTCCAAGATCGCCTTCGATTTCTTTTTATCCACTGTGCCACGGGAACGTTTCCACTTTACTAGACAGTACAATAAAAGCTGGTCGTGTATTGGCTGATTTTTGATCAAATATTTTATATTAAACTGCACGAAAATGCCAAGAAACAAGAAGAAGAACGGCAAGGGTGAGTAGTCGATTGGCGGCTGTGGCCTTGCTTCTGTGAGCTTTTTCCTTGATGGGAGTTGTAGTTCTTTTAGTCTTCCTTGTACATGGCGTAGAATTGTACGTGTTTAGTAGTTGAAACTACAAACGTTGGACCCCGGCCTAGGTGGAAACAAAAGCTAACTCAAAATGATGACACAAAGCCTGGGTTTGTTCTAAAAGTTAAAAAAAAAAACATTTTTTTTAGTTTTTTATAATATTTTGGGATATATATTTTTTACATATTACGTTAGACGAAGCAAAGAACAAAGCCTATTTACATTCTGTTTAACGAGCTAGCATGAACCACTCCCTGTCCCAAACACGTCGCAACCGTCAATAATATTTATTTATTAAAGGCGTTCAGCACGTTTCTTTAAAAACCAGTTCCTTTTTATTACAGTTTAGAAAGTTGCATATTTCGCATTTGATTTGTACGAAACAAGAGAAGTGGAGCTCTGTGAGACGAAGTCGTATTTTCCCCCTTTTCATTCGAATGTTACCCATATCTTTTAACAATATCTTCGTCATAGATATGTGCTGACGTTACAGGCGTGTTTTTAAATGGCCTTTGTGGGTTTTTTACACTGTTGTTATGGAGTTGTAGTGGTGTAGTAGCAGGAGGAGGACATTTTGTCCTCCGTAGAGCGGGTCAGTAAAGAGGCGCCGCCCGGTTCCCAGAAATCATCTGTGGTGTAGGAAAAGCCCACGTCAACACGCGAGTTAAACGCACGTTAACGTGTGATGTAGTTCAACTGATAGATGTCTTTGTCAATCATTTGCTAAAATGATTGGTTTGGCGTTGAACATTTGGCGGGTAGTATAGTTGTGAAGCTTTGCATTGATAAGCTAACAAACATGTCCTCCTGGGGGGAATCCAGGTCACAGCAGAGAATTCTGGTCTGGTCGGATTTCATTTTGGCTCCTACCTGCTGTAATTATCCTTCCAGAAATTCATCATCTTTGCAGTTGAGTGTTTCCTTAAATGGATAAAGAAGGATTCCTAAGGTGTAGACTGTAGAGCAAACCCACGCCCTACTATAATTTCACTACGTGCTTAATAAAGTATATATTTAGCCTCTTGAGTTACTTTTTAAATGCGTTAATGCTTATTTTCTAAGTCAATACAGATGTTAAGAAATAAAATGCCAATAAGTCTTAGCTTGTTGCGCATGTAGAATCTTTTCATGCACTTTCTGCTGTTCTCTGCTGAGAATACACACATCTGGCTTAAAAATAAAAGTTTTGTGGGATTTACAAAAGAATAGAATGGGGAGGGGGGATACAAATCTATAACATAAGTGCATTACTTTTTATATAAAACATGGAATACTATACTTATTCTTAAACGCCCCATTTAATCAACCACAGATTAAGATCTTCTATTTATTCTTGATTGGCATTGATCGGCAGATATGCAGAAGAAAAAGACTTGTTCTTTTTATTTTTTTTATTTTATTGAACTCATCAAAAATTAAAAGCTCCTGTCCTGTTGTGCTTTATATTTCTCACAAGCATATGCTTGGTGCTTTTTTGAGTTCTAAAAGAGTCAGCGGAAGATGAGCGATTCTATGCTTTGATCCATAAATGCCAATAGTTTTTAGTGTGATCTGTAGTTTTCTCTTGTGTTTAAAACAATAACCTCTACTAAAAAAAAACATACAGCAGCTTGTTTTTATTGACTGTAAAGTTCCCTAGAATAGATAGAACTGAAAAAGGAAATGTTCTTATGAAGTTAGCAGGTCACATCTTAAACATCCACATCAGTCTGGAAACATCTGATTGGTGAATCGTTGATTTCTGCTGTTAATTTTAAACAATTCAAATAATGTTATGGAATTTTTTTCAATTTTATGTTTCGACTTAAACAAAATGTGTACTAAAAGTTTGCTTAACTTACCCATTAAAAACAAAAAAAGTGTGCGTATTTCAGAGAGTGCTAAACATGTTTTCTACCCAGAGTTGGATTCGGCAACATCTGTGGTATGCTTTCAAATGTACGTTTTAATGCTACTTCAACCCAAGTCATGGGTGCTGTGCTATTCTTTTGGTTTGTATCTCCATGATCATCTGTGTACTGCAGCTTAAAATCACCTCCAATAAAGAGAAATATATTTTTTGTAAGCATGGGAGATTCGTCGTAACATCGTTTCCTTCTGTTGATTAGAAGTGTGCAGAAACGGGTTTGGATGTTGCTCTATTACTTGGTTCTCCACACATAGTGAAAGCGCTTTGTCTAGACTCATTTAAAGCACTTAGAATATAGAAATAGTAAAATAAAAAGTTAATGGGCTTAATCGGATCTTGCTAAACTCTGTACAAGATGGCTTTAAATAACTTTCTCCCTTTTTTTTCTTCTTTTTTTTTGATCCAAAATAACATAAGTGATCATGTGAATGCCTGCTTCCTTTTTCCAATTACAATGAGACTTTATTTCGTTTGTTTTAAACTCCATGTTAATATTCGGTGTTGCAGCTGAGATGATCAGTTCTGCTTTTTTGACAACCTGTCTCTTTCCAGTCTGAACATGGCTGTGTTTGCACACACAACTGCAGTCAGTTCGCCCTGACTACCTTTTCCTACGTGTTGACTGCAGGATAAGTTGTGCAAAGGACACAGCTGATTAGATAACAATGGTATTTGCTGCAGAAACTGTATGATGCCTGACTTGCATAAGGGACTTTGTCTGACAAATTTGTGCTGAAAAAAGGCACCAATTGTTTTTTTTTGTTTTCAGGAGGCCAGCATGGAGCTGTGCAGCCTTTCAGTGATGAGGATGCCTCCATTGAGACCCTCAGTCGTTGCAGCAGCTTCAGTGACGTCACAAGTGTAGCAGATGAAGGTATGCTTTCCTGGGCCTGTGTTTACAAACTGGAGGGTACAGTCGCCTTATCCCCATAATTATCAGCTCCCCTGGTAAAGATGTCCATAAAACCCTCGAATTTAAATGTGTGTTTAAACCTTTTATCAGTCTGATTGTACATAAGGGGAACTTAACATTTCTTGCAACAATTTCCCACGACTGTCATGTCACCCTTAGAACTCAAGCATACAGGATATTCCGAATTACCAATTAAAGAATACATTTTCAAATTAGAAGCTTTATTTATTTATTTTTTTTTTTCAAAATATCATTATTCTCTTTATTTTCAGGCTTGGCATTGATTTGGATTTGTATCTTTTCAAAGGTGCTAACAAGTGTGGAGGGTTATGTGATTTATTAATATTTTGATTGTTTTAACAATTTTTAGGTGGAGAGACAAGTGAGGACACTGCCCAGGAGGATTTCCAGTATAAGTTGAAGGGGTTTATAGACAGCACTGTGGATAAGAGGTTAGAGTCTTGCCTGAAATCTAACTTTACTTTGTCTTGTGGAAATTCCACTTTTCATACAGATCTGTGTAGAACTCGAGTTTACGAACAAACCCAAAAAGATAAAGTATTTAAGATTTTTTTTTATTTTTTTAGGTATTATTCATCTTCGCCCCTTGTGATCAATTGAGTCCCGAATTATTTGGCAAATCCAAAATAGAACAGTTTCTATTCTATAACACCAGAATTGTCACATTTGTATTTTTTGCCCCCCTTGAATCAAATGATACATTTTTTAGCCATTTTCCTTTTTTCCTTCTTTTTTTTCCCAACAAAATGAATAGGCTTGTTTATGTTTTACACTGATGGAACCTCTGAGGCTGAAGATCATGCACCGATTAGACCTCACCTGTAAAGTTGATGGTCATGATTAGTCATCAGATTTTGGGATTAGGCCAGTCATCGCTGATCCATCGCAATGCCGAATATTCAAAGTGAAAATGCATAATTTCCATTCTATTCCCAAATGTAAAGCAGTGTAATTTCATGTGTTTTCATTTTCTTAAATGATTAAACCATTGTGGATTACTCGTCGTTAATGTTGCATCATTTTTCTGTCTCCTTAGTGCTAAAACGAGACAGGGTGCTCTGGACGGTCTCAAGACGGCTATGGCCACTCGGATCTTGTACGAGTTCATATCAGAACGAACGATGACCATCACAGACAGCATTGAGCGTTGCCTCAAAAAAGGTATCGGCAGAAGACCCTCCCTGCTCTCCGCCAATGTCTCTTCATGTTTGCGGATGATTGCATAAAAGCGGTTAAGATCCCTCGCAAATTTCTCCTTTGAAGCGGAGGTGGAAATTGACGGTTACACTTCCTGTTGCCAGGTAAAGGAGAGGAGCAGAGGGCAGCGGCGTCTTTGGCGTGTCTGCTGTGCATCCAGCTGGGCTCAGGAATCGAGAGCGAGGAGGTGTTCAAGACCCTGAAGCCCATCTTCAAAAACATCTTGGCAGATGGGTCGGCTAACATACAGGCGAGACAAGCTGTAAGTCCGCATGCATTTTTCCCTCTTCTTTGCATCTGAAACCTTGTCGCAGCGACGTCTGAAATCAGCTTTTTTCTTCTTTAATAGGTGGCGACAAGTCTGGGGCTGTGCACGCTTGTTGCAGAGGATGACATTTTGGTGAGCAGCTTGCTTACTTCTGCTGTTTTTATCCTTATCTTTTGTCTGGTCTTCACACATTCCTGCCATTTTTAAAGCAAAAGGCGCTACACTCCTGGTTCTAAATGTTTTGCGCTTCCTGCTTCAGGACGTACAGGCAACCATGGAATGCTTCGAGAGTCTGTTCACCCGATCGTACGCGAGGGCGGACGGAACCTGTCCTTCCATCAGCCCGCAGATGAGCCAGCTCCACGTCAACGCCCTGCTGTCCTGGGCCCTGCTGCTCACCATCTGCTCAGCCAACCAGCTCAAAGACGTCTTGAAAAAGTGAGAATCTGACCAGTGGTGATTAAAGCGAGCAGTCCGGTTGCTAAGACGTTTGCCGTTTTGTTGCGCAGACACCTGGCCAGGCTGCAGCGGCTGCTTGAGAGCGACGACGTCAACATGAGGATCGCAGCCGGGGAGACTATCGCGTTGCTCTTTGAGCTAGCCAGGGACATTGATTCTGTAAGTTCACAACTGGGTTAACCTCCCCCCAAAAACACTTCAATAGGTTTAATTTCTGTCTTCACAGCCAACATGCTAACTTGTATTATTTAAACATTTTCAGGAATTTGAGTTCGACAAGTGGGACGAACTGTGTAATAAGCTGAATGCGTTGGCTACCGACTGCAACAAGCACAGAGCCAAGACTGACAAAAGGAAGCAGAGGTCTGTGTTCAGGGAGGTTCTGAAAGCTGTTGAGGTGAGTTGGACATTTATCAAGAGGAAACACCCTGATGCTAATTCGGTGTGTGTAGCTGAAGGGTTTTTATTTTCCCGCCAGGAGGGGGACTTCCAATCGGAGACGATTCGCTTCGGAACCGAGCGCATGGTCATTGACAGCTGGGTCAGAAAGAGGACCTATGATGCATTCAGAGAGTTTGTGGGCTCTGGGATGAACTACCACCTACAGGTATTTAATTCATTTTTGTGTTATTTAGGAGAATCCATTTTTAAGACCTGTTTTTAAATTACATTAAATGGCAATATTGCTGTCTCAAAGTAATTTTTCTACTACTCTGAAAAAATTTTAATATGTCCCAGGAACATTTCCACATCTCATTACATTAAAAATGCAAGTTTAAACGAATTAAACTTGCATTTGTAATGTGGCGCTTTATCCTCCGTTCCTCCAGGGAAACGAGTTCATCAGGGATGTGTTTGAACTGGGACCACCCATTTTGGTCGATTCAGCCACGATGAAGGCCATGAAAATTTCTCGTTTTGAAAGGGTAAATATTTGTCACAGGCTCGCCCTTTTTCGATAAGATTCAACTAGTCCTATGTAGATTTCTGTTTTGATCCATTTTTTTTTTTGTTTGGGTTTTTTTCAGCATCTCCACAACTCTGCTGCGTTCAAGGCTCGAACCAAGGCCAGAAGCAAGTTCAGAGACAAGAGAGTGGATGTGGGAGAATTTTAAGTTTTGTAATTTTTATTTTTCTTTTCTTCTCCCCCCCCCCCCCCCCCCCCCACACACACACACACTATTTGTTTAATTTGTTTACTGTATTAGGCCACTTTTAGAAGAATTGTAAAGTTTTTGTGACCGTCCGTTCTGAAATTGGATCAAATTCCCTCCTGCACATTTAATGTTTCATTCCAGCTGATGTACTTTATTTATCAGTAAAACATGTTGTTCATCACTAACAGAATATTTAATATTTAAAAATAGATTTTTGAACAATTGGTGGTGTACAGATGTGCATTGTGTATTAATTTTTGTTCCTGAACATTTTGGTAACTTGTGGAAAACTCTGACCTTGTACTAATAAAATCGTATCTACATTAGGGCACAGATGGAACCCTCTGAATTTTTATTACTCTGCTCAAATAAGTTAGCTTTGAATATTTATGTTGAATCCAAGTGATTCCTGTCTTTGGTAGTGTTTGTGTATATAAACAAGATTAAATAAACAAAAAACTGAGCAGCTTCTCATGGAGAAGTTGTGCATCACCTCTGAATGCATATTTGAGTCAGTTTGGATTGTACCAGGGTCTATATGCCTTTTTAATACAGCAGATGCTGTATAGATTCAGGGAAAATGGCTTGGAAGTGAAGCTGGTCACATGAAGGTAAAGATCAGCCTCCATTAGTCTGAATCAATGTGGGTGCTTTAGAGGAAAATGGAAATCGTAAAAAAGTTCTGCAGAAGTTGATATTGAAAAAATTATCAATCCTTAGAATCAGTTGACTAGGTGTAGCGATCTGACAGTATGATTTAAAGATTGGAAATCCATTATCAAAACAGTTAATTTTAGAATATATAAAGTGAAATTCTTCATATGAAAGAGTTAACTGCTGATCTTTGAAGACATTGGGTATGAAAAACTTTAATGAAGTACTTAACAAATGGACAGAATACATTTGTGGGATGTTTTTTTCAGATAAAACAAAGGACAGCTTAATGGGTTCTTAAAATGGGAAGCATATGAGAACATAATACAAGCAAGGTGAAAATTTACCTAAACTTCTATATCTGCAGTCGGTTCAAAACAACTGAAACTCTAAGGTGGACAAGGGCCCAGGTTTAGCTTGACTCAGCTTGTGTGTAAAGGAGGTAAGCAAAAAAACGTCTAATTTTCCAAACAATTACTTTTTAAATGTATTAGGAAAAAAGGTTTCTGTCTGAGAATCATAAACCAATATTAACTTTCTAAACTCCTGATATTTTAAATTGAAACTGTGTGCCTTTCATGAAAATGGACAAAGGAGGGATCCAGATCCATCCAGACGGATGTTGCATAAAACAAAAGCAAGAGTATGGGGAAAACATTCAACTGTTGGAATGGATAATTTATTTTTTTCTCCTCCAAAAAGACTCAAGGAACCTTATGTTAATTACAGTCAGATTCCACTAAATTTGGAACCAAGAATATCGGAAAATACGTTTTTTTTTACAGAGTTTTATATAGAAAATAGTTCTGGTTCATGCTGTAAAATAGGTGCATACCAAGACCTGAATGAGGAAAATAAACTGTGAACCCTGCTGCTCCTGTTGTTTTTTTTTTTTGTTTTTAGGTGCAGATCTCTGAGGAGTTCCATTTACTCATTTTTCCTATCATACTCAGATTTCTTAAAAAGTTCCTTTTGGTCCAACAGACTGATTTGCATGATATATATATATATATTTTTTTACTTTGACAAAAACTAAAAATGGACTTTGATATATAAAATCAGCTCAAATCCAATTTTAAGTAGCCATCTCTATGAATAAAATATTTTTTGTAAGGCCGCTTGGGCGTAACAGAAACACTTTAACCAACAAGAATAAAACCTTACCTCCTTAGTTTTTGTTTATTTATTTATTCCTTAATACTGTTCAGACTAATCTGTACAGCTCCTAAATGCAGTATCATTCTATTGATGATATAAATTTACCAGATTAGCTCTAAATCTGATAAGTATGTGTTTACCACTTACATTCAGAACTATACATCAGTTTAAACCTTGACTTAATACAAACTCCCCTTAATCTGTTGGGCCTCAGTAGATAAACATTATCATTTGATTAGATCGTCCCTCTCCAACATCCAGGCAGATAGAGGAGACGTGACAAACCTTAATAGACCATTGTTATTATTCTGAGTTCGTCTGGCTCCCATTGTGTACAGGTGGAAAACATCATTGTTCAATCACGGGTGATAAATGAGCTTCAAATGAGGAGAGAGCTGATAAGATTCCTTCAGTTAATTAATGATTAGCCTCATTTCCATTATTCACACACCTGAATTTAGAAGATCCTTATAACTTTTTTTGAGCTGTGTTGTTGGCACACTAAGAAAAGTATTTGGGTGGCGAAAAGGTTTCTTTTTTCTACTCAGAAGTCGGAATACATCTCACTAATCTAGAAAGAAAAAGATGGGTCACAACCTACATCGTCATTATTAAGATTTTTGACCCCAGATCCAATATTGCAAACTTAAATGGCAAGGTCATCTTTTTTCAACCTGGACATTTGTTGTGTGCATTTATTACTTTTGGAGTCCTTCGGCAGAAGTTCCAGTTGCGCTCAGCGTATATCCATATAATGGGCGTTAGCAGGGGCAGGAGATTTGCTGCCTGTAATAAGTCATTATCTGCCCCAAAACTCCTCCATTTAACCAATGTTTTGTAATTAATCTTTAGCACTACTCTCCTATGAGTTCAGAGTGTCTTGGAAGTACTTCTTTGTTCTCTTACAGAACTGTCGTGCTCAATCCTAGTTGTAGCCTGGGTGGGGCTGTCACTCTGAGCTCTATGGCAGTCGGTTAGACAGAACTTGCTGCGGAAAACATCAACATGGTTCCCTTTCTGCAGTCTAACCATACTGCAGGCTGCAGTCTGGTTAGTAAATTAATGCATTATGCTAAAAATAAGGTCCAGGATAAAAAAAAACAAAAAAAAAAACTATTATACTACTATAAAAGAAACAAAAAAATACATCCACTTTTAAACAAAATAATAGCAAGATCATTTAACTGCTCATTGACAGTTCTGACACTCTATGGACCGGCTTTCACTCGTTAGCGAGAGTTGAGGGAGGCTACAAGTTGCGATACTGATGGTCGCTTGGCTTTGTTGCTGCGGGACTTGAAAGTAATAATCTTTTTTTCACCCCAACAATGTGCATAGATCTGTGTACGATACATTGAGGAAGGAGAGGAATCCTGAAATGAATTATGAAATTATTACGGTAACTGTATGAGGGTCAAATACTTGTAGGCATGAATCGTAATTTAGAACTTTAGTCACACAAAAAAAAAAGTAACATGGAACATAGCGGTGTAGATTTAGCCAACTATTTCAAAAAAGTAACAATGCAGCCATAAAACGGTCTCAGAACCTTTTTTACAATAACATTCTCAAAATTTTCACAGACAATGCAAATGTATATTACATACTAAACTGTTAGGTAATACATTTTCTTTTTTCCTTCATCCTTGTGTAAACCTATGGCTAATTCTAGACCATTCAAAAGTATGTCAGTTTCACACAAAAATAAATAGCAAACAATGTAATTATTATGTTTTATTTCGTTTTCAACAAATAACGTCCGTGTGACACGGCGGTAGGGCTTAATTATTTACAACAGCGGTAATGGACAATTCTGCTTCCGTCTTGTAGACGGCCCGGACAGCAAAAAGTCTTTGGTGTTGCTTTAAAAATGTAAAAGTAATCTAAAGCGTGGTGATCAACTGTCCAGAAGTCCTCCTAACGTTTTTTTCATAAGTAACTTATATGCTAGAAATCTCAATTAAAAGGCAGAACTAAGAAATAGGCTGCACGGTGGCGCAGTGGTTAGCACTGTTGCCTTGCAGCAAGAAGGTCGTGGGTTCGTATCCTGGCCCAGGGTCTTTCTGCATGGAGTTTGCATGTTCTCCCCGTGTATGCGTGGGTTCTCTCCGGGTACTCCGGCTTCCTCCCACAGTCCAAAAACATGCATGATAGGTGAATTGATCACTCTAAATTGTCCCTAGGAATGAATGTGAGTGTGAATGGTTGTCTGTCTCTCTGTGTTGGCCCTGCAACAGACTGGCGTCCTGTTCAGAGTGTACCCTGCCTAACGCCTGATAATTGCTGGGATAGGCTCCAGCTGCCCCGTGACCCTGAATTGGATAAGCGGTTAAGAAGATGGATGGATGGATGGAACTAAGAAATACCGTCTTGCTGGTACAAACAGATAGCAGCGTAAATTATAATTCCCCCCTTCCCAAAATGTTGCAAGAACATTTATTTAGTGGCAGCATTTCAGTAGAAAAAAAAAAGACTGTTGTTATCGCTTTCGTTTTTTTTTTTGCACGACCTGCTGCTGATGACTATGAGATGTGATTGTTATAGAAATGTTAATTGTGTTTCAACTAATTGGCCTTTCAAGGCAGCTGATTAAATTGCAAAGTCGGTTCTAATATCATAATCACATGAGTAAATGCGATCTAATGTGGCAGCGTGTTTGATCAACTGCAGCACTGTGACCCAGTCTTTGCTATGGCTAGTTAGGCAATCCCGTGTTTCCAGTCACTGTCGGCAAGAAGAGTCCATTTGCACACTCAGCCTCTCCTGATGGATGCTTTTGAATAAATGCATTTGTTCCACCACTGCACTTCTGTAATATCTCTGTTGACAGTAGTGCTCTTTATGCTTGCACTTCTTCAGAATCTTTCAACTTGGATGTGCTATCACAATGAAAAATGGATTGAGAGATCAGACGTATATTCTGTCACTGAATGGATGCTGTGTGTTCTCTCCATCCCAAGATGCCAAAGGGCTCGTTGTAGTGACTGATAAAAAATGGCTGCTGCCTCCAGAGGCTTCATAAAAAAGGCAGCACATCAAGAAGATAATCCGTCCTGCTCCCTCCGTCACTTTCTGTCAAAGCCACACAGAGACTGCAACGCGGCTACGCTGGAGATTCCTCAAAATGTTTTGTGCGCCAGGTTTAGATCTCTTTGAAGAAAGAACAAGACTTAGGATACTTTGTTTTCCTCTGTTTGGTCTCCAGAGGAAGTGGAGGAAGAGGGGGGTGTTTTAAATCAGATCAGCTGTGGAATAATTAGATGGCTGCAGAGGGAGCACAGACACTTTGATGGGAATCGATGCTGCAGCAGGAACACGATAAACTCAGAGACAAGCGGTGTAAGGGTTTATGTTGGCTTTCTAGATGCATTTACCAAACCAGGAGTTTTGTCTTATCCAATATAAAAAAAATGTAATGGATCATGATAACTTTATTATTTTTACGGGTTTAAAAGTATGCACATAAGTTAGAAAAGAGACATGCAGATGTTAGATTCTCTCTTACTATAAATACTTGAAGTGTGAGGCTTTCTTCCTGAATGCAGACTCTGTAAAAGGCAGATTCATGGCCTGTGTGGCCCCTTTAATGTTTATGTCATTTATCAAATCGAATTGAAAGGGGACACAACAAAGCACCATTATTTGTTATGCTGATACAACAATGGAAAAAATATTTAGCTGCATTTTTTTCAGATGACGATCAGACTATGATGATAATTCTAGATGGTATTAATGGGATAAGCTCTGAAACAAGTATGAAAAAAGATCCAATCTGGGCTAAAGGATCAGGGTCAGCATAGCTAAGGAGGTAGGAGTCGGTTCTGTAACCGCAGAGTTGCCGGTTTGAAACCCCGCTCCGCCCGTCTCAGTCGTTGTGTCCTCGGGCAAACCCCGCCTACCGATGGTGGTCAGAGAGAGTCCTCAGGACTTGATAAAGCGCTTTACAAGGAAGTTATACAATTTACCATTTTAAATAAAGGAACTTGATAAATTTTAAAGATACAGCTCCTTGTGGAAGTTTTCACACCCCTTAAACTTTGTCGGTTTAGAACTACAGATATACGTGTATTTTATTGAGATATTATGAGACAGACCAAGACAAAGATGTGCGTAGTTGAAACTTTGAAGAAAAAAATATTACTCACTTTCTAATTTTTTGGGGTAACCTGCATTATTTTTCTTACAAAGGTTCTTTTTGGGAATTTCATTTTTGCCAACAATTACTTTGGAGATGTATAGAGACGTGCCCTTTCAAATTATTCTACCACCTGAGCTGGGAATCTCTGCAGCTGCTCCAGAGTAACAACAAGCATGTTGTCTGTTATTTATGATTAATGCCCTCCTTGCTCTGCCAATGGATTTAGTTCAACAGTCCTTTTTTGGTAGGTTTGCAGTTTTGCCATGCTCATCTTCATTTTGGATGAACAATTTTATTCTTGACCAACTTGGTGTTTTACTTGATCTTCACAATGCTGTTCTTCAAATACTATTCTCTAAATACGCAAATGATTATAAAAAAACCCAAAAACAATAAAAATACATTTTATACCCTTTTGGTTTGTTGTAACTTTGTGTCCTCCCTTGTGTTTGTATTTTTTTTTTAGATCAAAATAAAAATATGCTCGATATTTAAAAGAATCTCTCAAGTGTATATATATATTTTTTTATTTATTCTTTTGCTGAGAACATAAAAGAAACAGTGCCTTTCAAAGCAAACATACCTGTAATTTCAAACCTTGCCAGCTGGTGGCAGTTGTTTACCATTTAGACATCAGGTGGAGCAACACTCGAGTTCACGTTAAGGAATTCTGTGCTTGCAGTCGAGCATATCTGATGATACAGAACATCATTTTCAATGAAAAATAATGAATTATGTCACTGATTTAAAATAACAAAAAATATTGTATCATTCGCAACTACTTGATTGATAATAGATTTAGATTGCAGTGTTAACCTACCCTTACCCTGCTAATTTACATGACCTGAATGAGTTCAGAAAACATTTGAATTTATGCACTGAAATAAATAGATGGCCTGCACTCATGTGCATCTCATTCATCTTGCAGCACAACAAAACGAAGCCCTATATCCTACTGTGCAAAGCCGACACCATATGGAATGTGGTTGTAGACTTGAAATAAAGTCAGGCGAAACACATTTTGTCGTGCTGGGCGCAGATGCATCGTAGCCCCCACACACTGCGTGACTCACGGCTACTGTACGCTCACACACAAACGTGTGATGCGTACAAGTGCACACGCTCAACGCACAGCTCTAAGCAAGCGTTTTCTCCTCCTCCAGTACAGGCTACCTCAAAAAGCACACCTCCCTCTCTGCAACACACCCTGTCTTCCATTTGTGTCCTTCACACACACACACTCAGACTCTCTCTTTTCCTCTGTGTGGCAGCGACAAGCGCAGACCCCTGTCAGGGATGACAACTGTTAGCGGGATGATGCCACAGAGAGGAGGCAAGAGGCCACAGTTAGGGGAGGGATGGCACTGTCTCAATGTGCAGCAGCATCAAACCTACACAATTACAAATAAAATGCAGGGAAAGTCGCTATCTGTTGGGATGCAATTCTAGCTCTTACAAATGTTTCTATTTACCATAAAAAAACCCTCTAAAAATCTGGGTTAACACACATACACAGACACATATTTGAGGCTGAGAAGAGCACTTGCTGATACCCCTTCTTCCAAAGCTCTGACTCATAGCCTGAGTCACAGGCGGCACCCCAAAGTTGGAGGGTTTCCATCTCTGTTTTCAAATATTAACTCCTTTCAAAGCTCATATATGCAAATTTATCTGAAGCATTACTTTAAGAATCTTTTGCCTTTTCTGTTGTATTCTTGAAAGATTTTTGTTTTTTGGTAAGTATTTATTAATTGCTAAAATAAACACAAATCCAGCACTAAAGATCATAAGGAATAATGACCAGTCTTAAATTAATTATTGTCTAGGTTTTTATCAGAGATGTTCATAAATAATTTTTTCCTAAGTCTAGTCTAAAGTCTTTGAGGTGTGAATCCAAGTTAATTTAAGTTTTTCCCTCAAAATCTGAGTAAAGTTTCAATAGACGTTTATAGAAATAATCATTTTCGCAACAGAGGCATGTCTTCTAATCTGCTAATAACACTGCGTTGCTATTGGTTACCAATTTGATTCCTGTAGTTTGTCCTCAAATTTAATTCAGCAGTTAAAACATGTATTAGTTATCTTGAACTCATTAAGTGAGTTAACTCAACATGGAAGAAACTGTGATGTGCACTTTTAAAATATTTTGTTAATTAAAGGGCCCATATTATGCAATCAAAATCACTTTTCCTAGGATTTGAGGTGTCATTGTGTGTCCCAGGTGCATATACATGCATACAAAGTTGAAAAACAACAACATCCATGCTGTTTTGAGTGAGATAGGGGTTTCTGAATTCATGCGGCCTTCAGTCTCTGAGAGCAATTTAAAATCGGCATGGCTTTCTACGTCAGAAGCCGAAACATTGGAATATTCACACCCCCTCAGAGGACTGTCTCCACCCACCAGGTACAGCAGTAATTTATCGGACATCCATCATTTTGTTACCGATTTGAAAGCACTGGTTCAGATTAGGAAACACCATGTTGAAGCATCACGCAAAATGCTCAGTTTTTGGCTGGTCAAAAGAGCTCAGAACTCTTCCTCAGGTCCCAGTCGAAGAGGAAGAAGAAGAGCGGCATGGGTTGAATTTATTTTGATGGTAAGATGCAGGCGGTAAGGTTGGGGAAGACTGAGGACCTGCCACCGTACAGGGCTACTCAATCTCAGGGTCGAAGAGGGGAGACGAGTCGCCAAACGGAGCTACTCCAACTCCAGGGAAGACTGAGGATCTGCTGCTACACGGAGCTACTCAATCTCTGGGCGAAAGATGGTAGCTCAAATGGAGCTCAAAGAGTGAGGTGTCTGCAGTGCTAGACAGCTGGAATCAGGTAGATCGAGCTGGAAGGCTTCAGAGATGGAGTCTCGGGAAGAGATCTGACCTTATTTGGTGGAAGATATCGGAGTGCCAGGTAAGCATTTAAATATGTTCTTTTAACTTAAAGTAATTTGCTCAATAACCATTCAGAAATATCTTGCTAAATTCTCTGAGTCTTTTTTTTTCTTTTTGTATTGTTGAATTAGTGCAGGCATGTCCCTAACTTTCACACGTAGTGGTAACAGTCAGTGAGTGGTGGGTGTGAGCAAAGATTCTAGAAGCTTTGGGCGTGGCCAACTTAACAGCAGCTCATGTAATATGTAATGAGCAGCAGAAACAGCACAATCTGAAAGGGGCTGAAACAGAGGGTGATATAGATCGGTAACAATTGTTTCCTACAAGAAAACAAATTCAGAAATTTGTTTTCTGGAACTCAAAGACCTATTTTAAATAGTGAAAAAAATAGTCAAAATACGGGCCCTTTAATCCGCATAGTACAAACTGTATTAGCACTTAGTCTTAGTTTGCAAAATAACTTTTCTTATCAGATAGTAATGTTAGGTCACTAATTTCTTTCTCTGTCACAAAAATGTTTTTACACTTTTGAGATTAAGGGACTAAAAGAGCTATGGTTTTTCAAAAACCTTTGAATGATAAAAATAAATCATAAACAACTATTCAGTGTTTATGATTTATGAATAAAATATAAATGATATCTTTTGGACTGGGTAAGGAATGGGGAAAGCATGTGTCACTATTGATGTGCCCAGATTTTGTAACGTGCCAATGTGTTGGGATAACAGGTGTAACATTTGCAATCTTCTATACATTGCATTTATTATTATGTTACTATCTTACTTTTTTAATATTTTAAGTTCAATGCCTTTTAAGCAGTCTCTGAGTATCCTTCAGAACTCAAATAATTCTTAACTGAATTAAACAGAAAATAGATTACCATCAGAGCCACTTTGAGAAGAGGTGAATGAACTTTCATCAGCATTGAGCATATGCATAGCATAGAATGAGATTAAGTAATGTTATCTTTGGGTCATTTCTGTTGTGATTAACACTTTGAGTGATGATGTCACACTAGTTTATACGTGCAATAAATTAGCTGTTTCTAAATTTTACAGTTAGTTTTTTTTGTTGAGATATTCAGACAAACCTGTGGCACGCTCACTTAGCTGGTAATTTATTTGTGCGTGCAACTGCAGAATCAGAGGCATAAGAACAGATACTGGAGCATTGCGTTGCATTTTATTTGTAGTCAAAAGTCAACTTTTCCTATAGTTAAAAAAACAACAATATCAGAGTGGAATGAAAGTTGATATTTGTCAGCTCTTCAGTTTTTATCCAATTAAATCAGTGGCAACCATAGCAATGTACTATCTCAAGCTGGGGAAGTGTTCTTTTGATATTTGAAGACTATGGTAAGTATTGTCTTGTGTTGTACAGCATAGTTACCATCAAAGCAATTAACAAATTCCACTGATTTTCTGACTTGGCACAACAAGTTGCTTGCTCATCTTGGGTATGACGTCATTCCTAGATGCAAGCTCTGACTTCCAAGTCAAACTGAAAGCAGAAAGAAATTACCCAAGATATTGGCAAGGCAGATGCACAAAAGTGTAACAGACGTATATAACTGAAATGTCGAGAAAAAAAAAAAGAGTTAAACCTTTCACTTGTGAAGTGCTTGCAAATATATGAAACACACACATACAAACAGATATATATATCTTCAGCTGCAGTCTCTGCCTCTTTTTTTTGCTCAAAGCCTCTCATGTTTGAATTTGAAGCACTACCTGCTTCTAAGCTTATCTATCTGCTTTGAACATGAGCGCTACGCTTACACTATATTTTTCAACTTATTGATTCTACACAGTGTCTTTTTACTGTTGGGGGGGGATGGAAGCTGGAGTTAAAAATCATCAACAGATTAATAAAATATTAAAATCTGACATTGATCTTGGTCTACTAAAAATACAAACACGAAAAAGTAATTTGGTTTCATGTAGGGCTATGAGTTATCCCAAACACCAGCTGCACTACGAATTGATTTCTCTCTGATCCAACTTAGTAGAATTTCTCCAGATAGTCTGATTTACACAACCCCCCCGTCTGTATCAGGTCCAAGTCTCATGTGTTTTAGGGGACTGCAATAACGAATTCATGAAGTCATCAATTAATCTGTCACTCATGGGGATGAAAGCAACTCAGCAGCCCTGGTCTTCCGTGTACACAGCAGATGAGAGCAGACCTGGCAGTTATATGTGACATGCCAGGTCTCGCACGACACCTGAATACAGAGGAGGTTCGTTTTAAAAGGAATTTTCAGGAGGTACACATTCGCTGCATAAATACATGCTTTACACTCCCACAGATGTTAGGACATCTACACACACACAAACTCACACTCACACATCCCACTAACGTTTGGCTGTGCTGGGGAAGCTGTTGCCAAGGCTCAGAACGAGCGAGTTGATTGGTCGCCTCTGCTCATCACTACAGGAACTCACCAGCTGGATTGGCTGGTTCCATAAAGGAAGCTTTTCTAGATGTTTTCTCACCTCCTTCTTTACCAACCACTGAAACTCTCATTACACTCATTATTGCAACACACTGCGCACCCTCTTTAATTTGCTAAGCTTCACTGTGGTGTCCCCCCCCCCCCTTTTAATTGTTTTTTTTTTGTACTAAACAAGGTAGTCTAAGGTTAATGAGGGGCATGTGTGGGGGTAATGGTGACTGCCTGTACTCCTTGTACAGATCTAGGGACATTATCATTTGAATCCTGATTCTGGCCTGAAATAATTAAATCAGTTCTTTGTGTCACACTCCTCTTGCTTGATTGATTTTTGAGGTAAAGCACATATATGACGGAATAAAGTTGTATTAACTAGAATAAAAATCCTCTTTATACCCTCCCACCACACACATGCACACACACACACTCAAGTTGTTTGTGGTTTATATCTGTTAATACGCAGCAATGACAAAACATGTCCTTGTCCCCAGGGTGAGCATGCTTGTGTATTCACATGACTGCAGGCATGTATGTGAATGAGTGTATTTGTGTGCCTGATGCCTGTGGCAGTGTGTGGTTGTCTGTGACAGTGCCTGGATGTATGTGCTAAATTAAACAAGGTCAGTCAGAGCAAGGATGACTGCTCCAGCAGCCCTCTGATATACACACACACTGAAACAGACCATCTCTATGTACACAGATGGTATAGCTGTTCTAATCCTGCCTCCAGTAGAAGCACAAAGGGATGAAACGACACCCCTGAAAAAGATGAGTAGTTATGTATCCTCGTACATGGTTCATCTTTGAAAAGTCACTGTACATCAAAAACCCGGTTAGCTTTGCAAAAAATGAATAGATAAGAGAAACAACCTACAAGGATCTACATGGCAAATGTAATTAATCCTGCAAATAATATATGACTAAAAACTGGGAGCTGGTTTAAAATATAAAATACAATTTGCAAACCTTTTATTTATAAGTATGACAACATCCTTTTAAGCTGAAGCACTTGATGTGTCAAGTAAAAAAAAAGCACACCGAGAGTGCAAACTTCTGCAAAGCGTCTTGGTCCCCCAACAACCCAGATTGCGAGTCACAGAACCTCCATTCATGATCAATTACTTATATTTTGGCAAATTTCTAAAATTTCTTTAAAGTGTAATCCAAATCTGTCGATTAAATTTTGAGTTATTTTGCTAAAAAGTGTTGCAGTTACCCCGTTGTAACACTAGATGTGCATGCACATGGTTAGATCTGTACTCGTACTTAGCAACAATTCTACACACAAAATGGTAAATAACACACAATGTGTAAAACTGTTCCTACTCATGAAATACGCATATATCTGTGATTAAGTATGGTTGATAAAAATGAAGGCCCAGGAGCATAAATACTGAGGCAGAAGAAGAAACAGAAAAAAAAAGAACCAGATAAACTAATCAGAGGAGATGTGGTACAGCTGTAGCAGAAGGAAAACAGGGAAACTGTGGGAGGGAGACTTAGGGTCTGTTTACACGACAATGTTGCCGTTTTTGTTTGAATACATGTTTACACGACAGGGTGCGCAATTGAAAACGATGTAGTGCATATGCCTGGCCTTTAGATGGCAGTGTGACCTGGCTGTAGGGTTCGACGGTTTCCTCCTCACAACCCGGAAAAGAAACATCTTAAGATAATGAACGGGTCCGCTTAAAGAAAGGCGCAAGTACTGTATTCGTTTGCGCTGGCGAACGCATACTAAAAGCCTCATGAACTCTAACCTATGCTTATAGAGACCAAATGACTTCAGAAGCTGCATCAGCAGTAACAGCATACCTGGATCCGCCATTGTTGTTCTTTTTTTCTAAAGAAAGGCAGAACGCGCAAGTCCAAAAAGGCCGTAGGCAGCTGGGAGTGACGTAATCGTTTTCAAAATTCTCCAGCTTGTGTTTACATGACAATGAATTACACAGCCTTTTCAGATTTCTCCACTCTGGATTAGGCTGGATGATTATTCGATAGCTGTATATTTCAATCGATAGACATGTGTGATAGAAAAAAAGGGGTCGATAAAAAAGTTTTGGGGAAGAAAAAGTTTCCCCTACTTTTTTTATTATATATCCATTTGTCTGTGTGTGTGTTTTTTCTTTTCATTTTTCTTTAACGTGTCCTGTTTAGCAGTTTGCTACTCAGAATTAGTGTCTGAGTACCAAGTAGAAGCCTGGCAGATTTACTTTACAGTAAATCATTTTTTCATTATAGCCTATCAGGTAGCTTAATACAAAAATCATTAGGCTACTTACTCCAAACGAATCATTAACACTGACCCATGCAGCTCTGTCAGCCACCCCTCTCTCCTTTCAAAGCACAAAAATGATCGAATTATTTGAGCTGAAAATATATTTTTTAAAAGTCTCTAAGCGAACCATCTCCGTAACTTCGCCGCGGTCAGATGTCACAGCAAGCAAGCCGCGGAGGAAGTTGTTCTGGATAAATGTTAGTGGCTCAGGTAAAGGTTGCGCCCCGTTTTGAACCGATCCTCGATGCACTAAAACACTAAATGTAGCAATAATAAACGAAATATAAAACTAGGATCAGCTATCTTAAGCAGGACTCCCCTCCTCCGGCCCGCTGTGCTGTGAATCTGTTACAGAGAGACATAGCAAATTTACCCAGGTCACGCTGCTAACAACACCTATGGTTTTTAAAATGTCCCCTGGGTTTTGCTTCCAGTTCAGAAGCGAACAAACGCTTTAAAAAACAAAACAGGGTTGTATAGACCAGCTGGCTTCAGCTCTAAGTGACAGGGCTACAGTTTGCTGGGCTCTGTCTACACACTGATGAATAGCTGGTTAGCTTTAGCCAACAGCTGAAGTGAATTTCTAATAAGCTTTATTAACAAACTAATCCAAAGTTTTCAGCCATTAATATTATAGTAAAGTGTCATAAAATGTTTAAAAGATTAAAAAGCATCGAGATTAACCTTTAATTTAAATTACTAACATAATTTAAAAAATATGTATACATATTATATTATAATAACCATTATACTATACATAATGTAATGGTTAATATTACTTTTCTTTGTATTTACTGATATATAAGTCTCTTGATTTGTTTCTGTGTCTTACAAATGTAGTTATGATAAAAAGAAATGTTTGAAAAACTAATAAATTTAATTCTTAATTAAAATGAGTTAATTGAAGAATAACAAAATGACCGGGGACGCACTTGAAATATATATTTTAATTTTTTTTATATGTATCGATAATTATCTGTATCGATCAATATGACTATTCCTTTCCATCGATATGCTCTTTTTCTATATTTTCCAGCCCTACACTGGAAGCCGTTTTGGAAAAGATGTGTTTTTGAACCCCCATTGTGCCAACGAGAGGCCAAAACTCAAAAAACCTCTGTTTTGCTGAAGTACGTTGTAATGTATACCGCACCTAAATTACACAAAAGGAGCTGAACTAAGACTCAAAAGATACTACAAACCAAGGGTAAGAGACTAACACATATCTAAGAAGAATTAGTCTAAATGCACAAAGAACGGAACACAAGAATAAGCTAAAACTAAATGTAAAGGAATGAGCAAATATTGCCTCACCTTTCTGACAATAATGAACAAGGAGGTGAACTGAATATGGTAAATGGCCTGTACTTGTATAACCCTTTATTTAGTCCATATCAACTCCAAAGCGCTTCATACTACAGTCAGTCATTCACCCATTCACACAAACGTTTACACACTGGTGATGGCAAGCTATCTTGTAGCCACGACTCACCTAGGGCGCACTGACAGAGGCGAGGCTGCTTGACACTGGCACCACCAGGCCCCTGACCACCACCAGTAGGCAATGGGCGAAATGTCTTGGCCGAGGACACAATGACTGAGACAGTCAGAGTTGGGACTTTGACCGGTAACCACTGTTGCCCCTATTGGACACCCCCCAGAACAAAACAAGAGAATGATCCAAACAAATCAAAGCCCAAATACCCAAGGTTAGCAATATCTCCTCATTGTGGTATATGTTAATCACCACCTCTTGTGACTTCAAATTCAATGGCCATGTGTTTTATATGGAAATCACAGAACCTTTCAGCTATTTCCCTATTTAAGTGGAGCGAAGAGTTTTGATCCAAACACAGCACCCATCATTGTTGTCAACCCCTTATGTTGTGAAAGGCGAGCAGCAATGCACAGGCTAGGAGGAGGCCAATTATTGTCAGTTAACTATCGTATGTGACCTATTTCTGTCACTACTTTTACATGGCATTCAGGGTTAAATGCATTCCATCATCCTTCTTTACAAGTGCAGGTAAACGCGTTGGTGGTATTTATAGGTTGCTGTGTTCCATCAGTGCTGTCAAGCCTTGCATGTGTATTGCACCTCCTTGTTCACCTCTCCAATGTCAGGAAGCAAGGTTTAATGATAGGAAACATTTCACTACTCACTTTAAGCATTTCCCCATTGTCAGTGTCTCCATGTGTGTCGAGATACACACACAAAACTGCAATAAAACCCCTTAATGCTTCATTTGTACATTTTAAAATGTCAACACTTTTACATGTTGGATTTAAATTACAATGGCTCAATAAATCTTGCACACAGCAGCTTTTCGTCTGCCTCTCTGTCATGATGTTTGGCAAATGGTAAAAAAAGTACCTTACATAAATATGTGCACATAATGTATACTAATAAAATGTTTTGTGTCACACTCTTAAAATTCCTAGCAGTTTGAAAATATGTAATATACCTAATAGAATATGTAGTTTTTTCTATGGCATTTAAATACACAATACCATGATAAAATAACAATCGGGTACAGCATCACTGAACATTTGACACTATAATAGACAAAGACTGAGCTCCAGATAACCTAGCGTCCAAGAGATCTTTCGTATGTTTCAAAGATCGATCCACAGAGCTCTCAGACAAAGTATACTGCTATGGACCACTGCTACAGCAATGCAGCTCAATTACTGCAGAAATGATTCAATAACCTAGCCAGAAATGTCTTAATCTTATCAAATGTTATGCTGTCTGCCCTGATGAAGATTTACTCACCTCAGCATGGTGGATACTCTAAAATTATGGTTTGAACTTCTCTGTGATTAATTTGGCTAGTTATTATGACCACTTGGGAAGAGTCAAAGCACTGAAATTTCATTTCAGGATGTCAGTCAATTTAATAAACAACAAAAATAGAAGAAAAAATATTTAACAGGTCACATTAAAAGTGATACACTACCAAATACAAATGAATTACACACATTTGAGCCCAATCCCCATTCTCTACTGTATTCACATCAGGAGTATATCAAAAGAGATGCAAATGCTTCAAATTACTTCAGACTTTACTGAACTTGAGGTTTCATTACATCAGTTTTTATCTTCACACATGGAAAGACAAAAAGATGCTTCAAAGTTACAAGGATAGCATAAATGTATACAACAAACCGTTCTTGACGCTACCCGACGTGCGCTAATGAATTTGGTAGAATTAAAAAATATCACTTAAGATACCCACAAATGAAAAATATAATGGTTTTTTTTTAAACATTTTTCTTACTCAAGAACAGTTTTTCTACCACTGTAAATAAAATGCTATCATCCGACCCTCATCTCATTCTCAGGAAAGAAAGGTGGTATGTTCAAAATCAAAAAATCATCATCTCACAAAATCAAAATCATCTCACTCCTTACTAGGTCAGAACTCCCTGACATCAACTGTCATTGTGGAGCAATGTTTAACATACCTGCTCATGATGTTCAAGAAACCCCCTCAGAATTAGGATTTTTCTTTGGCAGACCCAGCTGGCTGCTAGAAATACACATTTTACATTTTGTATTGTGGTTCTGGATGAGAGTAAGGTTTTTTCCTTCAAGTCTTAGTTTATTTTAATTCAAATTAAAGCAGTAATTTGCATTGCATTTTCTTTAGCATACTTTTTGAGTTGGTACAGTATGACTGAATGCCCTGGTTTACTAGGTTTCTAAATTGATTTGCAGTTTTTTTTCTATACTGGATAGACTAAATTAAGTGCATCAGAGGGTTCCTGAACACAGCATTGTTGTCGTCAGTAATGGAAAAGCGTGCTTCGAACAATCTCCCCTGCAGCAGCCATTTACAATTGAAGGATTTTCCTGGCATTTCTAAAAGCACTCTCGGTATTCCTTAAACTCTGTTTACGTGTTCAATTTTCATTTTGATGCTGAGAAAGACATGGCAAAGACTTTCTACCACAAGAAGCTTGGCAGCTAATATCTCAAAGCCTTGCATCAGAGGATGCAGGGAAATAAATTCAGCTCAAAATATTTCTATATTCTTGAAGCTGGTTCAGTTCTTATCGGCTTTTATAGAAAAAAGCAACTTTTCCTAGAAACCTTAACAATGGGCAAAAAAGGTGGTCAGTTAATAAGAAGACAGTCATTCTCTGCCATTTATTTATCCTAATAATGGAATGGTTTAGATAAAACTAAAAACATAAGTTAGAACGGCCCTGTCAAAGTCTAGATTTAAATCCTATTGTCCGATGTTCAATTACAAATTATTTCAAGAAAAGAAAATCTAAAAAAAAAACTGTGGGCCATAAATTTGTTCCCACACCTCCTCTACTCTAAGTTCTGTCAACCTACATAGTTAAACCTTAGTTTATATTTCAGCCACAATACACCAAGGAGAAAATATGACTTTTCCTTTGGTCAGTCTTTATTACCCTATGTTATCTTCAGGGATGTCCTTTTATCTTTGACAATAGAGAATGTGAAGGCACTCTTGTTTACGATTGCCGATTACTAGGGGGCTTTTACTTAGACACAGTACTAGACATATGAACGAAATATAAAAAAACAAATAATAAAAAATAATATATATATATATATATATATATATATATATATATATATATATATATATATATATAAATATATTAAACAAAAAATAAGAACAATGATATAGTAATGAAACAACTTACCTCAAGGTAATTTGATCAATTCAAAGAAAGTTTACAAAAAATTCACCTATATTTTAGTAAGCCTAAGCTCCCTTTTAAATCACATGGAAGTACTGCAATTGACATTACATATGCTGTACGTAAAAATTATTGCACACAATTTGCAAGAAGCAGAATACATGCAGTGATTTTTGTGATGTTTTACAGCTGTACAAGAGAGGCCAGTGACACTGCAACTAAAAATGTTATTTGCCATGAGTAGGACCAGGACCAGACCAGAGGCACCTGGACACACAACACATTGTGGAAACAATGAACATCCAATGCTGGCTAGACTGGATCAAAATTTGGGCTTCAAAATTAGGGTTTGATTCCTGCCGGCGATGCTGTGGGTTAGGGAGGATCTGGCTGGAATAACGCAATCCTTCCATGTGCAATTTCCAGCCGGAGAAACCCTGCCCCGTCAGGTGACAAGAAGGGCCTGCTCACTCCTCAAGCAGACAGGAGGGTTGAGCTTCAGTGCAGGGCCCTCCCACAGTTGGCAGAGGGAGAGCAATGCCCAGAACCTTTGTTAAAATCTTACTGGTCTAAAGCTACCTGTAAAATATATGTAGGATGGAGAATAAAATGTTAAATTTGCATTTTACCAAGGAACCTGCTATGGGGTACAGTTTCCTCATACCAGACATGACAAACCCTCACCTTTTGGTGAAAACCTCCGTTTTGAATCCAAAATAGGTCATCTAAATGATTCGTGTATGTTCGATGAGAAAATAATCAGCAGTTAACAGTGACACACAGACAGGGGGAGCATGGTGGCACAGCTGGTAGAAGGTCCTGGGTTTGATTCCTGCCGGGGATGCTGTGGGTTAGGGAGGATCTGGCTGGAATAACGCAATCCTTCCATGTGCAATTTCCAGCCGGAGAAACCCTGCCCCGTCAGGTGACAAGAAGGGCCTGCTCACTCCTCAAGCAGACAGGAGGGTTGAGCTTCAGTGCAGGGCCCTCCCACAGTTGGCAGAGGGAGAGCAATGCCCAGAACTGGAATAAGGAAGGAACACTGGGCGATAAATAACGGGAAAAACCATGGGATAAAAAATATGAAAGACAAAAACAAAATACAGTGACAGACAGCAGAAGCTAGGGGCAAGTTTTCAGCAGAACAGATGCGAATGACAGGAGATGTAGTTTCAAGTACTTTTTACATCCACTGAATCATGGGATTAAAAACTGTTTCGACTGACTTCAAGCTTACTTTCCTTTTGTTTCGGCTGCGCGATGGTAACTTCGCCAGCGGATCATGGCTTTCTTTTCAGATCTTTGAGCTAGTCGGGCTTTTGGTCCGGCAGAACCTAAAGTTACAGCCTCAAACTCAAAAGATTCAATACTGACAAAGTAAGAAAAAAGAAAAATTCTCAGTCTCTCCTAACAGACTCCTGTGAGTTTTTAGAATGATTGAGCGACTATTTCTAAATGTTTAGTGCTCCTGAACAGGGGCATATCCAGGAGCTTAATAACAAGGGGGCTAAAAGGGCCCAGAGCAGGTCTGGGACTGTAGCACCAAAATAAAAGCAGCAATTTTTTCTTTGAGTGGCGACCAAATCTGAGCAGGAAAATTACATATAAAGTCTTATTTAAATCATAGATTATTTAAAATATAGATTCTTAACTCAAATTACAAATCAGTTACAAACGAATAAGTGTAAACTTTGACCTGATCAAAAGCATCTCTCCACTGCTGCAAATTCCACATCAAACCTGTCAAAGCATCTGGGTGCATGGTAGCATGGTAGTATCAAGCTAATTGTGAAAACTGGCCATAGCAAAAGTGAAGGTGGCATGGCACCAACATCAAAGCCACGGTGGCTCAATTTCCAGGAACCCAAGGTAACACTAACAACAAAGGCAGAATTAAATAGACATGTGGTATATTTAATTGTGGAGGATATGCTACCCATTTCATCCTGTCACCTAGAGTTGGGTAATTTGATATGTGACTTCAAATCTAGAATTTACATGACCCTGCATTTCAGGTATGATGCTTTAGAACAATGCAAAAGTATTGTTACTAGTAATCTAACTAAGTTACTTCCCCAAAAAAGTAAGGGATTACTTGTTTGAGAAGTAATGAGTAATATGTAATGGATTACGTTTTTTGAGTAACTAGCCTAACACTGACCAGGTAATAAAGAAGCATTAGATTCCCACTAGAAAAATGATAATAAACTTAATTAAGAATACTATATGTACATTAGAGATAAAAATTACAGAAGTTTCTGCAATTTTTAAAAATAAAAATGGCATATTTAGATTTGAGGATTGTGCAACTGAGTTGGATAATGTAGAAGTATTAGTAGTAATTATTAATAGTAAGTAGCAGAATGTGCATATCTAACATGAATGCTTGGTAGTTTTTAGTACTCTGAGCAAACCAGTGTGCTGATTGGAGAACTATGCTCATATTGCCTTTAAAAACATGCTCTTTAAGAATTCAAATGAAATAATACAAACACGGTCTGGCACGTGGGTTCACCAAGCAAGATGGCCGCTTGATCTTAGACTACCTGGAGAAACCCTCGTTTTTATTTGAATTCGCAAGTTAATTTCGGCTTCTTAGTGTAAAACTCGGCGAGAGAGTGGTTGGAAAGTGATTTGAAAGTGATTCTGACTTGAACGGTTATACTGGAACAATGATGACGACCCGGACGGCCAAACAAAATGCGGGAGCTAGCGGGGCTAATACCAAACCTGCCAGCCAAAGTCAAACGCCAGACATGAGTTTATTATCTGCTATGCAACAATCGTTGGATAAAGCCACCGCAGAGATGGTGAGAGTTGGGCAGCTCCTGTCGAGCCTGCAAACGGATATGAACTAGATAAAAGAAGCAAATGCTGGCCTGAGAACGGAGGTGGATGGAGTCCTGCAACGCCTAGACGAGGCAGAGCACCGCATCTCCCAGCTGGAAGAAGTCAACCTTAAACTATGCAAGTCGGCTGAGGAAAGTGCCAGACGCTAAAAAATCTACGACTGATTGGATTAAAGGAAAAGCTGGAGAACGGAAAGCTGGAGGCCTGCGCGAGAAACCATTATCACAGAGGCGCTGGAAGTCGAGCTCGACCAGACGCAGCTACAGCGGGTACACTGAGCACCTATGCCAATGCCGGAGGAGGGAAGGGTCATCATGAGGTTCTTTAGCTTTCTGGAACAGGAGCGAGTGATGGCAGCCGCAAGGAAAAAGTACAGAAAGACAGAAAACATTAAGTGGAGGGGCTGCAAGCTCTCGTTTTTCCCAGACATGACCAAAGAAAATGCTGAGGAAAGGAAGAAATTCACAGAAACCAGATGTGCTTCATGTGCTGGATGTGCATTTTACTTTGGCGTTCCTGGCTGAGCTGCACTTCACATGGAAGGGGAAACGAATGAAGTTCACGGATCATCACAAAGCATTGGATTTCCTAAAACAGGAAGAACCACAGAAGAAGGCCAGGAGGCCTTCAGGTGGCTGAGATGATAAACATCGAAAAATCTGCTTTATTTTTGTATCCATGCGTTCAATTCTGGGCAACGGAAGACAGACTGAACTGCAATGGGTTCTGGCTGTGTTTTTTTCTTGGAAAGATCTTGGCACGAGCCCACCCCTTTTTTAATGGCAGAGGAAATTAATTAGATATACATGGTGATATGGCTAATGGTATAAGAGAAGTATCCTGGAATATGAACGGGCTTCAGAATACTATTAAGATGAGGAAATGTTTAACCTATCTGAAATCCCAAGAGACTTAGCTGGCCTTTATACAGGAAACTCATCTATCAGATTCAGAAGTATTGAAATTAAGAACGTACTGGGTAGGGCAGGTGTTTCATAGCTACTACACCAGTAAAAGTCATGGCGTAGCTATTCTGGTACATAAAAAGCTAAACTTTTCTATGATTAAAAAACAAAGGGACACAGAAGGTAGAGTGATATGTGTGGAAGCAACAGATAATGGAATAAAGGTCAGTCTATGTACAGTAATATCTATGAGCCTAAAATCGAAGATGCAGATTTTTTCCACAACATTAATAAAAGGATGGGTAATATTGGCAGTGGTCATATGATCATAGCGGGAGATTTTAATCAGCTCATTGATGGGGTTTTATATAAAACCGAAATAGCTACGAATGAACCAAAAGACAAACGCTCTATTAAATTAATGATGAAGGATTTAGGCCTGGTAGATATAGGGAGACAAGGGAGAAGGAGTTTACTTTTCTTTTTTTTCTCTCACAAGCACAAGTCACACTTCAGGACTGATTATTATTTTGATTAGCAATGCGTTGGTGGAGAATGTCTCAGACTACATAATAAGACCTAATGCAGATCTGCTGTACAGATGGCTTTAGTTTTGGAACCCGAGATAAGAAAAAAGAATAGATGGAGACTGAATAAAATTCGTTGTTCCAAAACCCTGAATTCATTACATTTCTGGAAGTGGTGCTGGATGTTTTTTTTTTTTTTTACCATAACATGGGGTCTGCTGAGAATGCACAGTTTGGGAGGCATCCAAGCCCTACATCAGGGGGGAAATGATTGCATTTGCTAGTAAAAAGAAGAGAGAACAATTACAAACTGGAAAATAAACTCTTTGTATACTGGCTGACTGGGGCGCCTGAGGGGTTGGGGAGGATCTGGCTCGAATAATGTGATCCTTTATGTCCAGCTGGTGAAACCATGTCCCTTCAGGTGAAAAGAAAGGCCTGCTCACTTCTCAGGCAAGGAGGCTTGAGCTCAGTGAAGGGCCATCCTGGGGTCGGCAGAAGGAGAGCAATGCCCAGGACTGGAATTAGGTAGTGACACTGGGTGATAAATAATGGGGCGTGATTAGAAGTTTCAGGTGAATGAGATATATAATAAAAGAGTGGAGTATGCTCTATTTAGAGTGAAGAGTAGCTTTTATGAAAGTGGGGAAAAGACAGGGAAGCTTCTGGCAAGACAATTAAAACAGAAAGATGCTACTTATATAATACCTGCAATTCAAAATAAAGAAGGGGAATTGAAGACAAATACGGCAGATATTAATACAATCTTTTATAACTTGTACAATAAACTTTATGCATCATAGATAGAACACAAAAATAATAAGTTTAATTTGCCCAAGCTTACTGAGGAACAGCAAACCTATCTAGATAGCCCAATAACAGCTGAAGTGGTCAACAAAGTTATATTGTTAATGAAAGCAGAAAAGCCACCAGGACTAGATGGTTTTCCATCAGAATACTATAAGCAATTTGTAGATAGATTAACCCCGATCTTGATCGAAGTGTTTGAAGAATTGTTGAGATTGGGAGAGATGCCCAATACTTTTAATGAGGCCTTAATCTCACTAATTGTTAAAAAGGACTGAGATCCAATGGACCCAGGTAGCTTTAGACCAGTAAGATTTTAACAAAGGTTTTAGCTCTTAGACTGGAAACGGTATTACCAGATCTGATGCATTCAGACCAGGTAGGTTTTGTGAAGGGAAGGACATCCTCAAATAACGTCAGGAGACTTCTACAGCTCATTTGGTAAAATATAGATGATAATACACCTCTAGCAGCTCTATCATTAGATGCCAACAAAGCATTTGACAGGGTAGAATAGAGTTTCCTTAAATATACTTTAAAGGCATTTGCATTTGGCGAAAGATGGATTAAATGGGTTGATGTTATCTACTCTGACCCCAGAGCATCTGTTTTAACAAATAGAATAATCTCACCTTTTTTTAATTTGAAAAGGGGGACAAAACAAGGAGATCCGCTCAGTCCTCTTTTATTTATACTGTTTTTGGAACCGTTAGCGGCATCAATTAGGCCACAGATAGAAATAAAGGGGGTTAGACAGGGAACAGATGAACATAATATGTTTTTATATGCAGATTATATATTACTCCTTGTTAAATAACCTTCTCATTTGATTCCAAACATTCTGACAATAACAGAGACATTTTCAAAATTTCAGGATATAAAATAAATTGGCATAAATCAGAGGCCATGCCTGTGTCAAAGGGGTGCTCTCAAACTCTCATCTCTTCATTCCAATTCAGGTGGATCCCTGTTGGGATGAAATATTTGGGTATTAGATTGTGCTCTGATCTAACAAATATTATTCCTATAAATATAGAACCACTACTACACCAATTGAAGTTGAATAAATTAAAGTTTCTAAATCTCACACTGGGGGATAAAATAAATATTTTTAAGATGCTTGTTGCTCCACTATTTAATTATATATCTATGATGATTCCAATAATTATTAGTGATGTCTTCTTTAAACAGTATAGGCGGCTGATTAAGGCCTTTTTAGGGAATGGTAAGAATCCAAGGATTGGACCAAAAAATTGTTGTGGACTAAAAGCTAGTGGAGGTCTAGCGCTCCCAGATTTAGAGTTGTATAATATTGCATTTGAAATTAGCAAAAAAAGTCGACACTGGGATACACCAAATTTAGACCTTGGGTTGGTTAGGATTGAAAGGGCTGTATCAGCTCCTTTTAATGTTTTTCAGTTCCTCTCTCAGAAACCTATTGGTACAATACAACAAGATTCAATCTTGCTGTACTCAAAGTGGGCCTGGACCAAAGCACATAAAATACTTGGCATCTGTCCCCATAAACAAGGTTATTCCTCAGTCTGGAATAACCTAGTAATACGGGTTGGGAAATCTCCCTTTGTGCGGCGTAAATGGCTTGAGAAGGGAACACAGAAAATAGAGAACTTATATACAGATGGTAGTTTTTTGCCTTTTTCGTCTTCTAAACGAGGCTTTCAGCATGTTAGATAAAGGGGATTTTTGGAAAAATATTTACAGCTAAGAAGTAGTGTAAATTCTGCCCTCGGTCTAAAAGTTAAATGGAAAGAAAATATACTTAAGGATTGGCTTAACTCATCGGGCTATCTACTGTATATTCTTCTTCAATATTATATAAAAACTTCAACAAGTCAACAAGGGGGGCATCATGACAGTCTGAGACTAATATGGCAGAGGGATCTGAATGTTGCATTTAGTGAAGAGGCTTGGGGTAAGATACTCTAAAGGGTTGGCTGGGCCACCAGGGATGCAAGAAGCAAATTAATTCACTATAAAATTGTACATTGTTATTATTATACTCCGTCAAAGATGTTTAGAAAGGGGATACAGCAAAGCAGCAATTGTTGGAAATGTGGAAATAATGTCGGTACTTAGCTGCATGCTCCCTGGGAATGTCCGTTGGTGTTCCCATTTTGGACTGAAGTGATTACAATTTTGGAGAAATGGACAGGTCTCCCCATACCTCAATCACCTCAATTGTGTCTGCTGGGAGATGAATCTCTAAGACCCCCAGGATTGACAAAAAAGCTGTTTGGGCTAATGGTGGCGGGATTCATTGTGGCTGCAAGAATTGTTCTGATGACCTGGAAAAGTCCCCACAAGCCTAAGACTGAGGATTGGGTCAGACTAATGTGCAGCAGACAGCTACGTCGTAGCCGGGATGGTAGCCAGCATATGGTCTCAGCTGGTCTCATGTTTAGCCACATATAGCCAGGAAGGATAGGCTGGACAGCTTTGAGGGTCCAAATTAAGCAAAGACTATACCTCACATGTTGGAAGAGACTCTAGAACAGGGGTCAACAAGCTTAAAGGGCGCTGGGCAATTTGAAGGGCTACCTGTACATTACACAGTTGTATGGTTTATCTTTAGTTATATGATGTTAATAATTCTATGACGATATGCTATGTTTGATCACGTGTTAATTGCTCACAAATATTCATAATTGTTTAATACAGGAAACATATACATTTCAACATGTAACAGTTTACTTCTATTAATCTCAGTGCATTTCAATTTTTTTGCTATTTTTAGAACAGAGGGCACCTTATGCTGTCCCTGCGATTACCTTGGTGCACCATGTTGGTGATCCCTGCTCTAGAAGAAAAGACAAACACAACCCTACAAAGACAGCATGTAGTAGCAAGCAGACACAGAGAGCCTAGCGCTAGCATCAATGCTAATTAGCTTCAGAGGGAACCATGGCATCAGCTTTTCTTTTCTTGTTCACGGTGTTTTTAAAACGTATAAGACGAGTAACTTATGATAAAAAGTTACACACACAAAAACAAATCACTGTCATCCCATGTCGACTCCAGCGCAGCAGCAGCTGTAGATGGCTTTTTTATCTCCTATCGCCTTCTGGTTGTAGCCTGCTGTAAATCCAGTCTGAAAGATTGCATTGATAAAGACCTATTTATACACTTTATAAGCAAAAAAGAACGTTGTTTTGGTGTTTAGTTATTTTTTAATTTTTATTTATTTATCTGGACTCTATGCATGAAAGTTAATAACACTACCCGTTTGTACTGAGTGGTCAGAGGTATGAATACTAATCTGTAGAAATGATGGACAGCCTTCATATTTAAAAAAAATGTCAAATATATGACAACCTCTGGTAAACAGTTGGACATAACTTATTTTTTTAACCTAATTGAAGCCCCACTCGTCAATTATTTTTGCGAGCTGTTCCAAAAAGTGGCTGTCCTTCACAGCCCCCATGAACTGTCTGGTAATCTGCTCTTCAGCTTTAAAAGCCAGAAGCTCCTGGACCTCTCCATCACTTCAGTTTGCCATGTAAGTGACAAAGTTTACAAAGGCTAAATTAACTCCCGAGACTTACTTGGATTTTACATACTGTTGCTGGCCGAGGCAATATTACTACCAAGCCTGCTGGCACGAATGCTGCAAAATTCCCACTATGCCATGGTTCAGTCATAGGAGACACTGTCCCAGGGATTTTACCCAAATATGCTGGCATGGGGTGTCATGAAAAAGAGGCTTGAGAAACTGCCGCTGGCAGCTTTAAGGGAGACCGCTCCACAGTGTTAGCATCAGACAGGCTGGTTGTCTCAGGCTGGCGACTAACATGTTTACATTAACATGGATAGGCTAGACTAGTATCTTTAGGCTCGTCAGTGGCGCTGTATTTTCTTCTTCTGACTAACAATGGTTCGAAAATAAATGTAGTTGCATTACTGCCACAGTGCTGTGTGGAATGGAAAGTTTAATGCCTTTTTTTCTTAAATAAATAGTTGAGACTATGAAACTATATCCCCCATATAATCTGAATACAATCTATGTTGCTCAGATTTTAATATTTTTCTCTCCTGTCTACAACCCCCCCCCCCCAAAAAAAAATAAAGAAAATAAAAATAAAACTTCAAGTATACTTTTCATTAAAAGAAAACCAAGAAAAAAACAAAAGTGGAGAAACAGAGGAGATAGATAACGTTGTGTTAGTGTCAACAGGCAAAATAAAAATCACGATAAGAATGTTTAGAACTAAAATAACTTTTTAATCAAGTATTTAATACATTTATAAGGCTAGACTGAATGTATTTATGTGTTCAAATCGTAAAATTATACACTAAACTGTTTATGAACTAGCTAAACCAAATTAACATTAGGCTTCTAAAATTGCCAGTCTCTTCTGTCTTGGTCAGACAAGGAAACAAAAAAAGCTGTTTGGCAGAGTCAGGTGAGGCTTTCAAACCTATGAAAACAACCAGTGGTAATCATGAATAGTGCAAAGTGGGTGAAATAATTAAGATGGGTTATATCCACGTTTTCTAACTTCTCCTCAAATAAAGAGCTAGATGGTTGAATATGCCCCAATACACACCAGTAGTGTTTTTGGAATGGATAGACGAGATTAAGATTTTTAGAATGACTTTCAGTGCCTGGGAGGAATTCAAATTGTAAGACTCTTATTTTGCTGTGGGTCTGAGATTAATCTCCACTGAATAAGAGCGAGAAAAAAAAAATAGGGGGACAAAGCCAAACTACAAAACCTCATTTGATTGCTCACTTCAGCACTTTGTATTTTATATGCATGTTCTGATTACTCAACCAGTGGAGCCTTATCCTCTATATTCTTTTACCTCCTCGACACACAAAACTCCACTCTCCACTCTCCGCATACAACTCATCAGTGCCTTCACAGCAATAAATTCTGAGGGAAAAAAGAGCTAACACAGTTACACACACTGCTTTGTGTGGGTGTATGATACCATGTTATCAATATCCCGCCACTTAATAAATGCACAGTCTTGCATTTCATTCACAGTCACTGGTGGGGCCGAGCTGAAACTCATCGATCGCTGTACTGACTCTCGTCCGCAGCCAGTGGTTTCGAGATGTGTTCTGTGCAACGGGCAAATGAGATCAGTGAAATGCCGCAAGTCTGCAGTGTTTTGACGCTTAACCTTGGAGCTACGCTCAACCTTGCTTCGAATAATGTCCTTGGAAGGGAGTGTGGAGTAGTGGGAGGTAGAAAAGAAGAGAAGGTGAACAGCGATAAAGGTTGGGAGGGAGTGCATTTAAAGAACTGCGGCCACTCTGAGATAAATGTAGTAGGGGTATGTGTGGAAAAGGAGGGATGGGGAGAAGAGGGAGGCATGGAGTAAAATAAAAAAATAAAGGGAGCCAGAAAGGTCACTAGACAAAAATGATGAAGTCATCTGTATTAGATTTTCTGCACCTGCAGCCTGGATGAGGGCCCACTGCTTGCCAGAGAAGGTGAGCCCCCTTTGTGTGCTGCCAGAGCTATCAATTCAGACCCTTTTTTTAGGATTTAAAATGAATTTTAATCAATATTTTTGTCTTTCTTTGATCAATAACAAAATTCTCAGACACAACAGAAATAACAGACATATACATATCCTTTTCATGTCATCCACTAACACACAAGACGTTTTATGTTTGTTATCTAGTTTGTCCCGGGTGTCCACGCTGTGAAAATTCCGTAATTGCTCCCAAAAAGTTTGGACACCAACTTCCTCCAGGGTGTTGCATCGGCTCCCCCTGCCCTCCTCTGTGACTGCTAAACCAATGATGCAATAAATTGGCAATCCACTCCATTGCCCAAGACAGCTCTAAGGCCGTAACTGACACAGACAAAGACCTTTTAATGGAATTTATTTCTGAGAATCATCCTTTGGTAATCACAGATTCCTTTGTACCCATGTTTTGTTTTTACAACACACATTTAGGTCAGTTTGTACCTAAACATTGAATTGAATTGAATAATACTTTATTCTCCCACAAGAGAAAACATGCAGAAAGTTGTGGTGCTAAAATAGGATAGATGCACCATTTTATCAGATAGGCAACAGTTGTCTAACATGGTAATGAAGTGGTGCAAACATCTCAGCCACTTTTCTGGGCTAATTACATATACATGATATTGCAAAAAAACATTATTACCTCACTAAACCATTGAATCGTGATTTTCCAGTCACTTCGATCATTTGAAACAATAAAGGAAACCTGGCAACCAGACTGCTACTACAGAATTCTGGTTTGGGATGATGATAAGAGGCAAACTTTGCAATAAGTCCTTTCATGAAATGTCCTTGTTACTACTTAGCAATCTATGGTAAAGAGTTTCACAAAATGGAAGCAAATAGAAAGGACAGCAACTCAGCCACAAAATGGTAGGTAAGATATCAGAACAAGGCCAAAGGATACTATGGTGTGAAGTTTGCAAAGACAATAGCTACAGCTTTCAGATGAGCTAAACAACTAGTTTTATTGGATAGGTTTCCCATTTCTGAGCAGTCGTATTTCACAAAGTGCAACACAAACCATTGAATGCAGTAGTTTGGTGCCACGGACTGCTGTAGAGATTTACTTTCTGGAGTGACAAATCATGTCACACAGTATGTTAGTTTCACATCTAAATCAAGCTTTTTAGGGTAATAGGACTAAGGGCTTGTTCCCCTGTTTAGAGCCGAGGCCCAGTTTTAATGTTACTCAGAAAATCGAATTACTAAATGAAGTACGTTCGACACCCGATGATAGATGGCGACATGCCCCCCTACATGTTAGCCTACCGTCTCTTTTTCTTGTCCAAAAATGCACTGATACGCCACTTACGTTTGTCTTAGCCGTGATATTCTTCTTATTGTACTACTGTGTTGTTGATGAGTCGAACCTCCGTGTCTCTTCACTTCCCGAGGGGGTGCACGAGAACAGGGTGGGGGGGTTGGTTGAAGAGACGTTTGATTGCATTATCTGGGTAGATTAGTCGGGCTTCTGAAAGTCCAGTTCGGTTTGATTCAAGTTGAGCTAAGGTGTATACATGCATTACAAAACTCTGATTTCAGTCGGACTAAGGTAATAATTTGACTGTCTTGCTGCATGTAAATGCACTGAGTGTCTTACATTCACATTTACAAGTCTGGGTTTGGCAGTTGCCAGGAGAACAGCAATTGCCTGAGAGTACCCCCAATAAAGCAAAGAACTGCACATTCCGGGGTGGCCTTTTATTGTGGGCAGTATAAGGTACACCTGTGCGCTAATCATGATGTCAGATCAGCGTCTTGATGTGGCACACCTGTGAGGTGGAATGGATTATCTCAGCAAAGCAGAAGTGCTGACTATCACACATTTAGAATGATTTGTGAACAATGTTTGAGATCTTTAAGTCCATCTCATGAAAAAATGGGAGCAGAAACAAAGGTGTTGCGTTTATATTTTTGTTGAGTGTATATATGTAGCAAGGTACACAACAAGGGCCCAGGCGGGAACCAATCCCACAACTCCCAGGTGAGAGTCATGTGCGCTAACGATTCAGCCAAGTGAATATCCGTATCGCTAAGCAGCCAAGGCGCATGATCATTCAGAGCCATAGTGACAGGTCCTCCACACTCTCACACACACATATATATATATATATATATATATATATATATATATATATATATATATATATATATATACATATATATATATATATATATATGTGTGTGTGTATAGAAAAAGAATAGCAACATGTTTTATTAATTCTCAGCTTGGAAGTTTAGGTACAGTAATGGCCAATTTGCAACATAAGAAAAATCTTCAACTATGAAAAGGGACACACTCAAGTTCAATGAAATGTGCAACTGAGTAGCATCATTTATCAATTTTCTATGCAATTTAAGATGATGATTAAAAAAAAGTACAACAAAAATATAAGAAAGCAACCAAGCAATTTTAAAATGTATGGATACACTGACCTTAACTGGACTTTGTTTTTTAGAATCAAATAGAATAATCCTTTATTTTACACACAAGGGGACATTTGTTAAAGAACGTTTGCATGTGTTTTTTTAAATACATTTGACATATCTGGTGTCTGCAGGTTTACTGATATTTAAAGGTGTTTAAACTATAGAGGCACCGAGTATTAGGCGTTGAAGGACCTTACTGTTAGTGAGCTAAACTAAATGATCCATAGATAAACAAAATTTAGGAGCAATCCCCCAGTAAGTGAAGAAAAATAGTTAACAGTATTGCTGTCACCTCATCACAATAAAACGTTAATACGAAATTGGATTTTCGGAAGACTGTTGGGTCTTTGCATCATTTAACCTCCAATAAAGCTAGGCTCAAACCATTAACATTGACCTTAACCCTACTCAGCCTTCTCCAAAAATGATCCCTCCAAAGCTGATTGCTGGATCAATCCAAAAACAGCCCAGGCAAATTCTATACCTGTTTCCATTTTGCAGCAAAGAGCTAGGTGCACTCAAGCATGTCTACCAGGTTTGTTGTATAGTTTTTCTGGGAAAATAATTCATAGCTTTCTAGGATGTGTGTGGACTATAAACTCAGAAATTATTCAAGCCAGAGTTATTTTTTATGCATTTATATCCATTTTATTTTATTTTAAAACTCATATTAAATAAATGCATGCAGTAAAATTAATTATAATCTACATCATTTATTAAACTCTAAAGTATATTATGTAGTTAGTTAATACATACTTACATGGTTTAAATAATACAAACTGTAAAACAAACAAGATTCTGTTATTTAACATGAATTTGATTGGTTTACATAGAAGTTATGAGAAGTAAATGTGGGAAACCGGAAACAATGTCCTGCACTTCCTCTGCAACTGTGGGTAGCAGTCGTGACAAAAAGGTTAACAAATGGTTCCAGCTGCTTTACTAACATATGTGGCAACATGAACTTCAATGTTATGTAATCTCTTGCCAAGTAATGAAGATCGTCTAAATGTAACAATGCAGATTCACCCAACTAGACATACAGAATGTCCATTTAGCTCTGAAATGTATAAATTACCTGTAAATGTAACTAATTTTTAAAGTGAAACTGAATTTTTTGTGTGAAGCTAATCTGATCCTTTCGATCATCTAGATAACAAATGTCTGCACACAATTACTCAATACAACCCTTCATATAAAAAAGTAGCACTTAATGCTAAGCAAATCTTTTGTGATGTCAATATTAATGATTCCTTGTATTGCATCATGGGATTGGGTAGCAAGAAACAGCATATATTACCTATAATTTGATTATTTTGTGTGTTTGGAGGAGTATTTAGTGAAGCAGGTTCAGTCTTGCTGTGCGGTCGAATGGGGGCCCGTTGGGGGCCTGATAAAAAATGTTTTTCTATTCCCGGCACGAAAAATGATGGAGATTGCAGAAAATCAAGAGGTTGAACCGAGACGCTCCAAAGAAAGCCTGGATTCCTGCTGCAAATGACAGTTTGTGAGGTGCATTTTGTTCATAGTAAGTCCCTGTGACTATGAATTTGTTATTTATAGAATATTGTTTTCAAAACATTAAGGTTTGCATATTTTAAAATCCTTTGTGTTATCTGGTTTTTCAGTTCTGATTCAGTTGTCTTTTTCTGACATCTGCTTCTACTTTGAGCATTAGAGTTGCTACATGACTGCATGTTTCTCCAAGACTGGTTTTTAAAAATAATAATTGTATAAGCTGTGATTAGGGATGCACTGATACCGATATGGGTATTGGGGCCGATACTGCACTTATGTACTGTATCAGTATTGATGAAAGTTAACCAATACCATGAACCGATACTTAAAATGTGGAAACAAAAAAAAGTATTTTTCACTTGAAACTTTAGTTTTGTGGTCATTTTTATCAATATTTTGATTTTAACCTATTCATCATCATTTGTTGGAACAAACAGAGAAGAAAATAAAACCTGTCTTCTAAATTATTGGATTTTTTTTGTATTTGTGTGGTAGAAGTATCGGCATGGTACTCAGTATCTGCATGTACTCAGATCAAAGCATCAGTATCGTTTCGGTTCGAACGCCATTGAATTTCTAAAGTCACAGAATGAAATTTTACAACAGCGACTACATTTCCATGAATGAATATAATTAAAATAAATAAATAAATACATAAATAAGTACTCTGATCAATGAAGACTTACCCAGCTTTACGTCACCGTGGGGATTTCACTATTCTTTTTGATAATCACCCACGGGTGTTGCGAATCATGCTGTGACTCTGCTTGGGCAGGCCTGACCTCTGCTTTTAGCACAAGCACATGGAGATCGGCAGACTGGTCCAACTTTCAAAATAATTGTAGACCTCCAGACTTTTGAAAGCCTTTAACTTTTTATGAGTGATGGGTCAAGGGGTTTCTTTTAAATTGTCTCCCCAGCAGATTTGTGGCCAGGACAAAAATGGCGACGAAAAACGTTTTTCCCTGATCTCATATTGGCTTTGAATAGCATTGATTTTTGTTGTCAATAGCAATTTTAAGCTTCTCTCTAAACATCTTCCTGTCTTCAAAAAGTGCTTGTAAGTTAAGGATTTTGCTTGGTACTCTCTTGGAGGTGTTTGTCCTGTTTTTAAAGCCTGTCATTTTTTTTTATTTTGGTGCCACCCAACCAATCGTGCATGCACACAAACCTAACATCACAAATTTACTCAACATGCAGCTTTTAAAAAAAAAAAGCTTTTCGTCAGCCATTTCTATCCTGTGCTAGCCTTTGCCAGTTCCATTGTGAAAAAAGTGAGTGAAGTACAGAGTTAGAGCACTTTTGTTGTAATGATGAAATAGATGTTGATGACAATGCTTTTATGGAAGCTGACACAGCATATAGTTTCTCAATATATATTTCAGAAGGGAGGACAGTCGGTTTGTGCTTAATCACCCGTTTTAATGCTCTCCCTTATAGCTGCCTTCTAAAAGCACTATAAGAGTGTGAGCAGTAACTGCAAGAGGGTACCTTCCATCAGTGAGCTCTTTGAGTAAAATCAATGCAGTCATGCCTCAAGTGTCGACTTAGATTTTCTCAAAGCTGTAATGACTGGGATTCTACCTCCCCTACAATTCAAACCCCTTTTAAAATCTTAAGAGCTCTTTGAATAACTCTGCATGATTGGCTGAGATTTCTCAAATGGACCCCTGAATAGGATGACGGCCTGCATTGACATCGCTGCAAGTCTCAGCCCAGGTTAAATGAAAATACTGATCAACTTGCAACAGGTCTAAAGATAGACTCTGATGACTCTCAAAATCAGTCTGGGTACATGTTGGGGTTCTATGTAAAAAGCAGCAGTTCTGTGTCATCCGCAGGCATAAAATGGGGTTGTCTGTCATATCTGTAGTAACTTGAATGTGTTTCCCTCTAACCTTTTCACATTTTTGTTTCGCAGACACAAAAATCCATGAGTTTTTTTTTAGAGTTTTTAATGTGATAGACCATCATGAAGTAGCAAACTATTGTGAAAATCAAAGGTAAGAGATACCAGTTTTTTTTTATTCAAAAAGTAATCCCTTTGCTAAATCATGGTGGTGGCAGCATCATGCATTATATTTCTTCAGCACGGAAGCTGCTCGATGTTGGTGGAAGGATGGAAGTAAATACTTAAAAAACAATAATAACTATTTTTATTTTTAAAAGTTCACAACATTCATTCCATTTGACAGTTCGTCACTAATTTGTATAAAGAAAATTCTAATTAAGTGCAAGTTTGAGATTGTACTGAGACAAAAATAAAGTAATTAGGGCAATTGATATGAATACTTTTAAAGCAGTGTAAACCCAAATAGTGGCTGTATTCAAACAAAAATGTTCCACAGACGATAAGCACCTGGTTAAAGAAAAGAACAAAAACAACAACAGGAAAATGTGGTAGTGTGCATTATTTATCACATCAGCACTGTCAAATTAAGTGCTCTCAGCATAGTAAAAGGTAAGAGAAGGAAGAATGTAGAAATATAGCATGCCCAGAAGCCACTCTATCATGCCGTCGTAAATATATCACAAAGACTGCTTGGTCTTTCAACACAAATAAATCATTACACTAATATGATTGTTTCATGGTGGCTGACCACAGTGTTCTTACAACCGATTCACACACCAAAGAAAAAGTTGAAAACACTGACACTGAAACAACCCCATCCCCCATACAGCTGTCCAGCTCTACCAGCTCCGACAAGGCAGAAAGCAATTTCAGCTGCGAGTTACAAGCATTATTACAGCTCCTGATGGGAATGAATGGGGGGACCCGGGAGCTTGACAGGGTTATGCCTCACATTCCTTGTACAGCTTTCTGGGTCAGGTGTTTTCTTTAGATTCCCCGGGCCAAGTGGCACTGTGGCGTAAAGGTACACAGAAAACACTGGAACATGTATATTCAATCATAGGCACACGAACTTGGGGTAAACACGGGCAAATTAAATTTCAAAGCTTGTATTCAGAAAGAAAGGTCACTTTTTTCTGCATCACATGGGTCATCTAAATCTGTTATTGAGTGATAAAGCTGCCAGCAAGGACATCCTATTTCACAGCATTTTGCCTTGTGTATGACTGCCAAATTAATTAACTGCCTCTCTGAGGCAATGAAAAATACAGTGCCTTACAAAACACCAGACCAACCTAAATTACAGAATAAAGGTGGATGGAAAAGTAGACATGGTTTGGGAAATGTCCTGTATTCAGCAGCATCTCTCTCTCTCCAACTTTCCAGTTTCTACTAAAAAAAAAAAGGCAAAAAAAAAATACAAATCCCCATACCATTATGTTGCCAATACCTTGTTTTGCTATGGGGAAAAAATGGATCAGCAAGATGTGCGCACTAGTCTTTTTTTATATATATAGGCTAAAAAGCTAAAATCTAGTCATCTGATCAGGTCACATTTTTCCACATTTATTATGTGTACCCTTGGATTCCCATAGCATGATCCTGTCACTACCCTAATTTACTATAGAAGTGGATTATTCAGGAAAGGCAAGTGCATTTGCATACAACATTTCCACACAAGGTAATTAAAGGTGCTTTACATCATTCGGTGTTAAAGAAACCGAACGTATATTAAAAGGATAGAAAGTAAAAACAGAAATTAGGAATAAGACATGAAAAGCATAGCACACAAACAGCAACATTAGTGAAAGTTAAGAAAAAATGCCAGCATATAAGCATGAACGTTAAAACCGCACTTAAGAATAAAACATGACAAAAGAAAACAGAGAGCAATTACAATAGCTTACTCAAAGGTAGATTGATTCGGCAGAATTGATATATTGATATATAAACAGCAGGTCATCTACATATTTCGGCACTAAACCATTCGATGATTTATAAACTAGCGTGAGTCATTTATTTATTTTATTTTTTTCAGGGTTGTGTGCTACCCATATAGTGTTTTTTTAGACTTATTATTCAGTCTAACAAGTCTGATTTTCATTAATTCTAATAAGATGACTTTCTTTGACATGTACGCTTCCCCCTGTTTCCCCACAGCATGCTGCCGCCATCACCATGTTTCACAGTGGAGTGTTTAGATTGATGTGCAGTCCTCTTGTTCAGATGGACTCAATTTAGTCTGTTCCACACTATTTTTTTTCTGTTTTTTTCATTTGTTTTTTTATTTTTTATATTTGTGCAATTGTTTAGTCAGTTTAGTTGGTAAAGATAGAAGTTTGTGCTTGAGGGTTCAAACGGATTTGAATACTTGTGAAATAATAACGTTTTATAGGGAATGTTGAAGCTAAAACTAGTTGGAGGATATTTGATTTGTTCTAACTTTGATATCTGTCTAGTCATTAGTGAACACAGTCATCTGTAAAAAAACAAAAAACAAGGATTTTCCCTGCAGCTGTAAGAACCAGGGGGAAATGAATTTATATTCTGCTCAACCATAATGAATTAAATTGAATAACAGTTTCTTTAGTAAGCTGCATATAATTGTTTTTGAGGTTGGTAGGTTTCAGAAACCACCTTGTGTCCAAAATGAATCAATTCAAAAATTAATTAGTCTTGCCAAGGCTGCAGCATTACTGCAAGGGTGAGATCCTTTAATTAACATGGTGAGAGCTCAAGTTATTCAGACTGTTAATTCTCTGTGATGCTGCACAAGGCAATAAATGCACACACACAATTCACCCAAGTAAACACCCGTACATTAAGGCCAACATTTATGCATCCATGTAAAATAAACAGTGATGGGTGGATAATTACAGAAACTGTATACAGAGACCCAAACTGTGTGTGTGTATTGGGGTAATATTTGATAGTGAAATAACTTCCTGTGTTATTAGAAGTCATCTTGAGGCACTCGGAGATTGCTAACCTAATCTGTGCCTTAAAAAAATAATAATCCTTTTTCCTCTTAGGAGAAAAATCAATAAAAAGTCTTTTTTCACAGTGGACAGCCAGGAACACAAAAGGACCCCCGGGTAATAAAAGTAATTCCCTGATGTTGCAGCTTCAATCTTTCCGCCGCTGGGAAGCCTCATTGATGAGTAAATAAAGTAAACATGCAGTGGCTTGGCAGATGCTTCTCTCTTCAGGTCAGGGTCAAACTTGAATTTATCTTTTCGTGATTATAAAGCCCCTAACAGTATTCACCTTCCTTGTTAAATCATGAATTTACTCTTATTGACCTTTTCTTTATTATTATTATTATTATTATTATTATTATTATTATTATTATTATTATTATTATTATTCAGTTGGACTAGCCTGACGATGCCAGACCTGAAGAAAGAAGAAACGATGTAGACAAACTTACCACACAAAGTTTGCAAAAAGGTCTTAAAGGGCAACACGTCATGTTCCAATCGCAAAAAAATTTAAGCACAGATCACAAGCAAAGATATTGAGATCCATCAATTTGGAAAGGGTTACTAAGCTGTTTCTAAGGTTTTAGAGTCTCCAGGTGACCACATTAAGACCCATGGAACAGTGGTGAACCTAACAATTCTATTTGGTATTAACAGATCTCAGTAAAGCTATAGTTTCCCTGTTGATGTTATATACAGGAAATAAAGAATATTTTTAAAACATCTCAAATAAGGCATTATGGATGCCTTATTTATGGACGCCAGGATGCTCAAGGCTTTTCTCGCTATTAACATAATATTAACAGGATTTCTGTCATATTTCCTCTGCAAAGACGGATGAGATCTGAAGGTCACTCTTGGATAAATTCTCAGAGCAGAGATGAACGCACATAATTCCCATTTGCTGTTTCAGTCAATTTATTGAATATGCATCGAGCCATGATTCCAAAGACCCCTCTGGTCCAGTCAGAGGTAATTAAACCAAATATGATCAACGACGGGCTGTTAAAACAGCTCAACCTGAGACACTGGCTTAGCATCTCAAAAAGAACCTTCAGTTCTGGGAGGGAGCAGTGGAAAAGGCCAGTAGTGGATTAATGGTCAAGAAAAAAAAATATTAAAGAGACCCATCAGGAATGTTGTAAAAAAAAATTGCTTTTCACACAATTTTAACCTGAGAATGCCCTTGAAGACCTTGTTAAACCGCTACTGCAAGACATGCCTCGTAATGGTTTTAATGATATTCTGTTTTTTTAGTATGGAGCTTTTCAAATATTTGGACAAACTAGAGTTACATAGCACGTTTCATGCATGACAATGCATTGCAGCCCACAGTTGATAAGAAAGGTTGGCTGGTCTCATGTCTCATTCATGATAATCAGAATGAATACAAAATATGCTTTTTGTTAATTTCCCTTATGACATGCCTATTGTGTTTAATAACTGTCTTAAAAATGTTGATCCCTTAGCAATTTGTTCGGTGGGAAGCGCCAGCTTTATTCATGCAGATAATTTCTCCTTATTTCGGGTCATATCAAGTGGTATTCTTCAAGCACAATGGATTTTGTATGGAAAAAGATTAGTCATTTCAGAATAAAGTTTTTTGTCAAATCTTGGTTCAAAGATTCTATTCTTCCAAGAAACAGTTACATTTGGGCAAATGTGTTTTCTAGCTCAGAAACATAATCTGAATCTGCTTTATTGGCTAAGATTGTGTGCACAAACAAGGGCTTGGATTTTGGATTTCAAGTACCCGTAGAGTACAGACAAAATATAATTATATAAACTTAAGAAGAAATCAAAATTACAAAGGAACAATGTGTATATGTACTTGCAAGAAAGAAAAAAGAGGTATAAAAAAAGTAAGATTTTTTGTATCAGTGGAGTAGCTGACTATTCTGGCTGTAAAATGTTCCTTGTGTTCATCAGAGAGACAGCCTTAGGGAAGAAACTGTCTCTGTGGCAGCTAGTTTTTGCAAAACGATTTGCCGCACGATTATAAGTAAAGTCAATGGTGGAGTCCGTTGGAGTCTCTGCAGTGCTTTGTGTGCATTGGCTGCATAAATTTTTCATGTGTTTCTTGCGTTTCAAGCGGCAACGTAGCAAATGCAAGCAACGCAGAAGTTCAGCTAGCTGAACTTTTTACACACTTGACGCAGTGCACCAACCAATCAGAGCGATTCACTGTAGTGAAGTCGCTCAACGTCGACGTCTAGCCAATCATGATACACTAGTGTTTTAAACATCAGGCAGAGTAAGGCCTGCCCACGTGCTTTGCAAGCTTCAGCTAAAAAATGTATATACATCACACTAGATGCATTGGGAGTGTTGCTTGACGCAGACAACGCATGTGGTGTGAACGCACCGTAAGTCTAAATTATATAACCGTTCTTGATTTTTAACTAGAAAGCTGCTGTGGTAGATGATTATTGTAGTGGGTTTTGACATAAGCTGCAGTATGAAAGTTTCTTCAGAAGTCAGTCACTGGTCTGCATGTAATTGTAGTGAATGTCATGAGAGAGATGAATAAAATACATACAATTACATTTTAATTTGAAATTAAAATCATTGACCATATTGGAGGCAGTAGTGGTGATTAGTGTTTTTTCTCAAAATTTATGACGTGGTTTTTAATGGATTCCCTTTATATAGCGCTTTTCGAGACCCTCAAAGGTCCTTACACAGTGGCGGATCTAGGACTTTTTCCAAGTGTGAGGCCATCAAGGGGCCTCAATATGTATAAAGGTGCCAAGTATTAATGCAACATCCTTACACAGAATTCCAGATTTTGGAAAGGTACTTACATTTCACCACCCACACCATGTTGAAAAACTAATGTAATTTTGCATGCATTTTTAGTGTACATTGACAAACTACAAACACAAACAGCATTTAAACAAATTTCAGCATTGTCCTACATTTTATAAAGCCACAAATAGTACGGCCGTAATTTCCGAACCATAAGCCGCTTCCTTTTTCCCAACCTTTGAACACCGTGGCCAATGCAATGGTGCCTATGCTGATTAACACGTTGTGTAGTACGGTATTTCATCTTGTTATGCTTTATAGTGAAATAAGCGGTTGAAAAGTTTATAATCAAAATAATAAGAGTTTCAGTACTTAACACACTTTGTATAGGCATTAGGAAAATGTGTTTGGAAGTTGTATAAACTGACTCAGGGGTTTAAAGTTTGTTTAAAAGTCGCTAAGCTGAGAAACAAGGAAGAGAAGAGGAAACACAGGAAGGGAAGTGTGTTTGTTTGGGTTCATGTTTGACATTGGGGGGAAAAAGAGAAAATGGGAGAGAAATGGTTTTCATGTGAGTCTGTTTGTTTTGAGTTAGATTTAATGGGTTCTTTCATTATCTATTGTGTTGTTTCCCTGCAGAAGATGCCGCTCGCTGATTGTTGCTCGCTCCTTGAGTCCAGGCTGATGGTGTTGCTGCTGGACATCAATACCTGGCTAGTATGAGCAAGAGGGGAGGCGGGCAGGCAGTGAAGGTAATTTCATTAAACACTGGGGGGTTGAATGCAACAATCAAGCGTACAAAAGTTATGATGTACATTAAAAACTTAAATGCAGAAGTAATTTTTCTTCAAGAAACTCATTTATACAACTTAGACCATAGGAAATTTAAAAAAGACCTTGGATCGACCAAACCTATCATTCTGATTTCGGCATGAAAAACGTTCACTCTGTTTCAGATAACATAAATGCGGACCAAAGCGGTCGTTTTATCATTGTTACAGGTACACTCTATGGGAAACAGGTAATACTAGTTTCAGTCTACGCCCCTAACTGAGAGGACCCTAAATTTGTGAGCTCATTGTTCACTATTATTCCAAATCTAGACTTCCACCTTTTAATAATGGGAGGAGACATGAACTGTGTCATTGACCCATCATTGGATAAATCTAGCATGCGGTCATTCACACCTATGAAGATGTCCCAAGCTTTTTCCATGTTCATGAATCAGTATGTTTTTGTTGACACCTGGCTTTTCTCACATCCCTCCGTAAAACAATATTCATTCTGTGATCATGCACACCCTTTGTTTTCACGGATAGACTATTTCTTGATGGTTAAAAACTTAGTCCCAGAAATTAGTTTAACCAAATATTTACCTATAACTGTATCAGATCCTGCTACAGTAGTTTTGGACCTTCACTTTAAAATGAAGCCAAAGGGATTTAGATACTAGGGGTTAAATCCTCTCCTATTGGTGGAGGCCTATTTCTGTAAGCAAATTTCTGAGTCGATAAAATTTTTCTGTGAAACCAACAAAAATAAAGAAACATCACCATCCATTTTATGGGACACTTCAAAAGCCTATATAAGTGAAAAAATGATCTCCTTTACATCTCATGCTAATAAACTGCGTAGATCCTGGCGGGATGAGCTGGAAAAGGCCATAGCAGACATAGATAACCTTCTTTCTTCTACAAATACACACGATCTATACAAGGAAAGTACAAAGCTCCAAACACAACTAGATCTGCTTCTTACCTCCGAGACTCCTGCGTTCCCAAGGATTAGTATATGAGCATGGGGATAAGGCAGGCCGTCTTTTGGCCCAACACTTAAAAGCAAAAACAGCAGCAAAACAAATCACACAAATACCCAATGATTCAGGGTCGATAACTACAGATCCAGAAAAAATAAATGACGCGTTTATATTTTTTTTTACACAGCTTTACACCTCAGAAGCCCGTACGGATGAAATTAATTTAAACAACTTTTTAGAAAAATTACACTTAGACCAAAGATTCCCCCCAAAATAACTTAAAATTGGATGCTTCCATTACACTCTCAGAAATTAAAGAAGCAATAAAGTCAATGAAAAATGGTAAATCACCAGGCCCAGATAGCTACCCGGTTGAATTCAATAAAAAAAAATCGGAATAATTGGCCCATTATTACTGGAAATGTATAATCACGCACTTGAGCAGAGTACTCTGCTGCTTACGCTGGCCTCTATCTCCCTAATTTTTAAAGAGGGTATGCACATCCTATAGGCCAATTTCACTCCCGGTGGACGTTAAAATTCTCGCAAAAGTACTAGCTTGGTGATTAGACTCTGTTATGTCCTCAATCTCCTCAGAAGATCAGACAGGATTTATAAGGGGAAGGCACTCATATTCTAACATAAGAAGGCTTTTAGGTGTCACTCTCTCCATCCCCTCCTAATATCCCAGAAGCTATAATATCCCTCGATACAGAGAGGGCTTTCGATAGGGTAGAGTGGACCTATCTGCTCTTCTCTCTGAAACAATTTGGCATTTCATGCATTGGACTACTCTACTCCTCCCCTCAAGCCTCAGTCTGCACAAACAACCAATGCTCTCCTCCGTTTCCACTTTTTCTGGGATTTAAGGGGATTGATAGATGGGGCATTAAACATCAAGTATCATTATACGCAGACGATTTGCTCCTTTATGTTGAAGACCCAGTGTCAAATATTCCAGGCATCCTAACGGTATTAAACTCTTTTTGTCGTTTATCAGGGTATAAGCTTAATATTTCAAAGAGTGAATACTTCCCGATTAATCATTTGGCCATTGACATTTTACCACTGTCCCTAGCCGGTAGGATTCAAATCATAAAAATGAATGTATTACTAAGATACCTTTATGCCTTTTAGTGTTTACCCATTTTCCTCCCAAACTCATTTTTTGCTAATATAAACAATATTATTTCAGCTTTTATTTGGGCTGGCAAACGACCAAGGGCAAATCGCTTACTACTTTGCAGGGATAGATCAGATAGGGGATTAGGTCTACCCAAAATAATAGGGTACTATTGGACCTCCAACATGCACAAAATTTTATCCTGGAACATTTCTCCCCAAGCTGGTTGGTGCCAGAGTGAGGCAGCGTCCTACTTCTCGTCATTACGTGCTTTAGCATGCGGGGCCTTGGCGTCCCGGTGGATCTGTCCTCTAATCCAGTTGTTATTGCAACATTAAAAATCTGGGCACAAATAAGATGCAGTTTCGGATGGCTCACCCTCCTACTGGTTTCTCTAATCTGTAACAATTATTTGTTTGCTCCAGCAAGGACAGATTCAAGATTCTCTGTCTTAGAAAATAAAGGGCTTTGCAGCTTGCATGATTTATACATCAACGGCATCTTTGCACGTTTTAATCAACTAATCTCTCATTTCTATCTTAATAAATCAGATTTTTTCCCGTACTTTCAGTTAAGCAATCTGCGAAGAAACACTCGACTTCGTTCCCACAGATCCCTACTCCCAACGGAATGGACGTAGTCCTTAAAGCCAAACCTTTGTTAAAAGGTCATATCTCCTATTTTTATGACCTACTGTCTACATCCAGAGATTCCCTCTTACGAAAGACTAAAATGAATTGGGAAGCAGAACTTCAATTGAATTTCTCTAAGACTGTTTGGGAAAGAGCCATTAATTCATCATCCAGTTGCGCCAGACTTTCTTTAATACAATAAAAAAAAAATTATTGGCTACACTACAGCAAAGAAAAACTATCAAAACAGACAAATCTGACGACAAATGCAATAGATGCTCACAAACACCATGTAATCATACACATATGCTGTGGACATGCTCCATACTGTCTGAATTTGTGTACATTTATTTGAATGTTGTAAAAAGAAAAATATAACATTTTTTATATGTAAATGTGCATTTTATGATTGTGATGGCATCTGATAAAGTAAAAAATAAATAAATAAATACAACGGTGCGGCTTATTTATGGATTTTAAAGCTAATGGCCACTAGAGGACCTCCTTTATCTATGGATTATACAGTTATTATATGGTTACGTCCTTTATCTTTAAGGGATACTTGACTTTAAGATGCGGTTTGACTGGAAAACAGTGAGAGAGGCAGTTCGCAAAAAACAAGTTTTTATGCTTAAAACTTAGAAATCAAACAAAACATGCATTTGATAACACTTTTAAGTCAAAGACAGTCGATCTGGGTTTTTCAGAAGGAAACAGAGCTGCTACACCTACCATTGGCAATGGTGAGACGTTGGAGACGCCAACGTAAATAAATGCCTCAATGCTGATTGTCTGTGAATATTCCAGAAAGTCTATTTGAAAATGGCTCAAGAGGAAGCTCAGTAATCTCCTGTTTAACTACTGAGTAGACTGGATCTCTTGGTAAATTTGGAAATGCTGATCTCATTTAATCAACTTGTTGAAAAATAAATTATTTCAGACAAGGACATTTCACAGAAGGCTATTTAGAGGTTAGGGATTTTATAGGGATAAACCCTACATTTTTGGTCCAGCAAAACATAAGATACAGAACGAATGCGTAATTTCAACCATGTTAGCTAATTTATTAGCACATTTTACCAAGCTTTAAAATGTCGGAATTTAAGGAAGACTACATTTGAAGGGATTGTAGAAAAGGAAACTGTACTGCAACATTACTGATGATGAATGAAATAATTCTTAGAGAAAAAAAGCAATTTTCCCACTTATGATTGATCAAATAACCTGTCTATTAATTTAAACAATAATCCTTTATTTTTGTTACTTGGAATAACTTACCTAATTATAACTGATGGACGTATTTTCTGTGCAAGGAAATTACTCCACCTTCACTGCATAACAAAAAAAAAAATCCACTCTTAAGATAAAATGGCAAAAGGTTATCTTTAACTTTGTCTGAATTGTATAATGTCTTACTTATCTGACATTACTGTTGCACAGTAAAGACAATTTTTTTGTCAAAAAATTGAAAAGAAATTTGTCATATATTGGACTCGTATTTGTATTTCAAGAATCCTCAAAAGCATTTGTATTGTAATTAGATAAGGTGTCTTCTAACGTGCAATGCTCATCAATTCAATTAAATTCAGTTTATTTATATAGCGCCATTTCACAACAGATGTCATCTCAAGGCACTTTACAAAAAGAGTTATTACAATACAATGTTTAGTGTAGAAATTACAGAACCACAGAAGATTGCGTCGTGGAATTCTCAGCAATCCCTCATACTGAGCAAGCATGCAGCGACAGTGGGAAGGAAAAACTCCCTTTTAACAGGAAGAAACCTCCGGCAGAACCAGGCTCAGCACAAGCGGTTATCTGCCGCGACCGTCTGTGGCTTGGAGAATACATAACAGAGACACAGAAAGAGCAATAGAACTGATGCAGAAGTTTGTTGCAGGACGTGGAGAATTTTCCGTCACTGCAATGCCATCTTAGTCAGGGTCGTCAAGCAGGGCTAATCCGGAGCACCTACTATAATAGAAAACAGGTTAGTGCTTGAATTGACAGCACATCATGCAGTTGGGGAGAAGTAGGAGAGAAAGTAGGAACAGACCCTAATAATGTCCTCCAACAGCCTAGCCTAAAGCAGCATAGCTACTAACATTAACCTGTCTCCTAGCTACTAGGAGACCTGGCTACCAACACTCTGTCTGAGTCCTCCTGACCCGTGGACGGTGTAGGGCCGGTAACGGCCCCCGTCATGCCGGGGTCTTCTCGGAGTCGGGTTGTTTGAGAATGCAGCCCAAAGTGGGTGGTAAACTCCATCTAAGGCTAAATACCGGCACGAGACCGATAGTCGACAACTATCTTAAGGAAAAATAGACAGAACTGAGAGGACAGAGTTGAAGAGGGCGAGAAACGTTTAAGAGATAAACGGGTGGGGTCCGCACAGTCTGCCCGGGGGATTCAACCCGGCAGGTAATGGGCGGCCGCACTGTGCGGGAGGATCCCCTTGAGGGACCTCTCTCCGGCGCTGGCTGGCCCCTGTGGGGCGCATTTCTTCCGCGGCGGTAAGCCGCGACCGGCTCCGGATCTTTACCTGGCTTACATTAATCTATCTCTACCTAGCTACTCTACCTCTTCCTATCTCTTCCTAACTTTTGACACTCTGCCTGACTACTAACATTAACCTGTCTCTTCCTATCTACCTGTCTGACCTGACTCTAACTACCTATAAACATATCTCTAACTGTAAGCTTTGTCAAAGAGGAAAGTTTTTAGCCTAGTTTTAAAGATAGACAAATTGTCTGCTTCACGAACCAACCCTGGGAGCCGGTTCCATAGGAGGGGAGCCTGATAGCTGAAAGATCTGCCACCCATTCTACTTTTAGAAATCCTAGGAACTACCAGTAAACCTGCAGTCTGAGAGCGAAGGTCTCTGTTAGGAACATATGGAACAATCAGGTCTCTTATGTATGATGGAGCTAGATTATTAAGGGCTTTATATGTCAGAAGGAGGATCTTGAATTCTATTCTAGATTTTACTGGGAGCCAGTGAAGAGAAGCTAAAACAGGGGAAATGTGATCTCTTCTTTTAATATTCATCAGAATCCTAGCAGCAGCATTTTGAACTAACTGAAGACTTTTAATTGTATTCTGTGGACTACCTGATAATAGACAGTTACAGTAATCCAGCCTTGAAGTAACAAAGGCATGGACTAGTTTTTCAGCATCACTCCTGGACAGGATGGTTCTAATTTTTGTAATATTCCTAAGGTGAAAAAAGGAAATCCTACAGACTTCTTTAATGTGAGATCTAAATGACATATCTTGGTCAAAAATGACACCGAGGTTTTTTGCTTTATTACTGGAGGCTAATTTAATGCCGTCCAGGGCTGACTAAGTAGTTTCTTTTTCAGAGCTTCTGGTCCAAAGACGACAACTGTTTTATCAGAATTTAGAAGCAAGAAGTTTACAGTCATCCAAGTTTTTATGTCTTCCAGACATGCTTGTAGTCTACCTAACTGATTGGATTCATCAGGATTTATGGATAGATATAGCTGTGTATCATCTGCGTAACTATGGAAATTTATCCCATGCTGCCTAATTATTTTACCAATAGGAAGCATATATATAGTAAAAAGAATCGGCCCAAGCACTGAACCCTGTGGTACTCCGCAAGTAACTTTTGAGGTTGAGGAGGGTTTATCATTTACTTGAACAAACTGAAATCTGTTAGACAAATAAGATTTAAACCAGCCTAGGGCTGTTCCTATTATACCGACACGTTGAAGCCTTTCTATGAGAATATTGTGATCAACAGTGTCAAAGGCAGCACTGAGATCTAACAGGACCAGAATGGTCACCAGTCCATTGTCTGAGGCTATGAGAATATCATTAGTAACCTTCATCCTAATTGCTATTTTATTTGATCTATTTCAATGTATACAGCTGAGACTCGACTGTGATTCCTGAATGTATTTATTGGTCAAATGTTTTGTTCTTTAAATATTCTGTGTTCCATATAATCTTTAAAAATTCAATAGATATATCTACAAAAGATACATGTCATACAGACAGAAATTTCATAAATACTGGTGAATTACCGTTTGGTCCATTAGTGCCTCTAGTTTTGGATGTGGAATTGCACCCATCTTCAAGCTGATCATTGGACAAAGGACAGATGAGAGACAGGACAGGGACAATTCAGGTGGTGCTATCACTTTTCAGGAGGGGCCAGTGCTCCAGGGCCCCACCCCTAGAACCACCACTGGTTTTACAATTCACTCACTGGTGGAATCAAGCTACATTTAGGGAAGGCTGACAGAACTGAGGCTGTCATTTCACCCATAATATTCGGGTCACAGGCTAATAACTCTACAACTGAGCTACAACCGCCCATAAAAAATATTTTATAAATTAGATAGATAGAAACAGCTTGAAGATGAAGATCCTTTGAAGGAACCATCAACTGGGATTTGGATTTAATAAACATTTGCAATCGCTGTCACCATGCTGATTATAATCTTTTTTTCTGCGCACTACTTGTGTTGATTCTTAGGAGAGAGTTTCAGTAGTATTGGAACTGTTACGACTGCTTTGTTATGGTGCGTTCACACCAAAGCTTAAAAAACGCGCTGCACGCACCAAGTTGGACGCATGAACATTCGCACCTGGATGTGCGTCCGAAGCGAATTGGACGCATATTAAAATATACAAATTTGACGCACATCAACAGAAATATGCTAGTTGTTTTGCGAGGATTTTGAGAGCTGCTAGTTTAGCTGATGGGGTTGACTGGAAACTACTGCCTTGCAGCAAGAAGTGTCTGGGTTTAAATATAGGCAAGGGCTTTTCTGCAGAAAATTAGCGTGATCTTACAGAGCAAGCCTGGGTTCTTTCCAGGTACTCCGGCTTCCATCCATAGTGCAATAAATATAAATGTTAGGTTAATTTGTCTCATTAAATGTATGTGTGAAGGCTTGTGCCTGGCTATTTGTCACTATAAAGCCTAGTTTATGCTTCTCCGTTTTGATGGAGATGGATTGACGCAACCCCATTATCCGTCAACGCAAGTGCTCTCCGTCCCCTACACAAGAAAGCACGGAGTATCTCTCCGTTGGGTCAACGGAGAGCGTATGCATCTACTTGGTCAGTTTCAGCAACAGCCAGAGATTACTTCACCAGAACGGGGCTCTATAGTTGCTGTAATAAGTAGTTAATGCGGCATTTGGCCACAATATGCTTTATATTGAAAGGATAATTTATGTAATCCTTTCATTTGGCAATTTTGAAGGAGGTTTAGGAAACCAACAAAAAAGGCTACTGTGTTTTTTTCCGTTAGTTTTTAGAGTATTCTGAGCTACACATCTAGTAAAAAGCTTTACAGCTTAATCGAAACTTACTTTCTGTCCTCCATTGCTCTTTGAGAAAGAAAGAAATTCACAAGCCTAGAAAAGAACTGAAATGTTGCTGTGATAGTAGGCAGAGATACCATGAAAAGGTAGCACCCCCTGCTGTCCTGGTCGAGCACTGCTGAAAAAACAGAGAGTGGAGAAGAAAAAATGGACTACTATTTAAAGTGTGACTAAACTCCAAAACTACTTCTTTTTGCTTACAAACTCTATAAATGGCTCTTTACCAATGCAATCTTTTAGTTTCATGGCATTTTTTTGAAATGTTTGTGTTAACTTGTACAATTCTAATTTTTTTGGTCTAAAAACGTCTTAGTGCTGCCGCTCATGGTAACCGTGAGGTACTGCATTTGAATTTTGTGATTGACTGAGAGCGGTACATCTTTTTCAGTGTCTAAGTCACAGGCCCGGTCTCACAGAGACGCCCTCCCTCTTTCAGACACACTCGCCCTGCCCCGTGATGAGTTGAAACTGACTATCTTGTGTGCTACATGCACACACAGAAGCATACTTAGAGAAACAGAGGAAGCTGAAATCCGTATATCGCACCTAGGAGGACCACATCGTCGAAATGGTTTAAAGCCACAAGTTATAACCTATATGTTTTAAACACACCGTGAATAAGGAAACAAATCTCTAAATCCTACTGACTATTTTTTTCAGCACACAATGTGGATAAATAAAAGATGATGTCTTAAAAAGCTGATATATGGTTAAAGTGTCTTTATTCCTGTACTTACACATTCCTCATCTCTTTCAAAGCAGTTCTGGTGTCTGCTCAAATGTATACAATCTACAATTCTTCCTCTTATTCAGAAAGGACTGCAATAATGAGTGGAATCCTATTTTATTTTTTGCCTTGTTAACCTATATACTATTTCTTTGTATAGTCAAAAGTATTTTTCTTATTTAAGGCTCACACCTTTGCTGAGAGTACTCATGGCTGTCTATTTTGCTCTCTGTTCAGGGACACTCACTCATCTGCCTCTAAATTAGGCTATTCCATGTCGCTGCCCAATTGCCCAACAGCATGAAACTCTGATCACAGCAGTTTTAGTGTGCATGCTTTTAATTCCCACAGTAAACCATCTGTGTGGACAAGAGCTACATTTGTTTTGTGTTTTTTGTGTGTTTTTCAGTAGTATGTTTGTCGGTTACTCATTCGTTCATGTGCAGACAAATACAGCTTATTCATTCGTTTGGTTCTTTTATTTTTTCCCCTCTGACGGCTTCCAATTGCATTGTCCTGTAGCTGAAGCTAAAGAAACATCTGTCTTTTCCACTTTTCATAGATGAAAATGTGTCTTTATTCTTTTATTCTTCATTCTTTTTGTCTCTTTCATTTCCTTGTACTCGGAACTCAGCTGGCTAACTGCATGAGCCGGCTGTAAGGCTGCAATCAAACGAGCTCTTGCTAAACCTCCTGGGGTTCTGCTGGCATTACATACACACACACATGCACACACACAAAGAAGGACAAAAATGTTTTTGCATCTCCTTGGTATTGCATGCACATCTGTAGATAAACACTATTACAAGAAGCTGCAGGTCAGAAACAAGCATACACTCACTAATAATCCCGATATATTTTGCTTTTATTTTTATGTAACCCTTTTCACCAAATTTTCTCTAATTTTTCAGAGATCCAAATCTTCAAACATTTACACTGAGTTGGGAAAAGGTTCTGGTATATATTTAGAATATCTCCTGCTGAATGGTTTTATCTAACTTTGCCATTTTTACAAGTGTACATGTGTGCTGCACAAGTTTCTTATGGGCTCAAAAGCAAATGCACCTCAATACAAGGGTTTAATCCAACATTACTCAATACCTAAAGCCAGATGAGTGCTTGTTACAGGTGGTAAACAGGTTTCTCCCCAGTCAGTGTGTGAGTATGTTATGTCGCAGTGGGAGAGGAAACCCAAGTGCATCTCCAAACCAAATGTACTGGCAGTAACACAGACTGTGGATCAGAGAAGTGGGCTTAGGTGAGTCATTCATCAGCACTGCATTAGCTGGGAAGACAATTTCCAGGCACGGTGGGAGTCCACAGAGATGTGTCTCAAGGAGATGGGTTTGCATTAATTCTGTCCGATTTCAAATTCTTCTCAATAAAGGATTTCATGAATATATTCAAGCATTGGCACAGAGGTGTCCACAGCAGTCGACAGAAATCTGCTTTTATGTGCAGAATATGTCAACTTTGGCACTTTAATGTGATACATGCACAGTTGTGCAACCTGTGCAGACATGTGACAAGCATTAAAGATGGTTCCGAAATAAAAAGTTATTCCCTACCTAAAACTAGTATAATTTCTCAGAAAATATGCTATAGTAGGTTTACTGAAGGGACTTTGAACTACTCGGGTTGACTAGTGGGATGTCATCCAGAATGAAGATGTTTAGCCAGAATGCCACACTGGACATCTTTGTATGTGTTATGGAGAAGTTGAAAGCAGAGTAATGCTAATCTCTGTGTGGGGAAAAAAAACAAAAACACTGGCACTGACGGCAATAGGGACCTGTTTAAGTAGGCATGCAAAAACAATGTAATGGTGAGCTCACCTGGACCTTCATTTTGCACACTAGAAAGCAGCTTCTCATCTGGTTGCCCCGATGGTTCAGTCCAGTGCCTCAGCAGGGTTAGGGACAGCCAGCACAGACACATGGTTTCAGTTCCGTTTTTCTTTTAAAAGGTGTGATCGAACAAACATTTTGTTCGAATGTAAGTGATAACCGTTGAAAACAGTTATGAAAAAAATATTTCAAGATTAGTTCTATTCACTGATTAGTAATTATTAGCAAAGGCATCTGGAAAATATGATATAATACCTGGGGCTCAGTGAAGAGACTGAAGTTGGAAAATACTTGACATTTCACCTACTCTGGCTAACTGAAGGACTCATGTTATTGTTGTTATGTCTGTACATTATGTCAAACACCTCTGAAAGAAGAGCTCTGGAAGCTGACACAGTCAGGCAGAAGCACCATGTTTTAGGAAAGAGAGAATGATGGACCAAGAGGGCTTCTTGTACCATTGTAATAAATATGTCAAAACACCAATGGAAACAAAATCATCCTTATGATACCTCTCATCTCTTTGGAATTCTGCCATGACAACACCCAGTGCCCTCCTGCTCATCAACCTAATCAAGGCAATGTTCACCCCCATTGGGATGGATACATTTGCTGCTGCAGGACATTTGAGCACAGCACGAAAAATAGAGGAATTTCCTGTTGGTTCGTCCATCCAAATGTCTCTTCTTAATTACTGTTTTATAAAGTAAAATGTAAGGGCAGTCCATGGTATTTAAAAGAGACCTGAATTTAAGCCATGCAGCAGGTTATTCAAAGCAAATATTCTCTGCCAAAGGCAAGCCATGTATCAAAACACCCTTAAGGACCCTTAAGAAGGATATTTGGCCGTAATATTACATTTGATCCACTATCAAGCATGGGAAAAAGATGGAGAGTCATTAATTTGGTCTGTCATTTAGAAAATGTAACATTCCCTATCTTACTGTAGTTTGTAAATATTAAATGTGAACCCATTAAAAAACAGGTGATTAACAATAAAAGCACTGTGTTGGATGCTTCATGATGCTTTAAGACAGAGGGAATATGGCCATTTAACTTGGCAAGAACCTATCTGCATTACCTGTATGATGTAATAAGTTAGGCGATCTTCTGATAGCTGTTTTAGATTTGTAAAACTCACACTAAAGTATATTATCATTCCATGTGGAAAAAGTTAGTTTCTGAAACTTGTAGGGCACTTTTCTCAGAGGAAATCCAGTTTCCATCTGTTAATCTTAAAAGTGTGTTGCATAATATTCTCTTTGCCAATGTGGGATTCTTTTAAGCTAATGATAAAGACACTACGAAGGTGCACCAAAACTCTTGGCTGAGTCTCACAGAGTCTCACATCAAAATGAGCATTTGTTCCAAACAGAACTATGGTGTTAAAGCCTTGCTGACTTAGGAATACATCTGTGCTTCCAGATGTGTGATGAGAATGGAAAACTAATCTCTTTCACTAGGCCTGCTCAGCCCCCATCCCGACTCAACCCAACTGTGACAGCGCGGCTAATAACCGAACCTCCGATCCCACACAGACGGCTGACAGTCCTGTTAGGCTTCGATTTACACTTTTTAATTAAATCTGGCATATCTGCATCATCTGGCTCATACTAAGTATATTTGGCTGCCTGTGAGAACAAACAGCTCAGTTTGATTTAAAATGAACTCTAACAATCATTTTTATGGCACCCCTATGCTCAGAGGTGTGATGTGCATGGGCAGAGCGCCGGTGCTGGGCACAACTAATGGAAAAAAAAAAATCTCTCAATTTTGTTCATTTATATTTTGATCATTCTGATTTCTATCTATTTGAATGTGTATCTAAGAATCCAAACCAAGACAAATTCTGACCAAATATTTTAACAATTAAATAGCATTGCATTTTGCGCAACAGGTTCAATGCTGTACATACATTAAAACCATTTCCAAAGTATCAAAATGCAAAAAAAAGGTATTCAATAGAGTTACAACTATTTATAAAATGTAATCGTATTTAATCAAAAATAATACCAAAGAACTGTTTAAGTTCTAATCATGATGCCAACTTTATTGAAATTGGTTGAGAATTAAGGTAGTTATCGCCATTTTAGTGGAATAAAAAACATACACTGATTTTCTCCTATTCACCCGATCAGAACATCATGTTTCTGGGGCTTCAAAAACTGCTTTTGGGTGAACAAATTTTCATGAAAGTTGCTCAGAATGTAAAAAAAAATAAAATAAATAGAGTAAAAAAAGTAAATCCTATATACCTTTTAAAGAATCCGGTGCATCCGATGAGTAACTTTTGTTCGCTTCCAGATCAAATCCAAGCCAAAACTTTCAACCTTTGCCTAAGCATATAAATACTTGAGTGAATCCAAAATGTCGACATCGAGGTGAAATGAGGGGCGTTTCTGCTACATCATTGTAATGGGAAACTTATTTCAAGATTAGTTCTATTTGGTGATTAGTAATTATTAGTATTAGTAAAGGCATCCGGTGAATATAACATAATGTTTGGAACTAAGAGACTGAAGTTGGAGGAGACTCATTGACAGTTATTTTACAGTTTACCTACAGTACTTAACTCAACTGAAGGACAATGGGAGACATTGTTATGTCTCTGGAGCAGTTCACTCTGAGGTAAGTTCACAGGGCTTGCAGAGAGGGAATCACTTCTGTCTAGTTCGGGGAGAGAGCAATTTACCCAAGAGATGGGTTTCTCTTCAGATCTGAATAAATATCTTTACAGTAGTAGCAGTTTAAAAGTTCTCATTCAGAGTAAACGCCGGACGAATGGCGTGCCCTTTCCAGCCCATTAACGGCAGAGTTCCCTCCAAATCCCAGTGGCCGGAGTGGCCTCCCGTCTTTCTCGTGGGAGTGTCAAAGTTTTACTGCAACTCCACCCATTAATTGAAATACAGAGTATGACCAGGAGATGGCGCTTCTCTCACAGAATTCTCATCGACATGATGTTATTATCAGTATGCACGTCCACTGAAGAAAAAGCAGAGCTGGTTGCGCAAACCTTTTTGGATGTAACAACACAAACTGCTCACTTTTTTGTAATTAACCTGCTTCTTCTATTGTCAAAGTTTATCATAGGCTCCATAAACTTAAGTTCTCCTAACACGGGCCAAACTTCACCAAATGAGTTCTGTAAAACATTATAACAAGTAGCCTTAAAAGTTATATCTGTAAACAATTTGATTTATTTCTATGAACCTAAAGTATAACTTTTTTAAAACCTAATGTACTTTCCTTTAATTTTGTGATAAACTCGTGTTTTTTATGTTATTGTTGTTGGATGAAAATGACAGAGTTCCACAACGCAAAACAACGTAATAGCCTATTTATAATATTTATGCAATCACATGACTATTCGGCTCACCACGGAATGTTTGCAACACCAGAATAGACCTGGTTACATGCTGTAGCGATGGGGAGCAAAGCTTGGTGGGGGGATGCTTGAAGATGGTAATGAGATAAACAAAGCAAAAACAGCGTAATAGCGTATTTATCATATTTATCAATTTATATATTTTATAATAAATTCTTAATTAAGTTGTTGTGTATATTATATATTAATTGTAAACTTAAACATCAGTTTACTTAAACATTCTAAAATAAAGCGTTGTGAAATTCGTATTAAATTAAATAATTTCAAACAGAGAGTTGTTTTCTGCTTCATTGTTTTCTCCAAAATGCATTGTATCAACACTGCGTTTGTATGCGACTCTGATCTGTGCGGGTCAGATTCTGGTCAGTGAAGCACTCGGCGAATTTGTGGTGGTAGTAGTGTGTGTGTGTGCGTATGGAGGGTGGGGACAAAGAAAAAAAAATAAAAAACATGTGCGTTGTTGTTTTAGCCACATCTGGTTGACAAAAAGGTTGATATCCACTGTAATGGATTAGACACATTGGTTTGAATGGTGACAAAGCTAAATGTGCCTGGATAATTGCAGCAGATTAGTTGTGAAATGTTTACAATAACAACAGAATAGACATGGTTACATACTGTAGGGATGGTCACGAAAGCTTGGTGGGGGGATGCTTGGAGATGGTAATTCTTTAGGAGGTGTGAATGATCTGGAGTCTATGGTGTGTTGTTAAGTTGGGGGTTGCATTCAGGATGATCATCAGCGAGAACAATAGGTTAGCCAGCTTTACTCTATAGAAACATTTGACTTGTATTAACTTATAGTGGCAATGAGTCCCTGACATCCTATGTGCAGTATGTACTCTTGTTCTCTGTTAAAAAGCACTCCACAAACTTCTTACTAAAAGTACCCTTGTTACTGTTACGATAACTTGGTATCACCATCTTAGCAGATGTTCTGCGGATGAGAATCCCTATTGCACACACCATTTTTAATTTTTATTTATTTTCATTCCGTTTATTTCATTCCGTGACATTGAGGCAAAAACAAAAGACACAAACCATTATTTGCCGCTTGGTGAACATTTATTATTTAAACAACATAACAGGAAATGTAAAAGAAGTGGGGTAGGCCTATTTTTTTTATTTTTATTATACATGACCACCAGAACTTTTATTTTCCACTGTGCCCCCCTTCGTTTTCAATAACACACCTCACAACTTTTGACAGTCCTGTGATAAGTCTGTTGCAAAAGTTCACATTGACTCTTGTGTCCCAAAACCTATGTATGGCGTCAACAAGCTCCTTCTTGGTACCTGGCTTAGCCTCCTTCCGAATAAAATCTTTCATTGAGTGCCAAACAAGCTCAATGGGATTAAAGTCTGGTGACTCTGGCGGAGTTTTCACCCAGTTGATCCCCTCAGACGCCATGTACGCTCCAGCAGCGGTGTGTTTTGGATCATTGTCCTGGAAGAAGCGATGGTCAGACCCAAAATATGTCCTTATGTATGGTGCGGCGTGTTCTTTAATGATGGTCTCTTTAAAGTATTTTCGATCCATTATTCCCTCGAAGATTACCATTGGACCTGCACCTTGCCGGGAAATCATTCCCCAAACATGCAGCTTCAAAGGATGTTTTGGCTGAGGTTTCGCCACGACGTGGCCCTTCTTGTGGAAACTCTGTCTGGCGTAGTGTTCCAATGCAACAGTTGTTTCATCTGTAAACAGAACATCATGCCAGGTCTCTCCAGAGTTGTTCCACAGAGTCGCCTGTTCCAGCCTTTTCACTTTGTTGCGTTCTTTTATCATTGGATCATTTTAACACTGGAGGACATCTCCAGGAGAATGGGCCAGCTGGAGGCGGCCGTACAGGACGTTGTACATCGCCTTCAACGTTTGGAGAGTCCTGCACCACCAACAGCAAGTCCAACTGCCAGGCGTCGGCTGACTTACGAACCGGTGGACCCCCGCCCCTCTCCAGAACCCATGCCTCCAGCAGTTCATCTCACACGTCCGATGGATGTCGTGACAGACTTTCAAATTAGAGCTCTGCCAGCGGAACGTGAGGAGGAGTTTTTTAGACGCTGCCATGATGGAGACCAACCTCGGCCAGACATATATGCAGCCAATGTGTTTATGGCGTTTACTCCATTTAATATGTACAAGAGCTGGGGAAAGATGACAAACTGGAGCGGCTCAAACGGAAAAAGTCCACTGCCTCAAATTATAAAGGAGCGGGTCCACCAACAGGTTTCAAAGCGATTCCCTAACCTGTCTGGGGACCATTGGCAAAGAGTCAGAAACAAAATAAATGAGAGACTGAGAAGTCCCCGCAAGACTGACCCTGAGGCACAGCGCCTTGGCTATTGCCGTTAAAAAAAACGTTTAAAATGTGATTTTTTTTGGTTTGCTGTGTTGTGTGAAATTTGCTAGTTTAAATAAAAATGGAAGAAAAAAAAGTTATAGCTTCACAGTTTCATTTATTATTAATGGTAGATGACCATTATTAGTCACAGGTAAATCACATCTGTGAATCACACGTTGACTCAGCGTAGAGCTGTAATCTGGCCTTAAAAGTTGGAGACTGACTGGATGAAAATTGCGCTGGTGGATAAACTGTTTAAAAAAACAAAAAAAAAAAAACTGTAAATATTACCCCGGCTACAAAGACTCATATGTCTATATAGTACTTTCCTGCAGGACTACGAATCCATGCGTTAGGAAAACTGGCACCTGTTTTCAATTTACTGGACAAATGTTTGAAACTCCGGTCAAAAGGACCTGTTACCTGAAACTTAAAATTATAAATGAATAAGAATAATTTCAAGGCATGTTGATTTATAACGGGGTTTTTTTTGTCTGCAGCTATATGAAGCTTTAACCACTTGCTTCTGTTGCGTAAAAGTCTGTCTCGCCTGTGTGAGTCTCTGTGTGCGCTCTCACCGCTTGCTCTAGATTTCAGCAGATTTTGTCTGACTTGTGGCCATCAGGGAGCTGCTATATAAATGCAGGAGACTTCTGCAACTTGAAACTTGGGATAATACTGCATTTACACTTCAGTATTTTCTGTGAGAGCGCAACGAAGCAGTCGAAGCATGTTTTCTGTTTTGATCTGAGAGGAGTGGGTCTTCCACATCGTGACACATGCAGTGTGCCTGCAACATCTTAACAGGTATTGTCGGAATAATGTTAGTGGCCCACTGCAGCACTTTATTACAGTATAAATGATCGCGCTGAGATGATCAGCTGGCCACTAAAGCCCGTCCTGAGACCGTGGACAATGATAGAAATTAAGCCCGAACCTGGCCAGGTTCCCTAACCCTATGAAACCCAAAAAGTAGGCTAATTGCCTACAGTACTGTCATACGTTTCACATTACAGAGCACTCTTATGCTATAAAACTACTGTATCTGGGTATAAGACTACAGTGGTAGGCTATTTGAACCCTGAGTTTCTGATTTACATTCAAACTTAGGCTACATACAAACCAGCAAACCATAGAGGAACAGATAGGGGAACATTTTTTAATGACATTTATATAGGCTACCCTGAGTCTGATACGTCAATAAATCATTAACATTAAAATCACTGCTCCTCCCCGTGGACAAAAGAGGCATTGCAGCTGGTTTTCACTCAGGCTCCTTGGGGGCGAGGCCTCACTGAAGACGTCATAGCGGGGGATTACATTACCACCACGGACCTGTCAGGGACCTTTGACGGATCAGGCACGTACCATTCAAGGGCCAGTCAAGGACCAATCATGGAAACATGAGAACTTTTAAACTGCTACTACTGTATAACACCAATGGAGACTGAATCAATCTCATCCTTATCTACATCTATATGGCATCTTGCCATAACGGTCATAACCGTGAGTCTCCAGGAAATAACCCTCAAAAGCCAATAAAAAGCCTGCATTTCGGCAACACCCCGTGAGCATAGTTGATCACTAATGGAGAACTCACCAAGCTGGTTAGGCAGCGTTTGTAACATACCTACATTTTCAAGAACATTTTCAAGCACATTTTCAATTATAACAACAAAACAAATAAAGCAGTCGATTCACCATCAAGGGGATATTTTTAGGGCATAATTTGGAATAAATTGGCTTTGTTATTCCAGGCTGCCAATGGGTGTGTTGGCAATTTTTTTTCTTTCAGCAATAATCCATATGCTAACATAGCAAACCAGCCAAGAAGACAGCAGCAGTGATGAAACAGGAATGCCTCCTTGGGGCTTAAGAAAGATTAATTCCTGCCGTAATAAAAGAATACCCTGAAGTGGGGTCTGATTTTACACTGGTCATTGAGAAGTCAAAGAAAACTTCTGCTACTTTAAATAGTAAAACAAAAAAATTACTGCGACTAAACTTGTTGGAAAATGCCTTAGAGACCGGAGTAGGATTTACATCAGAGATTCTTTTCAACAATGGAGATTACTTCAAATCTTAAAAGGCTTCAAAACTGACACAGCTTTGGCGACATTTCTGCTACACAGGTAAGACGGTTATATATCCAATAAAGCAAATCCATGCAACGTTTTATTAATAAAGTACACAATGATATGCTGTGTAATCAGAGGTGATGTGCATCCCCCGTTGTACAGGTGGGGCTAGAGGGAGTGGGAGGGGGAAGAAGGGATGTTTTAGGATGGGCCTTAGTATGTTGGATTAAAAATAAAATATATCTCGTTTATAAACTCTGGACAACTGCTTTGACCAATTCTAATAAAGGGTAGCCAAGTGAATATGATGGCCTCACTCTACTGAACCTATGAAGAGTTAACATGTCATCTAACAATATAAGACAGTTTAGATTGTTGGTTGTTCTCTATGACTCAGGAACAATAAAGTAATAATCAAGAATTTACCCCCCTCTCCATTAAAAAATGTATTTAAACTCGAAGTTACTCCTCATTGCAATATTACTATTAAATTTAATCAATTTTATTAATATAACGGCAATTCATACAGATGTCATCTCAAGGTATTTTACAAACAAAGTAATTTTAGTTCAATTGTACAATTATTCCAATCAGTTTAATAGTTTCTATTTAAGGAATCCCAGTGGATTGCATTGACTCATTGACTTGCAGAATTCACTCCTTCTGACAAAACAGGTGACAGTAGATAGTCAACTGTGTTGTGTCATTGACTTCACAACAATCCCTCATACTAAGCAAGCATGTTGCTACGGTGGAGAAGTAAAAATGGAGTCAACATGTTGACTTAGGTTCGGAGCGGGGACCACGTTTCAGATCCACTTCGTACATCCTAGTTAGCCTTAATCCAATTCATCCGGTACCCCGCACCTGCTCTACATATCTAATCACATCACGATACACTTATAAACTCTTCTTGCCCTTCATTCCTCGTTTGCCTTGTTTGTTACGCCCCTCCCTTCCCCTCCCTCTAGGTTCCGGGTTCCTGCCGACCCGCTTTTCTTTTTTCCGGGTACCTGCCGACCCGTCGCAGCTCTTTGCAGGGTCTTGCCGACCCGCTTTTCTCCGCCGGGTACCTGCCGACCCGCCCTTCGACCCTTCCCCCTTTCTTAGCAGCGTCCATCGGACACAGCCTCCACGTTCCGTGCCCCTGTTCACTCCTGTACCACCTCTTCTAACCTCTCTTTTAGGTTCCCGCAGATGTTCCGTCGTGGGCTCAGACTGTTGGAGAACGAAGCTCCATCCGGTCTGGTACCCTGCTCAACTACAATGCCCCCTGCTATGTGGGGGGGATCGGTCCAAATGCTCCGGGTGACCGAGCATCCTCCATGCTCTCTCATCTGTCTTCTCAGACCCCCAGACGGTCGCGGCAGATGACCTTGTTCTGAGCCAGGTTCTGCCGGAGGTTTCCTCCTGTTAAAGAGTTTTTCCTCTCCGCTGTCGCTACATGCTTGCTCAGTATGAGGGATTGCTGAGGAATTGCTCAACCCCATGTTGACGACTCAGCAATCTGCTGGGATTCCTTACTTAGACAAACTTTTAACTGATTGGATTACAATGACTTTTGTCGTAAAGGGCCTTGAGATGACTTTCTCGGCGCCATGTACACCGTATAGGCTTTGTCTGAGGGGGGTCCTGAGCAGGCTCGGAAAGACGATTTCTCCAAGACTGTACTAAGTCTTCCCCTGGGTTTCCGATGATGCCCCTCCTCAGACCATTCAATTCTGGCGGGTCTAGCAACCATTGCAGTGAAGTCTCTGCTTGAGACTCAAGTAGCAGTGGCTGAAAGAATGTGACTTTTGATCGAGCTGAAAAGCTTTTCAGTAGAAGTGTAGCTCATAGAACACTCTGAAAACACATCCAAACCAAAAAAGCTGTCCCTATTTTGTTGTTCTCTCCTTGTATTAAAAGATATTTCCAAAAGACCATATTACATAAGCTGGCCTTGCAATATAAAGCATCTAGTTCCCAAAAAAACTGCATTGACTACTAAATACATAGACTATCACTGTTCTGTTAAAATAATCTTGGGCTGACCAATAAGAGACGTGCGCTCTCCATGGTGTTGAATGGACAGTTAAACTATTTAGCTCTATTCTGTGCATCCTTGTTTGAGTTACAGAGAGCCTTTGCATTGATGGATAATGGTACTGCGCTGTTACAGCATCTACAAAGACGGAAAAGTATAAACCAAGGATCTTAAATTCTATTCTGGATTTAACAGGGAGCCAACGCAGGTAATCTAAAACAGAAGAAATGGGATAATTCTTTATAATATTCAGTATTTCTGTAGCATTTTAGATAAACTGACGACTTTTAATTACACTTTGTAAAAACAAATCTACATTATATATTTCTCCGCATTGCAATATTGAAATATATATTTATATTATTATTGACATAGGGGCACATTTTAAATATTTTATTTAGGACAAGTATAATAATTATGCAATCCTTCATTTTTTTATTTGATTATTGCATATTAGGCCAAGATATTGTTCTATAAAATATGGTATTTTAAATATCGACACCTAAAACCTAAAGGTATAGAAGAAAAAAAATAATCTGTAGACATTTCATTGTAATCTGTCTTTAAAATTTATAGTCATACAGAACTTTATACATTAATAAATCTAATGCAAAGAGGTGATGGTCGTCCCCCAAACCTTACTGGTTGTACCACTACTGTGAGATTTGGACAGTCTGTGCAGAACATAGCCTGAAATCCTGCATGGTGTCACAGCCTCTAAACAGACTTGTAATGCGAGATAATGGCTTTGACATTTCAGCGTCAGCCATACTGCAAGTCACAGCGAGCAGGACTTCCGGAAAGCACTGTAAAAATAACAAACCTTTGCTCTTAATACAGAGTATGTTTGCATCTGCAAAACTTATGGTTCAAAAGGCAAATTTTCAAGAAGACTCATCGGATCAAAATGTGGTAAAATATCCAAGAAAGAGCTATATTTGTACACTGAAGATGCAATTTGAAAAACAAAAGGAATATTTGTATTTTTTGCAATTTGGTTCAAGTCTTTTCTTCAAAGTGAATTTCTTTTTCCCCAAAAATAAGTGTCCTACATTAAGGTTTTTCATATAATTTTAGATACACCAAACTTCTATGTATTTAACTGGCGTTTCATTTGACAGACCAACACAAAGTAGGACATCAATGACTTTAGCTTTTAAATTGCTGCAGTGTGTCACAGACACATGATGTGAACGGTTTACTTTTTGTATTTTTTACTGTCAGGTTTAGGTCCCCCCAACTTGGTGCTAATATTTGGCAAACAGTTGAGTACTCTAAACTTTTGCTTTGTTTGCTTTAGTTTGAGGACCTCTTCCCCTCTGCACCCCTTGCTATACAAATGCCGCTTTAATCTTTTAGAGGCATTCTGAGACGTTGCGAATCAGAACTAGTTCCAGCCTGCCAGAGGATTTTGCTATGACCCTCACTCATCTCTTTGCTGCTAAGAATTTTTATATTTGCAGGGAAATGTCAGAAATGATGTTTATATTTTGTTAAAAACAAAAGAGGAAAAGTTGCTGAGCAGAGTGCATTTTTTAAAATCAATCTCTGAGAAGGGGGAAATAAACCACTCATGCAACAAACTGCCTTCAGAAATCATCTGGTAAGTAGAGTTCCAAGTATAAATTTCACTGGTTTGGGAAGGCGTCAGGTTTTCTAGAGAACATAAGAGAACAAGCAGCATGAAAACCAAGAAAGGCATCAGACAGGTCTGAGAGAAAAATTAGGAAAAGTTATAAAACAAAATCCAATGCACTGAACATCTAAGAGACATTAAATGAATGGTCAATGGCCAGGCCATTCCACAATTTGCTGACCTACCAAATTGCACATGACCTAGAACAAGCCACCCTCACAGTGATGAACAGTGGTGGCAGCATCATGCTGAGGGAAGTTTTTCCACGGAACAGGGAAGCGCGTCAGAGCAGGTGGGACATTCAAGCTCTTCTGCAATCCAGTGAATCTGTTTTGAATCATTTTTCTGACAAAAAAGTGTTTTTTATGAGTTTATTCTTCATTTTTTGTTCCAACAGTGAAGAGATTTGCACACAAACAATGCGACCAACACTCTTTGGAAACACCCCTTTAAGACAGCGTCGCTCTGTGCAACAAAACAATGTTTTCCATGATGATTGACTGCTTTGCTTTGCCAGATACTACATGAATTTGTACAAAATGCAAGAACTCTTAAGCTTGATTGAGGTAAATAACCAAAAAGAGGTACAAAAAATTTATAATCACTTGGTATATAAAAAAAACTAAAGTATTGATTAATGAGAGGATATTACCCCAAATCCCTTTTTAAAGGAATGTTATAAATTAAAGGCACAATTTGGAGATAAAAAAAAAAGTGTTTTTCTTTCTTTTGGTCTGCCATCAGTGACAAAGAAAATATAATATAATAAGGTAAAATATAATGTAATAATGTAGATAAAACAAATAACTTTTGTTGATCAGTAACCGAAAGTAAAAAAAAAAAAAAATTAGTCAATTTCTATGAAAGAAAAGAAAACCCCCAAATGTCTTCCTGTTTTAATCCATTTGTTTTTTAAGAATTTACCAGTTTAATGCCCTGCCCAGTGTCCAGAACAGCAGGAGGGAACCAGGCCATCTTACACCTCCTGAAGCAGCGAAGAAACACGCCGCACAACCAGAACAGGTTGAGGCCACAGCACCAGTTGGACAGGTGGATCAGAGGGTATGTGGCCTTGGGGAAGTGGGTCTTCCAGTGCTTGGCCACGTCGCTACCGGTGGGAAGGTGTAGCATGTAGTCGCTCCAGCGTTTCGATACGCCGTACATGGCCGTCACAGTCCTGCCTTTGTCCGTCCACTGCGTGTCGCCGGCAGGGTTGCAGTTGAACTCCACCCATTGAGAAGTGAAGTCGCCGAGGAGGGGGACGTCTCCGGATTCCGGGTCGAGCCTGGAGGGTGGCACCTCGGCCCCCTGCACCGCCATGTAGATGCCCTCCACTCTGCGCACTTCTTTGACCCACGGGAGGGAGTGTTCCGTGTCCAGGACGACGATGAGGCGGGAGCCGTGGCCGGCGTTCTTCTCCTTCCAGATCTCCAGTAGCTGGTTCAGCTGCAGGCTCTCGCCTCCTTAAAAAAAAAAGACAAGAGGAATGGTGAGAAATAAGGGGACGATTTACAGATTTCTGTGTCTGCTCTTTGTGTCACACTTTAATGCTTGTGATTATTCAACAGCTTTTTATATCAGACAAAGACAACCAGAGCAAATAAAAAAAGCAGTTTTCATATGATACTTCCATTTCTAAAAAGAAACTATAAAAAACAAAGTGGAAGCAATGAAGACGAGATAAAAATGGAACTTTTTGGGACATGCATACCATTGAACAGTGTAAAACCAATATTCTTAGGCTATGCAGTAGAATAATAATAAAGATTACGGCATGTGATTCACGCACATGTTCTGAACCGGAATCAGTTCATTTTATTTGGGGGTATGAGAGGAAAAGGGGCAACATTTCCAACATTTTTCTACCATTGATGGCGTTCATGGTGCTGCTCTGTCACATATAATCCTGATAAAACATGGGCATTTGTAGCAACATCACAACATATGAAACAGTTCAACAAAAATGTATAATTTTGAATCATAATACATCATAAACTATAGAATGTGTTGTATACAAAACCAAAAAAAATGGATAGCTGAGCTGTAGGGTTGGGTGATCCGGCTTAAAAATTGAACCTCTGATTTTTTATTTTTTTCATACCCAATCCATTATCTGATTTTAATCGGTTATTTGTTTTTCCTACCTGAGGTTTCTTAAAAAGAAATTGCAAGTAGAAACCAATATTTTCAAAAACTTGCTTTTATTTCAATCATCTTATCCCAGAGCTGACCTAGTTTTTAGTCTAACTCTAAACAAGTGGTAAAGTATTGTTGTATAACAAGATGGGAGGCCCTGGGTGTGACATCACTCTGAGCTATAGGAGACCAAGTAGTTAATTGGTAAAAAAAAAAAAAAAACTATACATATATATATATATATATATATATATATATATATATATATATATATGTGTATATATAAAAAATAAAATAAAATCTTCAAAAACAGAAAACCTTGAATAATTGATGAAATCGATTTATCGCAGAGCGCTACTGAGCTGTAATAAAGAAGATGATACATTTGCCCATTTTAGAAAGTGGCAATGAGGCCCTAACCTGTTAGAGTCCAGGCCCCAGAGCCTTTCTGAGAATGCCCGCTGTAGAAAATCAAATAAGTGTCATGGCGCGGTCCGTCTGCCGTCTGAAGCTCCAGAAAGCTTCGGAGCTTGTTCTGGACGGTCTCTAAGGTAACGCCGCTGGTGGAGTAGTCGCAGCCGAAGGTTCGGATCATGTGCTGCGAGAAGAGACGCTGCATGTCGTTCAGCATGGCCGTGGAGCGTTGATTTAACTCCTGCACAATCTCAGGCGGGAGGAGGGTGGGCTGGCTGCCGGCACTGGGGGGAACAGAGAGAGATGTGAGAACTGGGAAGTCAGAAAAGTGTCACAGGCAAAGAAGAGATGAATGACTTGGTTTATGTTCTCGTGAGACAGAATGGATGATAGAGTGGCATGCAAGTGTGAAGCAGCTGTCTTTACTTCCAATATGAAAGGTTACAAATAGAGGACAGCGACGGAGCATGAAAGCATGACAATGGCAAAAAAAAATAAAAAAATAAAAAAGGAAAAACGGGGGCAGAAATATATCAAGACAACAAAAAGAACAAGGCTGAGGAAAGCTGAGCACAAAGACTGTTTGGATGTATGCGGCACATGTGTCTCTTGGACAGTAACAAGAACATGATAAGGGACGCACACAACAAGTTGAAGCTATTGGCCATTCAGGGCAACTGCATAGTTTCTTTTTTTATCTTTGGGCCCTGATTTTATTCATGGCCAACCGGCTGGCAAAGTCATACATCACATTTACAGATCTCTCCTTACAGTACACGTAATGGCACACCATTGTGCTCCCCACTATCACCTCCAAACCTACCCAGTCAAGGACATTAAAATCTGTCTTTTATTTTTTTATCCCACAGTTTAATCCCCATTATTTATCACCCAGGGTTCCTATCCAAGTACAGTCCAGGGGTCTCAATTATAAAACTTTGCGTAGAATCCTCACTAAAACCGTACTAAAGCTTAGCAACTTTTTTTTACTTATGCCTAGTAGGTTTCTGAATTATAAAACTTTGCGTACGCACAGCTCGACGCAATCTCAGCTTTATATATCAGACTCTTCATAAAAATGTGCTCAGCTGTTTCTGGATCATATCCCGCTTCCAACACACCCACTTTCTACCATAAATGGTAAATGCAAGGTGTCTAGTGAATATTCTGCATCGACTTAAGAAGGCTAATATGGGGCGTGTCAGGGGTAACCATGGCAACCGAGAGGGGAAGAAAGACACAGCTGCAGGCATGCAGGGGCAAGGAAGATTGTTTGATTTCAATCAATCAATGTTGATCTATATAGAGCTTTGCATAAAAAGACAAAATATAGTTAGAAAAAAATAAAGTAAAAATGAATAAAAAATAAAAGGAGCATAAGATTAAACAAATGGGAACATTAAATATAAAGTTTTAAAGTTTATATTTAATGTTCTCATTTAATGTTCTCATTCTCATAAAGGCTATGTTTTTCTCTTGTAGCAACAGTAAGACTGGAATCAAAGCAATTTAAAACAAATACAACTAAATCATACTAGAACATAATAAGTTTGAGCACTCCTAGATATTTAAAGCCTAGTGAAAAGGTGCGCTTCAAAACTACTTATAAAAAGTATCATCCATGGAAAAATATTGATTTGGGGTCATAAAAATGAATGGAAGAGCTGCAGGTGACATGGCATTGATGCAGCCGCGTGCCTGACATAAAAAGAGAATCCATTGTGAAGAATTAAGCTGGGGTGCTGCATTATATTTGTTCTTCACACATGCATCAAAATGCAGTTGCTCTAAAATCTGAAGACATATATATGAACATAATTCTTAAATGCAACATCTTTTTAATCAAATTCTCATTTTTATTCTCAGTTCCTATAGACGGGACGGGGGAGAATTTTGAGTGTTGGTTGTGTTCGTCTGTGTGTTCAATGCTATACAAGTCTGAAAATGCTTAAATTCACAATTTTGGTATCCTGCTGCGTTGTCAGTGCCCTCCGTGTCCAAAACGTGCGTAAACAAGATCCTTAGTGAGCTTAAAGTTGCGCACATTTCCCCGCCACATTTTTTCTATAAATCCAAAACTTGCCGTATAAAGTTGCTTACGTAGTTTTCAGACCCTGCTCTGTGCGTAAGCAAGCTTTATAAATCAGACCCCTGGGCATTGCTCTCTATCCATCAACCCCAGGAGGGTCCTGCACTGAGCTTAAGCCTCCTTCATGCTTTGAGGAGTAAGCAGGCCCTTCTTTTCACCCAAAGAGGTGGGATTTCCCAAACTGGACATACAGTAGCACGTGGAACGATCACATTATTCCAGCCAGATCCTCCACAACACCTCAGGAGCCCCGGTCAGCCAGGAGGAGGCAGTATACAGCCCAGAACTGGTTTTGTGGGAGTAGCTCACAATAGCTACTCAAGGGAACACGGGTAGAACATCTCTGTCTTAATGTCCGAAGTGAAAAGTTTTGCTTCAAATAAAAATTAAAAAAAAGATTTTGAGGTGTATTTTTTAGCAGCTCCTTTAACTTTTTGAGATTTTATAAAATTATAACCATAAACTTTATTTTAATTCATTGGGATTTTCTATGAAAGACCAACATAATATCACCCTTCAGCGCATCATTAACAAAACAAAAACATGGAGGTGGCAGCACAATGCTGCTATGAACCAAATAAAATATAGTAAATCTCACGGCAGTAAAATGACTAAATTTGAAAATAGTGAAATGGCCTTGCAAGGTGCTAAACATAAGAAGGGCAGTAAGGATATGCTGACACTAGATGCGAGAGAGACATGTTGCAACTTTAAATCATTTCAGATCCCACTGTACCTTTGGGATTCAAAGCTAGCACTTTTTGATTCAGACCACATCTTCCCCTGTGACACCACCTCTTTCATCTTAAAAAAAAACTCTAGCGCTTTCCTCCAAAGCTCTCTCTCAGAGCTTCAACCTCTCTGCTCTTGTAAAAAGAGAAAAATAAAAATCTTCCCCTCTGTTGTCTGTCCCCTGCCTCCATCACTTTCCCTCGGTGCTTAAACCTCAGATCTCCCTTTCTATTGTTCTACCAAACTTTTGTCCTCTTTCCTCACCTCTCTGATCTCCCTGAGAGGGTTTTTTTGTCGTTATGAAAACACGATCTGCAGGCATCAAGTGGCCAAATATTTATTGCTGCGTTCTCGTTACGCCCTCAGTATTCCCTTTGGACCCTTGAGAAACAGCTTTGAATATAGAACATTTAAACTTCTAAATGCCTAAAAAACACCTCAAGATTGTTCATAGTAAGATGTGTATGCTTTCCAAATGCTAACAAGTGGCTCAAAGATTTGGCAGTCAGACAGTAGCCACAAATACCAGTATAATCTGCATTCAGACAGCCAAAATGTTGTGTCTGAAAACACAACCATGTACGTAAGTTTTAGCTTCTATTGACTAAGCAACTTCAAAAACAGTTTTTTGACTCAGAGTCTGCTGCAGCTGAAAAATGTAGTATGCTGCTCAAAGAATACCATAGCAAACCCTGAAGGGCTCACATATTATGCCCAGTTATCAGCTAGGTTTATTCCATTTGGGTTTGTGTAAAGTCCAAAGAGAGAGTAATACTATTTACCACCTAAAGGAAAGGTCTTGACATAATCTAAATGTAGTATTTCTAAATATTTTACTCTATTAATAATCAGTTACTGATTATATGTAAAAAATATGCTCCTACATACACTTGAAACCCACTATATTCTATCACATACACTTCATTAAAAGACTCCTTTTATATAAATCACTGACTTTTTTTGTGTGTGAAGATGATAGGTGAAGCTGATAAGACAAAACCCAACAGTCCACTAGTCCTTTAATAGCATGAGCTGAAAGGCCGCTCAGTGAGGAAGACGGCAGTACTCCAAATGCAACATGAAAAGCCAGATTAAAGTTTGTGAAAGCACATTGCCATAATCCTGTAATCTAATAAAACAATGTCAAAGTTAAAGGGTTTGGCCATTATGACCATTGCTACAATGGAGGGAAAAAAGGGGGAAGCTTGAAGCCTGAGAACACCATTCACCAGCTATGAAGTACTAGGGTGACAGTATTATGGTATATTGCATGTTTTGATGCAGGAGGGACTGGAGCTTTTCATAGACAACATGAAAAATTAAACATTTGAGCAACGACTCGAGACTTGAACCAAAAAGAAACTATAACTGTACCAAAGCCATAGAGTGTAAAAGACCATTATATAAATACTAAGGAAATGTATTAAAAAGTAAAAAATAAATAAATCTGTAATTCTTGACATTTAGCTAATAGAACAAAGATAACTGCCTCTCTCTACAATATGAACATTTCTGGTTTCAACTGTATGCTTACATCAAATGACAGGCAATAGGCAAAAGAGGAAGAGTTCCAGTGATAAAGATAAAGAGAGTATGAAGCATTCATAAATTTGCATAATCCGATTAGGTCAATGAGACGACACATGAGAATTTTTTTTTTTAAAGAACATACATTGGTTGTTTAAATTTAAAATGCAAAGCACACAATAAAACAATGCTGTGGTAAAATATCCCTGAAACAGAAAAAAACAAAATTTATTTTGAGTATTTAGTCCATAATAGTCTGCTTACTTAACAAAACCCAAGAGCGGCTTCTAGGGTGCAGAAAGTTCTTATGCCCATTATGTAGTGTAAAACAAATATTGTTCTATATTATTGACCTCTACAGTATATAAATGGAGTCAAAGAAAATTGAGTCAAAACTGTTCAGTGTGAGCTTGTGCATCTGTGATTGGCTTCATTGAATGCTTTTCACACATATTTGATGAGATCGACGGATAAAAGTCCCGTACCTGCAGTAAACGGTGGGAATAACCAGTGCGTATCCAGCACAGGTTCCTCCCAGGCAGCTGCCCAGCTCATGGAATAGGCCGTGTGCGAGAGACTCCAAGGGCAGCACCATCAGCAGCGCACTGAGAAAGAGACCGTTGGAGGGCTGCAAAAAATCCAAACATGCAGTCACTTTCGTTTACCACCAACAGCTCGTGTCAAGATAAACAGGCTCAGTTAACTGGTGCTGACACATAATGAGACGGCAACACAGTCTAGGACTGACAGTGCTGTCATAGAAAGGAAAAAAACATGACAGTCCAACTTAATGGAGACAGTGTTGTGTTACAAATAAATAAAACCAAATCAAAGCTCCATGTCATCAACATATTTTTGTTGAACAAATTCATGCTTTCAAATACATTTACACACCTACCTTTGTGAGGAAACAAAACGAAAAAACCTGCTCAAACTGTGCTGAAACTAAACCATAAGTGTAATTTTACATCTGCAAGAATAACACAGACGTTTGATGGATTTATCTGGTTGACTTTACCGTATTTGCTGCATTTCAATTAAACTGCAGGTAAACTCCAAAAGGCACAACTCTTGCTATTGTTTTTTTAAGTGCATTTGTAGTCGGTATCAACCAAAAATATGCATGTCTTGTACCAGGACTCACGCCCACGAGACTCTTCCAAAGTAAACGCCTAATAAGGCTAAATAAGATATCACAGCTCTTTATGCAAGTAGATGAGGATATTTAAGAGCTAATTAAATTTGCTTCGCATAAGAGGCTCAGTGTTGGGGAGCAATATGAAATCATGTGCTCAAACCTGTAAGGGGGATGATTTAGATGAGAACTCTCGAGATTATCTTTGAGGGGTTCCATAAACATCAACACATCCAGATTGTGGCAAAATGTAACCACTTTTCAGGGAATAGTGAAACTACCGTCGAGGGTTTTTAAGCCCATATATCCTACCTGCCAGGAGACAGCTCCCAGTATGATGGTTGACAGCAGACTAAAGAAGACGAGGCGTTCCGAAATGAGGCAGAAGTGTCGGATGCCCCGAGAGGCCATGACCTGGTCCAGACTCCGTCGACTTGATGGATGGGCCCACCAGGCTTTCTGGCAGTCCGTCAGCTTAGTGTGGAAGCCCCAAATTGTGATCAGCAAAATTATGTGGCAGATGGCCCAGAAAAGGCCAAACAGGCAGAAGCCAGGGATCACCAGATACCAAAGCTCCAAATGGCCAAGCTGTCCAATACAAGAAAAGATAACAATATATCCATTAAGGAAATCAAAGGCCAAAGTAAGTAAGTAACTGTATTTATATAAGAACACTTTCTTCAAAAAGGAAATTCAATGTGCTTTACATAATAAAGGTATCACATAATTTGAAAATAGTATAAAATAATATTATTACATTTAAAGACAGTTCTCTGAGGACCACGCGAGCCTCTACCAGAGGAGACGCGATAATATCTGATAGGCGCACCACTTTCGGTAAGACGGTCCTGTCTGTCAGGGGTGGGAACCTGTGGAATAGTCTTCCTCAAACACTAAGAGAATGTACTACATATAGCTGTTTTAAAGTCCAATTGAAGAAATGGCTATTGGCAAATCAAAGTTGCACACATTAGTATGATTTATCCTTTTTTAAATTGTTTTATTTTGTAATGAGTACATGGATGAGTGTTGTAAAGTTGAATATAGTCTTGTATGAATATTGTATATAGGATTTAGCTATTTTATAAATTGACTGTAGATGTAAATGTTATTCTGCAATGTTTTTGTGAGCTTTTGTTGTGGGCTGTGTGATTCTAGCCCGTGGGACTACGGATGGAAATTAGCCCTTGGCTATAATCCGACATGTTTACATGCATGTTCTACATGTTTTGTTCATTAACATGCACTGTCCCAATCAAATAAAGTTTAAAAAATAAAAATAAATGGCATATCAGCTATTATTAATCTCTTACTCAAACACAGCTCTATTGGGTTTTTTTAAGCTTTGATTTAAAGGAACTCAGCGTTTCAGCAGCTATGCAGTGGCCTCGTAGTTTGTTCCAGGTATCGGGAGCAGAGAAACTGAAAGCAGCTTCTCAATGTTAGGTTCTAATTCTACGGATAATTGGTAGACTAGAAGAGTTGGAAGACCTGAGTGGTCTGGGGGGTTGGTACAGTGACTAATGATCTTTAATACACCTTGGTGGTAAGCCATTCATTGACTTACAAGCTATTAGGAGTAATTTGAAGTCTGTTCTCTGAGTTACAGGGAACCAGTGTAAGGATGTTAGAACTTGGCTGATTTGTTCTCCTTTCCTGGTTAAAGTCAGGATGCAAGCAGCAGCATTCCGGATCAGCTGCAGCTGTCTGATTTACTTTTTAGGCAGACCTGTGAGGACACTGTAGAAATAATCAGAGAAACGCATGAATGAGTTTTCAAGGTCCCATTGCGACATTTTTCCTTTAATCCTAGATATCCTCTTCAGGTGAAAGAAATCTAACGTTATGGATTTTATGTGATCCCGGATCCTCAGCTCTGACTCCATTATTACAACTACTTTTCGGGCCTGATCAGTAGTTTCTAGCTGTGTTAACTGTAGCTGTGTGGTGAATCTTGATTATTCCTTTTTAGATCCAAAAATAATTACTTCAGCTTTGTGTCTGTTCAGATGGAGAAAAGTATGGCACAGCCATACAATGATTTGCTCAATCAATTCTCCTGGTTTTTGGATGGGTTCATAGTCACATAGTGACACTGTAATGAAAAGCTGAGTGTCATCTGCATAGTTATGGTATTTAATCTTACAGGTTATCATGATCTGGGTTAGTGCAGCATGTAGATATTAAATAGGAGGGGTCCCAGAATGGAACACTCCAAATGTGATTTCTGTCTGTTCTGATGAAAAATGGCTTATTGACAAAAAGAAGCTATTGTCTTTAATATAAGACTCAAACCAAATACTGTACCAAGGAGTCTGACCCCGCTCACCATTTATTTTAATAATATATCATGACCAACAGTGTCAAATACTCTACGAGTTCCAAAACTAGTAGCACTGTGGTTCCACAACAGTCTGTATTTGTGTGGATATCATTGAAAACTTTGTCTAGGGAGGTATCGGTACTGTGAGCACAGAAACCAGAGTGAAAAATATCAAAACGGTAATTCACGGTTGAGAAGTTATTATCTTGCTGATGAATGGAAGATTAGAGATTGGCCAGTAGTTCTGGATTAACGCGTTGTCCAGGTAATGTTCTTCAGTAGTGGTTTGATATCTGCCGTTTTTAAAGCCAGGGGAAAGACACCTCACAGGAGGGATGAGTTAACTATTTGAATAAGATCTGACCCAAAAACCAGAAAAAAACTTTCTTAAGAGAAACTTTTGCAAGGATTTTGAGGCAGCAAGAGGAGGAAATGATTGGTTGATTTATTGTATTTTTATTTTGGAATTGAACATTTTCTCTTCAGTGGTGTTGATATCGTTAATTGGTTTAGGACTGATGTACAGATTGACCCTCTACTTGTCTGCAAAAACGGATGGCAAATTTATTGCAAGCTCTGGTGGCGCTCCACATGTGATTTCTGTCCTTTCTGATGAAAAATGTGCCTGTTCTTAAGGTATTCATGTCCCTTTCAACTCTCCACATTTCGTTGCTTTAAAACCTAACTTTAATGTGTTTAAATTGAATTTATCTTTGTGATAGACCAAGAAAAAGTAGGTCGTTATCATGAAGAGGGAGGGTAATCATATATGGTTTTTATTTATCTATTTTTGCAAATAAAACTTGAAAAGCTGTTTTATCACAAAAACCTGTATTGGACTTTGTGGTTTAACATTACAAAAATGTGGAAAATGTTCAAGGGTGGTATCTAAAAAAGCAGCAGAAAGTCTTGTACAAGACACTGTGATATTTCTTTGAATGAATAATTTAAGAGTAATGTTCATACCTTCAAGGCAGCAAACACAAAGAAGGCCACCTCCATTAGACATAGAGGGAACAGGGACAGTCTCCTCCACACCTTCCCTAGTGACAGCACTGGCATCCAGCGCTCACTGGGCCCTAGCCCACTGAAGTACACGTCCAAAACCGGCTCACAGAGCTGCCTGCCCAAGTAGCAACCTAAGGCATAAGGGTTGGCTGGGATCCCTAATGCCTGAAAGAACACAAGAGAAGTAACCAACGCAAAACAAATCAGGTTGGGCAAAGCTAAAAGGGATTTCATCCTCAAGTCCACAATGAGAGCTCCCAAAGCCACTGCTAAGGCAACTATGGCCGCCGACTTGTAAAGAAGCATGCTAGTGCTGGCGATTCCAAATCCCAGCAGCTCGAGCACCTCGGCTGATGACAACAACCTGGGTTTGTAACGGACAGAGCAGCATATGCGCTCAGTTCCAGCCCAGACCGCCTTCATCACCGCGCTGGATACAAGGAGATAGTTGGCGACAAGTTCTGTAATGTTGGAATCCAAGGCGGGACTATTGAGAAAGCACAGGAGTCCAAGCAGAAAGCCAAACCACAGGTGGAATAAGCTGAGGCTGGCCTTCTCCATAGCAAAGTAGTAATGGAGGATGCTGGCGATTCCCAGGACAAATAGGCCCAGGATGAAAATGACCAGGATCATGGGTTCGCTCGTCACATCCCAGCGTACGTACATGCCCACGCATACTGCCACAAGGAGGTTGATGCTGGACAAATAACCCAGGCAGCACACGGACGTAAACACATCCACCTCCTTTGGTGCCGGCTTGACTGTCAGCTCCTCTTCCTCGTCTTCCCGATCCATGGTTGGCTTGAACTCAATTTATCCAAATACAGCAGAAAACACAGACGATCATTCTCTGAGGACTTTTGACTGGAGGACTGCGCCTCATGTTGGCCTATCCAGAAAATCAACCCCTGAAAAAAAACAAAAACAGGAATGAATATTGACAAAATAAAGAGTCATAAATATGGGTTTCAAAGACAAAAAAATATAAAAGTGACTGTAAAAGCCACATTATGAATTTCTATATCACTTCATTGGATTGCTGATTTTTAATGATAGCGTCTTTTCTGATGGACATATGGAATGCAAAATGTGTTTTCATTTCAATAAAGAACTTCTGTCATTTTCTTTTTTTTAAATGTTGAAAATATATTTTACCACAAAAAGTATTCTGATCATTGAGCTTAATAAAACAACTTAATAAAATGCTTAATTTTGGCACCATCTAATAGAAAGTTAAAATATGTCTTGGTCATATCTAAGCTAATAAGTAACAATAAAACAAATGTTCTGTTGTTTTGGGTTTTTCTGCCTTTTCAGGTAACATTTTTTTACAGGTTTTAATTTAACTAATGGACACAGTTCACATCATAAATGTATTTGTTCCTTCATATGATGCTGTTTGCTTTTACCGTTTAAATATTGATACTGTTAGTCAATACTGTTCTTTTGTATATTCAGACAATAAAGGCGTTCTTTCGAGGTGCATTTTGGGTTATATACAAAAGAAAAATACTAATAAAGCCTTAAAAAAACATTTTTTCCAACCTTATGCCGCAAGCGTTTTATCAATATACGTTTCGTATGCCTTAACAATGTCCAAATTGTCTTAATCTCAAATAAAACGCGGATATGAATCAGTTCATAACCAATTTATGAGCAGTTGTGTTCTTATTTACATAATAGTCACCCTGATGGGAAAGATTGTTGACTTCGAACAAGCTACAAAACAATTTGAAAGCAACAAACAAGGGTCAGCAGTTTTGTAGACAAATGTTCGGGTCTAGTTTAGTCAGAGTTAAAAGCAAGCCTGCTGTCAGTTTGTGACGATGTGGCACTAACTGAAACTCCAAAGTTTGCTCACTACGTTAGCTCTCTCTGCTAACATGACGTATAGTTTTCAACAACGCTTTCACTTCTAAAAGCGACACACTGTTTCTTCAATAACTGCTAAAAAATAAAGCTGAGGAAAATCAATGTTAACTGGGTTTTAATCGTGAAAAAGGCTGCTTACATGCTGAGTGTTTGGTTGTCAGCAGGAGTGTTTCCGGATGTCTGAATACGGAATCTCGTAAGGGTCCAATGTATGTTCGTTCGCATTTCTTGTACAGAGAAAACCAGCAATTTGGTTCAAATATTTAGTATCACATAATGCACACAAATAAACCACTTTACATTAATGAGTGAAACGGTCATTTTTAGAAGCAGATAAAATAGAATGTATAGATGATGAATGGGTCTTTTAATTCTTTAAAAAAAAATGTACATCAATAAAAAAAAAAGTAAATCTAATTCCAGAATGTGTTAGAGGCTTTTATACATTTCAGTTCTCATAACCTATTTTGTTTTTTGTTTTTTTGGGGTTTAATTTCTTGAAGTTGTGGATACGAAATTGAGATAAGAAGGAAGAAAGGAAGAAGATGAAGGAGAGAAACAGGACCGGTAGAAGTGTGAACTGACGATACAAGATAGGGAGGTAAACAAAAAGAGCACAAGAAAACATCCCAGTCCTCCACCTCTGTTGCAATGGTAGAACAAAACAAAAACCACCAATAGAACAGAACAACATTAACAAAACGGATCTAGTAATAAAAACTAAGAATTACTCATTCACTACACACAAACATGAATTAATGATATATATATATATATATATACACTACCGTTCAAAAGTTTGGGGTCACATTGAAATGTCCTTATTTTTGAAGGAAAAGCACTGTACTTTTCAATGAAGATAACTTTAAACTAGTCTTAACTTTAAAGAAACACACGCTATACATTGCTAATGTGGTAAATGACTATTCTAGCTGCAAATGTCTGGTTTTTGGTGCAATATCTACATAGGTGTATAGAGGCCCATTTCCAGCAACTATCACTCCAGTGTTCTAATGGTACAATGTGTTTGCTCATTGGCTCAGAAGGCTAATTGATGATTAGAAAACCCTTGTGCAATCATGTTCACACATCTGAAAACAGTTTAGCTCGGTACAGAAGCTACAAAACTGACCTTCCTTTGAGCAGATTGAGTTTCTGGAGCATCACATTTGTGGGGTCAATTAAACGCTCAAAATGGCCAGAAAAAGAGAACTTTCATCTGAAACTCGACAGTCTATTCTTGTTCTTAGAAATGAAGGCTATTCCATGCGAGAAATTGCTAAGAAATTGAAGATTTCCTACAACGGTGTGTACTACTCCCTTCAGAGGACAGCACAAACAGGCTCTAACCAGAGTAGAAAAAGAAGTGGGAGGCCGCGTTGCACAACTGAGCAAGAAGATAAGTACATTAGAGTCTCTAGTTTGAGAAACAGACGCCTCACAGGTCCCCAACTGGCATCTTCATTAAATAGTACCCGCAAAACACCAGTGTCAACATCTACAGTGAAGAGGCGGCTGCGGGATTCTGGGCTTCAGGGCAGAGTGGCAAAGAAAAAGCCATATCTGAGACTGGCCAATAAAAGAAAAAGATTAAGATGGGCAAAAGAACACAGACATTGGACAGAGGAAGACTGGAAAAAAGTGCTGTGGACGGATGAATCCAAGTTTGAGGTGTTTGGATCACAAAGAAGAACGTTTGTGAGACGCAGAACAACTGAAAAGATGCTGGAAGAATACCTGACGCCATCTGTTAAGCATGGTGGAGGTAATGTGATGGTCTGGGGTTGCTTTGGTGCTGGTAAGGTGGGAGATTTGTACAGGGTAAAAGGGATTCTGAATAAGGAAGGCTATCACTCCATTTTGCAACGCCATGCCATACCCAGTGGACAGCGCTTGATTGGAGCCAATTTCATCCTACAACAGGACAATGACCCAAAACACACCTCGAAATTGTGCAAGAACTATTTAGAGAAGAAGCAGGCAGCTGGTATTCTATCGGTAATGGAGTGGCCAGCGCAGTCACCAGATTTGAACCCCGTTGAGCTGTTGTGGGAGCAGCTTGACCGTATGGTACGCAAGAAGTGCCCATCCAACCAATCCAAATTGTGGGAGCTGCTTCTAGAAGCGTGGGGTGCAATTTCTCCAGATTACCTCAACAAATTAACAGCTAGAATGCCAAAGGTCTGCAATGCTGTAATTGCTGCAAATGGAGGATTCTTTGATGAAAGCAAAGTTTGATGTAAAAACAATCTTATTTCAAATAAAAATCATTATTTCTAACCTTGTCAATGTCTTGACTCTATTTTTTATTCATTTCACAACGTATGGTGGTGAATAAGTGTGACTTTTCATGGAAAACACAAAATTGTTTGGGTGACCCCAAACTTTTGAACGGTAGTGTATATATATATATATATATATATATATAATTCACATACTGAGGAAGAGAAGATAAAAACTTCCCTAGAACCCAGACAAAATTTTGAATAAATCTGACACATACAGCCCCAAGTGTGCACTTTTACTTTATCTGTGGGAGAGCAAAAGAGAACAAGGGTGAGTAAAAGAAAATTCTGCCTTGATCAGAGAATGACAAAAGATGCAAATAGAAGCACCCACTATTCACACAAACAGACACATTGCTCTATTTAAAAAAACAAACAAACAAAAAAAAAAACTTCACATCTGAAAATTGGATATAAACAGCTGGGTAGTCTAAGATTAGCAGGCTTGAAGAATGAATGAACATGATGTTTTAAGAAACTTTAGATAATAGCAGCTGGACGTCATAAAAATACAGAAATCAACCCAAAATATTAAATCCATATATATGAAATAGTACCCATCCATTATCTATTCCGATCAATTGGTTGCAGGGGTTTGGGGCTGCCAGGCCAGTCCATCGCAGCAAAACACAGAGATACATAGGGCAAACAGCCATGCATGCACAAACTCATTGGACTGTGGGAGGAAGCCGCAGGGAACTTGCATATGCATAGAGAAAAACATGCAAACTCCATGCAAAAAGACCCCAGGCTGGGATTCTTGCTGCAAGGCAACATTGCTACCTACAGTGCCACTGTGCAGCCCAACAGAAATACCATTCACACTTATTTAAGGTAGATGAGATGGAATGGGATTTAAATATCGAAAGGAGCTTATCCCTTGTAGAATTTCCATGAACATTATACATTATAATGTTACATTACACACATGTTTTTTTGCAATTCATTTTAACTAGTGTGAGTACTTTAGGAAGAAACTGTACGTGCTTCAGAATTAAACATTTTGTTTCATATTAGCTTATGTAAGCAGAAGATTTATAAATTAGGATGTAGGCTACAAGAACCTTTGTTTGTGACTGAACAAATCTTGAATTCCCAGGACAATTTACTGAAAAGAAAAGCTTTCCTGTCAGCATCTGTTGGTTTTCAGAGCTGTAAAGGAACAAAGAAAGCTGTCTAATTGATACTAATCCAGTCTTCTTTACAGAAATGCAAAACAAGCTGTATAGCACCTTTTGTTAGACAAATCCAGCCTTACTGATGAGACTGCAAAAAATTCACTGACCTGAGACAACTGTACCAGCAAAACACAATTAAACTCTCTTCCTGTGACAAAGCGGCATCAGACAAGAAAGTTTCCGTTATTGCAAAAAGCAGTTTTAACAGCTTCTGTTAATTTCTTCCAAATCTATTTATTTATATTTGCACAGAGAGAACTAAGGAGTGGAAAAAGTTATTTAATTTTAGAATTGAACTTTTATATAATTAAAGAACATGATCAAATAATTTCCATGACACTGTTGCATGACAAACCTCTTTCAATAATGACTGTGGCTCAGAAGGTAGTGTGGCTGTTTTGCAATTTGAGGTTTGTAGGTTCAATTCCAACTCTTTCCTGTCCAATGTCAATGTGCCCCTGGACCAGATACTTGAGCCCAAATTGCCTACAGAGCTCAGTATCAGTGGATGAATGGGTGAAAAGTGTAAAGTGCTTTGAGTCGTCATTGTGAAGAGAAAAGTGCTTTGTAAGATCACTTCATTTAATGAGTGTGCAAAATAGAACCAAGTTTGCAAGTGAATTCGACCTTAAACACAGAAGCGCAGTTTCTCGAAAGATCGAACAAATATGTAGATCTACATTAGCATGCAAAACTGGCCCCTGACCGTTGTCAATGTAAATTGTTAATCCATCATCTGAAAATGGCAAGAGTATGCACAGCTGCAAACCAGCCAAAGCCTTTTTGTCAACGTATATCGAATGTTTGCGCAAAAAAGAGCAATTAATTCAAAAAGATGGAATCTATGAGAAATCCTGATAGTTTTCAACAAGTAATGTAGGAGATATAGGCATAAACAAGTGAAATAAACAGCTCTACACAGATGAGGGCAAAAATAAATAAATAAATAAATGCCTACAAACAGCCCCCCTCCCCCAGCCTGTTCAGACCATCCCTATGGAAAATGTAGTGGCTCTAAAATGGTGTGGGAAGGTTTTTTTCTGCCAAACAAGGAAGCTGGTCAGAGTAGATGAAAAATATGGATGGTACTAAACACCCGCAATTGATGGAACAAACCCTGTTAAATAGTAAAACAGGCATGTGGCTGGATTGCAAAGGTTAGCTTGCAGTTGGAAACCAGGTATCTTAGGGCTAGTTTTATTTAGGTTATGCAGCAGGGAAAATATACAAAATACACAAGCAAGTATATGGCTAAATGGTTAAAAAAAATAAAAACTAAAAACAATGTTTTTGACCAGCTTTGTCAAAGTTTGGACTTACATCTAACCAAGATCTTATAGCATGACATTAAATAAGCTGCTGATGTTTAAAAAATCTAAATAAAACTAAATTGAAGCAAATATTTCATTAAACGAATTAACTTAAATTCCGAATGAAAACACTCCAGAAGGAAGACTAGTCCTCTACAGGGACATAGATGTCAATCAGCATTTTTTTTCTCAATAATTAAAATCATAATTCAAAAACTACAAAATGTATGAACCCAAGTTATCTTTGACTGATATTAAAACATGTCTGACCATATGAAATGTGTAAGTGTAACAGCAAATAAGATATTTTAAAGATGGTATTTTTATTTCACACCACTATTTGCTTGGCTTTTGATACTACTTGAGAGACATGAGTGGAAACACAAAAAAACAGGTTTATTGGAATAAGGAGGAGGCTATCCTCTATATAACCTGCCTTACTGCACAAGTAATTGGAACATACACCCTAAATCTAATCTTAACCAAATGAAAAGGCACTCTAACAATTTAGTATTTAAAAGATATTTTAACCATAGGGATTTATTTATTTATTTCTGTTATAAAACAACATATTTCACCCAACATAAGATGTAAATGCTCGGCTCATTGTTCCAATCTTCACAACCGTTTTAACAAACGCCGCATTGGCAGCATATCTTATGCTGCAGATTAATTATGCCAGTGGAGAGATTCCGTTGCTGCCATTTGAAAAACCTCAAAGGAGCTGAGGACTCAAGAAGAATCCATTTCAACTAGTTGCCTCACTGGGGATTTTATCTATCAGTCTCTGTTAAGTATCACTGCATAAATGTCTAAGATGTTGGCATTTAATTACAGGCTACCTTTGCTGTAACTTTCTTCTCAGCAGAGTGCAGAGTGTGTTTGAGAGGAGCTGAGACACAGCTAATTTTACATAAAAGATTCATTTTCAGTTTGGCCACACAAGGTGCACTCCTTCAGTGTCATCTTCTGGAAGGCCCCTTTTTTATTACAATGCTGTTAACAGGGCAATACACACACACGGGGACGCCAGCTGTCTGAAGAAGTCTGTTCAATCAGAGATTCATCTTCAGAGAAATCAGTGTGATGGAGAGCTGAACCCAATCTGGATGTTAGCAGAGGCGGATTGCATGAGAAGCCTTAATGAAAAAGGTTATCTGTGTTTAGTATATCCATCAAGGCTGAGATGAAAAACCTAAAATGAGAGGCTTGTGACTTCAGCTGGCTGGAAAGAAATGATTAGACAAGCTTATGACTGGTAGATGAAGAGTAGCAAAATATTTTAAGAAACAGGAAAACAAAGTTTAGAGGTTAGATTCCAAAATATAACTCCACATACACACAAAGCTTCATTTATATCTCATTTTGTTTTATTTGATAGGCTATTTATGGTTACAAAAAAAAAACATAATATGAATATATATGTCCTTGATATTAAATCTTGTTACACTAAGTTTGTCAAGCCTTTAAACAAAGCGGTTTCATTGTAACTGATATTAATCGTGGGCTTAAACGCTATGCAGCGAGGAAGAAGCCATTTCTCCAAAAGCAACACAAAACCCATATTCCTTTTTTAAATGCTCTCATAAACTACATTCGAAAAACAAAGGTGTATGATTGCAAGTCTGGGAATGCCATTACAAAAGTGAAATATATCATGGTTTCGTGGGGAGACCTTGAGAAAGCCTTGATCAAAGTCTCATAAAATTATTTATGAGAGTTAAAAAAGTATGGTAGCCGACAAACTTGATCCAGTAAAACAAGTTCTGTCAGCAGGAATGGGTCAAAATTCTTGCAAGCTAGTCGGAGAAAGATATGGAAGGAGACCAATCAAGTCATACATTTCAAACGGCAGGTGTACAATATACTAAGGAAATGTATTTGAGTTTGAATAAATATAAAAGCAAAATAAATCTCATTGTTCTGACATTTAGGAAATAAAAATAGCTTTCAAAATCCAAAAAGAGGCAAAATTTAGTTTTATTTAATGGGACACAGTGAATGGTTAATATATTACATGTAAATATGTGGTTTCATCTTGCTGCATGAATATTTCTCAAATGTGTTCAAAGTAATATGAAAACCTCTAACTCTTTCACATCTCAGCTAGTTACACAACTAACTTCATTATATTATGATGGTCTTTTATAAAAAACAACAACACGTGTAGTGCATGATTTTGAAGTGCAAGAGACAATATACATACATTTTAAGATGTCTTCTAAAAAAACCCATCTAAAATGGGATGCATTTGTATTAATTTCCCTTTTCTCTGATATTTTAAATAATATTCAGTGCAACCACTTTCAATCCGAGGTTATGTAATTAGTAAAGAGCAGTAAAAAGAGCAGTAAAATAGTGAGTAGACCCACAGAGATACACAACTAAGGTGGGAGAATCTGTAAAAAGTAAAACTAATAGCAGTACACTCTACAAATCTGACCTTTAGTGATGAGTGTCAAAAGAAAACTATTATTGAAAGAACATCCAAAGAAGCCCAGTTTCCAGTTTACTGCCAGGCAGATAGAGGACACATAAAACATGAGGAAAAAGGTGCTCTGATTCAGATGAAAACAAAACATGCTTACTGGCCAACATGAAAAATGTAAAAATGTGTGACGAAAAACAAGCAAATGCAAAACCCTGTAAAATTGCTATGCATGGTTAAAAATGGCTGTGGCAGTATCATGCTGCGGGAATGCATTTTTTTCAACAGAGTTGGTGTGAAAAGTGATGGGAAGATAGATGGAGCAGGATAGATGGAGATAAAAGCAAGTACTGTATGTTCACCTTTGGTATACAGCCAGGGCTACAGTGGAATGATTTAAGGCACTGTATGTGTTTCTTCAGCCATTTATTGGTAAATACATTTTTTTTAAAATATGTTGAAGACCCCTTTCTTTCAAAAAAAAAGTCTTCAAGTTTGATGGACCTACTGTTTACCAAAGAAGATCAAACAGGCTTTTAATAGACATTTTCTTTGGTAAGTGCTTTTATAAAAAAACAGTTAATCATAGGGCTGGCATTTGTCAACTTAATATCAACTTTTAACTGGGAAGAAGAGGGCTACACATCTTCTCTGCAAACCCAAGTTTTGAATATAACCACAAGTTGAGGGCAATAATAGATAAACATTCCAATTTAGTCCTTTTCCCTGAGATTACTGAGTGAGGCGGTGAAGGCTTTTTAATAACATGACCCGTTCAGTCCCACTGGACCGTTACAACAAAGATTCTGTTTTATTAATTGTGCCAGCAGTGGGGAAAATTATGCTTCAAATAATTAATCTGTTTGCACTATTGTGAGAGATGCCGCGCGCTCTCTTGAAGTCGACTGGTCGCCTCGGCAGAATGGATTTTAATTCTGTGATCAACAGAGCTTATGATAACAGCATTGTTCATTAAACACACACCGTTTCCACAAATGAGGGATTCAACTCCTATCTTTGCAGCTCAGCTTTAAAGTACCCGTATTGTAATTGATCTGGATTAGTCTGGTGTTTGTCGGGTCTGAACAGTTTCCGGCTGCATTTGCTCCTCTTTTTAACTGATGAAACGGAGTAAAAATTGTGGTCGATTGATTCTTCTCCAATCCCGCCCTCCGCAAACACCACACAGGAGTAAAGTGGGCTTGTAGAAAGCAATATGGGACAAAGAGGGGGAGTCTTGCTGTGCCTTCTCAGGTTGAATAAATCATCTTCTGTTTTCCAAATTGCCTGCCAACACCTACTGACTCCAGCTTTGAGGGAAGAATCTGTAAAAAGACAGGAATCGACGGATAAACTCAGCTCCCTTTACAGGCACTGCTGGTTAAGATATGCAGAAAGCCTGTAAATAATCTCACAAAAATAGTTTTGGAAATAAAATTTGTAAAAATACACAAAACTAAAGCAATTTGTTATTTTGACTTTATATTTTAAGTTGCTCTTACTTCGTAAGGTTGTTATTAGAGTAAATATGAGTTCGCGTTTTCCCTGGAGAATTAATATGCTCTAAAATATACCCTTTCGTGCTACGCACTCTTCAAATTTAAATGGGCAAGAGACCATCCTAGTCGAGCATTGCAGACAGATCTTATTCTTCAATAGCCATATAATGGCTACTTGCCTAACACAGTCAGACCAATAAACTATTTTTTAAACAATAGGGCTGATTAAGGGCCCAAAGTTATATTGCTGCTTTTAGGAGAATAGTAACAGAGGTTAAAACATCTTGAAAGCTCTCCTTTTTGGGTCACACCATCTATCTTCATAGCAAAAATTTATTTTTAAGACTTAGAGACATCTTTATCAGGGATGCCTATGTAGCTCTGGTAGTTGCTATTCAGAGTTGTATTTCAGTGTACTTGGTATGACTGTTGCTTTTCTAGTTTGAATACCAGCCTGAGGTCATTTCGCATGGAGTTTGTGTGCTCTGTATGGGTTCTCTTCGGCTTCCTCTTACAGTCCAGTACTGTGGCTGTTAGGTTATTTGGTCTCTGGGTTTTAAAATCGGCACAATTTTCTGTCTTTACAACCCCAAAAGCTTCAAAGTCCTTTAAATGCCAGATAAAGTGCCAAATTGACTGGATCTGTCATGATCCATTTCCCTTCTCACTTGTGTTCCCTGCAATCGTGTCTCATGCTGCGCACCTGTGCTCCAGCCTGATTAGCTCACTGCCTTCACCTGCCTTCACCACTACTTAAGATCCCTCACTCTCCATTCCCTTGCCAGATTATCGAAACCCTTGTGTTAGAAGTAGTTGTCCAGCGCTCGTCCTAGTGCCATGGTTTATTTGCCTACTTGTGTATGACCTTTTTATGCCTCCAGGATTCTAGTTTTTGTTGCCTAACCCCAGTCGGATTCTTCCTGACTCCCGGAAACCGTACCTCTGCTCTTTGACCACGATTTCAGCCTAGCCCCTCAGATGAGTATTCCTCCCTCTGCCTCTCTGTGTATGATCCTTGCCTGTTCCTCAAGATCTCGCCTCCTGGTTTCCCCATCCTGAGTTTGACTCTCAGTTGCTTGAGTCTGCAAGCCTTTTTGCCCTAGCGCTGTCTGAAAAGGAGCGCTCAGAAGCTTTCCCTCCAAGTGGCGCTTCGCCCACATGACCTCTGGTCAGGATCCATCTCCCATCTTCAAGCAGCAGTGGGCCGGCAGCTGTTTCTGCTTTCCCTCCTGAAGTCTGAGTTCAAATAAAACCTTTGCATTCACCCTTTCCTGTGTTGTGACTGACTTTAAAAGGGCCTCCTGGTTTATCATTACAGGATTGTTCTTCAGCTGTCTCCAGAAATCCGTACATCACTCATTCCACTATATGTTGCTGCACACTACTGGTTGTTTGACTTTAAGAAGGCTTCTATTTGATTTGTATCTATTTCTTTTTGCAGTATACATGGACGGTGATGGTATGAAAACTACAAGCCCAACACAGAATTTTTGATTAACAAGGTTTTGGTCGATAATGTCTTCTACAGATCCTCAAATGTTATATTAAACTGTAATATATATTTGGCATATTCTAAAAGGGCACAAAACTTATATACAAAAATTCATAACATTTCTTCATTGAATCAGTAGCAGCAGGACAGACTGGCTCACAAGAAATCATTATTTGCTCAAGTTATTGTAGCTTACTTAAATGGTAAACGGCTATTAAAAAACCTACGGGTGTCTAATATTTTTTGGTTTTACCTGTCATTGCTGTTATTGGAACTGAACACTCCAGCCAAAACTTTATCCTCTCACATTTCCATTTATTGGTGTATAAAAGTCTATAAAAATATAACAAAACTCATTTCAGATGTTTACTGCATTTCATTAAACAGATTGGAACCAAGTTTACGGGTGATATGTCTGAAATAGATTTAGGCAGCCCCTCACTAAGTTCAAAATAATTGAAGCAAACTAAATATTTTTTTGATAGAATATGCCAGTGGTTCGTATTAGAATAATTCAAGAAAAATCAGGTAAAGTGCTTAAATATCTACATAAAGCTAAAAAAACTAAGGGGTATACTGCACTTAAGAATAGTACACTATACCAAATATAAAACATAACCATATAACTATATCAAATATAACCATTGGAGTGAGCTCTATCATTAGTGTGTCTCTCCCCTCTGGTACGGACTAAGTAACTGCCAAGGAGTCTGAAACCCTAGTTATAAAAGACTTTTAGTATATCCTATCAATTCAAGTAAACACTGAGTTTTTAAGGTGAAACAAATTCTGTCTAGGGTTTGTGGCTTCCTGCAGGCTCAGTAAGAGAGGGTAGTTAAGTACTTGTGATGCTAGGTGAATCAGATTTTTCTTTCTTAATTTCAAACTTGACTGTTGGTGCTTTTGTTTGAGAGTTGGAATCAGTTTATTATAAAGGACCCATGCTATTAGGTTTTAGACTTTATTCATGTAATTTTAAACTAATTTCTTTGGGTTCTCCAATATCCAGCGATATACAGAGTCTGCGGTGGGGGTACAGAATCCTTTGGAACTCCTACTTGACTGCGACTCGAGTCAAGTTTTTTCACAGGGATTAGGAATGTGTTCACTGAGTGCTCCATGTTAGTGAACTTTACTAAGCGCTGATCAGGTCATGTTATCCAATTTCTTCTGTTTAGACCTATAGACGGCATGTTTTACAAAGCATAGTTGGACAATTCATACTGTACATCTTTACTTTTTTAAATATATTTCTTCATGTTTTCCATCAACCTGAATGCGAAGAAAAAACATGTGAATGCCTAGGCATGTAGTTTTTCTCCAAATGGATTTCTGAGTGTACTCAAAGTCCTACTAAGGGGTTCCATCCTTGGGCCAAACCTTTTTCATTTTTCAAGCTTAGCATAGTGTTTCTGAAGAGACATCTATATGCTGAGATGTATATATGGCATAGATGACCTCACTTCCTATTTAAGGAGGGTTGGACCTGCATGTTGCTCTGACATCGCTTCCTCTATGTCACCAAGCCTTCTCATCACCTCTCTTTCAGGCGTTGTTAGCAACTGGAGAATGTGGATCCTTCCCAGTTTCAGACCCATCCATCTAGTTCTCCCAGTTCCGGTAACATCCGATCTCTCTGGTAATCCGATTCCGGATTACAGAACAAACAGTACTGTTTTCCTTTCGGTCGCTTTCCACCATATTTGGGTTAAGTCTGCACTCTGTCAGATCTAATTTCTGACGGTTGTTCCCTCCCAGCTCCACTCACACCTCAGTAATCACAGTTTTTATGTACAATTGAAGTCTGTTTTCTGCCCCCAGCATGGTACAGAAACAGCTCTGGCAAAGATCACCAACAACCTTCTGATAGCAAGTTTCTGATTCTGATCTCCTCACAATTTTCATTCTTTTTGATCTCAGTATAGTATTTGACACCATTTCTCATAATTTTCTTCTGAACAGATTAGTATCCATTAGCACTGGTCACACCCAGGACGTTTTCTTCAACTACCTCATCATCCGATCGTGGACTGAAGAAACCAGCAAACGTAGGAATGTTCTAATATTCTTAATTCCTTGGTGGAGCAATGTTCTTCTATTTAGATTACCTTGTATATGTTTTACTTATATTCCAAATTATTATTGACAAGACAATGATAACTCCTCAAAATCCACAACACAATGCTGTGCAAAGTGAGTTCATCTATAAAGTGGCTAAAGAGGAGGATTTTTATATGAAACACTTAGGTTACACAGTTTTTATCATCTTTTTGAGACTGCTTCGTTTGTACTTTTATTGTATTGAATAGAAAATAATGATCATAATATTACTTCAGTTTTTTGTTTCATTTTTGTAAAATTAAAAAGTAAACTATCACAGGTACACTGGTAAAATTTCTAATTTAGGAGAGTAATTAGTTCTATTATTATTTTGAAGGATTTTTTTGTACTCTTGAAAGCCTTTTGGAAGTTTATTCTTTTTACCACAGAGAATGGATGCTTTAAAATTATAAAATCAAAAGTCCAGGTCCAGTCCTGAAAGTGTTTCAGGAAAGAGTTTCAGGGCTGGGCAGTGTCCAGTGAAAAAGCTAAGTGTCCATTAAACATCAAAATATGGTGACCCTAAAAAAATTATATTTTTTGCTATTATTTATTAAAGACGTTCTGAAAATATACTTCAAATGACACCTTTAGGTCTGTTCAGTTTTTGCCAAGGATATGTATATGTATATGTATATGTACTACACTGCATTTTACAAAAATTAAAATACATAATGTTGCATAACTTAACAGTATTTACACCTGTGAGGTTTGACTGTCATCCTCCAAAATAATTTCATAGTTAAATGACTCATGGGCAAAATTATTGAACTTTAAAAAACTTAATTAACTAGATAAATGTCTTTAACCGAGTCCCAGACCCCCCCCCCCCCCAAAAAAAAAAATTATATATATATATATATATATATATATATATATATATATATAATGTCTTCTTTTTAGTCATTGCTATTTTTCCCCACGACACTGCTATGAAAACCATTCCAGAAAAAAACGCTGTTTGCTTGTTGCTAAGAGGCATACAGTAACTGAGTGACTGGATTTTAGAGACATAGGATTGACAAGTGTCAGCAAAGAAGTAGGATTTGTCAGGGTTTCGAAGAGGCTGGTGTCATTTACAGGGCTGTTGGCAAACACTGTAGATCAGCCCTGATCACATCAACGACACATATAATCTCCAAACAAGCTACTGAAAACTGGATACTTGCTTCTTAATTCGCAGCACATTGAATGTGTTGCAGGGAATTTGTCATCCACAACTTGTGAAAACATGGGGATTAGGACACCTTCTGTGCTCTCGAGAGTGAGTCACTCAGAAGATACTGGACTCACACATCAACATCATTTCTCTGAGTTTTTCTATCCTCTACCTTCATTGTGTCACTCGTGCCATTGTCGTGTCACTCCTCCTCTCTCTCCTTTCATTTCTCAACCCTTAACCACAAGTCTCTGACACACATTTACTCACACAATGTCAAGGTGAGTGAGTTAAGCACTTTCATGCATCATTAGAACAGTAATAACAGCTCAGAACTGCCTGTCTATTGAGATGCCTGATTGGCATGAAAATGACTTCTAAAATACATTTACCTTAACAGGTTATTATGGGGTAAATGTCACATAGGTGTGTATGTGGGTACGTTATTATCCTGCTCAAGATGTGCGAAATGAGTCAGTGAAGGTTCATGATTATGTAATTAGCAAAAGCTAAATAACTCGCCCGTTGACAGACGGAGATAGGCACCAGCCCCCCCGCGACCCCCTTGAGGATTAAGCGGTTCAGAAAATGGATGGATGGATGGATAAATAACTCATCCATCCTTCTGTTGAGGCAGGGGTCTTCATCATTGTTCAATTTTGAAATGTAGGGACCAAAAAATCTAAAATACACCTTTATTAAAAAGACAGAGAGCATATTAATGTGCATGTAAACATGAACTTTTCTCCCACTCACTGCATTCGTGCTACCTGGATTGAAAGACGGATTTTAGACATTTAATAATAATGCTTTCTTTTTTGTCTTGTTTGTGAGCCAATGGTTTCTTTCAATTATCTTGATACAAGATAAAGTGATAAATTTAAGAGTATTTTAGATTTTTCAACAAAACCTTAACCCAGACTGAGAAAAGCAAAATTAAATGGAAATGCATGATATCAAGATAATATTTTACTACGACTCCATTGCTGTTATTAGCACTGAACATATTGATGATTATTAATATATTTTTTTTCTTTTCCATTATACAATATTCACACCATTCCTCCTGAGCTTTATTCTTTTAGCGACCAAAAATAATGATCAGTTGTGGGCAGTTAGAGTTTATACAACTGGCCAATTATATTATCGACATGCAGCTTTTGAATGCCTGAAACTGTTTTTTTATTTTATTTTACTTTTTTTCAATAACAAGAGCCTTTTGACATTTATTTGTGTGTAGTACGCCAAACGACTCAGCTCTGACCTTGCACTCATAACCACCTCTGCTCTACGCCAAAGCTGTTCAGGAAGATAAATCTAAATGTCAATGTTTTACATGTTACGCTCAAACCAATGTCTGACTTTCTGTTATTATGTATTAAAGTTTTGTCAGGTTTTATTGGTTGTATGCTGGAATTATGGGTGCGTTTGTTTGTCTCTTTATCTCTTTGCAGGGTGTAACTGGCAGGAGGGTTGACAGGGTGAAAATTGACCTTTGTTCATGTCCTAGAGTAATGTTTCTGTAAAAAAGTATTTCTTGCCCTCCTGGTCCTCTTTGTAGGTTCCTGTTCTGGATGTTTCTTCCACATCGTCTACCCCTTGTTGCAGTCTAATGTGCTCAGTTCCCTTCCCGGACTAACTCCGGTCAGCCTCCACACCGCTCTTCCCTGGATCCTTTAGTAACACTCACCTGTCGCTCACTCAACCTGATCTCCTGCCTGTCCTTCATCCCACACCACACCACCTCCTCCCATACAACCTCATTCACTGGGATCCCACTTTATCCTGGAAAAATCCAGACCCTAATCTATTAAGATTAAAGGTCTGGCAATGAGCAATGAAAATGAGGGGAAGAACCAAGCATACATTTAAAACTCTCACTGCACGCAATTGAATAACGCCACAAACAATCACAACAATACACAGTGTGACTTATCCAGAGCTATCAGTGGAGCTAACTGGTAGATTAATTCTTGCCATATCCAGTTGGAAAAACAGCAAAAATGTCCCTCTTGCAAAGGAACAATTCGAGCGCGGTTTTGTTAATCTTTTAGATTAAAAGCTAAGTCTAACTCGTTCATTGTAGCGGCAAAAGCCGTTTCAAACGGGTGTTCATCTGTATCACTCTTTCAATTTTTACTAAAATATTCCGGACGTCGCAGCGCTGTCGTCATCAGCTTAGCTCGCCTGTGGCCTGTCAACATCAGATACCCCGCACTGCTTACATAATGCAGTAACGCAGTATTATTGCTCGATGCCAGAGCGTCTTACAGAGACAATTCAAATTGTGCTCTCGCTAGACATCTGGATATCTAGGGTAGTCACACACTTTATGACACACTATGACAGTTTTTAATATGGAAAATCAAATTTAAATGCATGGTTGTTTGTCTCGTGTTTTTATATGTTGTCCTGTAATGGACAGGGTGTACCCCACCTCTCGCTCCATGATTGCTGGAGATAGGTTCCAGCTCCTCTATGATACAGTATAGATAACAAATAGATAGATATCATTTAGAAATTGGTATGCTTTAAAATAATTCAGTGAATCCATATTTTCAAATATTAGTTAAACACAAAGTAATAGGAATACATTTGTTTTTCTAGATAAGTGTCATGGAGTTGCTTATAATCATGTAATTGTTTTGAAATCTACATCATAATGATTGGCTCTTGTATTAATGTCAGTATTATGAAAACAAGCACCATGTCGAGCGACAAAGTAAGTAAAATCTTCCTTTGGTCCCGGTGGGTGGAAATGCCTCTACAGATATTTTGGGCACACATAGATTTTGTAGGGGGAACAGAAATTCCAATAGGGGAACCGAATCAGATATATATCCGGATGTCTGTCTGACTTTCATCATATTTTGCTTTTGACTCACCAGAAGCTACTAATGAAAGCTTCCTAGTGACACTTTTAGCATGCTTTGAGTCGTGTTTTTGTTGTTTGCCAGTTGCGGGAGAATCCATTCCCACAGCTGATTTAGCCACGATTAGCAAGTATCTTCTTCCTCTTGAAGCTGCTTTTTTTTATTTTATATATATATTTTTTCTCTTGAAGCTGCTGGGAACGTGCTAGCAGGGTCGACTTACGTCACCCTTAGGTCAGCGCAGCAAATTCGGGGCCCGAATTGCAGCATATTTTGCTGAAACCAAGCTGCTTAAGAAAATAGAACGATGTGTTATCAGCCTCATTCTTTTTGGTTTAAAGCGCTTCATTAGTCATTACCTTAAAAATCTGGACACGCATGTTTAGTTGTTTTTTTTAAGAAATCCTGCCCCATGCTCATTTTAATAACTTGTTAAATGCTTCCTATCAGGGTAAGACCAGTTATTTGCATCAATATTTTAAATTTGCTGACCTCCCTGATCTTTAGCAAGCAGATGTGGAGAGAAGCAAGTCCCGTTTTGCAGAATCTGCAGCAGAATATTGTTCGGCATCTGTGTCCATGTTTTATGACTTAATGAGATCTAGAGATTACAGAAAGGAACTATAAAACACAGAACATCTGGGCTATGTGTACATGATAAAAAAAAAAAAGCGCTCGCAAAGTTCATAGCACTAATGCAACCCCAAATGAAAAAAAGTTGGGAGGGTAGGCTATATTAAATTGTAATCAAACTGAAAAAGAGTAGTTTGTTAAAATTATTTTTACCTGTATTGCATTGTACACAATATCACATATTATTTATCAGTTCCCTTCCCGGACTAACTCCGGTCAGCCTCCACACCGCTCTTCCCTGGATCCTTTAGTAACACTCACCTGTCGCTCACCCCTATATAACAGTACTACTCTTTGGTGTTGCAATTTGCACTTCATAAATGCAGGCCAGTCAAGTACCTGTACACTCTTCCTCCACAGCCAGGACTTTGTAACGTGTGCAGAATGTGGTTTTGCACTATCTTGACGAAATATGAATCAGCATCCTTGGTAAAGATGTCTCCTTGAAGGCAGCATGTTGTGCTCCAAAATCTCTATGTATTTTTTCAGCATTAATGGTGCCATCAAAGAAATGCAAGTTACTTTTTGCAAGGGTACCAACACAACCCCCTGCTTGTTGCAGGTGTGACAGTGAGGGGTCATGTCATTAGCCTCTCACAGATTAAGTGCACTGGCAACTTTGCCACTGGGACATCCCTTTAGTTGACTGGTTAAAGCGCTTCACTCATGGTAACGGTTAACTTTAACTTTGAACCGATGCTTAAAATGTGGAAACTGCCTTACAATTAATTGCATTTTTTGTGCGGTAGAAGTATCAGCATTTGTACTCTTTATTGGCAAATACTCTGATCTATAATATCGGTACGGTATCGGTTTGAAAAAAGTGGTATCGTTGCATCCTTAATAATGTAACTTTTGTTGTCAGATCCTCCATCTCAATTTTTGTTATATGTGGCAAGTTGTTGAATTTTAGATCATATTTAAGCAATAGGTATACGTATAATAAGTATACAACTTTTTGAGAAAGCTTGGGAACTACAAGATCAGGCTTTTGAATTCCCTTGACAGACGCACAGTTAAAAATGGAGCTTTTACAAACCTCTGAAATTCAGACATCTGCCCACTTCAAACTTGCAGCTGACTGGCCAGTGTGGTATTATTCTACATATGTTTTAAACTTCTATTATTTAGAAGGTAAAAGTTTGTTTGATATAGTTTGCATGGTTGTAAAAAATATATGGTCTGTCAGTATTTGTTATTGGGATAAGCTTTTAAGTCATAAAACTCTTGGGTAAGTTTTATTGCAGGCTGTAAAAACAGGATGTCTGTATAGATAAGGATGCAGGCCATGAAGCTGGGAGTGTTGCCATAAAACCATAATTCTCAGAATGAACTTTTGACCAAGAACAGGGGAATGCTCATCTTATGACTGTATAATTCTCTGACAGCCAATAATGGTTAAGACACTGTATGGAAATGTTCTGATTGGAGGGAGAAGAAACGCCTAGAGTCCTGGCGAGGCCCGGTGTCTATAAAGTTGTGAAATGAAGATCATTCAATTGTCAGATCTCTTTAAATCTGGACCAGAGAAACTAGGGCGTCTTTCTCTGTAAATTGCAATTTGTTAATCTGTTCAAAATAAATGTTAAGAACTGGAAATTGGCTCCATTTTGTCTCTGCTTGAACATGCACTGAATTAATTATAATTATTTATTTCAACACCAGCAGGCAGCAGATCTTAACAAGATTAATGGTCGTTGATTCATTTTAAAATACGTTTTGTCAGCCTTGCTGAGTCTAAACATTGTACCATTCAAACATAGTGCATAATTGTTTAACTTTTTGTAGAAAGTGTAGAATTAAATTTTTGTAAAAAAAGATAATTCAGTGCATGTTCAAGCAGAGACAAGGAGCCAATTCCCAGTTCTCAGTTTTATTTTAAACAGATTAACAGATATGCAGTTTTACAGAGAAACATGCCCATTTTCTCTGGGCCAGATAAACATCTGACAACGAATGGTTTTCATGTCATAACTTTTATAGACATCCAAAACTTCCCAGGATTCTGGGCGTCTCTTCTCCCTCGGAATCTGCTCCAATCAGAACGTTTTTAAAAAGTGTCTTGACCCAGACTGGTCCGTTCAAGAATGATGCATTCATAAGATGGAAGTGTCCTCCTCTTTGGTCAAAAGTTCATTCTGAGTTTTATGGTTTTATGGTCCTGGGTCCTCCCTACTTTCTAATCTACAGACATCCTGGTTTTGCAGCCTGCAATAAAACTCTTTGTCTCAGAGGTCCTCAAAGGTCACACATACTCCCAACAATATCCAAGGCCTTTGCTGCACCTCAAAAGGTTCCCAATTAAAATACTGACTACGAAACTGTATATAAAATAGCCCCAAAAAAGTAAGATACAACAAATCCCTCTTTCAATCTATTTTCAAAATAGATTGATCACTCCTCTGTACTCTCCTTCAGGGTTAGTGTTTAAAACTTAAGATCTAAAACCTGTATCAGTTTAAAACATGAAGTCTTTCATAAGATACCACAACAAGACTTCCAGATTAAAATTCAAAACTCAACCTGTTAAAATACCTTTTTAACCTTAACTCCCATTACTCAAAAAATGTAAATCTGTTAATTATAAATTCACCCTCTTTTGGCATTACCCAAAAAATTTATTTTAACAATTCCCAAAAACTAAATTCAAAACCCAAAAATGTAATAGTAGGTATAAGAATGTCTTAAATGTGAAGAGATAATTAAATCTGACTTGATACATGTTAATACTGTGGAAGAAGCTTAGAAAACCCATGAACATAGACATTATTACTATGTTATATTCTGAAATAAATCAAACTTAAAGTGGGAAGAACCCTGTGAAACAGAAAAAAATAGTTAGAAGTAACATTTTTGTTCTTTTAAAAGTTCATATCTTCTCTTCCGCACCGCTGGCATTCCGTCCAAGGCTGCTGGGAGCTGCATTCAGTAAATGTCTATAAAGGAACTGTCTTTTCCAAATGAAATCATAATCAGATGATTACAATAATAATCCCTCTTTAATGGTAAATTACTCCCGTAATTGACCATTTCCCAAACACAGCCAATTCATTCAGGTGCAGGAAGATGCGATCTGATGCCATTAAGAAAACCTGGTATGGAATCAAATGATTAATTTAACATTTACGCATTGTTTCTGAATTCTTCCTTACAGCTTAAAAAACCCATAACATGTGTCATAATAGCCAGAAATATATCCCATAAAATACGCAAAAACTAACCTAGTTAGCCTGAGTTTTTCCCACTTTAGCTGTCAGACCCTGTAAATTTTCCAAGTATAAATTAACAAAACTAAACCTATAAATTTAAAGTATCCAATTATCTTCAAATTCACCAAACCTGGGCACGGGAACAGAACCATGTTTTCCCATCCAGCACTCGAGACAGGCCTGGTCCTAATGGGGCAGCAGCTTTGTGCCTCTCCCCACTTCCTCAGGTGCTTGCTGTGGATAAAGCCAAGAACGTTTGTTAATCTCAGCAAATTGTCTCCTGCATTATTGTCGAAAGGCAGTTATGACAAGACATTCCACAGATAAGCAGACCAGACGTTCCATCCAGCCTCAACACAAAGCACCGAGCTTCCTTGCAGCCATTGGAGTGCGTCAACAGTGGACAAACAGCCATACATGTCCCATGCCCTAATTTGGCAAATCAATATAATCTTATTTAGTTTTACTAAACATGTCCAAACAAGTAGATCTATGGTCTGATCACAAATACAATCAAAAGTATAGAAAAACGCAGGTTAACCTCTATCAGTCAGTCTTACCCACTCTGCAAATTCTTTCATCACCCCCATAACTTCCTTCCTGGGCAATACATTTCAGTCTCAACAGTCTCCCAACTCCTTGAGGTGAGTAAAATATCTGAAAATTAATCAGTAAGATCAGTAGGCTCTATGTTGATGTCCTACAAAATGGTGTCTGAGAGCAAACATAACAATTCATAACATAATGTCTATTCCTCAGATATAAACTGCATCAATACCATTCACTAATTCTTTTCTTCAAAGTTTAGTGGTCTGTTCACAAAGTAAATAGATGATTAAAATAAAAAAATAAAAAAATGGATTTTTCTGTTAGATATTGCTAAAGCACCACTAAAACATTGCAAACAAAAATAAAGGCAATAACCATCTGCAAAGGTTCTATCCCCTTTTTTCTGTCCCTCTTGTAAACAGTCTCTATGGAAAAGTGGCTCTCCTGGTTTCGCTTCACTGAGGTTGAGACGAATAGCTCATATTGAACTAAACCCCTTTGAAATTCAGACTTCACACCACTTTTCCCAGACTCTGTCCCTTTAATCAATTAATAATTTCTGCTAATATAAGTATGCTACTTACAGTGAGATAAAGATGTCCAACTAGGTTCCCCTCCAATTATAACTGTTGTTGGTGTTGTCAAGGTTACCTGTGAAGCTCCTCCCATCTGAGCAATTACCAATAACGATCCAGTCTCCAACTCCCCCTCTGTTCAAATTTATCCAAAGTAATATAGCATCATTTGTCACATCAGTACACTGGATCGCTATCAAGCTGGCTCAGACAGAAAAAATATCAAAATTAAAAAACATCAAATGTTTAAAACAAAATCAGAGAATAGTACTGACTGATAAACACAACATAGTTTACAAAAATAGTCTTCAGTTTGCTATACTTCAAATTCTATCCATATTTCTAAAGAAAAATCCAAGATTTAAATCACTGACAAAACAGCTTCCCTATACATATTTCTGTGGGACTTTAAGACCGTAGTGCAAAACAGGCACGTCTCATTCCCTGATCAAATTGATGTGAAAGTAACCAGGTGGTTGCTTATTGTTAGAAATTGCCAAACCTAAAGTACTTATTTATTAACACAATCCAATCTAAATTCAAAGTAACTTTTGCTTATATGATTCCTCTTTAAACAAACACAAAAAGCCAACTGGGCAAGGTATTCTGGTTGTAAATAACGAAACAGTTCATACTTCAAGAACATTTGTCAGATTCTGTGAAGTGAATCAAACATAGTCAAACTGATTTTTGCAACTAAAACTCCTCTTAAATTTTTGTAGGATACACAGTAGTCTACTTCCCCTTAGCAGTAAAACAAAAAAACAAAAAAATTCAATAAAGGAGGTTCAAGAGATAAGATTTCTCTAAACAAAAACTAGTAGCATTAAAATAAAAAAACAAAAACCAGCATTTTTACAGTATCCCAATTATCTCCTTCTATGTCTCAAAGTACAAACGCTAAATTTAATTGAAGCGTCTAAACAAATTTCAAAGAAATTACCACTGAATCATGTTTTCTTTAATCCAGCTTCTCAAATTAACATTTTCCAAAGTTCTCATTAATAAGCAGACCGCAATTCAGAAATCTGGGTCAGAATCCAAGTCGACAGAGTCCCCACTAATCAAATGGTATATTATGCCATTATTCTATGATCAGAACTGTTCCAAAATGTTTTAGGACATGTAAATTTACTCTCAGCATCAAGTAGACTAGCTAACAATTAATGAATAACATCTGAAAGATTAATCTTAAACTTTTAAAACTAAAACCAATTCTTATTTGTCAAAACAAAATGTGCATTCAAATATATGGTAAAAAATTATTTCAATGTAGCTGGTCCAATCACATTTTGCTTCTACACGATCAGAATAAATGAATTAGAATTTACTTCTTACTTCTAAATTAAACCATCATTTCGATCACCGCTGATATTCATTACTTGTTCTTAAACAAATCTACCAAAGAATTTAGTTTTTACTTTCAGTCCTTAGACCAATTCCAAATTTATCCCCAGCCTGTTTAAAAACAAACCGATGCCTTAAAGATGACTCTGTGTTTTAATGTTTTCTTTTTCAAACTCAAACATTCAAATCCCACTAGTTTAGAAAATATCACTATGATAAGTATTGTTTTGCATGGTAAAAACATTCAATTTGTAACAGAATTGAAATAGGCTGGGTTACTCCTTGAACCCCAGTTGAAATTTGATAAATCCAATAAGCATTTAGTGTCCACAAAATCCTTAAGAATGTTAAATTGTGTAAATAATTTAACACCAGTCTCCTTTAGGTTATTCATTCAGAGACTAAGCTATATTTCTAAAGTCTATAGAGCCATCAGAAATAAGCCAAACATAATTTTAGCATAAATGATACTTATTTAAATCACAGACTCATTCTCTGTACCATTCAACACGGTGCTTATTAAAATAATTTAAACCAGTTTGTTGCTTTCCAATTAACACCGTTTGCTTTTCGTTCTATTCTTATAATTACTGCTTATAGCTTTATCTTTATTTAGGCCAACTTAATCAAATCCTGCTTAGATCAATCAAAAAGCAACAAATCCACCTAATTAAAGATTCAAAAAATGCAACTTTTATTTTGACTATAAACTCCCCTCTTTTTAATTTTAAAGATGAAATCAAAAATTAAAACTTCACCAAGTCAGAATCGACTCATGAGTAACTGTTCTTAGTCATTTGCGTTTAATTGTAACATGCATCATTATCCCAATAAATGTACATGCTCTCCTCATGTGATAAATTGAGCCTTCTCTGGCAAAACCAGTTAACTAAATTCAGCATGTACTTCTTAATCTTTAATCTCCGTATTGTAACAGTTCAGTTAAATGTGAAACACCTTAAATTGCCCTTCGTAGAAAATGCGCTAAAACATTGCTGAAGGGAGTCCAAATGAGTAGCAAACAAAATTTATCTGAGCAGATATCCGAGGCCGTTTTCTAACAAACGTCCAGTCATGTCATAAATAATTACATCCTAATTAACCAGAAAAATTTAACAAAATCCAAATTCGTTTAAGTCTTAACAAGGCAATCGTCTGCAGGAGTCTGTAATCACTTTCTATCCAAAATCAACTTCTAGCTTACAAGACACATAACATGCAGTTATTTTAAAGCACAAAACACATTGACACACAAAAGCAAAAACGCTAGCATAGCACAGCAGCCTACAGCAACGTGCTACCGTTTACCCTCTTTGTCCAACGAAACCTAAAACAGTACAAAACGTACGGCGAAAACACTCAAGGACATCGCAACACACACTTTAGGAAATTTACTACCGCAATGCCAGGTCTTAATCCGAACAATTTATACCACTTTACCAAACTTTAATTCGGCACAAACAAAACAATCTCCTGTTCTTCCAACACGGACTGAAACACATTTCCAAACAGCCGTCCCGCACAGAAAACACCGAATCTACAACGTCCGTCACAGCCCAAAACCATTAACAAAAAAAACACATATATATATTATACATATATATAATTATATAAAAAACACATATATATATTATAAGCGGTGACTTTTAGACCTTCCAAAATCATTTTATCGCGGAGGTTTACACCAATTATTAAATTATTTTATCGCGGAGGTTTACACCAATTATTAAATTATTTTATCGCGGAGGTTTACACCAATCTGTCACAATTTTCGTAGTCTGTTTTGAGAAATTTCCCGGCGCCGGCCTCCAGAAAACCACTCAAAAGACTCGAACAGATGGCAGAAAACCGCCTATTACCACTAATTTATTTATCAAAACATATAGTCAAAGCTGTTGTATGTTAGCCGTGCTATTAAGCAGAAAATCACGCAGAATTCGCTCCGCCATCTCACCACCTAGCTTGGGCGTCCGCTCTGATGGCCTGTTGTAAATGTTCACAACTAATTCTTATAGATTTTTTAATTTCAGTTATCCATCATATTTAGTTATATATTTATTTATCTATTTTAATGATTTTATTATACTCGAGTTCATTATTTATACTATAACATTTTAACACAAACGCAACATCTCCAGCACGTCTCGCAAAGCGCCTGCGTAAAAAACCATCTAACACACACACATACGCACATACATACACACACCAGCTCGTCACCTCAAAACATCAAATACAGTACTTTTACAATATTTTAACACTAACCTCAATCGGACCCACCAAAAGCCGGACCATTATACACATTCCAATTCACGTGGCTCAATCGTGCGTTTGGAGATACGCCGGCTTCAACAAGGTAATCCGTACAGATTACGGTAGGGCTCCCCGGCTCTACCGCAATCTTTTTACGTTTGCCAGCCTTGAAGAATCTACGACAGCGTCCTGTCGAAGTCGAGAGGCCAATTCTCAAGCCCCGATCCGCACTTTGGTCAGCCCCGATTTTGAGTCGTTGAAGGGACCGCTCCATCCAGTCCATCTGCTCCACTGTCCTGCAGAGTAACAAACACCATCTCCCAGCAGGCACCGGTGTTTCTCTGCGGAGCGCAAAGAAGGTTGCAATCATGCGCAGAACTGAGAGACAGACAAAAACAGCAGCTTCAACTACGGGGCCCGCAACAGTTAATCTGCTCAAAACAAACAAAACAACAAAAAAAACATATTTAACTTGCATGACAACATTTACCCAATGTTACATTAACCAATCAACAGAATTAAAAACTACGCAACTCTGCGCAAATTGTCAACAGAGCAAATACGTGTCCATTAATTAATTTAAAAAATAACTGGATCTTGGTCCAAACTCTGCACACGTTCGGGGTCACCATTTGTAGAATTAAATTTTTGTAAAAAAGATAATTCAGTGCATGTTCAAGCAGAGACAAGGAGCCAATTCCCAGTTCTCAGTTTTATTTTAAACAGATTAACAGATATGCAGTTTTACAGAGAAACATGCCCATTTTCTCTGGGCCAGATAAACATCTGACAACGAATGGTTTTCATGTCATAACTTTTATAGACATCCAAAACTTCCCAGGATTCTGGGCGTCTCTTCTCCCTCGGAATCTGCTCCAATCAGAACGTTTTTAAAAAGTGTCTTGACCCACTGGTCCGTCAAGAATGATGCATTCATAAGATGGAAGTGTCCTCCTCTTTGGTCAAAAGTTCATTCTGAGTTTTATGGTTTTATGGTCCTGGGTCCTCCCTACTTTCTAATCTACAGACATCCTGGTTTTGCAGCCTGCAATAAAACTCTTTGTCTCAGAGGTCCTCAAAGGTCACACATACTCCCAACAATATCCAAGGCCTTTGCTGCTCCTCAAAAGGTGCCCAATTAAAATACTGACTACGAAACTGTATATAAAATAGCCCCAAAAAAGTAAGATACAACAAAAGCCATTTGAAAGATCAAGGCCAGTTTGTTTATGGGCTTCCTAAATATTTATAGGGAGTGGTAAATAAGGTAATAAGGCTGCGCGAAGGGCTATTCAGTGCAATTGTGTCACAACAGGGCTCAGGAGTTAAAACAGCCAAATTACCATGAAGAGTCTGCCACACAGGGCCTCGATCACTTGTAGAAAATTATAAATAGCTTAGCAAACAAGTAGGAGATATTCTTTCTGTTGACTGTCTTTCCTACAGTTTCTTCAGACTGAATTTAGAGCATTTGTTTCCGTTTGACCTTTCTTTGCCATAATCATTCTCTGACTCTAATGTATATTACAGTGTTTTTCACTCATGTTACTCCATAATTTAGAATTCAAACAGCGAGCCTCGATTAAAACTTTCTTTTCTCTTTCTTTGTGAGTCATATGCATGTCGCGAAATGCACAGTTGTGCTGTCAGAGCCATTTGGTTCGAGGCGAAGAAAAAATGTAGTCCTGAGTCATTTTCTTTTTGTGGAAATTAGTGGCATTACAAAAGGGACACCAATCACTGGAGAGAGGGAACCCAACAGCTGTCGCAGAACATAACAGCACAACTTTCCCGCAGAAAACTCTCCTGGAACTTCTGTTGTGATCAAGCAAAGGTATACACATAAAAAAATACATCCGAAATGGTCTAAAGTCCGAGGAAGGGGGTATGGATGACAACCTTGATGCATTTCCATCAAATTTAGTTCTGGTAAAATAATCTTGAGAAAAATAGATCATGGGTTGGTAATTTTTCAAAGACATTGCCAGAAAGGGGGACGTTGGGTTGAAGTAGTTTGAGAACTGTTTAATAATACAACTGACAAGTCTGTGAAAATGAACCACAGATAATTGGTAGATGTATGATGCATGTCTAATTATTGTTTAATAAAACTTAAAAGAATAGGGGAAAAAAAACCAAAACATATCAGCATCACCTTCATGCCTGCAACTTTCCACAGTGACAACTTTATACTTCTCGGCTGAACAGCATCTCCTCCCTCCCTTCTGTGCCTTTTCATCTTTCCCTCGGTCCACTCCTCCTCCTCCACCATCCTTCATCCTAGTTTTTGTACTCTCCCACCCTGGCCTCCATCCGTCTGTCCCTCTCTTCTTCTTCTTGTTCTTCTTCTTCACAGCCAGGAGGCCAGTGTTTGATAATAACATATCAATCTGTAATGCACTCCGGTCATGACTCACCCACAGATGGCCTGGAGAAATGCACTTTTTTTTTCTCCACCCGCTGTGCCTCTGTTATCGATGTAGAAGTGTTCGAGACAGTTGAAGTACATTTGAGATTTATTGGGTTGTGATAGTGTAATTTGTTTATTTAGGTTCTGTGAAGCCAGCGCCCAGGCTGGTTGAAATTCGACCAAATTCAAAGCTCTGATATATGCTAAAAAGTTGTGCCCTTCTAAATGGGCTGAAACATGTTTTATTAAGTTTCTTGATGGTATGCAAATGCAAGTCTCAGACCGATTTTGTGTATCTGTTTGATGAGAACATGCTGCATAAAATTTGATGAAGCTAGTTATTTTAAAATCCTTTACCTTTATTTAATTGCTGTGGAATAAGCTCACAAAGAAAAATAATTGTAAAAATGTAACCTTTAAACTGAGAGCATTTTTTTCTTGGGAAAGTAAATTGCACACTCAGAAATAATTGTTTTCCCCAAATCCACTGTGCCAATCTTCCTAATTGTTATTCCTTTGTATATATTATCTTTTATTGCATGATATTGGGACCAAAATTAAGACTACTTCCCTCCAGTGGGAGGCTATATACATCCTGAAGCCAGCAAATGATCAACTCAAACTTCTTTTATAAAACGCTTTTCATACAAATATTGCAACTCAAAGTGCTTTAGCGATTAAAATAACCCCACATAAACCATATTCCCATTCCTACCCCTCAGATGTTAAAGCATGATCAGCTATACCCCTTCCCCCCAACTCCAACTCCAGGAAGCATTTGAACATTTAATGCTAGATTGTGATAATTATTGTCAGTAGAGGAAAATACTTAAAACTCAGAAACAGAAAATAGTCATTAGTTAAAGACTGAGGAGATTTTACAAAAGTGTGAGGGATACAATTTATATAGTATTTGTAGTCTTACTTTTGCCCATAATACAGCACCCTACACTTTTCCCCTAGGACTAAACTTAGTCTTGTCTCTTGAGTCAAGAGTGGCATTGGTAAGGTGGTGCTGGTGGAGTCACAATCACTAGATAGAGTAAGATAGAGTAAAGCTTGGTTTATGCTTGCCGCGTCCGCGAGGTCCGCACGGCTCCACGCGGCCAAATTACTTCATTTCAGCAACCACGCCTCTCCGTGCGGCCTCTTCCCGCCCCAAAATTTCCGCACTGCGCACCTAGGAAAATGTGTAACTACGCGAACGGTCCCGCGCGGAAAAACATGGCAGACTGGCAAGAGCTCATATTGCCGGAGGTTCGTAAATAGACATCTTTATGATTCGTCCAATAGAGAGCACTGTGATGAACTGTGTTTTAATGGACAAGTGGACAGTCTCCTTTTTCGTCTTTTTTCCTAAGTAAACGGCATAAAAGTTCAGCTTTGTTTAAGCTCACGGGTGTCACCATCTTGTAAACAGTGATTACTACTTCTACTATGGTGTAGTGTTGTATGCATGCCGTAGAGCCCTACGCCGCCCCCTACAGTCGTCAAGAATATTGGCTCTCAGCAGGGACAAGCTGCAGAAAGTATAAACGCTGCTCGAAGGCGTCTCGGCCGGTTCCGCATGTCTCGTTTCCGCGCGGAATACATAAGCAGTCGAAAGGGGGTTGGTACATCCAGCTTGCTGCTAAGAACAGGGGAACCATTTCTTGTGAATGAACACATATGGAATTATGTAGTACTTTTACAAAAAAGTGTGGAACAACCTGGCCTCCAATGTCACCGGACCTGAACCCAATCGGGATGATTTGGGGTGAGCTGAACCGCACAGTGAAGGCAAAAGGGCCAACAAATATTAAGCATCTCTGGGAAATCCTTCAAGACTGTTGGAAAACCATTTCGGGTGACTACCTCTTGAAGCTCAAGAGAATGCAAAGCGGTAATCAAAGGGTGGCTACTGTGAGGAATCTAAAATATTACAGATGTATTCAGTTATTTCACCCTTTTTGTTTAAGTACATACAGTAATTCCATACATCATGTGTTCATTCATAGTTTTGATGCCCTTAATTAAAAATCTACAATGTAGTCTTGAAAATAAAGAAAACACATTGAATGAGAAGGTGTGTTCAAACTTTTGGTATGGAGAATGCTACACCCCGAAGGCCAAATTTGTGTGGTAGGAAGTAATATTAGGAAAATTAGTCTCCTTTTCCCTGAGCCTAAAAAATATGCTTTTCGCACACAGCAGTTTCTAAATAACAGGACAAATTCAAACTACCCTAAAGGCTCTATAACTATAAAATGAGTGGAGAATTGCTCATAGAAAACTGAAACATTGTTGTACACTTGGCTGTACACTCGTAGCTACAGGACCTTGTCTCATTAGGAGTTTTGTGCATTCTCTCTGAGCTAACACAACGACTGCCCACTATTTCATTCTTTGTTAGGGATCTGCTGATGGTCTAGTTACCTCAATGTGTTTATTCGCATGTGAATTAGCTCACATTTACTGTGGAGGTGATTTTACTTAACTAAAATATATTAATTTTCGTGATCCCTTCTTCGACGATTGATTCAACAATGTGGTGCAAATCTACTGAATATTTGCAAACATGGACAAATTTGTTGGTATAAAGGATTATTGAAACAGTATAATCTTTTTCAGAAGTATTCTGTGGCAATCTTCTTGGAAATATAAAACTTAGACCTATGCTCAAAATTTTTAATAAAAATTGAACTTCCCTGAATTATGTGTATGAGGCTACAGGCAGTTGATGGCAGTGGGAGTCTGCCGCATGCCTCAGACTGCAGAGGGTTGCATTAACTTCAGCTTGGGGCGAGCACTTTGCAGTGATGACTGGAGCAGACTGTAGCAGGCAAGCAAGCAAATGACTTCGTGAAAATGGGAATCAGACCTTTTACATCTTACAAATGAATTTCCCCCTCCGGCCTCGATGTGGTTTGCTTTCGGCTCCACACAGCCCTACATGGCATGATAGTGTTTTTTTTTTATCAGACATTTAAAGCCATATATATTTTGTAGCTAACAGAGGTTCACAGAGGGCGAAGGTTTGACAGCACTGATTGGCGGATACCCGTTTGTTTGTGCTGGAATCGTCCGTGACAATGGAAGCGTGAACAAAAGCAGGGGAGGAGTGGAAAGAGGGTAGGAGGGGGGGAACCTAAGCTGAGACAAAGGCATATGTCAGTTATTATTTTTTTTTCTGTGTTGACTGCGACACAGCCAACTGAAAAGAGAAAATAAAGAAAAGATGCAACCTGTGTTTTCTTCACATTCCTCTTCATTTGGGTTTTATAAACGAGGATTAAAGGTTATTCTATCATCCTAAGGTCATACATTATATTTTCAGATAAGGTTAAGTTATAAACTCAAAGAAATAAAAGAAGTTTAGTTTCAGTGTTTGCATGTGATAAAATAAATTCAAACTTTGCATGTCCTGAGAAGCACTTGCAGCCAATTCATTAGTGTGACTGCTCTAAAATTGCACATTTCTATATAAGAAGTTCGGAAGCCTGTGAATATTCTCATTCATCCAGGTCATGGTTATCTCGAGGAAATTTCAATCGAACGCAACTGGACTTGGTAATTTGTCTTGGAAGACGTTTCACCTCTTGTCCAAGAGGCTTCATCAGTTCATGCTCGCCGCTGACCAGCCTGGGACTGGTCCAACTAACTGGTGTGGAGACTCAGGCCGTTTTCACATGTGTGGCCGTACCAGAAAACGGCCAGAGAAAATGCTAATTTTTTCTGTTCACATGGCACGGATCTCTGCCCGTATTTGAATCCAGTGTTTTACTACAAATAAACAGCAGGTGGCGGTATACAAATAAGTCTTAGTTCTCCAACAAACAAGGGAGTGAGAAGTACCGACGTCATAAAACGAGCGACAGGCTAGAATGTAAACAAACTGGTCTACTGGTCAGCTGCTACCTGAAGCCATCTACAGGGTGAGTGTTGTAGTAAACCCGCCGTTTTGTAACCTGCTGTGTTGCTGTGGGATGCTTGAATCGCGTTGTTTTGGTATTTGTATGGTCGCGAGGTGATTCTGTAATTTCGGCCGGCGGTGTCGTCATTTCCGCGTGGAGCGCGTCTATTGTCTTGAGTACGGCCAGAGTACGGGTTGTGTTCACATGATACGTGGCCGCCCGTACCTGGACTCGGATACTACCTCCAAGGCAGGTCTCTCTGGCCGTATCCTGGCACGGTACAGTCTGTGTTCACATGGTACGAAATAAGTGGATTTTGACCAAATACCGTACCCGAGTACGGACTCCCGTACCATGTGAAAGCGCCCTAAGTTGTTAAGTCTCCTGGGGAGGACATGACTTGATTTGTTTCCTAAAATATAATGTTGAAAAAAACAACCCTATTGTGTAATGATAGTTTACAAGGATAGTGCAAAGAACAGTTACATATTAAGGAGAAGGCAATTACCTGCCTACCAAATTTCCAAAGTTTTGATCTCTAAACGGCTTATTTTTACCCAAAATTATAAGTTTATTATTCTTAATTTCCTTGCGCCCATTTAGAAGAAATTTCTTTTCACAATTCGTGGTAGGTTGGAATAGATGGGCGGATGAGTTGAAACCTCGACATCAGGAATGTTCCATTTTGCTGCAGTCAATAGCGACTGGAGATAATGCTTCAACTCAGATAGCAGCACCTTTACCCCAAGTAAGATGACATTCATGCTGTAGCTCAGTAGCAGAGTTGTAAACCTGTGACCTGGAAATCATGGGTTTGATTCCTAGGTCTGCCTGCTACATGCTGTTGTGTCGTTGGGCAAGACACTTCACCTACCTTGCCCACTGGTAGTGGTCATAGGTGCCAGTGTTCGGTGGCCTTGCTTCTGTCCATTTGCCCCACGGCAGCTTTTGCTACAAATGTATCTTGCCATCACCAGAATGTGAATGTATGAATAGATGAATGACCGAATGTAGTGTGGAGTCATTCATCTGTCCTCTCTCTCTCCACTGGACTTGATAAAGCACTATACAAGTACAGGCCATTTACCATTTATATATAACTGACTTCAATTGTATTTCCCACAGATGGTTGGCCCCTTTGGAAGGAGATTTCTTGTATATTTTATGCACTAAGTTTAATGGAACCCCACAAGTTAAACCTCAACCAGGCATTTACTCCCTGGCTAGAGGAGGGTCTCCCTATTCTGGTTGAGATTTGCCTCAACAGTCAACTTGACTGTTTCAACAGAGAGAAGAATCACTGATCAGCACAAAACGGAACCCAGAGCAGCAGAAATAGATCATCATGATGATCTTCATCAGAAGATCATCATGGAAGAAGCAGGGCTTGTTGCTGCATTTCTGTTTGATGATGTTATAAGCAATAAGTCTTCTTATTTTTATTAAGCCGGTTGTGGTCCCTCACTGGGACCAAAGCTCCCACTGAGCAACTTGATCGGGCCATTCCGAGTACATACCACCTTATAGAAAATCCTTTGGTTGCTGGAATGCCCCAGAAAACAGCCCTAATAACGTCTAATAACGTGGAGATAGTAACATGTTGGGGAGGTCTGGTCAAAGTACCCTGAAGTTAAAATAGTGGAAACAGTAGTAGATAGTAGAAAAGTGCAACTCACCTCCAAATAAACTTTTCGTCTTTCTTTCTTTTTCTAATAGTACTGTCTGCTTGTCTGGTGATTATTTTTGCCATATTGGTACATTTTATACTAATTTTATATCAAAAACTGTTAGTAGAGTGCCCTAGTCAGGTTAAAACTTTACACTGCACTTGAATTTGAATTAGGCATTACTACTGGTTTAGCTTCTGTTACTGACGTAAGCCTTTATGACTGACGTCAGCCATCGTGCCACTGTGGAGGATGAAAAATGCTTAGTCAAGGCCAAACCTCCGTAGAGATTTGGAATACTTTTTTACTTTGATTTATACCGTTTTCACCTCTCTGCAACATATATTTTCTGTTGCAGATGATGTACAGTGGCCGCAGCTGCACGTGCAGAGGCAAGGCAAGACAAGGCAATTTTATTTGTATATTACACTTTCAACACAAGTCAATTCAATGTGCTTTACATGATTACAATTAGAACACAGAAAATAGAGCATAAATCAATTTGAAGATTAAAATACAAGAACGCATTTAGAATAAAACCGTAATCAAGACAATAATTTGTATGAAAATGAAAAACAAGCAAGTAAAAAGCAATAATAGGATCAGTTACTCATAAGCCAATCCAAATAGGTACATTTTAATTTAGACTTAAAAGAGTTCGTGGCTGTAGTAGTGTAAGGAGTTTCTAGTTGGGCCTGTTTAAGCTGATTACTGATATGTAATCAATCTTTTTTGGGTCCAAAGATAAATACTTCAGTTTTGATTTTGTTCACATGGAGGAAATTATAGGACATCCAGTTGTTAAGGTCCTCAGTGCGTTTATTAAGGGGTGGGATGGGTTCAATATCACCTAGTGACATTGAGATATAAAGCTGAGTGTTGTCGTATAGTTGTGGTAGTTCATAGCACTGGTGGTTATAATTTGGCTCAGTGGGAGCATGTAGATGCTAAATAGGAGGGGCACTAGGATGGAGCCCTGGGGGATCCCACATGTTATTTCTGTGTTTTGTGATGAGAATTGAGTCACACAATATTGCTCAAGCTAATTTAAATTTAAGCTTTAGCTATGGCTAACATCAATGTGCCACTCAGGTATGGGCCCCATTCTCTGCCGTGATGCTGTTGCAGGCTCAGCACCTGTGGCCCTGGGAAACTCATAAGCTATTAGCATGAAACGAAGGCTGCTTGCCTCCTCCTTTTCCACTGCTGAAAGAGGTGAAGCTAAATCTTCAACCTCAAAATTGCCTCCCTCTAAGACAATGGAGCTCAGGTTGCTTTGCTGTCCATCTTTCTGGTTGTCAGTGTACCGCTGCAGCAGCACTGCTATCAACATGTCAATAACAGTGCAGACACCTTATGTCATGTTCTGAAGGCAGATATTCCCCTTCAGAATCAGGGTCAGCAAAGAGAAAATCCAACACTTCATTACGGGTAAACTTGCAGGTGAACTTCGCTGATGCCATTACCCAATAAAAAAGTTTAAAAACACATAAATACAATGTATGGTGTAAATACAATAAAACCTCATATTCTAGATGATCATGTGATTTTATGTATCCATATTTTTGGGGGAATAAATTATACATAACAATAGTGTGAAAGTAAAGGCTTTTTTTTGCTCCGGCAATACCTTTACCATCGAACTCTATGATCATCCTATCCCTAATCTGTTTGTCATGCGTCAACATATTTTTGCAAGTGTCAGACAGCAGAAAGGCTGGAGTAGATGGAGAAGAAGAGACCAGAGGAGGTAGAGAACGAGAAGCAGGTGCAGATGAAGGGAGAAAGGCTAGAGGAGGTAGAGAAGGAGAGCCTGAACTAGATTAAATTATAGAGGCCGGGGGAGATAGAAGAGAAGGATAAGCTTAAAAAGAGGCTGGAAATTCAGGTTAAATAATGCTGGATGTGTTAGTCATGAGTTGCACTACAGCCCTGCAGTAAAGAGTAAAATAACTTTTCGAATTTGCCTTCTTGTCTTTCATTAGTTACTGTAACCTATAACATCAGCATTATGTGAAATTAGGACTGCTAATGCAAAAAAACTTCAACTTTCAAGAGGGCTTCCTTGGAGCACTTTTGTGTCCCCACCAATCTCAAAATCAAACCTATTCCCTTGGACAGGATGGCTGTTGTCAGCGATAGTCTGATGTCTGAAATAAAGGCGTGGTCAGTAGAAATGCATGCTTTGAAATCCAGAGAAGTGTAAAGATTTACACTAAAGAGAGCACTCCACTGACAGTTTTTGGTAGAAAATGAACATTTTTATTAAAGTGTACTGAAGACCCAAAAATAATAACCGACATGTAGACAGCACTATTAGACACTCAAGTTGATTTGGGGGTGAGTTGCACTTTAAGACTGTTGAATTAGTTTTATTCATTCCTACTCCACCCCTCAGGACAGTTTTCCATGGGATGATCATTTAGAAGCTGAAGTTTCTGACAACATAGAATGTGTGTGATGTCCATGGCCATCTGTTTCATAAAAGGAGAAGTAATTTCTTCAACCTGACCAATTTTTCATGCATTCGTGATATGTGATATTTAGTTTCAGATATTTAGTTAGTTTTTTCTGCCAACCTGTATCCCCAAAAATCAATGAAAAGGAAAATAATTTGACATAAACTAAGGCAGAGTTCAGTAGGACAAATGTCATTGGTGGATCACAGCACCGTAAAAATGTAAGTTTGCATAGCTAACAACTCGTTGGTTAAGTCCTTCATTTCTTTGTGAAAAGCAATTCGAAGTGAAGAAGACAAGTTGGACCTTTCTTAAAATAACTCTTATTTCAGATGGGAAAGTATTTCATTGATGTATATTTTCAGAGAATATCAATAATGTCTTTGAACAGCAGCTACAAAAAGTACTGAGGGCCATAAGTCAGCCAAATTCAATTACCCAATGTCTATATTATCTTCTTTATCAGTAACAGTGATCTAAGAAATGGTGATTGATGTTCTGCTTTACTTTTTTTAGATTTCAATTCTAATATTCATGAATGACAGCACTAATTTCTACTGCTTTAATGTACACCACATACAGCTAGAGACTGTAAGTTAAATCTGTTGAACAAAAACATTTAATTTGCTTGAGTAAATTTAATTTCCTAATGCCCCTCCGGCAGTAAAATAATATATTAATTTGTTCCTCAGTCTCTTACTTCGTTCACCTGTTTGATTTGTTTCCCGAACAGAAGCAATCAACAGTGATGCCTGAATTAACTCCTCCACCAAAAATAACCAGTCTAATGACATTTTGTAAAACTGTTTTGCATATCAGTGTGTTTGTATTTTCATCCATGTATAGATGCCTCATTGTCAAACCATTTGAGTTTTCAGCCTTTTATTTGCAAGCAGTATCTCTACTCTGAACATTTATTCCCTGTTCTGCATCTGAGGATGCTCCATTACTGAGTGGCTTTGAATACAAATACAAACAAATTTCAACAAGCCATTGTTTCACAAGCTAGTTAGAAAATTCCTTCCTTGAAAAATATAGTCACGCTTCGAAAAAAATATGTCAATTTAGGACTGCATGTTAACTTTCCAGCTTATTGCACGGTTCCTACAGAGGTTGCTTATTTTGTAGCACAGACAAAAATATCATAGGTAGGTAGGTAGGTAGGTAGTACTTACTTCAAAAGCAAAGAAAAACATGATTAAATCGGGGGAAGAAAGAAGAACAGAGTAGAAAAACAGCAGAGGCCAGGTTAATGTCTAGGACAATGAGAACTTAGAAGCCGACTTGCTTTATATTATCGGCTCCTAATGGATGTGAGCTGTATTCTCTGGATCAGTGATCTAAGGTGACTTCAGTCAACAGCTGATATTATTAATAGTTTACATGGTGATCGAGTGTTGTTTTCCTTAATTAAAGCATAGTAAGCGAGGGCGTCAGGTTGTTTTAAAATTGCTGGGGACATAATTACAAACTTGAATGTGGTTTGATGATTTGCTGGGGACAGTTATAAAATATTTATTGAGCCTCTAAGTATTCATCCATTTCATGTTTCATTACAATATGCACTGCATATAAATGTGGTGAAAGTCGCATCTTTATTAAATAAATACAAATTAAAAGCCATAGGTTTAATGGTTTTCCTTTTTAAACGTCACCAACAATATGCTATAGAATGATTAAAATCCACACCAGCAGAATGCACAAGGATAAAATATGCTCCTTTTGTAACCCCAACACTGTTCTGTGAGGAGAAACTTCAAATTAAACTTATAGCTAACAGTCCGCAAAAAGTTGTTTCAGGTGGAAAAAAAACAAATTGAATTTCCCGGATTTCTCGTTTATTTAATGCGAGCGAACATAACTTGTGTTTTATTTAAGAGTTCGAAAGAGGGAAATGTTCATATGTTGCTCTGGTGGAGGGAATTTTTCCTGAAGTTGTGCTGATGACGCAATGCTGTGGCTATCTATCCATCCAGCGATTCAGGAATGAAAAATCTAAGTAAAGCCAGACTGGACATTGTTTGGTTTCTGCACAGTGATTTCTGCACAGTATAAATTTCGGCTGCAGTATCCAAATAATGAAAGACTTCTAAATAACTGCAATATTATTTAATTTCACTAATGGATCGTGTTATTTGTATTTTTTTTTTCCAACTTCAATGGGAATGTTGTGCACTCCCTGGTTCTCTGTTTCTCCGTTGCAGAAGGGTCTTCTGCTGGATCTTCAGCTGGATGCCGGGACAGCAAGAATATTTCGCCTTCAGTGCTAAGCAGTTTTCTGGCATGCTCTCTACACAAATCCCTGCACAATCCACCAATTCATTAATCATCTATTCCTCTTAAAAGGGTCACAAGGGAGTGCCTATCTCTAGCAGTCATCGGGTGAGAAGTCGGGTACACCATGGGCAGGTCGGCAATCCATCACAAGACAACATAGATAAAAACAGGACAAATAACCATGTAGGCCTACACTCATACCTAAGGGCACTTTAGAGAGACCATTTAACCTGAAGTCTAGTTTATACTTCTCTGTCAGCAGATTTAAACCCAGATGCAGACTTACTGAAGGAGATGTTTTACATTTATAGCTCTGTTTTTGTCTCAGTGTTAGAAAGTAACTCCCCACTACGACACAACAGTGTGCTAACTTTTCATGCCGGGTTTGCGTACCGTTGCAGTGTCATATCTGGTTGACTAGAGTTTATTTTCTTCAGCTTGTGAACGTACTCCCCCCTCAAAGAGCAATGACCAACAGAAAATGAGTTTTGATTAATCTCTAAAGCTTTTTACTAGAAGTGCAGCTCATTGAATACTCTAAATACGCATTTAAACAAATACATCAGTCTTTTTTGTTGTTTCTCTGCACCACCTTGTGTTCAGAATAGCCAAAAGACCATATTAGATCAATTGTTCTTTCAATGTAAAGCATGTAGTGCCCAAACGCTTCATCGATTACTGATTACAGTGACTATAAATCAGCGTTCTGGTAAAACGATCCCTGGCTGTTGTTGAGCTGAACAATCATGTGCATATGCTCTCCGTTGACGGAGAGGGATAGTTAGAAAAATGGGCACTACTTAAACTAGGTTTAACAGTCATGTTTGGATTGTGGGAGGAAGTCAAAGTACCTGGAGGCAACCCACACATGCCCAGGAAGAACATACAAACTCCATGCAGAAAGATCCCAGGCAGGATTCAAACCCAGGACTTTCTTGCTGCAAGACAACAGTACTACCATTTGAGCGGTAGTAAGCGGTAAAATAGGAATTATAATAGGAATTAAAAGAAAATGGAAATAATAACTTTTAAAATGCTATTGCATCATTTTATTCCAGTACAGTGGTTATTGGCCGTTGTGTGGATTATTTTAAAGACAGGTATGCTTACTATCAGGTTCTTACACCCCCCTGTTTGAAAAGAGTACCATCTTGGTGACTTTGCTTCCTTTAGAACTTCTGAAAAGGCAGTTATCTTTCTTGGTCATCATATATAGTCATATATAGATGACTGACACCTTGCAGCAAATGATGGTGAATGGGAAACATCACTCTGTGTAACAAACATATATATACAGTGGGGCAAAAAAGTATTTAGTCAGCCACCGATTGTGCAAGTTCTCCCATTTAAATTTATGATAGAGGTCAGTAATTTTCATCATAGGTACACTTCAACTGTGAGAGACAGAATTTTTAAAAAAATCCAGGAATTCACAGTGTAGGATTTTTAAAGCATTTATTTGTAAATTATGGTGGAAAATAAGTATTTGGTCATTTCAAACAAGGAAGATCTCTGGCTCTCACAGACTTGTAACTTCTTCTTTAAGAAGCTCTTCTGTCCTCCACTCGTTACCTGTATTAATGGCACCTGTTTGAACTCGTTATCTGTATAAAAGACACCTGTCCACAGCCTTAAACAGTCAGACTCCAAACTCCACTATGGCCAAGACCAAAGAGCTTTCGAAGGACACCAGGAAAATAATTGTAGACCTGCACCTGACTGGGAAGAGTGAATCTACAATAGGCAAGCAGCTTGGTGTGAAAAATATCAACTGTGGGAGCAATTATCAGAAAATGGAAGACATACCAGACCACTGATAATCTCCCTCGATCTGGGGCTCCACGCAAGATCTCATCCCGTGGAGTCAAAATGATCATGAGAACGGTGAGCAAAAATCCCAGAACCACACGGTGGGACCTGGTGAATGACCTGCAGAGAGCTGGGACCAAAGTAACAAAGGTTACCATCAGTAACACACTACAATGATTGGGAATCAAATCCTGCAGTGCCAGACGTGTCCCCCTGCTTAAGCCAGTGCATGTCCAGGCCCGTCTGAAGTTTACCAGAGAGCACATGGATGATACAGCAGAGGATTGGGAGAATGTCATGTGGTCAGATGAAATCAAAGTAGAACTTTTTGGTATAAACTCAACTTGTCGTGTTTGGAGGAAGAAGAATACTGAGTTGCATCCCAAGATCACCGTACCTACTGTGAAGCATGGGGGTGGAAACATCATGCTTTGGGGCTGTTTTTCTTTTAAGGGGACAGGACGACTGATCCGTGTTAAGGAAAGAATGAATGGGGCCATGTATCGTGAGATTTTGAGCCAAAACCTCCTTCCAACAGTGAGAGCTTTGAAGATGAAACGTGGCTGGGTCTTCCAACATGACAATGATCCCAAACACACCGCCCGGGCAAAGAAGGAGTGGCTCCGTAAAGGGCATTTGAAAGTCCTGGAGTGGCCTAGCCAGTCTTCAGACCTCAACCCCATAGAAAATCTGTGGAGGGAGTTGAAAGTCCGTGTTGCTTAGCGACAGCCCCAAATCATCACTGCTCTCAAGAAGATCTGCATGGAGGAATGGGCCAAAATACCAGCTACTGTGTGTGCAAACCTGGTAAAGACCTATAGTAATTGTTGGACCTCTGTTATTGCCAACAAAGGTTATATTACAGAGTATTGAGTTGAATTTTTGTTATTGATCAAATACTTATTTTCCACCATAATTTACAAATAAATTCTTTAAAAGTCCTACAATGTGAATTCCTGGATTTTTTTTCACATTCTGTCTCTCAGAGTTGAAGTGTACCTATGATGAAAATTACTGACCTCTGTCATCGTTTTAAGTGGGAGAACTTAAAACAATCGGATGCTCACTAAATACTTTTTTGCCCCACTGTACAGTATATTTGTCACTAAGGTACTTTTAACAATGAAGTTGTCTTATGATCGGGTTTTCTCTTTGGTTCACACAAGCTATTAGGAGGAAAACAAATCTCTATGAGACTGATGGTAAGATACTGACATTAAAGAGATCCACTTTAAAGATATATAAACTCAATCTTTAAGATGAGGCCTGCAAAGTAAGGCAAAGATTTTTAGACAAAAATCAATGTTAGGCAAAGCAGTGACAGCAAGAAGAAATGTATCCAAAGGAATTCAGACAGCATTTCTTGTTTCTTGTAGTTCCTCTTAATATATCAACAAAATAACAGTTTCATCTTCACAATAAGAGCTCCTGAAACCTTTTTCAACATATTTGTGGATATTTACAGATACCTTAATAAATGCCACTGACGACTGTTTCCTTTATATGCCTGACAAGTTTAGAAAAACAACTCTTTTCCCCTCAAGTTAAAATGGTGTTAGTCATTGCTGCTTTTGTGTCTTCGCTAGATTGTGGTTTTTAGCATTGCTCCCATGTCTCTGAGGCTGTCTGCCAAAGAACACTAATGTTTATAACAACGCTTACTCATCCCTGCTGTTTCCATGCTCTATTTTTTATGTTTTTTTCCACAGAGTATTTACAAAATTATTTTCAGTCTACTCACATCTTGTCCAAAGATCTAGATCTTTCAAGCAAGCAAGTGTATTTACTGTCATGTTTCCCTTTACTCATTCCTTTTATGTCTTTCTCAACCTGTGCTGCTTTGCAAAACTGGCTATTTTAAAGAGGCTGATCCCTCTGCTTAGAGTAAGAATAATAGACTAAGAAACCTTTAGGCAAATTCTTGCTGACCCCCACCATTTTATTATAAAGCATTAAGTGTCCTCATAACCATAACATTTATTGGGCTTTGCGATTGTACCACACTATATCGAATTGTAACACCAAACTTCAATGCATTTGATCAGAAGCATAGATGATAGAAAAATACAAAGTTGTGCATAATTGTGAATGGGCAGTAAAACTATACATGCCTTTTAAACAATATTTTAACCAGGGTTCAGAAATTCTCTGAGACCCCTAAATTAAAACCAAGCTTAGCCAATGTAGAAGTTTTGTTAAAGAACACTAGTGAATAAAGAGCATCATGGAGGTCACCAGACAGGTCAGGGTTAAAGCCGTGAAAAGGTTTAAAGCATTGTTAAGTTAAAAATATCCCAAGCTTTAACATCTCAGAGTGCTGTTCATTCAATCATCCGAAAATGGAAAAAAAGTGTATCATAAATGTGAAAATGGTGAAAATCCAAATTAAGAGGTTGAACAGGAAGAGCATTTGTCAAACAAAACGGTAAAAGGTCCAGAATGACTCTGTAGAAGCTTCTGAAATCTGCAACCTAACTGGGAGAATTGTTTAAATAAAGTAATAAAAACATGTGCACAACTGATTCAAATAATTTTTTTAACCTCCTAAGCATGCCTCTAATTGCAACAGAAGCCTGTTAATCACCAATTCCCTTAAGGCAGGTCTGCAGAAGCATGGACTTACCTAAATGAGCAGGACAATGGTCCCCAAGAACCAGGATTGGGGATCTCTGATGTATAGGCAAAAAATGTCAGATGAAACGAAAATGAAACATTTTACCTTACACACAAGATGCTACCCTATGATGAAGCATGATGAAGGTGCTAGCATCAGGATGTGGGAATGCATTTCTACAGGAAAAGCTTGAAAAATTGACACAGCCAATGCACACAAAGCGCCGCAGAGACTCTGACTTTACATGTAATCTAGCCGCTACTGACACTGACATTTGGGCCGGTGTGAATACCCTATTAGTGTATCATCCTGAATAGCAACAATCACTATCCATCAATAGCATAGAGTGTCACAACATAATATATCAACGTCATCAATAGGGGACCATGCAAAGCTAAAGTACCCTGTTATTTAGCTGAAGGGGTGCAATATTGCTGTTGAGACGCTGCGGCTGGGTTGTGTTGATCAAACACAAACATTAAAAAGACAATAATAGCTGGTAGCTGATTAAACACATTTTATAAAGTGCATGATGAAATAATTAATCTTGAAGCTGCATCTAACTAAATAAATCCTCATATGTGACTGGTAAACCTCCACAGCAACTCAGTTGCAGCTTTAAAGGGATATTCCACCTCTAAGTAAAAATGTGTCTGTTGCCATATTCCTCAGAGTTAGATAAGTGACTAAAAAGCATTTTGTAACCAGCCCAGTAATTACCCTGATCTGGCAGCAGTATGTTTGCTTTAGCTTACCATGACCAATGTAAGTGAAAGAGAACTACTAGCATGCACATTTTTTATTAGGGGTGGAATATGAGATAAAACAGCTCAGAGGGGAAAACTATATTTTTCTATTTTCCATTAAGGAACACTAAATTCAACTAATTCACCAATCATCCTCAGATCTCTGGCTCCTTCCTCTACATGAATATTCATTCAATATCTCAATTTCCAGAATTCATATTAGATAGACAAATGGATAGTTAGATGGATGGATAGATGGATGGCTGGCTGGCTGGAGGGATAGATAGATAGATAGATAGATAGATAGATAGATAGATAGATAGATAGATAGATAACTTTATTTGTACTCGCAGGTAGATCTAGTTTACCATGTACTCAGATGCAGCATTTCCCTTTCACACATCAACGTTAAAAAACTTAAATACATCTTCAGGCAAAAGCCTCAATACGACAATAAGAATGGAGTGTTCAAAAAAGGGGTTCGGGAGGGGCCTTGGTAATTACTTACCTGTTTCTCCCCAGCAAGCCAAACCTTCCCGAGTTCTAACACTTTGTTCACCATTCCCTCTAGACACGCAAATTGTAAATAATTATTTTAAAATTGGTCCAACCTGTCTGAAGTTGTCTTAACCAGAGGTTTCGCCAACCAAACATGAGTACATTAGATACACTGACCTTTCAATATAAAGTATCTAGTACCCAAAAGCTGCATTGAGTACAAATTACAATCATTATACAGCAAAATTTGGTGAAATGATCTCGGGCTGATGTTGGGCAGACCAATCAAAGATGTGCGCTCTCCATTGTGGCTCCATTGGCTCTTCTTCATCCACCCTGTCCATGTGAGTCTGTCGGAGAGCCCTCACGTCGACGGATAATGGCGCAGCATATCGTTGTACCTCTACTGATGGAGAAGTATAAACTAGACTTGAGGCTCTGCCTATAAGAACAAAGAAACAGTGCAACATTATCTCCCTCCAGGCTCTGAGTGGGGTGGGAGGGGGAGGGGGGCTTAGATCAAAAAGATGAGCTGGAGGGATCTGGTTCAAAAGATTTTCTATGTGCATAGTTAAGAATATAGGTCAATAACAAATTTACACTCCCTTGTAATTTGGAGATATCTTACCAGGCACTGCAAACGATGACTCCCACTCTCCCAGCATGACTGCTTTGTAACTGCCACAGAGATTTATCAGGAAAACTAAAACAAAAAGAGTAACAAACAAGAACACTAAATTGTTTTTCCATTTTGCAGAAAACAACTTTGGATTTCTTTTTACTTGTCCATTGTGAAGTTTGTGAATTAAATTATTAGGCTTAGAAAGCCTTGCAATGGTGTATGTCTGCATACTTTAGTATACTTCATTGGGAATCAACCGAAACAAAATAGTGGGTAACTGTTAAAGGAAAAAATAAAATAAAAACAAAAATACACAAAAATTTTAATCCACTTGTTCTGACAAGTTAATCAGCAGAGGATTCTAACTGACCAGTGTAACTCTGGATGGTCTGCAGAGAGACTGTGTACAGGGCAAGGTTTAGCTTGCACTCCACAGATCTGAATACTATATGGAAGAGAGGGGAAAAATATTGACATAAAATCTTAAGTCCATCTTGCATTTAACTCCAAGCCTTGTAGGATACTCAGCAAAGTGCACTGTTTGGCCTACATCTAAAACCGTGAGTGATGAAAACTAGCACTGCACATAAGCCTGCACACAACACCCCCACTGTAACACATGGTGGTTGCAGTATCATGCTATTGGAATGCTTTTCTTCAGCTGTCACAGCAAAACCTGTCAAAATCCATGGGAAGAGGGAGTTAAAGGAAGATTAATATTGATATAAACCTGTGACAGGGTGCAGAAGACTGTGATCCCATGTGGTAGAGACACATTACAAAACACTTGCAACTATTGCTGCAGAGCAAGGTGGTTCTCCTCCCGTTTACAGTTGCAATATTGGAAGAAAGCATTCATCATGACAATTTTTCTTGGCCTCAGGATTTGGTTTCTGCTTTATGCAGATAATGTGGTCCTGCTAACTTCATTGGCACGTTATCCACACCTCCAAATCCGAGACCATAGTCTTGAGTCGGAAAAAGGTTGTGTGCCTCCTCCGGTTCAGGGACGAGGTCCTGCTCCAAGTGATGGAGCTCAAGTATCTAGGTGTCTTGTTCATGAATGAGGGAAACTTGGAGTGGGAGATCAATAGATGGAGAGGTAGGATAAAGGCCTGTAGTCGCAAAACATTTTAAATAAAGAGGTGAGAAAAGATTCCTTCATTTCTCTGAGGTTTAATTTGAACTTGTTTGCACAAACAAGGAGGAACAGAATTCACAGCTGAATCTTGCCTTCCACCAACTGACTACTTTATAGATTTAGACAACCTTGCTATCGTTTCTACCCTATCAGTAAACATTTCTCCATGGTGAAATTTCCAGACTCCCAGGCACCCTGTAAGGTAGGAGAGCTAAATCTAAGGACATCTAGTGCTCCGAGGGTCATTTCCGTGGAAACACTAGATATAGGAATTCTAATATCAATTTATTTGACCTAACCTAATATTGTACAGTGTCACACAATGAGACTATCACGATGTCATGAAGAAATGGCACACAGTTATCTCAGTATGAAAGATAACACAGAAAAGATCATTCTTTATATAAATGTCTCAATATAAAATTTTCCATAACAGGACAAAAGGCGAGGCTCTCGATTTACCGGTCAATCTACGTTCTTACCATCATCTATGGTTACTACCTCTGGGTGGTGAACCAAGGGAGGAGATCATGGTAAGCGATTACGGCTGTAATGAGTTTCCTCCGCAGGGTGTCTATGCTCTTCCTTAGAGATAGGGCGAGAAGCTTGCTCATCCTGGATGGGCTCATAGTAGAGCCACTGCTTTTTGAAATCAAAAGGAGCCTGTTGAGGTGGCTTAAACATCTGGTCAGGATGCCCCCTTGACTCCTCCCTGGAGAGGTGTTCCGGGCACGTCCCAAGACCCAGGACACGTTGGAGGGACTATGATTCTAAGATGGCCTGGGAACGCATTGGATGGATGGATGGATGGTTGGATCAGTCACTCACCGCTACATTGTCAGTTACAAAATAGTACACACTCAATAGCACTTGCTGCTTTCCTCTTTGAAGTGAAACCACTGGTGATGTGGTGACACCCCATTGTTGAGGAGTGACTGGGGGGGTTGGGAGGACCTTGGTGCAGTGTTAATTTTGTTGACAAAATATTTTTATATTATTATAAAAATATTTTGTCTTATTTTTAATCACGAAAATATGTTTGCAGACAAAAACGAAACGAAATTTTCAAATAAAAGCGAGGAAAAAGACGAAGACAATAACTAAATTTATTGACATTTTTGTCAACGAATAAAAGATGAGACGAAAACCCACAATGACGAATATCCAATCAGAAGACAGGAAAGATGCAAGAAACAGACAAAAGTACCACTCAACAAATTGAACAGGCGGGACTACATGAAAAGAGAACTAATCAGAGTCCACCTTGTTCAGAGATGACGTTAGGTTAATCTAAAGACTTCTCTCCCGCTCACTTCCGTCAATAGAAGCAGCGTGACTTGTAGGAGTTAGTGCGCGGACGTAGTGCTCCTCATATTATTACACCTCACAATAAAGTACCCCTTTTTGTCCGCTGTGAAAATCGACATGTTACATTTCTGTGTTACTATACTTTGTAGTGTAACACTTCACATAACTGTATTTAAATAGGGAAAATGTGGAAGAGTTTCGTAGCTTCTGACGGGAGGTGATTTGGAGCTATACAGTATGTGGAAAAAGATGCGTTTGTGCTCTGTTTGCACGACAGATTGCACAGAAAACGACCAGACAGGTACATATCAACTAGTCTAAGGTAAGGTAATGTGACAGTGTGGAGGTCCTGTCACTATGGCTCCGTTTGGACATGTGCCCTGGCTGCTTGGCCACAGGGATATCCCTTTGGCTGACTGGTTAGCGCGCATGACTCTCACCTGGGAGTCGTGGGATGGAATCCCGCCCGGGTCCTCGTTGTGTACCTTGCCACAGTAAGAACATATGTCAGTCTGAAAAGAGGGTGAACTATTCCTTTAAGGGAACAAACAAACTGCTGATCTCTGATAAATCCAGCATTTCTTTTAATGTACTGTATAATTGTATTGAAATTACCTTTGTTGTAAAGCGCCTTGTCATGACATTTGTTGTGAATTTTCGCTATATAAATGAAAGCGAATTGAATTGAAAAGTGAAAACCTCAAAATGTAAAGTTGTTAAGGGGAGTGGTAAAGAAGGGTATGGGTTTCCTTGCTGTTGTGTAACATGAACCTCATTGTAGTGTTAATAACACAAAGGTCAGGATTACCTACTCTTTTTAAGTTTTCTACCTGCATCACACCATTTTCCTCTTTACGCCGTCTGTTTCATTTTTGTGGAACTACCTTTTTCTTTTTATCCCTGAAATGTGTATTAGTTTATCATACATGACAAACAACTCCTTCCTCAAACATCCTTTTTTCATTCTCCATTCTCTTCTCCTCATGCTCTCGCATCATTTATCTATCCCTCTCCTCACACTTCCTTATCACAGTTGTCTCTTTTTTTTCTAGCCAACACAAACACAGCACTTTGAAGAAAAAAAAAGAGCTCCCGCCGCCGCCGGTGGACATTAATAATTTAAGGGGCAGCCAGTGTGGCACGAAAATGGAAATTAAACATAGGCTTTAAGTTGTGTGAACGATGGCAGGAAGCCAGTCGTGCATACGCTCAAAGTGTGTCTTCTTAAGTGTGTAAGTAGCAGAAATTAACACCAAGACCAATCTCATATACAAACACTAACAGCTTGTAATATTTTATCATAAAAAGGGAAATTACTTTAAATCTACATCCCAACAACATGTACTGACAAAACAAATTACTTATATAACTTGATCTTCTTTTGTGTTCAAATTCATATCAGTTTTGTTTATTTCTATAGAGCCAATTAGTCAAAAATTTGGTCTCAAAGCACTGTAAATTATATTCCAACATATACGGTCAATTCCCCTTCAGTTTAACAACGGGAAGGGGGGGTTTCGCAACTAACTTGGTATTACCATGCAGTCTTTGCAGATGCTTTGACAGGTTTTCACTTACCACTGGGATTCTTGTCCCTTCATGCAACAAATTCAAAGTAGTGGTAGAGGCCATATTTCCACGCAAATAGAGATGTTTTTCTTAGAGCCCTAGCTCTGCTGCCGTCACACCGCTCCTTCATCTTGCAACTGCGTCTCGTACGTAATTCGGACGTGCTGATGACATAATGCAGGAAATGCTTAGATTATCAGTCATTCAAGTAATGACATTATTTTTTTTGTAATTTTAATGTCATACATATAATTGCAAATAAATAAAGACGACTTCTTCATGGATTTCTCCTCTTTTGCAGGTTATTTTTAGATCCTTACCCCGCAATAATGATAAAAAAAAAGATGTGTATCTTCTTCAGGATTATTTATAATCCTGCAATGAATGAGGGACACGCATACATGTCAACAGCCTTACCTGCCACCACCGCTGCCCCACACCCCTCCAACTTTTCCGGAACATTACCTGATATTCTGAAAGCAAACACCATACTGCGAAAAGTCCACTGGTGTTACTAGGTCTGCAAAATTCCTGGTAATGGTTATCCGCACAAAGTCCGGAAGGTGCTTTCAGACTCTAAACTGAAACAGATGAAGTCTGGAAAATTACAGTTTTTTATTGCCTGTCTGAAAGGAGCTTAAGATACAGCTGCCACTCAGGATTGGTTATCATAGAAAAATATAATCTACAGACATAGATCTTTTCAAAAATCAAGAGCAAGTTTCATCACCTTGAGTGGTACAGACAAGTGAAATTTTGGCCTCTGGCCCATGGATTATTAGTATTCCTGTTCTTCGGTCACTCTCACAACTGACAGACAGCTTACATAAACAGATGAAGAGAAGTGGAACTCTGTTTCAGTCAGATAAAACACAATGCTGTCTCTAGGATGCTTAAAGTTTAAAAGGCAAGAATTGCATGAGGCAATTTGTTTGGAAATCATAATTTTTATTTTATTTTAAACCTGTCAACAATTTAAAAAAATGTTTGAGTTATATGTGCTCTTTGAGCACATCAGTACAAATCTGCCCACACATGTTTAAAAGTTTCCCTCAAGCTGTTTTTTTTCTTCTTTTTCTGGGAAGCAAAGATCTCTGAGATGTTCAAAGAGTCTAACGACATAAGAAGGCAGCCTGAAGTTGAACACTTGGAGGCTGGGTCTTGCTTGACACATGCAGAGACGGACACAACAGCACACTTGGGGGATTTGATTGCACACCACTGTTCACTGCAGATCTCCCATCCAACATGACTAGTGAGCCATGAGCAAACCTTCAGGTGAGGATCAACGAAGCCAAGAGAACTTTGAGCACGGTCAGCTAAAGAAATCCAATACAACTCCCTTAAGGAGATAACAGAGGAGTTGCTTGGCCGTGTCACCCGCCTAGTTCCTTTTTATCATCAGCTTTTTGGAACATCAAAGCCAATATTTTTAACCCCGCTTGCACAGTAACAAACCACCACAGTGAGAATAAACATGTCAGTTTTGAGGTCTTATCAAGCACAACATGCGGGGCAATTTGTCAGAATCGAACCACCAGATGGTCTTCACTGTGAAAATGTTGATCAGAGTTAAACTGAGCCCGGTAAATGTTCTTGGCAGGCTGCCTCTACAGGAAGGGCTAAATTAATCACAAGCAGGGAATTCACACCTCCTGAGTGTGTCAACCATGTCCTGTCTTTAGACAAATACGCAGGGAGACAGACAGACTCACTGCCGGCCTCCAGCTGGCCCTGACATGCTATGCAAATTGACATTTCTGTGTTTAATATATGTGATGATGGAATCGTAATGGTACTCTGAGCTGCTGTCAAATCTTTAGATGCATGCCGATTGGACAGAGCAAAACTTGTGACCTCAAGGTAAGTGCAGTAATTTGAGGTAAGGTGTTTTAGCATTTGATTAATTGAATTTAAGATATTTTGCAAAAATTATTTATAGCCCTTTATAGGGATGCACCGATAACAATACTAGTATTGGGTATTGGGGCCAATACTCGTATCATTATTGGTTAGTTAACAGATATCATGGACCAATACTTAAAATGTGTAAACTTTGCAATAATTTCACAGAAAAATGTTGTTTTTCACTTGAAATGTAAGTTTCTTTCATATCTATTTTTATTTTTACCTAATTCGCCATTATTTGTTGTAACAAGCAGAAAACGAAAATAAAACTTGTCTACCAATTCATTAAATTTTTTCGTGTGAGAGAAGTAGTCAGATCCAAGTAGCGGTATCATGTCAGTTTGAAAAAAATATGGTATTGCAGCATACCTACCTCTCGCCTTAAAAAAAATATATTACATAGTCAACTTAATTTTATTGTCATTTTATTTACTAGACCAACACAAATCGGTGCATTGGTAAAGTAAGAGGAAAATTATACATGTCTGAAACAAGTTTTTATTCATACAAATCTGAAATCTGTGGCTTATTTTTCTAGTATGCTCCCTTTACTGTTGTGCCCCAAAATAATATAAATGAATGAAATGCGATAATCTGCACTGAGATGACATAATCTATTTTTTAAAAATATTATTCCTATTGTAAATATCTCAAACTCCATCATCTAAACATTGAAAGAGTATTGTACAACTGTATACCTGCTAAGACATGGCTTTCCACCTTAACTGGGATGTCCATCTGTGGTCAGAAAATACTTTAATAGTAACAACTGTTCGTTTTTTTACAGGACAGAAACTATGGAACATTTATTTCCACTCTATTAATGTGCACTACTTTGTTTTGTTCTATTAAATCATATCCCCATAAAAAGCATTGACGTTTATGGTTGTAATGCATGTGTAAAGTTCAAGGGGTATAAAACTTTTGTAAGGCAATCTAGTTAAATTCAAATACACTTCGTTAGGCGCTACTGTCATGGATTGGTAGTGTATTATTCTTGACAAGTATACCCACTGTGTCATTCATCTTTGAGCATTCAAATTATAATGTTGCCTGAAATTGCCTCTGTTGCCTCAGCAACAGATTTACCTCATGCAAGTTCCTCTGATCCTCATATAATGTAAAATCCAGAGTACCCTAACAGTGACAACACACTTTTTGCTTATATCCTTATGCCTTCAATGTGATCAACTTTTTTTTATCCTTCTGAGAATCTGCACCATACAAAATGAGCAGAATACAACACCATAAGATTCAACAGTCTAAATTTAATATGTAACACAAAAAATATGACTTTTTTGCCACCAGAAAATACCTGCATGACTGATAATGAGTAATAGATTTCTACAGTCACAATCACTCATCAAAAAGCAAGTACACTTTATATGACAGGACTGGAGACACTTGCAATAGATTGTCATATCAGTAACCACACTACAACCTTGACCTACATCATGCGGTGAAGACATGTCAGATCTTATTCTCCATCATGAGAAAAACCAGCTCCTGCGGCTGAGAAACACTGAGATGGTATATGTCTGTGGTTTGCTGATATGCAAACTGATGATTTTTATGTTGGAAGTGGGTTGTTAATGTTAAACTTACATGGACAGTTATTTTCACTGACTTGCACACAATGATCTATTCTTGATATAAAAGGGATGGAAAGGAAACCTTTGTCTTATACAATTCAGTTAGTATAATGTCTTAAAGGTAAGTTCAACAGTCATTATTTCCTGAACATATATCTATAGCTTTGAGTTTTCTCTATAAACGTCCATATTCTTCAGGAATGCAATAGTTAAAGCTTTAACACAGCTCTAAAAACAGCATGCTATCTGCTCTGCACTGCATACAGTTGTAAAATATTTGTTCAATGAAATATATACCATGGTGTTGGGTCTAGGGCAGGATGCAATGATTTTTCTATTAATAGTTTTGAAGGATTGCTTATGGCAATCAATAAGAATAGTAATTTATGGAAAATTATAATATATGGGGCACCACTTGATATTCAAAAATTATAATAGCCGAATATTTCAGTCTCAGCTGTTGCTTACTATCTACCTGGTTAAGGGATATAAACAAAAAGTTATGGTTGAGTTCTAGACGTTAATTTAACAGCAATTACTACACAAGTGTGTGGAATAAATGACAAACACCCACTTTCTAAAATACAAGAATTTATTTAGATAAGAATAACAATAAAGGAAAACATTTGAATCAACCAAGCTAATAACACACACTCATAATTAGGAGAAATTAATAACTAATTATCAAAACAAAGAAGAAAATGAATGGATAAATATGCAATGAAATAGAAACCATACATTATGAAGTCACAGTTCTGTAAGAATCTGGATGCTTTAAGACCAAGGCTTTTATTGCAATGCTGGAATGAAAGATACATTTGTTTACTAATTGTGATTAGTTTAACCAATTAGCACTATTGATTTATGTCTAAACCAATAAACAATGCAATGAAAAATAAAACTGTCTGTGGATTAAGTAATTCTTTGTTTAAAATTGTCTGGATGAGAAGTCATTAGCCTTTGGAAAATAACTTCTATTTATTGATTGATCTTGGCAGTAAACAATCTAATTCTAGTGTTTTGGTGCTTTATGGCAGGATCAAACAGAGCTAATAAGTGTTTAAACAATCTACTTTAAACCAGTCTGTATTTTGAACTCCGTCAATAGCAATCTTTGTTTATGAAGTACAGGCCTAAATAACATGAGGTCTAATCTTAGCATATAGCTCACAGGTAACCATGCTGCGTCGCTCAAAGTTACTTTAATTCATTTATTAAACATGAAACAAAGAAAAGGAAACTCCCGATTGAGTGACTCAGGCTTTAGGATTTAAAACGATTCTCTGTCAGAAAGTACTTGAAAACACTGATTAAACGTTCAGGCCGAAAAGCCTGGTTTTACCCAAACAGATAGCAGATTAAATCTTATACACGGTAACAAAATCAGAGTGAAAAACATACACCCTTAAATCTTAGTTATCCTAAACTAATCTTGCCTCTGGCCGGAGAGACCTTATTTAACGATTAAAGTCCTCCTGGTTTCTCCGTGGTTGGTGAGGAGGGAAGGCTCAACCCATTAGCCAGCTGCTAACAAAAGGTTTCTAAGCTAGTTAGCAGACTCACAATTGTTCAGTAGCTGGTAGCGCCGGGAGCTTTTAACTCGGATGTTCGCTTCGTCCTTTCTGGCTCGGCTACGTAGTGATCATTCCAACACTAACTGAAACAGTACCTTTTGGATTTCTCCAGAACAGCATCAACCTCTTATCGGCTCAGTTGCAATGCGAATACAGCTTCGACCGGTTCAGGTCCTCCTGCATGTGGACCCTCCCTTTCTCCCCCTCAGCAGTCTGATACAGAAAGCTTTCTGTAGGCTTTGAGGCAGAGCAATGGTATTCGTTTCATCAGTGTTTGTGATTCGCCTGATATTGGCAGTCTTTGTCTTCCTTTGAGTGAGTTTCTCCCAGGAACTTGCATCCTTTTCCCTTCGCCAGCGAAGGAAACTGTATCTCTGATCAGACCCCGACCATGGCTTGAGTGGAAGAGAAAGGGGACTGGGAGCAAAGCCTTTATAAAGGTTTCTTCTCCTCCTGTGGAGCTACAATGTGGATTAGTGCCACCCATTGGTTGTGTGTGACCGAACAGTGGACACAGTGATTAAAAAACAAATACAAAACAAACGCAGGTGTTCTTTTAAAATATTGTTTAATACTCATGGAAATCTATTTTATTGTACATCTTTGCATTATTCTCAGAATAATACATTGTAATTTGACTTTAGACTATATATAGTCCATTCCAAAAAATAGGCTATAGAAAGACATTGCTTCCTCGACCCATTTGATCAATTTTAGTGTATTAAGACATACACTATACTGCTGTAAGCATTTGCTTGTCTTTTTTCATATACATATGAACTTCAGTGGAATTCCATTCTTAATCATTTAGAATTAATAAAATTCCAGTAGCTTCAATTCTTCTAGGTAGGCTTTGGAAGAGCATTTGTAAGATTCAACAATGTCATCCCAGAAGGCCTGACTCACTCTGCTCTTTCATGCATTCGTGCTACCTGCTACACACATCTCTGTTCTGAAAATACTGGTAGCTTTATCCGGCAAAGTTATGTTTTTTCATCTCTTAAATTAATAATTAGTACATTTACAACAAATGTGCTAATATACTTATGCCACATGAGCAGGGTTTTAATAATGTACACATAAAAAATCAAACTAAGAATACCATGTGCTTGCTAAGTGAAAGCATTTTAAGATTCATTTTGTCTACCACACCAGATCCTATTATTCTAAGGACATGTTTAATGCAGATTTGAGACTAAGTCAGGATAAAGCAGAAAAAAGAAATAGTAATTTGTTTCTATTGTTTTATTGTTTTCTGGGTAAGATAGTTCTAGTACTGTCTCAGTGAATCGTAGAGGCTTTTATGTTCCTTACCAATGTCTTCTTATTGAATCACAAGATAAACTTGAGTGCTAAGCGAGCCTTGCTTGTTTGTCATACTTCCAATTTTCTTTAAGTTATCAGCCCTCTTGAAATTATTTGTCGAGAAACAATTTTGTTGTAGTCACACTCTGATTTTTAAAGATTAACACACTTCTGCCTTACATGAATGAGACGTTATCTTGTCTTTTCTATTTCTAAGAGTGGTTATCGTAAACATGCCTTGATGAGATATCATACTTACGCCCCAAAGACAAAGTAAATTGTGGATAAAAGTTGAAAAGCTTTTAAATGCTGTGATCGATGTGACAAAGTAAAATTAAATACCTCAGTTACACTTATTGGAATTTTTTAATGAGAAAAAAAGGGCTGCTCCATGGATTTTTTTAAATAATCTGTTTTTCCTAGCAGAACATATGTACTCATATTATCCTGTCCAATATTATACTACATTAATCAAAACCAAACATATTTTAAATCCAAGTTTGCTCAAATGATTACCTTTTCTCAAATATTGCTCTTTCTTTTAAAAAACATGTGCGTTCATTTTTATCATGGAGTTACGTACCTGACACATTGAGCAACCTGTAATTATTTAGTCCTAGCAAACATATATTTTATATCCCAACAAGAGCATCAATGGAATATGCGAATAAATAATACCTCATATGAGCATCAGTTGGAGACAATTTGCTTCTGAAACATAAGTTTTTCATTTATACTGTGATTTTCTACAAACGTAAAAAAGGGCCGTTGTGAACGGCCCGGAACTAATGTGGGAGGTAGCATGTATGACTTATATATTTAAATCACAACTCCAGATTTGCTTCACAAGAACTCTGCTGCCTATCAATAAACAGTTAATACTCCATAAGATTTAAATGGCCCCCCGTAGTTATTTTAATTGAGTTGGATAAGACACAAAGGAAAGCATGCAGCAGAAAAATGTATTAGAATTTCATTCGGCTTCAAGAGAGTATATTAAAGTTAACAAGGACTCATAACCTTTTTGATTTCTTCCTCTGGATGTCTTATTGTTTAACATGCACCCTCTGTTTTTCTCTCCTGGTTTCTTTGGCCTCATCCCCGTTTGTTCAGTGTGCAGAGAATAGTGCATGCTTGTCTTCATTTCATAATTTAGTTCTGGAAAAGGGTGTCTGGCCTTGTATTCGCCCTCTACAATAGGTGCTCCTGCTGCCCGCAGGCAGTTACTATGCCCATCATCTCTCTCACACGAGACCACTTAAACACATGCTGTGGCAAAATGTGTTCTAATAAACAAATAAAAAAAAGATGTCAATGCCAGAATGCATTTTCATTTGGCACAAGGCCAAAATTTTCTCTCAAATACAGGTTGTTTCAGTGAATAAACAAATACAATTACACAATGTGAACCTCTCTCAGATATAGATGAAAATACATGTTCTAAAAAAACAGTTGATGAGAATCATTTTATTTTTGAATATATAGCAAAAGTTGAATTTTTCTATTAAACCCATTTTGCCATTTTCGAATCACAATTTTCAAGATGTGTTATTGGGATTTTCTGTGATCAACAATGAAACCTTACATTTTACTTAACAGTTAAATGGAAGGGATTTTGCAATTTGCTAGAGAATAAAATATGTGGCATTTATTTATTTTCAGCACACCTGAGTCCACAATTTGCAGAACCACCTATTTTTTGTCATTAAAGCTGCAGTTCTATGCAAGTATATAAGTACAAACTTTGCACATCCAGAAACTAAAACTGTGTCCCATTTTTCTTTACAAGAAAGCAGTCTTGCAGGAATAGCAAGCTTTTTGTTCTGAAAACCTAAAAAACACTGACGATGGCAAAAAAGTCATTTTCTTGATTAAATGAATAATCAAAGTAATTAAAGGCACTTCAGGAAAGTAGCTTTCAATAGAGGTTAGACAAAAATCACAAGCTGTGTTTGAAAGAGTCTCTAGTTAGACGAATATAATATTTCTGTGCTGGTCTGACCAGTAGGTTTTTTGTGCTTTTCACAATTGACTCCATTTTAGTTGTTCCTTAATCCCAAACTATGAAATGGCAAAAAAAATAAAAAAATAAAGTATTTTCCTACCATGTAATCCACCCTGCCCCAAGCACTCACAGGTTACCCACTGGAGCAACAGTCCCCCTTAGCTGTCGTCAGAGCAGGGATAGTGTTCCTTCATACCCCGTATCCAGACTGCAAATACAGTAAGTTACATACACAAACCATTCACTGGCAAGTCCTCTTATGTTCAGGGCTTATAAGTGAAACAATTTCCTTTAAAGGCATTTCTATTGTCTTTTTTCAGTTCATTCATATTCTTAATTAAGATTGCATATTCAATGAAAAAAATGTCACGGTTAAAATTACTTGGTCCTGAATAGATTATATAACTAGAAAAAAATACCACCCTGGGTAACTTCCAGAGTTTCCATTTTAGTACATTCAGCAAGTTTTTATATAGGGAGAGTTGGATTAAGAGATACAACTTGAAGCTATGACAAGGAGGTTCAGTGTTTCTTGTACACACAGGCTTTTTATCTCTATTTGTCACTCAGACATTATTTAGCAACTTCAAGATATTTTAAGGACATTCAATAGTTAGTATGATTTTTGCAGATTAATGTAACAGTGCATACATTTCTTTTCAAGCCCTTTAGTGCCCCGAGGACCTGCCTCTCTGGTCAGTTAACCACAATGCAAAAATGTGAGAAAATAAAAAAGTAGGCTCCTCTCCTGTGGAACCAGCTCACAGTTTTAGTCCATCAGGCAGACATCCTGTCTACTTTTAAGACTAGGATTAAAACCTTACTTTTTGATAAAGCTTGTACTTAGAATGTCTTAGGTTATCCTGAGCTATCTCTGTAGTTTTGCTGATATGCTTAGACTGTTGGAGGACAGACTGGCCACTTTTCTTAACCCTTCTACTTGTGTCTTCTACTACTCTTCAGTTGTATTTCTTGCTCTTATTTTAATTGTTTACCTTGTTTTCTCTCAGCGTTTTTCTCTCCATAGAAGCTCCACCTGGTCTAAAATCCGGCTCTAGTACCTGGCAAAACCTCATTTTAATGACTTAGTTTGCTGGGATTCTTTAAAAAGATAATTTTTAACTGATTGGAATGTTTGTATTATTTTATTAAAATGACTTTTCATGTAAAGTGCCTTGAGACGGCAGTTGTTGTGACTTGGGGCTGTTTAAATCAAACCAAATTGAACAGAACTGAATTCAATAGTCTTTTTCAGCTTTTACCGTGATTTCTTCCAGCATTATTTAACTCTTTCCATATTTGTATCAAGTGATGATCATGGAAAAAAATCAACAGCACAACATGATGCCTCCAACAAATTTTACTCTGCTAATTGACTGTAAAAACTGTTGAGGAGTGTTAGTTTCTTGCCATTTTAATTGTTTAGTATGTTGAATAAAAGTTACTTTTTGGTCTCGTTTGACCATTGCACAAGTCACTCTCCCTCATCGTCTCCTACATGGCTTAAATAATAAACTTTAAATCTGACTTATTTTGGATTTCTTAATTTAATAACTAATTTGTCTATTTTTAATTAATAAAAGCCCAAAAAATAGCAAAAATATAAAAAGGGGCAAACTATGAGGCAAAATAACGGGAGCAAAAAAGAATGACAGAAAATAATGAAGGATAAAAAAAACCCCACTAGGTGTATACTTCCTGAGCAGGTGCCTAGGGACTTGAGCAAAGCTAAGAAAAAAAAAATACACATTGATCTGGAGAAAATAAACAGAGAAACTTTAAAAAGTAACTTGGTTCTATCACACAAATACGGATATAAAGACACAAAGAAAAAAAAACACAAAATCAATACACAGCAAAAACCCACATTAATAAACAAAAAAAATAAAAAAACAGATTATGACAATAATTAGGTGACTTCTAAAGACAACAGTTTGCAATTGATTTTATTCAGGGGGAATAAGAGTAAAGGGGATTGAGTACAAAATATTACCCAGTATTTTTCTTATTTTAAAAATATATTTATCACTTACCTTCAACTTGACAAAGATATACTGTTTTGTTTTGGCCTTTTACATGAAATTCCAAGAAAAAAACTATGCAAAATTTAGGAATACAATGTGACAAAATGTAATCAAGTTTCATACAGTTGAAATCCGAAACTATCTATCTTAGAATACAGTAAAACAAATGTCTTGTATAAAAATGCATTACCCATAATGGGAGCCGTGCTTCGATGAGACTGTAAATAACATCTGCTCTAGAGTGGCTAGCTACAAGTCTTCAACTTCATCCATTATGCATAAGCAGATGTTTGAGTATATTAGTTTCCAGGGTTCTTTTTAGGATTCAGTGGAGAGTGCAACATATTTTAGTTTTTTTTTCTTTTTTTTTCTTTTTCTTTTCTTAACTTTGGACCCATTTACTCTGCACTTCACCATTAGAGCACAACTACTCTGAACACACAGTATATACCAGTTGCAAGATGCACTTGAACAATTTATGGTTTCCAGCAGTGGTAAAGTGACATTGGGGCTACCTTTATGAGGCTCTTGATCTATGCTTCAGCAATCAAAGTGTGAGGTAGAACAGAGTGCTTTTGCAACGCTGCTGGGATTAAAGGATGCCGAAAAAACCCTGATAACATCAAAATATCCCCTAACCAACCCAACAACAACATTCTGGCACCCTGCTGTCATGTTTTCTTGTATTTGAAGGGAAAAAAAATGAGGAGATGTGAAGGGTTTGCACTGAGGAGTGAACACAACGTACTAGGTGTGCAAGTACTCCGGGCGAGCTTCTCCAAATCCATTTGAACGCCTACTCTCACGCCTACGGGCTGGCTCATCAGTAGCCACATCAGGTCCCGTGCTTGATCCATTACCTGCTGCTTGCGATGGATGGTGGCAGATTCCCCTGCTGCTGCAATGAAAGAGAAATGGGGTTTGAAAGGGACAAGAAGACATGAAGGGATAAACAAAAGAGCAGATAAGCAAAAAAGACCAAAGGATTGTTAGAAAAAATAGGGAGTATGATTACAAAGTGGAAAGGGAAAAAAATGATTATTACTAAGATTAATTAAGAATGAAAAAAAGAGTTACAGTGGAGAGAACAAGTATTTGAAACGCTGCTGATTTTTGAAGTTTTCCCAATTACAAAGCATGTAGAGGTGTGTAATTTGTATCAAAGGTACCCTTCAAGTGTGAGGGACAGAATGTAAGACAAATTGCAGAAAATCACAGTGGATTATTTTTAAATAATTGATTTTCATTTTATTGCATGACATAAGAATTTGATCACCTATCAACCAGTACGAATTTAGGCTCCCAAAGACCTGTTAGTTCTTCTTTAAGGAGGGCTTTCCTGTTCTCCACTCATTACCTTTATTAACTGCATCTATTTGAAATTGTTACCTGTATAAAAGACACCTGTCCACCCATTCACACAAACTCTGACCTCCACAATGGCCAAGTCCAGAGAGCTGTGCAAGGACATCAGGGATAAAATTGTAGACTTTCACAAGGCTGGGATGAGCTACAGGACAATAGATAAGCAGCTTGGTGAGAAGGCAACAACTGTTGGTGCAATAATTAGAAAATAGAAGAAGTTCAATACAACGGTCAATCTCCCTTGATCAGGAGCTCCATGCAAGATCTCTCCTCGTGGGTTATCAATGATCATGACAGTGAGGGATAATCCCAGAACTACACAGCAGGACCTGCTCAATGACCTGAATAGAGCTGGGCCCACAGTCTCAAAGAAAACCATCAGTAACACACTCTGCCGTCATGGATTAAAATCCTGCAGTGGATGCAAGGTACACCTGCTCAAGCTAGCACATTCCAAGGATTTAAAAAATCCTGACCATGCTTCTGAGATATACACTTATCCTCATCTCTCTGTCCGAAACACTGAACCACTTTCCTTGAAGTGATGAACCAAACTTCAATCCAGCTGGATTCACAGAGAAACACCAATATGAGCAATGTTCCAATGTAACACACTGGTTGGTCAGAGCGAGGTATTACACAGAGTAAAACAGAATAAAAGCATGAAATGAATACATTTTAAGATGTTAAAATTGGAAACAGCTTCACTTGGTGATTATTGTTTCACTATTTTCTTCTTTTTTGTCTTGGATACCATTTTGAGAACCAAATAAATAGGTGATTTTTTCACAAAACTCTTAACGAAAAAAATAAATAAGAAGAGTCTTTACTTTTCTCCATCCTGTCCTCTCTTTTTATAAACTGTCATTTGCTGCCTTTGTTTTTTGTTTGAGCCCTCATATTCCTTCCACTTGACTGCCCATGTCACATGCAATTATGGTAACATTCACCAATGGATGTCTCTGTGACAAAAGGACACTGGAAATTGCATAAGTAAGTACATTAAGCTGTAGTTTACACAGCCTTATGACATACTACTTACAATTTCTTCATGCCAGTTAGAAAAAAAAACTTATTGTAAGAAGCAGGGAAATAGTAAACTTATAATTTCAAATAATTTTAGGAATACTTAACTTTTTAGGGTTTATAATTAAGATTACTCAATTTGAGGCTTTTTTAATTTTTTTAGGAAGCTGCTTACCAAAAAGTACATTGTCTGTTTTAAAATAAATCATTAAAGTTTAAGTTTTAATGTAATTTAAAATGTTCTTTACTCACCTTTCCAGGATCTACCCAAACTCTTGCGCCTAGACCTCTGAAAACAGACAGTGGCCTCTCAGTAGCCCTGCTAGGCTAAAAGAGGAGATAGAGAATAAAGAACCTTTCATCCGTTAAAATATTATTTCCGAGGCAAAATTGTCGAGGGGTAGTGACCTTCAATGTCTACACATTGCATAAAAATATAAAAAGATTCAATAAACCTAAAAAACTATCGGCATAGGTCCAGCAACCTTCTGTCAGATGGATGTAACTTTCAATACTTCAAACAAAACACTGAAAATCTCAAGGTACTCCTAAATCCATAGAAGCTGATAACATACAAAAAAAATTTTGCAATGAAAATTCCATCTAAATTACAGTATTTGCCCACAAAGAACATCTTAGGAGGAAAAAAGTCAAAGGACATGTATATTTTGTAAGTAGAGCTGCAGGTTGTATAGTTGTGAAGTCCAGTTCATACAAAGGCACAAGATGGAGCATTCTTTTGAATATTAATCCTAAAAATTATATGTATTTTAAGAGACTTGAAAAATAAGATAAAGGTATTTGTTTGCAGATGTACTTTTAAGTGTCTTAACCCTTCATAAATGTGCTCTTGGCTCTAGTCTAAAGTCATCAGATCTGAATTTATGCTGTCAAAGGCGAAAAAGAGAAGGCCAAGCTCCCAGCTTGTACAGGCCAATTCAATTACTCCAGGCCATTGTCTAATGAAGAATGAACTAACTAGGCAAGGGGTTACTTTGGGATGGCTCTGCTGACTACTGCGTCCTGTCTACAGGATCTAATTTACTAAGACACACAATTATTGATTGGCTTCCGCATGCCAACAGAGGAAAAACATTTTAGATGCACTTTTGCTGCTTGGTGTCTGGCAGAGGCTTAATAAAATGCTGTCATTGAGCATACATAAACATTCACCTCAGTACACACATACTGCATTATGTTCACGCACAAGTGTGCACATTGCATAAGGTAATTTTCTTATCTCTGTAAGCCAGGATGACCAAATTGGCTTGGGCTTACATGGGTTGGACTACATGGGTCAATAGGCACAATCAATGGTCTCAACTGTGAGAAAAGCAAGGGTGCAAAAGATTTTCACAGTCCTATAACTTCCCCTTCTTTTATCTGTGTTTGAACAAGAGGGTAGAAGGTCGAAACACATGTAGGAAAACCCTTAAACTGCATTTCAATCACGCAACTATATTCTGCTTACTTGCTCATGCATACCCTCTCTCCTCTGTACTTCCTCTGCATTTTTTTTTTGCTCAAAGCTGTGGACACAACAGCCTTATCTAATGCTGCTTTGCTGTCAGTGAGAGTGGTCTATTTCAGGCTTTATCTTGAGCAAGAGCCGAGCCTGAGCCTTGGGTCTGAAGACGAGCTGGTGCTCCAATAGATAAGCTAGACAGGGACACTGTAACCTGCATGTCTGCGGTCAGGGTGGGAATGGATGGTGCCTGCTATCCAATCTAAAGGTTTCCTTTTCTCACTCAACGAATTGGCTCAGGATCACTCAGCTGTTGAAGCAGGCTTACAATTTCTTTGTAAAGCAGCAGATTACTTAAAAAGTGAAGCCTTTCTAGAATTTGAGGGGATGGTCTGCAACAACACTCTTTGGATCTAGAGATAAGAAAAATGCCACCGCAGATCTGAATCCTCTCTTCGCTTCAAATAGCAACTTACATCATTTAGTTAATTCATGTTCCACATTGATTGTGAAGATATCAAGAACTGGTCCACATAAGATCAACTGTAAATGAAGACCCTTACTACACAAATTTCGGTAGATTTTCTGTTAGATGTTATATCTTTTTTCTTAAAGTGGATATAATGTGCAGATGTAATTTTTTCATCAATTTATGTTGCCGTTTGGGCCTCTGCTGCCTCTTTAAACACTCCAAACATAATTAAAAAACATCATTTTTTCGTGCAAATTTTTGCTTTCAAAAGTCTACAAGCCATTTGAACAAGTGCCTTAATAGGACATCACATAACAAGCTGAATTTACGTATAACTGCCCCTCTATTGTCTAACTCCACCTCTCACCTATAAAACCATGTCCACCAATTCCATGTCATTCTCATGTTTGGCAAACCATCCATCCATCCATCCATCATCTTCCGCTTATCCGGGGTCGGGTCGCGGGGGCAGTAGCCTAAGCAAAGAGGCCCAGACTTCCCTCTCCCCGGCTACTTGGGCCAGCTCCTCGGGAGGAATCCCGAGGCGTTCCCAGGCCAGCTGGGAGACATAATCCCTCCAGCGGGTCCTGGGTCTTCCCCTGGGTCTCCTCCCGGTGGGACGTGCCCAGAACACCTCACCAGGGAGGCGTCCAGGAGGCATCCTGACCAGATGCCCAAGCCACCTCAACTGGCTCCTCTCGATGTGGAGGAGCAGCGGCTCTACTCTGAGCCCCCTCCGGATGACCGAGCTTCTCACCCTATCTCTAAGGGAGAGCCCAGCCACCCTACGGAGGAAACTCATTTCAGCCGCCTGTATCCGCGATCTCGTTCTTTCGGTCACCACCCAGCGTTCGTGACCATAGATGAGGGTAGGAACGTAGATCGACCGGTAAATTGAGAGCTTTGCCTTTCGGCTCAGCTCTCTCTTCACCACGACAGACCGGTACAGCGCCCGCATAACTGCAGACGCCTTACCAATCCGTCCATCGATCTCCCGCTCCATTTTTCCCTCATTCGTGAACAAGACCCCCAGATACCTAAACTCCCCCACTTGAGGAAGGACCTCATCCCCGACCCGGAGAAGGCACTCTACCCTTTTCCGGCTCAAGACCATGGTCTCGGATTTGGAGGTGCTGATCCTCATCCCAGCCGCTTCACACTCGGCTGCGAACCGCTCCAACGAGAGCTGTAGATCACGTTCAGATGAAGCCAACAAGACCACATCATCTGCGAAGAGCAGAGACCCGATCCTGAGGTCACCAAAACGGATCGCCTCAACACCTTGGCTGCGCCTAGAAATCCTGTCCATAAACATTATGAACAGGACCGGTGACAAAGGGCAACCTTGGCGGAGTCCAGCTCTCACCGGAAATGAGTCCGACTTACTGCCGGCAATGCGAACCAGACTCTGACACCGTTCATATAGGGACCTAACAGCCCGTATCAAAGGGTCTGGTACCCCATACTCCCGGAGTACCCTCCACAGGACACCCCGAGGGACACGGTCGAATGCCTTCTCCAAGTCCACAAAGCACATGTAGACCGGTTGGGCGAACTCCCACGCACCCTCCAGGACCCTGCCGAGGGTGTAGAGCTGGTCCAGTGTTCCACGGCCAGGACGAAAACCGCATTGTTCCTCCTGAATCCGAGGTTCGACTATCCGTCGGACCCTCCTCTCCAGAACCCCCGAATAGACCTTACCAGGGAGGCTCAGAAGTGTGATCCCCCTATAGTTGGAACACACTCTGTGGTCCCCCTTTTTAAAGAGGGGGACCACCACCCCGGTCTGCCAATCCAAGGGAACTGCCCCCGATGTCCACGCAATATTGCAGAGCCGCGTCAACCAACACAGCCCTACAACATCCAGAGCCTTGAGGAACTCCGGCCGAATCTCATCCACCCCCGGTGCCTTGCCACCAAGGAGCTTTTTAACAACCTCAGTGACTTCAGCACCAGAGATTGGAGAGCCCGTACCAGAGTCCTCAGAATCTGCTTCCAAACAGGAAGGCGTGTCGGTGGGATTGAGGAGGTCTTCGAAGTATTCCATCCACCGACCCAAAACGTCCCGCGTTGAGGTCAGCAGCTCACCGCCCCCACTGTAAACAGTGTTGGTGGCAGACCGTTTCCCCCCCCTGAGATGCCGGATGGTGGACCAGAATCGCTTCGAAGCCATACGGAAGTCGTTCTCCATGGTCTCTCCAAACTCCTCCCACGCCCGAGTTTTTGCCTCAGCGACCATCCGAGCCGCACTCCGCTTGGCCTGCCGGTACCTATCAGCTGCTTCCGGAGTCCCACAGGCTAAAAAGGCCCGATAGGACTCCTTCTTTAGCTTGACAGCATCCCTCACCACTGGTGTCCACCATCGGGTTCGAGGGTTGCCGCCGCGACAGGCACCGACTACCTTACGGCCACAACTACGGTCAGCCGCTTCGACAATGGAGGCACGGAACATGGCCCATTCAGACTCAATGTCCCCCGCCTCCCCCGGGACGTGTTTGAAGTTCTGCCGGAGGTGAGAGTTGAAACCCCTTCTGACAGGAGACTCCGCCAGACGTTCCCAGCAGACCCTCACAACACGTTTGGGCCTGCCAGGTCTGTCCGGCGTCCTCCCCCACCACCGGAGCCGACTCACCACCAGGTAGTGGTCGGTGGATAGCTCCGCCCCTCTCTTCACCCGAGTGTCCAAAACATGCGTCCGCAGGTCCGATGAAACGACAACCAGGTCGATCATCGAGCTGCGGCCTAGGGTGTCCTGGTGCCAAGTGCACACATGAACACCCTTATGCTTGTACATGGTGTTTGTTATGGACAATCCATGACGAGCACAGAAATCTGCTCGGGTTCAGATCGGGGGGGCCATACCGCCCAACCACGCCTCTCCAGGTCTCACTCTCACTGCCCACGTGAGCGTTGAAATCCCCCAGCAGAATGAGGGAGTCCCCAGAAGGAGCACTCTCCAGCACCCCCTCCAAGGACTCCAAGAAGGGTGGGTTATCTGCACTACCGTTTGGTGCATAAGCACAAACAATAGTCAGAACCCGTCCCCCCACCCGCAGGCGGAGGGAGGCTACCCTCTCATTCACCGGGGTAAACCCCAACGTATAGGCGCCGAGATGGGGGGCGGATTGGATTGGAGATGGATTTTGGGCTGCACTTTGTCTGATCCCTCACCTAGGACCAGTTTGCCATGGGTGACCCTACCAGGGGCATAAAGCCCCAGACAACATAGCTCCTAGGATCATTGGGAGACTCAAACCCCTCCACCGCGGTAAGGTGGCAGCCCAAGGAGGGGGCAAGGAGTTTGGCAAACCAACTGCCTAGTAACACAATGTGTAGGCGTGGTCTGCAACCACTAATTTGCATAAAAACGCCAGCGCCCTTGAAACCAGTGTATCCCAACCCTGGTCCTCAAGGCACACTGCCCTACAAGTTTTATGTTTTTCCCTACTTTAACACACCTGATTCAGATGACTGCAATTCAGCAAAAGCTTGTTAATTGGCCATCAATTGAAATCAGGTGTGCTAAACTAAGAATAAATAAAAAAAAAAATGTAGGGCAGTGTGCCTTGAGGACTAGGGCGTAGAATAGGAACACGTCTAGGGTTGCCAACCGTCCCTTAAAATACATAATTGTCCGTTATTTGACTATTAAATGTGGCGTCCCGTTTTCAACTAATAAGGGATTTGTTCCGTATTTTCATAAATGTCCAATATGTCTGTTGTACATTCTAACTACGTAGCCTATATAAAAAAAAAAAAATACAAATCACCCAACTTCAGTCAGCAAAACAGTTCTGGCGGTGGGATCTAAAGGGACCGCTTGCAAATGTTGCACGCTCAGGATTGATCAGGTAGACACACACACAACACACAAGCGCTTCCCACGCAGCACCTTTAAAAATTTCCCAAAACCTCTTACAGAGATATAGATGAATGGGAAGAGACCCATCCTTGGCTGGACATGGTCAGTAAAAATGGATACAAGGCAAATTGTAAAATATGTCGGTGAGTGTTCTCAGTCGCACACTGAGAACACTTGCTGCACAGCACAGCAGCCACATAAGAACACAGAAAACACGTGTCTTTGAGGTTTATGCGGCATGTATGCTAGACTACTCATAATAGATCAAATTTATTGTGCGTTTTCCAAGATGTCTCTTGCATGCACAATTTTATTTTTGTTGGATTGATTGTGAGGGATGTTTTTTTTTTTTAAGCCAGCAGGCTTAGGCATAGTCTATTATCCAGTCAATAGAAACAATGACTTAAAGAACAAATCATACTAACGGATTGTTATGCTAATAAACACATACAAATGAAACATAAAATTTTTTTTTGGATAGGTTTCTGGCTGCTGAAATTGTATATTTCAGAGAAATAGTCAATAAATTTTAAGTGAACATTGCATTATATTTCTTAGTGTGGTTTTATTGTTGTTCAGACAAGCCACGGAAGCCAATTTAATTAACTATTTGTCATCCCACTCCTAAATTTGTGTTTAAATGAGCAGATAAACAAGTTTAATTAGAAAATATTGAAAATACATTGTTGGAAGCTCAACAAAAACAAACTCATGTTGTTTTTAGTAACATCATGTGTTAGATCGCACTGCATCTTGTTAATACAAGTGGTACATACTTTGTTATTTCCTTTTTTTATGTGGATGCTTATCATTGCAGCTTTTTGTAGCCTAACTTACAGCACTGATGCATGAATGTGATATTTCTGAATAAAGCATTTCAATCTCAACGTATTAGTATTCTGGATCACCCCCTCACTAAAATTTTATGACTCTGAGCTGACATTTATTCCAAACATTAAAAATATTACTAAAATCGGTTTTTATCACCTAAAGAACATCGCCAGAGTCCGCCCAATTGGGCCAATACGGAGACGCTAATGCATGCTTTTATCACCAGTAGAATTTATTATTTTAATGCCCTGCTTTCTGGTCTTCCCAAAAAGACTACATCAAGTTTACAGCTTTAACAGAATTCAGCAGCTCGTGTCCTGATGAAGACCAGGAGGCGGGAGCATATTACCCCGGTCTTAAAATCACTGCATTGGCTCCCCGTATAATTTAGGATCGATTTTAAGTTTATTTTAATGGTTTTTAAGTGTCTTAATGGTCTTGGGCCTTCTTACCTTTCAGAAATGCTTTTACCATATGAACCCTTCGGGGTCTCTGCGCTCCTCTGGCAGCCGTCTCCTTATCATCCCCAAAGTCAGGACACAAACTCATGGTGAGGCGTCTTTCCATTATTACGGCCCTCACCTCTGGAACAGGCTGCCAGAGTACCTCAGGGCCGCGGAGAACGTTCATGTTTTTAAGAGCAGGCTCAAGACGTACCCTTTTAGCTTAGCTTTTAACTAATTATTATTTATTAATATATTTTTAGCTGCACAGCATGTTTTACCTGATTTAATGTTTAGTTTTAGCTTTTTAACCGTTTATTTATTATTCTTCTTTGCATTTTTATCTTGATTCTATGTTATCATTGTTTTACACTTATTGTTTTACACTTTATATTTCATACACTTTATATTTTAACGTATTTTAATCTTTCTTGCCAGTGTTTCCTCTGTGGGGGCCCCCTGCATCGCCGCGGTGGTCGGCTGTGGCTGCCTGGGTGCCCCCCAGGTAGTGCTTGGGTGGAGGCAGGGGTTACCAGCCCACCCTCCTCTGAGTGCCCTGGGTCAGTACCTTGGCAGATGGCTCCCATGATGGTGTTTCCTGGCTCATCCGTGCTCAGCCTGCTTTTTTTGGGGTGTAGTCGTGGTGGTGATTTTATTTGGGTTTTTGAATGGGGGTTTGGGGGGTTTTGGGGTCATTGTAAATCTGTAAAGCACTTTGAGAAACTTAAATAAAGTTTGATTTGATTTGATAAAAGCACCACACCTCCCCCCAAGTCGGACGGCTCGGCCCGTGGTGAATAACGCCTGATGAAAGCCTAAGTTTCCCTTATTTTAATTTATTAAAATTGGCAACCATAGACACGTCCCTACCAATATTCTGCCGCTACTGTATCGTCGCTATCAATACAACCGCTGTCCGTAGTGTTTACTCAATGATCATGGCACAGAAAAAGGTTGAATTTCGGTCTCTACTAGAAATCCCGCCTCTAACCTAAATATCGCTCCCTGATTGGCTGCCGGGTTCTCGCTAACTTACATGTGATTGCCCGTCCCTGCTGTCATTCCATCTGCTCTTAAAAGCCAGAGTGGTAAAATCCGCTTGTCAAACATCTGACTGTTAATATCTAAAGCTACAACTGCTAGTTGGGTCAAATGAGAGGCATCTACGAGTGTAAGTTGTCAACACATTTGGCATTTCTTCTGTCTGGGTCACATCAGTAGATGGATTTTACTGGTGTGATTTACATTTTATGTTTGTGTCTGTTTGCGTGCGTGCATGTATGTGTGTGTGCTGTGTAGGATTTGAAGGATGTCCAAGAAAAGAAAAGTCCATATAAGAGACTTCTTTAGGAGTCAAAGTGTAAGTTACTTAAAATTAGAATTAAATTTAAATATAATAACTGAATATGACAAAGAAATCCACTTCTTTAAAATTATTTCTAATTTTCATTTTTTTCTTATTTTCATATATTTGAGTAGAAAAGAGAAACTATGGATGCGTTCTGAGTTTGGGGAGTTTAACCAATTGCTCCAGGAGCTGCTTATGGATGAGGTTTGCGTTCAGCGCTACTTCCGTCTGTCCCGCGCCCAATTTTATGACTTCCTGGGCCGTATCGGAGCTCAAATCTCCCACCAGGACACCAACTACATGTGCTCTGTTCCTCCTTAGGAGCACCTGTCCATCTGTATTCGGTAAGTGTTATTTCTGATTTTGGAGATCTGCGTTTGTTCAAAATGTTTTCACTGGACCGACGCTTCATTCAAGATACGTGTATAGTGACATCATTACAGTGAGATGCTCTGATTGGTTGACGCACTGCGTCAAGTGCTTTAAAAGTTCAGCTAGCTGAATTTCTGCGTTACTTGCGTTTGCTTCGTTGCTGCTTGCAACGCATGAAAAGATGACGGAGCCAACGCAGACAACGTACCGCACAGACTCTAATGGGGCTCTGACGTACTCGACCATAGACTTTACATGTAATCTTGCTGCAACTGATGCTGGCATTTGGGGCGGTGTGAACGCACCATAAGTCATAAGATTCAGCACTGTGACAGATCAAATATAATATATTTATAAGTATCTTTTTATGGAAACAGAAACACAAACTGCTTTACATGATACATGAACAGCTTAAACATTAGCCTTCACACACAGAATCTAACAGTGACAAAAACATTTCATTCTTGTTTATTTCCAATGTCGTTGATAGTATGTAAATTGACGTGATGCACATTTGCACTACAGCCCTGCACTAAAGAATAAAGATTAGAACCTTTCAAATCTGCCTTCTTGTCTTTCATTGGTTACTCTAACCTGTAACATCTGCATAATGTGAAATTATGATTGCTAATGCAAAAAACTTTCAAGAGTGCTGCCTTGGAGCACTTTTCTGTACCTATCAATCTCAAAATCAAACCTACTCCCTTGCTTGAGGAACAGGGTTGGGAAACACTGCTCTAAACAACAAACAGCAAAATACAGATTTAAAAAAATAGATTCAGATTTAAGTGCTATTACAACAATATTTTTTGCTGAAGTTTTTAAGTACAAAACAGGCTTTTGTTGGACTTTTCTGTGCTGATCATGCGTTTATTCATCTCCACTCTAACAACTACTGATTTAGAGTGAATTACTTTTATTCTGTTTTTTTCCTCAATTGTAATATATGATTTTAAATTTAATGTAGATAATACCCAGCAGTAAGAGGTATCTAGAAATGGTTAGGGTTTGATCATGTGAGCAGTCTAAATGGACATCAGATATAACAACACTGAAAATGGTAAAATAATTAATTTTCAAAGAATATACAATCACTTTGAAGACAATGCTTGCTTACAAAGAAAAATGTACTGATATGCAATTGCTTTGGTTAGATATGCACAGTATGTGAAACTGTCATTGACAATGCATAGTCAATGGATGCAATATTGCAGGGAAAAAGAATAGTTGGTGAGCAATATCTGGTGAGATGATATAGTTAACGCTTTGTGACTTCACGTTGTGCATACTGAGTTTTTTTGGGCAGTTGGTGGGACTCCAGTAACATATACTCAAGGCCCATGACTGATATGCCTTTCCAGAGTGGTGGGGGCACTGATTTAAAGCAAGAAAAATATATGAAAAATATAGCTTAATTCTATTTGACATCATAGCATTTTGCCTTCGTTGACTTAGTTTGATTATTGGCGTTAAATGAAAGTAGACTTCAATTATATGGCAATAAAATTATGATACAAATTGGTGTAAGAATAAGCTGGTATGACGATAACATCAATATATACAACACTGAAACTGAAAACATTTAAAACATCCTGAGCATTGCCCTCAGTAGCAATAAGGTTGGAAAAACCTCAAAAACTATTTTTTTTGTCTCCTTGCAAATCAGGTCTACCTTCCAGCAAAAAGAGAAACATAAGCATACATTCAGAGCTATGAGAAATAATGGGCAGTGTAATATTTAGATCTGTGCACATTCCATCCAAATAAGCTTGAGCTGTCAAGTAAAGAACAATGAGCAAAACCCCAAAAAAGAAACCCTCATGTACTTTTCCAGTAATAGGTCTGGGTTTCAATGCTACTTAAATTCCAATGCTCCAATACGCATTGTTGGCCACAGCTTGTATGGCATTGACATCTTCTGTGTTAATGAAACTCTTTCAGCACTGAAATTGGAGGGGAAAAAAGGAATACAAAGTATTACATATTCATTTTAACACTGTTCAGTACATGTTCTGTTGTGCAGTCCTGTGAATAAATTGTCACCAACAGAATTCAGCTCTCCTTTACTCTATTTTTCTGAAAGCCTGAGTTACCACGTTGCACACTGACATAACATTGTCCTTTGTTCATGCTCTGTGATTACAATCGCAGTACCTCAGAGAATGTTTTTGCACTGACTTGGTAGTGTTATTTTGGTCCAGATGACTCAATTATGCATGGGCTTTATTTTCAGCATTTGCGCCGTGAGTTAAAGTAAGGACAGACTGCATACAATAAAAAAACACTTTGACACGACAATACCCAAACCTTGTTAAATTACCCCAATTGATGAAGAAGTGGCAAAAATAAAGAAACCTGAAGAAGAAAAAAAATCAGCCCCATTTATGCATCATTTCATGTTTCATTACATCTACTGACACGATAAAGTACATGATAGAGCTCCAGGCTTCTATCCATGTATTCACCAGGAACACTGTGGAGATGCTTGGGGATGCACTACCAACGCTTCTGTTACTAATTTAAGAGAAAAAAAATATGCTAAATACCAATGCCAGTGACTCATAACTGTTTGATCCTCTTTTAATGAAGTCACGTTACTTTCACATTCAGAAACAGGTTTTGAAACTTACTAACACTTTTTTTCAGAATAATTCAGTTTGGCAGATACAACGGCAGGGACTAGATGTACGGTGGCTTAAATGGTTGTAGCAAATGTTATTTTCCAGTATGACAGTTAAGTCACTGTTTGCATTTTTTTTTCTACATAAACATCCACGATTCTTTTGCTTTTTACCCTTTTGTATTCAACACATTGTCTCATCAACAGTAATCATTGCATCATACCTTTGGAGCTTTATGCAAGTACTTCATGCAAATGTGTCTTTTCTTGACATCAGAATACCAAGGACATGCTACTGAATTTAAGGATGCCACAAGCCTGCAATTTGGAAGCTTTCTGGTTGAGTTCTTGTCGTTACATGTAGCACCTCGTAACATCACTGGGACAATAAAATATGACTTTAATAATAAATTAGACCTCTCTGTGTTTGCTGTTAAAATGGCATACTGATGTGCATTTCTAATAATACTTGGTGGTTGAAAGAAAGAAAGAAAAGAAATTAAATGCCAGAAATGGGTTACTTGTTGCTGTTGCTAAGCAACAACATTAAGCAAGACTAGTGCTTACAGGAAGCCTCTTGTGAACGACAAAGTCTTAGGTAATTAGCAGTAGTTTAGCGGTTAAGCCATTAATCCATTTATTGTCATTCACTAATCCGAGACTGGGTCGCTGCCATAACTGGTCCAGGTGGGAGACCGACTCATTCCCTTTCTCAGTAAATCTCTCTACCTCATTCTATGGATTTCCAATGTATTGCAAGGACAAAATGGATATACAGGCCCTTTACCATGTTGTTGGTTACCTCCTAGTGAGATGTGACTGGTAAACCTCCAAAGGTACAGCCAGGAAGTCTCCTTATCAAATGCCTACTTACCACCTTCTCTGACTCCTGTGATAGGAATATTTCAAAGTACTGTGAATTATCTGATCAGTTACACATTTGTAAATTAATCAATGGAATATGTCATGTTGGGATCAACAGAATGCTTAAATAGATGTCAAGAGGAGCAGATTTGTGCAGAATTCCCTCTGACCTTCTTCCTTTTTTGTCTAAAGTGTGAAATGTTTTTAATCTTGGAGGACTATGGGGTAGGAGGGACTGAGGAAGATAATATTGGATTATTTTATAACGTAAGACATGTAGGAATGGGGGTTGCGGAAGAGTTGGAGTATGACCCAGGTCTGGGACACTGTATGTTTGACGATTCTTGCCGAACTACTTATTGAATATAGTAAAAAAAAAAAAAGATAACACAATAAAATGCCTAATGGACTGTATCGTCCTTCTTTAAAAAAAAAGATAATTTTCTGTCAGTCTTTATATTGTGGATAAACAGCAATCTATTTAGATTTCCCCTCAGATCAGTTCTCACTCTATCTCCAATGCTAAGCCCAGCCATTTTACAGAGGAAGTGCATTTTACCAGGGTGTGTCCACTTTTTTTTTTTCGGGATCAAGATCCATGAATTTTGACCAAAGGAAAAAAAGACTTTTATATTGAGAGCAGCACTGCAAAAGTACATCATTAAAAAAAATAGGCGGTGATTTTGCAGAGCAGGACTTTTGATGCATTTTCACATCAGAATTGTTTGCTCAATATTAAATGGACCGGAGTTTTTCTAGTCAGATAATGCGTTTCATCCAGGTAAGTAGAAGTAAAAGCTCCACTGATATCTAGTGGAAAAACAAACAAGCAAATTTTTTGTTGAAATTGACATCACATGTTGGTCTGTGTCTGTAACTACAGCCACATGTTAAAGTATATCATCTGCTTTCTATTTCTGTACTTTTGTTTATCTTATGTATACAGAACAACGTGTGTTGCCATTTTCACAAAAAGTTGACACTATTATGGAACAATATCTGAACTATTTTTGGCTGAAGTTCAGAATTTTTTGTTATTCCCCTTCCAATGAAATCAAATTTTTCAGGCTATCCTTGTGTGAAAGCTCCCCTATAGCCAACAATGTACACACTGTTGCTTTCAGACTCAAATTTTAAACTGAAAGGCATTGTTCTTGATTGTAGCATATAGCTGGGACATACTTGTTAGCAGTCGATTATTATGGTGGAAGAGGCAGAACAAGCTATTACTCCACTGTGCAACTGGCCGCTTAATATAAAACACTCTTTTATGTGTTCTGTATCTATGAGGGGTATAACTAGCTCTTGAGATCTATGATGTTAAAATACAAAAACATTTCTCGTCAAAGTGAAGCCTGTGTGGTAAATCACCATTTAGTTGTCACCAATATGTGTAAGCTCCTATTATAAACCTTGGATGTGAAGTTTTTTTTGCAAGTATGAGATTAAGTATTTCTTGGGTGCTTTAGGGTGTTGACATAGTCTGCTCATGAAAATGTTTTTTTTAAAATCCAAAATATTTAAACTGATCACAATTTACACCAGAACTGGGATTACCTCCATTGATAACATATTCTTCGGATTTTCCAAAACATATACTCTAAAGCCAGGAAACGTGGATTCTTAGTTTTCATGATAATTGCGGAAATCTCAACTTTTGTTTGTAATATCTATATGATCTATAATCTTAAATTGGGAGATGGAGCAGTTGCTCTTTTCTTACAATCTATGTGAGATTATAACAGTAGAAGAAGTATTACATAAAGAAAAGAAAATATAATGCTTCATTCTCATTAATGAGTTTATAAGTACAGTAGGGTTTGAATTTATATTTCAATAGCTGATTCATGTACCTTAAATTATGCTACTATTCCTTCACTGTCTATAAAATTCTAAGAAAATACTTAAACAGGTGACCCCTTCTTAAACTAGTTTTTCACTAACTGATTCAATCATAAATAATTAAAAAAATGAAGAGGAATTAGATCAACAGCAAAAAAATTAATAATTTAACTTTCATGGTGTAACTACAAAAATATCTTTCAAAAAATAAAAATAATAATACTTCCTGCATAGTCCCGCATTATTATGCATGTATTATCTTCCATGTCAGGAAACAATGAGATCAGAGGCCTGGATGAGTAGGTAATCATATCAGTGACACACCGCAGCCCTCAGCTGCTATACAAGTTGCTGATGGAAATGATTATATTAACACTACATTTCTCCTTGTATTTTTTGCTGTGTTTCATTATTTATCTCCCACTCACTGATTACATTGTTTTCACACTGCCATTTTCTTTATGTTTCCATTTGCAAACACACATTTGGGAGTGTATGTTTCTGTATGTTGTACCATGATGTGGCACAAAAAAAATATTGCTATATAAAAAAAAAGTCTTTCTGTCCAAAATCTTCGAGTTACTTGATCAATCCCAACCAAGGTACATGCAAACATAATAATCCGAAAGGTCATCTGACAAAGTAAATGATCTTTGTTTCTCAGCACTAAGATCATTCTGACAAAATGGCATAAAGGAAAAAGGCTATTTAGTGTGCATAGTTCATGGTTTGCTAGTAGCCAATGGGCAGTGCCTTGCGAGAGTTTTAATATACCTACTTTTTCCACGTATCTCCTACTTATTCACACATTTTGTTACATCATAACCACAAACCTCTGTGTATATTTAACAATTTTTGTATGATACAACAACACAAAGCAGCGGATGGGCCTTGATCCAAAAGCAAGCCACCCACTACACCTTAGATTTACCACTAGTAGTAGTTCCATACCTATAATGGCCATGAGATCTAAGATGAGATGGGAAAGATGGGATCGCACAAGTTTGACGTATTCATGCTTGCCACATTGACTTGTATGCCTCCTAAATAGGTGTCCCACTTTCTAAAGGATTACATCTGACTGGAACAAGGGACAATGAACCAGTTCCCCAGCAAGGTTTCAACAGGTAAAGACCACCCTTTACCCATTGATACCTGAAGCTAAGTACCAATATGGAGGAAAGGTGAGCCAATAAGAAGAAACAAGAAGACTCAAAAACCTAATTTGCCCTGTGCAAGAACCAAAATAAAATTATAAAGATACAGTGGCCTTTTAATAGTTTTAAAATCTGGACGCTTTCTCTGGAATTTTTGCTCTTATACTAGCTTGTTAGTTTAAATAGTTCCTCCTTGCCAGTCATCTTTTCTTGGCTTTCCCTTTGGTGCTACTGCCTTCAATGGAACTTAGACCATCTGTTGGCTGTCAGCACTGAAGAGACCCAGTGTTAATTGAAATAAATTGTGGTGAGTGATCAGGATATCTGATCTAATTTAGTCATGGAAAGGAGTTGACCCATGAGGTGCTGTGTGGCTGTAGCAATGGTTTCCACCCACAAGAGATGGTTCAGAGAACCGTTGTGAAGTAAGATCCTGAAAAAGATTGTGATGAAATATTAATAAAGAAAATTAATAGGATAAAGTAACAATTTTGAAATGTTTACGGTGCTCTTGCTATTTTCACCAAACTTTAAAAAAACCACGAAAAAAATGACCAAAAGTGATACTTAAATACAATGTAAAGGTTCTTGATACAATTAGGATATCAAGGATGAGCTTTAATCATTATTTAAAAGCTCCTGCTGCCAGAGAGATTCTTGCCAAGAATTGTCTGGAATTTAATTATTAATGCAACACTTGAGCATAAGAAGCTAACAGTCAGTCATTCACAGACATCAACCTTTTTGACTTCATCTCTCTGTTGGATGTATGTTCTAGCAGATATTACGGAAAAACAATAGCTGTGGTACAGAAACTTACTGCAAGTCAGTAGCTTGGAATTTATTACAAAATATTTTCTTCTCAGGAGGTGTCAATATTAAATAAGTCCGAATGACCATAAACAGGTATGATAAAAACAAAACACAAAAAATATATATCCACAAAACAGTCAAATGCCAACAGAAAATGTAAATTGTTTTGTGAAACTGTTGAAATAATATCAAAATTCCAAAATAAAATCTGTGAGGATACATAGAAAATAGATACAAATATCTAAAACATACAGAGTAAGCGAAGTTCAAAGGCACCTAACTTCTAAGCAGTCAACTTAACTTTATAAGCACTGAACTGTTGTCACATGGTTTATTGATATACCTAAAAGGCATTTTTTGATTATTAAATACAGTCTACGAGAAATAGTATTTTGTGTGCATCTTTCATCAGAGTACCTGAGCCAGCTATTACAGAACTACTCTGTTGCTATTCGTCTCGAAGACTGATGACTTCAGTAAAGCGTTTCAGCTTCATAGCGATTTTACTGTTTTTCAGACACCAATAAAAAGATGCAGTTGACATTAGAAAAATAAATATCAGTGCAGAAAGCACTGCTAAAATAAATCATAATCCTTATGCTACAAATAAAGGACTGTGGATGTCATCAAAGGTAAATCATACAGTGTTGACTTATATAGTGTTCAGTGTGGGTGAGCGCAACTTTGCTATAGGTGTGTGAATTGCACAGATAACAACAGCATAATCAGTCTGTTGGAAAGTTATTACATCTATGTAGCAAATATAATTCCTCAAGAGGAAAATTGAATCCTTTGAACACAGAAAGCAGAAAATTACTTTTTTTTTCCACAGCGCTGACCATGTTGTAGAGTGGAAGGAAACATTTTTCAGGTAAACAGGCTGGGCCCCTTTGCTTCAATATAGTGTTCCAAAGTTTGTGTCATGTCGAAAAAGTATTGAAAGTCATTTTATGAGCTTTGAAAATGGTAAAAGCCCCTATAGATGTTTAGAAACATCATAATGGGCTTCACTCGTCTACACACACCTATTCGTATCATATACATTGCGCATTTGCAGTGGGTATGTTCAAAACTTTTTAACATTTATTTGTTAAAATGGTCTGACAAGATGTTGGGGGAAATCTTTCTCCCCAAGAACATTTCTGAAGGATATCTAACTCAGAACTTCTAACCGAAAACTAAAGTGCATGATATAAAAAAAAGCTGAACATAGTTATTATGCATGTTGATATGTTTGAAACATCAGTGCTCAAGCTAACTCAAATACCAACAGAAGTTTAAAACGTTAACCAAAAAATATCCATGCAAATGTAAATTTAGATGATTTTGAAGTATTCTAAAAAATAATTATTTCAGGGCGTGTGAACATCCCTCAGCTAGAATCTTGAACACTCACGATTGCCAAATATGGAAAGTGACCTAATTTTAAGACTTATTAAGCATGACCGCCGAGCTGTTTGCTAGTGCAAGATTGGGTGCTGAGGGGTTTAGAGTTTTATTTCTGAGCTTCTACTCAGATGGTCAAAAATGTCCATCTGTGTAACAGAAGTGGTCATGGAGCCAGTCAAAAAACAAAGTACAGCTTTGTTTTACTTGCAGCTGTAAACAGATATTTTTTTTATCAAAAGGAAAAACATAAGCGGAAAAAATGTTGCTGCTTTTGTTGTTTTTTGGTGTTTTTTTGCTAACCTGCTCTTCATTAATAACGCTGTTACTATTCCCAGAGCGTACATGTTGGTTTGCATCTGTGGCTATGGTAAAATTGAGAAGTTCTAAACCACTTTTACACTTTCTGATTCACTTCAATTCCAAAAAATAAGAAATGTATAAGTCTCACACATAAAAATCATCACTAAACCTTCATGTAAAGCTCTTTAAATTACCTTGTTGTTTAAAGTGTGCTATACAAATAAAATTGCCTTGCTGTGGATAAGGATGATCAGTGGCAATTTTTGCAACTTTTAAAACCATATAAAAAATATCACTACACAACATATAATCTGATTTTACAATAAGTCATTATAATTCCAATGAAGGACACACAGAATATCAGTCTGTGACCCTCTCTGAGTGGCTTCTCTTCATCTATCAGCAACTCAGCAGGTGGGACATCTTCCACTTTGTCTGACTTCTACATGCACTCTCCTTCATCCTACAACAGAGAAAATGTTCCTTCAATCACTAACCTGTCAAATCTACTTATAAATCATTGAGATATTCTACACTACTGCTGCCATACAACTCATCCTTACTGTCTAAATTGCAGAATGCCATTGGGTGACCCTGACGGAACATGATCGGAACTCAGCACCTTCAATTTGTATGCTGACCCCATTGTACCCTTTATGTGTTTGTGTGTCTCTGTTTGTGTTTTTTTATTCAGTACACCATTCAATGAGCGAAAAAAAATCTTATGTTAAAACTATAAATGTATTGAACGTAAACCATTACAGGGCTTTAAAAAATCTGGACCAAACCCGAGACTAAATCCTCAAAAAAATAAAAAAAATAAATACATTTTTTAAAAACTAACCCTTTTTAGCAGCACACAAGATATTGAATTGATAATTTCAAGCATCCGTCAATTGTCTACCTGCTATCTGAGATCTGTACAGCCAGACTGGAAATGTTAAAGTGTTGTACCAGGATCTTAAAATGAACATATTTTAACGTTCTACTAATTTGCATCCCGACATGTCTGATGAACTACGTTTTCAATAAAAATATATTCAACTCTGTGCAAATTTATAGTCTTTATAGAAATTTTAGCTTTATAGAATCTAATGCTATGACTGAAACAAGCAGCTCTTACAAAACAGCCCGCCAAGCTGTGTGGAGTGGACTGTCCACAGGTCTGCACTGAAAAACTCAGTAATGTTTCGTACATCTCTGTTCTTCACTTAAGTCCCAAAAATTCTCTATCTACTGTCACCCAAGGTGTCTTTTCCATGAAAGGGGGCACAAGAGCGGCTTCTGTTAGGATTTCAGATAATACAGCAACATGAAATTGTTTTAAATCTGTTCATTTACAGTACAGACCAAAAGTTTGGACACACCTTCTCATTCAGTGCGTTTTTTTTTATTTTCATGACTATTTATATTGTAGATTCTCACTGAAGGTATCAAAACTATAAATGAACATATATGGAATAATGTAGTACTTTTACAAAAAAGTGTAAAATAACTTGGCCTCCAAAGTCACCGGACCTGAACCTAATCGAGATGATTTGGGGTGAGCTGAACCGCAGAGTGAAGGCAAAAGGGCCAACAAGCACTAAGCACCTCTGGGAAATCCTTCAAGACTGTTGCAAAACCATTTTGGGTGACTACATCTTGAAGCTCAAGAGAATGCCAGGCAGTAATCAGAGCAAAGGGTGGCTACTTTGAGGAATCTAAAATATAACACATATATTCAGTTATTTCACCCTTTTTTGTTTTAAGTACATACAGTAATTCCATACATTATGTGTTCATTCATAGTGTCGATGCCCTTAATTGAGAATCTACAATGTAGTCATGAAAATAAAGAAAACACATTGAATGAGAAGGTGTTTCCAAACTTTTTCTCTGTACTGTAAATATCCCTGCTTACCTTAGTATGAGACTTCAAAATCTGCAGCAGTGTGCTTGATGGCTGAAATGTGACACCACCACATGCACTCTTCAAGGATTCCAATGTGTGTTTGAGTCCATTCAGTGTGTCAGTTTTCAGCCTGTTGTATGGTCCTTATTTGATCAGCTTCAATTTGGTAAAAAAGAAAAAAAAAACATGGCCACATTATGCATTTGAATGTGACAGGATTCACCCACCTTGCTCCTATGTGATGTAATTATCACTTTTACAATTTGAAAATACTGATTAAGGTTAGCAAACTTTGAGAGGACCTATTCCAGGTTGTGGTAGTTAAGCCACATAGAGTTCCCGATTAAGTTTTTTAGAAATATTCTCTGCTGCTTTCAGTCTGGCATCCAAGCATTGGTCGTGAAAAAAACGTTGCAGGGCATCCCTCTGGTTGGACACGCATGTGAAAATGTCATTTAGTGAGAGCTATCGAGTTTGGGATGGCTTCAGAGATTTGTGGGGCTCTTGTAATTCTAAAAATTCTGCAACATTTAGCAGTGTTATAATTTCCTTTTACATCCATGCCTAAATACTCACACAGACAAGGAAGCTGTTTGCAGGCTTCACTTACACAAAGATGTAATGAGTGATAAATGCAGCGCTGCACCGTGACACCAGGGAAATCATTTTTGAGATGACTGGAGACAGAATTGTGCCTTCCCATCACTGTCTACGGCCATCTGACCCAAAGCCAACTATGTTTTCTAGTGCACACAGGCATCAGTGAATTACTTTATCATTTTCTCATGAGGTCTTTTTGCTGTTGCTTCCAAAAGCAAGTTTGAACCCTTTTTGTTTCCTAATATAAAAAAAAAACAAAATAGACAACCATACACAGAGTTTTAAAGAAGCACTCCACAACTTTTATACCTTAAAAACATGTTTCCGAAACGTTTTGAAGGCAGACCAGCACTGCCGATTGCCTACAGTGTTCTTCTGTTGAAAACCCTAATTTTCAGGATGTTTGACTCTCACTACTAACATGTTTAGCTATTAGCTAGTAAATAAGAAATGGTTAAAGTTTACCTGGACAAATAAAGGTAAGAAAAAAAAATGATATATATATATATAGCAGTTGCTTTAGTACGGTCAAAATGTATGCTCTGCACAGTTTTTGAATCTTTGGAAATGTCCTTTAACAAGTCCACTAAATGGTCTGACAGCTCTCGTGGCAGTATTGTGTTTAAATAATCTAAATACAATGGACTAACCCTTGGGTGACGTCACCCATAGGTTTCTGAGTGACTGGGCAAAAAGGTGGAGCTGAGAGTAGCGCTGTGAGGGTAGGGGTGGAGGGCTGACGCTCTGAGCTGACATAGCTACAAGCTAGTTAGAAGCTAACTAAAGCTAACGTAGGCTGCAGCCGGCTTCAGCCAGATGGCTGCGGTTGAGAGACTCTTGCCCCATTTCCACTAGGATCGCTTTAGATGGAAACATCTCAAGGGGGGAACACATATCAATATAACAATACCTAAATGGATTGGGTCAGTATGGCCTAAAATGGTTGTGTTTACATTACCATTGGTGGAGGGTGAGGACATGGGCGTTCTTAGCTGAACAACACCTCCAGAAAAAAGCAGTCACAAATTCATCATGACAACGCAGATCATCTCAAAAGTTAAAAGTCTTTTGAATCACTTAACATCTCTCAGACATACATTAGTTCTTGGCTCCAGTTCCTGAACTGTGTTCCTCATGCCAGTACTGATCTAACCATCGATCACCCAGTCTGACGAGAGTCCGACTCTGTGGTGTTCCAGCCTGATCTAGCCGACTTCTGCTCTCTGACACTGCAGCTCGCCGTGGCTTCTTGGTCCTGCTGACTTTTCTTTTCTGCCTCTACCCAATCGGTCTCCTGTTTCAACCCGCGTGCAGAAAGAGATAACAGCTCTGATCAGAGATCCATTCCTCTTGGCGACCTGATAGAAATTCTCTCCCCCATTGCTGGCGAACTTGATCTTGGAGTTCATTGACACGAAATGGCTGAATTCTTTACATTAGTCCCGGGCTGTGAAGAGCTTCCCCGCAAGCAGAGGGAGACAGCAGACTACGGTGCAAGCTATTACCTACAGTTAGCCACCATTAGCCACTAGTGTTATCTTAACTGGACATGTCAATCAAAAGGACACGCCCCTAAATATTCATGATTTCAAGATTAAATTACATCTAAACGGAGGAGTTAGAAAAACATTCACCCCCCTCAGAGTTGTCATGACTGTAAGCCTGAACTATCTAACCACAAACCAGGCTGTAAACATGTTTATTTTTGCTGTAAATTTGGGCTTTTTAACATAGGAGTCAATGTAAATTTGCTCCTTTTTGGAGCCAACCCACTGTGGATGAGCGAGGAACTCTATTTTTTGCCACTTCTTGTTTAGCTTCACATTCTTTGGGTGGAGTTTGCTCCTTGGTTGTGCTCTTCATAAAAACCAGACAGCTTTACCTCTGCTGTTTTCACTTCTTTCTTGAAGTTAGCTGCCTCCAGAGTCATCTTCGAGCTTTGCCTTATTGGTTTCTGTGCAGGGACCAAAAATGTCTGATTCTGTCTGTGGTTTTTTAGCCTTTAAATGGTTATTCAAAACCCTTTAACTCAGCCGTTTGAACATTGTAGCAGGTGCAAAAAGTTGTGGTTGGAGTCCCAGCAACAGGTTTTGACCACCCAGTTAATGCAGGGTATGTTTCTTTTCGGCATGCCTGTTGGCCATGCTGCTTCTTTTTTAAACTGTTGCTCATGTTGCTCTCATTTCAATCACTTCTGTTTTCACAGCTTCCTACTTCATCTCCGCCAGCGTCATGCGTCACCACATGTGACATTAAGGATTGTTTGGTTGTGAGGAAATGTCACTGGATGTAATGAGCAGCGACAGGTTCCACACATTGAAGAGCTCAAATTATCATATGTACATCATAGGAATTATTGATAGTACATCATACAGAGGGGTAAACTATCGTACAAATACGATAATTATCGTACATCTTAAAACACTGTATGAGATTGTGTTGCTGAGGAAACAGGTCTAGAATTTGAACGAATGAGCTTCAGTCCATACTCTGTAGAGGAAGCTCTTTCAGACACTTGTATCACAGTCTTGTTTTTTCAGGCATAAAGCCATAGATCATTGTTTTAGGTGAAGGTCAGAATGTAGAGCGCAAACAGTATATCGAGAACTTTATCTTTGTCTCTGCCCTTTTTTCAACACAACAGACTAATAAAGCACCTGCTTTTCTGCAAAGAGGGGAAGGACCCAATCCATCTATCCATCTTTGGCGAACCGAATCACTTGAACTTGGGTTGAAAGGATGCAAACTACCCTTTTTCTAATCCACTGGATCAGAAGAGCTGACTCTCACTCTTTAATTTGCCTGCAGACATTTCCAGAGCTTGTTGAAGGTCAGAAACGTGCACTCAAGCTAAATCTAAATGATTTAAAGAACAAGCAAATATATTGCTTTATGGAAACAAGGTAATCCCATATACAGATCTGAGGCTGTGGCAGCAGGACGCAATCTGATGCTATAGATTCTAAGGGATCTTCATTTAGCAGATTTTCCTGGTTTGCAAGACAATAAAAAAATGGCACTGCACGCATGCAAATTAGCTGACTGCTTGAGAAAAATAATAAAAGCGAGCTGATAAACAAGCAAGCTGTGCAAGAAGAGCAAGTGACACAACTATCAGTCAAGTTAGGTATCATCAATCAGTGCTGCTCTCAACATCATTTGACAAATTAAGATTAATGCCAAAAATGTGGCCACAACATTTATATCATTGCTTTTGCTTCCAAAATGCTGAGTTTTAGTCTTGTAGTTTCAGGTCAGAATTTCAGTCTGTCACCTTCTGAGGGCCCCTTTAACTAGCTATTATGCCAACAGATGTGGACACATCCATCCGTTACTTGTCAGGTGTGTAAGCACCATAAATTAATGGCTCAAGCAAGTATTCTCCCCTCTGCCAATCTGTGTAAAATAGATGAGTTTTATTTCCCCTAGCTTGGCTCTCTAGATGTTTTAATATCGTAAACAGCAGAGAGAAGGATGATGAGGAGGAGGAGGACGATGAGGAGGCGAGAGGTTGCTAGACTAAGCCTTCGTGAGCACGCTGGGCATGACTCAAGAGAATGAGATGTTTCCAAAAATATCAAAGTAGGAAGGAGAGAAAGATAAAGAGAGAAGAAGAAGAGAGGGAATGTGCTGAAGAGGCAGGAACACAAGAAAATGAGTGGATTAACTCCCACAACAACCCCCAACCCCTCCTCCTCGCACGCCGGCACAGACCCCTCCCCTTCCCGCTTTTTCCAAAAGCCCTTGGATTCGTCACAAAAACATGCCGAATTAGTGGGAACAAATCGCCTGGATAAACATCCCTAAACACTTTCCCCAGTTGCAGTGATGTAGAAATAAATTAATTATTAAACAAATGATTAAAAATAATCCAACTTTTGAATGAGATCTCAAAATTAATCCTCCTTGATGTGCTTTTTTTTCTGCATCCCTCCTTGGGCAAATGTACCTCAGAGTGAGCAGATGTAAACAGTTGGTTGGTTGTTCTAAATAGACACCATAAAGTACATTTTGGCTTTTGATCATGACAGATTGCCCTCTGGGGATGCACTTCTGTGAGAATATGCAGGCGTGATGCATCTGTACACTAAAATAGGTTGCCATCTTCTTGAAATTTTTTTTCCAGATTCATTCTTAGTATAATGATACTGCATCCAGTCTTGCTGCAATTGTATTATCTACATGATTTTGGACTTTAGGTGCAAGTGTGCAAACATGGCTATCTCAACATGTTTACGGGGAAGTAAATGCTAGGAAACACTACACATTGCAGTATCCAAACCCCTTCAATGCATCTTCAATCTTTAAGGTATTTTATTGGGATTTTCTATCAGACATAATGTAAATAATAACTGTGAAGTAGAAAGAAAACCATTTAAATACGTTTCACAAAAAAAAAAAATGTATCCAATGTCCTTTGGAAGACACCTAGTAGCTTCAGTCCTCCTGTGTGTGATTTTACCTCAATATAAATACAACTGCTCCATGAATGCCCCCAGAAACATCAGTAAACTAACAGCATCAATAAAGCAAAGAAAGACAACTTAAAGCCGTGTTAAGTTATAAAACAATATCCAAGCTTTGGAATCGTAAAAAGAGTACTGTTCAATCCATCATTTGAAAATGGAATGACTATAGCTCAACAGCAACAAAAAATCTTGCCTTGAATGAGAGCAATATTTGAAAAAAAAAAAAAAAATTCTCTAAAATTTGCTAACAGTCTTGGGGGAAATAAACATATACAACAAGGTGCTGTGATAGAATAGGATCAATATCTTCATTTCTGACCATAAAACTTGTATGTGACGCAAAACACCCTGAACACACCATCTGCATAGTAAAATACGATTGCACCATCATTCTGTAGGGGTTGTTTTCACTAGGCAGGCAAAATGAAACTGATCAGATGTGGTTGGATAATGGATGGTGTTAATTACAGGGCAGTCCTACAAGATAACTTTTAAGAATGGTAAAAGACCTGAGACTTGGCCGGTGGTTCACTTTCCACCAAAACAACCACCATAAAAACACAACCAGGAGCTACAGATTAATGATTTCATGTCAGGAAAATAAATACATTAATGGTTAGACGAAAATCCAACTGAAAATCTATTAACAGATCTGAAAATCGTTTCCAAATAAGAATGTGCAAAAAAATTCACTCTGCAGATCTGTAACACTTGTGAAGATGCTCATCAACACAGGTGAATACAAAAGGATATGAAATATCATAGAACATTTGAAATTATGACAACCATGTATTATTCTCCTTCTGTTTTAAAAGGGTTGACTACATTCATTTTGGCCTGTCGCATAAAACTTCAGTAAAATGCATTGATGGAATAATTCAAGGGAGTATGAATACTCCTACAATTCACTATAAGAAGGGTTTTAAATGTTGAGTGGAAAAAAAAACAACAACAAAAGAACAAGGAAAGAAAAGCAAACTTCAAATCCAGCACATAAAACAAAAGAAGACAAGAAGAATGTCGATAATTTATCATCCAAAGCATTGATTCCACATCAGGACCCAGACAGCACAGCAGGGTATCATGGGACCCTTTAATCTATCATGAAAGACATCGGTAATCCTCGTCAAGGGGATTACCACCGACCAGTACTCTCTCTTTGCATATTCTGACTTCAGTGAGGTTCTGTGCTTAAGCATTAACCCACCAATCGTGTTCGTCCCAAGGTTTCATCACTCATCCGAAGTATTAGCAACAGAGGAGACGGGTTTACTCATGAACTCCCACCAAAACCGGGACGATTTAGATGTAAGAAATTTGAACCTGTGTAAAATCACAAACTGAGCTGAACTTTAGTAAAATATGATGGTGTCATTTTTTTTTTCTTGCTTAATCCAGCCATTAACAGAGTAGCAATGTTATTCTAACATGTTTGCATTTCAATAAGCAGCCAAGTCTTGGTATTATTTTGTCTGTCTAAAAGATTGCAGAGCAGTATTATCTTAAAATGTTCAAATGTATTTCCTTTTTTTAACGTTAAAAGCTTTGGTCTAATTCAAGGCTGTTAGCTCTAGGTACTCGTTTTCTTTAATTATTTATAGTTTAGCTTCGCACAGTAGTTTATGAAAGCTTTAAGAAAAAAAAAATAACTGTGTTACCACACTCTAAGAAATGAAACATGTTTTTTGTTTTATTTAATTTGTAGTTTTATATTCAATCTGCTTAAAATTGTTAATTTTAGGGTTTTAATTAATAATGTTTAATGTAATGTAATCAATTTCAAACCCATGTTGTTTAACGCTTAATTTACAGATTGACATGTTGAGTTTTGTCGAAAAGATTGCTTTAACTTTATCAATTAAATTGAACGTTTTATTTCTTAGAGTGCAGAGGGAGCCATAGATATGAGGGAACTTTGGAATTTTGTTTGTATTAATGGATTCTTCTGCTTCTTATCATACATTTTGAACTTCCCCCATGCAAACACAAAGCTGCCCACAGACGTGGTCCATGTTTAATTTATTTGGCATTTCCAGGGCACCAACCAACTGCTCCCAGTCATGGGAGAAAAACATCTCACTGAGAGAAACCTGTTACCAAGGTTATTAAATTATGGTACAATGGTTACCTTTTATAGTAGTCAGAAAATATTTTGGCATCAAAAATTAGGCAGGTATAATGCAAAGTAACTTAAAGGTGATGTTGAGCAAATATACATAAACAGCCAAACAAATGCTGTAAATTGAAAAAAAGAGGTTAAATTGAGAAATTTTCTGAAATTACCATTGTAAACTGAGGTGAGCTTGGAACATTTGCATGTAGATGAAGTTATGACATTCGCCACAAAAGAATAATCTGTTTATCTTCTTGACAGTAGAGAGCTGTTGTTTTTCGGGCTTTGCTGGTTTTCATACAGAAGCACAAACAAGCTCCTTTTTTGTTATTTGGCTGAGTGAGATAGAGAACAAGTACAAAGAGTGGAATGAGGAGGAATACCCTTGTAAGACTTACTTTATATGTGAAAATCTCATATTGTTTGAGTTGTCTTAAAGTGAGTGCTGACGATGTAGCGGTCTAAGGGAGAGAGTGAAAAATAGGTTGCTTAAAGAGAACCTTTTGAATGGATCCACAAGAATTGGCTTCCTTCGAAGAGCATTAATTAACATTTTACTTGAAGCTAGTTATTTCGTTTGACATTTTACCTCATAAGACAGTTTGGGAAGAACAAACTCAAGCTTTGAATTTGCCCGACATTCAAATTTGTATTGTTCCTCAGAACAAAGTTCAGAATCCTTTTGAACTTAATATTGATGATAAATGGGCAAGAAGTGGCATATACCATCTTACATTCATTTATATCACTGTAACAACGAAATTGAGAATATAGGGAAATGAGGGGGGGGTTGATGCTCCAAGCACATTTCCCAGATACATTTTCCAGCTACTAAACCGAGCTCTACTTGATGAGAGCAAAAAAGAAGAAAGTTCAAATATGCAGGAACAATGTTTGACGCTTCTTTGCTAATTTGAAAACTTAATTTCCAAACAAAATTGATTGTTTTATGTTATGAAGTCATCTTATTAAATATATGGAAGAAGGTACTCTGTTCAGATCAGACTTAAGACACAAATTTTCAGCATGATTAGAAAACCCTATGGGCATATATATATATATATATATATATATATATATATATATATATATATATATATATATATATATATATATATACTTCAGTTGGTGGTGATCTATTAAGAACAAATTGAGAAAAAAAACATACACTTGCTCACCATCTACTTTAACTGAGCTCAAATCATTTTATTTATAAAAAAGCATGACTATTTTTCCTACTTTAAAATCATGGAGCATTTTTATAGTCTACCATCCAATCTTAATAATAAAAACCGATATTTGATGAGTATTCATTGTTGAAAGCTATTTTTTGTACACATGGTTGGCCTGCATTGTCCCATATGTTTTAAGAAATGATGCGTTGTCATTATCTTTAATTTGTCTGAAATTTAACTGGAATATAGATAATTAGAAAAGACAGACAATCACATGAATTCATTGTTATTTGAATTAACAGGCCTTAACCAGTCAAGTGTCTCCCATCAGCCAAAAAGATATAAGTCAAAGCCATAACCCCACACTGAAGACTTCCCTTCTCAAAGAAGAGAAAAGCAATTTAATCCTTAGTTCCTTAATCACTGCTACATATCCAACCCACTTAATCACAGAGGTCAAACAGAAACAGCATTTACCAGTTTCTTACACCAAAAGTCCACAAAATCAATTTCTTATAAACATCTCAATTCTCCCACAAGGCATTATCAGCCTGTCCCCATTTTCAAGCTTTCATGGTTGAACACATACGAAAAGTCAAGTGAAAAAACAGAAAGCCAAAAAGCTCTTCTTTAATTTTTCTTAAGTAGAGTTTTAGAAGATTAAGTTATTCACTTCATTTCATTCTCATTTTTGAAATCTTGTTGTCATGGACACTTACTGCTCATTAATTTGAGTTTCATGCAATTAAACAAATAGAAAAAGCTTAAGTATGTGGAAAAACTCAATGAGGCTTTTTTGTATTTCCAAATGAAGTCAATGTTTGCAAGTCAACAGATGGTACGGATAATAAACATAAAACAAAGGTGCATTCTATTATTTTTAACTAATTCTTAGAAATAAAATGCAAAAAAAATTACAACTGTGTGCAAATCTTAGAGGGAACTGGAGAAGAAGTCACTCAATTATTCATATGCAGACAAAATCTAATTGAATTGCATTCTGAACATTAAATAAAAATTAGATCCAGCATAATTATCATGTTTTCTGACTACCGTAATCTAAATATGTGTGCCCGAACCAAGTCCCAGTCAGTTGGTAATTGCTTCGATTGTGAACGATATGTACCGCTGTGTTTCTCGGAAGAGAAGGTACCTTGGAGGGAAAAACGGTTCAGAGTGCGATCCCATCTGCCAGACAACTTTCAAGCCATGCTGTCAGCTCTGCCTGTCATATTTTCCTCAGATGTAAAGAGAGAGAGAAAGAGAGGGAGAGACTTACTGGGGCACTGGAATCAACATGCCAGAAAATGGGCCAGTGCTCAAAAGTGACATCGTTTGCTAATTTGCATGTGCTCAATGAGAATGAAATATGCATCAGTGAGATGTTAAACCCGTGCCACAGCCTTAAGTGGCAAAAGTTTCATCTCTGTTTGAATAATCAGAACAAATGGTCATAGATCAGCTTTTATCTCCCTCATGAATCTCAAGAAATATCCGAAAGGTATGGCATGGCTTATAAAAAAAATACAAATAAAAACACAACCAAAAAACAACTTAATTACATCTTTAGACTGACATCGCAGTTTGATGTGACCTCTTTTGATCAAAATCAGGTAAAAATCTGTGTTTGCACGCCTTTAATTATAAAAACAAAAAAAAAAACAAAAAAAACTACGGAGACAGGTGGTTTGGTCAGATTTGTACAAACCATCATTAACAAGAACATCTTTCATTTTGGGCTTTCTTTGAAGTCCAATCGTGGCCAAAACTACCCATATAGGCTCAAATATATGCATGCACCCCCACTAATAAGTTACAGAGAAGCCACACTTTATGTAGCCATTTCATCAGTTTTAATAATACATCTAAAATATAAGTGAGGCCTGGGCTGTTCCTAAAACTCAAAGCTAGTCCACTTTTACCCCAAAATTAGTTTCTATGTTGTCGTCTTGTTTGTTTTTTTACGATCATTGCTTTGTTGGACTATCCTATTATGTTTCATTTAACCTCCAGCAACAAAAAGGCAAGTTTCTTCAATGTCACAATGTTGATTGTGAATCACTCATTGTAAATTTCTACCAAACAGTGTTCACACAGTGTTCACATGCATCATTAAAAGCCCAAAATTAATAACATTCATCTCAATGAGTAGCCTATGCTTAAGCTCCTTCACAGCACTCTCCCATCAGCAGGACGTTAACATTGTGGAATTCCCAGGAGTGTGTGCAAGCCATTGCAGAACCATGTCTAGTAGTACTTTTTTAAAGCACATCTTTCACTGATAAAAAAAGAAAAGGAAAAAAATTTCAATAATATTTTGCATATTTCATTCAGTCTTTTTCCAAAAATATCACTTAGTTAAAAAAACACGTCTGAAAAAGCTATTTTGTTATTTCAAAGAGTAAAATGAATTAGCATTAAATTGAATTACAAAATATTGGCTGAATAATTCTAAAATCTTATTTTACAATTACCCTTTTTCCTAATAAAACCAAGTGTTTTCTTTTTCTTTTTAAGCATTCCTTTTTAAAGAAAGTCTCATTTCACCACTTCTCATTTCCATATTTTACAGCTCATCTTCAGTGCAGCTGCATGTCAATGTGACCTTAAAAATGAAAGACTGGAACAAACTGCTATGTCATTTGCTGCTCCAGGGCCCAGCAAAGGGTTATTGGGCACCATTATTCCATATGGTGGCTGCATATATGTCATGTGACATTCAGTGGTATTCTTCTTTAACACAGAATGACAACTTGCGAGGTTGAGTCAACCCTGAGATCAATTATTTCCATTACATGTCAATTCCACTTCACATTTAGTGACACGGCTCAACGTGTACACTGTTGTGATAAGCCGTTCCACAGAAACTGTAGCAAAAACGATGTTCATATTTAAAAAGCACTATAAATTATACATGTAAAACCTTGTAGAAATGCCAACCAGTAATCACTTCGAAACATGCTTTAAAGTGATGCTTTTACCCCCTTGCTTGATGTTCTAAACCTTTTTGTGCAAAAGAGAAAATAGTTTTTCTTCTGAAACAGGGTTCTTTGGAGAGGATATGAGTAATAAATAATTATATTATGTAATGATGATAACTCCATTAATTAAATCAGTTTGAACAAAGACAAATGAGTTTGGGATATATAAGTGACATAATAACTTGTGAGAGTCGAGCTAGGACGAACGAAGATTATTGCCAACGTAAATCAACTTGTTTATCAAAAAAGTACTATCTGTCAATACAAATGCTATCTTTTACTATTTAAATAGCTGATATTTTGCATGAGATGGTAATTTCCAGAGAGGTCTACCCTTATTCAAACATAGGGCTTTGATCTGTGGTTGAAGAAAGTGACACAATTATATCTAAGTATTCCAGAGGCCTGCTAATGAGTCACCCTTTGATTCAGGTATGTTGAATCAAGGAAAGAACTAAAATATAGAGGGTAACTTGAGGAATTACTTTGGAAACTACTGATCTAATACAAAGAAGACAGAGGGTGTAAAGGTCTCGAGCACTGTTTTTCAACCCTGATCCTCAAGGCACACTGTCCTGTATATTTTAGATGTTTCACTGCTTCAGCACAGCAGATTTTAAATAATGACTGATCAACAGACTTTTGCTGGACTGCAATCATCTGAAAGAGGCATGATGATGCAGGTTTTGAGGACCCTGGTTGGGAAAGACTGGTCTAAAGCATAGGTCTCATTATCTAGTCCTCAAGGACTGGTGATCTGTTTTTTTACAGTATGTTTATTTGGAGAAGTTTGATAGATTGCTGAGGGGACAATTTAGCCATTTGCTTTATTACTTTTGGACCAAGAAGCACATCTAAAAGTTGCATGCTAGTGGCTTTTGAGGATTGGAGTAAGGATAAGTGGCCTTGACATATTCAAGTCTGGAAATCTAAACTCGCAGTTGGTGTCAGACTGGGGAGTGATTTGGACCTCTAATTTTAATCATAATAGTTTTTGGTATAACATTAAAAAGAACACAAAAAGTGAGCTGTTTGAAAAATCAACAGTTGCACAGCTGAACTTTTTAGAAAAATACTGATTTTTGAGTTATTCATAATTCATCAATTGAAAATTGTTGTTGGTGTCAGAATAAATCGGAATTACTAATGAAATAACAATTTCCCCATAAGTTTAGTATGCAGTACGATACTTATCCATCCCTAATTAGGCTTACTAACAATTTTCTTTTTCTTTGGAAATTCTAACCATTTTATTTATGAACAACAATAAGCAAGAATCATGTATAATCAAGCAGTATGGCAAACACTTAATATGAAGCCATAATTGCTGAAGGAGTAAACTATTGTATTTATAATTAAATTTGATTTCACTGGAATCTAGCTTAAACCTGCTTTTGTCTTGGCCTTTCTAATAGTTACTTAGCATATAGTTAGCTATATATTTTAAACTGATAAGGAGTTAGCTTACCAGCCATTTTCAAGCTAAAACCAGTTAAAGGCTGTTATCAAGAGTAGCAACTCGTACGATGGACTAGTGACTAGTATGATGCAAACATATTTCTCTTTATCCAAGCAAAGGTCGCTAAAGGCGTTATATAATATACTATACTATACTATACTGCTAGTTAGCACCACAACAATTAGTAAAGTTTTCCAACTTGCAGCAAGGAAAAGTTTAACTTGGGTGTGACTGTGTTCCGAACTCCGACTTCAGATTCATTTCAAACCATCAAATGTAACATAAATAATCAAAGAGCCCTACTTCAAAAAAGAAAAAAAAAACAGATTGTATTATCTCCATCTAGTCACATGCATTAAAAAAACTGCTGTTTTTCTTTTTGTTCAAAATTGATACTTTCGTTTATTTTCAAAAAGCAACAGATTACACAGTTAACTTTCAGCAATTGCAATCCTAACTGAAACTGTTACTCACATTCGGGACTTCAAAATGAAAGACTCACATACTTACACACTATCTATAATATACAAAAACGAATACATAATAAATATTAAAATGGCCACAAGAGAAAAAGAAAGTAAGTCATTGAAAACAATCAGTAGAGAGCAAATGTTGGGAAAGTAGAAACAAGACAGTTTGCCTTAAATGTTTTTTTTTTGTTTTTTTTACTTTTACTTTTTTACAAATTGTGCAAGATTTCATACTAAGGCTCTGGTCTTGAAGTGACGGTTGTCCAGCTCTCACACATCTTTGCTGTAATACACATCCACTGCAACACACACTCTCTCTTCCACACACACACTCTCTCTCCCTCTGCTCGCCGCACTCTGTGGGGTGTAGCAAACCATTGCAGAATAAAAAATGGGCTGCTCAGTGTATGGCCTGCGATGCTCATGGGAGTGGACCAGCTTTTAAAAAATGAACATGCATTTTCACGCTGATGTGACAAAGAAAAAAAAAAAGAAAAAAAGCTCGCCTTGCATCTAGAAAACATTTTTTCAGGACTGAATGAAACAAAACAAAAAAACATGACAATATCATCACCATTAAGGCAAAAACACCCGGAGTGATATCAGCAACACTGTCACAATATGATAGTGTTTAGGTACATGGATATGATGAAACATTAAACTACGTCTTCAATGTCTTTTTTTAAGCACAAGATCTTTTTTTTTTTAATCAATCATTTTTTTCCAACCAAACCCATACATTGCTCCATCTTTTTTTTCCTATAAAGTCAGTTAAGAAAGTAATGCGAGACACCATGGACATGTGGATCGTAAAACTACAAGAAATAATTTCTAGTCTTAAATTGCAACTTCAAAAAAAAAACACAAATCCTAAACCCTCATCCCTGTTACACCCACCCGCTCAATAAATTGAAAAAGAAATCACTTACATTAAAACCATCTTATCCTCTTGTGATGGTGTATCCCAACGTCACCAAGTTTTGCCTTACTTAAGTTAGAGACAATTGTGTTGTCTGTTGCAAATTAAAGCATTCATTGTTTGCTTTGAGGGAGAAAGAAAGAGGAAAAAAGTTGTCCTTGCAATGCAGCTGGCAACCACCGACCAAAGAAAAGCAACTTTACATCTTCTTATTAGTGCAACTCTTAAACTGTAAAACATTTCCAATGATTCCTTGAGAGGTATTGTTTCTTCGTTATGTGTTCATTTTTTAATCATTTTTTGACATTTCCGCATTTCACACATCACAGAGTAACTTATCTTGAAAATATCCAAAGCAGGAGGTTTTTTTTCATTTTTTTTTCATAATTTTGTTAAAGGAAAACTTTTAAACATTTTTGCTTTTCTGCAGTGGCATGGCCTTCCACAAAGTCTGTTTACTAGAACATAAACATAGGAGGGGATCCATACCTTCTCTATATTCCCATTCCATTCGGGCTCCATGTTCAGTTGGACTTTTTGTATTTAATAACCCACACAGAGCCGCAGGATTGGGAGTCCACCCTCAACCCTCTGAGTGGGGTCGTGAGAAGGAGGAGCCGGGGAAAAATGGAGGTTGAAGGGGAAGGATGTAGAACAAGAGCTGTACAACTGGGATGAGCCCACATCAAGACAAATCAGGGTAACCAAGATTTAGATAAGTAGAAAACTCCAGCAAAACCATCATATAACGCAGTAGGGTTCCCTTGGTAACCTGGATTTTCTACAGTAGAGGAGCGTGCTGCTGAAGCAGCGTCGAAGCTCCCTGTTGGAGAAGATGCAGATGAAAGGATTGACCCCAGCCTGGGCAAAGCTCATCCACACGGCTGCTGTAAGGTAGCCTCCAGGGACCACGGGGCCTCTTGCAAATACCCGCCAGTAGCAGGCAACCAGGTAGGGCCCCCACAGAGCCAAGAAGAAAAATGTCATTATATAGAACATCCTACTAATCCTCTTCTCTGTTTTGAACTCATCAAGTACTAGAAGACGTCTGCGACCTGCTGCGTTGCTGTTCTGTCGGATGCCCAGCAAAGTAGGTGGGGTGGGGCCCCGGCCAAACCCAGCCAGCCAATTGGCGGCCGCCTGCCCGCTGGCCCCTGGCCCGTGGAAGGTCCAGTTCTGGCTAACGGCAGGCACGAACTGGACAGGCTTCATCTTTCGGCGGTCGTGGACGAAAAAGATGAGTTTGAGGTAAACCAGCTGTGTGGCCAGAAGGATGAGTGCCAGCAGGAGCATGAAGCCCAGCGAATCATTCGCTCTGAAGGAGCGGTGTTGAAATGTGCACTGGTCCTCCTCCCGGATGAAGGAGTACGTCCCAACATCTAGCACCGGAGGGAACGCCATAGCCACCGACAACGTCCACACCATGCAAATGACGGCTAGGCACGTCCAGAACGTCAGCCTCTTGGTGTAGAAACGGTGATGCGCGATGGCCAGGTAGCGGGTGACGCTGACGCAGAAGAGCATGAACGCTGTATGGAAACAGGAAAGCACACCTAGGAAGGCAATTACTTTGCAGGTCAGCGTGCCGTAGGTCCAGGCAGATCCATTTTTTACAGAGGTGAAGACAAAGGGGAAGCAGATAGCGGAGCGCAGGATATCCGAGGCGCACAGGTCCAGCAGAAAATAGTAAGGTGCCCGATGCAGACTCTTGTCTTTAACCAGCAGGATGGAGATCAGGAGGTTCCCTACCACACCGACTCCAATGATGAAACCCAATGAGGTCAATTTGAGGAATGTGGCAAGAGGAGAGACATTCTGCAAGATGGTGTGGTCCCCTGCATGGCTATAGTTCGCCATAGATGGAGGAGGGATCATAAATGTAGTGGAATAGCTTCAGCCGAGTATCATGATCTAGAGGTGGCAGGGGGAGGCGTTTGATCCATTTGGTGGTGTGCTTTGAAGAGGTTTCCAGGCATACAGGCAACCTCCTCTCTAAGGCATCCTTTGTTTCTTTGTCTCATCACACCTGGAAAAGATCCCTGAAAAACATCATCCACCCATCAACATTAAGACCCAAACAACAACAGCACTTACACAGTCAATAAAAAGGCAGTTAATCTCCCCCTAATAATAATGATTTGAAAAGGACTTAGCATTTAGGCATAATGGTGATTCTACCTGTACACTAAATGAGATGAGAAGCAGAGACATGCAGCGACGGAGCCCGATGAAAGTGACATAAATTTTCTTGTCATGACGCCTCGGAATTTCCAGAACAAAAGATGGCAACAGCGCAGTCCAGCCTTCACTAAGAAACGACGCATCTTTACGCGTCGGAAAGCGGCGAGTTTCACATTTGAAAAGGTTCAGGTTGGATTTCCAGTCCACCCTCCCTCCTCCACCCCCCTTAACGGGTGAGGGGAGGGTGTGCAGTTTCAGCGCAAATGTGAAACATAAAGACAAATGCAGACAAAAATAAGCTGTTCTTGATCACACCCTACACTTCTCTGCAGAACAGAGAAAGGGTCTCCCAACATAAAACGACGCCTCGCCCCATACATTTACGCACCGTGCAACATCAGTGTTAAAGCATCTCTGTGTTTTCATCTGATCATCAAAGGTTAAAGGGATTATGGGGTCGCTAATAAGCGCGACTCTCATTAATGGATATTTTGAGCCAAACCACCATTTTCCTCAACATCTTGCATAGAATTAAAGCGGGCTGATATGATCCGTTTTGACATAGACTTTTGCTTTCTGGTCGTTACGATCGAGGCGGATCAAAACAGATCGGCAGAAAAGACAATAACAAGCAGCCTAGTGATAATAATAGGACACAGTTTCGCAGTTTACATCTTATTTCAGTATATTAAAAAATCGTTTTTTGTTCTACTTACACGTTTATATTGCGTCCTCTTAATATTTTAGTCCTTGAATTCAACAGATTTTCGTGTTATAATAAAATAATGATGATGAAGAAAAGCAAACAGAACGGAATAATAGTCTCTGCATCCTGCATGATTCGGGCATCCATTCGACTTGAATCATTACCAAGGCTCCGCTATGAATTGACCAGAATCGCTGCTACCACATAAGAAGACAGGGCCAGAGGGGGGAGAAAACTGAATAGAAGACAGAGATCCGATCACACGATCAATCAAACTCCTACCTGTTGATAATCCCAGTTCGTGTTCCTCCGGTTGGTTATTTACATTGCACACGTCGGGTTTTTAGCTGTTTTTTTGTTTTTTTTACATTTGGTTCCTACCCCCCTTTTTTTTCCTCCACGGTGAATATCCTACAGTAAACGGAGCGCACTGCGCATGCGCCCTGCATCCCTCCTATTTGTGATCCAAGACGCGTCTTGTCTCTTGTTGCAGCAGCAGCAACTCTGTCTCTCTGACGGTAACATCTGCTCAACAGGGCCACTGCTGGCCGGTAACGCGTTACTACAGTACGCAGGGCTCCCTTACTAAAGGGACAAGGAACGAATTACTGCCGGGATGCAAATAAGCAGATGAAAGGAAAGCCTCACCTCCACTTTAGATGTCTAAAATTGCTTCCTTTCATACGTCAATCAATAAATGATACAAAATGAATTAGTTTTTTTTTTTGATCATGTCCAAACGTAAATTTAAGAGAGAAGCTGGGGCAGAACTTAAAAAAAAATAACACAGAAAAGGTGAAGATGGTTGAATTGGGAAGAGGGGGAATGTGCATGCCACATTATTATTATTTTTACAGTTATTTGTACTTCAAAGAATGTGGTTCTGACATGACTTTAGTTTTAAGTCTGGCCAACATCAGTGTTGAAAAACTTCGTATACTGTAGAACATATGCATAATAGAAAAGCACTTTGCGCTCTGCTTGTTCATTCTGCCCGGTCAGCATGAGAAATTCATTGGATTTGATTTCTCCACCAGGTACGAGCTGTGAGGTCATCGTAGGGAAACAATGACTCAATCAGCTTTATGTGCATACACTCGGTACATCCGGGGGGAAAATGAAAAAAAAACGAGATGGAATGAAGTGGTTGTTATGACACATGCAGGAAAGATGGACTTATAAATGACACATCTGTCACAGCAGGAATAATGTCTTTTTATTGTCGATTTGAAAAGCTGACTTGTTTGAGCTATGTTGCACCAAATTTGGCATCTAGAAGCCTTGTTAAAGTATTGATTGAAATTGTATTTTTTACCCAGAGGACCACAAAGCGCTTTACACTACACTCTGGTCATTCACACCCTGATGGTGGCAAGTTGCAACATTGTAGCCACAGCTGCCATTGGGCAACCTGGCAGAAGCAACCCACCAATTACAGGAGGAATTCCTACGACCTGAGCCACTGTCAGCATTTAATTAAAATTCATGTTGCAACCACAATTGTATGTGATAAAACCCAACTACTGAATGATGAGAAAACGAAAGAAGATGGGTTCCTTTCAAAATGTTTTACAAAAATATTTGAATTTGTATTCACGTTCTTACGCTGTCCCCTTGACACCCCTGAATACAATCCAGTGCAACCCACGGTCTTCATTTGTCATCTAAGTAGTAAAGTTTTAGCTTCATTCCTTGTTCCCCCCACAAAGTCTCTCAACCGTTCCTTGCTGAAGAAAAGTATCCCCACATTATGATGTTGCCACCACCGTGTTTCAGTGAGGAGGTGATGTGTTTAAATTGATTTGCAATATTCGTTTCCCTCCGCACATGTGGCGTAAATTTCAATTTTGTTTCTTGACCAGAGCACATTCTTTCATGTTTTACCTACAATGGCTTTCTGTAGATAATACGTATTTGCAGCTAAACATTTCTGGAAGGCACAACTAATAGTTTTGGTTATTACAATCTGACCTGTGAACTGCTGCAGCTCCTTTCATAGTTACATTGTGCTTTTTCCCCCTTCTACCTAGCCCTGCTTTAAGCCTCATCACAACTTTTTGACCAATCTCATCTTTATCTTGATTTCAGTTATGCTGTTTGTTCACTGATTTTCTCTAACAAACCTCTGAAGGCTCCCCAGAAATGTCCACAACGATTCTATTAGTATTAGAATACACACAAGTGGACTCTATTTTCTAATTTGGTTTGTGAAGGCAGTTAGCTGCACACCATTTTATTTAGTGGTATCAGAGTAATCACGGGGCACCAATATCCTTATTGAAGAACACACACAAAAACAAATAAACCCAGAACTTAAAAAGTTGCTATCTGAATTTTAAAATACTGCATTTCCAATTTTTGACCTTAATACATGATACTGATATCATATGAAGAGTAAGAGATGGACACCTAAAATAAGGCACTATGAATGTCTATATAAATAAAGCTAAATATATATATGAACATATTTATTTTGTTATGAAATTAACTCTCTTCATTCCTAACCAGTTACGCTATTACTTTACAATTCAGCCCTAAACATATACCGTGCCCAAATATGCCACGTGCAACAACACAGCCAAATTAGAACCCCCCCGCCAAAAGAAAAAACAAAACAAAAAAACTGAAATATGTCTGGGAACTGCATTAGAATAAAAATACATGGATAGTTGTATGAGTTTGATTAGAGAAGTTTATTCTTTACAAAAGCTGTAATTGCATCTTTTAGATCAAACTTTGTAAAACAAAGTCCTGTCATGTGATCCCATGGATCAATGAAATCAATGGTGAATTTAAATGCACATCAGGCAACCACAGTGATCATTTAAAGCTAGAAACATTTTAGGAAAAAGACAAACAGGGTTTTAAGCAGAAAACACCAAAAGTCCTTAATGTATGCAAGGCAACAGTGTTTGGTCCTTAATCAGCAGCATTGCGTTCGCAAACTTCCTGGGTGTTTCCTTCCTCCCTTCCTTGGTTTCACGTGGTTCCCCCGGTGTATGTTTGGAAATACATATCCAATAAGGCATCTTTCAGAACAGAACCTGCGCCAGAAGATCCGTGGGATGCAGGCCGGGGACGCATGCACAGGGAGGTTTGATGCAGAACGCGGGGAAAAAAGGTTAAAGTTGTTTGGAATCATCTGTGTTCAGAGCGGCCCGTCCCGCCTCCGTGCGTACCAGCCGAGGCAAGCGCAGAACCCCACCACGGTCAGGACGGTGCAGAGCAGCAGGGCCAGAGCGTCACCAGCGTCGTAAGCCTCTACCGCGGGAACCAGGGAGGAAAACACCAGCAGCCACACGATCACCTCGCAGCTTAGACCCTTAACTGTAGGAGCCATGTTGAGCTCTCTGTCTCTCTCTCTTCTGTATCGAATGTTTGCCTACTGTTCTGTTGACTTAAGGAAAGCATATGCGCCTGCGTCAAAGTCAGGTGACAGCAGCGCTGCGGCTCGACTTCCTACTGCGCTCAGCCAATTGCATTGCTGCAGAGTTTCCAGTATTTATATTTTGTGGCAGGAAAGTAAAACTGCACATCGCTGTCTCTACTTGACTTTCATGGCAGCTAATTTATATAATAATAGAAAATTAATCTAATCCCAAGGATCGTCACCCTAATGGACACAATCAGTCTGACAGGCTTCTTATGCATCTCATCCCTGTGATTACAACTAGATTTTTCCCCCCATTACTTAAGATCATCAAGAGCTCTTGGGATAAAAAAAACTGTTTTAATATTACAACATTGTGTTCTTCTCATCATGATGAAGAGCCCAATTTCCTCCTGCAGTACAGCAGCCTCACAACATGATGCTGCCATTTTTCCACAGCTTTTTGATATAGTGGCTATTATTGCATGCTAAACAGTAAGGACCATAAAATGAACGTTTTCTACAATGCAGTACTCTGCAAAAGTTTTCATGCCATGAACCACTTACTCTGTGTTCTCGTTGATAAACCAACACAAAGTAGTAGCAGACCAAGAAATAGGTAATACAGTGAGTAGTTTACTTTTTAGAGCTAGGTTAGTTTCAGAAACTATGATGTGAAACCTGGTGGTTTCTTGATGTGGGGATGTTTTTCTTCAGGTGGAAGATTATGCCCATTGAAAAACTGTTAGTTGAGCACTCTATAAATCTGGAGTTCTTAGAAGAGTGGCAAGAGGAAAGTGTCTGTTTGTAGTTTGTCACAAGCGATATAAGGGCCACAGCAAACATGTCGAGAAAGGTGGTTTAGTAAAACACTGAATAAACCATTCCCATGGTGGCAGCATCATGCTGTTGGGAAACGTATTTTCGCAGGTTAGTCCTGGAAGGACACCTGTTAGAAGACACAGAACACAAGAGAATGGAGATAAATTTAACATCCCAACAGTGCAAAGCCCTATAACCTAAAACAAGACCTAAAATGGAATGGTTCGGTTTTAAATGTATCCCTTCAAATCACAGTTGGATCAAATGAAGGCCTTGTTACCAGGCCTTGCAGACTGCCAAACTTTGCAGGATGATGGATGTTGAGGACCAGGTGTGGGTACCCCTGGTTTAGATTAAAGACCCTGCTGAATGGCCCAGTCAAATCCAGATCTATATTAAATGGGAATTCTGTTGCATGACTTGAAAAATTGCTGTTCAGTGAATTGCGTAGCGGATAAGATTGCAATACACAGACATACACTGATGTTAGAGGCTTTAGTGTGAATAAAGGTGAAAGGTTTAAGGGGTATTAATTCTTTGTAACAGCACAATCTTTCACATCAAGACAACAATGTAAAACTCACCCAGTTTGCAGTTTTATCCAACTGAACTTATTGCCATGCCAAAAAATGCTGCTCTGATTGCTTCCAGTGGGGACCAAACGTGCCAGCATCTTCCTCCATGATACAAATTGTATGGCTTGTAGAACCATAGGAGCTTGATTTTTGCAGCATCTGTTGATCTCTGCATGCTCTTTCTGTGGCGCTCTGCCTGTAATTAAACCAGCGAGCGCTAGCCAATGTAAAATATTGACCTTGTAAGGGCGTCATACCTCTGTACCTGCCTGCTCTGCGGTGAGGAGATGAATGGCCTCACGCAGTCTCTGCACACCGCTCCCACCTTTGAAATCATCCTCTTCCTCGCTCGCTCCTGCTGGCTGTTTGGCAGTTTGTTTCACGCAGTACGCACACACGTAGAAGCTTTTGTGAGTCGTGTCTGATCTGTGTGCTTGCCTTCAGCAGAGCACATGGCAATTATAAGCCTCTCAAAGAGCTTCTTTGGAGGAGCAAATCAGATGGAAATATGCCGTTTGGTTCTATAGTTGTTCATTCTTAGAGGGTATAAACTTGAAAAAACAGACTGAGAAACAGAATAAAACCAAATTGTCAGGCCAAGTTGGGACACAGGTACAGTGTGCAGTTTATCCTCATATTCCTGACAAAGCAAATAATTTATTTGGGAAAAAAGGCTTTGCGATGGCAATAACTGCTGCAAAGCCCATTTTTATTGATCGGGAATAGTGATTCCTTCCCAGATGTGCAATTTTTCAATGTCATTTTCACTTCTGCACTTCCATGGCAGCCAAGGTTTTCAGCTCTGAATGTTTCCTAACTCATCCATTTTCCATAATCAAAGAACAGTCTTCTCCATGAATGCATTCAATATTGGTTATATTTTCTAAGAACTTTTATATCAAAACAACAGTTTTTCATGCTTGCTGTGTGTTCTAAATGGTACTGAATGGTTGCTGCAAAGCTTAAGACACGTTTTAACAACTTTACATAAAAGAGTAGCCAAAATTTTCATAAACAGTGTAATAAATAAATTAGGTCAATTCTGACACATCTGAACTTTGACATGACATAGGTGTTTGATTACCATAACTGAGAAAAAAGAATTTAGGTAAAGAGGGAACCAGTTACTTTTAAATACAACTCACTACATACCAATACAGCAAAAGCTACTGTAGTTGATGGTATCATACAGTATATATTGATATAATCAACTTTTCAGCTGCACTGCCATGCATAAAGTGGAGAGGACTTAGGTCTGGAGACAGAAATCGGGTTTAATCTCGCACTTTGTTGCTTGTTTGGCTTTGAGTCTGGTAAATCATTTCCATGATGAGGCTAAGATATTTGTTTTGACACTATGCTGGTATTTTACAGCAGAAAATCATAAAAAAGCAACAAAAACCATAAAAAAAACAAAACAAATGACCTCAAAAAAATTTTTTTTAGCCAATTGTTGTTATGGTGACTTGGTAACCACAAGACACCCTACATTGTTGCAGTTGAGGCTTAAGCTTGGGGCAACTTTTTTCTCTTTTACTCACCAGGAGTTGAATATAAAGAATTTACCCATATATTTAAAATTATTTTCATTGTGTCCTGGTTTTTTTCTTACGCATAGGATTATGGTCTAGATACTGAGGGGGCATGGAAGATTTTTTTTTGTGTGACTAATTTTAGATTTTCTAGGTAAGACTCTATCCTGCTAAACAATTATATGATCACCCATACTTTTCTGTCAAAGGTGACCAGATTTCTTTTATTCATTATTGAAACCAACCTATTATTATAAAAGTAGTTGATGCCATGCTCTCTAGCAATGTTCCTGTGGCCTTGAAGAGCAACAGTCCAACTGTATAACCTATCCTCCTGCATGCTTAAGTACAAAAAGGCTGAGGGATGTTTTCTCATTGTCATCTTTTTTTCCCCCCATTCTACATCTACCTAGACTTTTTTTTGCTACAACACATTTAAATGCTGCCATGGTCTCTTTAAAGAAAATGGTTCCAGTTCAAAAGTAGAATTTGACAAACTTCACGTTTAAACCTGTGACATATGGGCAGGAAACTGTTTTGTCATGCCAAACAACCAGTTGACATATAGCATGTAATGGTTGCTATGGAGACCCGCATAACTTAAAATGCCACCCCTTTCTGTTGTTCTCAAACAGCAAGCTTTTGATATTTCTTTTTTTTTTACCTTCATTACAATTCCTGTCACTGTCAAAAGATCATATGATCTAAATAAACATGTGTGATATGAATAATACTGAATCTTTCTAGATCATCTAGATGGTCTTCTCCTCTCTAAGGGGGGCTTTTAAGCCAAAATCAGTGTACAACATTTTGTGCATCTTGCCAGTTTCAGCCAGTTTCTCCAAGAGAGTTTTCTTCTTTTTTCCTTCTAGGACACGGATCCTGACTCCTTCTACAGTAGCAGTGTATAATGGGTGGACATTCACATGGTGAATAGATGAACATTAAAACGTCATATATCATGGAAATTGTTCCTCAAAGATGTAACAGTTCACTTGCTGATATCTTTGCTCTTATCGTTTCGATCCAACCCTAAACCAGAAAAGTTATATCAGTATGATAAATATGCATTTGTAAACCATGTATGTAAAAATTGGGTTTAACAGGAAATTCTGTAGATGTGGTTGGGTTCCCAAGATAAATCCACTAACATTTATATAGTTTTTATTTTTGACTCATTTGTTGATCTTACTGGTCCTGACATGAGTATATTTGCCCCTCATTATAAAATCCATTTTCCCTTCACAAAAGAATGAAGTGGGAATTTCAACTTTTAGCAAAACAACAGAGAACATATCTCCCTGAAGATTAATTATTTTCATAAATTAGTTTCTCATGGAGAACTTTAGGATGACCCATATGCTTTGTTTGTTGTGGTTCAGTGCTCCATCCATAATAAACTGTGCAGTGAGGGACATAATTTAACGCCATTCATGTTTGTGTTCGAGGCGGTCAATGTTTGAAAAGAAAAGAAAGATAAAGCAGATTGGATCTACATAACACAGTGTTGGAATAGCACACTGTAGGGACGTGGGATGAACTGAAACATATAACAAACTTGCTAAGAGATGAATGACCCAGTGTAATTATCTATTCATACTGGAAGCTGAGAGAGAGTAGGAGGCTGGATGCTTGAGAGTCACGCTTCTGCGTGTTACACTGGCAGTTGCATGATGTTTTAAAGGGTAATGAATTCATCCTAATATTGTCTGTTTTGTTTTGGCAGCCCCTTAGATGTGGTTTAGCTGAGCATTTAGTCATCCTTACTATCATGGCAAATGCTGTGTCATCATTACACAATACATTTTGCAGTTGTCTTTCAGTTGTCAGAGAATGAAACATAAAATTACAGAGATCATCTTTTGGCTGGTAAAGGTCAGTGTTCCGCCTCTGAATGCCAGATCAGAGTTTTTTTAGCTTTGTCGCAAGGACCTAAACACAGGCACCGACCAACCCAGACCTTAAAAAGTGCTTGATAATAACAGTGAAGGCTTTGATTTATTTTCCACTTCTCAAAAGTTAGTTTTGACCATAGCATTTACTGAAATGAAAGGATACTAATGGCTTTCACCAAAGTGGGTCATCAGCCTTAAACAGTGGTTCCAAAAGCTGTGTTCGGGGGTAGCTTGTAGTTCATAAAAAGTGGCTTTTTAAACAATCACTTGACATATAAGACATACTACTACTACTACTACTACTACTACTACTACTACTACTACTACTACTACTAATAATAATAATAATAATAATAACAATAATAATAATAATAATAATAATAGAAACCTGTAATATATTTTCGCTATAACTGCTGAAGAAAAGCTGAAGACATGAATGCTGGCTAGGATTAAACATCTATTTATTCAAAGTCTTTTGTGTTGTTTTCATGCTCATAGGGTAATCAGCTAAAGAAACAAGTAGTTAATAGCTATAAGTTATTGTAACAGCTAATGGGTACACTCATTGTTAGCAAGCCATTTAAAAAAAAGGGAATTATAGTCTTTAGCTGTGAATAAGTTGTCCTTTTTTTCTACTTAACCATTAATCATAAGCTAGCAAAACATAAAAGCTAAATAAACATTTTTTCTTAGCTATAAGCGCTTGTCATAATCCATATAGCTATTACTAATAAACTGGTAATTAATTAGCTAATGAAAAGTAGTCTAAATTAACTATGGACATTTAGATAATAGCTGAGTTTATTATCAGCAAGCTATGAGTAAATAGTGAATACATAATAATGTTCCAGTAGTCTACTGGAAAATGCTGAGAAGCCTTTTGGCATGTTTACACTCATATTTTGACAATTTATCATTGATGATTAGCTCCCATTTTTAGCGAGGTTGGAAGGCTTCCTAGCCATCAACCTTACTTCCAACATTCTCCATAGATTCTCTATCAAATTCAAGTCAGAAGCCTATTATACTTCCAGTAAAAAGAAACATGTTGCTAACTTAAATTTTTTATATTTTTTGGTTTAGCTGTATATCAACTCTCAACACATGATTTCTATAAACAGAAGTTTGAGTAAATTTAGGTTCTAGATGTACAATACACCTAAAATCAATATGGGACCAAACCTTTAACCAAAATGCATCAACCCTATATCTGCAATTACCGTGGCCATTAAGTAACAAGGCCATCTGGAACTCATTTTCTAATTTTTGAGAAGTACCACAGAACAATGAAGTTACTGTTATGGAAAATATGGCTTCAACTTTATAAAAAATTAAGTTAAACCTCACAGGATGCCCACAGTATGTGAGAACACAGGGCTGTGTCTGTTACTGGCTGGTCTGCAGTACAGGGGCCCCAAAGGAAACGGTTCTGGCACCATTCCACTTCATCCTTTACGTAGAAGACATCTCCATCATCTCCCCACACTGCCACCTTCAGAGGTTCTCTGATGACTCTGCCATATTCGGACTGGTAAGGACGAATTAGAGTACAGACATTGGAATTAGGACTTTGTGGACTGGTCCCAGCAGAACCGCCTGCTGATTAAAGCCTAGTTTATAATTCTCTGTCAGCAAGTTTGCACCCAGACACAGATGTATCCATTGGGATTTCAGTGTTGCAAAGCAATTCCCGACCAGGACCATTAAAAAAAAAGTCATAACTAAGTTAGTAAGAAACAGAAACAAATCAAGAGACCTGAGTAACATCAGTAAATACAAAGAAAAGTTATGTTATTAACCATCATACAGTATTATATATTTTTTAAATAGTTAGTCATATAAATTAAAGGCCTATCTTGATGCTTTTTAATCTTTAAAAATTTTTATGACATTTATAATAATAATAACTAAAAACCTTGGTTTAGTTTGTCGAAAAATATTCAATTTAATGTTTTTCTTAAAAGCTATCTCTTTAAAAAAGTAGTACTTCAACGGGAAGTTTAGAGGTGTGCCGAATGAAAGTGCACCCTTTCCTTATTTTGGAGTCCACGGAGTGCTTCTACAGACCTCCTTTGACTTTGGTGGCGTCAGCCATCTTTTATGGTGACGTATGTTGAAGCAGCATTTTATTTACAGCTGGGAGGAAGAGATTGGGTAAGCTCATTAGCTCTGTTCCAGAGTGCCCCCTGGATTCAGTGCAGATCCATATGGAAGTCCCAGGGGAACACCCAGCAGTTACAATGCCGGGGTCCGGGAGACCGGCTAAGCCAGGGCAGCCCCAGCCAAGGACCAGGAGGTCACGGCGACCAATGGTGCCCCTCCCCCCAGCAGGGCCCCGACCAGGGATCGGCTGACAAGGGTTCCCCACCGCCAATGCAAGGCAGGAGGGACCTGCAGCTGGCCGACGGACGACACACACTATCGCCACTCCGGGCCAACAACCCAGCCCCCCCCCACACATACATACACCAGGCAGCCACAGTAACAGCCACAGCGGATGTACGCCCTCCCCAGGCCACGCCCAGCCAACACCTGGATACCCAGATATACCAGCTCCCGAGCCCAGATCCTGCCCCACGCAGAGCGCAGAGACCAAGGACCAAACCAAGGCCAGACAAACCCCCAAATGAACTAACCAGGCAGCGGAACACATAGAACGAGCAGCAGGCCCGGGCGCCAGATCTGACCCCCTCCCATCCACCGAACGGCACCAACCTACTATTCAAAACTGGCACCCCCATAAGATGTGCCCCAACCAACCCAAGGAGGAGATTGTCCCATACATACTCTACACTCCCAGGTCCAGCCACCAATGCCCCAATAGGGCAACCTGTCCCTGCTCCCAGGAGACGAACCCCCTGCCCGCTAGGATGGGGACAAGCAGACCGCCAAAGCCCCCACTATGGCAAGAGTAGCCCACCAGCCCAGCTTGCCAACCAGAAAGCCTGATATACCTCCCGGATCCCAACCCCTGATGGTTGAATGAACAAGGGTGTGGGAAGACCCCTAGCCTCTCTCCTCCTGCTTGAATGTGGTGTTGTTCTGTGTTGTTCTAATGTGCACTTAAATCAGTGGGGTGGGAATGGGAATGCTGCCATGCACCCCCATCTCCCACCCCAGGCCCTCAGTGTCTAGATGCCATTAAGCAGTGGGCACTGGTACCAGAAGCGAGGCTCTTTAAAGGACTCCGCCCTGGAGCCAAAAAGCGTGCCCACCACAAGGTCCCTACATGTGTGTCTTTCATGAAAATGTTATAAGTGAAAGTGTCTAAGTTGTAGGGTAAAATTGGGACCCAGGCCCCCACCAGACAGCGAAGACAGAAACCCCTTCCTGCACCCCAGTGACATGCCCACATCCCAAGACCCTACGTAAGTTGTATAATGATGAAGCAGGTGGAAAGAGGTGTCAGGGGATGGGGAGGAAATGACTGGGGTGACAGAATGCCACTCCCAGGGAGCCAGTTCCCCTACTGACTCGGAGGCCTTAGCATGTCGAAATCAGGGCCAACGGCCGCAGCACCACCACCAAGCCCCAAGGGGCACAAGGCCATCCCCCTGCCCCCATCGCAGGGGGAGACCTAAATCCAAACCCGACATTCAGACTACTACTATCAAAACACAGGACACTAGACACCCAGGTTGAGTTCAAATAAATGTAGAAACAGAAGAGTCCAAAGATCTAAACCAAACAGGTGATGGTTTGCTTGGCATCATTCAGAATAAATAATTGATTCTAGACAAACCATCATTTTTATTGTAGCTTCTCTTCCAATAAGCGATATGGGAAGGGATTTCCATCTAGCCGGATCATTTTCCACTTTTTTAAAAAAGTGGGACGTAGTTTAGCTTTGATAAATCTGTCAGTCTTGGTGAGATACGGATTCCTAAATATGTAATATTTCCTGACTGGAGTTGCACAGCAATGGGACACTGGAAAGAACAAGTGATTCGAAGGACTGTAGATTTTAACCAATTCATGGAGTAGTCTGAAACTCTTGAATAAGATTTTATCAACTCAATTACCTGAGAGAGAGGGGTTTGTGAATGCTGTAGGAAAAGTGAAACATCATCTGCATACAGACTAATTTTGTGTTCTATTTTATTGCATTGCATACATTTAATATTATTAGTTTGCCTGATTGCTGCCGCTAATGGTTCAATAAAAATAGCAAACAGGGAGGGAGAAAGTGGACATCCCTGCCTGGTACCTCTCTGAAGGAAAAACCGTGATGATGTTTGATTATTAGTCCTGATAATTAGTTGGGATGTTTTTACAGTAAGACTAATCTATTAAATCTATTAATCTACGTGAATTTGGGGAGGAAAATGTCCCTTTTATAAAACCTGTTTGATCAGAATGGCTTATAAGATCCTTCTTGCAAGAGCTTTGCAGTTTATTTTAGGATCAACGTTGATCAGAGAAATGGGACAATAGCTGGTAGAAGAGATAGGGTCTTTTCCTGGTTTTAATAGAAGATTGATGTAGGCAGAGTTTAATAAAAAACTATTTTAACACAACTAAACATGCACAATCTGTAAATATCTTCTGGGTTTAAATTATCCTACAAATCTGAGAATGCCACTTTATTTCTAATAACTGCATATTTTACATATAGTATTATTAAATCTGTTTTTAATAGTTGTGTATTTTCATTGTGTGAATCAAAATGCCTCTATTGTCTATGACTTTGCTGCTGTTACAGCTGAATTTCTCATTCATGGGACAATACAGGAGTATACTATTCTATTCTAAGTTAAACTGATCCCTAGATGTAAAAACAAAACATAGGATCAACAAAAAAATTATTATTTTGCCCAAGGAAGAAATAAGTTAAACAGGTTGCCTCTCTTAGGATCATAAAAAGTTTATATAAAAGTATATATAAAGTTTATATAGAGCTTATTTATAAATGTGCTTGTATCTTTAGGTATTTGTCTTTGCTAAGATGGTAAGCAACAGCAGAAGTAGTCCTAAAAAAGACTAAAGCATGTGAAAATAGCAAAATATTTTTTAGAATAGATCGAGGAAGAATGCAAGGCTGCATTTGATTAGTGACTGTTTGACTGATGAGTGTCTCCAAAAGAATTTGATAAATGACTGCGAAATTAGTGGAACTGATGAAAGATGTTACATGTACTAATTTACCCTCAAGGTATTCAAGCTTTCGTCAGCTGCGCACCATTGTGTTTCCATGTCAGATATGGCCGACGGCTAAGTTCATCACGGTTATACATAGAATCCGAGCGCCTGTGTGCGCGTATATGCCAGAGAGATTGATAGCTCATCACATTTCCTGTCATGGTGTAAATGTCACCTCTGCAGTTTGCTCTGATGACAGCACTATCAAGCAGTTGCTTCATCATCTGCTTTGTTCATTTACATTTTTTTTAAATTGTCTTATCAGTCGTTACATTCACAAACAACATTGAAAACATCTCTTTTAAAATGGAGCTGGGAGTTGAGTCTCATTTTTGTTCATTTTATCACACAAAAGCGTACATTATGAAAATTACAGGAGGTATGCTGTGTGATTGTCCATTGCAGCAAGTTAAAGTTTTCTTCAAGACAAGAAGACAGTCTCAAAAAACCTTTCATTGTTTTGTTTTTGTTCTGTGGTTATCTGTGTGACTTAGTCTGATCTATGTGGCAGCTTGAAAACATCTAACTATAAAAGATAAATTAGTTATGCTTTAAGATTTAGAAAGACATTCACTTTATGAATACAATGACGCAAAATAGGTTTGTTGCAGTTCCTTGTAAAATTCACTTCAAGTGTATGACCAGAGAGGAAATTCATGTTCATCAATTGTAAATCTATCAGTAAAAACAACAAAAATAGAAATTAGAATAATGTTCAATTCAGTATTTTATCTGAAACCATAGTTTTTAACATTGTGCTAAAGTTTTGTACATACTGACAAACTATGTAGGGTGAACTTCTCATCTCTTACCCAAAGTCCGCTGGGGATGGGCACCAGCCCCAGACGACCCTGCAAGGACGAGCAGAAATGAATGGCTGGAAGGAAATATAGTTTGAGATTTTATTTTATTAAATTATTTTGTATCAGAGAGGCTCTTAAGGACTGGCCTTAGATGAAAAGTATGATTAACATAAAGTAGCAGGGTTAAATGTTATTTGGTGGCCTTGGTAAACACAGTACTCACAAGCAACTTTTGATAGATTTAGACATGAAGTATCATTACACTGTAGGTGAAGTAAAACATAATGGAGATCAGAGTTTTGGCTGTAAGGAGGTTATCCTTGTATCTCTGAGTGACAAAGCTGACCCTGACAATCTACAAGCCATCATAGATACTGAGGCAATGAGAAAAACAGTTGGTGAAAATCTTCATATCTAAACTGATACAGATTTATTTGTATTCCTATGCAGAGTTTGTGATTTGATGGATTTTCTTGCATCTTAGCCACTCACAAATGCCATATGTTCCAGTAATTACCTCAAACTAGTTGCATTATTGGACCTATGGGAGTTGCATGAATGGCACCGAGGACGAGGCACTTTCTGTGGTCTTTCACACCCTTCATGCCTGCTGATATAAACATAGAATTTACACCTCTTTTCACATTGGGGCTATATGACTGAAAGCAAACACATAATGATATTCATATTTGTAACAGTGAGCATGAGGTGCCATTGACTGTACATGGATGCTTGCCCCCCCCTTCTAATCTTGCCCTGGGAAACTACCCATATGATCCGTATCAAATGCTGCTACTGGACAGGCTGTCATAATGAATGGCAGAGACTCTAAATGAGGCATTAACCACAGGCAGTGAAAAAGTGTTTGTTTATTGAAATTACTCTGGAACCTCAGATGTGGAATCTAAATGAGGTTACTGGACTGAGGAAGACAGATAAGTGATTAGTTGATCAGTAGTGAATCATTTTTTCCAGGATGGTTCTGTGACAGAGGCCGATGGCCTTACTATGGGGTGAGTTAAAGAGTACTTTGGAGGAGCCAAGTAGGATGATTCAGATTGGCTGGTTGGCTGTGTGGTTGGCTATATGTTTCATCCTGTGTCTCCTTTTTTGCAGATGGAATGGGGTCGGAGGATGGACAGGCAGGAGGACAGATGGAGCTGAGAACAGGTGAGTGAATACTGTATGGTATGCAGAGTGATCAGAGGAAATTTAGTGATCCAGTGAGTGAATGGAACATGAATGATCTTAATTGGAACAAGGAATTAAGGAAATATTATCCAGTTCAGGAACCTAAGAGGACAAGGCAGTCTAGTGTTACTTCCTTTAAGAAACAAGTAATTTTAACCAAGAGCTTGAAAGTTTGGTCGGTTAGCAATCCAGGTGAATGAACCTTCTGGGATCAACCTCTGTGAACTGCTCCTCTTTTATGCTGCAGCACTAATGAGTCAGATGAGTTACACCTGTTACATCACATGTGACTGGATGTGTATGCAGAGGTAAAACGACAGAAAACAGAACCACAATCCCTTTTCAATTTTTATGCCGTGAATATCTTACATTGGATCATATTTACTGCATAGACTTGGAAAGATGACCTTTTTTTTATAACTTGAACTTGTTTAGTCTGCCTGCTTGGCGATTACTTTAAGCAGGTAAACTGAAGGCAGTAGCAGTTGGTAGGTGCCAAGTAAACACTTTTCTCTTCATTTTAGTCCCTCTTCATGATCCCCTTTCATGTGTTTTTGGTTTTCAAAAACACATGGAAGGGGAATGGGTATTATTTTGCTGTAGCTGTACAAACAAGCAGTACTGAAGAACAATGTAAATGTAAATGTAAAATGCAAATACAAATATGAATAGGTGTATTTAGAGCTCAATTATTGTATGTGGCAATACTCCATTCTGAACCTACTACCCTCTCTGACATATTAGGATGCAGAACGTGTAATAAAGCAGTCAGTTTATTGTAACTGTACTTAGTATTTAGCTAAATAACTATATACAATAGCATTGCAAAACATAGTTAAAGGTGCCGTAGACCTTTTTGGTAACAAAAAGTTTTTTTATGGAAATGCATCATAAAAACTGTAAAATATGATGATGCAGAGGTGATGGTTTGGGTTTCTTTTGCATCTGCGTGATCCAGGATTTTATAGCACACTGAGTCAATCTTGAACTCCCCATGACTGAAAAAGTATGGCTAGTTTGGAAGGGTTACCAAAACCATGGTTACCAAACCATTTGGTAAAAACCAAAGCCAGCATTCTAGTAAAGAAAACCTCATACCAAGTGTCAAGTAGGGTGGTGGAAGGAAGATGGTTTGGCCTGGTTTTGCAACCACTGAAACCTGGTCTGTTAACAATGAATATCTTTTGAACTGTCAAATAAATGACCACCGGTCTGACGGCTAAAGTTTGGTCAAAATTGGAACAATGCGTGCATAACAAAGATTTGTACAGCAGTTTGTTTTTGCCTCAAATTCCAAAAGTGAGAGTAAGGTATAGGTCATACATAAAATTGCAACTTTAAGTTATTCCTGCTAAAGGCAATTCAATTTATCACAACACCTTTTCCCCAAGGTGACTTAACATTTTTAAATTGTTGCAAAAAATGTAACACTGATAAACATATAGGTTCATTTTGTAGAACTTTTAAAACTTGTTCAATAAAATGTGGTACATGTTACAGAGCTGGGTGGAAAAATGCTGATAAAAAATGATAATGTGTTTGACAGCAATTAAATCAATGTATGGCACAACTCATCAGGCACCACGAGCAAGTGCTTTGTAAAAGTATTCACAATTTTAAAAGAAGTAATTTTTTTATCATGATTTTGAATCTATTATGGCTGTATGTCTGTTAGATTATTTTCCCCCAATTATGCACACTCAAATGCAAAATAGTTCACATTCAGTTAAACTGGATTGAAGAAGTTTTTAAGTCTTGTAACACATTCTCAAATTTGTTATGGTCTGGTTTTTAACTGGGTCATTTTAAAAGAGGTCTATGACTTGACAAGTTCATTGCTGTGTTGGCTGGTGAACCTGCTTTAAGTTTGTTTACAGCCTCTTAGAGTTGGATTTTCCAGGATTGTCCTGTTTTAAGATCATTTCATCTTCTAATCCCCTCTGATCATCCTCAATAATGTTGCTTTGGAATAGCATCCCCAGAGCATGGTTCTACCACCACCATATTTCACTCTGGGGATATGTGTAGAGTTAGCTTTCAGCATGCTTAGCATGCTAGACAATTTTTAACTGTCTTGCAGCTATTTATTGTGTTTCCTACACAGCCTGTGGCAAATAAAAAACTACATATTTCTTGCAACAATAGTTTACTTGCTGCTACTTTTTAGACATGTACATTTTGCAGTATAGTTCTCCTGTTAGTAGCCTATTCCATTGAATTGTGGCTCACTGCATCTCCTACAGAGTATCATGTGCCCCTTGAAACCTTTAAAGATCTGCTTTATTCATACCATATATATAAGATGACCAAAGCATGAGCTAAACAGCATGACTTAGTCCTTTTGGGGATTTTTTAACTTAGGATTTCAGCTGTCCATTGATTTGTGGGGAATCATTACAAACACAGTAGAGCTGTCTACTGAGTCAACCATACATAGATATTATCTAGTCAACTGGAAACTGAAGTTCATGACTGCTCAATGCTCAGGAAGTAATATGCATATTTACATTGATGGATAAAATTAATTTTACAAAAAAAACATAGTCACTCTTTGAATTGTTTCCCTTATTCTCCCTTTTAGTTGTAGTGTCTCTCCTATATCATGCATTGAACTGCTGCACCTTCTTGCATTATGTCGAATTGAAGCCATGAACAGCCTATTATGTGACCTATTTATCTGGGCCAGTTTTGCTGGCTCACTCAGCCCAATTACTTTGCTACTGGAATCTAGTTTGTTCTCCTTCACGTTCTTTTATGATTAAATCAATACTTTCTGTGAGGCGGAAAGCTTTTTCCCTTTTGTAACCACTCACAGCAGCACCTTGAGTTACATAATGTAAGGAACGTGGTCTTTTTAAATAAGTTCCCATCATTCTGTACTGTTTTAATATTTGTCAACCGATTTGTCAGAGAAGAAGACATTTTGTAGAAATGCTTCATGTGCTGCATTACAAAATAATTATTTTTGACTTTTCCGAATGCATGTTTTATGTAGACTTTTCCGAATGCAGAGTGAGGATGTCAGTTCCATTTACTTATGAAGTTGTACCAGTGCATTTTCCGCAATTGAGCCGTCAGCGGCTGTCAGTCAGGTGAAATTAACGAGTGTGCTGATTGTGCTGCTGGTAATTACAGAGTGCAGCTTGAACAGTGCTGTGTCAAGCCTGCAAGGCATTTCAAGCTTACGTCTGTCCTTTCTCCCAAACAAGCCAGGTCAAGCAGTGCTTCTGCAGAGAATCAGGAAAAAGGCAGCACTGACCGAAATCCGTAATCAGCAGGGGTGTTTATGCAGGTTAGAGACATACAAAAAATGGGGTCAGTCACGGTAGATTTAGCCAGTATCCTCAAGCAAGACGCCAGAGATTGTCCACAGAAGGTTTGATGTAATGCTTTTAACGATGCTTACTGTTTACTCATGTTGATGTTTTGGCAGTGATGCATATCTTATGTTTTATTGCTTCAGTCTTTATAGATTTGTTTTCATGGGATATTGAGACTTTTATCTGCAAATAGATCCAAATGCACCATTCAATTCAGTTTATTCATATAGTACCAATTCAAAAAAGATGTCATCTCAAGGCACCCATTCCTGTCCCTTCTGGAAAAGGCCCAACTGACACGCTCAATTGTCCATGCTACATCCTGAGACATATGCACCTGAGACATCCATGCTGACACGGATCTACAATATAGCCAACATAGGCACTTGCCCTGGGGCCCTTAGACATAGAGGGGCCCGTCTGCCGGCAGAACTGTTTTTGTTTTGCCGCAACATAAAAAATTCCACAAAACACTTTGATTTCAACTTTCATAATTGTCCATTTACAATAAAATAATGTTTTTTTCCAAAAAATTGTTTCTTGTGATTGTCTTCCTTATATGTCAGTTTGTTAAATTGACAGGTAATGATTGGCAGAAGGCGGGGATGCACTGTGTAAATTGGCTAATAATAATGGTGGGTGGGGCTTAGCAGGTGGTTTACATATATTGTATATGTAGTGGAATTGCGGGCAGAAAATGTACCTCAGTAGCATCGACAGAAAGCCCAGCGGGGCTGTGAAGCGAAAGAAGAAAAAGGATAAGGAGAAATAAGAAGCGGCTGTTAATTAATAGTTTTTTCAAAAAAGTTAGAAATGAAGAGGAGGATTTTGGGCTAGCCAGCAGCAACCTTAGCTTGGAAGCATTGCCTCCTACCTGTGATGTCCAGCCTGAGCTAACAGAGGCAAAGAAACCTTACCAGAAAAATTGAAAGAGCTATAAATGAAAAGCTAACAACACAAAGTAATGCGTCAATCTCTGAAGACCCTGCACTATTGGGATCACTTACATAAAGCACCCGCAATGGAATTTTATTGAAAGGAATCTCAGCCTTTCTAAATCGGGGGGCTAAGTATCCAGCATCATTGAGGGTGAATGATGCAGATTGGAAAGATGCGCCCCCTCACTAATGACGCTCTGAAGCTGCACCTTTACAGTGGGGAAGCTATTCTATGATAATGGATTGCATATGGCAGGAGAGAAGAGACAAAGAAAACACGTGCAGGTATGTGGGTCTCAAAATATAGATGAAACACAGCATCAGTCTCTGTAATATATTATTATTGACAGTGGCATCACTGGCATGATAGTGGGGCAAAGCAACTCAACACTTAATACTAGCAACTATTTTTTTGTGATTTATACAGTCTGAGTTAAATAATATTGATTACTATTTTATTCAAAATTAAATGAGCCACAAAATAGCACACATACACATATACACTACAAATGTCATTTTTTTATTAATGTAATTAAAGAATAAAAACTTTTTATACATGAAATGTATAAAAAATGTACATCTCTTACCATTGAAAACTTCAATAACTGTATATTCTTTCAATCAGTCCCCTTTAAAGCTATAATAATCTCTCCAAGTCCTTGAACAATGTTAAAATCTTCAGGTAGATGACATCCCATACGTTTAATCTCTAGTTGTTTGTTTTATATCAATTTGCTAAATGAAGATTTCATAAAAAAAGTATATTTGTTTTGTCTTGGGGGCTAACAAGGATATTAGAGGGCTATACACTCGTATCCAATAGAGTGTAAATGTGATGTATGCCAAACCAGTTTTTTTACTAGGAGTTATAAACGTATGTTATGCTTCACAACTAACTTTTGTACTTGGCAAAACGCGCTACATCACTTCCTGTGTAGGTTTGACAGTAGGACTCCCCAAGAGATGCTGCAGATTATTGATACCTTTTTTGTTATTATAGACAGAAGAGGAGACAGGAGCACTGAGAGAAAGAGAGAGAAACAGAGAAAGAGGCAAATAGACACAGGACAGTATAAGAGAGAGAGAGAGGATTGAGGTGGGACAGGAAAATTATCAGGTATGAGTGTGTTTGTGATTAGGTTATGAACCAATCTTGGCCTGGAGTTCAATGCTGATGTATTTACATTAGGGCTTGGACTTTTGCCCAAAAATCATATTTGAAGTTTGTTTGTTTATTAATATTAAAATTCAAATATATTCAGATATTTATTAATTATATTTTGACCATTAAATGTCTTCACTAAGACCAATATTGGTATCAAACATAAGTTCTATATTTTCTGTTTTGAAGAGTGACTTCGGCTACCGAGGAACTGTCAACCATTGATACCGCTGCAATTTCAGCATATAAATGTTAAAGTGTTGCAATGTTACTGATTACTTTTATTATTTTTTTTACAACTGATTAAACATTTAAGTTGATATGTTGTTAAACTGGACCGCGGGTGACCTCACATAACATAAACATCCGGCAAAATGGTGGCTCAGTACGTCCGTTTTCATGGCTACTACGCGCTCGTTTGCTTGGAATCTAAATTGAAAATGTTTACAAGCAAACACATTTACAAAAAATAATTCCCATACAGGTTTGAATGTTAGAGATCCTTAAATTTCATTTGAATATCTTTAATTTTTAAAACGTTTGAATTATATTCGAATAACGAAGTTTGGAGTTAAAGCCCTAAATTACATAATTGTCAAATGTCTAAAAGGTGCTATTGGCGGCAGTGACATGGGGAGGGGGCTGCAGTGGGTGGGCCCCTGCAATGATAATCCGGCAATGCATCCGTGTCATCCATTTGTCCAATGAATCATTTATCTGTCCATCCATCCATCCACTTTTTTTTAAGTTGTAGGAACCCGGAACAGTAAATCTTGAAAGCTAGTTTTATTGTTCTCCAGTTATGGCAATTCACTTTTGTATTCTTTATATAAATGTTTGGTCAAATCCTACCTTCTGGTCTCTTATGAATGACTTTGACTTAGTAGGATATATTCTAAGGTGCAAATCATCTGTTCAGAGACAACAAAATCTATCTTACCAAAACCAGACTGAGGCTATTGACCTCAAACATGTTCTGCTATTACAAGCAAAATGCTCGATATGTTCCAAAACATGTGACAAAGCACCCCAGAGCAGAACATGATGCACAGCCTGCAGATCTTACCAAAGAACAAGCAGTCCCTGTTCCCCCCCAGCACACAAAACAAACCTGATGTCACCAGAAACAAGCTGAGATGTACAGCGTTCATCAAAGCTTTCTCCAACGTGATCCTACTCTTCACCAAATTAATCTTCCTTTAAAAACATTTTCTGACAGGCTGCAAATTAGAATTGGAAACCGGCTAACACCGAGACTTGGACTACATGAGGCCTCTGGGACTGATACTCGATGGATTTCTCCTCTACCACAACTGATATTAACAGACATCTGACATTGAAGGGAAGATGACATTAATTCTAGAACCATCGCCAACCAGAATGAGTCTTGCCACCTTGAAAGTAGTATTCCGATGCCAATAACTATGAGATACCATATAATTAAAATATAATGCTGCCGTATTTTGTGAAACTTCAAATTTATCATCTGTTTGATGGATATGCTACTCACCATCAAACTTCTTATATTCAAATTAATAAAAATCAGGTTTATGTCAGGTAAGTCATATCTAAGTGATAACTTCATCTCTGAGCACAATCCTCATGGTCCCTTTCTATCATAAACTTGGTTAGATATTAATAATGTAACATCTACATCGATAGAGTCAACTCCTTCGAATTACTTTTTTTTTAAAGAGCAGGGAACACAGATGAGGTAGAGGCATTGACACAATTTGTCATAACTAAATAAACTTTAAAAAAATGTATTCCTGGGCACAATTGACTCTTTTGAATACCCATTTCTCCAAATAAAGGCTTCTAACAATAAGAAATAAGAAACCCCAAAACTCAATGCTAACATCGTCAATGATTTTAGTAATCTACTTTTCACAACATGTATTCGATATGAATAATTATTTATTGTGGCGGGTTTCAACATCCATACTTAAAAACTCCAAGAAAGCACAGCAAAAACATTAACATTATAATATAACTTGTTAACTGACACTTCATAACTTCGCCCGGACACAGCATGTCAAGTAACCAAAGCACAATTGAGGACACCTTATGGACTTAATACTCAGAAAAGTATTAAATATCTTCCATAATCGATAATTGATATTGATTTATCAGACCATTTTTGTGTTTTCTTTGCAAGCACCATCTCTGCTACACCATTTAGCCAATATGAGGCCACAATAAAAAAAAGAGCATTTTCTCAGGGACACTTCAGTTAAAACAAATTTACAATCACACCACACCCCCACACCCTTTATCTTCTAACACAAACTTACTTAAACAACCAGGTAGATGAATTTCTCTTTAAAATTTCCCGATACCATTGCTCCAACTTATTTTTTTTAATAGTTTTTGGGCAATAATGGCCTTCATTTGAAAGTGAGTAGATGAGAAACAGGAGACATGCAGCAAATGTCAGCACAGCCAAGACTTGAACTCCTGACAATCACATCGAGGAGTCGGACTAAGGTTTCCATACATAGAGTGCTTGCTCTAACCACTATGCCACGCAGCACCTGAGGATCCAACTTAAGTTAACGTCGTCCCGGGTAGAAAGAAGTCTCCATGGACAAGCTTTCCACTGCTATGCCCTGAAAAAAAGTGTGTCAATGAGCTGAGAAAGATGGGGGAAATCTTGATTCAAGCTCCCTGTGAGATCTACAAAGACAGACTGAACAGATGTCACTTTGAAAGATGCAAGGTAAATACTTTTCTCAAATCATTAACAGAAACTTTAATAATGTGCCAACTTTATTTAAAACAATTGAGAGACTAACTAATCCTCTTTTTATGCTTCTGGAATAAACAAAATGCAGAATTTTCTAAAATCTCACTGAGAATTTGTCTCCCCCCTAATTTGGCTTTTTGTTAATTTGGGTTGATGATTTCACAAGAATCAATTTGATCAGCTCTTATGAGTAGATAATATAGCAGATGGGTCATAGATTTGGAAGTTTTCGAGTTGCGTATGAATTTTCTGTCCACCTTAAAACAATGCAGTGTTATAATGGCTCTTTTTTATTTCGTCAAATAAAAATATGTGACTGCCAAAAGTTATGATCAAGACAGTTTTCTCTTCATTTGTTTGTCAGGTTTTCTATTTTACTTTTCCTGTCATTATTATTTAAAAAACAGGTGATGCTGAACTTCAGTTGAAGGTGAAAGGTTTGCACAGTGAGTCCAAAAGGCCCTGTTTAGCAAATGACATTGCCATTTGGCCTCCACTGTGTTTTTTTAATAACACAAAAAAGCATTGAGGGACCATATCCATGTGCTCAACCAACTGTTTGTTATTGAGCTAATTTACCCTGTCCAGGCACACACAATATAAAAACTCACAGTCTAAATCTTAATGAGGCTTTCAACTGCCAACAGCTTCTAGCTGCTTTGGTTTAAAGTTCAGTGTAAGTTTCTCTTTATTCCAATTTTCACATATTTTACTCTGATATCCAATAATCCAGTACAACTGCCTTCAACGTAGTCTAATTATAAAACAGTCTATCTTTGTGTTATTTCATCTCAGTAAAATCGAGCTGCTCCATGAAGGCTTCAAAGGTTTGCTAAAACAGATCAAGGAATAAACAGCCTCTCAAAAACCAACAAACCCAGCAGAAAAAAAAAAACAAATCAGGGAAAAACGTCATGTGAAATTGTAAACATGATATGGTTAAAAATAATTTCTCAAATTTAGGATTTGGGCTAAAGAAGATACTCTTGTCAAATGAGGCCTAATGTAATCTTTTGGGACAACATTTAAAATTCTGTTACAGGGTGTCAAAGTCCATTCCTCAAACTCTACTATCCTGCAACTTTTAGATCCATCTTCTCCAACACACATGACTCAAATGACTGAATGCCCTCATGACTTGTGCAGGGGGCTGGTATTGACCCATTCATTTGATTCAGGTGTGTTGGAAAAAACTGCACCTTAAAGTTGCAGGGTGCGAGAACTCAAGGACTGGACTGGACTTGGGCACCCCTGGCATAGGTAAACATTCATGCTGGCAGTCGGTTACTCTTATCCTCCTGCTGATGGCTTGATGAACAGCAGGTTCGCTGCTTGGCTCCGCCCTCTTGTGCAGATCTGCATTTCTAGGCCTCAGCTGCTCCCTCTGATGGAGCCCTGCCACTGAAGAGCAACCAAAAAGCACCACGCACAAACAACACCCAGAAATAGCGTAATGGAGTCCAACATTTTTTAAAGTTTGTTAGGTTTGAGTAAGGTATCTTTTTGCCATTAAACTTTAGGTGCAAAAAATGTTTTCCAGGAGGAATAATATATTATTGATTTTCTTTTCAAAAAGCCCTTTTCTATAGTGATATATGGAGTCAAACCTATAGGTGCTTGTCATAAAATTAGAATATCATGAAAAAGTTAATTTATTTCAGTATTTCCATTCAAAATTAGATTAATTCATTACACACAGACTGATATATTTCAAATGTTTATATTTTTTTTTAATTTGTTGATTATAGGTGACAACTAATGAAATTTCCAAATTTGATAGCTCGGAAAATTAGAATATTAAGAACAATGTGAAAAAAACAACAACTTTAGAAATGTTAGCCAACTGAAAAGTCACATGAAACGTATATGTACAACACTCAGTATTTAGTTGGGGGTCCTTTGGCCTGGATTACTCCAGGTATGTGGCGTGGTGGAGTCGATCAATCGGTTGCACTACTCAGATGTTATGAGAGTCTGGTCTGATATAATGTATCTTCCTCTTCACAATACCTCATATATTTTCTATGGGGTTAGGATCAGGCAAGTTTGTTGGCTTATCAAGAACAGAGACACCATGGTCCTTAAAGCTGCAGTAGGTAACTATAATAACAGTCACTTTTTGTATTGTTCCTAAAACTGTCCACATGTCCTGAAAGTAAGAAACGAGATTAGTAATTTATTTAAAAAAAGCAGCTTCATTGGTCACACCTACTGCGCCTGCTGCGATTTGGAAGAATCCACCGCTCCCGATAGAAAACACCCAATCAGAGCCAGAGCAGCGTCTGATCGAGTGTCTGACATCTGTCTATCATTTCTCACACACACCACGACCCGCCCCTCGCTCCGCTACGCAACTATGTACGCAACTATGTACGCAACCACCTGAGCTCTGTCAGAACAGCTAGCGGCATGAAGTTAGGAGTAAGCTATGGCCAAGCAAAAGCAACCAAGAGACAATTATGTTTTGCTCTTACCAGTTCGCACTCCATTGCTTACGCTTGCTGCTTCAAGTCGTGTCAGCTGAGATTCTCAACTGGTAGTCTGGTACGCCAGTTGCGTAGCGGAAGGAGGGAGGAGCAGGAGGGCCTTGAGTGCACCAGACAGGGAGGGGGAGTGATGTGAAGCTTGTTTGAGTTCAAATTTTCAAGCAAAGTCTGCTCTCCTCTCAGAGTTACCTACTGCAGCTTTAACCAGGTACCTGTCAGCTTTGGCTGTGTGTGCAGGTGCCAAGTCCTGTTGGAATATGACATCTGCATCTCCATAAAGTCGGTCAGCAGCAAGAAGCAGGAAGTGCTCTAAAACTTCCTGAAAGATGGCTGCATAGACCTGGACCTCGGAAAACACCAACACCAGCAGGTGACATGGCACCCCAAATAATCACTGACTGTGGAAACTTTACACTCTATCTGGAAGCAGCATGGATTATGTGCCTCTCCTCTCTTCTACCAGCCTCTGGGACCTTGATTTCCAAAGGAAATGCGAAATTTACTTTCATCACAGAACATAAATTTGGACCGCTCAGCAGTCCAGTCCTTGTTGTCTTTAGCCAAGGCAAGACGCTTCTGACGCTAATATCTCTTGTTTAAGAGTGGCTTGACACAAGGACACAAGGACTGCAACAGCTGAAACTAGGGATGTTCGATATTGTTTTTTTACCGATATCCGATATACCGATATGGCCTAACTCATATTTTCCGATACCGATATAAACCGATACCGATATGTGGGAACCCTCTCTCACAAAAAACAAAAACTACTAAACCCTTTTAGGTAACCACAATGAAATATCATGTATCATGCATACTTGAGCTTTAAAAATGTAGAAAATGTAATAAGTACTAGAATTTTAGTTAGGCAATTGAAAAAGGTGCCATTTTTATTTTGTCTTCAAAAGTAGCTGGAACATTTTCTCACACAGAGAATACTGACAAAGGCCCACCACTCAGGACAAATTTCTAATTTTAGAAAATGTAAACAACATTATACCTTTAAAGCAGTGAGGTAAAGGGGAAACAACTGAAACAAGAATAAAAAATAAAAAAACAGCAAACATTTAAGCAGGGCCACTAATTAACCTACCTTTTGATATATTGAAAGTTGTCTCAAACAAATAATATCTCAAAAACTAAAACTCAAATCTCGCATATTTTTACATTCTGAGAGAGAAAAGAAGTAGCTGAAGAGTTTGATATATAATATGTGTATGGTGTGAAAAACTAATCTTATAAAAAAAATAAAAACCTATACCGATAATTTCCGATATTACATTTTAATGCCAATATCAGACGATAATGACTTTAGGCCGATAATATCGGACATCCCGAGCTCAAACCCATGTGTTGCATATGTCTGTACATGGTGGTTCTTTAAACACTGACTCCAGCTGCATTCCACTCTTTGTGAATCTCCCCCACATTTTTGAATGTGTTTTGTTTCACGATCCTCTCCAGGGTGCGGTTATTCCTATTGCTAGTACAATTCTTTTCTACCACATCTTGCCTTCCCTTCACCTCTCTATTAATGTGCTTGGACGCAGAGCTCGGTGAACAGCCAGCCTTTTTTAGCAATGACCTTTTGTGTCTTGCCCTCTTAGTACAAGGTGTCAGTGGTCGTCTTTTAGACAACTGTAAAGTCTTATCCATGATTGTGTAGCCTACAGAACTAGACCAAGATACCCTCTAAAGCACTGGTGTCAAACTCATCTCCATTTTTGGCCACATCAAGTTCACAAATGTCCTCAAAGGACCAGTTCTGGCAGAAAGTATTTATAAAACCATGTTTAAAAATGCGTCAAAATATAAATAAATATCTGTCTCTGCATTCGACAGGTACTTCTTAAAATTAAATAATACTGAACATCTTTTCACAATGATGTGATTGATGACTCAATGTTTTAATAGCGGGCTTGTTCCGAGCACTTTGTCCGTTCGGGCTCTTGCAAAATTAAAGACATCATCTAATATAGCTTTCCCCTGAAAAAAGAGGACCCACGCCTATGTATTTTAAAACTGATTTTTAAAGTCATATTTTACAATATCGCCAATATTTTGCAATAAATGTGCTTTACGTAATTATTATTACATAATATTTTAGTGGATATTTTCAAACATGTACTGCAAAAACCACACAGTGTCACTTTAAATACATAGTTATGCAGTCCAGATCAAAATTGTAAGACCACTTGAAAAATGGCATAAACTCATTCTTCTTGTTGCATGTTGAAGCTCTACTTTACACCTTCTTAATACCTAACCATGTAAAATATGATTTCTTTGCCATTTTTCAAGTGCACTAAATTTGGCACATTTGATCAGGAAAAATGATCCCATAGAATGGCTATTAAGACACTGTAAAAAAAATGACTGTAACAATATCACATCAAGAGCTCTGAAAGCATACATCTGTGCCTTTCTTGGAAAAAGGGGTCAATGCCTTAAAGCCACAGCTTCACTTCATCTAAAACCTTGTGTTATATAATTCTTTCCCTATTCCCTGATTCATGTCTAACAGTCCAAGCTCACCCAGCTGTCTGTTAATGCAGTTTATGTTGCATTCATGGGCCCTAGTATGGTTGTTTTTATTTACGCATGTGCCCTTGAGGCCATCAGGGTTACATAAGTTTTTAAGATTGTGCCAAGAAGACAATTGGAGAAGCAGTGGTAGGGATTTAATAATGTAATCCCTGCAGTCTCACCCATACAACCAGGGAGAGGAATGTAGAGTCTACTTTGTGAACAACCTAAAATGAACCAATGTCATTCTTTTCTCCTCACTGTTAGTAATTATTTTTTCTCAGGCACTGTTATCCCTTCAGTTTTTCAGTGCCATTGTAATTTTTGCCCAGCAGAAAAATCCCCACTGCAAGAAAAATAGCCCTTATTTTTCTTTGTCTGGCTTGTTTGTAAGGGCTTTTTCCTCCGATCCATAAAAACATAATTTCACACACACAGCTTAGATTGATTTTTGCTGTGTTGTCATTGATTGCAAATGTAATTTGCCAGCCTCTGAAATCCTTCTGGTTGGTTTCCGCACACTTCAGACGCACCTAACAAACACTGCAAATGAATTGGATGAATTGAGAGTGGAAGATTGAAAGCGTATAAAACGACTGTACAAAAAAAGTTTTGTTCATTTTAGAGTGAAATTAAACACAAAATAGTGTGTCCACCTCATGTTTTTTGGCAAACCTGGTAAAAATGAGGAAAAATATTTATTTCAGTTGCAGCTTCTGAAAAAAAAATGAATGCAAGAAATGCAGAAGTTATCCTTCTTTAATCTTTTTATTTTCTATGTACTCAATACTTACATATTTTTTACAGCATTTATGTTGATGAGTGTATAGGATATTTTAAATAGTAATTTGTGTCTTCCCATTTCCCTGAGCCATAAATATAATTTGAAACAGAGGATTAATGCCCTTAGATCTTCAACATCAGATTAAGAGAACTCTATTCGGGTTTTAACTATAAAATCCTGAAGGTTTTTTTCTCAGAACTTAATTTCCCAAGTGAGGTGTCTGAAACCAATCTCCTAATGTAAATCACATATGCTGAAGATGAGCTGTTAAGTCGCCCTAGTGCAGAAACTTTCACCCTACTTAGTCACCAACTGGATGGGACACATGCTACCATTGCAAAAGTAAGAGTAATGACTTTAAGCACAAAAACTGTTGTATAGCTGATCACTCTGTTACAGAAATTACATTTCACAAACTATTTAAGATAGTTTCAGACTTAATGGAAATATGGACTAAAACAAATCTCAAATTAATTTCACTTCAAGGTTTAGTCGCCCTTAAAACTTGAATAGATGAGAGAAGCGATAACAACCTGCGTTTCTTAAACTATAATCTAAGTTGACTTTAAAGAGTTTGCACTCTGTAGCTGAACTTAAATTATCTCTAACTCAGAGGAAATATGTAATACTATTATAATAAAATAATAATAATCTTTTTAATGATATTACATTTCCAAACATAAATAAGGATTACATCTGTTGGAGAAAATATGAACTGTACTGGGTTTAATATTGGATGTTGACTAAAACAAAAGCTAAAAATAAATGATTTATTATATGTAGATGTTTGAACCGTAGGTTTAATTTGTATCTCTGTTTTGACTTTTTTTTCTTTTTGACTTAAAGGTCTCCTTTTTCACTAAATTCGTTGTGGTCCCCAGTTTGAATGAATACCTTGTGAGCCAATTTATATGGAATAAATGCTCTGGAGCTTCAGTTTCAGAAGGTGGCAGTTTGTCAGAGAAGTGGGCGGGGGAACACATCAGGATCACGAGTCTAACTCTTTATTATTGACCGATTCGAAGAAATAAGTGGAAGTTGAACCGCCGTGACTACGTTGGTGACAGCTCCCAGTCAGGAGGCCATAGGCCCTATGTGCAATGTAGGCATCTGAATACAAGCAGCAAGAATTTGATCTTTTCTATTTAACAAACAAGTCTAGGAAAGCTGCGAGGACAACTTTAGTCATGTGCTGTTCTAATGACAGCAGAACACTCCAGATTTGGAAGAAAACGTGCCAGATACACAGGACCTTACTTAACGAGAAGGATCCATGTTGTAGACCGTACGGTTTACACAGTATTCCTGGGCATCCCCAGAACAAAACGGTTTGCCACAAGTAGATAAGATGGAAGGATTTTGTTCCAAATAAAATCAACACAAGTATTTTCCATCATGCCACAATAGCGATCATTCAGATTGTCTAAGAGATAACTTAAACCTAGCTCTTATAACGTGAGCTATGTAATGTTTACACTGTGCAACTTGTATAAGTTTGAAGTTGCCCTCAATATGGAAAGGACAGTTCTCCGCTACAGTCAGGTGTCTTTATAACAATCTATGAACAAAATAAGTGTGTTAGATAAAGAGCCTAAAATAGGCCTATTGCTTTAGTATCAGAAGCACAACTAAAAGTAAAATATAGTTACATGTACGACCATCCTGTGAACTTTGAGTCCAGTGATTATCATCCTGCTAACTTGGGCACATGTAATGCTATAAGTACAGTGTTTAATGGAACAATCTGTTTTCTCCCTATTAATCTTTCCTGTTTATCGCTTAGAAAATTCATTAATTAAAAATTAGTATATGTATCCCTTTAATATACCTTTAGCAGTTACTGGGGGGCTTAATCTAACCTCATCAACCCCGGTATTCTTCATGCTATCACTGTAGACAGTCACGTTACAATGACAGTGAATCACTGACATTTGCTATCACAACTATTGCTGCGCCGCAAGATGACGACATACACAAATCGCTCACTTATGAAATGCAAACGAATCATTTCCGATTGGTTAACAGCAATGTAACTCTCATGCTGCCTTCAAAAAAATAAATGAGCTGAACTTGCTTTGCTGGTGGTGTTTCAAGCCATATTCCAGTGATTTCTTCCTCAGCTCATCTTTCTTAGGTAACAAATGTAAGGCTGTTGTGCTATGTCAAGAAAAACAGCAAGCCCGGCCGTATTCTGCTAAGCTATGACGTTGCTATCTTGGGAAGCGTATTGGCAAGAATCTGGTGATACGATATGTATCATAATACAGGGGGGACGGTATGATATATTTGGATATGTTGTAATACTACGAGTAAGACTATACAATGTGATTTTTAAAACTGAATTTACCTGTAGAGAAAAACTACAGTTAAATTCAACAAACTGTTTCATACTCAGCACATACAGTTTTACTACTTAATCTAGTTGTTCCAATGAAGGTGAAAACAGCCAAAACGAGCAATAATGCTTTTAATTTTACCACAAAAATACTGACATCATTAACAGTTTCATTCAATTTATAAAAAATAAAATCTACATTGGTTTTTATTCATGATACTATACTGTGACATAAAATATTGCAATATATTAGCTTATCAATATTTTCTTACCCCTCTAATGCTAAAAGTTAGCTTCATTGCTTACAGTTAGCTTCGTCTTTTAGCTTTTACTAGCAGAGATTTTCTCTGGACTCACCAGTCTATAAAATCTGCCTACCAGGCCCAGAGTAGCTAGTCGGGAGCACCAGGACATTTCCCAGTGGGCCGGTTCTATGGCGAGCAGAGGAGTACTAGTGTGTCAAATGTACAATTAGGCAAAAAAGATGTGCTCTAAACACTACTTCTGATTTATTTTGGCAAAAGTTCAAATTTTTAGGAGAAAATGTTTAAGTAGTTTAGTGTAGTCGCATACTATTTGACATAAACAACAGTGGATATCAATGATACAGAGTTTTTACTGAAACGATTTGATATACTGGCAGCTTTTTTTTTCCACACCTTGATATTACACGTCAGAACACTCAGTCGGTGTTTGAAAGGTGAAATAGCAAGAGTGGCACGGAGAGGGCTACGATTGCAAACAGGAAAGCGCTAACAGATGTCCATTTTGTTCATGTGCATAAATGAACTCCAAAACAAGCCTGTGGTTTGTGACAGGTGACAGCTAAATAGGACAATGAAATAGGTACGACAACACGTTGAACTTTCGCTGCAAGCCACCATTCTGGTTAGTTTATCAAGTCAATGAATTGTGTGACGTTGTGGCAACTAATTAAAAAAACGTAATTTTTATAATCTAATGCGATAGCAAATAAGTGGGAAAATTTGTCTTGCAGCTTCTTAAGCGATAGAAGGAAAGCATCAAGCAATAACAGACAACTAGTCTTGGGTGGAGCAGGATTACTTATTGAGTTAATATTGTAAATTAGTACTATTATAAAAAGGTGAATGGTGTAGAGCTGCTTTGAAAAGTGTTCTGTAATGCTAGCAGGTTCAGTGCTACCATAATAAAACCGATGTTAAAAGATCAAAGGTTTTATAAAATTGTGAGATTTGTGATGAGAATTATGATTGTATTTAAATGTTACTCAGTGTCTTAAGCAGAACAAAGCATCTGTAGTGATGAGGGGATTTCTTTTGTCTGTATAGAAGCAATATGTGTGTTAACAAGCATCCATTAGTTCTTATGAAACCACGTTCTGTACCCAAATGTCATTGAAATATCTTAATATTTTACAACACATCTGATAGCAACACCAGAAACTATATTTTGAGATCTCACTGAGTAGACTGTTTTCCCTTTCACACTTCCAGTTTCCCTAAACTTATAGGCTGCATCAGCATAATAACAAAATATCATTCTCTAAATCAGTGCATTTGATGTGGAAATATAGATGTGAACGCATCCTGAAATAAATCCACCTTGTGAAGCAATTAACCCTGTATTTTTTGTTTTCTAGAAAAAAATTAAAACAGTGTGCTGTTTTAGCCTTAAAGACCCACTCCATAACATTTACATCATAAAAACAGTTTTTTCGAAACATTTACTGTATGTTACATAATACCATTTTTGATATTTGTTTTCGGGGCTGTCACTACTTACTAAGTTTCGCTTTACCACAGTATATTACACGCTACCAAATGATATAAACAAAACCATGGTTTGAGAATTGAGCCATGGCAGATGCACCAAAGAAACCAAAGAAGACACTATCAGAAGAAAGGAGGAAAAGGAACTGTTCTCAACCTGACAGCTGCCAGAGCTTCAATCCTGGAGAAAATGTATTAACCTTTTGAATCACACCAAGTAAAGGGATGCACCATGCAGGTGTCAGCCGCAGAGCTGGATGCTGAGCTGGACGCTGAGCTGAGCCAGCTTCTCACCCCCAAAGTAGACGTTATCAGAAGAAGCCAGGAAAAGAGACTGGACTCCAAGAGCTGCAACCTAGTGGAGCTGAAAGCTACTGGGGCTTCGCTGCCGCAGACAGCACATTATGATGATTAATATCGGGGTGCATCAATTCTGCACCCAGTGTGAATCGGGGATAAGGAAAGTTATGTTACATAGGCATAGCAGCAAGATGGGAAAAGAGATCAGAAAACATTTCCTTCCCTTCACTGCTGTGAATGATATTTTCTGTCAAACTGTTGCTCAGTTTAGGTCAAAGTATGATTAACTTCTAAAACCTAGTCAATAAAGCTGTGTCTTCTTCCCTCCACTGTTTGATAGTTCATCGACTGACAAACAGTTAGTTGTTAGTTCTTTTGCACTCGACAAAGGTTTGGTTTTAGGACAGTGACATTATGCCACAAGCCATGAGAGGGTGACGGAGGGCAAATATCTGCAGACTTACTGAGTGTGTCTTTGATATGCAAGGTTATAATTACATAATTTTAATTAGGGATGCAATCATATCACTTTTTTCAAACCAATATGGTACAAATCCGATACAGAGTACCAATGCTAATACTTCAACTACACAAAAAAAATGGTATGACAGGTTTTATTTTCTTCTCTGATTATTATAACAGGTGATGGTAAATTAGATTAAAGAATAACATATTAAAAAGAGGACTACAAAACTAAAAATTCAAGCAAAAAATAAACATTTTCCGTGAAATTATTGCAGTTTCCACATTTTGAGTACCAGTTCATGGTATCATCCATCCATTTTCTTAACCGCTTAATCCTTTATGGGTCACGGGGGTGCTGGTGCCTATCTCCAGCTGTCAACGGGCGAGAGGCGGGGTACACCCTGGACAGGTTGCCAGTCCATCACAGGGCAGGACAAACAGGACAAACAACCATGCAGACACTCACACCTAAGGACAATTTGGTGAGATCAATTAACCTGACAGTCATGTTTTTGGACTGTGGGAGGAAGCCAGAGTACCCGGAGTGAACCCACGCATGCACAGGGAGAACATGCAAACTCCATGCAGAAAGACCCTGGGCTGGGATACGAACCCACAACCTTTTTGCTGCAAGGCAATAGTGCTAACCACTGCGCCACCGTGCAGCCTGTATTCATGGTATCAGTTAACTTTAAATTATTACATATACAAGTACATTGGAACAGTACCGCCCTGATACCAGATACCGGTCTCAGTACATCCCTAATTTGAATTTAAAAAGTCTGTGATATAACGTGGGCCAGTCTGAGGCATGAAACTCCAGGGCTGAACATGAGTCCCACTCCAGCCCTGCTGCCTTCCCAATAAGCCATGATAAGCAATACCACAAATACCAATTACCAAATACAGTAGAATGGGTGGGCTTTTTCTGACTCGCTCATTTTGCTGTCAGTTTTCTTTCTGTGGCTGTCAGAGGCAATGAGGGTCAGAAAATGTTCATGTGCAGCATGCATCTGCAGCTCAGAGTGACCGGTGGTATTTAAAAAAATCCCCAAATATTACACTGTTTCTCAGCGAAGGAGACCTTAACACTAGCGATGGGCAATATGGCCTAAAAAGATGTATCATGATAATTTCTGGTATTTATTGCAATAACAATACAAATGGCGATAATATATTTTCTTCTGTAAAATAGCAGATTATGTTATTTTAAGTTTTGTTTCAGTGAGAAAAAAAACAGAGGAGATAATCAGATGGTTAATCTTCAGATTACAACATAAAAAACATGACAACAGACCATATTTACTTCTTGCTATTTTTCCTGCTGCTTTTGCCGGTGTTCACTCCATATACATACAGCTGGTCAAATGGCACTCAACAATCCCACTAGCCATAATGCTCATATTGCAGCGTGCAGATGTGTTGCGTTCATTTCAGAGGACGTGCACAAACAACGCTTGCAACAAACGCAAGCTATGTGAGGAAGCCATGATGAACACGCATACGCGTGATTAAATTTTCACGCCTTAAGTTTCACACGTATATGTGAGGTAATATCAGTGCAAATGACAGGTACTTTTTTATGTGTTTGGTAATACTAGTTAAAATGAGAGGCTTATAATTGTTTATTTGTGAGATTAAACTAGTATGAATGAGAGGCTAAAACTTCTTTATGTGAGCATTACATTAGTATGTATCAGAGGCACGTAGTAGTGTGTGAGTGAAATATTGTCCCAGAGGAGGCAGGGCTAAAACTTTGAGATTATAATGCAGATGCATTTATCCCACTGGTAGTCTAATGGTAAAACGCTGGACACTCAGAGCAGATCAAATTCCACAAATTCCTCAAGACACATAATAAAGCAGTGTGGGATAAATGTCTTATTTGCTGTCTATTTAATAGAGAAATGAAGTCTCTCAGAACAGCATGAATAGGGTGATGCATAGCTGAAATTGAATCAGATCATAGTCCAACTGAGAAAATAGCTAAAGGACAACTCCACCTAATGTTTCAATAACTTGTGCAGCTTTCATTTCCTCTTCTTTGAAAAAAAAATAAAAAAAATAAAATTAGGTTCTTTAAACTTGGCCTAGATTTCAGAGCAGTTATGACCCTGTTTGGGATTTGAAAAACCTTAACTTGTGTTTAAATGTTAAGGTTATTGAGTAATCGCATATTAAAATTAACCTTTTAACAATGTTTTATTTTTATTTTTTTGTCAGAGTAATGCAATTCTAGATCCTGGCCTTGGTGTGAATGTAATATAATGTAATATAATATAAGGATAACCCTAACCCTGTGCTTTTGATCTGGACTAGTTCTAGTGTGGTCCAGATGCAACAAAAGGTGCTGAAATCATCCTTTAATGAACACTAACAAATCAAGTAAAAGTTTCACCAATTTTGAAGTTGTACGATCTCAAAGTTTTAGTCCCACCTCCTCTGGCCAAAAATTATCTCTCACAAACAAGTAAGAGCCTCTTATTTATACTATTATAATTTCACACACAAACAACTATTAGCCTCTCATTTGAACTATATATTACCCCACACATATGCATGTACTATAATCTTTTTGGTATGTGTGAGTACAAGTTTAGAAGTATATACACTATATGTGACTTCATAATTTTTCAGAATGTGAGAGTATGCTGCTAGTGGTGTATGCATGCTTTTATTGGTGTGAGTGAGACAGAAACAAACATGTCTAATACGACACCTCATAGAATCACAGTGTTGCAGGGTTACACAAATCCATCTACCTGCCGAGATAATGGCTCAAGAATCAGGGTTTCACATTTTTACGCTTCCACTTATACATAACATGATAGGACAGATAAAAATATGGAGTGAATGGGCCACCATTCCACTGTTGCAAACAGGCCATTCTGGGAATACGCCTATTGGACAGGAGCTTTTTTCCAAGGTTGTGTCCTACTCAGCAAGCCACCTCTATAAAAGTATTTGCCTTTTGCGTGTACTTCCCTAAGTGTACGTCATCCCACAGGTCTCCTTTGTCAGATGGAGAATAAACAGCTGTTGGCCACAAACACTCTTAGTGTCCGTTTTTCCCTGACACAATCATGGTTAAGACAAAGAAGAGAAAAAGAAGTTCATGACAGTATTATAATTCTGTGTATAATGGATGACTCTTGGTAGGTAAAGACCATGCTGTGTGCTGTGAAGACATTGAAGGCGTATGCAACAATGCTGTGTTTGGTTTTCAGGATTCACAAAAACTCAGTGTTCAATTTGGTATTTGCAACATACAGTGTCCTGTATATTGCATATGTATTCAAGAGATTAAAAAAGTTGTTTAAAAATAGAAACTGCTAAGATATTAGTTGCATTAATGAATACTGACAAATAATTGCTTTAGTTGTCCAACAGTGTGCATTGGAGCTTTTTCTCCTTCCTTAAATCTCAAAGACACATTACTGCATATTTGATTAATGTTTTAACCCAGTGACGAAGGAAGAAACCCCACCTTAGATAAACAGTGCTCCAGGTTTCCCTTTATACTGTAACCTATGCAATTTGATCTCCTCCTAAGCAAGGCTCTCATGGGCATTTTTTGGATGTACACAAAATAAGAAAATCATGTGGCTTTAGCATTGCAATGCTAATGGTGCGTTCACACCACACTCTTTGTCAGCGTAAAACACTCACAAAGAGACTAGTGTGACCCCTATACAATTTTAGGCTGAACCTTGCAAGGCACGTGGGTGGTCCTTTTTCTGGTGGATGTTTTAAACACTAGCAGATTGTCGTTGGCTAGAACACATTGACATTTTCCAACGTTTCCTGAGTGACTGCACGGCAAAACCACGCTCGTGGAAGTCAAGCAGTCACAGCGCAAACAAAACTAACTGAACTCAACATTAAACACATGCATGCGAGCTCACGCCAATAGACCAGAAATGGCCAGCAATGAGTAACGTTGATCATCGTTTTTACAACGTAACAAAACACATACATGTATGTGTCTATATACTAAACTTGTTCCAACCAGGAATTAAGAAATTGGAACATTCCTACTTTTGACGAGTTCTTCAGTCTACGGTCAAACAACAAATGAAGGTAGAGAAAACGCTGTCCTGGGTCCTAGACACAAGTTAAATCGTCCACCTCAACGTGCAAAGAAAGGACAGAGTTTGTCGGCATGTTCCGGAATATGCATGTGCTTAATGCGCTTTTCTTGGATGCAACACAGGGTCACAGAGAGCTTTTCGGCTTGGAACTGGAGGGTACGCTCAGAAACCCCAGGGGAAATTTCATGGTTATTCCATTTGGACCAACTGGGTAGAATCAAAGGGGAGAAGGAAACTTTCCCCTCTTCTCAGCCAAAAGCCTATCTGGAAGAGAGTGGCTGTGTCGTCTTGGCCTTTCTTTTAGCAGTTTGACGGTGTCATCACTGGCAAGAGACCAATGGGAATCATCTGAGGTCAACAAAATGGTCTCCAACCTCAGCAAGGGTGCCATGGATGCTGGGAGACAGAGTTTATTCAGTATATTGTAAGCAAGCCCAACATTTTTAATAAACGCATTGTCTGGTCTGTTGTTTTATTGAGTGGTGACACCTACCTGAAAGGGGGGCATCCACTAAAGAACTGCTGCCAGTGACTTACCAGTGTTCTCCTTTTGTAGATGATACACTTGTTCCTCTCTTTCAGTTTTTTTAGTGTGATAGCTAGTTTTAGTAGAAATGTATGAAATTAACATTGTATGATTCAAGTAAATTTACTTCTTTTTGTTTTGAATTAGTGCTTTATACTAAATAAACTGTCTTGAATTGAATTAAACTCTGCAGATGCTCTGTCAAAATAAATGGTGATTCACTCCCTTTGATGTGTTGAATTCATGCAACTCAAATTTTTAGCAGGCTGAACTACTTTCTAATTACATTGGCACATGTAACCAGTGTTTGTCTATTGAACTTTTATCAAGTAATTATTGTGTGAAAAAAGTAAAACACAGTATGTCTAAAAAGTGAAAGTAACTCGCATAAACAGCCAAATTGTACAAATGAGAACAATACGGAAAAGTAGTAACTATTCAGACATTTTAAATAATAATTACACACAGACTGATGTTTTGAAGAATTAATAACGGAATGAAAGTCAACCTGCTCAGTGTATCATACACATGGTTTCCTGTCGTTAATGTTATGTGGACATTGTTTCAAGATTAGTTCTATTTAGTGATTAGTAATTATTAGTGAAGGCATCCGAGGAATATGGGACTCAGTTAAGTTTAAGAACACTTATGGGTGTTTTACCTACTCTGGGTAACTGAAGGACTCATATTGTTGTTGTTTTTTGTCTGTACATTAAGCATAAAACACGGCTAAGAGAAATGCTCTGAAAGCTCACACAGACAGGCAGACACACCATGTTAAGGAGAAAGAGCGATGCCCCAATGGGGCTCCCTGTACCATTAAAACACCAATGGAGACTGAGTCATCCTAATCCTTATCTTCAACTCTATGGAATTCTGTCAAATCATTACATGCCACTGTGAAGGAATCATTGGATTTAAATCAATTGTAGTTACTTTAGTAGTTTTGCTAGAAAATATAGTGAAACTAATTAGACCTAACACATCATCAATGCATTTTATTCCTCAGAATGGAAGATGCCTAAGACTTTTTATCAACTCTACGGTTCCACTCCATCTCTCCCCTTGGTTCCACAATCCTGGCTTTATTTAATGTTCTTTTTGATGAATAAAAGGCCATGCCCATGCAGGTTGATGTTATGACTGTATTTTGAATGGTGCTATTGCTCTTCTTTAAAAACTTATTTTGCTTTTGACATTAAGAAATTATGCAAAAACTAAAACTTTCTGTTTTATAACCTGTAAAAGTAGAGAAATAATATAAAGAATATTTAGTTTCCATTATATTTGAGATGAAGCAGACCCCCACCGGCATAGCTATCTGTGCATTCCCTTTCCTAAGCTTCTTTGCAAAAGGTTCATCTCAGAAAGTCATGTAAGGTTATCTCCACCAAGGTACAATCCAAAGCCATAATGAGGCTTAGATAGTGATAGAATAATAAAGGATGGAATATTAAGTTCTGACCCCACTTGTCAGAAACCTACAGTAGCTCTGACACCTTCATTTGTTAGTTTAAATAATGTCGTCCTTAAGTATGTCTGACAATACTCCTGAAATGAAATACGAAATTGGAATAATAGCAGCTTTATATTATCATATATAATATGACCTGTAGCTGATAGATATTATCAGCTACAGGTTTTGATACTGTATCATACACAAACATAACATCTAGTGGAAGATTTCAGAGGAATAATTACAAATTTTTCATCAGCTACCTTTGGCATGTCCAATTAGATTTTTCTTCTTTACCTTTTCTCCAGTGTGACATTGATTCAGTTCTGCTTCACTTGTATTTCATTACGGCTCAAAGAACAGCTTCTCACCTGAGCTGTGATATGTTCATCTCTTTCTCTCTGCTTTTATCTCCTCTACTCCCTGTTGCTGGTTAGGTTCCGTCCTTGGCTTAACCTGCCCCCAAAACGAATATACATTTGCATGCATTAGTGCTCTCCCGTGGCTTGCCTGCTACCCACTGTGCCGTCGAGTCTGATTAATGATCTGAATGTGCCACTTCTCACAGCAGCTGAGCGGGCCGCCTGCCTGTGCTCATAGCAAACATAAAAATACGGAATGAAAAAAAAAGCCAATTTCATTTGCCGCAACAAAGACAAAACAATTATTCCCTATGCAGAAAAACTCAATAGTTATGCATGATACTCTGTGCATGTCTTTTAAAGTGCATTGGAATTAATGCTTAAACAATTGTACACAAAGCACAAATAAAAATTTAGCATAGTGATAATTTCTGTTTTAGTGGTTTGAACAAATGGACACTTTTTGCAATAAAGAAGAGTAAAATACTTGAAGCATGTGTAGCCTAAAATCAATCATATATGTAAATGTAATCACTTACTGCACAGCATTTCATCTAACATAAAAAAAAAACATATCAAATGAAACACATGTGGGGTCAAAGTTTTGCATCCATAAAAACCTGCATTTTGGAACTTGGGAGGATTATGAATTTCACTGGTTGCTAACACAGCACAACTGAAGTTGCAATATAAGTTGCATTTCACATTAAATACCCAAGAGAAAAATGTACAATTTAGAGTCACTTGAACAAAAAAATTACGTCTCTTTGTATATGTGTTGTAAAAAAATAATAGCTCTAGTTGTCCCTAGAAGTTTGCCTTTGAAGTTATGAAAGATGTTGATTAAAATATTCTACCATACAATGGGATATCTCCTCAAGATGCTGATATGCTATTATATGTGCTGGATTGATGCTTGTAAGCAAATATTTCATGTTTTTGATAGTTGTAATGTGCCACATACCTTAAAGACTACTAGAACAGTTTTGTATTTCTTCCGTGTTTCAATTTTGATCACTTCTGAATTCTTTATCATGCTTTCACATTTGCTAAACTCAGAAATGTGCTCTACTAATCCTTAAAAGTATATTTCTGTGCTCAGATTTTATGCCTTTTGAGCACATCTTCCCTCCAGTTTGAATCCACTCGACCTCCACTTTGGGATTAAATTTGTACCTCTCAGGTCAGTTAATCTGCTGTAGATATTTTTTTTATCTTCCTTGAAACAAAGTGGTAACGGCCTTATAACAACCAACACCATGACAGGGCAACTTCTGCATCTCTGCTTTCTTTTGGGTGCGCCCATTGTGCTCATCGAGTTCAATCTATAGAGATCTGTGAGCAGGAAGAACAGAACTGATAGTGCAGGAGAAGCTGAGAGTAGAGGAATTTTAAACTAAAGGAATTTCATCTGACAGTAGAAACAGCTTTGAAAGGGAGAATGGCACATTTTTAAGGAAGCAACAACTTTTTCGAGTGAGAGTGAAGACTCTTGTGGAAGAGCTGTATATAATCTGAGGGGAAAACAAGAAATTTGTTCTCAAACTAAAAATGTTTGGTCGCCCACACAGTGTGTGGTGTCTAATCTCAATCCTCCTGTCTGAGTGTTTTAAATGTTTCCTTAGTTCAACATACCTGAATTAATTAAATGGCTCATTGTGATGCCTTTGCAGATTTATTTGACAGATGATGTAACTAAGGCATTTATTCAGGTGTGTTGAATCACAAACACAACTAACACAAGGATACAGGTTGCCAGCAGTTATCATTAGCTTTATTATCGCAAAAAACTTATCTTGTATGTTATCTTAACCATATCTTATTTTCTATAGATGAGACATTGATACATTTTAGAAATTAGTTTTCCTTTCTTAAATCTATTTATTAAAGGTACAATATGTAATACTGACAACTTGTGGACAAACTGGAGTACTGCACTCCACGAAGGAAAACAAAGTAGTCCGCTCTCAGTCACTCACCCCCTCCCTTCTGTGATTTTTATGCAGAGTTGCCTGTGTCTGCTAGAGCACACACAATGAAGAGTTATACACAATAACATAAGTAAATAAATACATTTGACTGCAATATCGAGTTGCTGTGAATAAAACATTGTTTGAGATATGTTTAGAGCCAACTATTTTACTGCTAGCATTGTTAGCAGGGACATTCCATAGTTTCTGTTCTGATGGTCGTAATGAACAATATTGACTGAATAATGCCCAGTCAGTGTCATTTTTACAACTTCTAGTTCATCATTATGTTTAATATAAATGTAAGAAATAATACAGTTAATTATGTCCAACTAAGCCTTGGTATCGTCGTGTAGTAAGAATTTATTTTGTTTCGGTCCCCAGAAATGGCCAGTGTCCGAGTGGGACATTTAGTTTATCAGGTTCTTTCCTTAGTTAATTATTTTATTTCCTTTCTTAAAAGTCTGAATTTTGGGGCATAACATTTATTTTGGTGCGTCTCCTACAAAACACTACTACTATACCTGAAAGTACAATTCCCTTAATCCACCACGACGCAAGGGAAACATGTAATAACGTTCGCTACAATTTCCGTCAAATGAGTTACGAGCGTTAAACTATTATTCTAAAGGAAACGGAGATATAATTTTCCAATATAATTCCATCAGGAGTAAAACGATTAAGAAATATTGTGTGGGCTTAAGTCTTATATGTGTTGCTAAATCCTAAATGAGCAATACATCGGGAGAAAACGGGGATAAGGATTTCTGTCCAAAAATCATAACGTTCGAAGATTTTATTCCGACGCTGACATTTCATCTCCTCATGCCTTAAGAGCTGTCATCTCCCAAAAAAGAGTCATTGTTCTCCTGTGTACGAGGAAGATTTGAGAGAATCTCACTGATTTAATCAATGTGGGTAAGTTTGTCACATCTGTACAAAAGGTTTCTAACATTAATATGTTACGAGCGTGGTAAACTTTATCACACAAAATATTAATTACGATGATTGAAATGAGGACGTATAGATGAGCATGAAAGTCAAATGAATGCGTGTTCGGGTCAATAGCAGTGTCGTGTTCATCCCGAAAGATCGCACTTTTATGGTGACTGGATATATTTTGACAGATTCTGAAAATCGCGCTCGTAAACTAGTTAGAAAAAAATCAATCTGTCCTAATTCGAACGTTGCCTGAGTGTTTTAGCCTCACTGCGCTTTTAATTTTAAACTTCAACATGACGGTGCAGATTTAGCTAACGTTACCGTGGCAGGTTGATCATGCTAAATGGTGCTGATTCAGACGGATTGAAATCAATAACTTTCTTAAGACGTTGTTTTACTCTCCTCTGTTCAGCACAAAAAATAAAGCTAGTTACACATGCTTTTGCTTAAAAATTAAGCTTCTAAAAATAGCCTACCTTCATCGTGTCCAAATTATATTGGCCACAGGATGCGCGAGTTCACTTGCCACACAGCAGGGTTCGCTTGACGACAGTCTGCATACCGTGAATGTTTGTGCTCGTTTGTAGTGATGTGCGATATGACTTATTTCCCTTAAGAAGTGATATGCAAGCCAGTATAATCTGATCTGATAATTTGTACAAAAACTTACAGTAATGTGTTTGGAAAATCCCTTTCAAAGAAGACTAGACTAAGGGGAAATTAGTTGATGATAACATATTAATTCAATACTTTGTGACCCAAACTAAAATTTGCAGTAAATGCTAAAATACATTAATAAAAGCAAAAATAATTGTATTCTTAGTCTTCAGAATGAGTGTTTGAACATAAACACAAAACCTAAACCTGACAGACTGATGAAAATCTAGCAAAAAATTTAGCATCAATAGCAGATGGAAGGAAAGAAATAGTTCCTGCCGACTGGGTATAATTTCGACAAGATTTGAATATTAAATGTTTAATATTAATATAAAATAAATAAATATTAAATAACATGTTCTGAACATGCAACTTTTCATGCAATGGTATTATTTTTTGTTAAAGATGCAGCCTTGCAGGATTCCTTTTTATTCCGTCCATGTTACACACGTTATAACTGTGCACACTTGTAGGAGTTCCCTTAATTTTTGCATTGAGAAAATCCATCCATCCATCCATCTTCTTAACCGCTTATCCAATTCAGGGTCACGGGGCAGCTGGAGCCTATCCCAGCAATTATCAGGCGTTAGGCAGGGTACACTCTGAACAGGACGCCAGTCTGTTGCAGGCATTGAGAAAATGAATTTAAAAAAATAAAACTGGTATCTGTTAGTATATTGCTGGCTCTCAGTTTATGATCATACTAAAGAAAATATTTATCATCAATTTTATAGGACAGAAAAAAAAATAGATGGCCACCCTGTTTGTATTTAAGTCCCATTACAGATTTTGTGAACCATATATAACTCATGACTTATAACTGTACCAAATTGGGAACAAAATTACACATGAAATTGGATAAAACCAGAATTCTATTCAACTGAATTAGATTAAGGACTGTTTTTGCTAGAATTCTCATTTTTTTCCCGTCCATGTTACATACGTTATATTTGCCGTCGACTCAACTTTGATCCAGGTTTACTAGTTTTCCATTGCCAGATTTATCCTGCCTTTCATACAACTGCACTCCTGGCTCTTTAAAGATGTTAAATTGAGCAGATTGACTTTCTCCATGAAAATTGATTTTGCTGGCTATTGTCCTTGCAGTTAGCCCGAGACTTTGGAATGGCCCAGCACAATATTAGCCTTTAGTCCGGCCGGTGTCAGATTATAAATGCGAGCACATTTCTTAGTGTTGAAGACTTGGCAACCTCACGGGCTCACATGTGATTTGCCTTGGAACCAGGAAACATAGACAAAGGACAGTTAATGGTCCTTGTCAGATGACGTGTCCAGTGTTGTAGGCTCGTTGCATGATGGAATAGTGTAAACAACAAGAAAGCTTTGGTCGCTTTGTTTGTGGAGTTTACAAACCTGGACAAAATCCATTTCCCTCGCCACAGTCCAGTTGCCTATGCTTGGTTAGTTTTGGTCTCAAGTGAAAAGGGATCCTTGAAAATGACTGTGATTAGCACCCACTAAGAAAAGGAAAAGTTTCAATCACTGGAATGCTGATGAAAAAGCTTAGAGTTCACTGATTTTATGGCTCGTTCATGCCCATAAAGCAAATCCCACAAATGGTAAATGGACTGAATTTATATAGCGATTTTCTTCTCATGTTGACCACTCAAAGCGCTTTACACTGGAGCCACATTCACCCATTCGCACTCACAAACACAGACACATTCATCATCGGTGCCTTACCCAGGGGTACAACGACATGTGACTGGAGGAAGGTGGAATTGAACCTACAACCCTCTTATTGCAAGACAGCTACTCTACCTACTTTTAATCAAATGCTAAATGTTGTCTTTATTGTTTCTTGTATAAATATTCGTTTATGCTTTCTTTTAGTGATTCTAAGTTTTAATTTTCAAATTTTTGTCATCATGTAAAGCACCTTGAATTGCCTTGTGTTGGAAGTGTGCTATATAAATAAAATTGCCTTGCCCTGCCTTTCCTTGCCTTTAACTAGAAAAATACACTACTTCAAGAAATAAATACATAATAAATTTGTATTTACTTAATAATAGTACAAGAGTTTCTTGAAAATTCTTGTTTCAGAAATATTTATCCTACATTATTACATTTTTTGTTGTGGACTTTTTTGTTCCTTAGAACAGTTTGTTTTGACACTGTGCTATAAACAACATTTTTGTTTAGTTAATTTTGAACATCAAACACTTTTTAGAATATTTTTATGATCATCCAACTACAGGTATGAACACATAATATCTTTAACAATAGTAGCACTAAGAACCTAAAATGACATGTATGTGTTGCTGCATGGGTAGAACTCCACAATCTGATAAAACATAGTCATTTTCAACAGCTGCTGATGGTGTCATATTTATATACCTTTTGACATTTTTTTAAAAGGCAGAGAAGATGTGAACTGAAGTAAAAATACAGGGAGAAATGGAAGCTTGGGAGTCATAATGATAGGGAAGATTGGGGGTAGCCGTGGAAACCCTCTATGCGTGGGCTGCCATTGGTCGAGCCCTCACTATGTTCCAGCAAAGGATTCCATACTCTGCTGCTCGGAAGGCACCTCTCATGTTTCTGTCCTTCTGCCTCCTTTCTTACCTCTCCGAGTCCAGCTTCCTTTCGCAAGAGATGCAGATCTGTACAAGCTTCCACCCTCTTGATTCAAAAAAGGAGAGCAGAGTAAAAGAAAGGTAGATAAAGGTGACTGCAGATGGAGTTAAAATATTTTTTGCTGTTAGACCTTCACAAATGTAAAGAAATATCCCGAAAGTGATCAGCAATGTTACGGTTAAATACAGTGCTTTCAGTCTGGCAACTATAATCACTCTAACCCCATCCTACTATACCTCAGATGATACTTTGAAATAATAATGCACTCATTACTTTTTTTTCCTATCATGCTTGAATCTAGAATTATTGTTGCACAGAAATTTTTCTAAATGTAGGAAGTTTTATATAGTGTTAAAAACAGCATCACAACAAGCATCTTGCAAACATACAGTTGGTAATCTCCAGGTAATGCCAGATGAATATTACAAAGTGTTGTCATGGAAACAGGTACAGGTATAGAGCTAAAGACTCCAAGCAGTTTCCCAGACAAAAATTTCATGTATCCAACCTTTTTACTTTTACAATTAGTATCTTAAGTGATAACAATTAAATACTTATGATAAATAATTAAATGATAGCTTATCTAAAAGTCGAGTTCTAATGCTGCGTTCCAGCTTCAACGAAAACCCAGAATTTCAGAGTACACAAGGGGTTCTGTGGTGTGCCTTGCTTGGTGACTTCAATAAACATCAGACATGTCCAAGACAGAACAGACAACTGTGCATCTGGTAGGGGGTCAAGTTATCCGAGGTGTCAATGTTTTTGAAGATTCTTTTTAGATAGCTAGGTTGGTATAAAGGGTACAGCTCTAAAGCTGTTCCGGTCTTATTTAACTGACAGAAGCTTTAGTGTCCAGATTGGAGCCACTGAGTTTTCTACAGTACCTCTCACGAGTGAAGTACATCAGGGCTCGATCCTGGGACCTCTTCTTTTCTCTTTGTGCATTCTTCCCATTGACTCCATCTTAAGGAAGCATAATATTGCCTTTCACTTTTATGCTGAGGCTAGTTTCTTCGTCACATGATTCTGAGATTCTAATTCATGCTTGTCAAAACTTGCTTTGACTATTGTCATTCGCTTTATGTTGGGCTCGGTCAGAACTTGCTCTCTCCACTGCAGAAGGTTCTGACTTTTAACTGGGGCCCAGAAAGGGGAACATATTGATATCTCTTCACTAGCTCCCAATCCATTTTAAAATAGATTTTAAAATTCTCTTATTTGTATTTAAATGTCTACACGTCCTTGCTCCAACGTATCTGTCTGACCTTCTGAGTCCGTATGGGCTGTCACATTCTTTGAGATCTGCGGATCATTTATCATCTATTCCTAAAACTAATATGAATACAAGAAGGGACCATGCCTTTTTTGTTGTTGCCCCAAAGATTTGCTTCTCCAGATTAGGCAGGCAGACTCATTTACGGTTTTCAAATCCTTTTTGAAGACTTATTTCTATCCTCTGAGTTTTAACTCGACTTTTGCATTAGGGTTTTACTTCCATTTCTTGTATGTCCTTTTATTCTATGTTTATCATATTTTTATTGTTATTTTGACTTTTCTTGTATTTTCTTTTATTCTATTTTTATCCTATTTTTATTGTTATTGTGATTTTTGTTGTGTTTGTACAGCACTTTGTTCAGCTGTGTTGTGTTAAAGTGCCATATAAATACAGGTGGATTGGATTGGATTTCTAAGGGTGCAAAGATTGTCCAGTGTTCCACAGTTAGGACGAAAACCGCATTGTTCTTCTTGGATCTAAGATTTCACTATTTATTGGACTCTCCTCTCCAGAACCCTCGAATACACCTTACCAGGGAGGCTAAGATCTGGCATTCCCCTGTAGTTGGAACATACTCCTAGGTTCCACTTTATAAATAGCGTGACTACCACCACCACCCTGGTTTGCCAATGCAAGGGAACTGTCCCCACTATACAAGCAATATGGCACACAATATGGCATTGAAATATACAAATATAAAATACACAGCATGGCAATAAAAAAAACCCACAAAGAACATCTGAACACCATACAACTCTTGATGAACACTGAGTCCATTTGTCAACATCGTCGTCAGGGGTTTTTCCGATGGTGCTATGTCTGGTCCCTTACCTAGGAGCAGTTTACCATGAGTGACCCTACAGGGGGGTAAACAAATTCCCGGACAATTTAGCTCATAGGATCATCAGGACACTTAAACCCCTCATCCCCAATCAGGTGGCAGGCGAGGGAGGGGACAGAAACAATTCAATCGCTAAAATACAGTAGAATAATTTTGAAAATTCTATGTCGGCTTTGAGATTTGTGATGTGAATGTACACATAGTAATTGACTTCAAATTGTGTAATATTATAGAAACAATTATAGAAGCAAACAAATGTATGTTTTTTCTAAAACACAAAAATATTTTTCTTACACCAAAGTCTTTTGTTAATACACAGTGAAGGACAGAGAATGTATTAGTCACGGAAGCTTCTTCACTGTCTGTGTAGCTCTTTTTAGAGACCACATCATTGCATATACTTAATCAAAACCTACTTTCTGTCCGCCACTGCTCCTTGAGCGGGGAATGCATTCACAAACTGAAGAAAATAAACTCTAGTTAACCAGAAACAACATTGCAATGGTAGGCAGAACCACCATGAAAAGGTAGGGAATTCCTTTGAAGGACTGACACTGAAACGGAGAACTATAAAAAAAAAAAGACCCATGTACCTCAATAAGTCTACGTTAGGTGCAAACTAGCTGACAGAGAAGTATAAACTAGCTTTAGTTAGAAAAAAAACCCGACAACATTCGAAGCAGTGGATTGGAATCATTCAACTGAAGAAACACCATTTTACAAGCTTAATCAATCCTAACCTAACTGTGATTACAAAAAACACATTGCCAGCTGAACTTCAAAAGACCCATATCTAAAGATTAAGGACAATAAGATAAAATTATCCTGTCTCTTCAGCTAACTGCTTACTGGGCAAAATTTTCAATTTACATTGCGGCATATTTCATTGCTTTAACACAAACCCGCACCTTCAAGTACCTTGTGTTGAAAGTGTGCCATACAAATAAAATTGCCTTGCCTTATTTTTGGGTGTATTACTTATTTTAATTGATTGGAGACAATTGTCAGTCTCTTCTGTGTCGTGTCTCCTGCACTTGCCAAATTCATCATTTCATATCATAAGACTCTTTTTGTCTAGAAGAAAAAAAATAACAAACTACCCATGACTTTGTTCCTCACTCGGAAAAAGAGACCTGCACCGAGACCTTCAGTGGAAAAGGACACACGTGAGCGGGCATGGACAAAAAAAACGTGTCATATCAGTACCCTTGTGTTTTAAAATCTAGGAAGATTTTAGCTTTGAGAGTACACCCCTCCAGCTTTTTCGGAACATTACCTGATATTCTGAAAGCCAACACTCTACCGCGAAAACTCTGCTCTTGTTACTAGTTCTTCAGCTGGAAAAATAAAGGTAAAGGTTATCCAGACACAGTCCGGAAGGTGCTTTCAGACTCAAAAGTGAAACAGACGAAGTCTGGAAAATTACAATTTTTCATTGCCTGTCTGAAAGGGGCTTAAATGTAAGAGAACCTTGGGTTTCGATCCAATGTTTTGAGATTTTCCAGTCCCCAAAGAAGACTACAAATCATAAAGTTTTTTGTTCTTTTTAAAGAAATGTGGTGTTGTGTAAGTATCTGTTTTTATATCACATACAACAAGACAGACAACCACTGAGCTCTTAGAAGAATGAAAGAAAGTACTTGAAGAGAGAAAGCTAGGTAAGTGTCAGAGATCCAAGCATCTTTCTTCTAATGATTTGATGCAAAGACTGTTGCCATGGAAACACAGCAGTCCAACTGTAAGCGGATTTCACTCTTCGCCCCCTCTTGCTCTTCTCCTGACAAGGTATACAGCTGCCCCGCCGACGCTGAGCAATTGTGATATGTTTTCTCTGGTGGAGTGTTGACAGAGGGACTTCCAATGTTTTCACTGGATTTGTCTGCATTCTGATGCAATATTTTATTTCACGCTCTTTTTCTCTGTACATCAGGGTGACAGCTTTTTTTCTTTTTTATTATTAAAAAAGAAAATGCGTATTCATCCAAACTAATGTCTGAGTAGACAGGAGAGTGGGGGATATCATAAATGGCTTTTACTAGCTGAAGTATGACTGGGAGAACAGTTGTGCATCTGTATTGTTTGGGTGTCAGGGAGGGTGATGGAGTGTGTAGTGGCAGGAAAGAAAGCAAGGGATGTCGGAGAGATGGTGAGGGAGAAAAATAGAGATAAGGGGAGGAGGAGCAGTTATTCACCTAATCTGACAGGAGCAAGCTGAGGTACTGCTTCCTTTTGGCTGCCACTCAAACCAAAATCAATTGCTGTAAAAGGCAAGGTGGAAAACTGGACTTTCTTACGTGGAGACAAATACACACAGAACACAATCCCATCTGATTACTCTTTATTTTTTTTCATAAAAATAAAGTACACTCAAGTGTTTCTTAAACATCTTACATTTCTAAAGCTTCACAAATGATGAACCAGAGTAGCGATTTTCTGTTCATCTCTGTAGAGAAAATAGGAAGAATTCCTAAATGCTTCTAGAAATTAAAAAGATATTCAAAGGTCGCCATCTTCATAACGGTGGTTCAGTTAAACAGATATTAAATCCAAAATACATAATCAAATAAGAAGAAACGAAATACTTATCACCAGCCAAACCTGATAAGTTTTCCTAACAATGAGATCTCATACAGATTTGTATTGCTTATGGACACACTGCTATGACAACTATTGGACTACCTGGACAAAAAAAGGGAACTGCGTACCAACATCAGTAGAAATCTGTCTTCTTATACCATACCACAAATGTCACATTGTGACTTAAATAAAATAAGACATGCTTCTTTTTTTAAACCTACAGTTAGCCATAGGTCATATGGAGGACAACAACCGTCTCAAAGAAGGGGCTAATCTCAAATTTGACAACAATTTACCTCTGGGGCTTGCATAGAATGTTAACTGAGCTGGAAAATCTCTTCCACACATCACCTTAAACACACTATCCCAACGGTTAAGCTTGGTGGTTGCAGCATCATGCTATGGGAAATCTTTTAGTGGGGAAGCTGGTTTCAGTTGGTGGATAGGAAGATTGAGCTCAAGCAGGGTAATTCTGCAGGAAAAACTGTTCAAATGTGTACAAAAAAGACTTGAGGTTCTGACGTAATATTAATCACTAAGCAAAAGAGATCATTCAGCCTGACCAGACCATAAATGTGAAAATTAGATCTAGTACACAAAGATTAACACGAGGGTCAGCTTGAAGAAACAATATTATTCCTCTGCAGATGTCTCGTATAGGCTAGTTACAAAAATGGAGGCAAACAGCCAGCTGATTTGATTTATTTATTAAATTGATTCTAGGACATTTCAGATCGATTCTGAATCGTTGCAAATGAGAATCTAGATTCTTCTGTGAATCATCTTTTTGGCACAGCCCTACTTATTGTATCTGTGCATTTTTATTAACAATTGTTCTATATATTTAACTGATTGTCTTGCATTTTCATTGTATATTATTTGTATCAATATTTCTAGTGTTGTTTTTAGGTAGAATATTTAACACCTGTCGCGGACTGCAGATGAAAAATAGATTTTAAGGCTAATTCTGGTACATTTGCGATTTTGCTGTTAATGTGTTTTGTCCCTGAGAAAACAAACAAACAAACAAAAAACTTAAATATGTAATGTTTTGGATCTCATGTTGTCATGAAGAGCCTTCTTTTGCTAACCCACATCACTACAGGTTTCTTTTTTGTTAAAGCAAAGTCCTTGTCCCAGACTTTTATGATCATGGCCTTTTCAGTTACTGGATTTGGAATGTTTTTTTCTTGCTTAATGAGTGCCACTATTCATTTTTTCCCCTTGTAAGCTATTGTAAGCTTTTGTGTCCTTTCATCTCCTTGGTTACCTGGAAATAAAAGCATTTCCTCCTATGACTTTTTCCAGCTCTTGCAGAAAGTCGAGATTTACGGAGTTCACTTCTTGTGTTGATAGTTTCTCACACCTGTTCTCTTGAGCTACCTTGAGCATTGTAGCTACTTCCATGATTAATCCTCTCCTTCCATGGTCTGTCAGTGTCAGTGGCCTGGTAAGTTTTCAGTCATTTAATATTTCTTAGTATATTTTTGCATCCATTTTACTGCTCTATGGTAAATGATTCATGGGCTGAGCATACATAGCACTTCTTTAGTCATACTGACCACTCAAAGACATATTTATCCATTCACACTCACAAACACAGGCATATTCATACACTAGATCGATAGGCAACTTGGGCTTAAGTGCATTGCCCAGGGGCATCAACATGTGACAGGTGGAAGGTGGAATCAACCCTACAAGCCAATTATTCTACCCAGCAAGCCACAGTCTCCCCATTATTGATTCCATGCTTGCTCTTCTTAATTCCATATTTTTACTTTCTGAAACGTCAGTGTCTTATCCCCCAATATTGCAATTGTTTCATGAAAAGAGGTGGTGCTGTTATTCTGCAGTTTCAAGTATGTCACTTTTTTACCCTCTTTGCATTTGAGTCCAATATAAAAAAATCTATTTTATTCTTACTTTTTTCACACACACACACACACACACACACGCACCCCCCCACACACACACACACATATATATATATATATATATATATAAATTAAACAAATTGAAAATTGAATTGGTTTGATATTTTGTGGATGTGTGACAGCAACTTGCATTTCTGTGTAGCATTGGCCTGGTGATTTAGGCCATACAAACTCACGAACCTCATGAACTCCTACACAGAAGCCTAGAGACACACACTCAGGCTGATTTATGTTAATAGATAGGTGAAATCGATTGCATTCAGGGTCACTTCATTAAAAGCAGTAAAGTACAAACCTAATTCATCTGCCTTGGCTTCTATTCTTTGCATCTTATAAAAGCGCTGTATTCGTGGCTCCTAATTCTTTATTACCTTGCCTCTTGATCACTTACTTTTCATTCTTAAAGTTATCTATTCCACGTGGGAGTTGGTTAGGATTTAATTTAATCGTATCCATTTTACTTTGGGGACACACTCTAGTAGCATGTATGCTTAGGTGAACTTTCATAAATCATTTACAAATTGTTATCAAGTAAAATCGTTTGGACCAGATGACATTGGATGAATGGTTAAAAGACAAAACAAAGCAATAAACAAAAAACTAAAAGATCATAATTATAACAAAAGACAAAGCTTTGACTTATTCATGTAAGACCACATGTCATAAATGTCAGTAAGTTATGTTTTATTTTATGGCACTTTTTAGATTTATTACACTTTAACTTTTTATTGCAATGCAATGTGACTTTAAAACACAAGGCATTGAGCATGTAGGAAAGGATCTGTATCCTGTATATAAGAGGGGTTTTCATAGTTTTTTTTTAAAAATTTAAAGAACCTACAGCAGCCAAGTCCTGCTTATAAAACATATATATCTATCTTTCTATTATATCATATACATTACCTTGACTGAAAATAGGTGAGGTTCAGAGGAAGAATCAAGGAAATAATTCTTGGACCGGACATACATTTCTAGAAAGAGGAATCAGGGAACTCAGAGGGCTTGGTGTTACCATTTAGGAGGGGAATGACTGACTGCCATATCCTTTATCATCCTGGAGTCCTAATAATTTGCAGGTGTGCATGAACAAACCTGCAAGCCTTCACCCACAAGAGCTGGAGTCTGTGCCTTGGGTGTGCCCTCCGGTGGAAAGCCTGTGGTTCATCGAAAGAGAAACCCCCATACATACCGAAAACCCAGACTCCTGGCATATTGAGCTTGACTATGAAGTTTAATGGGGAGATGCAGAAAAAACTAAAAACAGCTCCGGGTGTTTTCTAAATCAGAAAATTATAAAGTGCATACTGTCACATTGGCAAGCCTATTATGTGCTTTTGTGTTGTTCTGTGTGTATGGTCTTTGCTCTCCCTTCAGCAGCTTACTGCTGATGGGCATTCCTGTTGCACTATTGCCTGATGCACCTGAGTGCAATTACTTCGAAAGTTTAGGAGTATAAAGGAGGCTGCAGGACAAGTACTCATCAACTAATGGTCCAGCATGATTGGTAGTATCAAGCCAGATCCTTGTGAAAAACGGTTATCAGGTAAATTGACCGTTTACTCTGTTGGGCCTTTCATGTCACAACCTTGTTGCAGCCTGTCTGTTCTCAGTCTTGGTCTGCTCCCACGTCAGCCCCATCCAAGACTGATAGAAGATTTCAAGTTTTTTTCGACCTCTGAGATCAGCCATCTATTCCTCACAACCCTAATTGTTCTCGTTTCCAGAGAGTCATGCACCTCCTACAACCAAAATTATTCCTTGACTGAACTGATTTCTTATCAAAAGAAACATTTATACCTATGTCTGTGAGTTGGTTCTGCTTGTAGGTCTAAAGATTACCTTCTAATGTGATACATCCATGAAGCAGGCCTCTATATGATTTTTCAAAGTAATGCCCTGTTCTCCAATTAACACAGACAGACCACAAAAGTTTGAGCTTGATTGCCACAAAACACAACCATTTTTTCTGCAATTTCATTTCACTCTGGCTCTAGCTTCCTCTATCCAGTCCGTTCTTATGTTTTAATTTGGCTCTATATCCAATAACTCCACTTTCTGTAAAAACATCCAGGAATCAAAATAAAGCAAAACGCGATCCTTCTCAGGAGTACGAAATATATGAATGGCTGTATTTAACATTTAGGATTAACTCAGGTATGTGTTCTGCTTTGTGTGATTAATAACTGTTGTTTTCAATTCTGTAGTTCCTTATATGTAAAAAAAAAGCACAAAAAAAATGCAATTTTATTAGTTTTTACTCTCAAAATAGAGAGAAAATATCTAACTAGAAGAATTTTTTTCAGCCTTGCTGCCAACAATATGTTTGTCCTCAATATGGTCCTGTCTTTGAGTAATCCTAACTGCCCACAAATAGCGATATAATATATTGTACACAGATACACATGCATAAGCATTCTTGAAATACACATTTTCTACCCAACGTGGAGCAATTCACACGCACGTATTCCCACTCACCCACACATGAAAATGCCACAACTTTGGGCACGAGCACATGTGAAAATTAAGCTTCACACATAGACACACTTGTTGTATGCAGGCACAAAACATGACACGGTTTATTTTGGCTCCAGACTCTATGAATCACAGAGAAATCAGTCCCTACTGCCCAAAACTCTTAGCCTTAAAACCTCATTCTGCTTACAAATTCAGGCTGCGAATATCTGTCAACGGTTTTGCTGTTTTGTTCAGTGTGGCTTTTAATATAGCACAACCTTTAACTAATGCCTATTGTTAGGCTTTGAAATATATGAACAGAATTATAACAGTTAATCTCATACATTTTATTAAATAACACCAGAATAAATTAAATGAATAACTATAAATAAAAACTATATATTGTTTTATATTTTTAAAATATTTTTTATGATTAAGTCCTGAAATGAGCCCATGATTGGAAGCAAAATTGAAGGTGTATATTTTCACAAGATCTGCTGTAGATAATATTTTGTATATTTCTACTGTACATGAATCAGCAAGTGATGCTTTGTGCTGGAAAAATCTTCTTTTAAAGATATCAATAATACTCCACAGATAAAAATGTCAGCCAGACACAGTACTGGATATTTGTAAAACAGAAGCAGCACAAATTAAATGTTAAAAGAGCAACCTATTAGCACTGTAGTTGTTTGATTAATGTAATATGAGAGAGGCTAGTTGATTGTTGACCTCTCTTAACCTTTATTAATAACATTAAAATGTTGCAGCTAAAATCTGCACTACCTTGTAATCATCGCTTCCTAGCGTGTGCACATTCATATTCTCTTTGTGTAAATTTGCAAGTTGTGTTGTCTTTTTTGTTCTTCTTTACTTGGATATATAGCTAGGCTTGCTCTGATTTGCTCTACTTTACTTGCATACATTTTTTCCACTTTTTTCCTCATATATTTTCTATTTTATCTGCTTCACATAATTCACTCTTAAATTTTAAGCTATTTTAATTAATTTAATCCTTTCACTCATCGCTATCTTCATTTTTGTATGTACTTCACTTTTTAAAAACACGCTCTGTAACTCTGCGGATATTTGCCCTTTATCGCCCTCTCAAAGCTTGCAACATAATGTGACTATCGTAAAACCAAATCTCTATGAAGTGCATCTGAAGAACCCAGTGTACCAACAGTTTTACAACATCGCTAGCCAAAACGATAACAACCATCAAACTAACGGTTAGGGTCTAGCTGAACCCGAATACGGTATTTGGGAAGGCACAAATAATTTCTTTTTATTAATACTTATTTCGAAGAAATATTTGTATTCGGAAGCAAGAAAAACCTTATATCAAAAAGCCCCAGTTTTTCAGGAAACCGCAGTGGACACCAAATGAGAGAATGAGTGAGTGAGTGACAGGAGTCGGGGATGGTAGGGGATAAGATATGACTGACCAACCTGCTCCACACAGCAACAGAGAAGGGACGAAGCGAAAAAAACTTAACTAGATGACTATTTTTGCTGAATAGATTTTTGTAACTTAACTGGGCTCTGCAGGCAGTTTAGAACTTTCGGGAAGAAGAGTTTGATAGGGAGATTATTCCATTGCACTGCATTAGTATCGTCATCTGCAGTCGGGTCCTCTCATGTGTGCTCCATTTACATTGCTCTGTTTGCTCGGTAATTTAGACAGTAGACTACTGACAGAGTAATGTTAATGTTCGGTTAAAAAGGTTACACAACGCTTCTGTTATTTTTTAACTCCGCTTTAACTCCCCATGGGAATTTAGGGAACCAAACAGAAAAGAGTGTGCTTGCTGCTCAGCCATAGCCACCCACCTGCCCAAAAAACTTGCTCAAGTACTGTGTGGAGCGCATTTTACAGCCAGTACTGCAGATAAAACCAAAGTGATATGTACCTGCACAAGTGAAATCAGCAGAGGCAGAGATATCAAACATCTGTCAACATCTGCTATGCATAATCACATGCACCTAAAAAGTTTATAACAGGACATGGAAGGTGTTCAATCACTGTTAGTGTGGCAAGGTACACAAAAAGGGCCCGGGTGTCACATCTCTTCCCCTCTTATCACAAGCACGTCCTCGTGCTCAGGGTGCCACCAATTTCAAATCCATGGACTTATTACGGGTAACACATGGATCCTGCCAGCGACACCAAATGTGGTAAGGTACACAATGAGGGCCCAGGCAGGATTCAATCCCATGACTCCCGGGTGAGAGTCATACACGCTAACCAGTCAGCCAAAGGGATATCCCTGTGGCCAAGCAGCTAGGGCACATGTTCTATCGGAGACACAGTGACTGGTCCTCCACACTGTCACATTAGCATCATCTGAGTCATGACCCCCATCTAAGCTTATAGCTGCATAACTACAGCGATACCTCAGGATAAACTCAGCCATTCTAACCATAAGCTTTAGGTTTTAAGTCTGATCTTCAAAGTAGGGTTTCTGCCTCACAGATTAAAGCATCCATACAACTGTTGCATACAGTACAGACCAAAAGTTTGGATACACCTTCTCATTTAATGTGTTTTATTTATTTTCATGACTACATTGTAGATTCTCAATTAAGGGCATCAAAATCAAAGCAGAGAAAACGCCAATTTTCGACCGGAGGCAAAAGTTACTTTAGGTTTTGTATGAAAACGTTTAGCGGACTACAACTGCAGAAGAAGAAGGAGAGCGAGGGTCGTAACCTCCAGGACGAAGAAAGGAGCATTAAACACGGAGAAAACCACTATAAACCTGACCATGTGGAAAGTGGCAGCTATGTCGGGGGTAAAGCAGTCGGTGGAGTGAGAGCCAGCATGGAGAAGCTCTACAAGCTCTAGGTGAGTGTTTTACGTGCTATAGCTAGTGCTAGTTCCCGTTAGCCAAATGGCATCATATATGCGACTTCTGACTTCTGATTTGTAGGTATTTTAAATGCAAATTTTTACAATCAAATACTTGCCAAATCACTGGAAAAACACATTCGAAATGTACATCATTACTTATCATTTAGATCGAAGTACAACATATGTGTGATACAGGACGTAAGACAAAGCGGACCAGAAAATAACTTTTATCGCTCCATTGACTTCTATTCATTATTTTTTCGGTTTGGGGACCCATGGGCAGTAAAATGTGATCTGGCCTCTGTTTTGGGACACATTCGCGAAGTGTCATCGGACTTGGAGAAATTTTCAGTGCATCTTGGTGCAAATGGAAATTAATCAGATCTGGAGCTTGAATTTGGTTGAATTTGTCATCTAAATCAGACTGATGACAGACTTAAAGAATAGAGTGAAAACTGCTCTTCCTGCTAACCATAACAATTAGTATTTTGGCTCTATGATGACCTTCAAGTAGTCCATAATCAAATGCCCATGTGAGGAATGTAAACACAGCCTCCTATCCCTCCTCCTTCCACTGTCCCTCTAAATGTACTTATTCACACACTCACACGTGTTACAGACGCGCACACCACCAGTTTATCAATGGTGCCTCGCTGTTCCCACAAACTCTCTCCCACTTCAGGAAACAGTAGATAGCGCACATCGGTTGTAGCGCATCAACTGTGGACTGGAGTTACCAATTCCCAGCCTTTCCTTACTCGATGTATTTTTCGTCAATGTCTGAATATGTGTTTAAATGTTTGAGGTGTGGTTTTTTTTCTTTCTATTACCTGTTTTTTGACTCTTGAATAAGGAATGAAGATACAGTTGAGCGCTTTTTTTTTCACTCCTGCATACCCACCCTGACCTTGCGTAAGCCATTCCTTATCTGCAAAGTGTTGCGCTGCTTTTTAGCTGGCAGCAGAAACCATGGTATTCCTGTATCTGTTTTTGTGCAATGAATGTTTGGTCTGTCTACTCTTGATCGGGCTGTACTGAAATGAATTTCTCCTCGTGGGACAATAAATGATTATTCTATTCTATTCTATTCTATTCTATGTCTAGGTCGTCCGGCTCCAGTCCCTAATAAACCAGCCTGTTGCCTGCTTCCTGCTTCGGTCTTCTCAGCCATTAAGCCGCTACAGACCTCAGCTGGCTCTCAGTCAATGCATCGGGCCTCAGAAGTCTTCCCTTGATCAGCCGATGACAGTGCCCTCTGGTGCTTGGTGACAGAAAAAGACTTTGATGATCTGTTTATTATGTTAAAGAACAACCCCAGGATGCTGGAGATCATTCTTGAACAGTATGACGAGTTTGTTCAGAAGAGACGACAAATCCCTATTGAATTTCTTTTGAGTGCAATTCTCAAACCTCATTTGATCAACAGTCTGTGAACTTCCTTAGAAGAATAATTTCCTAAGGATGGTTACGATTCTGGGACTCCAGTACACCCTCCAGATTTCGGGACTCCTGAATTAGTTTTCTCTGGTGGCTGCCAGCAGCAGGCTGCAGATCTCTCCAGCCTGGCAACATCTTCATAGGGGACGTCCAACTAGAAGTGCTCTTGCTCCCTATCATCATCCCCAACAGTGTCTGGGAAGACATGCCTTCAGCTCCTGTGCTCCCCGAAGGTGTCTAGGAAGACATAGCACTACCCCATGTCCTCCCCAAGTGTTTCTGGGAAGACACGCCTCCAGCTCCTCTCCTCCCAGAGGGTGTCTGGGAAGATATGGGTTGTTATGAAAAAATTATGTTAAGAATTATCTGCTCTGTGTATTCTTGAATAATGATAGTGTACTCTTTCTTTATGATATGCTAATCAATCTGATTATATGACACTGTATGATTATAGGTCAGGTCAATTGTACTGGTTTCTGTTGCTACATCCTGGGTTGACATAGAAACCATCATATATCTAAGGGTATTTTGACATTAGCAAGATTATGCCTGTCTCTATCTAACCAAACGCCTGCGAGTCTTGGCTTCTCATCTTGAAGAAATGTATCTGATGTAATTCTGATAGCTCTTAGGATTATTGAATCTATATAAGACTGTGATAGGGTAACCATATTTTGACTTCCAAAAAACGAGCACACTTGAATAATTCCTGAAACAATTCAACAAATACTCTGTTTTGTTAAAAATACTTTTGATTTCAACATGTTCAATGTGTCCTTTCTTTATGTGCTAAGAAAAAAATATTCCTTGATCTGTAAAAAGAATGTGAAAAGTGGAAATGTCCTCGGAGAAGAGGACAGTTGGTCACCCGAGTGTAGGATATCAGAAGGCAGGTCAGTATGCATATGTTTCTGTGTCATGCTGTCCTTCTCGCTTGATCAACAAGTCTGTAACCAATATTTGTCACAGTGACTGTCTCCCTGCCTGTGTCACCCCATGTCTTCCTGTGACCCAATTACCCACACCTGACTCCTGTTGTCTCGTTAGTCTTCCCATTGTTGTCCCTTTATATACCCCAGTGTGTCTTTCTCCCTTTACCAGTTCCTTATCAAATCTACCCTTGTGTGGTTCCTAGTCCCAGTCTTTATTTTGAATCTTCCTCCCTTATTAAAAGAGGAAATAATATTTCCAAACCCTTCTCTACATCTAAGTCTACGGAAGCCCTGAAAGGCAAGGGAGAAAATATTATTTTTGAAAAACCTATTTTCTAAGTCTGACCAAATTTTATTCTTCTCTCGACTTCAAAAGTCACATGCAAGTAAAAATAAAAACATTCTAGGTCAAAATATATTTTTTTCTTTCTCTCGATTCAGCCCTGTAGGACAAATTTTTTTCTCTCTTCATGAAGACCCATTTTCTAAGTCTGAACAGCTTTTCCTTTTCTCTCAACTTCAAAGGTGTTGTCCAAGTAAATTAAATAATTCCAGGTCATAATATTTTACGTTTTTTTCTCTTTGAAACAAAACATGTTTTGTTATTGAAAATGTACTGTGTTGTTGTCGTTTGTTTTTTTTCTCTATTGCTTCAGACCTTTAAGGTAAAGAAAAAAGTTTTCTGGCCAGAAGAAGGTGGTGCTATCAGCTGCAGGGAAGGTGAGTAGAGAAAGTAAGTTTAAATAAACTATAAATGTGACTGCAAAAAGGCATTTTGAGAAGATTTTAGGAGATAAATAGTATCTTAAAAGCTCATAAATGCCTTCATCATTTTAGAAATAAACCTGCTTTTATATTGGATACAGTGTTTTCCGATAAACCTAGCTCACAAACAGGCCTTACCTCTCAAGGCTATTCGGGCATAAACAATTGGGCAATATAGCAGGATCTTGGGAATGTACAATGTCATACTATCCCTACCTAATTGATATTGGGCCTATAGTTGCTTTATGTGAGATAAAAGCATTTAAAATGGATAATTACAACAAGCTGTAATGTTATAGATAGAGGTTTCGTTTTTATACAGTTTTCCTGAATGCCGTTATCGTGCAACTCTTATTTTGAAGTGGCTTCTTTAGTAACAGGAAGTTGCATATCTGTCACTATCGTGTCTCCCATCCAGCTCATCAAAACACCAGCATACAAACAATAGTTTTTATCTCTTCTTACCTACAGCTGATATTGACACCATGTTATGGACAGAAAAATTTAAATAAACTTTTTTTCTTTGCCCTACTTCAGCCCTTGAAGTGAGAGGAAAGAAAAAAAAAACAGAAAATCTTCACTGTCATAAATTACTTATTTTTACTGACACAAAATTATTTTTTCCTTTGTCCTACAGGGCTGAAGCAACAGAGAAAAAAACACTTAGAAATTTTTAAATAACAATTTTTTTTTCTTTGCCCTACAGAGCCTAATCGAGAAAAATAAATATATATATTTTGACCCATATTATTAATTTTTTACTTGCATGTGACTTTTAAAGTCGAGGGAAAAGGAAAAGTTGTTCAGACTTAGAAAATTGGTTTTTCAAAAAAATATTTTCTCCCTAGCCATTCAGGGCTTCCATATAGGTATGATCCTCAAAACCTGACAATCTTTGTTTTGGTATGTGAGGGGGATTGGATGAATTTTGCTTTTGTGTAAAGCACTTTAAGTGGTCAATTTAACTACAAAAGTGTTGGTCCATGTGTTGGTCTACTCAGAGTGTATACCTCCACCAAGGAAGTTCAGTCCCCGGACAGAGATTACTTCTTCCTGGTCCCACTGATACACATCAAAATCCTAATATAAGTTTTTGAGTTTTGTTGCTAACAAACAATCACTGGGAATAACATAACCATCTTGACAGAGGTAATAAGCATTAACATTTCTGAGCCTGTGATATAATGAAGGGAAATATAAACTACAATCACCAGATACATTTTTGTATTAACTAACAAGCGGAGTAAAAACAGAATATCCTAATTTTTTGCCTTCCTTTTTTCCCTCACCAATCCATTGTCAGGGCAAAAATGAACTAATATGAAGGTGATGTGAAGACATCCCTCTTTGCATGTGATCTAATTACACCTCCTCCTCCTCCAGTCCTGCTTACTTTCCTCCTCATTCTTTTCTCACACCTCCTCGTTTTGATGACAAAAAAGCAAAACTGGCAGTGGTAAAGATGACAAACAACCCTGTCATCTCTCAGTAATCCTGTAATGTAAGCAAAATGAAGCAGGAGCTTGATAATGAGTGCTCTGAATAAGACTGATATACTGTGGAACGTGTGGTCTAAATGTGGAACATTTCAGATGGCTGTTATGAATTGGATTATGAAGCCACAAGATGAAGGGAGAATGAATCACACTAGCTTAGAAAGTCTTATTAGAGAGTTTTATCATTAAAAGAAAATAGTCAAAGGATAAAAGTATGGGTGATTGCTCCAAAGACATGCCAGATTTGTCTTCTCTCTATAAATATATAGGTAAAGGCAACTCATCTGGCAAGCAGAGGAAATAATATGCAACATGCAAAGTGTAGAGCTTATCATTGTTAAAGTTTAGAGATAAACTTTGAGACATAAAAGCAGAGCTGTACCCAACCCTCTCAGCTTATGGGGTGAATTTCTCTGAGCAGAAAAGGATGAAAAAAATTCAGTAATATGCAGTAACTTGCATATTTAAAAAAAATAAATATAGAAATTCCTAGATAATTTTAACAATAGTTTTAAATACTGAGAAACCAAGCTGATTCGACATTTGGCCTTCATCAAGTTTTTCTTCACCTCACTAGTTCTTTGTTTCTCTCAATGTGCCTTGTGAATATGTGAAGTTTTGACAAAATACTTCTAGATCTTTGAACTTTGAATTTAGGGTGTCTATTCCTCTGCGCTTTGATGTTGTTAAAGGTGGAGCCATATATTTGAGCTACAATAGTCTTAAAGAGATAGTTTTCCGAGCAGACTGTACCTATATCCCTATATACTTTTTTCATATAAGTTAATGAAATTTGCCAATTTGATGAACACGGCTCGGTAGGACAATGTTTTTTGAGGTTAAGTGCCTTGCCCAGGGGCACATCGACATGTGACTGGAGAAAGCTGGAATCGAAACTACGACCCTCCGATTGCAAGCCAACTCTACCACTGAGCCACAGTCGCCCTCACATGTTAGCTTCAAGATAATGTGGTAATCTGCAGCATCAAATTAGTTGGTAGATAGAACTTACCTGGGACTTAGCCAGGACTACTTTCTTCCAACGCCAAGAGCTCTGACCAGGAGGTGGTCACAGCTAGGTCACTATGCTGCTAGTAAGGATGGGATACAACTTCATTACTAAAAATGCAAACTATCCCTTAAAAAAAGTTGATAAAATGGTGTGTGGGCTAATGAAACAGACATATATATCTGAGCTGTGTGCAAGGGAAATGAGGTGATCTACCAAATTTATTAATATTAATTTAAAAATTATTAGAAACCATTTACTTTATTTTCGTAGTGTAAATATGTTGTGACAGAAGAGGTCCATTTCATTTTTCCACTCTTTAAAAATAGGAAAAAATCTGAAAACCTGGCACTTGAGTATGGCAAAGGTCTTGTTGGGTCACACACACACCCATCGGGTGTCGCCAATATTCTTTCTTCCACTGGAAGAACTGCCAGCAGAACCTACAAATAGAGGTGCTCGGCCAGCTGCTATTCCTTAGCCAAGCAGCCTCCCAACCGGGGTTGCTGAAGGCAAGACCCTCACTTCATTCAGTCTGAGCTTTGGCCGAGCTCTGATCGGGAAGACCCACATCAAAGAACCTTCCTTCACGGGCGACTGAGAAACATCTGAGTTCGAGGAGGAACTCATTCAAGCAACACCGACGGATGACCGATCAAGTGACTGAAAAACATTGATCAACAAACCACGTTGTTCTGCCTGAACTCTGCGGACCGTTCCTGAATCTGCTAGTGGCCGCGAGACAAAAGGGAGCCTGAACTGCACGCCTGAACCGGCTGTAAGCCGCGTCCCTTCGTGCCGGAACCGATAAGAATTGCCGTGCTGGAAAGCTGCCAAAGGTAACTGTTACCAGTGAAAGAAGTTGGAGGTGACTGCCGCCTAATCAAATCGGCAGACGGGCCAGCCGCCACGTAGCTGAGCTCAGAGAGGAGGGAAACTACGCCCGAGGCCAGATGTTCCCGGTGCTGCAAGCCCGCTAATTAGCATTATAACCCCTTTGTTAGCATGCCAGCTAACACCCATTGAGCTTCCCCCTCGACCATGGAGAAAACTGGAAAAGCTTAAACAGCTATAAGGTCTGTTTGGGCAGAGGCAAATTAGTTTAGGATCATCAATTTTAAATGTGTGTGATTTACTGTTAACTTGTATAAGTTTTCATCTGCTTTTTTGGGTAATACAGGCCCCTCAGCCTAAACCTTTAATCAGTGTTTTAAAAGACTTTTCCCGACAAAGAGACATTTTAAATCCTGTAATTTGAGCTACTTAGTCAGACAGGAGTTTTCCCCTTTTTGTCAAATGTTTAATAATGTATTTTCAGCAGCTCCAAACGCCCATTTATGTTACAGGGAGCTAAGCTAAGAATAGCCAAGTGTTGGCTAATGAAGATCGGTTCAGAGAAGATTAAGAACAGAAACTAATCCTACTAGCTGTATTTGAGACTTATAGTGACTTTTGTATCAAAATACTGGAATTAGTTTGTTCACTTCGGAGACCAATACATGAATAGAAGTAAGTTCTTAACAAAAATGTATTGATCCAAAGAATGTTCATTTTCCGTTTTTATCGGTTTACACATAAATCAATGTTGCTAAATTAGTTAAACTAATTACGAAATTTACGATCGGTAAACTAATTTAGCTTTCATTCTTAAAGCATACAGATTCCTCCAAGCATAAATAAGAATTTATGTTTTCTAACTTTATTGCATTTGTATTCATTTGTTAATTTTATTTTGTTATTCATTTAGTTTGATCAGTAGTGTTGGTTATTAGTTTTGAGTGATTAAATGTTTATTTTTCTTCTGTAAATAAACCTTGTATTTTGTAAAGCAACTGTTGTCATTCTTGTTCAACACACACATATGGCAAGGTTTCAAGATCAATAGATGGTAAATAATTCATTCATTCAGATTATGAGACTGAAAAAGATATTTGGCAATTAAAATAGTTCCTGGAAACCCAGGTGGTGCCCCAAAATTTTTTATAATTTTTCATAAATTATTTATCTTATTGACTGCCATAAGCAGTCCTTTGACTGTTAATTAGCTCAAATCCACAACAGTCTGTTGTTCCATACCAGTAAGAGAATTTATTGAAAAAAAATAAAGCTTGCAAAAGCTGCCCCGTTTTTTTACAAGGTAAAAATATAGAAAAAAACAAATGATTAAGTGTTGTTTAAAAACAGCTGGAACTATGTAGAAATAGTCATGAAGAGGACCAAAGTTTATAAAGTTTACCTTATTACCAAGATAAAGAATTTATCAATTTGTCAGGGGTTGATAAAAATGACAACATTTCCTCCAGAGTTGCAAAAACACGTCAGGTTTGTGAGCCATTTCATGAGTCAATTTTTCCAACGGGTCAGTAGTAGATAACAGAGTATGTCAATCATAAAGAGTAGGGGGATGGGGGAAGACCAATGTAGCAAGAAACAGGAATATAGTATGATCTATAAAAGAGTTTAAAATTTTGTTCATGGATAGAAATAGAAGTAGATTTGGGAAAAAAAGTTCAAGAGCAAATATTGTGCCAGATCAAAGGGTTGAAATTCATCTCGAGATCATGCTCCCACAACCGCTTGACAGGGTCAAAACTTGAAAGCTCAAAACAAAGCAGAGAAGAATAACATTTTGAAAGATGGCCTTTAAAGGACTTAGACATAATGAAAGAATTTTCCAGATCTGTCAGTTGTAGCAGATTGTAGCAGAGTTGTAGCAAATCCATCCTCAACAAAGACCACTGTTGGGCAAGTTACAAAGAAATTGTAATATATTCCATATTACTAGTTACAATGTCAAAAATGTGATATGTTTGCATTACATATTACTGTCATAAAAATGTAACTGAGTTACACTGCTTTAAGTTACTTTTGGCTAAATATCTTAAATATCTAACATGACTTCTAACCAGTGTAACTTCTCAATTTACATTTTACACAAGTGTCACACCACAAATACTGTAGTTTTAACACTATTTTATTCAAATTCAGTCTCAAGATCCTTTGCATGCCTTCCATTTCATGGTAATGTCTGTTAAATCTAATCCAAAGAAGGTGCTGAAAGTGCTCATCACAAAGATAGTTGACAAAGATGACACTTCGATGTCTGAAGTCTCACAACAGATGGTTAGGCAAACACTGAATAATGGCGCTGTTTAAATGTACAGTCGATCTTTTCCTTAGCCGTCTGGATTGTCTGATGTTTTAGGTTTGAATAACAGGAAGTGGATGGTGGTTCTTGTTCTACCGTATCCAATCTGATTTGGTCTGTTATATTAGTTGGCCAGAAAAACTATTTTAAATGCATTTGTAACTTGAGTTACTGAAATTGTATCTAGTAATATATTGCTGTATATTTTGTAAGTAATGCATTACATTACTTATTTACTGAAGAAAGTAATGTATTCCTGTAACTCATTACTTTTGCAATGCATTACTCCCAACACCGACAAAGACTCAATGAAATGGCAGATCTGGAGGTATTTATAATAATCACTGAGATGAATATTATTTTTAGATTTAATCTGGTCAAATGATATAACTGAATCAGGGGATAAAAGGTCAGAGAAGTCCTGAAACCCAAAAGATGCCCAGCTCATGAGACCAATACTTCTGAGATGAGTAGGTAGGTCCGGGTTCAGGCCCAAGGGTGAGCAACTTGAAATGGGAGATGAGATTTCCAGATGTTTCCTCAAATCCCGCAATGCCTGAAGCGTAAAATAAACAATATGAGTCTCCTTAAGAGAGTCATCAGATCATAACCATTAATAAAAGGTAAAGAGGATAATTTTCTGGGAAGGAAAGACTAGGATTCTAGGCTTAGCCATAAGGCTGTCTTCCTATTAAAAACCAGTCAGAAAGGATCTGAAGTTGGGCAAACCAATAATAAAAGTGCAAATTTAACAAGGCCAGACCTCCCAAATGCTTCGGTTTAGTATGTATTGAAAACTTGATTCTTTAGTGTTTGTTATTCCAAACAAAACGGGAGATATGATAATTAAGAGATTTAAAGAATAAGGGGGTAAGGTAGCATGGAAGATTCAGGAATCGATCCAACCCAAAAAAGAAATGGGAAGAGAAGACAATTTTGCTAGGTCATTTTTCACTATTTGAATCAGTGGAGAATAATTAGTCGAAAATAGTTTTTTCAAAGTGATGAAAGTGATGAAAATACCCAGATATTTGAAGCCTTTCTCAGTCATTTGGAAAGGAGATTGAAATGATGCGATCTCAGGGATATTAAAGGGGAGGCGGCCGATTTGCTCATATTAATCTTAAGGCTCAAAAGGACACCAAATTTGGAAATGGATCTACAGACTGCTGGAAATTATTTGTCTGGATTTGTCAGGTATAAAAGAACGTCATCAGCGAAGAGAGAAATAACATGATTGGTATCTCCCGTGATCACACTAGGTATGTCAGGGTTGAATCTGATGCTAGCAACCAGCGGATCAATAAAATTGGTATGTTTTTTTCACGTTGTGATCTCAGCATCTTTGGCGGTAAAACTAAACGAGATATGTGATTAATAAATAGTGAGAGTCAGTATGAATCTGAACAAGCCGGGGCAAAGCTGAAGCACTAAGTGTCCATCTTGATCCAGGTCATGGGACCATTGTGTATTTTAAATGAATCTGTTGCTATAACACTTCTCAGTAATAACTCTTAAGCCTAGTTTTATGCTTCTCCGTCAGCAAGTTTTTCAGCACCCACACATACACACATAATAACGAAGTTGATTTCGTTTTATACTTCTATGCTGGTGAGTCACTCTGTACTCTTACATGCAGCAAGATGACTTTGAATTATTGCCTTTGTCCAACTGAAATCAGACTTTTGAATTGCATGTATACACCAAAGCTTGACTTACGTTGAAGCAAACTGGACTTTAAGAAGTCAGACTAAACTGCCCAGATAATGTGATTAGGGAATCTAATTTCTCTGCGTGTAAACATCTGTCACCACTAGCCTAGTTTTTAGAAGCCTTGGCACTCCCACTTCAGGAAGTAAAGAGTCGCGGAAGTGGGAACAGCAACAACAGCCAGAGCAGCAAAAACAAATTTAAATCAATCAAATAGGGCCTTAATATAAAATTAACGGTTCTGCAATGTTGTTGTTGTTCTTTTTTTTTTTTTTTTTTAGCTCTTTCTGCATTTTCTACTTTTACTCGGTATGCTTTACTGACTTTAGTATTTGTTTAATATCTGTTTGACTCATGTCCAATAGAAGAATGACAACTCAATGGGGTGCACGTCGACATCTAGCGCCGCAGAGTGGAACGCAATTCATTTAATAATTAGATTTTCGCCTACCATCTTAGAGAAGTCTCTGGTCAGTTTATTTGCTTCAGTTTGTAAACACACATCCACTCAAGTTGCTATGATCTCCACTTTATCTTTTTCCTTTGTCTTCAGTCTCGGTGACATGACTCTTTTCCTGGACATTAAAGTGTCAGCCCCCGATAAGCTGGATTTATCAAGGACTACCTCCAGAATTTGGGAGTGGAGAGGACTCAGTATTTCTGAAGTTAATCCGAATGTACACTTGTGGAAATAGCTTGGGTGTGCTGTTTGTGCCATAGTGATCAATACAATCACATTAACTCACATGCTACAAATGCAAGTTAAGGAATTGGAGGCCATCACAAAACAGTGTGTGACCAAACTGGTAATCTTACAAACGACTGACCATGTGGGTTTTTTTAATTTAATTTTTGTATTGTTACATTTTTTTTCTCTATGTGTTTTGTTCCTTTAAACTTTAAACATGCAATCCTCTTAACAACACCAAACACTAGTAATTAATAGAATAATAAGTAATGATTTGAAAACATGTGGTCAAACAACCTCCGAAAAAAATAAAAAAATAAAAGAGTTTACATTACTTGAAGTACACATTTGTAACTTTGGAGCATATCTAGTTTGATAAATCCAGTCAGACACTGGACTAATGGACTAGAAAGCAAGTGCAAAAAATATAAGGATAAAGCCTGCAGTCTTTTTCAGTTATGTAACAATAATTCCTCAGCAGTCCCCTGTAAGCATCAACTTTCGGGGGCCAAATACCAATGGCAGAAGTCTGGCTGTCTCAGTATCACAGGAGCCCATGGACATCTGGGAATGTCGAAGTGCTGAGCAGTCATAGAGATGTGAGCATGGCTGAGGCAATGACGGAGAAGGGTTGGCTAGGGTCTCAGACAGATGACGCTGGCAAGGCTGAAGGTTGGAGGAGCAGAGCACAATACGCCAGCAGGGCGAGTGCTCAGGCTAGGGTGGAGGATGAAAAAAAAGTTGATCACAATCTGACGAAAATGTGGACGATGCAGTCTGTCAGGTCACCAATCTTTCAGCACAGTGCCTCAGGTCCCCTCAGGCTACACAACACAGGGGGCTGCCTCATTTTGTGCTCTTCCCCTCACATACCTTGTCCTTATGTGCCCTGTTTTACCCACCAGTGCACTTCACTGCAAAGTGATTTTTGCCCTAGAGAGATCACAGATTATATTGCTGCTCCTTTCTGGATTCGATTAAAGCTGTCTGCTTACGCCACGCCTTGCATCTCTATGTATTTATGGTTATGTATGGTGTGCTAAATTAACTAAAGTGAGACTATGTTATCCATACATCCATGTGTGTATTAAATATGTGATAAACGCCGGCTTCCTGTTTTTACATGCATAATTTTAAAAATTGAATTATGCTGACATCTGCTGGCAAGAATTTAGCATTACACTTATTTCTCAGGGGAAACGACAAACCAAACGTTTTTCTCCCTGGCAACAAACTGTTGATTTAGATTTAGGTTTAAAAAAATGTTTTAAAAGGAATATGTTCTTTTAAAAATTTTGACGATGGTGAAAATCTGCTTTTTTGTATTGAACATGAATTAAGATTTTTGATATTGTATTGCCAATGAACTATGAACAAATATTGTAGAGTATATTAAATGCATTCCAGTGTTACTTATCTGTAATAGCTCTTTTAACATACTTAAAGCAAGTTTACTCCTGTGTACTTCTTTTTAATATATTAATATATCATATACTCTGGTTATGAATATTAGGCCCTCACATACATTTTTTTTCTATAAAGAATATTCAACAGTGTTCTTTTTATAAGTTGCAAATCCCTAAATCTTTACAGATCCACCACCATAGTGATGGAAAAAATAGTATCTCAAATGTGACTGGGCAATCTCCTTAATCTGGTTATTTCATAGTTATAAGTTAGTTATGACATAGCTGTGTCACAATTTTGACTCAGTTAAGTCATAGTCATGAGATAACAAAGTCATAATTATGAGAAAGCTATTCTATTACTCTTACTTAGCTTTAGCATAATTGTGAGATACACATTCTTTTTCTATTTTTTCATCACAGTGATGAAAAATAGGCTTCAGTAAGGGGCATGTAATACAAGTGCAGAAAAAAAAGATATGTAGTCTATAGATATGTCAGATCTTTGTTAAGTTATATTGGAGCAAGGGAGCTTGTGAGGAGGCAGTTGGAAACTATCTTTTAGACAATCACTCATTTGACAATTCTTGTTTTAGTTTTTGCTTCTGATTCCCTTAATTGACTTGTACAACAGTAATACCAACTAATAATATACACACACAAATATTTATAATGGATCTTTCTAATATCAGTATTTACCTTTCTACTAAGTTGTGGTTCCGTGCCATAGATTTGACTTAATTTGCACCCGAACTATAAAATCAAACATTCTAACCTATCAACAAGCCTTTTTAGCATTCCTATGCTTTGCAAAGTATTGCAAGTATGGTGGGCTTACTGCACACATAATCCCTCTATACGCTATGTAATGTGAGAGGACCCATGTGAAGGTCGTTTATGCACGATGGGCAAGAACTCATTTTAGTCTTGTATCACAAGCCTCTGGCTGTTTTCCAGGGAGTTGCTTCTCCACGTACACAGCAAGGACGCTCAGTGGCCTGACATGAACTTGGCTAATCTTTATCTCTTGCTTTCTTCGGTCAAATAACATTACTTTCTGTAGCTATTTTATTAAGTGAATCAGAAAAGAAGCCATATTGCAAAATAAATGTTGTTTTTCTATATTTAATGACTATAATAGAAATAAGTTAGAGTAATTGTAATAATTTACTGCCATATACAGCAAGAACAGACAAGCTTGAATGGTAATAAAGAATTTTGTATTGTTCCTGACATAAACTGATCCTCCAATACATGTAAAACATAGTTGTGATGTTGAAGAAGAGAATAGTTTTGCAAATAACAACCTGAAAATATACAAATGTAGGTGCTGAAGAAAATCCCCACAGCATGATGCTACCTTCACTGTGTTTTAAAATGAAAATTGTATGTCCAGGGTCTTGCGTGGTGTTTTTTTGTTTTTTCTTGCTAATTCTTTGCAAATTAGCCTGTGAGATTGACTGAACATTAAACTTCAAATCCTACCCCACATTGTCATATGGATTTAGGCCATGTTTTGATCTAAGCCATTCCATTGCAGATATGGTTGTATGTTTACCTGTTATATATAAGGTGACCCATAGCCCTAGTCTTTAGTGTCCTAATTGTTGCAGAAGAAAAGTTACCCATGACTGCTGTGCCTTTTTCCATATCTTGGCTGTGTCCCCTACATGATTTTTTTTGACAAATCAAGAGCACAAATAAGTGCTGCTTATTCCTTCTACTGTGTACAGTGCAGATTCATCAAACATCCCTAACCGTGGCAAGGTTTTCAAGAGTACAAACAGCCTTTTCTCTCTTGGCGAGCACAGTTAATTTAGATTCTATCCTTGTTTCTTGGTTTCTTCCTGATCACAGCTACTTTTTGTCTGCACACACTATAGTGGATGTGCCAAGTGCCCTTTGACGAGTAGCCTTCCACTCTGTCAATGCTGTCTTATTGCCTCATAGATAAAAGTGCCAGCATGGAAATGGAGCCAACTTACAAAAGGTCGACATACCCCACACGGGATCAAGTAACTCCTAGTGAAATGCAGTGTCACTCAGGATGCCTGTGCATCGCCAACAGTGTTACCATCTATTAAGGTTTAGTGACCAAAATGAAACTGAGGGTAGTTTTTACATAGGTATAAAGTATGATCTTTAGTAATTGTTTTTCTTAATTCCTGAAAATTGACTAAGTATTCTTTATTGCAATGTTTCACACTGTTTATGTAGGGGTGTGTTTCAAACACAAATCCTAAAGAGAAATAGACTGATATTGTACTTCTTCTTCAGCCAAAACTCTTCAAGCCATGATGTCTTGATACAGAGATGCTTGACAGTATAAAGGTCAGTGAACTTATCTCAATGTCTTGGAGACTTTCAACTTATTCCTGGAGCTAGTCTTGAGTAAAACTTTGTAGAGTAATGAAACACAGTGTCCCAGTGAAATAAGCTATACAGGAGTGGTGACTTTGTTAATTACTTTAAATTGTCTTACATAGATGTGTTTTTTGGACTGTGGGAAAAACCCAGAGTTCTTTGAGGAAGCAAATACATGCAAATAGAAAGGATTCAAAGGCTGCATAGAAGGGCCCTGGCCAAGATGAGAGTCAGCAATCTTTTGACTGTGCAATAGGTAAAGCTGTTGTTAAAGAAGAAAGAATTGCAAAAAAAAAAAAAAAACAACAAATGAACCTTGTGAATGCATTTTAATGAAGAATGTTACAACCAGTCACTTTATTCCATCTCATACATTATAAAATTGTATTGGGCCCACAAAACACAGCAAATTAACACACATTGGACAAAAAACGTTTTGAGGAATATTTGGATGAATTTAAAACTTTAACGTCATTTGAAAGCACCTACATATTTTTTTTTGTATTGCATGTGTTTTGCATATAATTCTGTTTGAAGTTAAGTAGTTGAATGCCTTAAAAACAAGCAAAAAAAGTAAAGGATTTTAAACTTCAAACTGTTTGTACTCTTGATCCAAGTAAACTTCGTTTTGTTAGGATTAAGGTTACAAATTTGCATTTGAAGAAACTAGGCAAAGTGAAAATCCACCATCACGCCCATGCACCATCAGCATATTACACTTGGTGTTATTGTTATTGGATGTGATCTTCCCAATCCACCATAAGAAGTCAATACATTTAGCCTATTCCATAGCCTTTTTACCTGTTGTCACCTGATGTCTCTTCCACTTAAAAATCCACCAAGACACTGAAAATATGTAGAGTGCAAAGAAGGACGGGAAGTCATAGAGGAAGACCACAACAAAGAATCCCCCAACCAACAGAGTGCAGATTATTAATCTAGTAATGTGGCTGATGGCGTATAATATAGTCCACCATAAAAGGGCATCAGACTCTTTTAATTTCTCTGAGGAGCTCTGGTGTTTGTTGGAAAGGTGGGGGGATCGATTAAAGCTCTCTGCGTCAGTAAATATGCAGGCGTCTTTTTCAAAATCTTTCTCTTGATGAGAAACCGATCTGGTTTTAATTTGTGAGCTGTTCTGCTGATCTTTTGGAGAGCTAAGAGATTGAGTTGGTTCAAACATTGGCTCTTTACTTAGAACTATTGGGCTCAGTTGAGCAATTGAGTCAAAATCAGTCTGTAATTCATACAGACTGTCGGTGGGCTCTGTCATTGTAAGGGAGGGAATTCTGTCTTTTGGAGAGTATTCATTGTCTTGAGTCACAAATGGTTGCCCCAAGCCTTGACAGAGATCTACAGCTGAATCTGCTGGAAATTCAGTCAATGAAAACACACCTGAATTATAGGTGTCACTCAAGTTTTTCTCATAAATTTGACTGCAGTCTTCAGTCAAGTCTATGAGCCTGTTTCTCGAGTCACCAATAGTATTTGTATGCCAAGTAGAATGTTGTATTTCCCGGGTAAAAACCTCTTCCCAGATGCTACAAACCAAATTGTCTCCAAACCTTTCTATGAACATTTGTTCAATTCCTGACTGTGTCACGTCAAGTGCAGCACTATCTTCAACTGTAATGGGATATCTTGTACCATCTGCCACTTTGTTGTATTCAACATGTGGAGAAGTCTTGGCTTCTGCTGATGATTCTTGTTCTTTCCAAGCATTGTCATTCTCTCTCTGAGGGTTCTCTGCATTTTCTATCTTCTCAGTCATTGCCTCCGTTTTAAGCCTTCCACCACAGACTTTCTGATCATCCTTACTCTGGTCTTGTTTTGTTCCTCTTGATGTTTCAGGTTGATCTTCTGTTGGAGTGTCTCTCTTTGCACCATTCTCCATAGCTGTTACTTTTTCTAGATTTTTTTCTCTACTTGAATCACATTTTTGACTCTTTGAGGTTTGCTGGGAGTCCATCAATGGTTCAACCATCTTCAATTGGTTAAGGTCATATCTCTCAGTGGGGCAAGATATTTGTGTATAATGTCTAATTTGGCAAACCATAACTTCCAGTGTTTCGACAGTGGGATCTAAATCTGTAGATGGGCTTCTTTCTTTTTGCTCCATTAATTTTCTAACACAACTCAACTCTTGTTGGCCTTGTTTAGATTTCTGGCTACTATATTGTTCTATTTGTGTGGGAGCCGAATTGTCACTTTTTTCAACATGTAGCATTCTCTTCAGTTGGACAGAACTTGACTGTGTATCATGTTCTTCCATAGGTAGGGAGGATGATCTATCGTCATATTGCAGCTGTACCTCATCCAGTATTTTCATAAGCTTACTAGATGTATCAGTTGCCTCCTCTGTTTCTTTGCTTTGTGTCCCAACAGTTCCTGCCTGTTTCTCCATTACCTTCATTTGGTGTTGATTGGATGAGATATCTTTGTTTGCCTCTATTGCATTATTTCTGTTTTTCTCCAAATTTCCCTCAGTTCTTTCCTCTGAGTCAAATCCACCTGCTGCTTCTGTTTCATTCTCCTCAATTTCCCTATTTCGGTTTTGCCCAAATTCCTCAGATTGGATTTTATCTCCATACCTTAGAGGCATATTACATGCCTTGCTTTGCTGAAGCCTAAATATTTCTTCCTCTGTTGGCAGATTTTTTGCTGTATAGTTCATCATAATCTCTTCCTTCTCTTCTTGGCTGGATGCAGAGAAGACAAACCTGGCGCAGTCCTTTGTCTCCTCCCTGATTGTCTCCGTAAATGCCATGATGTCATCTACTGCATTGTGTGAAGGGCCTGTAACCTCTCGTTCCCCGCACAAAGAAACCCCCCCATTCTGCCTTGCATCTGGTGAGATTGTATCAACATTGCTGGCATTCGGAGTCTCTGGCATTACTGTCATGTCTGTTGTCTCCGACTCCCCAGAGCTTGTTACTGAGTCAGGTGTTTGCAATGCGTAGGACTCGCTTTCTCCTCTTCCATCTGTTCTTATTATTCCTTTGCTTTCTTGCAACCAGTCCTTGTGTCTTTGACACTCCATTGGACTGTCAGCTGTGTCATTGGAGAGATGCAGTGCCCTCTTCAGGTTGAATTCCTGTGGAGTGTGTGTTGCAGAGTTTGTCAATGACCTTTGGGATTGGTCTTGCACCGCTGTTTTGTCATCTCCTGGGCTGCTGACACATGCCTCTGCCAACTGATCATCCTTAGTGTTCAAGCCAACGTCAGCTAGCAACGTTTCACAAGTGTCTGACAGCAGCTGCACAGCAAAGGTTTGTAAGGTGTTGGGTGTATCTGTTCCCTCCCCAAATTCTTCACTTTCTTCAGAATTTTGGATTTGTGGTTCCTTATTATTTGAAGGAAGCACATATGCTGCTGTCTGGAGCCACTCTGACTCTGGGACATCAGAGTGGTGGTTGTAGCTGGGCCTATTGAGGAAAACCTGCCATGCATCACTCACAGAGGTTTCTTTAGTTGTGCTATCTTGTGTAGTTTTAGAAAAGCTCTCCCACATATCATTAACAGATGGTATATTTTCCTCCAACTCTTTTGACAAAGTCACATTAGCTCTCCCAGCCAAGATGTCATTGACATCAGCAGTGCCTGGCTGCTCTGGTGTATGGCTGTTCCAGTCCAATGTGAGCAAAGGAATCTGATGGTAAGTAAGTACTTGTGGACTCTCATTTGATTGCATCTGTTGGAATTTATAGAGATAGCTGGCATTGTCACCCCTTGCAGCTAACACTTGCTGAGAAACCTTTGAGCAATCGACTGAGTCATATGAAAATCCCTTTGGTTGCTGCTGCACCTTCTGGCAGAGGTAGTCCTGCACACGTGCCAAACGGATCGCTCTGCGACGCCTTTTCACACTTTCCACCTGTTAGGAAAGTAATAAGTCGAAGGTCAGCTTTGGTGTTCACTTAAACGAAAAACCAGGTACAACCTAGACCACACGTGTCAAACTCAAGGTTCCCTGGCCCAATCTGGCCTGCCATAGCCATTTATGTGGCCATCTAAACTCTAGAGTAACATATACCAGTAAATAGAACCATCAAGGTTTATTTATGTTCACCAACATTCTATTTATCAGTCAAATCAGTGTTTATTTGAGAAGTCCTAAATTACATGATCGTGAAAAGATGTTCAGTATTATTTAATTTTAAGAAGTACTTATCAAACTTTAAGAAGTACTTGTTGAGACACATATTTATAAAAATTTAACGCTTTGTTAAAGATAGTTTCATCAATAGTTTGTGTCACAACTGGCCCTTTTAAGGTAATTCATGAATGTTGATGTAGCCCAAAATGGCAATAAGTTTGACACCTCTGACCTAAACTGTATGCTGCTTAAGGTCACCAACTGCATTACATTTTTACTCTGCCATTCACTGAATACTTTTTGGAACATTAATGTGGTGATGCAATACCCTGCAACACTGCTGAAACCTCTTCTAATAACCTTTTTTAGTTTACATAATCAGTTTTCCTGTATGTGTACAAGCAGGCTGCTGTTTTTAATAGTCGCTGCACGTGGACGAATTCAAATGACTTCTAAAGTGTCATGTAACTTAAATTTCCAAAACTAGCAGAGGTAAACTTAACCGTGATCAGAATGATGTGCATCTCTTATTCTATTGCTGCTATTACCATCACATAAAGGTTGTTTTGTGTTTACTTCCACTAGAATTTAATTTTATGTCAATATATTCCACTTTCTTCAGTATTAGGTGGTTGGATGTTGTTGCAAACTTTGAAAAAGGCTGTGTTTGTTTTTCAATCTCACCCAAGGTTTTTGGTCTTCATGATGAAGCGATGCTATTTCCCCAGAACATTTCTCTACTTTTGGTGTCAATTCCATATCTGTGAAATAATTACAAAAGGGTCTAAACTGACTTACATACATCAGCCCACACAGATAAATGCAAATGTGCATTTTAATTTTTGTAAGCATGCGAAGTTTCCTTATACACACCTGCAGCAACCACGTTAGCTTGTATGCTTTCCTTGGTCTTTTCCTCTGTATCTCCATTCCTGTGGTTCAAATAAGTATTTATTTATTATTTTTTTAGTGACAATAAAACATTCTCACTACAAACGTTTTGGGGTATGTCTCCATGAGCTTTCCAAATCTATAGACTGAAAGTTATGCCCCTTAATCTTTGCAAAAAAGCTAAATCTCAGTCAGACTGGATGATTAATGGATGTGCACAACGTTTTTTGTTGTTGTTTTTTTTCTAAGTTTTGAGCCACAGATTCTCAAATGAACTCATGTCTAGACTTTGTTTGGGCCACTTTGTAGCATGAATATGCTTTGAGCTCAACACTTCTCTTGTAGCTCCAGCTCAAACATATTTTATATTATGATTATGCTGTATTTAGCTCCAAGCATCTACCAAGGAACCTTGCAAAAACCTCAATACCCCTACTAGTAGAAAACACTGTTTATTTTTTTCAACATGAGGATGTTGCTCAGGCTGACTTTTCCACTTTACATAGCTTGCCATTAACTTTCATCTTTCTACACTTCCATGAAGCCTTATATGCTTTCTGGTTAATACTGTCATAGCCTGGTCTTTCAGTTGAAATGGACCGCCATCTCTTGGTAGGTGTGCACTCCAGGTGGACGAAACATTGTTCTTTGGAATGTGCAAAGCTTGGGAAATTGTGAATTGACATAAAGGTGCATTAAGCTTCTCCACAACACAGGTGACATTTTAGGTGTATGTAGGTGACATGTGAGTTCAACTCCTTCCACTGGACCGCAATGATGGTTGTGAATACAAATGCAAAGCACATATTCAGATTTTTACATGTAAACAAAAAAATATTTTAAATTATTTTCCTTCTTCACATTGTGTGTATTATGCTGCTTTTTCACATAAGATTCCAATAAAACATATCGAGAGTGGTGCTAGTCATACACCAAAATGTAACACAAAAAAGGTATCTTAGTAAATCATTTCAAACTTCTATATTATTTTAGAGACCTGGAAACTGATTAGCTTAAGTACTGTCCAAATGCAAGAGCTACAGCAAGACATCATGGAAACCTTAACTGACATTTGACCATAAAAGGGGAAAATGTGTTCAGTGGGCCAGACATCTCTCAGCAAGTAGTTATGTAACAACTTAGTGTAAACAGACAATGGGCCATGCAGCAGGGTTTTTATTGCTTTCACTTTCATCTAATAAGAGGAACAGCCCAGAGTAAATAGACCCTTCACATTGTGTTGGGTTACTGTTGGAGCCTTGACTTCTCTACGTTTCTAAACAAGCAATCAGAATTTTCTTGACTTTTCTTACCTATTGGCTTTGAGACAGCTCCTCTTGTTCTTGTAGCCGCTGTTCTCCTCTTCTGTTTGGGTGACATTCTCCTTTACTCTGGCCTTTTGATGGCAGAATATCACATAGTTCATTCCTTTATTATTAGCCCAGAAAGTGCCCATTGGGGTTTCGTATCGAAGGCAGAACTCCATCCTTGTTCCTTCCTTCTCAAATGGAGGAATCAGAGTGTACCTGAAGGTGAACCGGTCTGTTTTCCTGTCGCTGGACCCTGGTACATACTCTGCCAGCAGGTCAAAGTAGCTGCTCCAACGATCCAGAGTGACCCGAGCAAAGACTCTCTTATTGTAGCAGAGGTTGACCACCCGGATGATGCCACGGAGGGTTGTGGTTCCCGGAAGAAGCTCGATGCTCTCCAGCTCGACCATCTGCTCGCACAGCTTCTGATCCAGCTCGTCTGTGGATGAGGGGACCGTGAACAAGCAGGATAGATAGATTTCTTCTGTAGACTTGACCACCTTCCCCCCGTTAGACCAGCTATCGTCTGACTCTGTCACCTCAGCATTGTCAAACTCCTTAACTGAAACCAAGTTGAGGCCAAATGCATCTGCAAACGACACTTTCCTTCGAATAACAGACGGGGGCTCTAGTTCTGAATCTTCATCGGTTTCTTCTTCCGTGCTGGAGACCACAGGAGAAGAGGCCTCCGTTCCTCTCTTATCTTGTTCCATGTTTTTTTCATAATCCTCCTCCTCAGTCATCATGCTCTCTTCGTCATGGGATTGGACATACAGGGCCTCCATGGCGTGTGGTGGTGTGGTGAGGCAGCTGCTCACCTCTTCTGCTGTTTGTCTAGCTTGTAGCGAGGCACAGACCAGAGTGCTCTTAGCCTGGCTGCAGCAATTCAGTGTGGGGAAGAGCAGGAAGAGGACGTGACTTGACAGATGGGGTACGGTTACAGCTGAGCGCTGAGAGTCTGAGCCAAGCCTAATAATAGGACCCAGCTAAACTGGGCTGACCCTTTATCCTTTCTCCCCAAATATGCATTCTGTGTATAGGGGGAAAAATACAAACTTCTCCAATATCTGCTTGAAAAAGTTTCGTATTTCAAGTGGGACTTTTCATTTAATTGTAGTTATGATCAATCTTGTGTGATCAAATAAAATAAAGAAATCGTCAAAAGTTCAATTTGTATACAATTGAGACTGTGCAGTTCAATTAGCTAGCTCTGTATGACTGAAGTGTCTGTTTGCAGCAGAGTATCACCCTACCCTCTGCTGTGAAGTTGACACTAACCACTGACCCCAGAGGATTAAAAGGGATAATTCCCACCCATACTGTGTCAGATTAATAATAGTTTTGTTGCTGTGCCGTGGAAGTTTCATATTTTAGTAGGGCTTTTTCTAAAACATATTCACACCCAATACATTTTGACATGTTGGTACCACATTCGTGAATGTGTTATTCTGAAATTGAATTTGCTTGACCACACAAAACAGTGGAACATTGAAGTGAAGCAATCTTTTCCCACTTACAAATAAATAAAAGTAGTCTTCCGTGGATTTGTTGAACAAAATAATTCATTCTGATCTCTTTGATTACATCAAACTCGACCAATTTCCTTTTGATGTGGAATAAGGTGCTGGGGTCAGATGAGACTAAAACGTACCTTTTTGTTTGAAGACCTTTGGTAGCAAAACTGCCGTTCTGAAGCCTTTCAGCAGTCTCGGTAAGCTGGAGCTATTTAGCAAGCAAGAACGTACCGAACAATTCAGTTTGTATTTGCAAAGCTGGTAAAGACATCCCCCAAAATGTACTACCTACAATTTAAACATGATTTGGCTTAAATATTTAAACCAACATTTTTTATTATTATTTTATCTGTAAAAAGACAAACAAATGACAATCACATATTGTTTTAAACTTATGTCATTTGTGTAAGTCCATCACAAAAAAATCATTATAAAACACTTTATAGTTTGCCAAAAATGAAAAAGTTCAATGGGTTTGAGTACTTTTGCCCTGTAACCATCTACAGATGATCTGCAAGCATTCCCATTAAATTCACTTAATCTTAAACAGGAAAGCTAAATAAAACTTTATTCAGGGAAGTTGTTTCTCTCTTCTTACCAAGACTATTTTAAATTGCATGTTTGAATCATCTCAAGCCCAAAACTAACCGTGGCCCATAAGCAGTATTTCTGGAAGAAAAAAAAAAAAAAGACTTTAGAGCTTGTTATATTATCCCTCAAAGGTAATGGAGAGGATATTTATTTTCAAAGCCCTCTTTGTCAAACATTCTAACCAAGCTGGTACTCTTGTGATTTTAATTGCAGTATTGTTTCTAGAATACACATTTTCTCAAAATTAACATTGATATAATATTGTAGTGGACAATAAAAACTTGTATAAGGAGACTATCAGTAGATGGCACTGCATGATCAAAATTATTTTATTACACCAGACCAGGACTAAATAAATATTTTATTCTTTATTTAGGATAACCTCTAAGTGAACAGTTGGTGTTACTGAGGCGTTTTTTATGGAGAGAATTAAGATAAAACCTTAAAAAAATGAATTGAAGTTCATCGTCCATGTTGCCATATGCCAGATGTTTTATAAAATGGTCGCTAGGTGGCGGCATGCCACTATCACAACTCTGATGTGCTCTCCTTTCCCGCTGAAAGCGGAACGTTTAATTTATTTTATTTTTATGCAAAGGGATTTTGTGGAATGAAGACAAACGCAAGAGGTAAAACAAAGATATGTATTGTGCTCAGAATTCATTAATAGACTGTCTCTGTGTTGTCACAAAATAAAATAATGCAACCATTTATGAGTAAGCAATAAGTAAGATTAAGTTATTAATAATAATACAAATCTTTAAGATATGCTGCATAACAGATGATGAATGCCTCGTGTATATATCAGGGTTACGTTTATTGGTTGTTATTTTATATATAAAACATCATGGTTAAGTTTACTTTTCTAATTATGGTTACAAACTCCTAATTTAATCAAATATATCAGTTCTATATACTACTAAGTATAACAGTTTAAGGTGTGTAAAAAAGCAAGCATATGACACACTGAGTTTTATTTCTTTATTATTATTTTATTATTATTATTTATTTCTGACATAAAAAAGGCACATTCCCATGTCCTTGTGTTTGATCTGGGCATCTATTCCTAATCACGAACTACGCAGCCGGTTGAATCAAAAGGAGATGTTACAAACGAAAAATAAAGATTCGACAGGTATTCAATATCCGACCATGTCGATCCGATGATGAAAAGGCTAAACACGCCCAACACGACTCTATTGTTAAAATATATATTCAGATAATAATTACTGTAGCCTAACATGTTTTGAATCCAATAACGTACTTGTTAAATGTAATTGTATTTGGAAAATGTATATATTAGTTTAAGTTAAAACCAGTTACTGTGTATTGTGATGTGGTTAATATTGAATATATTACATAAACTATTTGAATAAGCTATCTTTATCATTAACTTATATAATGTGCAGATTAAATTAGATTTTTTATTAAGGTTTCCGGAAGTGCTTTGACATTTTGATTCTATTTTTTTTTTATTTTAAGTAATGAGTAACACATCCACAAAAAGACATGGGCTATATAAATATATCCGACACTGAATGTATGCATATTTACTTTATTAATTCGACAAAATCGGGACAGGAAAATTACATAAAACATCAGGGCATGCTTTACACTGGAAATGAGCTATTAAATTGGATGTATTACAGGAACGGTTCTTGAATACATATTGACTTTTGCAGTTTCCAAATAGTGTCAAATTTGAGCACGTGAAGACATCTTGTGCTGGTTGTCTGAAGTTTACCGGCTCGGTCCCGTGCACTTAGTTACACTGTAGCTAACCGTTCGCTGCGCGTTCGCGGATGGAAGTCTCGCACGTCACGCTCTCGCCAATAAAGCAGCAGCAAAGTTTCCAAAAAATTCAAAAATGAGTTTTTATTTACACATTAGGTGCCCCGACGTCATACGTGGGGGTCAAATAAGCGTACCCCTCCCAACAAAAAAAATTAAAAAATAAAATAACAACACACCTCTGTGGCACAAGCGAGTGCCTCCCCCCTCCACCCCCACACACTCCGGAGGGGGGTTAGTCCCAAATACACTGGCTTGCTTGGGATCCAGCTTGATGTGTGTTTGAATCGTAACGAGGGGGGTTAAAAAGAGAAAAAAAGGAAGAAAAAAACAAGGCGCTTCTTCCTCTCATTGCACGTCATTCAAACAGGACTCAGTGTACTGCTTTTTCCTCTCTGTTGCATTAGTAACAACAGCAGCGTTGACGAGAGACAGCAGGAGGGGAGTGTGTGTGTCTCCCGACAGCGGTGCCCAGCAGAGGAATACTGAGCTTCTTTTTTTTTCTTTCGCTGGTTATTTACACCGCCACTTCTTGTCTTGTTGTTTGCTTTTTTTCTCCACCCTGAACTCGGACAGTCACGTGCGAGCATCGCCGCGAGTCTAGCGAGCAGGAGGACGACGACTTCTCACCTGGTGTATCCCGTTGACTTTAACCGACAAGGGAAATATTCCCGTTTTTTTTAGTGTGAGCGGTAAGTTTTGTTTTTTTCCTGCCATAGGATCTTATTCTTTGACTCCTTGTGTTAGGAAGCGGGCCGCCGCGGTTGTAAAACTTTGCACGGTGTTGCTTAGATACATGCCTCGAGACAGTTGCTCGATTTTTACAAGTTGCGCGTGGACTTTTGTGCGCGTCTTTCAATTAGGAGCCGGCTGTTTTTTAAGCTGAATTTATTTATGATAAAACCATTAAAAAACACATTACAACTTCACACCTGCACATATTCATGTGATAAATTGCACCACTTAGAACGTATTCATATTTGATATAGGTGTGCACTTTTTTGTTTAGAATTGCTTATTCATAATCAAATACACTAAAGTACCGCTTTTGTTTGATTTGACCTATTTGATTTGATTTATTTCTCTTTTGCTAATGTAAACTAGTAGTTCATAACTTTATATAGTATTAAGGTAAAGTAAAATAATATTTTAGTAGGCTTCAGTTCATTCGAACTCTATGTAGCTTTAAGCCTGTTTTCAGTGTGTGTACAGCATTGAGGATAAAAAAGAGACCACAATAAATGTTTTTCTCAGTTATGGATGAGAACTTATCCGTTTCATATTCCTCATGAATTCCATCACAAAAGAAACCCCCTATATAGCACTTAATGAGGTAATCATTAGGTGATCACCTGAACCCAACTACAAGGGGAGAAACTAGGAAACTTTCTTACTTATTTTTGTCAATTATTATTTTCTTATTTTTATTTTGAATTTTGGAGAAATTTTCTCAGTGGTTCATAGCATAAAATTAATGAATAATAAAATTAAATTTGTCAAACACATACCCGTAAGTTGTCAAGCCAGAGAAACTGATCATTTTGCTATGGTTTCCAGAGCTGTACATGTTTTCCCTCCATTAAATAACCATCAACTACAGACACACTCGCAATCGTTTGCTAAGATTTATGTTTCAGATGCGACCGATGAAAGCCTTACCAATAGATATTATCAGCAGCGTGATCACCTTACCGTTCATGCATGCTCCATTTTTCTATGTTCCAATCCAAGTCAAAAAAAGGGATAAAATATTAATTCATCTCATGAAGATCCTACACAGCTCAACACTATTACAGGGGGGGGGGGGGATGTATATAGCCCTTTTTGTTTGATGGAATTCTAACAAGATCGTCAGGCCTGTCCTCTGATCAGCTTTCAACGCCCAGATTTAACTGCAGCCACCCTTCTTGGTCAGGCTGCACAGGTGTTCCCCTTTCCCAGTCATGCAGGTGTGGTCCAATCCCCCCCCCCCCCCCCTTTACACACACACACACACACTTTCACCCAGCAGCTCTCACTCTTCAAAGGCCAAGGCGGCAATAAATGCCCCTCGTGAAACATGTCGGTGACCGAGCACAATCGGCTCCTTTGTTCAATTGCCCCCTCTTATGATTTCTTAGCTCATATTTAAATATGGTCCTGCTACCCTGTTTACCTGTTGTTGGGATGATGTGTGGGAGGTCACTAGGAGGCATTATTTTTTTTATTTTTTACCCCCCCCAGGCAATAGGAGAGATGAAGAGTGACCAATGTTGGGAGCAGTGCTCTTATGGGCGCTCCTCTCTCTCTCTCTCTTGCGGCGTCCCATTTTTTGATTGCTGCATTCATCATCGGGTGGTCGTGCTCTACATTATGGTAATAGGAAAATGAATGTCCTCCACAGGATTAATGTGTATACCCTGTCATATGTTTCAATCATTTATCAAAATTAAGATTGGGCTGCTTTCAGCTCGATGAACGCTGGCTGTTTGCAGGATTGCGTCTCAAATATGGAAATGATTACTTCTAGCTGCGCCGAAGCGGAGGAGGCTTTTTATTTGTTCTTCAATTAAAAACTTTGCATGTCGTTTCCGGTGAATGCAGAAAACCCTTTAGGTTGACAGCTGCTGAATTATTTGGGTAAATTTTTTTAGATCAACACCGGAAACTAAATTACGGGCTAGTTCTTTACTTTTGAATAGCACCCCCCCCCCCACCCAAACCCCTTCTGTAATTACGCAGCCTGCTTGCTGAACCTCTTGAGGTGTTGTTACATCTCAGGAAAAGTGGTTAATACTATTAAAACAGGGGTACACCAGCATCCCTTTCACTAAACACATCCCAGAGCCCAAATCGACTAAATCTACTAACGGATCGCTAACTTTGCTCTGTTACTGAACTTGAAGGCTTTTAAATGGCACCTGTTCAGGTTTTTATCTCTCTTAACCTCACATAAATGTTTCCATGACAACCTCTATGCAATTTAAAACAACCTGAAGTGATCAAGCCCTTCTTTTTTTTTCCTCCCCTACCCTCTCTCGCACTTTGATTCCCTCCTCTCTGTAAGGAAGGATGAAATCTGTGTTGACAGTTTTGGCCTTTAATGGCACTTTTGTGCCGCACAAAAGCATTTGTTTACCGGGATCATACGCTGCAAGCTGTCAGCCTGAGAGAGACTGACTTCTTAAGATAAAAGACTGCATTACATGCTTAAGAGGCCACCCCTCTTTGCGCTGTAATTATCCACATCACGGTAATGATGTTTTGTGTGCCCCAGTTACTAAGAGTCTGGAGACAGCTCAGACTTTTTTAGTTACGCTCTGGGTCACTTCTTAGAGCCCGACTAGACTGACTGCGAGTCGACAAGAACCGATGTGACTCCTTGGCTAGAGAAAGCTATGCAGGGTGGGGTCATGGGGATGTGGATTATACAGGAGATTTTTGGAATTTACTCAATTGCAGTTCATAATCTAGTGTAGAATCTCCATTGTTTTCAGTCATGTAAGATGCCATGTTTGGTTGGTCCTTTTTGGGCTTATCAGAGCCAGAAACAAATGGCCAACATGAAATGGAAAATGGATATTGAAGAAAAGTTGATGAAAAACAGATTGTAAGGTTGTGTGACTTTTAAATGCGTCTAAAATGCTTCAAGGTTTTTGTGCAGCACTTCTTTCAGCCGTATCTGCAATTCTCTCCCTTTCAGCTCTGCTTTAAGGACACCACCCTATATATATATATATATATATATATATATATATTGCAACGATACCACTTTTTTCAAATCCGATACCATACCGATACCTGGATCTGAGTACTTACCGATACCGAGTACCAATGCCGATACTTCTACCACACAAAAAAAGTGCTATCAATTGGTAGTCAGGTTTTATTTTCTTCTCTGCTTGTTACAAGAAAAGATGGTGAATTAGATAAAAAAGTAAAATATTAACAAAAATCACCACAGAACTTAATTTTAAAAGTTAAAAACTAATATTTCCTGTGAAATTATTGGTGCATTTCTACATCTTAAGTATCGGTTCATGGTATCGGTTAACATCAGCCGATACTGATACGAGTACATTAGGCAGTATCGGGGCTGATACCCAATACCAGTATCTGTATCGATGCATCCCTAATAAATATATATATATAGCAAAAATTTACCGATACCGAAATGTATTAGTGTTACCAACGTTATTTTGCCCGTGCCGGTAAGTTTGGTATGTAAAGAAAAAAAAAAAAAGAATATGTGTTTTAGTTTAGTGGTGCTCCTGCCCCTTTGAGAAAGTACCATTGTTTTGAGTCACGTGACCACAGACAGTCATTTGACAGAGTAGGAAAGTGCTGCAGAGAAGCTCTGCCGCTGTTAATGCAGCTACTGTGTAGCTGCTCCTGTAGCTAACTCCTCTACCGACTGGTTTTCAGAAAAATGCGACTAGCAACAAATAAAGCGACTTTTTATGGTATTATTGGATACTTAGACTCTAACGTGGAGCACATATGTTTATTACTGCAGCAACCAGAGCGTTTGAAGCCCAACAGCTCCGCCCGCCCAGGTCCTCAGGCGGAGCAGATATTAAACCGACTGAGTTGCTGCTGTGGTTTCTGATACAGCGCTTGAAGCCGCCACCTATTCCCACCTGTGCTCCAATGTAAAATATTTTCAAAAAAAAAAAAATAAATAAAAAAATAAATGACTACACACTAAAATCACAGATTTTACTCAGCCCCTGTAACTTCCTCTCCTCATATGGTCTGTGTGATCACTTCTAAGTTTAAACTGATCTCTAAGAAATACAGAAAGGATTGAGAATGAAACACTGAATTAAAAGGCCATATGAAGAAGTTAAATAGCAAGAAGTCATCATATTTGAAAGAACATTAAGCAAATTTGGCCAATACCGGACATTTGATATAGAAAATGACACGATTTAAGAAAGAGAAAAGAAGGGGGGGGGTCATCATTGTTATCGTCCAATTACCATTATCAAGGTTAAATGCTCAATATACCGTGATATTAATTTTAGCTCATATCACCCAGCTATATATATATATATATATATATATATATATATATATATATATATACATATATACATACAGAGAGAGAGAGATTTATTTCACTAATGCTATTCAAACATTCTGTTAACTATGATTATTTTCAACTTTTAGTCAAGGGAAATGCAACATTTTAAAATTAATTTAAAATTAATTTAGTTGATAAATAAATATGGGGTCAATGAAAAGAATACTTAACACATGTTTAAAGGTTGTTATCTTCAAATGGTACTTTTAATATAACAAACAAGCTTTTTTGAGAACCAAATTCTAATTTATTACATATGATTGTACATAGACATGTATTCAGAGTCCTTATAGAACCAATTCGGAATCTCAAATCAGATACCAATGTTAGAATCATTGTAATAATAAAAGAATAAAAATGCTTCAAGTTTTGTATTACTTGTGACACTCCCTAACGTGCTGCTGCCCAGGCCAGACAGCCATAACCTCTTCAATAAAACATATTATGGATTAAGAAAAAGAGGTGCTTTTTTTTTGGTTTGTTTCTGTTTTTTTGTCAAAATGCATGTTTACTTGCAGGTCAGTACAGTGTTTTAGGCATCACGGTCTTTTATAGTGTAAAACAAAAATGTCCGTTTTGGGGTCATGCCTTGAATAAAAGAGACAGAGGGTCACTTGTGGTAAGAGGCAAGGTCGGTGTTGCTCAGACCACATTCAGCCATCAGCCTTGTCACTCGTAAACAGTCAGACATCATGCGATGGATCACTGAGGCTGAGAGCAGTTAGTACCTCTTGTTAGAATGACTGTTGTCAAGGCGTCTGAATTCTTTACAGTAAATATAAGATGATTGAGAGATGTCTCTACCCTCACAAAAATTAAATCAAAGCCAGGAAACTAATTAATAACTTGCACATAGATCACATCCCCATAATTACGAATCAGAGTAGCTGGTTTATTGATATTTTAAAGTTATACTGCTTTGCACTGCTGAAAATGATCAAAATAAAAAAGGGGAAAAGATGCACCATAAACATACAGATAAAGAGAAAAAGATCTGTTTATTCGAACATGTTGTGGGGGAAAACGTGTGTGTGTGTGTGGGGGGGGGGGGGTGTAATGACAATAACAGTTTTTGACAGGCACATTAGGCTGCAGAAAGAGCATCCAGCTCCAGGCTGAGGGCATATGGTGCTGCCTTCTGCTGGCATAGCTTTAGACCAAGTTACAACACTCGCACAGGGTCACGACTGTCTCGGGTTTGTTCCTTCTGTCTCACCCATCTAAACATAAACAGGAGGCATAATGCAAATGGGGGAGTTTGGTTGTGGGGGCAGTGGCGTAGAGGACCACGGTCAGGCAAAGGTTGTTGTACACTAGCTGCATGAATGCTCCAAGTCATGCCCCATTTGTGTCAGGACTTTATATGGTCAAATGTAGAGGAGAGACATTTGACATTTGTACAAATGCATTTTTTTAAACGTAGGATTTTGTCACTGCCGCACTCACATGGATCTTCTCTCATCATCTGAAAACCACTCTTCTTACAGTCTTTAATATTATTCTAAACAATGGCAGTTGTCTCCGCCGCTTAGGCTTCTTCCTTTGCAATGTGGGTCGGATAGACTGGGATAATTTGTAGGATGACGCAGGGCTTCGGTTTGAAGGCAGCAGATCGGTGGGTGGGTAATTACAGCCTTCTGTGTGCCTTCCTGGATTTTCCTTAAATCACAGTCATAGGCCGTGAAGTTCAGCTTCCAGTGCAGCTCTTGAGATTAGAAGGAAATAGTCAAAACATATGGAGCTAGCAAAACAATGGTTTTATTTTTTATGATATCTGATGAGTAGGTTTTAATTTAGATTGTCACTTCTTGCAAACAGTAGGGCAGATGGTGCATACTTGAGTGCCCATCAGAGCCTAAATACCTCCAGGCAGCTGTTGGTCATAAACTTTTTTTTTCTTTCTTTTCTAACATTTTTTTTTATGCTCTTGCTCTCTTTTACACAACTTGGGTCAGGAGGAATCAAACCTGTTACAACACCTGTTTCTGCATATGCAAATCTGTTGTTTCGTCATTTCATTAGGCAAGGCAAGAGACAAGGGTCCCTTGTGGTTGCAAATGCGACTGGCACTGAGCCCAGCTGGCATGCCACACAGCAACAGAGATGCTTGAGGCAGGGTTAGGGGAGTGCAGAGTAGCTGGAACTCAGCCACCAGGTGCCTTCACATCACCAGTTCAATGTGTAAAAAAAAAAAGGGACCAGAAATATATTTAGCAGCAAACCTGAGAGGTTGATCTATCAAAAACGTGTAATTATCTACTCTGAAAAGTGGATATACATCATCTTTGAAATGACCGTCACAATGGTGGTAGCATTGTTATGGGGATGATTTTCATCTGCAGTGTCTGCATCAATGGGAAGATGAATGAATCTAAACAAGGATCCTCACATAAAATCTATAGAAGTTGCAAAAGACTTGAAAGTAAGACAGAAAGTTGAGCATTACTGCCAATTAGAAGGAAAATGAGATGATTTTTTCAAAACATTTTTTTACAAATTCAGTTTCAAGATGTGTACAGCTTATAAAGAGCTGCACACATCCACAGAGAGAGATGCTGATTCCAGAAAAAAAAAAAAGTTTCACACTACTCCTAGATTTACATTGTACCTTTTCAGATCGTTATGGTTCCAATTCACAATTATGCACAACCTTATATTGGTCTCTCACATAAAATCATCATCAAAATACACCAACGTTGGTTGTTGTAATCCGACCCGTGGAAAAGTACAAGAGGTGTGAATATTTTTGCACTATAGATGCTAAAAAGAAAAGACACCCTCAGAAGTCAAAACTGGTAAGCACGTGCCTGCCACGAGCCTATTCCATTACTTCCCACCCATGCAATGTTCTCTCCTCCTTTCCCTCCTCCCATCCTCATCCCGTCATCATCTGGCACTCTCCCGCAACGCTCGCTTCTTAACCACATGTGCCAGCGCCAGGCCCGCTCTTGCTCCGGGGCTAATTGTTCACTGGTAAACCGGGGGCTCGTCAGTGGGGGTCTTCCCCTTCATCCAGACGGAGGGATAATAAGCAGGTCGCTGGTGGGGTTACAAATCATGATCTCTCCACGCAGTTTATTTTTTTCCGCATAAGTCTGGAGATTGTCAGTTGTAATCCGTCCTGTGTGCTGACTGCAACAAATACACCATGAAATTAAAGGTCTTTCCAGGAGCAGAAAGCAAAAGCTCGGTGGAGATGGCCAAAGCTCTCTAATAGCAGACTGGGCTTCTTGTTCTCATATTCTACCTCTGATCATGATAAATCCACCAATGGCAATATATAATTATTAGCACTGTTAGATATTCTTTAATTTGAAAGAATTCTTGTTTTGACCAAGTTAGTCCTGAGTTTTCGGGAAAAATAAACCTAATGCCCATAATTTTTTCCATTTGTAATTGCTTTAATCTTGTACTAACTCTGCTTTATGACATTTTTTTTAAGTGCCTCCCTCAGCTGACACTTAAAAGTTTGATAAATGGATGGGAAAACCTATGACTAGCCTCACCACTGAATTAATCTCATCTGATAACTCAGGCCTTCCTCTTTCTCCTGTTTTTCTTCACCTCGGCTTGGTGGGTCTGGCTCTCAGGTCTGCCTCTCTCTCTCTCTCTCACCACACAGATGGTATTAAAGCCAGGGCCCCGCAAGCCCCCTCTGATACGGGAGAGTTCATTAGAGATGTGCCTTTGATGGGCAGCCTTTTCATGTGACTACCGGTTTTTCAAATACCTTGATGTTGAAAGCTTAAGAAGGCATTGTGCAGTAAGCCCTCCTTTTGATGCGACTTATTTAGATCTGCATAGTAAATCAGGGGGGAGTAAATAACCAGCCAGCAGATGGAAGCAAGGAGATAAGGCAGCGGCGAACAATCGCATTTGTATTTTGTTATGATGTTGACAGCAGCTAAAATTCACTAATCTAGAGCCACTGATCTGCATTTCAAAGAAATCTCATTTAGCAGCAGGGAGGATAAAGTTCCACTCATTGTGTCTATTTTATTGCATTCTTTGCTAATTTATCTGCCCACAGATTTAACGCGCAGGGCTCTGTGGTGGGAGCCAGCGTCCGTGCGTTGCATAGGGAGGGTCTTAAATACTGTGAAAGCGGTTACGTCTAGACTTTGAGCTGAGGGTAATTACACGTCTGACCATGAATAGAATGAGTTTGAAGACTCATCTTTCTTCGGGCAGGCCTGAATCGCTCGACTAATGCTGATAAGGACCGCTTGGTCCCCGCAGAAATATTGCCAGTGACTTTGCATAACACCCCACCAAGGATGGTATTTACTTTTAAGATAAAGTTATTGTGTACAGTAATCTGACTTGTTAGCATAATGTCGTCTTTCATAGCTGGACCCTCTCCTTTTTTCTGCAGTGTGGAGGTATTTGCGGCCCAGGCCTTAAATAGTTTATCTTGACTTAGTGTGCGGGTTCTTTATGTAAATATTAGCCTTATAGCATTATTAGGCCTTCATGAATACTTGAATGCATTTGCCATATTTATATGTTGATAGAATCTACCAATGGTTTTACATTTGGCAAAAAAAACACGTGTGATATTTGGAAATCCCCAACAACTGAAGGTTATACAGACTAATGGGATGCCAAATGTTTTTTTTTAGTGAATAAAATATTAGATGTTTACAGCCCAAAGGTGTTGAAGTCTTTGTAGGAGTGAATCGTTTTGGAAAGGGGGTGTTACATTATTTCTATCTGAAGGACATACAAAACTGTTGGTTTTTACAACTGTATCTATTCATATCAAGCTAAACGCAAGTTCTCATATCACTGTGAGGCGTGTATGGTACATTACTGTTTTAAATATTACGTTTATTCATATGGTTAGCCACAGATAAAATTTGAAGACAAATACATCCAATTCAGAAGTATATAATACCCAGTCAGGCCTGTACAACCTAATATTATAGACATTTCAGTCCACTCCTAGTTCTAATGCATTGCACTAAAATGTAGTTTATTTTGCAAAGTGGTGACTAGTTATTTTCCGTTATTTAAGGAAGAGCAGTTAAATTGCTCATCTCAATAATGGACATAAAAAATGACATTAAACTATTAACTTGGTATGGAGAGTCATCATTATGGACATGAACAGAGCAAAACATTGTGTAGAAACTCCTTTGTTTGGTATCAGCAAAAGTTTGGTACTTCAGGCCCCTATTTCCTTCCTAATGCATCAGTCATGAAGAAGTTGATTGAAAATTAGCTTTAAAAGAATATTATGAACAATATAAATTCAGTAATCAAACCTATCTATTTTACTCCCCCTCTCGCCATAATGAACTTGAGGGGGAACCCTGTGCCCCGTTTTGAGTAAAAGTTGCCCGCCAATCTGTGCAACATTTTCTACAAACTCACAACAGTGAGAAATTATCACAGTTGGCATGTTTTGTTTTTCGACTGTTCCCTTTGAGCTGAGGGCTTTTTTTGTACAGTTCAGAGAGCACATTCCTCAGGATTCGGCAGCCGTTGGTTGCCTGCAGGGGTCATTGGAATTCTGGGAGAATAAAAGGGGAAAAGCACATATGCACACACACAAATACGCACACCTCAGACAGGAACGTCCAGTCCATTGTGTTCATTTGGTCTTCTCTGTGCTACTACCATTCTCCAAAGTAAATATATTTTTTTTACTATAAATGAGATGCATCATTAGCTGCAATCTTGATAGTGAGCACTCCTCCTGCACTGGTGTGATTAAAACAACAGACCCTTCATCCTAACGGTCCCTAGCATGTGTGTGTTTGATGCAGGCAGCTGAATGGGGTACATGAGAAAATCAATGGTGTCAGGTTAACAGTGTGATTTACTTTGCGCTGAGAGCTTGAGCCTTGCAGGCACAGCACCTTTCAACTTTAAAGTGTGTGTGTGTGTGAGAGAGAGAGAGAGTGTTGGGGGTAGTATATTGCACATTGCCTGTTAGTGCATGCACTTACACACACACACACACACTTTCTCTCGCTCTCTCTCTCTCTCTCTCTCTCACTGTCTCTCTCTTACAAGCTTCACATCAAATTCCAGGTGCACTTTGTTGATTTAAAATGTATTACTCTCACCTACACACCATGCAGAAAATAGTTATGCAACACATCATCTAGCCCACACTTGCCTGCAATAGCAGTAAATGCATCAAATGGGAGGAAACAAACTATTTATTGAACCGGATTTGGCCTAACTATAAGCACTTTTGGGTTTTCTCTTGTAGTGAGCCGGCTTCTCCAGACTTCTCACCCACCCTGCGAAGGACGTCGACGACAGCAAGTTTTCTCCCTTAGGGTAAGTCTTAGAACCTAATCCTATCATGTCAACTCCTCAACTTGTGGAAAGATTAGAGCAGCATTAAGTATATCCTTTCATCTGTTAGTATTTAGATAATGGTAAAACAAGGTGTGCTTTCTTCAAAGGTTTTTTATAATATGTTACCTCTATGTGTTTGGGTGATTGTATTATAGTGGTGGGGTCACAGGGTTCCCATTCCTCCTCTTCAAATGTAACAAATCTTCATCTTGTCCACACTGATAGAATTCCCCCTCCACTGGGCAACCTTTCCATTGTGCCTGTTTGGTTTTCACACCCCAAGGATTTTCAATCTACTCTCACTTAGAAGTTATGCACTATAGCTAGCAAATGTGGCCCAGCTCAGATTTCAGGTTTTCTTATTATTTGCTGATCTCTTCATTATAAGATGTTCCAAAATGAAATGGAATCATGTGAATCCTTGCACCGTATATACCTGTTACTGATTAGGCAAATACAAAAGAAAGGGGACACAAACTCTAAATTAATAAAAAAAAATGGTTTTTAGTGTTAGACATAATATTTTCCTGTTTTTGTTTCTCTTCTAGGATGAAATATGCAAACTCTGCATCCGTAGAAATAAGAAAACACACAGTGTGAGGTGAAAAGTGGTAAGTGAAGACCCTTTTACTAATTCTTCTGCATGCCTGATGTTGTCATAATGGATATTGCGTTTGCTGTGGTGAGGCAAATCAGTCAGTAAATGTTGAGGAGGTTCAGTTTCAGTTAAAATACTTGCTGTCGGACAGAAGCACGGGTAAAGTAGATTTCCTCAATCAAGGTTTTGTTTTGTGAAATGGTCTGGAAGCACCGCCTTGTTAAGATGCACAAGGAGTAGAAAGAAACACCAAATACATTCATCTATAGCCTACCGTCTGTCCTATGCAGGGTTGTGGGGGGGATCACGGTGATCTCCACCAGTCATCGGATGAGGTTGGGTACACCCTGGGCAGGTCGGCAGGTCAATTCAGGGCAACATACAGACATTCACGACACACAAATCATACCTAAGGGCCATTTAGAAAGACTATTTAACCTGTGCATAAATAGGGAAACTAGAACATGCGAACTCCATGCGGAAAGACCCCAGGCTGGGATTCGAACCCGGGCCTTCTTGCTGCGAGCCAACAGTGCTACCAACTGTGCAGCCCAAAACCAAATACACTCAACTGAATATTTTTTATTTAATTAATTAAATTGGCCATGCTGTGATATTGCAAAGTACAGCTAAATAGATTGAGGTTTAGAGAATTAAAAGTAACAGCAAAAGCACATAGTAAATATTAATATTATATTTTAATATAAATATTTTTGCTATTGCAATCACCAATTAACGTGTAATTAACTAGTGATTGCAATAGCAAAATATTTAAGAGATTAAAGTGCTTCTCAGAAATGTTAAAGATGTCAGTTGGCATTTGACCTTTGAAAAATATAAAGTTCTACGTAAGTTTTCTATTAAAAAGTTATGGCTCCTGAAAGGCTTAAGGCACCGTCACGTTTTATTGACAAGCGAGAAGAAGTGGCAGACTAAATTGATATTTTAATTGATTTTGTTTTGGCTCCATTGAGGATAAGATGACACCAAAGTCCTCTTCCACACCTGCTACTAAACACAATGAGCCAGCTGTCCGCCAAACAGTCAAACTTATTTGTTTGCTTGTCCCAATAAGTTCGGACTTTGACCACTTTTGTTATAAAGAAAGAATATGTGCTACAGGTTGTACAAGTAGTTGTCAAACAGCAGAAATTAATAGGCTTAATTCAATTAAATTCAAATCACTTTTATTGATGTGGCGCCAATTCACAACAAATGTCATCTCAAGGCACTTTACAACAAAAGTCATTTCGATACAATTATACAAACGTTCCAATTAGTTAAAAGTTTTCTATGTAAGGAATCCCAGTTGATTGCGATGAGTCATTGACAAAGTATTCTCAATTTAACATCAAAGTATACATCTCTAACCATCATTTGTGGGTTTTTCCACTAAAATAAAGTAAGTTAATGTATATGTAGGTTGATGTACTCCGAAAACAAAAACAGTAGTAGTTCTTTTTTTAATGCATTTCAGATAAATATAAAAAGGGTATGTGACATTCCAATCGATGGTCACATAAAGAAAGTCTAGATGATTCCAATGTTCCAATCATTCTGCTAAAAGTTATCTGTGTCACATTGTATCTTGACTTATAATTGGGTATATTAACTAAAAAATGGCAGCAAAGAGGCAATTTGAATAAAAAATGTAATGCTTGTAGTTTCTGTGGTTGTATATGCTTCCTTTTTTAAGGTAATCTAAAATCCCGATATTGGTAGGAACAAAGCAGAACTTTTTAGGTGGAGCTTTATTTTGAAAATGTATGAGATGCTGAGCTGAACACCCCAGCACTCCCCGTTTTCTTGAGTCCAGATTTCCACCTAAAAGAGATTTAAATATTAGTTGTTAATTTGTCTCGTACTTGAGTTAAATCTTCAAAGATGAATCCTTACTGCATATCTGGCGGCCAGAAGAAGTTCTTCTAATCATTGCAAAAAAGTGTAATTACCCCAACACTGCAAGCCACACTTGCAGGGCAGGCACTCAGAAAAAGAACAGGACAAATCTACAGCAATTAAGCATATCTGTGGTTGCTTTAAAGAAGCTGCAGTTTGGACTGAACAGCCTTCTGCTCACATTTCCAGTCTGAAATTGATTTCTTGTCATAGATCAGAGACCTCTTGTCATTCCATTTCCAATCCCCAAATGGTTTCTTTGAGCTGCTAACTGTCATCCTCATGAGTGGGCAAACAGGGAAAACCTCCATGGGTCTTTACCCTAGGCACTTAAAGCAGCCAATGGGGTAAGGGCAAAAATCAAAGGGACTCGGACCATTCCCCATTGGTAGCCTCCACTGAAAGGCCAGTTTGGGATTGGTGGAAAAGCTGAACGCTGGATAACGGGATGTGGGGGATGGCTGGATATCAGGAAAAGCAACCCCCCTTTTTTTCTTATCTTTATCCACCATTAACCCCAGCGCCCCAGTGTGTGGCTAAGATCAGGGCCCTTGGTCAATCCCCCATTCACTTCCACCCAGAATATTTTAAAGTTAAGCCCTGATACTTAACAAAAAAAAGTCTTACTCATCAAAGGTTTACTTCCCCTGCTTTCCATCTCTTTGCCTTTGCTCTGCTGCCATTCTTCTCTCTATGGTCTGCTGTTTTGTCTTTACACTTGGAGAGAAGGAGTTGTTGAAAGTTTTGTAAGTTCCCAACTTATCATTTCTCAACTTAACAAAGTTTAGTTGGAGGTCTGATGGTGTCACGCTGTGAGCAAAAGTGGTTGAACCGATGGAAACCTGCCCAGTGCTAATCTCTCTGATAAATAGACTCCTGATTTTATTCAAATCATTTCCATAAGGGAGGTATATTTTCCTACCTGATATTTATATCCCCAGCTTTCTTTTTTCCCTTGGACATTTGCTGATAATAACAAGACTGATTTGAAACCAGGCTTCCAACTCTGTGTAAACATTTCAAATTCCTCCTCTTTTTTTTCTACTTCTCTGCCATAGCTTTTCCTAGCAACTGTCAGACATTCGACACATCTGAAAGAGAAATGATTGAGGGTCAGAGTAGAAAAACAAGCAAGCATATGGAGGTGCAGAGTTGACGGACAGGAGTGAAGAAAAGAAATTGCATTGAGAGTGTTTGTCCAGAGTGCACAGTTGCCATGAGAATGAAGGTATAAAGCAGAGGAGGCTCAAAATGAGGATTGCCATCATTGCTTAAGAGACGATAAATAGTTTCAGGGAGTCTATAGATCCTCATGTGTTTTATCTTTCATGCTGCTGTTTTCAAAGTTACATTTTCTCTTTTTGTATTTTAAGGAAGAATGTGTTCTTCAGTTGTTGTTTTTTTACAGAGAAATAATAAAAAGTCTGCTTTTCCTCAGTGAAGCTGGCCTGTGCTTACTTTGGAGCCCCTCCAATCGCACTGCGCACCTTCTTTTAAAAAAGGCTTACACTCTGGAAATGAATGATTGCAAACATTGCATGCGCAACTCTAATTAAAAAAGAAAGCATCTAGTGTTTCGTGTGTTATCCTTTCCCCACAACCTAAATGGGGAAACGTCGAGTGCGGAAGCTGGGCTGGATGGCGTCCGTCCAAAAGCCCGAGATTATTGTGAAACCCAACCTGAGGCTGTGATGACATCAGAGAGGCCTGACTTTGGGTTGAACTCCGTCTTTCAGGTGGGAAGAATTACGAGCAGCTTCACTCGCAGGTGATCACGTCCTGTGGATCAGTCGCACACAGTCCTGCATTCTTCTCCCAAGGTCTAAACGCTGATTGCCCTGACAGATTGAACTTGTGTGTTATCAGCAAACTGTCATGGAGCCTCATTTTTAAGACGGCTCGCACAGTCGAAAGTTTATGTTAGCCACTCACCAGTATAGTGTTTTATTAGGGACATTAACATCACAACATAAGCTAAATATACAATAATCTTACCTGTTGTTGAGCTATTTCAGCTTAGGTTACCAAGAAGTTGGTGCAGAGTATGGGAAATATTTTCAAAATCAAAACATTGTCTCATTGCCTTGTCCTACACATATATAATCAATTCAAATGACTTTCTTGGAAAAGCAATTTTTCTTAGATATTTTATCAGTGAAAGATGAAAATACAACTGTTTGACTTTGTTAGGGTTCACCTCTACTGCAAATAAAATACATTTTTTATGATGCTGAGTAAATGTTGATACACACGATTTTCACATTACCTTCAGCTTGTCCACATTTTGTTCCTACAACAAACTTCTAATTTATTTATATTTTATATGACACTCATTTTTCTTCAACTTCACAACTACGGACCAATTTGTCCAGGTTTCAGACAGGATAAAATTAAATATAAAGTAAAAATCTGTAAAATGTAGTGTGAACTTTTATTTTTCCCCCTTTACCCCTAAATATTATCAATTTAAATCAATTTCCTTTAGATGTCACTGAAAAATAGCTAAAGGAAGTCCATTATAAAGTTTTATACATGCAATGCAGTGGTCAGAACAAAGAAAAAGGTTTTTGATCACATGTTGGCCTTCTTGCAGAATGCTATATTTCACACAAAGGAAGTACCCCTATTTCTATCTGCCATTGACCTGTGTTCCACCCCACTACTACAAAACCATTTAAACAATATGAATATGATAGCTAAATTGAGGATATGACTTTTTTTGTGCACCGTTTGGTTAGTAATTCACAAACCAATCGGTGGCACTCATAGAGCATTGGAATATCATTATCAGATGGTTGGGTTTATCAGTAAACTGTGAAAAAAATATATAATAAAACACAGCAGCTCACAAAAGTAACAGTCTGGACAAAGAAGCAGAAATGATTTCACATCATCTCAACATGGACATGACTCTGCACACCATCCCAGCAATGAAAGATGATAGCGGTGCTATCATGCTTTGGGCACGCAGTTTTTCAGCAAGGATCGGGAAAGATGATTACAGTTGTTAGCGAAAAATTACTTTTCATATCATCCATATTCAGTATGAAGCAGTTTTGGCTAGTTTGTGAAGAGCGATTAGATATTTTTTCTTGTGTTGTCGCCGTGAAAGTTGTTGCTGAATACAGAAACTTGCCACACTTTTGGGATTTTCAAAAAGATTGGCTATTTTGTGTTGGTCTGATAAATAAAATCCCCAAGAACTATATTAAAGTTTGTATTTGTTAAGGTGACAAAAATGTAAAAAAAATAAAATAAGTTGAATCTATGGTCAGTCTGAGTGTAAATGTTTTAAATTAATGCAGTTACAGCCAGTGAAAAAAGCTTTTACTCCAGAGGCAACAAGCCAAGTCCTTTGTTCATAAGGAACATCTGATCGCAGCTTGAAAAGGGATACCAGTGGCGGCAAACTCCTACAAGAGCTTTGCACTGAGACTTCCTCGCCACAACCCACAAGCCAGACAGTGCAACTGTTCCTACCTGCTTTGAGGCAAAATGGGTAGAAAGTATTCTTGTGTGTGTAGTGAGGGGCGAGAAACACACACAAACTCAGCCAGCATGCTCGATTTGGGTCATAGAGCTGACAGACAGTGGAATGTGAATGTGTGTATGTTGACAAACTCCACTGCACCCTGAATGGGGTTTGTGATTACACCTCATCATGCGTGTTGCATCGGCGCTGTTCACCCCCCCCCCCCACGCTCCCGCATCTTTCCCTCTCCTCCCTTCCTTCTCCCTGGCCCTCGCGCTCCCTCCCTGCTCTCACCACGGTGCCTCTTGGGCAATCATGTGGTCACACTACCTGACTTCTTGCTGCTCAAGAGCGCAGTTGACAAAAACAGCCCGAGGCCCGTCATGTGGAAAAGATTCAGTCGGCACACAGCATACATCCCGCCCCCCTCCCCGCGCGCTCCAGCTCCTCGCTTTTCTCGTACTGACTAACCGAAGCACCAGAGTGTTTCCTTCTTCTGCTCACCTGTGAAGAAAAACGGCTTCACTCTCCTCCTGTCCGAGCGCACAGCTGTGTGTTTGCAGCGCCGCGGCCGCTGTGCTTAATGGCTGCTTTAAACAGAGAGCATGGGTGCCGTTCAACCTCTCCCTCACCACGCTCTGAGAGGTTCAGGCAGCTTCTCTTTGTCAGTTGAGTTGCACTCCTGATGTCATGTAACATAAAGCTGGCCGGTCAGTGAGAGCTATCTGCTGTCAGTCAGCTTGGTGGTCTTAGGCTGTCGAGCTGCTCACCTGTGTTTATTGGACAAGACCTGCTCCACGCTACCTTGGGAGAACATCTTTTCTTCCTGCTTCCACTTTCTCTCTTCCTTTTTCTTACTCTTTTACTTTGTTTTTGTCTATTTCTATCATTTCGTTTGTCTGTCAAGCTCAGCCTCCCTGTCTCGCTGTTTCTTTTACTTCTACCACTGCTTTCTCCTCTCAGTTCCTCTCTATGCTGTCCTGTACAGTTTATTTTTCTAGCTTTCTTCTTCTCCCTTTTTGCTCTTCTCCTCTCCCCCACTCTCCCTCTCCTCTAGCTGTCCAATTTTATTTTTTTGTATTATTTTGGGACCTCTTTGTCAGCCTTTCGCTTTATAGCTCTGCCATCTCTTTGACGACAGTTTTCATCTTTTCTCCGCACCTGGCTGAGCACGCGCACGGGCTTGTGTGCACGGCCGCTCGATGGCTGATTGAAACTTGTGTCTCAAAGTTGCCAATGCTTACTGAAGCATTATATTGTAGATAAAGTAAATAAACTAGGCTACCATGGGAGAAATCTAAGGGATAGACTAGCTGATGACACACACTCCTTTTCACTTGGCCCTGCAGAGGCTTTCTCTCGTTCACTTACACTCGCATGAAGAAACAGAAATGCATCAAGTGAATGGCTGAAAAGATGTCAGTGAGGTTGAGGTGTGAAGAGAGCTGGCGGCATGGACATACTTTCTAAGGCTCAGGAATTTCACAAGTATAATGTTTTTAGGTGCTCTCTGTAGAAGTAACAGGCAAGCTCAGAATATGTAGTGAAGTTCCCTCCTTTAGTAAAAACTTTAATACAAGAAGCATTTCCTTTGTCTGTGTTTAATTTTTGAATGCTACTATACAATGATCAAATAAATCACGGTATTTCTAGTATTTCCTACTGAAAAAAAAAAGTGTAGGTTGCAGCATGCTTTAAGGATGCTCTTTTTCAGTAGCTGGTAGTTGATAGAAAGATGATAAACTTGAAAGTTAAATGTAGACAATCCTGAAAGAAAACATGATAGAGACTGTAAAAGATTTAGGACATGGGGCAGAGGTTTAGCTTCCAGCAGGACTGCGAAGCTAAGGGTAAAGAAAGAGCCACAATTGACTAGTTTAGATCGGTGGTTCCCATCTTTTTCCTTCTTTCTTAAGGACCACCATGTCTGTGTCCAAGACAAAACGGAACCCCTTAACCTCAACACATAAACCTGGTACATACATTAAAAATGATCAATAACAAACTTTTAACTTGCAAAAAAATTCAAATAAAATTGCATGGTGTTGTTCTTATTCTTCTTGTTTTACACTTTTGACCATTTTTTTTAATAAATGTAATATATTTAAAAATATAATTTTGGTAACCACAGCACTGACAATATTGTGCAGACCTCCTGTGATCTCCCTAGATATTGCAGGGGGTCTGCACATTAATTTGAAAGTTAATTTGTTAGAATGGTCCAGTCAATGTCAACACTTAGTTTTATTCACATACCAACAGAAAGTAACAACTGTGCTTGTATTACAAACATGGTGGCGGCAGCATTATAATTTGGGAACAGTGGTTTTACAAAGTACTAACGTAAGGGGGTTGAATAAATCCACAGCACACCTTTCAGATTTCATAAACCTGATGTTTATGATACTTGGTCATAGACATTTTGAATGATGTACAAGTTTTCTTGCACTTTATGAATGCACACTACTTTGTGGTACTGTATTACATTAAATCCTAAAAAATAAACTGAAACTGTGATTTTAATGTTACAAATGGGGAAAAGTTACTGAGCCTATAACTAACAGCAATTGCCTTTTTTCATTCTCAATCTCCAATTCTTTTCAGAAGATTTTTTTGTTAAACTAATGCAGTTTCCTTTCTCATCTTAAGTGGGATACTTAACATATTGGTTAAATGCATGGGTTTGACTCTTTGTGATTTTAAAGCCAGAGTCCACTAAATGATTCTTCAGCTTATTGTGGTATTGAGGCAGAAAAGCCACACATCAAAAGAACTGTGCCCTCAAATTCTCCCCTTGGTTTTATAAAAAAAGTTTTCTTGCATTCACTGAAGTTCCATTCTGTGCTGTAAAGTGGTATAGCTGACATGGTAATACATTTGTATTGTACCCAGTGATAAATACTCTACCAGGTCTTACTCACTCCGCTGCCTCCAAATGTGTCCGAACAGCGCCTGCATTGTCAAAGCCACGGAGGGTCATTCAAATCTCACTCTCGTTCCCTTCTGCCTTTTGTCGCATATTTCTACGCCGGTGATAGTTTTCTCATTTATTTAGTGAATAGTCTGCTGGTTGATGAAGGAAAAAAAAAAGACTTTTGCATTATGGAAATGATGGAATGGGTTATAATCTCCCACATATTCATCACAGCAGACATTGGACCCTTGTGATACCGTCCTCCATTGGCTATTGTTCCCATCCTCTCTTTGCGTACTGTTCCGCTCAATAGGCAAAGCAGGTTTTAATCCCGTCTCTTTTTGCTATGACAATGTTTACCACCTATCATTCAATAAGGAGTATGACACACATCTTCCCGTCTGTGAATGCCCTGAGAAGGAGCTGAAGTTAGCTGTGGTTGGCTCACTGGGAAGGGGAACAAAATGTTTTAAAGCATTACTTAAAGGTTGTATATATCATTTTTTTAAAGTTTTCTTTTTCAGTTTTGTCCAAGCTTTTAGCTCATAATAGTCATATTCACTTAATTGACCAATAAAGAAAGGTAATAAAAAAAGCAAACACCAGTTAGGTGAAAACACAAGAAAGTTGCTTAAAAGTTATAAAATTTGGCTTGGAATACCAAGTTTAATCGTTGGAGTATAACACATCGTCTTCTCAAACAAAACTCCAAATAGTGATAGCTACTTCCCCAGCTCAAGTATTTGTCATTTAATAAAATATTATTTTCAATTTCTTTATTGAGAAGGAGGAAGTCGAGAGCCAAGTATCTCAGGGACCCGACAAAGTCACCTCACCCAAGGATGTAAAAGTCCTCTGATGTAAGGACTCTCTACCTGTAATTTACCACAGTCTGGCCTAGCCCATTGTGACAAAACTGTAATTAAAAAAAGGAACTGATTTTAATTTATGCCCCACTTTAGCTTAGCATTGCCACTTGGACGTGTGCTGGCATGTCTCAGCACATCTCTCAAGACACCTGAATATTCTATATTACATATATGAGTTTTTGCAACTCTCAGTAATGTTGCCCAGAATCTTATTCCAAGATCTACTGTAAAACAAAGCTTCTTACCTGAGAAACTTTATGCTCACAAACAGCCACAACTCCCTCTTTGGTCTGACAGCGAAATTGCATTTGCTAACACTGCACTTCTGCTTTTTTCAGTCTGTGTTGATGTATTCACAGTTAAAGTCCCCCAATTTTTTTTTATATTTTTCTTGGCTACTTCTCAACATACCATCAAGCTATTAATAAGAATAATTAAGACTGAGCTGTTATCTGCAGACTTGACAGCATTTCAGATTAGCATCACTGCTGCTAACAACCATGTGTGTGTTTTTTTTCCCCCTTGTTGGCCACTATTTTCTCCCTCCTCCACCAATCCCCTGCCATTCCAGCGGCAACTGTCACTTGGCTCTTGCGTGAAGTAAGAAAATGAAAAACAATCACCACAACCCCCTATTACCCCCCGCCCCCTTCCTGACGAGCAGTCAGTTAAGTGGTTTGTAAGACGTTTAATTACCAAATGGTTTAATCGTTATTCATCTCATCATTAGATGTATGATATTAAGTGAATCGCTTCCCCTGGGTCCCAGTGTTTCACAGATCAATAGATTTAGATGGGGCTTGAAGGGACTTGGGGGGGCTGGGTGGGCAGTTAAATCACTTCATATGAGTACACACATTGTCTCTGATGACATTCACACACATATTTTTCAGTCAGCTTTTATATATTTATGTTAAATTATGCTATTTTTCACAGCTGTAATGTCACTTTTTTAAATAAATTTAGAGCTTCTGGGTTTATATTGCTATGGAGAAGACATGAAACAATGAACAAGGTTATGTCACTTCACACTTTCCATATGTGGAGTGCTTATTTTCACACTTTGGGACACATTGTTGGTATCGAGCTTTGTTTGAAGGCATTGTGTGGATTTCTATTATGGCACGGTACACCCCTGAGATCCATTCGCCTGCAGCTTGGTACCAGCTATATTCCCAGTGTGAATATGGCTGAGTGGTGATCGGGGACTGGCTGCACCAGAAGCTGCTATTAACTCCAGCAAGCACTGCTAGCCTGAGTTAATTGTCCATTATCTACTATTATCTAAGCCATTCCTCTCTTTTTTTTCCCTTTTATTCGGTCTCACTCAGGTCTCTACCCATCAATCCCAGTTTCACTCAGTATACTGTAGCCAGTTCTTTTTTCTACTTTTGCAACACTACAAAACATGCTGTGGTCAAATCCTGGCAGCTGGGTTCAGTGTTAATACTAATGCTCTTTGCTACAGAGGTAGTACAACAGAGAGGATCACATTTTGCCCTGTCTTATCCTCTGAGTACAGAAGATCCTCAGGTTCTACTAAAACCATTAAGAGTAGATCATTAAAGATTAGCCTAATATACTATATATTTTTCAACAATAATATCTATTTTAATGAATATCTTCTTATTTAAAGTTTATTGAATAAAATTAAGTTAATCTCCATTCATTTTGAAGATTTAGCTCATCTGCTCAATTGTTTGAGGAATCCTCAATACTTTCACTTGATGGCACTGTTTTCCTTCTTGCTCCCACTGAAGCAACAGGGCATGTTTTATGCATGCTGGGCACTATGTGGGGGGAAGAAAGCATGGCTGTGCCACAGAGATGCATGTCTTTCTTTTCTCTCCCAGTCCTCCAAGCTCCAGAACTCACATTAAAATTATTATAGCTCAGATAATAGGGTTGAAATGCAGCTATACATCAAAGTTGATCAACTTTTGTATGTTTTCTAGTGCTTGCAAAAATGGTGCATCATATGTTAAAAAAGCTTAAAACAACAATTAATACAAATAATCCAGACTTGTTTAAAGTAGTTTTTGTGCTACCATCAATAGTTTTATTTAATACAGCAAAATAAAAATGTTCCTGTCACATTTCTTCATTTAATTCTACTTTATATGTTTAATATTTGCTTACACCTTTTGAGGCTTCTCAGTTTTGATCGTGTTGAAAGGAATAGATTTTCGTAGTTTTACACTTTAATCATACAGTTTAATTTAAAAGTGGAGGACAATGATGAGTTTACAGTGGCCATGGAAAGTGTTAATACTCCATGGACTTTTCATATTTTATCTCAGGAATATTTAGCTTCTCTTTTTGTGATTTCATAATGAATAAGCATTGGAAAACAATACATCAATTCTGGATGTTTATTTTATTTTCCCTCCTTTACCTTGATTCCCATTAATTCAATTTTAAAAAAGTCAGTGAAAATGTAAGCCTGTTTAGTAAACGGAGTTCATTTTGGTAAGGTTTTTTCACCTTAATGAGCAAACACAACGCTAAATCTGTGGAACGGTTTAAAAGCGGGTTTAGGTTATAAAAACTTGATTCCGAGTTGTAAACTTCTCAAAGAGAAAGAAAGGAAATTAAAGAATATGACTCAACTACAAACTAAGGAAACTTGCAGGCTGGGCAAGGACAGCAATAATCAGAGAAGCACCCCAGAGACCCAAGCTAACTCTAGAGGAGCTGCAGAGTAGTTACTAGTGACAGCTAACTGGATAATGGATGGAAACAAACTTGAGAACACTGAAAGAAAACCTGTTAGACGCTGCTAAGCACTGGAGACTGGGGTGTAGATTTCCCTTCCAGGACAGTGAGCCAAAATACACAACCAGAGCTACACTTAATGGCTTAGTTCAAAACATGTTGATACGTTAAAATGCCCTGTGGCAGGACCTAAAAAAATATATACACATTTACTCCCTCAGTCTGTTTAAGTTTGGAATCTCAGTCAGGTAAATTTAGTAAAACATTTGCAGTTGTAACTGCATTATTTTTTAACATATTGACTCTGATAACAAAATTTTAAGTTTCATTCCTAAAACAGGTATTTTCTTTCTAACATTTTTTTGGTCAGTCACATAAAATGATATAAAAAAACACACAAAAAACATAGATTTTTGATGAACAAGACAAAATATGAAAAAGTTGATGGGATATGAACCTTTTGACATTTGCGGTGCCTTTTGCAAGATGCTGTGCATGCGGGTTAGATAGATGAATGGGGAAACTGCAGGGTGGTGATTGGTCAACATCATATTAAGTCCTCAAAAATAAATGGTTAAGCATTAGGAAGTGTTGGCCTGGTGGTCCCGCCTTGTGAGCAGCCTGTAAAGAGGCAATACATCATAGTAAAAAAGAAGAAGAAAAAAAAACTAGAATATAATAAGTAGCGCTTGTATTTCAGCTTGGTGCGCATCATAAATAAAGGTGGGCCATGTATAATTGAGGCTCATGCGTGAGGAACTCGGCTGGAGATGAGAAATGGAAATCTGTGTACTGGTAAATAGATAATCACACAAAAGTAATTGAGGTTTTCAAACCCCAATCTAGTCTGCCAGCATGAGCTCGTTTGCATGTTAATCACGTCAATGATTTCCCTTCATCACAGGGAAGTCCATGCACACTTCCATAACCAGCTTTTAATTGCATTTAAAATGTCACAGAGGTGGAACACATGTAATTTAGCCAGAACTGTGTCCAAATTAATGGGCACTATTGAGACGCTCCATTGGACAGGGTCGGAAATGAGAGAGGCTGTCCATTGTTTGGCTCTTTATTAGAGATGCTTTAGTCGTCCTCTCTCTCTATGATGATATCTCTATGGCATCTTTTGAAGTTTAGATCAAGAATTCAAGATGAAATCTGAAACAAATGTTGATTCAACCTTGAAATACATGCCACCGTTTTGCAAAATTAACCAACTAGATGGCTATTGGAATGGATGAGCCCCAAAAGTCAAAGAGTTGGGTTTTAAAGATGGAAAGAAAGAGAAGACTAGTTTATTTTCTTTCATCACCAGGTGTTCTGTGGCGTATAAATTACCGAGATGATGTTTCCATAACATAGCTGAGGGTACTCCAGAGAGGGGAAAGCTGCAAAACAGACCTATTTAATTTTTCATAGAGGTGGACCATCAGGAGCCATAAGCCAATATTCTTCTTCCCCTTTTCCAGATGCCTTTTACACCACTATATCTTACCAAAACCCAGTCCCCTCTTATTTTTTTTTCTCTTTTCAAAAAAAAAGGAAAAAAAAAAGTTCTGCGGAGACCTACATGAAAGGAAGGAACTGTTGAAATGTTAATTTTACCATCTGCTGGCAAAGTCTGCTACCTTTTCGCGCGTGTGTGAGTCACTGCGTGTGCATATGTGTGTTTTCTTTTTTCCTGCCCTTTTTTTTAATTCCCTGTAGTTCTGTTCTGTTTCATGAATGTGCTGCTATTTTGGCTGTTTGAAGTCATGGGGTCTCTGTGAGTGTGGCTTTGACTGGCTGGAAAATACAATGCCACATGGTGGATGGTGGAGACTTTCCCATTAGTTTCCTGTTTAGAGCCCTCTCCCCTTCTGGTAACCCGTTTTTTTATTATTTTTATATAAATATCACTCCCAAGGTTCCTGTTACCAGTCCATGCCCACCTCCGGAACACACTGTGGCGTTCCGTCCTGTTTTACTCGAGCTTGCCCTTTGCCTCTTCCTCCTCGGTATGCTCATCTTCTGGGACCCATTCGGTGTGTTTATCTTAACGGTGATGATTTTAATCACTCGTTTACAAGACCCAAAGCACTTTCTTGACACACATCTCTTCATTTTTTTTTCTTTTTTTGCTCTCAAAACACATATCAGTTCCTTTCAAAAGTATTCACACCCCTGGCACTTTAATAATTTCTTAGTGTGTTACAATCACAAAATTTAGTGTAGCTTAGTAGGATTTGTATAGAAAGTGGAAGGAAAATTATTTATGGGCTTAAAAGCCTGTTTGCGACCACCACCCTATATTTCTGCGTTTTGACAGAGATGGATTTACGCAATGCCATTATCAACGCAAGTGCTCTCCGTCACCTACGCAAGAACACATGGAGTAGAGGCCCATTTTTTAACTACCCGTCCTCGTCAACAGAGAGCGTATGCATCTGATTGGTCAGTTTCAGAAACAGCCAGAGATCGCTTCACGAGAACGGGGCTCTATAGTTGCTGTAATCAGTAGTTAATGCAGCGTTTGGCCCTGAAATCCTTCAAATTTAAAGGATAATTTATCTAATCTGTTCTTTTGGCGATTTTGAACACAAGGAGGTGTAGGAAAACACCTCTGTGTTTGTTTCCATGTATTTTTAGAATGTTCTATGAGCTGCACTTCTAGTAAAAAGCTTTACAGCTTAATCAAAACTTACTTTCTGTTGTCCATTGCTGCTTGAGGAAGAAATGCGTTTACAAGCCTAGAAAAAACTGAAACGGTGCTGTGATAGTAGGCAGAGACGGCATGAAAAGTTAGCACCCCCTGCTGTCCTGGTCGAGCAATGCTGAAAAAAACAATAGAGAGTGGAGTGGAAGAGCGGAGTACTATAAACAAAAAACTTTGTTAATACATCTGCGTCTGAGTGCAAATTTGCGGTCAGAGAAGCATAAACTAGGCTTAACTGCTCTTGGTCTCTCACTAAATCCTATGTAGACTCAGCTTTTCCCTATAAATAATGCACCCACCGCCATCTTTGTAGTTACTATTTTTTAGTTCATCACACATAAGTCCGTCTTAGTCAAAGATTTTTAGGAACAACTGTCCCCACAGCAAGATGCTGCCACCATATTTGTGCTTAGTCTTTGTTGATTTGATCATATCCCTTTAATTAAGCCCTTCCTGGTTTAATGCACAGTACTTTGTGTTGTGCTGTACCTATAAAATCCTTGGAAAATACATTTAAGTTAGTAAGGTGTATTACTTTCATGTGAGCTGAACAAACCCAACATAACCCAACATAGACATTACCTGTCAGTGGAACTTGTTCCAATCTTTATCGCATTTTTTTTTTCTTCAACTAAAGGTGCACTGTGTAGATTGCTGTGAAATATTTTGCCAAATGGCTCAATTCCATTGTGAGATTTGATAGTTGGCTATTAGAGTGAGACATCCTGTGTGCAAGAGTTGCTTAGCATTTTCCTTGGCTCGGACCAGATTGTTTAGTCTGCTTTCATTGTGAGCTGTTTCTGAGCTGCAGTTGACGGTTGTTTGCAGAGCACTGGGGGGAAAATGTGAGAGGGGGCCAGCGCTTTTCTCTATTTATTTATTTTCCCCGTCCTTGGAGCTGGAATCTGATTTGTGTTCTTGTTGCTCTATTCTCTCTGAGCGTTTTTTTAAGTGTGGCTGCTGAAATCTAGACTCTGTATGACCTCACCGCGCAGCCTGTCTTTCATTAATGACCAGCCCCTGTGGTTTGGGGAGAGGAATATTTTTCATATGACACCGCCTTGCATTAGTGCGTAGGGGCAGCTGCGCAAACCACAAAACCATCCAATTTTGTGGCTTTGAAAGGTGTGAAAAGTTCAGCTCCCTATAGCAAGCCTTGCATTTATAATTATGCTCTGTGTGTAAGTGTCAAGAAGCGGAACTACTGAAGGCTTGTAAAAAGAACAAAAGAAAAAGTCACCTGCAAGAGAAATGTTTGTTTCTCATCGACCTTAAGTTGTTAAGATATATTACAAACTGAAACTTTCACACACCTATAGTTTTAACCAACTTTGAGAAGATGTATAAAACATAAAGTAGGATTTCAAAGAGGACTATTTAACTTTTTTCTATCAGAAATGTTTAATTTAACCAATTTTTTTGGAGTTTAGTATTTTTTTCCCCAAGTGCCACATCTGGTATAAAGGTATTTCTTTGCCGATTGATATCCCAGGTTTAGACGGAAGCAACTAATGCTAGTCCTAGGCCTCTGTACCCTCCCTCTATATGCTCAGACACTTACTGTAAGTCTGCTTGGCACCTTGCAGGAAATTGAATATCCGAAAAAAAATAAAAAAATAACTGCAGATATGTCCCATAGAAAACAAAGAGACCTTGTGCTGCAAACCTCTTCCTCTCTTTCACCTTTTAAACCACTTTAGCACACAAAACAACTCTGCTTCTCCTCTCAAAACATATGAAAACATATGCGTATTTCTGAGCCAATCAATCCGGGGGACACTCCTATGCTTGTGTCAGCTTGAAGGCAAGAGGTGGAACAAGAAGAAATTGAGGTTAGTCACCGAGGCTCAGAGAGAACGAACAAAGGAGAGGATTACCTAATAGCCCTGCTATGTATTTGAAGTGGAGCCTCGTGTTTGTTTGGGGAGGTTTTGGGGATGGATGTGCATGGAGGTGTCTCAAAGGCAGCTGATGGGTACTTTAAAGCTGTCAGAAACAGCCCTCTTTCACCATTTGTCTCCTAAAACAGACAGCAGCAGGCTTAAACAGGGGGAAAAAAAAAAGACAAAGCAGGGAGAAACTTGATGTTTTTTTCAAAAAGTGCCGAAAACTGTTGCCTCCGAGTTTAATCGGGTGCCTCTTCTGTAAATTAGACGTCATCAGGCATGACAAGTGTGAACCGCAGTTGCACACTCAGTTTGCCGTTTTCAGGGCGTAGTGTCATGAGATCTGTAATGAGTCTGCTTTCTGCTTGCGGGTGTTTGTAAACAATAATCTAGCGGTTTGTCAGTGAAGAAGGAACTGCCGTGTTACGTTCATGTCAGCAATGAATTCATAGTCACAGCGCAAACATCCTCAAACCGAAATAAATGGCTTAATAATGCGCCAAGACACCATAAAACAAATGGAAACAGGGACATCTGCCTACATCTGGAAGTAATTGCTTCAGTTTGTTGTATCCTTTTATGGTTAACAAAACTCAAAGAAAATACATGAATTAAGTTTCAGAAAAGTGCTAGAGAATCTCTGTAGTGTTTACATTTCTTAATAGATCTCCTTTTGTTGCACTTAAACCACAAAAAGAAAAAAAAGAACAAAAAACAGTATAGTACGTAAGAGTAAAATAAAAGCTAAAGCATGACATGGATTTCAAAAGTTGTTTTTTTGTGTTTCAAAAACAGTGTCATGTTTTTTTTTTCAGCCCCTTTATACATGATGCCTCAAAATAAAATCATCTGATTGCCTGAACAAGGTTAATACCGCTCACCATACAGCCAGAGCTGCAGTGAAAAAGATTGTATCATAGTGTATTTCTTGGGTTAGAATGGCTTAGATTTGTTCTGTATGTTTTAACCTACTTTTGAAGCATTCCAACAGTGCTTTGGTTCTTTTTGGAGAGAATTTGGGTAACCAAATTAAGTCTCCTGATCTGCAAAGCTGTATTTTATAGAGCTTTCTGTGTTGTTTTTGTTTTTTTATCATCACAAATAACACATTCTCAAGTGTATGGTTTTAATTGTGACAAAATATGTAAGTATGCAAGAGGTGTGAATGCTTTTACAACCTGGTGAGCCAAGCTTTTCCATTTAATAAGAAAATATATATATATATATATATATATATATATATATATACACATAGCTTCTTTTCATCTTTCAAACTACAATCATCTTGACTCCTTTGATTAGATTCTTTTAGAACATATATGAGCTTTGATTCTTAAAATTCCTTGTGCAGCATTAGTTTGCTAAATTGTAAATCTAGTCCTATTTTGAAGTCATCAGCGATTGCTTTTTTGCCACTCAGAGCACTGAACATGGACCGCTTTTAAAGGTAGTGAGTAGGTCTGATAAGTGGCTCAATTCTTGTACTAAAGCATTTTTACTGAAGGTTTAATAGCACTTGTATAATGAATTATAATGTATTCTTTCCAATTGCAAATTTTCCTTTAATACAGCCTTTCTGCTATAGTAAAAAAGACCATCTGAGTATTATTGTGTCCAGCTTTTAAATAACACAAATCAATTGCATGATTTTAAGCTGTTAGTTTCCGCCAACGCCAAATAGGCTGTTGCTTGTATAACTGGATTAGCTAATCAATTTCAAAGCAGACCCATTTTATGTTCGTCCCAAAAGGGTTTACTGTGTTTGTGCTACGTAGTGGTCAGTTCTAAGTAAGCTGCATGCATTAGAAGGAAATGCAGCTGTTCAGGTGAACATTTCAGTCGAGTTTGAACTCATCTAAAAGCGATGTGCTTATAAACTTTGCTGTTCCAGTTTAATGGAACACACCTTTCAATGACGACGTGCGGGCAGCTCATCATCAAAGTGAAACTTCCAAAGTTCCGCTTAACTTGTTGCTGAAATAGTTTCTCGTTTTCAAGAAAATTGCAGTGCGGCAAGTGTGAAGAAGTGTATCAGGGAATCTTCCCCGAAGGTAAAAAAATTGCCACTTGCATACTTGTCTTTGACCAAAGTAAAGCCTTCTCCCACTCCAGGGAACATATGCTGTTTAGGAAGATATAAAGGAGTAATTTTATTACTTGGTACATCTCCCCTCTGAAGCCATTTCATTTTTCTTTTCAGCCTTCACAGAAGCCTTTATTTGATCTCATATACCCGAGGACGACTGCCTCAAACCAGTCGGACTCCGTTTATTTTCATTTGGAAAACACATTTAGTGTTGAAGGGATGTCAAAGAGTTTTAAGTGAAGAGCAGGGGGTTCAGGTGTGGAATAGACCGAGCCAAGTTTCTCTACATGCTAATGTCCTCCTGCGGGGACTATTTTGAGCAAAACTTGTAATTTTATTTTCTCACTTTTTTTATGGGGAGTCTGTTCAGTGCAATCAAGAAAATTATTCAAACATAACCACTGGGAGTCTTTCTATCCTTACAAATACAAGCCTTATATCTGTTGGCAAGATGTCTTTTTAAAAGACATTTGTTTAAGCCTATTTTTGATTCACAATTGAAATGTTGTTACCCTTTAAGTTCTTTAGATATAAATTAGAAATACATGGTTTAGGAGTTGTGGCTGCTTCCAATCTCTGACCTGCTGATACAGATTTTAGGAAATGGATAAAAGAACCGCTGACATAAAACAGCGCTTTACAAATTGAAAACAAAGACTACTTCTAAGAACCAAATGTCCTGAAACAAATACTTTCAAATCAGTCTGTCTTTGATGTTGTATAAAATAATAAAATAAGTATAATACTGGACAACCTTGCTGTGAAACATTGAACCTTAAGCCTACTTTTCACTGGATGAGTGTCCGGTTCATATAAACTCTGCGAAGCAGACTATGCAGCTTATAGCCACTGTAAGTGGGTCCGTTTCCATCGGGCACGAAACAGCACGGATCACACGCAATCCCAAAAGCTCGATAACATTGCAGCCACCTCCAAAATTTACATATCGGGTCTATGTTTTACACAATATGGTTCTAAAACGAGTCAAGCTTAGCAATTTAGATGGGCAAAACAGGAAATCAGACACAGGACCATTCTAAAGCATCCAACAACTTTCAAAATAAGACTCATGCAAATTTCTGATTGCTTAACAAAAAAAAAAAAAAAAAAGCGTCATTACCTTTAGAACCAGGTTTGGAGTCCATCATTATTTGGGTCTAATTGGTATGTTTTCATCACGGACAACAAGATCGTTGAAGTGGAGAATCACCCAATTAATGTGATAACACAGTTTTTTTGTTTTTTTCCAAGGATGAAATGGAAAAAGAAAAGGCATGGGCAGAAATATCAGCAGTTTTGGGAGTAGATTATGACTTTATGATGCTTATTAACATATAATTACATTAATTGTATTCTACCCTTTAAGTAATGCGATTGTAATACTCCTATAATTTTGTAATCTCCTGGGTCCAGCTGCAACACTTAGCGGATACCCCTCTGAAACATTCCTGGTGGGAAGGGATGATTTATTTTTTATTTTTTTTATATTATATTAAAGTGGAGACGTGGACTTCTCTAATCACGTTCTTCTTTTATTATTCACTGTCTGCCTTTTGGACTCAGACCACTTTTAAAATGTAGTTTCACATTGTACAAAGTAAAAAAAAAAATGTGACGAGTAATTTACACAAAATGTCACCTTGGATCTCTAACGGTACCACCAACTTTTAATTTCTTAAAGTTTTTTTTTTGTCTCCTTAGGTCTTCCCACGTCATCATTCACTGTAAAATTAAGAAGACTATATATTTTTTTCCGAAAAAAATGATATGTTATCACTTAGTTTACCAAATACTGAATCCATTCAGAATAACCTCACTTTTTTTTCTTTATAGTTCGTTTAATTGTTTTCTATTTAAAGAAAATCCCAAACTTATTTTAGTTTTTGTTTGTTAAACTGCTTGCTTAACAAAGATAGATGTTTGACTAAAAAAAACTTCTACCGCCATTGATTCCAGCATTGCTGTATCCATGCCTAAGTTTGCATGGGTACAGTGAGACCAGTGCAGCTGGTTACTCTTTACTCAAAGCTTTGAAACTGCAGATCATTAAAAAAAAAAGGAAAAAAAAGGAACTGTGCCATTTATTGGGGCACACAATTGGCCAGCCCAGATGGAGCTGGTCACTTGAGAAGGAGACCTCCTCATAAAGTCTAAGCTTTTACAGCAGGCGCAACTGTGAAGCCCAAATTAACCCCCCAACCTTTCCTAAACTGCACATATTTATCTATTTATTAAATCCTGATCTAGGACAGCTGTCTGGCGAAGGCTGCACCTTCCAATATTCTCACCCCCTCTCTCATTTATCAGTGTTTCTGTCTGTCTCCCTGCCTGAGTCTTGCTGCACCGACTATATATCCTCTCCAGCCTTTGTCTGGTGACAGCCCAATGAAAACATCTTTGTGGAAAGTGTCGTATCACTTCTCAGGAAGTCCCACTCACCTAAATAGTTCCTCCTCTATGTCTTGTCTGCCTTGCTCCTTTTCCGTGTCTGTGTGTATGTGTGTACAGATACGGGAGGGAAGTGGATTGGTGGTGGTGGTGGAGGGGGGTTGAGGTGTTAGTGTAGGTGACTTGGGGGTATTTCAGCCTCCACTGGGCTCCGTTCCACACATTCAATTACCTCCAGATGTAATTCCTATTCCCCACCCATCACCCTTAAATTAGTGGCTAGTAAAAATTAGATCTGAATTAGCCGCGGTGAGGAGAATATGAGAGTTTGAATTTTCCGTCTAATTACTTTATTATTGTTACCTAGCAACAATTTTTCTGAACTAATTTTATCAGAACTTTTTTGTTTGGGTGTAATTGGTATCTAGTTAAATAGGGCTTTTAGTCATGACTGGATAGCTGCTACATAAACAGGACTATGACATCTTTTTTTCAAAGCTTCTGGAGATAATTCCCAAAATATTCATCACTGTCAAAGTTGATGTTCAGCACTACATTTTTTTATACCCCATAAAATGCAGGTATTTTTCATTACCTCTTGGATGCTTTGGATCTTTTCGCTAACAGTTTTTGCATTGCATATACAGGTGTGCTCTTTTGACTGCCAGTGAAGCTTGCCTTTCCACCATTCAACTGTGTCACTGTGGTTCTGGGAACGATAATGTTTTTGGCAGAGCTGAGGCTCCGACGGATCATTTTCATAAAGTGGTTTCAGATTCATCCCAAACAGGAAATCTGAAAGCATGAAATGTCTATTAAGCCTCGCATTTCCGGAGGCATTTTAATCTCGACTTGTGACTGGAAAGTATTTTTTGAGTCGTATACCTGCATGACTGTAAATTGTCAGTTGTCAATGGGGTTATGAAATGTCTCTCTGACCTGTGCTTGGTGTAAGATCATCCTATGATGGATGTCGTCATATGGTAACATTTGGTAACATTTCAGGTATGAAACGACCCAAGCTATAAAAGATTGAAATAGCAAAAAGGTCAAACGACCAACACCTGTAGCAAAAACAAACTGATAATTAAAAACGGCAATCCAATTTATTTTAAAAAGCCTTGCTCTGCATTTGTATTTGTCTCCTTACATTAGACATGAATAAATGAGAGGATATTGTTTTAAATAATTGGTTGTAAAAGTTGCTGTAAAATGTCTACTACAAAAACACAAAAATATTTATTATTTATTAAAATAAACCCAGCCTTTTAACTTCAGCGCCATCTCCTGACTCCTCCAGAGAAAGCTTGGTTTCAGCTGACCACTTTACAGCCGAGATTTCATATGTAGGTCTACCGCTAATGAAGGTATTTGAAACTCGGGTGCAATGCTGCCTTCGACAGGTCAGGGGTAGAAACTGAATGTTGTTCCCCTGTTATATTGCAAACACTAAATACCTTAGTGTTAGAGGCAAAAACGCAAAAAGAAAACTAGAATTTTAAGTGCTTTGCTTTAGATCTTAATGTCCTTCCATTCTAATATCATATCAGCTACTATGAAATAACATAAGCTCGTGTTGCTCTACTCTTCCATCCATTTCGAACCTGCTATATAACAGCTAAACCGTGTGTGCAGCACTTGCTTGTTTAAATCTATTCATCATAGCTTAGCATTTGATTTCAGCTACCCATTTAGCTCAAATATTCTTTTGAAGAAAAGCAGCTTTTTTAGGAAGGGGTTTGGCATTGAGGGCAGTTGTGGTGGTGTGGAAAATAAGAGAAGGCATGCGGGAGTGCCAATTTAACCTGAAGTGTCTGTCGCTCGTATCCCAGCTCCTTCGTTTCAAGAGGCCGGGTCGGCTTGAACTGCCTGACTTCTGTCATTTCTATCTCTTTTGTTTTTCTGCTGTAATGTATACTTTAATTCCCGCCCACCTGCCGTCTGCGTGTGCAGCAGTGGCAGAAGCAGTTGTAGGGGAGGTGCAGGTATCATTAAGCCTTGAAGTGGCACTAGCGCAACGCTGCTGAGGGCATGGTTCCTTGCAGTGAGTGTTGATATTTCTGGGCCTTGTAAAGATACAGTCTGGTTTATTTTCAATAGTAAGTTAATGCTGGGCTTGGTCAAACTCACCCCCCACCTCTCCTGCTGCTTACTAAGGCTGTTGATATTGAGTCAAGCAAACAGTCTCTCAGGGATGTCCTGTTTGGAAGTCGGCCAAAGACGCAAATGGAAGTCACATGTAGAGCCATCCAGAGGAAGGCAATAAAGCCGCAATTCACACACTCACCCACAATTATCAATTGTAGATGTACTACAAGAGATGACCAAGGTTTTTATTACTCCTAGAGTGGAAACATAACAAAAAAATCCCCCAAAATACACAAAACCATCATTGCAGTGATCAGGGACCCATCTACCTTCATTATGCGCTCTCTTTTACCACTGAAACACATATGCAAATATATTTGGACACTGTCATTATCATCCCCTTAATAGACATTTCATTAGGGATTTCTGAATGCACGGTGAAAGTGCAAGTTGCCATGGATACCCCGGTGCTTAAGTACAGTATATTAAAATGGTGCTGCCTTCCAACCACTTATATAATCACCAGTCTGTAATGGCCTCTGCTTTGTGGCCATAAGCAACATATTGTGTGATCAACATTGCCCAGGACTTTAAAAGAGCCCTTCTAAGCCATTAGGCCTTATTTGCCATATCATTATTATTAGTAGTACTAGTAATATTTGTGGGCTGGACTTGGTAGATCATGAGTTGTGCTTGTGAAACATTTGATTGACAAAGTATGAATAGGGGAGTGCTTTATTTCATGCATGTGGATTTAGTGCTTAAAAAATATGTTTTCCCTCTCGTGAGGCAACAATAAATAGTTTGAGCAGCTTTAATGTGATATTATGGAAGTCAAAAGAATAGCAACCATGAAAAAACAAATACTACTAGAGAGTTTACTGGCCTCGCTTTCAGAGCTACAATTAGCAGAATTTGAGATGTGTTTTACTAACCTTCCTGTTTTGGAATATACTTAATCATTTTTTCCAAGTAGCAGTCTCTCAGGGATGTCCTGCTTGGAAGTCATTGCATGCAACTTAGAACTCACTGTCTTAGCATCCTACAGCAGGGAATATAGACACGTATTTGAACTCCTAGGTTTCTAAAACCCTGCCAACATTTTCCAAAATCGGCATGATCTATGACAAAGAGGAAAGAGGTTGAACTTTTCAAGACGTTGGTTGAGACTGGCTCTGTTCTTTTGCAACAGCCTGAAAGGCACATAGATACATCTGGAGAATGTATCCAACCAACTTTTGTCCTTCATCTGGTTTCATCTTCAAACACCTCACTCACACTGAAAATGGCCCAATTAAAGTCTTCCTCACTTAGCAACAGTGTTCACACTGAAGAGTGTTTGTCATCACAACCTAGTAGCATAGCATAGTAAAATCACTCAAAAAAATAATGTATTTTTTCAGTTTCCAAAAAGTTAACCTCTGGTTGGAGCTAATCAAGCTAATAAACGGTTTAATTTAGTCATCCAGTTTATAGGTGCATCTCAAAATATTCCTGATACTCTTGGCGCCTGGAGATCAACCGGCTTAATGTTTAGCAATTATGGTAAATCCTAAACTATTCTTCTGTGCATTCATATCATGATGTTGTGTGCTGAAGTGATGGGTAAACCCATTTCTGCTTGTCTGTATCCAATTACCCTTCAATAATTTTTTTTGTTGTAGCCTTAAATGAAAATGAATGGTTTGAAAAGTAGCAGTGGTTGCGTGAGAATTCTGGTGAACGAACTGCGTTGAGATAAGATGGAAGTCAACATCCTCTGTTGCTGTTGTCATGACGCCCCTACTGCTCTTGCCAAGGTTGGTAACCAGCTGCCACCACCACAACCCCCTCCTCACTGTACCCACTCCACATGTCTGTCTGGCTCTCTCCTCTATTTTCCTGCTGCCACCTCATCAAGGCGCTGGTGGGCCTGCTTGTATCCCTTGACCTTGGTAGCAGAAAGCCCCGGAAGAGGAGTCATGCAGGGAATAAAGACCTGAGAGGAAAAGGGAAACAATTGTTAGAAACATGAAGAAATGGCCATAGCAACCCCTCTTAGAGGAGCAAAATGTCCCTGTAGAGTTTTATAGTCTATAGCTTTCGGCATTTAAAGATAAACTAGATAAATTATTTAAATAATTTTGATGCTTAGAGTAATTAACAGTAGTTCTTTAAAGTTAGCCCCTTTTAAATATATGCACTGGACTCTCTGACTCCCATGAATGTTTAGTGTCTTTCCCCACTGCTTTAGAGGTCTTTCAGTTGACACTAATGAAAACACTACATCTTTGGCTCTGTGTTGCATCTCTTAATAATATCATACAGCTGAAATATGCCTCAGCAGAGCCGCAGAGATAATGCACTATTCAGAGCTTGTTAAATCACACTACTGCACAACTCAGAGCTGGGAGGTAAAGCAGTCTTTAACCTATATTATACTTCTACTAAACACATGTAGGCATTGGCCAGTTAGCAATTATTTATAATCCATTGCCAGACAGAATGCGGAAGTGACCAGTTCCCCGGCCCCACCCATCCCCTTCCCCCACCTACCTACACACACATGCACACCTGTTGCTGCGCAGCAAGGATTAACTGGCTAAGCATAGGCACTTTTCTTTCTTTCCTTTTTTTTGTTTGTTTAAAAAGTAGACGGGTCACAATTGTTTTTTTTTCCATTTGCAAAAACACAGACGGCAAAACTGGGGGTTCAAAATTCCATCTTTTGGGGGGGTTTTGGGTTTTTTTTTTGCACGTCAAAAATTCTTCTAGTTATTTTGAAACGTGCAGCTACCAATATTAAGGATGTAATAATCATTAGTTTATCATATTTTTGCTGCAGCAGAATAAATTATATTTTTCTTTACAGAAAAAAATTGAATTGTGGGACACATGTATAAGTACATAAAACGCACATTTTAAGTAGATTCTGTTCTTGGCTCATAGTTTTTATGAAATCTGTGTATTTTGTCACTTTGTTTCCAAGTTTTTTTCACTATGCAAATGCCCCAGACCTTTTGAGATATAGAAATAAATGCCCCCCCACACTTGTGTTAAAGCTCTCAGGCCCATGTGGCTCAGCAAGCTGGTGGCAGATGGACTAGCTTTCCCCGCATCTGCTGTGTGTAGACTGGGGGGCTTTGTACTCTCGCTCTCGTGGGGAAGACCGGAGCGTTTTATTTTTTTTTTTTACTTGCCAGTAGATTCCTGTCTGTTGGAGCGTCTGAGAAAAACATCTGTGGCATGCAAAAGAGAGAGGGGGAGACAGGGAGAGAAAAAAAGTCACAAAAGAATCGGCAAACACCATTAGCCCCTAAATGTTGCGTCTCATTGCCTGTTGTGCGTTGTTTACAGTGGGGGGGAACGCAGTGCATTGCATTGGAGTCCACTTTTCCAGATCTTGTGAAACATTCAGTAGTGATTGGGAATAGATTGCAAAAACAGGTCGGTGCACATCTATAAAGGCACATTTTGATGTATTTGAAATATTTAAAAATCTTACCTTTTTCTCGATTAGCCTTTAAAAAAAGTTATTTTGTTTCTTATCAAGGCATTGTAAGGGTGGACAGCGGTCCTTACACTGTAAAAAAGAAGTCTCAAGCGTCACTTTAAAAAAATTTCTCGGAGAAACTGCATGCACGCTGCATGTGGTGGTCTCCCCCCGTGCAGTTTTCAACCTTTGTAGTCACCCTCCCCTTTCAGATTCCTCCAGAAACCCCCCCCCCTCTTCCAATCCCTCTTCCTCTTCTTTCCTTCTCACTATTTCTTTGCCAACGCTCGCCACCCTCCGCCCCCTCTCCTTCGCTCCCTACGACGAGCCACCCCCTCTCCCACCCCACCCCACCCTCTTCCCCGGCACCCCCTCTCCTCCTCCTCCCCCCGCCCTCTACCCCCCCTATCAAGCCACTGGTTTTTGTGTACTATTGGTCCTCAGGCGTCAAAACAATCCAGCGGGGCTGCCTGACTTGTTTTAATTAGGCAGCGCTGAAACGGCAACTGTCTCTCAGACGTGACCAGGCAGAGGTGCTCTCCCCACGCACTACTGTAAATACGGCCGTAAATACTTCTCTGGTGATGTCTTTGACAGTAAGCTCCAGCTAGTTGCCCTCTCTACATTTTTTTCCTCCTTTTTTTCCACTTTTCACTCTGTTTTCTGCGACTGTTTCTTCAGTATTTTTTTTTTTTTTTTGACACAGCATTGCCGTCAGGTTTCTAAGAATACTTCTTCAAATGCTTCTTACCGAGGAGAGTGGATTTCTCCCTCGTTGTTTAAAAGGTAGGTCATTTTTCGCCTTTATGTACTATATTTTGGCATGTACTTGGAGTGCTTTGTGACAGCGTGCAGGTTGGAAATGCGCGGATGTGATGTTGCTAATTGTTTTTAAGTGCTCTTTACTCTCTGCTAGAGCTCAGTGTAGGACACGGACTGACGCTCAGCCTTTCACTAATCCTTTTCAGATTCTTTACACACACACTTTGACCTACGCACAATCAGGACTGAAAAGAAAAGCTCAGAACGAGCCTCAGTATAAAGCCGGTCACACATACCTTTGCGCCGATTGCACCTCTCTTAGCAGCGTCCCAACAGCCCTGCTTCTGTCTGTGTCCCCCCCCCCATTCTTGAGAGCCAGTCCACGCGTGCAAGCGACGTACATAAACTCGTTTTAATTGTATTTTGTTTTTTCAACTTTAGCAAAGCAGACGCGCGGTCAGAGCAGCGAGAGCGCAGGAGCAGAGAGCCGGCAAGCATCCTTCGACGAGTCAAAGCAGTCCACATGTGAAGCTCTGCTCACACACACTCTCTCGCGTTCGCACACACACACACACACACACACACACAGGACCCACCCACATGCGGGGAGCACCTGGACGTGCAGTCTTGCGCTCTTAGAAAGCACAGATTTAACAGTTTTTTTTAATTCTTCAAACCTATTGGAGGATTTTAAATACATCTTAAGACTATTGAAATGATTTTTTTTTTTTAAGACAGAGGAATTGGAGCTTTTTGAATGGAAAAAGTTACGTTTTCCAGTAAATACAAAAATTGTTCGGTAGCAAGTCGTTAAAAGTCTAATTATATCCAGAGTAGAGAGAAAGAACCCGACGTTTCTCAACACACGTGCACACACACACACCCTCTACTTCCCCCTCCCATTCTATTCCCTCTCTCCCAAGTCGAGCCTCCTCTTTTGGGCCTGCATGTCTGACCTGTTCAGGGGCCCCCTGTCTGTAATTGCCCCACTGACAACTGGAAATGATAGAATAATTGTCACGAAAGTCTTTCTTTCTTTCTTTCTTTCCTTTTTAATAGGGCAAGGGTGATTTAAGTATGCATGAATGGCACAGTGGCGGCGAGGTGGGCGAGAGGAGGGGGGAGAGAGCGAGGGAGCAAGAGGTGGGGGGGACAACCGGGGCGGGGAGGTGGTGGAGGTGGCGGTGTTGGTGGTGGTGGTGGGGTGGAGGGGGGGGAGGCGGCTTGTTTATGATGCTATCCCCCATAAACACGGCTGAAGTGATGACACAGATAGTGTTGCCTCTTCACACGGTGACACCAGTCGAGTTGCGGGCGTTGCTGCGAGACACCCCTCGCCGCCGGTGGCAGAGGAAAGCTCTCTGTTGTCCGGTTCAAGATCTCTGGCACTCCTCAACTTCAGGTAAAAAAAAAAAGGGGAAAAACAGCAATGCACACTCCTCTCTGTCCATCCCTCCATCAATCCATCCATCTATCTATCCGTCTGGTCATCCATCCATCAATCTTCTGTCATCCGTAGTCGACTCTAGGCTCTTGACTGTGTTTAATGGCTGTGTTTTATTGCCGGGCTGCCTTCCCCCACGTTGGTCGTCCCACTGTGGAGCTGTTCAGCCTCAGTCTGCGGGCTCTGTTAATCTGCTGCTTAATTAGTGCTGATGAATTGCTTTAGTGTGTGAGCGCGTGTGTGCGCGTGCGCCAAGGTGGATGTGTGATTGTGTAAATGTGACTTTTCTTCTTTTCTTTTTTTTTTTCTGGACTCGAATCAGATGTTGCTCTTTCGATCTAAAAAGGAAGATGAATTATTAGTATTTTTAAAATTGTATTTATCTATTTATGTTTTAATTGTGTGTATTGAAGCTGCTCAAAATTTGTTTTGTTTTTTCGGTAAGAAAAAAAAAAAAAAAAAATCCAAACTCGTCAGAGCAGCTGTTTGGTTTGAAAAGGCGAGAGGTCACGAGACTCATCATTGTTGAAGCGCTAATTATCTTTATCAAAGGCGAGCGGGATCATTTGTTTACTTAAATATTGATGAGCATGAGCGAGGCTCAGTATTGGGCTATTGTGGGCATATTATTAACATTTCATAGGGCTTTGTGCAGGAATGCGAATGGGACACTTCTTCATAATTTAATACCCTAATGCATAATGAGCTATGTGATTAGCTCACACGGAGAATTGGCCAAACTCCATTCTGAAGGCAGATAATTTACATTGTTCTCCAGAGTCTGGCATATAATAGGTTCTTTAGCACAATAAAATTAAATGCTACACATTTTACATTTTATCTCACGAATCCCCCTGGCAGCATTCATGAAACCTTCTCTCTTAGTTCTCTTTTCCTTTAAAAAAACAAAACAACAACAACATAATTTTACATTTGTCTAAATAAAACACACATTTACCTCAGTGTTTTATTTAGAACGCTCACCGGTCAATTAACGCTGTTCATTAGCCAAGCTGCGTTATTTGTTTTGAAAGTTTAACCAATCACTTTGTTATGCTAATTGTGATGTAATTTAATTTGAGTTCCCCCCGTAATGATGATGCCGCTATTATCCACATAAATGATGCAGTTAAGCAGCACCGCCTCATTTGCATGTGCTTGAAGGGAGGGAGGCTGGAAAAGGAGCCGTTCCCTCCGCTTTAATTTTCCACCTCTGTTCACTCTTGCCCTATGGGTCTTCCCGTCCTGTCGCTTGACTTTTGATCAGCACTTTTATCACATTTTTATTTATTTTTTCTTGCTTACAAAGCCGTCCTTTATTTATCTGCAAAAGGATTTCCTGAGCAACATTTTAGAAGAATTAAATAATTGAAAAGTGGCTTGATTAGAAAATGCTAATTACAGTTTCAATCAGCGAAATGTAAGACATTGATCTCACACACCTGTTCACTGATGCAACTGTTTTTACTAGCTTTATTTAGTTTGACATTTTTGCATGTACATGTGTTAATAAAGCAGGATAATTTTATTTATAAATCTTGCAATTATTCTAATATGTTTTTAAAAATATAGATTTTTGCTGTTTGATTTTGATAAGCAAGTGTACGTCTATTTTTTTTACAATTTAAAACAAAATCTTTAAACCTTTAATGTGAAACGTATGATTTATCCACCACAAAAAAATGCTCATTATCTGTTTGCAATTTCCAAATGAAAGATTATTCTATTTTCTTTCTCCTGAATAAACCCCCCGTCCTGCTTTTTATGCTTCTAATTGGTTACATAAATCTTGTCGGGTATGAATGAGGAATGTTGAGGTGTTGTCAGGCGCAATCTTCGCCCTTATTTACCAATTCATTAAGATCTATCGATGCAGGACTGCTGAGAGGGAATGACAACATAAATCAGAGCCTGAGACATAATGGCCCTAATCAACCAGAAATAACTGGAAACGTCACCATGAGCTATGTCTCTGTAGATGGAGCCGTCCGCCGAATCTGCCCCGCTGTGGAAAAAAGGGGACCGGAGAGTCAAGGCGATCCAGCTGTCATTACCTCTTCTGATATTTTTTTTTTTCTCTGCTCTTCTCAGAATGGAATTTGTCCGTTCACTTCTTTTTTGTTATCCGGGTCTTGTTCCGTGTCAAAGCAGCTCAGTTGTGATCACTGGCAGAATTAAAGCATCTTTTTTTCTGAGTGGAATACTTCCTTACGTGAGGTCTATAAATACAGTTAGGTTGGAAGTGCCGCGCATTCACAAGTGCAACCTCCTCTTCTCCTGATAAAGATGATTGGATGAGACAATGAGGCCTCTCCTCTTTATAGGTCAATTAGCCCTGATTAGCTGGGCTGAGTTAATTAACAGAATTGGCAAATATGCAAATGAGAGCCGACGGATCGGCCTTCGTCACAGTTTTGCTCAGCCATCTCCTGCATCAGCAAAACGTGGCGTCTGATGGGGGGACATGTAAATGATATGGGACGAGCCTAAATGGGAGGGGGGAAAAAAGGTTCTCTCTCCTCCTCTTTTTTTCTGTTAGCACTGTTCTCTACAGTATACCACTTTTGCTGCACAAGAAGTCATATTGAACATATTTTCCTCATTTTTGTAAAACGTTTTGATTGGGATCTGATTGATATTTCCTGGCTGCTACCAAATTTATTTTTTTATTTGTGGTCTGAACAGCCAGTTCTGATTTTGACAATTTTTGTCTGTAGTCTGTCCAATTAAAGAGGGAAAAAAATATTTTGGTTATTGCATTCAGGTAAAATAAATTGCTATATTAATCCAATACATTATCAATGCAAATGGCTTACATTTATCTATTTTTTTTTATTACCTCAAAGTTTTTTTTTCTCAGAGTGCATGGTTCCGGTGGTACATTTAGATGTGGAAAATGCCACTGTTCCTAATTGTGATGGATTCGTAAGAAATTCTGATTTTTCAGTATCAGATCATCAGAGTCAATCAAGGATAAATTCAGAGTACAAGGATAACTGGATATTGGTTTTAACTGGTAAAAGTTTTCCATTTCTAAAATGTTCAACACTGAAAAAAAAAAAAATGAAAAAACCGTGTAATGCTTGTTTTTAATAGATATAATAGCTCTAAATCCAGTAGAAAATGAAGGAAATACAAGATTATCTATTTTATTGCATCAAATTATGTCCTTCACTTCCCTCTCATTTCTTTGTAATCTTATAAAAGTACCTACATTTGGTTGTGTGTTTCAGACTCATGTTAAATTTAATCAAAAGCAATAAATAAGATAATCAGAAATCGCCAATCAGTGCTAATTAAAGCAAAAAATTATCAATATCAATATCTAGTTCATTGATTGGTACATTGTTAATATTTAATTACCTTTTTTGTGTTCTTTTTTTACTCATAGATGCTTTTGCGATATTTCAGCTATATTTATTAATTGTAATTTTTCCCTAAAACAGTATCATGCATATGATCCAGGAGCTCCTCTTGTATTTGATCATAAAGACACATTGTGCTGCCTGTACAATTGAACACGCACTTTATACACTTTCATCCGGTTGTCTTTGTCACTTTTTCCCCCCTTCTCTGTTCTCCTCAGAACGCCGACTCCGACTCATCCCCGCACATTCATTCAGGGACACTTGCACACTCTGGCAAATAGTCGGCCTTTTATCTTATTCCGTCTCATCTCCTTATTGTAAATAGAAGAGAATTAAGTTCTGAACATTCTCCACTGAATGTCTCCTATCACAAAACTACGATTTATTGTGAGGGCTCAAATGAAGAATTGAAATATGACTGTGGTTTTTTCTCAATGCAGGGCTCATTGGACAGGAGATAACCACATTTGATTCTGTTGCTTTGAATAATGTTAATCCGGCATAAAAAAAAGGCAAAGTCCATTATTCATATTCATCGCTTTTCATTTTGCCCCCACTCCAGATTTTGTAAATATGATTTCTTCAGCCCCTTTCTTTCTCTCCCCCCCCCTCCAAAGTAATCTTTATTCACCGGTGAAGCACTTTTGAAATTCCTCTATCTGTGAGCAGAAACCATTACCGTACACAGGTTTATAAGAAGTAGTCATTAATGCTCCTTTATGGTGGTCCTTTAGCGCCAAAAAGGAAGCTTTTAATTCTAAGGTGCAGCAGCCTGACTTTGCCTTACTTAATCCGAGGGTACGGTATGATTTTTTTTTTCTTTCTTTCTTTCTTTCTAGAAGTCCTCGTTATTCCATTCCTACTTCACGCTCTAAGCATGGAGGAATTACATTTAGGATTCTGGAACAGGTTGTTGTAAAAATCAATGGATAAATTATACAAACAGCCAAAATAAAAAATGTTGTCAATTTTTTTTTTCTAAGTTTCAAGCATCTCCAAATTCAATTTCTCCTTTTGTCAACTCTTTTTTTATGTCAGCACATGCATGGCATTTTGATTTATTAAGCAATCTCAAGTATTAAATATGTGAGCTCTTGCCCTTGCGCAGCTACTTCTTTATTTTGCACGCACGGTAACTTATGGCAATGATGAATTAATTTCACTCAAGCACAGAATCTGTGATTATTTTAAATGGTAACCATATCTCGCCTTGATCAGAGAGCTGTGGGGAGTCATCAGACTGTGAAATGTAATTTCTATTATTATTATTTTTTCTTTTCATATTATTTTGATCTCTCAAACCCAAAAAGAAATCCCAACAGCCCACCTGAAACGTGAGCTGATAACGAACGCACGTCTGGCATCACAGGTTTACCGGCCACTTATTGTTCTTCTTTTTTTCTGCCTCTATTGAAAGTATTTTTTTTTGCAACTCATGCATATAGAATGAGGAAATGGAGAATGTCGTCACGCTGAAAACGGATGTCTCGGAGATGAAACCTGTGTCGGGGCAGCAGTGTGTTAACACTATATCATGGTAAATTCCTCAGTGTTCTCGGAGCAGACAGCTGCGCTCTTCCTCTAGATGGATGGTCAGTGTCATGGTGTGTGTTTACGGCACATGATAGAGCAGGAGACAGGCCAGGTAATGAGGCTACATTAAGGGCTTTTAGAGCTTGCAAACAAAGATGGAGCGCTGCTTCTTTTACCCTTTAATGATAGGTGTGTGTGGGAGTAAAGGCTCAATTTTCCTTAAACCTCTGCTGTGTCACTTCCTAAAGGAAAACGGTGGAATTTCTCCCAATTTTTGAGCCAAACGCTATACCAGGACACTTTTCTCAGATCGTAATGGAGCAGATCAGTTTTCAGGATCCAAGAGGAAATATTTGTTCAGGCTAATTCGAGGCTTTACCGTAGACCTCTTCAGAACACATCACCAGTATCTGTGATTGTTAACAACAGCAGATTTGCCCCAATTTTGATTTTCATGGCCAATACCGATTTCCCATTGTCTTGATATTTACTGTAGTTGTTTTTCCTCTTTTTCTCAAGAATTTATTTGGAAATTAAGGACATACACTATTCTTTCCATTTTTATGAATCCAAACATGTCTCTTGTTGTAAGAGTTGCCTGATAGCCTTAACAGCAGATCCGCCCTTCATTCTTTACAACGCACACAACTGTAGAATCTAACTGCCGGTCGCACCAGACGACGTCTTGTAGAATATGTGGGCCTTAAAAGTGTATTTTAAATGGTTATAGTGTTGTACGAATGTGTGCGATATCTAAGTCTGTCTGGGAGTGTGTGTGTGTATTAGGTCAGCAACAACTAAAAATGAAAGAAAAGAGGAAAAAATACAAGATTTTCTGTATTTACACAAAGGACACATCATAATATTTAGCTATTTATGTTTTAGGTGCAGCAAAGTACAAATGCCCCTATTTGATGTGTTTAGCATTTTAACCTGCTGATCACCAGTTAGGCTCCATCAAGTGAAAATTCACCTGTTTCCATTTCTAAAAATATGATTAGTATACCTCTAGTTACACCATCTGCTTCCCCTCCAACTTCCTAAGTCTCACCATCCCTATATTCTTCCTTCCCTTAACCAAGGTGTATTCCCAGGTAATATCTGCCTTCCTCTCCGGATCCGATCATTAGAACCACATGCCTAGGGTCTCCTTGATTGAAAGATTACAGTTTCAGATAAAATTACATCAAATGAGCGATATTGGAAAACACTCATCTGGCCATGCTGTGGCAGCTTCAGACCAAATACTCTGGTGGATTACTTTAGCTGGGGGGTGCTTTGGCTCTTTCCAACCCAGTTGGTTCAGCAGAGTCTGAATCAGGGTCACGTCCGGTACCCCCTTCAGACACAAACGCAGATCGCTGCTTCACGCAGTCACACCCTCAGGTGCCGAGAATTTTTACTATCTGCCTCTCGTGAGCATTGTGTGACAGTTCCATCATCCCCACAGCCAGATCCTCGGCTCGTTTAGCTCGCTCGTCACCGCAGCCCGGCTGTGTTCCTAATTGACATTCTAATTGGCAGATTTGAATGCCGCCTTTAGATGGCTAATTAATTTATCTCACCACTGTCATTAAGGTTAAGGCACCATCTGATCTCTGCGAATATTTTTTGCATATATCTGCATTATCATAATGCTCCAGCTAGCCATAAAGCACAGACTTTATTTAGGACAAGAAGATTATGGGATTTTATATAAAATGTAAATGATTATTCATCTGCTGGACATTAACTTTTCATATTTGAGTAAGCACATAATAAAAATCCCAGTAGCAATTTTTCCATGGTTTGCATCTGTTCAGATATTATTAAAAATCCCTATTTCCTCATCTCATATATCTTCCAAGTTTTCAGAACATTCCATGTCGGTCTAAGAAAGAGAGAAAGAAAGCACACAAAAAAAAACGGAGGGATCCAAGCTCCATTAGAATGTTCATAAAATGGTAGTAAAGGCAATCAGACAGTCTTTCTCTGAATATTTTAAACATCGGGCATGTAAAATTTATGCCTAATTTGAATACTTATTAGCCGGCTGATCTCGGCTGCAGCCTTGAGTTTCTTATGCTGAGATTCATCACCGGATTGGATGTCACATTGTGCCAATCCAACCCCCCACCCCCCACGCCCCCCACCCTGCCACTACCTCCCCTATTTTCCTTCCCACTGTCTCTCTCTCTCTCTCTCTCTCTCTCTCTCTCTCTCTCTCTCTCTCTCTCTCTCCGTCATCCACCCGCCCTCTCCTTCCTTTTTCTCCTCCTGTCTTTTCTGTCTCTGTCTTTTCTCAACGCGTCTCTCTGCATCAGCAGTAAGCGGCTCGCTGTTAAACAGGGGCCCTGTTTGTTCACAAGCACGCCTTGTCCTGGCCTCTTCCCTTATTTACTTGTGTCCCGGACAGCTGTCGCCCTGCTCTGTGTAATAGCTCAGCCCCTGTTTGTTCTCCCTCCGTAGATCCTGTTTATCCTAGCTGTGGACATCCTTTAAGGCCTGTCCTGTATCTGCCCCTTGTCAAACACATACAAACACACACACACACAAACACACACAAGGACGTGTCCACACTTCTATTAAAACAGTATTTACAGGCCAAAGATTACACAAGGTGCAAAATACATTCACACACACATTTAGCTTTTGCTTATTTCTTTTCTTTTAAAAAAAATACAGATTTTTTTAAACTAGATTTGATATCAAAAAGGGGCTATAAGTGGTGAGATTGTTAAACTGTACATTATATTATATTAAGTGTCTGAGACTTTCATTTGTTGTAAGATTTCCGACTGATAGTCGAGCTCCTTTCTCTCACGGCAAGTGCACTTAGCATTACATGTTGGGATGATTATAAAACATTTATTACTACAAAGACAGGAGGTTATATGCATAATTTATGCTGTTTTAAGCACAGTTATTAGTGATATTACTTTCTCGTTTTCACATTTCTCAGTTTTCCATGTAAAAAATATAAAACTTAACTATCATTTTCTTCTCTTGTATTTGATTTCTTTAAATTTACAAAGTTTCATATATATATATATATATATATATATATATATATATATATATATATATATATATATATATATATATAGCATAAGATAAATGTCACAGAATAAACAGCTATATATGGGGTTTGATAAAAGAAAAAAGAAAGGAAATAGGGACCAATAAATGAAATATGAGCATCCCTCCTCTATAGAAGCCTGCAAGGCAGATTTTATTTAGCCGGAGCAGGAATGACAAACCCATTATAGTGTTCATCACCACTACTGCACCATGTGATGTGGTGACTCCTCCTCCTCAACCCCCACCCCTGCTAAATTTTAATTTAGCATGATTAGTTTTGCATCATTTGCCTACCTCTTTCAGACTGACCAAAAAGCGTATTTAAGATGCTGATTTCTCTATTTCTTTCTTCCCTTGGATAAAACCATTTAAACAATTAAATGTATCTCCATTAATAAACAAAATTTTTCAAACAAAGTTATTACATTCAGCAATAAGTAAGAAGTGCTTTAATGTTTTAGAAATTTTACAGAGTATGAATAATTTCTGTATGTAGAACCCCTTTCCGATTTCTAGAAAGGGCCAGGACATGCATGTCTTTGTATTGCTTCATTTACACAATGAATGCATAATTGCTCCTCCTGCACCCCCCCCCCCTACCCCTCCCTCTTCTTTAAATGCTTTAATTTGCAAAGGGGGACCGAGGGCTTGATAATGGATGCGTGCAAAGAAAAGAAGAAGAGGAAGAAGAAAAAAAAAAGGAGGGGGAAAAAGCAAAAAGGGGGGGGGGGGTATAGAATTGTAACGAGAAGAGCCCTAACCGGTGCCTCTTAATCACTTCTAGGTTTTAAATCATGATGATGCAGGAGTCGGCCACAGAGACAATAAGCAACAGTTCAATGAGTCAAAATGGAATGAGCACCCTAAGCAGCAGCCAATTAGAGGCTGGCAGTAGAGATGGGAGATCAAGCGCTGGTGACACAAGCAGCGAAGTAAGCACAGTCGAGCTGCTGCATCTGCAACAACAGCAGGTAAGTTGTGTTTCTCCCCCCCCCCCCCCGTCTCTTCTTTCGTCTCTCACTCCCACTCCGCTGTGCTCTTCCCCTCTCTCCGCTCTGCTTTGCTCTCTCTGCTCAGGCGGCACCGGGGCGTTCTACATATAGGCAGGAAACAAAATGACTTATTATATTGTTTGGTGTGTTTTCTAGACAACAGTGTTTGTATAATAAGCTGTTTGCGCAGTAGGGCAAACTTTCTCGTCAGTTTGTTGTGTTGTTGACATGTTTGCTTGTAGATGTCAGAGAGGAATTTTTGGTGACTTGTTTATGGATTTTATGCTGTTTGCAGTGGGGCTAATGAACATATAGAAGTTGTTTCAGGACAAGTATGTGAAGATCTATGAGTGTGTGTGTGTGTGTGTGTATGTGTGCACAGTAGAGAGAGAGAGAGCGAGAGTAAAATAATCTGTGCTGGGGATTTGTACAGTCCAGTTTAGGCAGTGGGAAAGTATACAATGGGTGTGTATGTCATGGCTGCACTGTATCCACCAGAGGGCCTCCTAACTCGCTACATAAACATGAAAACCCTTTAATGGGACAATTGAAAAACACATTTGCATGCACACTTCCTTCTAATAGAAGTAATTTACAAAAATGACATTTAATTTTTGTGACAACGGATCCCAAATATTTAAATCTACACTTTGGATTTGTCTTTCCAAGGCTTTGCCTCGTATCCATCTCAGTCTGAGCAAGTTGTGGGCTGAATGAGCTGCAGGCGGTGTGTGTTAGAGTTAGTCGTTGGGGGGCAGGAGTTGTGAAAGTCAGTCACCAGCAGAGTAAAGGAGTCAAGTGTCTATCTTGTCTTTTCACGGTGAATGATGGCTTTGACAGTTTGCCAAAAGAACAATGGGAGATTAGGTCAGAGGGCCATGCTTTGGGCTGGATCGGGTGAGGGTGATAGGAGCGACGCTGCAGGTTTGTAATGATGCGCGCTGTCCTTTTGGCCCGATGAGAGTTTTTATGCAAGCGTACTTATGTGTGCGTGCGTGTGTGTATGTTTGAAGGCAGCTTGAACCCCTGTAGTCAGATCAGTCAGGGGAGTACAATAGATACTGATGTGTCTGGGTTTGTGCGTGTGTGTTTGAGTGTGTACATTCAGTATAGCAAAATCCTCCTGATCCCTACTCTAGCTACACATCCACAGCCGAATGCCAGGAGTCGTTCTGGTGGTTGCGTCATTGCCTCAGTCCCATCTCCACCTTAGTATTTTAACCACACACATCAGTCACATCCGCGCTACAAGTTGTTTCTAAACATCTTAATATCATAGTTTGCTAAAAGCAGTTTTTATTTTTTTTTTTCTTTGCGTTTGGTCTTGAAAATTCTGTAAAAATCCCTTCAACTTCAAACTAAAAATTCACCTGTCAGGCCTTTGCTGACCAAAGGCCTGACAGGTTTGAAGTCTAACTTTTAGATTCTGACCGATTCACATTTTCAAGTACTAGAGGACATGATTAAAAATATTTGATGTATGAGGTAGTTTTGAATGCAAGTGAAAATGAAGGAATTAAAAATGTAGCCCTATTTATTCATCAAATGTATGTCCTGAACATAAATGTTTTTATTACACTTAAAAAAAGAAAATTACAGCAATGTGTTACAGCACACTTACAGTGCCCACTAGTTTTAATGCCAGAAAAAATGTTAGTCATTTTTAGTATCTGACCTGCTGAATATCTATAAGAGGTGATCAAGGGAATACTGGCTGTTTCCAGTCTGACTGGCATCTCTAAATGATGCAATGGAGCTTCTCTAAATTATAGTTTCCTGAAGGTAATCTGGTATATGTTTGCGCTATATGGGTTTTGTATCCTTAAATTTTTTAAAGCTTATACATTGCTTAACTAATGCTGGACATACATTTATAATAATTAAATGTGTGTGGATGTGGGTCTGTGTGTGTGTGTGTGTGTGTGTGTAGGGGGGTTCTTGGTTACTAAATGTACGTTTAATAATAAACTAGGATTATTTTAAAATTATTTACTGTTCTGCAATCGCTATCAAATAACCTGCTGCACATCTTTTCTCGTTTATGCATTTTTGTCTTTAAAAAAAGTTTTAAAATCTGAATCAGTCAAAGCTCATAGAAAACCGGACAGTGGTTTTGCCCAGGAAAAGGCTGATCAGTGCATCGCTACTTATTTTTTTATTTTTTTGCACTTAATCATACTTGCGTAATCTTTAGCTATCTTTTGCTGAACTCAAATCTAAGTTGAGCATGTGATATGTGGTTTCTTAATGTATTCAAAGACCAAAGAAGTGAGAGTCTACAGCTTTGATGCACGGAAAGACCAGGAAAATTATCAGATTTGTCTGGATTTGATTAACTGATCACAGGTCAGTGACAAGCAGAAGAAACCTGACTGATTTCCATCCATTTCTGATAGATCGGTGAATCACAGAGTGGAAAATAAAAAGTCACGTATAAAAAGCTGGAAGAGAAAAAAAAAAAAACGGTTTGAGCCTAAAGTGTCTAGTTAAAACTTGGAGATGGACGTTTTGCTGTTGGGTGGGTGGGGTTCGCGGGTGAATGACAGTGCGTGCCTTGTAAAGGGGCCAGCCAGAGCCTTCTCTCAAGCCTGAGACAGACACATTGAAATGAGCAGCCCAGCTAACAGGTCTCTGGAGGCTCTTTTAAAACAGGGGTCCTGCACTGCTAACTTAACACACACTTCCTTCACTCCGGAACACTTTGGAGAGGGGCTATATTTTAACAAAAGATGATTTTTTTTCTTTGTTATGAATTATTCTTCCCCTGACTAAGATGTGGTGTTATATGGTTTTCTTTATCAGAAGAAGCTATTCGTTGCAGATTGCTGGATTGGTTATGTACAAGGAATGCTACTTTTATGTTTGTAATTGTTAACATATATGTTTGTACTTAAAGAAGAATCCTATGCACTTTTTCTAAGTTTATTTTCACATAAGGCTGTTGGGTTTAATTTTCTATCCATATTTGGAATGACATTGAGTGGTCTAGTGGGTATAGAAGCTTCAGTCTCTCATCATACTGCTGGGGGATGATTAATAATAAGCACTGATGAATTCTCTACTGTCCCTATGGGTTCTCCCATTACCTAGCAGCTCCAAAATACCACCTACAGCTATAATTAGAAAAGTTGCATCTTAAGGTCTTGTCACCTTAGATTCGGCCAAAGACTGATAAAGTTCTACAAACACTTTACTATTTTTTTAAAATACCTATTGAAATCTCCTCTACCAGCACAGGAAATACACTTTTATTCTATCAAAAACAATGTATATATTCTTCCTATTTTTCAATGCAGACCAACACCCAGCAGTCTGTTATCCTGCTATCTCACTAATAACCATCATCACAATTAAATTTCCGGCCCCTAATTTCTGTCAGGGTTTCATCACCACGTCCCTAAGGTTGTAAAAACAGACCTAATTTGATTTGAGATCACAGATTAGATACCTACTGTATCTGATTGCAATTTGCCAGCTGAAGATATGTATCAGAGCTGATGATGAATGTTACACAGCCGTAATTACTATGCAAAATGATCACTATAAAACCTCTGTTGTTTAGGGAAAAAAATGTGCTGAGCTCATCATTTCAATCAATTTGTCACTGGTTGTAGTCATTGTGATTTAATACTTAATGCTAGTATGTATGTACATGCAAGAAATGCATTGATCTTTGGATCCATACCATAATGTACCATAATGAGCCAGTTAGTTGATTACAGTGGTCTGTAGACTTAATCCTGCCAGGGTTATCAGTGGGATTGATGAGCCAGTGCTCGGAACTACTGCCCCCTCCAAATTGGCTCACTTCCATAGGAAATATATTGATATTTGGAGCATGAGGAAGTCCCAGCTAATCCATTACTGTCTTGTTAGTTATTTTAGCCAAAGACCTCCAGATCGCTGTCAAAAGGAGTGGTATAAGCATGGACTGGTATAAGATTCTTTCACAAATGTTCCCATTCTGTTAAACAAAAAGTTTTAAAAAAGTCTATAGCATTATTAAACTAAACAGAAAATCAAAGTTTGAAATAATAATAAAAAATGCTATGATATTACTACAGTTATAATTGTATATCTGTTGTATTCCATATAGTTGTTGTTTTTAGTTTGAGGCACAAACTAGAGTAAAAATGAAGAATACAAATCTAAATTGTTCTAAAGTCACGTTGTCCAATCCTGAAATCTTTGACAGCAACTCCAAGTGTAAAGTCTATCCTAAAAGTAAAATTGTAAAATTAGATGCATCTGCCTAAAATATCAATCCTTTAGGATAAATTATTATGTGAACATTTAATATCTTTTTCTTAGGACACTCAATTCAACCCCTACTACTGCCTGATGTGAATTATAATTTTTTTTAATCAGGAGATTTGACATTTTGGCCCATTACAAACAAGGTATGAGCTATTATTAGTCAACTTCCGTATCAAATCAATTGTACTTTTGCCTGGAAAATGTGTTCCTCCCTTATAAATTCTCTGTCAAATGGAACATTACATGATAACAGCCATATTGGTAGGTGGAAGACAACTTTATTAAATGGCACATGATGTTGAAACATTACAGCTGGTATACGTACATCAGGTTACCATGACAACCTGTCATTTGTATACGCCGTAGTAATTAAGAGACAAAATTATTCAGTTACTGATAATGCAAACTTACCGGCCCACTTTCTACCCTTATTATATGAAATACATATTTAAGTCTGAGTCTTTAGCGCCCAAGTCCAAGCCAATATTTTATTTTTGCTACTTAAGTCCAACTTCGCTATTGGTGACTAACCAAAATCATATCTCAAAAATTTTAAGAAGCTGATTTTAGCTAGTTTTTCAGTTGGGTTATCTGTTTAGTTAGTCAGTCCTTTGAGAAGTAGGCTGTTTAAGATACATAGTCCTCAGCGGTTTTCACAGCTATATGCCTATAAATTCAGTTAAATAGCGAGTGTTAGGGTCGAAAAAGCAGTTTTCCCAAAGCTTTTTCCAGGGCAGCATGCGTAATGGCGCCAAAACGCGTTCGCACTCCGGTCTAGCGTGTGCTAACTCCATTATAAAAAACCGCAGAGTGAGAGGTGACTAAAGGGTGGCTTCAGCAAAGCAGAGAGCAGCTTTTAGCAGCAGCAAAACTCCAGACCCAGGCTAAACTTACACAATAACATTTCTTACCTCAGTTGAAGTCAGTGCTGCAAATCAATAAATTGTCCAGGACAGGACAGACTCAGCTGTTGTTTCTGTGTGTTTGGGAGTGAGCACACACAGGATGTCTGAGACTCATGCACGAGCTTATCATTGAGGCTGCAGTTACGCCTTTGGCCCGAGGAGGTCCTTTCGTGCAAAAAACTTTCAACCTCCTCATAGTTGCTTTACGATATTCCACATTCTTATCGGGTTTCAAAGATTCCTACATTAAAGCCAACCTTGACTTAAGGGATTTGAATTTTTTTACTCATATTTTTTTGTTCCCAACAAATATTTACTTATTCATGCAAAAACACTGCATCTTGTGATAGTGTCTCAGGAAAAAAAAAAATGTTTAACTGGTTGACTATTCATTTATAGGGTTCTCCTGCGGCACATGATACAGCAGTATGCAAACGATCTAACCCCATTTAAATGACTGCTGCATTTTGACATAAATTACAATAAGTGCACCAAGGTGCCATCTCACTTCTAGGCTTTACCCCTGTCGCTTACACGAGAGGTAGGCAGTTGTCCAACTTGAGAGTGACAGCAATTAACCTGCCTTCCTCGCAGTTTAGCTGCAGGAAAAAAAGGGGGGGAGATGAGAAATCTGACAGCTAGTGATGGGTAGTATTTAGGGTTTAGGGGCAAATGAAATTCTCCCCAAAATGAAAGTCATTAGGGAGAAAGTTACCCTACAGACAAAGGACAGAATAACAGTGTGTGTGTTTGTGTGTGTGGCATACCTTTGACACACATCTGAACTAATCTCCTTCTTACAGAAACTCAAGTTTGTTGTTGACAATAGTTAAAATCCAAATCTTGCACACTCAGTTTTCACCGACCATCACTTTTCACAAACAACCCTCAAGCATCTTTTACTGCCTGCCCTTCACCTGCCTCTCTGCCTTCCTTTTTTGTACAATATTTGAGAAGCCACACACACTCATTCTCTTTCACCCACACACACACACACCTCTCAGATGCAAATCTGGGCTTTGCCCTTGAGCATAATTTAAAGGCCTAATCACCCAGACTGTCCCTTTGGATGGAGCAGGAGAGGGAGGGTGGGAGGATGGTGCCTCTCATTTGCACCCTCACACAAAGAAGCTCATTAGGTTTATCTTTCAGGCCTGAGATTGCCCCCACTCAACTGTGTAAATAAGACACCGGTCCTGGCCTGATGCATCAATCACCTCTCAGGACAGGAGAAAGACCTCAACTGAAATATGAACGATTTCATAAAGGAGGCCTTTGTTAGCCATCATTGTCTGTGCCAAGATAAGGTTTTGCAGTAAAGGCAGGAGAAAGTACAAGTAAAGCGGGGGTACTGTATGTCTTTGTACAATTATTTCCCCTTTCAGTGAACAGACAGCTTCTTCTCTGGAAGTCCTTGTGTCTGACTTATTTACAATGAAAGCCATCCTTCTTTTTATTTCAAACCTGGCTATCAGCAGACAGTCCCGACAGAATAGTACATACAGGCCTGTGACATATAGGGCTGTAGTTCCCCCCTTCGCGATGACACTAAAGATATAGGATCTGAATGACAGCGTAGCTACTGTTTGCTCACTCTTCCCCGGACAAAACACAGCATTATTCTATTATCTATCTAGACACCACCTATTTCCCCTGCTCTCAATCTGTCTTCCCATTTTTAGCCTCTTTCTTATTCTTCAGCTCCTTCAAACCTGGGCTGTCCATCTACGTTTAAGACACATTACATGCGGCCTCCTGGAATTTACAGTGGCACTCTACCACTAACTCCATTTCGAGCATTCGTCCCATGAGAGCGCGGCGAAATGTCAAGCTGCAAGGCTTGAAAGATAGACGAGGAGAAAAGGGACAGTTAAGAAGAGATGGAGGAATGTGTAGAGATGAAGTGAAATCTGCTGAAGTGAATGCTTATGGACATTTTGTCCTCAAGCAGGTGACAAGAAGCAGTTACAAGTAAAAGGCTTAAAAGATAGGGTAAAAATATGGTAACTTGCTCAATACTTTATACTTTTCACACTGTCACAAACTTCATCATTGTAATTAAAGTGAAAAGAAAATAATACATGGTTTGAAAAATATGTTTTAATACTTTACAGAAATACCTTTTACTTTACAGTGGGGCCAAAAAGTATGAGGAAGCCAATGATTGTGCAAGTTGTCCCACTTAAAAAGATCAAAGAGATCTGTAATTTTCCTTATTGGTACAGTTCACCTGTAAAAGACAGAATGTAAAAGAAAAAAATCAGTGAAATCATATTGTATGGTTTTTAAGGGATTTAATTGTATCTTAGTGCAGAAGATAAGTGTTAAGTACATACAAGAAATAATTCTGACCTTCACAGACCCATTGCTTCTTTTAGACATTATTTTATCCTGTGTTAATGGCATCTCTTTGAACTCATTATCTATATAAAAGACGCCTACCAATACCTTAAAACCATCAGACTCTGAACTCCACCATGACAAAGGCCAGAAAGCTGTCCAAGGACACCAAGGACACGGTTGTACACCTGAGGGAGCAGATCAACCTGGCTATTTTAGATTGGACCGAGCCAATCTACAAGGCAAGAAACTTGGAGCAAGAGACCTGTTGTTGGAGCAATTATTAGAAAACTGAATACATAGTATTATCCTTCATCCTGGGGCTCCACTCAAGATCTCACTTTGTTATGTACACAGGATCTTGAGAACTACACAGAAGGAACTGGTCACTAACCTGAAGGGAGATGGAACCATGGCAACAAAGTTTACTATTAGTAACACACTAAGTCATGAGGGAATAAAATCCTGCAGTGGTTAAGAGGTCGCTCTTCTTAAACCAGCACATTTTCAGACCCATCTAATGTTTTCCACTAACAATCTTGATGATCCAGTGGAGAATAATGAGATTGTTTATTTTTTATACAACATTCTATAAATAAATTGTTTTAAAAAAAATCATACGTGATTTCTGGTATTTTTGTTTATCATTCTTTCTCTAACAGTTAAGTGTACCTATAAAGAAAATTACAGACCACTCATCTTTTTAACAGTGACAACTTCTCAAATCAGTGGCTGCCAAGTACTTTTTTACTCCACTCTTTATTTACAGCAACTTTTTGGAGTATAACTATTCAACTTGCTCATCTGGATATTATTTATGTTTGCCCTTTATTTTTTTAAATAAAATATGTCAGGCTCAATCAGTATGGACAGAAAGCCTCTGTGAACATCAGTTTTCCAGTATGGCCACTGATGGATTTATGTCCAGGGCTGCTTTAATTCATTATATAATTTAATCTGATTTTTTCTAGGAAGGTTCTGTATCTGATTCTAATCACTTTATCTATATCTCTTTCTCTTTTTGGTATTTTTACAATATTTGTTTTGTTTATAGAGATAAGGAGAGCACAACTAAATGGTTTTCCATTCAGCACCCTTGACTATACTCCTCTGGCATGTCTGATGTCTTCATTGGTCTTTATTTGCTGCTCCTCAAGCCAGTGTCCTAAAGCAAATGCCTGAGCACCTAAAAGAACAGCTCCATGCGACAATACTTTACTAACTCAGCCTTAAGTCTTGTACCATCTTTTTAAAGCCTGGGCTGTACGGCAGGATTTTAAGATTGTTGCAACAGTTGCAAACGCCATAATAAATCACAGATATTCCAGTTTTATTTCTACAGTGTGTGGTTTGCGGCGAGACTGCAATGACGAGACACCATATACGAACCGATTTTACTCGCAAACATTCCAAGCTCAGACAGGAAATCTGAGCTTGTTTTTACACGCTTTGTTCTGACTGATCTCTGTTTCTATGCATTTGTGGACTTCGGTCAAGTGAGGCGAAATGTTGAAATAATAACAGACGCTTCCAAGATGTATCACTACCTGTCACCTTGCTTTCTGACTGGCTACACACTACGGTCAACAGGCAGCATGCTCGTTTTTCCTTGCAACACATCACACACGTATTGTGTGTGATGATATTGTGATATTGGGCCGCGAGAATCCTATTTAGTTTTGTATCCTACACCGTGAGACATACTGGATATATATTGATCGGAGCCATCCCAACATCCTTCCGAGCAGGGCAGAGTGCTATGAACCACCAAACACGGCAGGAATATTTGTTAGGATTATCTTAAGAGTCATACCGATAATCGGGGCATGTCGGACAGGGAGAATCGGGTAAAATTGCCAAAAAAGTCCTTCTGTGCGGACCAGGCCTTCTAGTGCTTCTCCCAGAATTGCTATGCATAGCTCAAATTATCTTCGTAACACCTGACAAACTCCCCTGTCAGTATTGAATGAAAACATCACCACGGCATTATTCCACCACCACTGTATTTAACCATGGAGATTGTTTGTTCAGAACAATGTGTACTATTAGTCTTCTGGTGGAGCCTTTTTATTAATAGTAGCTTCTGTGGTTAATTGGTTGAATTGGGTTGTGTTTGGAGGTATTAGAGCAAAAGGGCTTTGTCTTGATTTGTTTATTTTTAAAATTCCTATAAAGTACATAAGCATTTGAGGTTGAATTGTAATAAAACAGTTTGAGGGGTGTAAATACATTTGTTTGATAATCTACTTTCGAATGTCCCAATATATTTTACTTTACTAAATGGAATTCTGATGATATTGTTGAGGTTTGATGAGGGGAGAGTTTTGGTATTCTCTCCCCCCCGCCTCACATTAGTTCTATGTAGTGCACAAATCGAGTGATAAACGTCCGAGCCGGGATTAACCGCCTCTGTGTAAATAAGAGGCAGTCGTTGAGTTGCACACACTGTGGCCAATGATCCTGCTGTTTTCCAGCTAACCTGATGCAGGCCACGATCAATGGCCATTTCACAACTCATTTCCTTTCACGCCTACCTAACTGCCCTGGTCCAACTCTGGGAACTAAATAGCACTGGATCTATATATTCATTTACAAATGCGCAAACACATATACAGAAATGCACACACACTCACAGTCGCACACTAACACAAGGCACATTCTCCTCAAGAGCTGAGCTTCACCGCGATAATTTATTTGCAGAATGACTTGATGTTGAATGGTGCATCATCTTCAGCAGCTTCTCAGCCCGAAACAGGCATTCCGTCATTGTTTGTTACCACTCCCATGTCGTCAGCTTAAACAGTCATTAATATAGCAGGGCGGCGTCTTACTGTCACAAACAAGCTGGACGCATACATGTAAATGCCTCTGTGTTGGTCTAATATGGAGTTAACAACAGGATAAAAAAAAATGTGTTTTCCAATTCATGGAAGGTAACGCACTGCTGCATCGTCTCTCTCTATAAATGTTTCTCTTCCCTCCCCCCCTCCGACAAGGCAAGTGGCTTACAGTCATTTGATAGGCCACGACACTGCTATCCATTTAACAGAGCTTAAAAATCCTACATATGCATATGCCAGGGTGTCTTAAGCTGACAACCAAAAGACAGGATTTGCTAGAAGGCAGCTTTGGAGTGTTGTGAATTTAACAAGCATGTCTAGTATTACAGTCCCTCTCCGCTTTGGTCATGAATAGTAACAAATCAGACTCTGAAACGCATGCCCGATGGTTTGTTGTGTGTACCCGCTTTCCCTTCTCTAACTAATATTAAAATGACTGCAAATCTGGTTAAGTAGATCACTACCGAGAGGAAGTGCTATCTTTAATGTCGCCGGTGCTTCTCCATAATGCGCTCTGAATCTTTGCTAAGAGATTCCAGGTATCTTTGCTGTGTTGTCTTTCTTGTTAACACGCCGTGCCGCTGACCCATTTTTCAACACATAAATGACTTCTCCCAAGTTGTTTGTTGTTGTAACGCCACCCGTCCGCAGGAAGAAAACCCTTTTTTTTTTTTTATATTGCCTCCACAAACTGAATACATATGTAAGAGAGCCTTTCTACTCTTCACAGCTTTTCATACAAATGCAGTAAATAAGCCCGGCCGTAAGGGAATTGAAAGCCTCAAACAGAAACACTGACTGACATGTCACTTAGTGCTGGCTTTGACACTCTTCACTGCAGGTTTTGATCAAGCTGCCGGGTCTCAGTGCGTCAGGCAAGGTCTCCTCCTTACTGTATCATTTACAGCAATATAATAGACGTTATTTGCTTTACAAAGTAAGCAAATACACTGCATTGCTAGGCCCGTATAAGGTCTGGAGAACTCACAATTGATTGCATTCAACTGAACATTTGTTTTGGGAGATGAAGAGAATGAGATGTACTAGAGTCTGAGGTTAATGATGGAAGTGACACTTGGCATCCATTGCAGCAGAGATAGACAGGCCCGCCCCTCTCACGCTTGTATTCATGCTCAAACCGCCTGCCATTCCTCATCAAGACTTAACCGCTGCTTATTTACCCACATGGGAGACTTAACTCGCTGGAATTGATCAGTGATAGCGCTGGAAAGCTGCTCGTTCCACCCTGACAAAAAAAAAAAAAGAAAAACGACGCCCATGAGCATATGCAGAACGCGCTTTTGTTGGCAAGGCGCGGCACTTCAAGCTTGAGCAGACACTAAGCTGATATTGGTTTCACGCTTGAGTCCGTGTAGTGCAACAATCTTCCAGTAGAAGCCCGAAGATTTGATTGTTTCTGCATATGCATTTATCAGAAGTTTACATGATAAATATACATTAGCCTGGTGGCTTGGCCATGCGTATTATTGTTTCTGAGATACAGTTCTTCAGGCGTTTCTCTCCACCTGTTTGGACTTCATCATCCCATTCGGTGTGAACCTGATAATCCTCATTTGCACAAAACTTCAAATGGATTTGTGAGAGTTTTTGCATTGTTAGTCTTCCCCTGAATTCCTGTCACTGCGAGGAAAAACGTCTTTGTGGAGAGGACAGTGACTGTAAGGGAAAAAAAAATCTTTGTGGAGAAGAGATAATTTACATTTTTTTAAAGCTCTCTATTACATGCTTTAGACTTAGAATTTCTGCTATCTGTATGTGTAAAATAATACCAATCAGTCTCTCAGTTTAGTCCATACTTCATTTGGTAATGCATGTATCAAAGTGCTAAATTATTTGTCATTTATCTTTCATGCAAATTTCAACTTTAGCTTTAATGTTTTCTTTTTTTAAACCGTGGTAATTGTTCTGGTTCTTGCATGGAGTGCAATGAAGGGAATGATCATGCTTATGGCACATTTATCAAAGCCTTGAAAAAAAGAGTAAGGGTAGGGGAGGCCCTTTTCTCACATAGCCGGACTAAGTGTGCGACAGAGTGATAAATTTTCTTGTTAGGAGAAATTACATCCACTAACTTGAGCTACTTCAGCATGAAATTGAAAAAGAAGCATTTCTTGTGAATTTCCATCCTTGATTCAATGAAAGATGTAGATTAGTCCTTAAAAAAAGCACTGGGTGCAAGAATGAAATAAAAGAAGTGATTCTGCTCACGCCTACTTGTTCTTGGAAGCGTGATATAGGATGCTGCTGGAAAAGTCTTTGTTTGTAGAAGTGAGGCGTACTCGGGCTTGCTACAGATTAAGGAAAGACAGATTTAACATCTCTGTTTTTGTGTGTGTGATCACCTGCCTGTGTGGATAATTCATACCTAAGCCATATGATATGGACAGTTTTCTATCTCAGACAGCAGAGATCATCTCTAAGAATAAAAAAGGCAATATGGCTCACAACTGAGGACTTCGTTTCACTAGGAGGTGACTTGAGAGTTCAAAAAGTAGAAAACTTGTTCCGTATCTTACTCAAAAAAGTCAGAAAAGGTTGTTTTTTAGTAACTTGCAGGCATATCATTTCCTCTTAAGCTTTTATCTGATGGAAACACAAACTTCTGATTAATCACACTGAATTTTAGTAAAATTTGATATTCTTTATTCAGTAATGTTCTCTAACAAACAGGTGAGGCTATCTCAGAATAGCTGGATTTACATAAGGTGATTCTTGCTTCCATTTAATTTAATTTCGGAGGACCAGACTAAACTGAGCTGATAACAAAGCAACTTTGTAAAACCTTTTTGGGGACAGCGTTTTGGTGCGGGGAAAGGTGATCCTGCAAACATAATGACGCAGGAGAAATTAATATTTCTAAAACAAAGCTTTTCACAAAAATCCCTTCAAACACATCGGAAATTGATATATACATTCACAAACTGAAGTTCATCTGCTTTTTTTTTTAATTTCAGATAAACATAACCACATTAGCACACATGCAAACTTGTTTCATGCTCCCAGGCCAGCCAGGTAACCAATGAATGGGTTGGTTAAGGAGGAAGGGGGTCAAGAACTGACTGACAGAGGTTCTGACAGGGGGGCTCGTTCGCTTGAAGGTCAAACATGCATCACTGTAATTGGAATATTCGCAAGACAAAGCACCACGACACAACACAGAATGGACCGAGGAAGAGGAGATAAATAAAGGTGTTACATAAGCATGCAATCGACAGAAGAAATGGGAAGGGAATGGGATTCATTTCCCATCCAGCATCAGAAACTTTCCCTCTGTTAAATGACGGGGAGCTACTGTCAAAAAACAAAGTAATTATATAGACTTGGACAAACTAATTAAAGTCCACTTGGTTTGCTCTATTAGCAGAAAACTGCCTCGAGGTATTTTTCTTCTTACCTGAATTAGGTAAAGAAGAACCATCACTTTACGAAACTTAGGTGAGTTCACCTACAGTTTACGTCAGTATGCTCTTTCTGTGTCGCTCTTTCTCCTTCTCTCTCTCTCATCGACCCCTTGAAGAGGGTAACACTTAGACCTACCACTTAACCTGAGCCCTGCAGGACGAGACAGACAGACAGTCGTGCTATTGAACTGCAACAGCAGAACTCCCACCCCCACCCACCCCCAAGAACGGGTCATGCAAAGAAGCACACAATGGCCATGCAGGCTGGGCTTACTTGTGTCAGTGCAGGCTGACTTTTTTTTTTTTTCTTGTGTTGGAGGAGAGCAAAAACAGCTGCTTGTTGTCTCGTGCCACAGTAAGCTTGTCAGTTGCCCCTGGCCTTTTTCTTTGGACTGGGAGCCGCTACACCTCGTCAACAAAGACTGACACAAGCTCAATGAAAGACATCTTCATGCTGCATCTGATCCCTGAATGAAAATTGTAAAGAAAAGTATCCAGTTTTGCTCACATAAATGCAACACAAGCATTAGACATGGATCATTGTAAAATTCTCGTTTTAAAACGCTGATAAAAATGAATTCAAAACAGAATTTTACTAATTTTTTCCTACTGTACGTGTAAAATTTGGCATAGTAATTATTATTGAAGCTAACGTAACCCAATATATTGTGATAGTGCAAATGTTTACCAACAATGAAAGGCATGCATGATGAATTATTTATTTTGACAAAGAGAACGCAACATTATATAAAGTTTTGAAAAAACGTACGTTTTGCACTGAATACTTTTAGTTTTTTCTGTTCTGCTCAATTTTCTTATAATATTAAAATACAATACAATTAAAGTAATGTCTTGATTTTAACAATCATGGATTAGCTGGTAATTTATCAAAGCGAGCAAAGAAAAAAGTATAGGAACCTTTTTAAGTCAGCTGATCAGCAGTGTGCAGCAACACGTGATGGGAATGGCAGCTTTGTTCAAACAGCCTCAGAAAAGTCTGGGTATTCTGGCAATTTCCTTACATCGATGTGAGCCACAAGAACATTATGTGAAAGATTGTTGGCACATTTTCAAAAATATAATTTTCACTTTCCCTTCGGAATTAATAAAGTATTTTTTAAATTGACTTTAATGTTGTAAACAGATTCACTAAAAGTTATTTTTATTTTAATATAAAAAAAATGTTTTGGCTAGTTATGATTAGTTATGATCTGTTTTCAGTAGGTTTTTCTCCCCCCCACTGGGTTTATTGTCTTGTAAATGTTGTTATATCTATAATAATCTATAACATTAATTCACAACCATTACTTCTTTGTTTTTTCATTCAAACTAATAATCTCATCTTAATTTCTTCTTCCTTTTTGTTCTCCTTCTGTAAATGAGAGTGTATTATAAATGTTCCGCTGCTGCTTCTCAACATAGAGACCCTTGATGAAGTATAGCACTCCTGCCTTAATAAGTAAGTAATATTTTTTTATATAGTGCCCCTCACTGACAGAAATCACAGAACACTTAACAAAAACAACCAGAATACAATGCAATAAATCAAATGAAAGAAAAAAGACAATGAAACAGAAATAACACCAGTGAAAATGACGAATCCAATTCCTCCTTTTATAAAAGCTTGTTTAAAGAAAATGGTCTAAAGTAGAATGGCATGGTGTATTAAAGTTTTTTAAAAATAAAACCAGTTAATTTTCCCATCATAATTATGTCAAATAAACAAGGAGAATCCTTAAAAACGTTTGGATTAGTGGAACATGGACTCATCAAGGAACCCACTGACTTCTGGGCTAAGTCTTTCATCAAAACTATTGGCTTTGTTAGAGAGTTTGCCAATCGATTAGGTCTGCTAGTTTTTTTCATCAGTAGTCTACCTACCTCTTAGGAACAAGGGCTGCACAAAGTTATGAGAAAATGCAATTACTTCAATTAGAATATCTTTTGTGATCCATCTTCCTTATTCACTTTTAATTTGTTTTCATTTTTCTATTTTTTACAATTATCATGTTACCATGACCCTAAGTCACCAAAAATGTACATCACGTTTTGGTATAAAGGCCAGGGATTGTTCATCCATCTGTCCAAGCGTATTATTGGCATGTCAAGAGTGAATGCATGGCCATTCTAGCAGAAAAAAAGCTACCTAATATTACATCCAAGTGGGGTTTCCTTTTGCATTTATCCTTGCAAAAGTAATGATACCCCTTGAACTTTTGCAAAGGCCTTCAGATAACAGCTGGGTTTATATTCAGATTCATTTCCAGACATGTGGACTCTATATTTAGGGAGCTTCCAAAGGCATTTGCCCGCAGCTCATTTATTTCAGGGTATCAGAGTAAAGTGGGCTGAATACAAATGCAACATTTGAAACACTTTCTGGTGGCAGCCTTGTGGTTTTTGGGAAAGGTAGATTGAGAAAGTTTTGACTCAGGAGAGCTGAATGAAAACAATTTTGTACTTTCAGAAATTTTCATTGATATTCTTTTGAAAATTATCTATAATTTGTGGTCCATTAAAAATATGCTAATAACATGCTTTTAGGTATTGACAATGTTACAAGGCACTGTACTAATGCTTCAGTGGAAGGTGTACTGTATTCCATAAATTATACATGTGTCTTCTGAAATGAAATTACTTTTATACTAAATGGTAAAGAAAAAATCTGTGCAGTTTTTAGATATTAGTTCAATGAATGATCATGAGGAATGGTATCATTGTTTCCTCATAGTTTGGCTGGTATAGTTTACACAGAATATTCATGTCAATAAAAAGATCATGTAGTCGTTAACGGCAAGCTTGTTAAGCATCTCAGCAGGCATGTACCTATACTTGTGTGTATGTGATGCTTCAGCTTTGAAATATAAATACTGATCCACACTCCGCAAAGTAAGCTCAAAGTTTGTGTTTGTTTGATAGAGAAAAATAAGTGCGAAGTTGCACAATAGCATTAGGCACCTTTGAGTCCTTTTTAGAACCAGAACTCTCTCTTACCCAAGCTTTCTACAGAAGAGAGCAAATTCATCTCATCAGCCCTCTGGGGACGGTGTAGCTATGCAGCTCTGTTTACTGTGGTAGAAAGTTAATATAAATTTTCATCAGTGGGAGAAGTTTACACATACCATTTCTATTTGTCCTTCATTATTAGCACCTGAGTCTGAGGCTGGGTAGGCATAATTGTCTACAGACACAGGCCAAATAGATGCAAGGGAAAGGCAAATAAGCACACCCCAAAATAATTTGATGCTTGTATGTTACAATCCGTCACCGTAGGAATTCTTCATCTAGAGAATCAATAAACAAGCGGTGAGATAGGTGGGGAGAGGAAGGGGAGAAAAGATGAAGGGGAAGAAATGAATATTGTGATATGAGTGTCGGAAAAGGGAACAGAAGAGAAACAGATGAATTCAAAGTGATGGTTAGGGTAGTTAGCTGTAAATTAGCTTTTTATTTTACATTTTTTTGTACACAGAGCTCAGGACTCTTTAATAAGTAAAGGCCCAAATATGCAGATATGTGTTTAGACAGAGTTTATTTATGTGGAGACAGGGAGCTGAAGTAGCTGAAAATATGAAGATAGAGGTAGCAGAGTGGGACACAGAAGCCCATTGTTCTGCTGGATGTTTTTACCTCTGTCCTGAGGGCCAGGCAGATTCTCCACGGACTGTTGATTTATCGAGTCATACATTAAAATGCTCATTACTCCTGCATGCTTTCCAAATTCTCCCTTTCTGCCGGCTTTATTCCGTATTCTGTCCCATGGAAACATTGTCTGAGCAATCACCCACATATTTCTGTTGAAACTTTTTTTGTTTTATGACATCATTGACATTTGTCTCACATTTATCACTGCCAAGAATTCCAATTTGTGAAATCATCGAACAGCACCAGACTTGTCCAATGATATTTGGGAGCATTTCCTCTCTCCATTTCCTTAAAGGGCCTAAATCCTTTGAACTTGACTGAGTCCCGATTTTTTTTTATGACTGAATTTTATTTTTTGGATGTAAAATAACTCCTCAATATTTGGGCATCCTTGAGTGCCAACAACATCTTTCACTAACTTAGCCTGTGTTTTTCATTTAAAAAAATATAATTTGTGTGGGATATCTCTACCCACCAATCGCTTCCACTTCAGCCAGGAACTTTAGCCAGCTCTGTCACATGTATATCCAGCCTTTCAACTGTCCTGAATTTATTCCGACATGAGTTTTTCAAAGTATACTAAGAGGATCATGAAGATTTTCCATCCTACCATTCCTAGGGTTTAAACTCCTGTAAGTAGGAGGCCAAACAAAGTGATGAGAGGTTTTAGAATAACACAACTTTACCCCTCCCCAACCTATTGATTGACTCTCAGTTAGCTACTTAATATCGCTGTTTAGAAATATTTCTGATTGAGAGAAAAAAAGCCCATCAAACACTTATTAAGGGCTTTTAAAAGTACAATTTGCTGCATTACTAGCAACATTCCTGATAGCAAATGTTCCAGATAACAAAAATGTTGTAAAACCTGTAAAGCTTACCTGTAAAAATGAATGTTTTATTTCAACACATGTAGGAACAGCGTTGGGCAAATTACCAAAAAAAGTAATAAATTTCATCCTGTAACATGTTTGAGTTACATATTACTGTCTCCAAAGTTTAACTACGTTACACTGCCTCAAGTTACACTGCCTCAAGTTACATTCGGTAAAATATCTTAAATACATAACACCATTTTTTTATACTGTAACTGAACAATTTGACTCAAGTGTGATACAATAATTACTGTATTTAATGCTGTTTTATTGAACTTCAAGTCTCAAGTACCTTTGCATGCCTTCTATCTCATACTAATGTTTGTTAAATCGCATCAAGAGAAGGCTCTGAAATCAGTCATCACAAGGATGAGACTTGTGAGACTGAACAGCCTTTCAACAGGTGGTTAGGGAAATAGAGCGAATAATGCCACCATATTACATACATAAATGTACAGTCAATCTTTTCTTCAGTAACCTGATTCTCTGATGCTTTGGTTTAGAGCAACAGGAAGTGCACCGTCTTCTTCTAAGGTATCAAACTTGATTTGGTATGTTGCGTTACTTGGGCAGAAAAACAATTGAATGAAAAAATGTGCTTCTATCTTGAGTTACTAAAATTATAATGAGTAATATATTGTTGTACATTTTATAAGTAATGCATCACATTACTCCGTTACTGAAAAAAAATTTATATATTCCTGTAACTCGTTACTTTTATAATGAGTTACTGCAAACACTGTGGAGGAATAATTGCAACAATTTTTTTATTTATTGTTATTATTATTATTTAGTTTTAAACACCATGTCACTATGATTTTTCTACTTATACCTTAACACAATCTCATACTTGTAAATTTGTAAAGCTTAATCTCATCCACCTGTTGCTGTGCACCTTTGGTTAAAATTTCTCCACTTACAAAAAAAAAAAAAAAATGGCTGGCAGGAAATATTTATTATTGAAAAAAAAAAAAAAAGGAGTCAGTAATCTTTGGGAAACGAAAGGAGTGCCACCCATTCCCGTAAATACTGTAAGCCTGATAAAAACTCCCCGGATTAAAATTCAAAATCTGAATTCAGAGTCTGTCAAAATAATAATGTAATTATAATATGTGCTTTGCAATATTGAAATATTATCAGTTTTTTAGGTTACTTTAGCAGCAGAAGCAATTATTTACCCATTTGCATTTTAAATAAGACCCGTTATGTAATATGTTTTTGCTTTAGATATTTGAGTAAATGCGGCTATGAGACAATGAGAATCAATGTAAACTTCGTCTTTTACAGTATTTTATTAAGCCTGGTGCATTTTTTTTTTTTGGGGATTCACACCCCACCTCCCCTTGAATCTGTTTTCTTGGAAGCAAAGATGGATAAGCCTGGCAATGCATTATTGTGTGTGTGTTTGTGTGTATATGTATATTCTTACAATAGAAGTGTGTGTGGGTAAGCGTTGTCAAAGCTGTCAGCTCAGCTGGAGTTTTTCCGGAGTTAGACACCATCTCTTTGCTCCCCAAAACAAACACACACATGCATCCACACAAAGCGTCTGTTCAGCACACCCGTGGTAGGTCGTGTTGGCCCTGACGCAACCCTATTTCTTACTGATCGACAACTGACGGCTTGTTTACAGCTGCTTTCTGCAACGTGGAGGCATTCTGTGAAGTAGTACCTGTTGAGAGCGGGATATTACACGCGTGTGTCATCATTCCGATATCAGCTAAATCCCCTAATAACAACAACGCCCGGTGTGATTTGAGTCAGGAAGTGATCTGCACTGTCCAAACACAATGTCACAGCCCCTCAAACATTTCCAGTGGCAATGTCATGGCTAAATATCCTGCAGTCTCCATGTGGATTCAAAAGAGTCATATTACTTGTCTTATTTCTTTCTTGCCCCCTCTGACCACATGCAATAAGCAATCTGGAGATTTGCAATGGTTTGGCCCAATATCAAAGCACCTCCTAATGTATTTCATGCTTGTTTAAGATCTTTGCATGCTTCTTACAAAGGTGTTTTGTGATCGGCGTTGCTTATTACCATGTTGTGTGCAGAACCGGAGTTCTGTACAGAAGTAGGAAAGCAGATGGGGGATAGAGGGGGTCTTTATGTCGCTTCTCACTCTCTCCTTTTTGCGCCCTCGCTAGTGATCTCTGCATGCCTATTAATCCAGGAGAGGAATGCCTGTGTAAACATTCTTGTTTCTCAGTCCGTTTCGCATAATAGTTGCCTGTGTCGCCTTTCTCCTGACCTCACTATCTGAAACCAATTACACCAGATCCATTTGGGCTGAATCTTATTTTCATAAGGATCCCTGTGTCGCGGTCTCGGTCGCACTATGTTATTTTCACTCTCCGTATTTCTTTCCCCCTTTTCCAGCCTCAGTGATGGATATCAACATCAAATATGCCTCTGAGTGCCTTGTTATTTATATAGTGGGGGCCTGGCTCTTTTTTTTCTCCTCTTTTGCACTGTCTGCCCTGCTCTCGCATTCTAAGAATGTGTCACATTGTGCTGTTTATACAATGTATGAATTAATAGACAGGGAATGTCATTTTTTCTTGCATAGCAACCCAGGTTAAATAGATGGTGCATCTGTCCTACTGTGTGTATGCATGTGTGTGTGTGTTTTTTTTTTTTTTTCTTGAATGCTCGGGCAGCTTTTCAGCCAACTTTTTATGACTTTCCTTTTTGTGCTTTGAGATGGGCTGTAGCGTATGCGAAGCGAGAAGTGGGTAGCAAAAATTGGTGCTTTTTACTGTAATGGCTGAATCCTCAGAGCCGGTGAAAGTGAAGGGGACAGAACTTTCATCCCCACCCCACCCTCTGCTTTCTACCTTCCACACCATCACACACTCGCTGAAAAAATGGCTAACCCCAATTCCATGGAGGAGGTGCCAGACGGTTTTAGACATGAAAAGCCACAGTGAAAAAGTTCTGGCCGGTGTTGATAAGGCTTGTGTTATGTGTGGAGAAGTCCCCAGTATGAGGAGGCTCCTTTTTCTAATAAGCTTGGCATAGATGATCTCTCTACTTCATCTCCCTATGTAGGTCCCTGGCATGAATACAGTGTTTTGCAAATGTATACTTACGTTGAACCTTTTCACTTATTCATGTCACATTTACTAACTTCAAGGTGTTCTGTGAAGGTTTTATGTGATAAACCAACAAAAAGTGGTACCTAATAATGATAAGAATTAAGTATTTTTAACACAAAAAACCTGGAAAGTGTGGAACATATTTCTTTTCTGCCCTCCTAACTGACTGTAGTTATGTGGTTTCACAAAATAAAGTTAGAAAGCTTTGTTAAGTCAGCACCTACTTTGTGTCACAGTGTCACAAAATACCCAATGAAAAACTCTGGAGCTTATGGTTGCAACATGGCAAAATCTAAAGAACTTCAAGGGGTTTGAAAACTTTTGCATGGCACTTTTTTATTTATCTATATATTTTTTAATGCACACCTCCACGTTTTATCTCGGAGAACTACTAACTAAGAGTAGATTTATTTTCGTAACAAGCCCCCTTCGGTTAGTTACTCATATTTACCTCCGTTCTAGCGGTTTGGCACAGATACAGCGCTTGTTTTCATGCCTTGAAATTTTTCATGTGTAAAAACCTCAAATTTCTTTGTGTGCATAATTGTGAAGTTGATAGAAAACGATGCTTGGTTGAAAGTTATTTACACATTACAGTCCAGGAAGTGTGCTGAACTTTTGTGTTCAGACTTCTTTACTCTCATACACTCAAATAAAAATCAATGCATCCAAACACCTTCGGACGTCGATGTTAAAACAAATACTGATACCTTCAACAGACTATCCCAAGAGGGAAAGAAAGCGGTGGCAGCGTCATGTTGTGTGGTACGTTTTTTGTGACTCTTTACAGCTGAATATAAATGCACCCATTCACAGTTTCACTTTCTGTTTTCCTATCACATTAACCCCACTAAAATATAAGGATGTTTTTTAACTACATATGTTGAGCTCAATGGGTAGGAACACTTTTGCAACGAACTGTAAAAATGTTGTTGAAAGATATCTTCCTCTCTTCGTTTTCTTGACCGTGCTTAATATATTGAGGAGCTTTCTCGACTCTGGGTATAACATAGTGAGTCATTATTGATTCACACATGGATAAACATTTCCCCCTGACAGCTACCTGGAGTCGCGCTCATCAAGCAGCCCTCCCCTCTAACTACTGTGTGTAGGACTCAATAAGCCTTATAATTACTTTGATTCACCAATCATGGTGAGATTAATTGGGCCCTGTGTTTTAATTAGCAAAGTGATTGGCTGCATTCAAGGAATTTATGTTGCCTTTTATGCTCTGTAAAAGGAGGAAAGAAAGTGAAATACGGTAGATTTTCCTAGCCAGGCACACTCACATGTATATAAACTAGTGGCGGGTAGGCTCCCGTTACAGAAGAGATGGATCAATGCAGTTAAGACCCAGTGCCAGGGTAATGTGTTTGTTTACTTCAGGTCAGAAGCCCTGGCTCCTCCTGAGTAGCCAGACAGTTCCCTCCTCAGCACCACCTCCACCTCTCATGGCACCTCCTGAGCTCTGTCTTTTCATAATTGATCAGCAGAGAAGGGGGGGTTACATGTGTTCCCTAGGGTGGGGTTAAAACATGGCAACTTTTTCCACTCCTCCTTCCCCCGCTTTTTATCTCCTCTGTCTTTTCTCTGTCTGTCTCCTGTCTTCTCCTGCTGTTTGCTCAGTATCTCAATGTACCAGTTCAAACATTGTTCCCACCAGCTGGTTTGAGCTGCGCCATATGCACGCCCTGTCGAAGAAGCCGTTGTCATGGATACTGGAAGGCTCCAGAATGAAATGAGGACCCGTGATTCTTAAGGAAGTGTCACTCTCCAACTAAGATTTTTTTTATTTTTTATTATTGCTTCTTCAATCCCAAAAGAAGAAAAAACCTGTGAAGTGGTCGATACTTGCAGACCAGAACCAGTGATTCTGTTGTGTAAAGCATCTGTTGGTGCACAGTGTTCTTTACTGCCAGAGTCTCTTATGCTTCTCTTGAAGAATTGTGTAAAGTTGCTCGCCCAGCTTCAGCTGTGCCTGCTTGTTCACCATGGAATTGAATGGGAAGCTATAATCCCATAAAACCCTGAAGAAATAACTACATCCCGGTCTTCTTGGTTCTCATCGTGCTTTTTTTGTTGAATGGATTGTGTCTTGATAAGAAAAGTTGCTTTTACTTATGGTGTAATGAGATCTTTTGGCACATATGATTTATCCAACCAGGAGTATCCAAAATTTTGGAGTATTCCAAAATTACACCTGTGATTTTGTAGATTACGATCTGATAAAAAAGTCGGTATTACTTAGTGCGTTTACATGCAGCAAGATAAATTCAAATTATTGACATAGTCCGACAAAAATCAGACTTTGGAAATGAATGTATACACCTTACTCCGACTGAAGTTCGACTAAGTTACCCGGACAATGCGATTGGGGAATCAAATTTCTCTGCAACCAAGCCCCCACCCGCATCTCATCTAGTTCTCTTGAACACAAAATTGCGTATTATTTTGTCTCGTCTCAACATCTGGTGAAAAAAAAAAATCTCACAAATTACACAAAATTCCAATACTTCTTATCAGGATGGGAAAAAATGTTCTCTATCCCCACCAATCTATAAATCTCTCCATCTATCTACCCATCCTCTGCACATAAGGACACTTAATGCACAGTGTAAAACGTAGACTGCTGGTTAATTCATTCTAAATGTAATCTGATGTTGATTTTGTCAACTTTAATTACAGCTCCCAGGGACACTTCACATGGTGCTGCCTCTACTTCACATTGATATTATGAATATGCAAATGTGGTGGTAATTTGCAGAGGGAAGTGGATATTTCAGTTGAGCACACACTAGACAGGTCAATTCTACTCCCCATCACTTCCTCCATCCCCCTTCTTTATAGGTGCTCTAGACAAACAGTATTTATCTGTGATCATAGCTATACTGGTCGCTACTAAAACTTATCATCAGTGCCATGTCATACTTAAAATATGAAATGTTTTCTCGGTCAGCTTCATCTCTCAAAATGTCTTTTTTTTTTCAACCAGTCTTTTGTATTGTGCTCTCTTCTTCCCAGGCGCTACAGGCAGCGAGGCAATTACTCTTGCAGCAGCCAGGCAGTGGCCTGAAATCTCCAAAGAGCCAGGACAAGCAGCGTCCACTGCAGGTAAAGCAGCTCCCTCCATCTAATCTCTTAAGTCCATCCGTAAGAAATGCTCCTCCGAATAAAGAAGATTTCCTCTGGTCCACGAAGCGTGTTTGATTTGCCCTCACAGTCCTCGGCCTGGTATCTTTAAGATGAACAAGGGTCCCATGAAACCTAAGAAGAATAATAAAACAAAGAAAGTACAACAAGCTTTACTCAAAGAATGCGTCAGTCAAGCTGGACATTCTTGTGACGAGTATATCCAAAGGTTATTTAGCTGGCTACTCTGGCACTTCCTGCTTTTTTCCTTCACCAGATTCGTGCCTTGTTGACACAGAAAATCTTTGCTTAGTTATTATTTGAAATATACGTCAGCCTGAGGAGTCAGTTATGCAGCTCATTTTATCTGCCTTTCATTTCCCTCCTTTGGCGCTAATTTACCTTATTGATTTGTAGAGCTGTCTATTTCTGTTGTCAGTGATTCGGAAAAGGTCACACATATGCCACTGCACAGTTTCACACTCTGAATCGCACGCGCCGCCTGCCGCCCTCTTTCTTGCTGGTGTTAAGATGTTTTTTCTCTCACAGGCATCCTCTTCATCCTGCTCGTTTACATCAACAGGGCAGTTAGTTATTTTACCCCTCCATCAAATTATGTAAGGCCTCTTGACATATGCTCCTATATCTTATTAACAGTATTTTTTATATATATATTTATCGGAGTTTTAGCGGCTTGAATTTGAAGTGTGAGAGTTTGTGCCCTGCTTTTGGCTAATAAGTACTATCAAGAAGCAATGTTTTACCTCATTAGGAAGCTCTGTACATTTCATTAATGACAGGGAAATTGGCGTTAACCTCACCCGTTGATATTTTCACAGAGTCTAACAATGGCGACACCTTGAATTGGAGTCACACCCCCGTGTATCTAATTACACGCCGGTGAAGAGATAAGGTTGCCAAAGACTCTTCTGTCATACTTCTTCCTTTAATTATTCAGTGCAGATTCCACAAATGTGTTAATATTGATAGTACTTTCACAGAAAGAGGCATCCAAATCAAGACTATGGTACATATATAGTTTATGGAGTCGGAGTCGAAGTCAATACAGTACCTAGCAAAACATCCACCCCCCAGATAAACCTGTTAGTTTTATTGCTTTTGTACAAGACACAGAAAAAGTAACTGTTTTACAGCACACACACCACCTCGCTTTTCCTTTTAACACCCCTAAATACAACACATTGCAACCAATGGCCAAAGAGTGACAGAAAACTGACTCTGCTGGTCATTTAGGTGTAGTAGTTTAATGTTTTGGGGTTCCTTTTGTTGTGTGATTTCTCATGTCCCGTAAATAGATTGTGGTAAACTTCATACGGAATTTATTTTGGCTTCTAGCTATTTTTATGCTAAAATTAAATCACATACAGAAGGATTGTATTTAGTAATTAGTGTGTAATAAGTTATGTTGGTTGCACAAGGCTTTATTTGGGGGCATCAGATTAAAGGGAGGTGAATACAAGTGCGCGGTTCAGAACTTTAACTGTTAAACATTTATTTAACCATTTCTAATTTTCCTTTCCCCTCAAAAGAATGCACATTGTGTTGATCTGTTGCATATAATCCCGGTACAAAACATACAAATTTGAGTTTTCAACAGTATATAAAGTGAAGAGCCTTTTGCATGGCACTGTAGATTCAAACAAACGCTATCTTAATCAAAAAATACATTGCTAGTCCCCCCCAAAATCCAAAACATGACCCGTGGACCCTTATCGAATCGAAGATGTGTTGGGGCTTGATAACTGCCTGCCCATGTCCAATCACCTTCCTCTAATAACACCAGCAGATGGTAAATATTGAATATTTACATTTGCTTACTCCATCCTTGACTGGCCAAGAGTGTGAATCAATATGATTCTGATTGTCTGCTGTTGGCCGGAACAGCTCCCAGCGCATCCTTTGTTTGATCCATCTTTTAATACCAATGTCCAGCTCTTCCACAGTTTTTCACTGTACAAAAAAAAAACCCTGGAACTGTTGATTCTGAGTTTTACACTCTGAGTTCTGATTCATCTTTATTTTCACAGTAGGAATATACAGCTGAGCTGCTTTGAATCCTCTCATTTCAAATGACATTTTCCCATGATACTCCTGTGTGTAAATATCAGAGTAAAGCAGAAGAAACTTCCTTCATCAAACCCCCTTTTTTTATTGCCAGTTTTTTTTTTTTTTTTTTTTTTTTGTGGTTTTGTCTTGAGGGAGTTTACTCAATAAAGCTGTGTTATTTACCTGGATTATGAGGCCACATGGACGCTACAGTGCAATATTTTATTAGCTTCACAGCCAGATAAGAGTCAGCGGCAATCAAGCTACATGTTTTCCACCCGAGGAATCACGCGGATTGATCCCCTTGTATGATTAGCGCTGCTGAAAGTGGGAAAAGGATTAATAAAACCATGACATCCTGCTTATGGCAGAGACGCTGCTAAATCCTTTGCCTGTTTTCCTCTCCTCTTGTGCTCCTGTCATTGCTATTTAGGAGAGAGAAATGATCCATAGATCATGGCATGTAAATTATTTAGTACACAAGCATCTAAGTGTCTCAGCTTGCAGTTTTAATTACTCGTATTAGCAGCTAAAGACTCTTGCCTGACTAATTCTATCCATTCGCTCATCGTTGCTGCTCAGGAGTTGATGATGCGGAGGCAGGCAGCTCTAGCACGGAAATATGCACACACACATAGGACACAAAACAACAACAGGCCAACAAACACACATACAGAAGCCGTTTCTCCACATTTGCGTAATGTGACAGGTCTATTATTACACAGTAAGCCCACGGGAGCACTCAATAAACACCTATTTCTTCCTGTAAATCCTCCTGTCTCCGAATGCTGCTTACATGGCTCTCCCAAGGCACAACACCCTCTTGTCTCTGCTCCTTTTCTATTTTTTTTTTTTTTTTTTTACCTCTGCTCCTCTCCTCTCTTCTCTCCGGTGAGGTTTTCACTCCCCGCAAAAGGCATTTATACACTGACATTTAGAATACAAATAAAGAAATGTGGACAAGGAGAGATGAAGGGGATTACAGGAGCCCATGAATGCGAAAGGTGTTTCGCTCACGCTCGCATGTAAATAATGCATCTTCACACTGCCTTCACTGTAATTCTTAGAATTTTCTGCTGCAAAGGTGTTCGATGTGATTTTATAATGGTCTCTGAGTAAACATTTAAATGACTGCAGTATGCTACCTGGGATTGTTTTCTACCTGGTTTCCAGGTCAATATTGTTTTTAAGTAAGTAAGTAAGTAAGGAAGTAAGGAAGGAAGGAAGGAAGGAATGAAGGAAGGAAGGAAGGAAAAGGAAGGAAGGATTTTCTTTGAATTGATGGCTAGATAATTTATTCTATGAATTAAAGATAATATTTAAATCCAATTTCATACTTTTCCAGACTGTCTAGGAATCCTGATGCGCCCTTAATATAGCTGAAGTGTCCAGGCCCGACCTTACCCTGTAAGTGTTAGATGGATGCTTGATAATGTCAGCCTGCAACCTGACCTCCTTTTGCAGTGATTAAAATTCGATCCTGCCTCATGCAAAGCTGTGTAACTCACCCCAAGCGACTGTTGCAGCCACCACGCTCACCCTCGCACACTGTCAAGCTGTGAATGCACTTTTGTGGGACCAATAACTTTGGTTCCATCTGCGAAACATTCTTTTCAAAGTACAAAGGCTTTGTAGATTGTGAAGGATGTTGGTTCTGCTGCTTTTCTTCTGTGTTTGCAGCTCTCTGCCCAGACCAGTCAGACTAGCTGTGGGCACTGGGCCATCACAGGTAGTGTCACACTTTTAAAGGTCATCTCTGCACATTTCAGCAGTGAGCCAATATCATTTCAATGGAAGCGCATTTCTTTTAAAGGGCCTCAGCGCTCAGTTTGAGTGCGGGATGGCTTACTCCAGTTTGCACGGTGAAAATGATGCTAGCTCACATTTACATTTATGAATATATCTTTCAACTGCATCCCCTCTGGTTGCATCTGAAAATAGAGAAAAATTATCAGAGCGCAAGGGAAAAACGAAAGGGGGAAAATATTATGTTATTCATGAGGAAAACTTCTGTTGACTCTGAGAAAGAAAGAGTAAAAAAAAAAAAAACGTCAGCACATTCTAAGTCAAACACCCTTAGTTGCTGCTTTTGTAACCAGAAAACAAGATTTTTTTTTTCTCCCTCGCCAACCTCGCTTTTTTTCTTTGCATTTACAACACCTACAGGACAAGATTGCTAAATTGCGAGGACAGAGTAGGTTCATCATTGTGATGCAAAAGAAGCTGAAATGCAACCCCAAGGCGAGGTAGCTGAGTTTGAGGGATCAAGAGAAAGTGAGAGGGAGGGATAAAAAAAAAAGTAGCTCAGACCTTTGATGTAGCAGTAACAAATTTACCTTGTGACAGAAGATACATGGGTGCAATAAACGAGTTATACCAGCCCTTACACATGCAATCAGATGATTCTGGCCAGGGTGTTAATTGGATCCTAACCGGCAGATCTGATACGCCTGGGCCCTGGTGGTGAGGGGGGGAAAGCCTTTCCAAGTGATGAACTATAATTCACTGAGCTGCTTGAAGCACTTGTAATTTACTGTGTGTCACTGATGAAGAGGCTGATCCAGTGGAGGCCATATTACCTGCAACATCAGAGGAAAATGCCCCCTTCCCCCCCACACACACCGCATCATCCACCCCAAACACACACATACACCTACATACCCGTCACCTGCTCTCACACTTTCTAGTTCAACTCTCTCCCCACGCTGCAGTTTCCTTTTAATTCCGTCCTTCCCACTCTTACTGTTGCGTCCCTTGTGTTAGTCTGGTAAGCATCATCAGGGAGAGAACTGTGCCAGTTTTTTCTGATAAAGGTGTCAGAGCGTGCACTGATAATGAAGAAAAACAATGTGCGTGAGCTATGTACCGGTGTACACTGGATTCACAAGGCCCTAATCAGTAAGTTTCTACATGTAGAGATAAATCAATATGGAAATTGTGCTAAGCCCATCCCAAGCTCCTGAGGGAGTTATATTAGATGCTTTTACATGATGGGTCTTTATGTTATTATAAATTGCAGTTACTCTGCACTGCTGCCAAACTGGAATAGAAATTGATTCAGGAAAACATTCAGTAATCCACTTAGCTTTAGGACCGACAAACTAGGATATCGATCTCAAAGAGCCGAACATGTGTTCAAGACGTGAGCCCACGTATGCATGTCTGATTTAAAGTTACGGGCTCTATCCGCACACCAATTCTTTATGCAAAAGTATTAAACCTACTTTAACCGACCAACTGAAAGAAAATGATGTGACATGGTTTCAAAATGCACTGCTTCAAGCCCCTTTTACTCGGATGCTTCTTAAACCCATCCAGTGCAACAAATTGTCTAGTGAAGTCACCTAATTAGTAAATAAAGCCCAAATGCACGTCACACTGAACAGACTATTTTCATGGTGAAACATAGTAACGGCTGCATCATGCCATGAAAAAATGGGTGGAGCTAAATGCAGTCTTGACAGAAAACCTTTTAGGACGTTGAAAACACTTGACTGTTTTATCTTCCAGTTGAACAATACTAAACATTCAGCCAGAGTTTTAAAATATTGTCTAATACAATTAAAGTATTGACATCATCTAGAATGAAACTGAGTCCAGATCTCAATCCTGTTGAGAATCTGTTGAAGAATTGATACTTTCCACCCAGTCTGACCTAGATTTGACTATAATTGGCTGGTAGATGAGCAGTGACTGAAAGGGAGCTGAGAGGTCAGAAGTCAACAAGCTACCACAGGGGTCTGCGTTTTACAAACCAAGGATAAAAGTGGTGGGGTTTCTGCACTCTTTTCCTGATTTCTTAATCGTTCTTGTTCTCTGTGTAAAAATAAAGCCAGTGGCTTAATTAGCAGTCACTTCTTTCCTGCCAAGTATTCACAGTAATTAAAGCAAGGACCCCTCGATTTCTTATTGCTTTTATCTCTGCAGTGTCTGCAGCTCCGCTCAGTTTCCTGTGCTTATGACAGGAGCATCTGTCGTTGATAACCACCCCACAGTGTGTTTGCAGTTGGCATCTAATCACTAGTTCTCATTCTCCTTATTGGAAAGTAAGTTGTGTTAAACTAAAAAAAAATGGAAAAAAAGAATCCGCCTAACAATTACTTTTAAAGTTAACAATAAGGGAGTTTAAATCCAGCAGACTTCAAATAATCTCTTATGGTTACTATGACAATAGATAGTTGCATTCCAACCTGATCTGAAAGGTACTTTTACAGTGGAAATACCCCAATGGCTACATTACCTATGGCTAATTTTCAACAATTCAATAAATCCTATCGATACTTTCTGCTACCCAAACTGGAAATGCATCCTTGCTTCTGGATAACAGAAAAAAACTGAAGCATAGCCCAGCTGGATATCATAGTTTCCTCTTCTGCAATAGAGAGCCTATCCGTGGCGCATGGATGTTTACGCCACTGCCAACGTCTACTAAATGCTCATTAATTTCATCCTTTCGTGGCAAAATCATTTCAAGGAGAGGCAATTCAGCCTCCTGTTCCTTTCAATTCAGTGCTCACGTCAATCAAGCCCTCCTGCAGGATCCTGCAGAATGGAGGTGTTATATTGCCGCAATTATCATGTCATATACTCGAAAATGTAAATGAACGTGTGTGTAAAATTAAATTTATGGGTTGTCAGTGAAGAATAAGAACCAGGAGAGCAATTACTTATCTGCTTTCATCTTGGAGCCTCTGATACGTCAAGCAGAAAAGCATGCAGTTAAATGCTGGAATTAGCATTGTGCTGCACTTCACAGTGGATGCGGGCCAGTGCCTTTTTCCCCCTCTCTTTTCTCTTCTTGCCTTTTCTTCTTTCTCCCTTTTTTTAGGGGTGATTATCACCCATTATGTATCATGCTAATGACAGCATAAAAAGAGCTTCCATATTTCACAAACTCGTTGTTTTCTGTTTTTCGCCCATTGCGTTATTTAATTTAGCACTTCTTGTTTGAAGTCTTGTTTTATTCAGTGCTGATGACATCCTGCCTTATTCACCTACAAATACCTGACTTTGAGTGCCTATGTTTCACCACCCACACAATGCAGAAACTGTTTCAAGCTGTACAGCTAAAGCATGTTCAATTTATATTTAATTCCACTTTACATATGTATGCGCATACATTTGTGTTAAATCCTGCACGGGTATGCCTGCATCTATTTTTTTTGTGCCCAAACATCTTTGAGCCAGCATCCAATTAATAGCCTTAATGAGTGCATCTCTGCTGTTGTTTTCCCATCACACTTGTCCCATTGTAATGGCATCTAACACAAAACCAGGAGTGACTGCAGGGGTAATTACTTACCTAGCAAATGTACCTTTAAGGGTTAATAACACTGAAGGTGTAAGCACAGAATTTGCATAATTACACATGGACTGTTTAATTTGCAACTTTTGACAGCTTTTGTTCGACGACTCGCTTATTGTGAATGCAATTTCTCTTGGCCCCTTGTAAGCATAGAGGAGTCCAAAAGAAGAAAAATAGATGTACCACAAACAGCCACCTCCTCCTCTATCTCTCCTACCTTAGATGGAGTCCCTTCTCTCTATGAACAATGGAAGCAGGATTTGTTTGAATATGAATATGAATGTGCAGCGGGGCCGGCTGGAAGTTGACCTTCAGCTGTGATTTTCAGTTCATCAGGATTAGTCAAGGCGGGCGATCAGGAGCCACTAATGCATAATGACTTCTAAAATGAAAAATGTGTAGTGACCATGCAAATGTCTCGGCTAATCAAAGAGGGGGGAGAAACCTGGGGTGGTGGTGGCGAAGGGGGTGGGGTGGGCATCGAGGAGAGGAGAGCTAAACAAGGACGTGTCAAGGCCTGACAGAGAGAGGGAGAGGAGCAGAAAGAAGGAGGGAGGAAAGAGAGACATGCATGGAAAGTAATCAAGCGAGCTTGATTAGCTGGCAATGAGGACAGGGATGTCTTATTGGCCCCTTGACACTCCATATAGGGTAGCTACTGTCATGCCAGCTCTGTGGCAAACATTGTTGCAATTAGAATCAGTGAAGGTGTTACTCCGTGTTGATGCTTCTCCTGTGTTTGCCATGAAAACGTGTTAAAAACGAGGGTGGCTTAAACTGATATCGATCAATGCGGATGACGTTAGAGTGTATTTCAAAGATCATGAAAAACATGGAATGAACAACACCATACTTTTTTGGCTATCTTGTCAAGTTTTGTGCTTTGACCCAAGGTGTCAGTTCGGTACTAAATCATTTACTTGTTTTACTCTCTGAAAATAAGCAAAGAAATCTTCTCTTTTCAAGATGTTACATTTTCAAGCTGATGCTCCGAAATAAAACTGTCAGTGTTAATTGCCCTGTCAGAGTGCACACACACACAATCAAAGACAGCTGCAAAACATATTGTTTTCCTATTCATCTTCTACCTCAGAACTTGGAGCTTTTCACTTGAGAAGAATTTTTAAAAAAAGCATTGTGTGTATCTATGTTTTATCTGCTTTTTGCCAAGAAGATGTCTCGAAATGGCATTTTATTTTATTCTAATCAACAGACACACATCAGATTTTTTGTTCTCACCTATGTTAAAACCTTATTGGTAAACCCTAACTTCCCAGCCACTGACCAGCACAAAATGTCCAATTCATTGGTGTTGTTTTATTCAATTATAGTGGAGTGCATTTTAAAGCTGTTTAATAGTCACAGCATTGATAGACACAGTAAAGTAGGGGAGTTCAAGGGTCCTGCTAATTAAGGTCTATGTCTATTTAAATCCTCCAACTTTTCCCAGCAGAATACAGGCAGAAAAATAAGATGAGCAACACAAAGACACAGCACCCATGTGTCCTTCAGCGTTTCTTCTAAACTACCAACTGTCACAGCCTGCTCCTCCTACCTTTCAAACCACCAGTTTACTCATCCCCAGTAGATTAATGCTTCTATGCGTGATGCATTTTTTTTCTATGCTCTACTTTTCAAAAAAAAAATCAAATTTTTCTCATCTCCCTATCCATTCCCCCTGCTCTCCCATTGTTTGCCCTTCTCTCCACTCTCCATTTTCACATTTATTGCATCTTGTTTGTCTTGCCCCTCTCCGTGCCTCTTTCCTCGCCTTGACTCTCATTCCATCATTTCATTACATATCATCCATGTCCAGGTTCCAGTGTCAGTGGCCATGATGAGTCCCCAAGTGATCACGCCACAACAGATGCAGCAGATCCTCCAGCAGCAGGTTCTTTCTCCACAGCAGCTCCAGGCTTTGCTACAGCAGCAGCAGGCAGTGATGCTGCAGCAGGTACGAACACACACACACACACACACACACACAAAGGAAACTATAAAACAATAAACAGACACAAACAAAACGTAATGATACATGTATCCCTGAGATTACAGGGTAAAAAAAAACTTTAGGTATGCAATGAAATGTGTGTTTTTACAGTTTAATTCAGTTCAGTTTATTTGTATAGACAAAATTCAAAATAAATAGTATCTCAAGTTTACAAAGGAAAATCAGTTACAATTGTATCCTTTTATAAAGAATTGAGTTTGATGCCAGTTTTGCTCAAGTTAATCCCACTCATTCCAAAGAAGTCAAATAATATATTCATATTCACACCTAGCTGAATACAGTCCAATTTAGTCTTAATTATGTAAAAATGAAGATACAACCAAATTCAGTTGATCATGTAATTGTAATTTGTATAAAATTAGGTATTTAAGGAAGCCCAGCTGACTCGACCAAGTGGTTGATTTAATTTTGAGCAAGAATATGCTAAATGAAAGGAAGCAATAAGGAACCCCTCCCTTTTATTTTAAAGAAACCTGCATCAGGAGTATGCTCACCATGACCGCATATAATTGCATCTAGCTCAGGCAAGAGAGGATGAAGACATAAAAAAAGCTAATATCTAGAAGTACTTTCTATATGAAATACAAGCAAAGAGCTAATACAGTGGTGAAATCCAGTTAGGAGACCCAGTTAAAGAACAGCATTAAGCTGGAGTACTTTCTATGAAAATAGTTAAAAAGATACCAACAGCTTTGACAGTGACTACATCCAGAAAAGAGACACTACTAAACACAAACTCTTAGTTTGAAGTACTTTAAATGGAAAAAAAGCAGAGCAGTGGGACCCTAGTTTAGTACAGAATCATAGCCAAACACTAACTCATTCAAGAATAGGAACTTGCGGTGGGAAAGAAAAACGAAGACTAGACAAAGTTAAATATATTCAAAATGACCTCGCCATGGAGAGAAACAGCACAAACATTTCAGCACCAGTACTTTCTATATGGGAAAGAAAACTGAGAGCACAAACTTGATGACAAGTTATATCAGTAACGACATCCAGGAAAGAGACAGAGCTAAATGTGGTCCCTGGGCCTGGTGTACTTTCTATGTTAGGGAAAGCAGAGAGGGAGAAAACCCTGCTAATTACAGCAAATGCATGGAGAGTAGAAGAAAATAGCAGATTGAGGCAATAGTGGTTAGTAAATCCCCTGTTAGCTTCAGAAATCCTAACAAGCCTAATCAAAAAGTAAAAAGACCTTCTCTTTTCAGTTCAGAGAGAGGGTCTGACTCACACAAAAACTGAGAGAGCCTGCTAACTTAAAGCTCTGCCTCAAAAGCTCAAGTTCCACAGAGATCTGGATAGATCTAGAAAAATCAGTGCAGCACTCATGCATGGTTTGTAAGTCTTTACAAGCAGTGTGTGTCAACAAATGTCCTAAGTCAGTCCTGCCAACTTTTACTTTTGCTTACTCACCACAGTGTCCTTGACACGCTTACTAAAATGAATCCTAAATTGATGTGCTTGTTCATGTCACCTCTAATTAACTGTCTCTGGTGGTGTCGCTGGTTCAATTCCCTGACAAGCTTCCATCAGGGGCTCTGGGAGTAGGGCTGAGCACAGGAAGCTGAATGATAGCTGATGAATGATGTAATATTTGGAATCATCTTGAAGAAGCACATGCTTGGTACACACTCCTTTCAGAGTTGAAATGCACTTCTCATTCACAGACTTGATTAAGGGAAAGAGCATAGTTTAATTAAGAATGTCTGTCATTCTGACTGCCCCTCTTTAATAATTGTGTCGCTACTTCAGGGTTGGTTTCAGGAAGTTTGTATGCTGTTCCACACCCATTTTAAACTTCTGTTGCAACTCTTTCTTTTCTCTTTTTTTTACTGGCTGAAGTTAAAGTTAGTAGAGTGTTATGTGTTAAAATGTATACTTTATCAGCTTTGAGTACAAATCTAATTCATGTCGCTGAGTGAACAGCAACAAGAGTCCCACCACATATTAGTCAGCCATATCGGTATTGCAAGAATTTTCAAGTATACCCTGTATTCATTGTTTTGTGGTCAGCTGTAGAAAAGGTAGTTACCACATTAAACTGTGAAGAATGTAAAATGAACCCGTGTATGAATTAAACCGATCCTTGTATAGAACCACCGTTTATTTTATATACATTGCATACAGAAAAGAAGGATCTGAATGGACATGCAAGGTGGATAAACAAGGCAAGAAATGTGTGTTTAAACATGTTAACTGTTCAATATTTCTGTCGATCGTCTAGTTTTAGTTTTGGTAACATAGTCATTAGCGCGCAGGATTCACATAGCCTACTTCGGTGGAAGTCGATGTGAAAGATTACTTATCCGGGCTCTTACTGCTTCTAACAAGTAAAAATCTCATTCAAAAATACAAATTGTAAGAGTTTAAAAGTACGACGGAAGCTAATAAGCTACGTGCTAACTGCTAGCCATAGCACGGATCTTTAACAAGTAAGAAATACCTGCGATATGATACGGCACATCTTGACTCCATGAGCTCTGGGATGAAATGTATTTGAGACCACTTCTGCATGCCAACATTCCCTTCTTCCCTGCCATCTAACAGTGTTTGTGGTTCCGGGATTATCACTCCGTGGAATGTACACAAAACTGGTATAAGTCGTTTCTGCGCTGTAGCTGCACACGCTGGTGCACCTAGTTCTTCCTTATGCTTCGCAGAGACAGATAGCCCTCTATTGCAAATATATATTTTTAGTTCCTCGTTCAAAATAATCCATTTTGAAACTTTCACTATCTATATGTATGTTCGCTTAAGGCAGTGTGGGGTCCAAAACCCCAGAATGCATTGCGTGCATCGCCATACCGATATGGCTTATTGTTCCTTGAACTCAACTGTTTTGATAACCAAGTTGTTGCCTTAATCAGCAATAGTGTCTGAAATAGCTCCTACAGTTCTTACTAGACTATCATAAATACTGAAGGGATTTTACTCTCTTGTCGCTGAATACTTTCAAAATTATTTATGGATTATGATTAGAGATGCACAGATACGGTTGTTCAATTTTCTGTCTCCTGACTTCTTTAAAGCTTTGACCTACAGATTAGGATTTCTCTTTAATAACTTAATTATATTTTGATACAGAAGTTGCAATCAAAATGTTGGTTGCTGACTTTTTGCTCGGAGTGATCATACATTATTTATACACATTATATCTCACACTGTGTCAGAGAGGGGTCACTTTAAAATAGGGTTATTATTATTATTATTATTAATGTTATTATTATAAACTAAAATGAAATGATTGATGAGATAATACTGTAATCTTAAATAAGCAATGACCCTAGTCTGCATTATTAACTGTTAACATATGGAACCAAGTGTATTCCCTTCAGAATTTAAATTCTTCCCCTTGCCTTTCTCAAAATGCTGTCAATATTTCCAAATCCAATATAAACTCTTCTTTACGCTATGAGTAGCGCCTGGACTAAACAGCCGGTCCCCCCCCCCCCCCATAGAAAAACTAATTTTCTTTTTTAAGTTGCTGCTTAAACCTTTTGTGCTCCGTCTGATTTCTTTTTTAAACACCGTACTGATATTGAGTCATCCTGAAATATTATCATCATCTACACCAGGGTACTAGTTTTAATAAATGATCAAATATCCTCCATTCATTGATCAGAAAAATATAATACTTTTTTTTTCGAAAGTGACCATTCACCGGTCAGAGTAAAAAGTTGTAAAAATCTTATATTCAATGTATCTTCCCTTTGTCCTTTGTCTTGCTTTGAATGTTTATGTCTACAGCAACATCTGCAGGAGTTTTATAAGAAACAGCAGGAGCAGCTTCATCTGCAGCTTCTCCAGCAACAGCATCCCGGCAAGCAGGCTAAAGAGGTAGATGCAACATCACGCATGATTTCAATGCAAAAAGACATACGATAGATATAAAGATACACACACGTAGGGAAAGAAGTGTATGTCTAATTCCCACAGATGGAGTTTGATCTCTAAGTTCCTTTTTGTCAAGCAAACCAAAAATGTATAATCCTTACTCCCTTTTAGGAGAAACCAATAGGTTGGTGGTGATGTAATCATTTCATACCATGTCTGCTATTCAAGTAATGTATTTTCCAGTGACATCTGAGGAATGACCAAATTCAAAAAGTGCTGCATCTAAGCTGTCAAGGAACTTATTTTTTCTGTGGGTGCACAAACACCTCAACAACACCAAAGTTAGTGTTTGGTTCTCATTAAGCTCACTGAGATGCAGTTGGTTGACAGACACGGCTCCCTCATTCCTCTTGGCAGAGAAAACAGAAGACAGGCGAGACACCTCAAGCACATCTGCATAAGACTGTAGATGCTGAACCTTGTCAATTCGCACAGGGCCACCTCCACAAAACAGTTGAAGTATTTAAATTGATATGAAGGAAAGGATGTATCACCTAAACACACAACCTCCCCTTCCCCACCCTTTCTTTTTCGATCCCTCTGTGATGCACCTCTCCGTGTCTCCTCAATCAGCCCATTATGCTGCCCCCAACAGGAAGTCGCAACCGACCTCCCGGCGGCTTTGTTTCTGTTTGGATTTGTGAATAGAGTTTTTCAGTGGCCTTGCCGTCAAATATGGAATAGAAATTGCTCCTTTATTTCTCTCGAGGCACGTCGGAAGGTTGCGAGGCGAGGGAGCAAACTGTCTCCCTCCCTCAGTCCATTATGCAGCCTGTTTTCCAGTGAGTGCATCTCAAGTCGTGCCTCTTCTATGCACCGTTCAGTCAATCATCGGAATATTTCAAAAAACTACACCCCTACTGCTAGATGTCCGATCACCTCAACTGACTGAAAGAGCAGTAATGAGAAAAACAGCCAAGAGGCCTAGGATAATTCTGGAGGAGCTGCACTGATCCTTAGCTTAGGTGGGGGAATCTGTCGACACAGCCTTAAGTCACACTCCAGGTCTAGCCTTTATGGAAGAGTTGCAGAAAGCAAGCTGTTGTTGAAAGAAAGCCATAGAAAGTCGTGTTTGCAGCCGTGCTGTGGACACAGTGTCACATGTAGAACAAAGTGCTTTGATGAAGTGAGACCAGTGACACTATGACACACATGGCGGAGGGAGCATCATATTGTTTGAATGTTGTTTTGGTTGGGGCTTTTTTCCCCCCGGCAATGATACAGAATATATACTAAACTTTTCAGATTGTCAAAATTGTAATGGGCTTTCACAAAATAAATCTTAATAAACCTCTAATTGTTTGATAAGGGCTTTGAATACTTTTGCAGGGCAATTTCAAGTTAGATATTTTCCATCTTGCTTGTATTGTTTTGAATAAGCCTTTAACAGATGTCGTTCTGGCTTGGCGATAAACAACTTACTGAGGAGGCATAAGTGGGAGGGGGAAGTGGTGTGGCACGCTGTGGTGTGTTTGGAGACCGCGCATCCAAATGCATGTGGAGCTGTAAACCTCTCCTTCTATCTGTTCCCTCTGGTCAAATAAGCTGTAACAGAGCATCGGAGAAGACGAGACAATTAACTACTGAGGATGTTGGGGGAGGGATTATACCAGAGGCTTAGTATCACACACAATCAGAAGCTAGATACACTGACAGCCTCACTTTTTTGTGAGGAGATAACAGCATTGTGGTACAGCCCAAAAACCAGAAGGGAAGACTAAGTGTGAACAGTCAGAGAGCTCCAACTAGCAGAGGAGGAAGCAAGGAGCCATAGTTAAGGTCACGGAAAAGCCGAGGGGAATTTCTCGCCAAACGCTCACACGCATCACAGACGGCGAGCCGACGTCTTCCGCTCTCTCTCAGCTGTTAATTCCACTCTCATTCTTCTCCATGCTCCCCTCTTGCTCCTTTCCCTCTTCGTCCTCCTCCTCTCTATAGCAACAGCAGCAGCAGCAGCAGCAGCAGCAGCTGGCTGCCCAGCAGCTCGTCTTCCAGCAGCAGCTCCTGCAGATGCAGCAGCTCCAGCAGCAGCAGCACCTGCTCAACATGCAGCGGCAGGGCCTGCTCTCGCTGCCCGGGCCCGCTCCAGGCCAGGCCGCCCTGCCCGGACAGACCCTGCCCCCACCTGGTAAGCAGTTGTGTTCATTTGGAGCACATGACTTCCTGTTATTTGTTTGCAAATATAAGTGCTGTCTTTTCCTCTTCTGTCTCTCTAGTTTGTCTTAGTTTTTCTAATTGGTATGCACATGTAATCCTGTTGCGTTATCTTTAAGTGTGTCTGTCTGCCTCCCTCTCATTGGTATGCTCCCCTACCATCCAATTTGTCCTTAACTCTGCGCATGAATGTTTTTTTTCGTCTTCCATTCTTCCTCCTCGTCTTGATTGGTGTCTTTGTCTACCTCAGTCTCTCTTAGCTCTGCAAATGTTTGTGTCTGCTGTTTTCCATCTTTTTTTTCCATTCCCCCACTCCCCTTTCTTGTTGTTGTCGTTTACTACCTTTATTAAGACGAATAAAAGCCCAAACGCAGAGGAAGAGTGGAGAACAGACTCCATTTCCTTCCTCCCTGATCAAGTAAACAATCCTGTTTGTTGTTTACCACTGAAATGGCGGAGATGGGAAACAACAGGCAGGGAGGTGTTTGTTGAGATCACAGGAGTGAATTTCAAAAAAATTATTTTCCACACAAAAATAGAAAACCTTGTTTACTTCAAGGTGGAATTGGTAGGTATTTGTAGTAGCCACTGTTTCTCTTGTTACACAAGTGAGCTGTTTTCCAGTTGAAGTCAAAATCTGAGCAGATCTGGGCAGAAAGATTCGAAAAAAGTGGTTTAAGAAAGTGGTTTAGAGCTTTTCAGCAGCATCATAAAACTTATCTGGCTGTTTCATAACATTCCCAAGTGTTAAAACTAAAGTTATTTCACAAGTTCCTCTAACTCCTTCCTCCTCTTGGATGCCTACAGGTGGCCTGAGCCCCGCAGAGCTCCAGCAGCTGTGGAAGGACGTGACTGGAGGCGGAGGCGGCGGCGGACACACCATGGAGGACAACGGCATCAAACACGGCAGCAGTGGCGGCATCGGCAGCACCAGCACGGGGACCAGCGTCGTCAACAGTGGTTTAGACCTCTCCACCAACAACTCCACTTCAACTACCTCCTCTTCCAATCCTGCCAAAGCGTCGCCGCCTATCTCCCACCACTCCATCACCAACGGACAGTCGCCCGTCCTTAACCACAGACGAGAGCGGGAAAGGGAGCGCGAGAGGTAGAGAAACTTGTCGCCCATCTGCTTTTCTTTTTTAGGTTACAACAGAGAGAAAGACGCTTGATGTTGTGCAAAAACAAGATGTTTTGTTTATTTATTCAATGATTTATCTGTGTTTTAGTGATATTCAAGCATAAAGAAATAAAAGCCTTATGTTCCCAGGGGAGCTTCTGAACATACTTAGCTTGCACACACATATCAAACGCAAGGAGTAGAAGCCATGCAGGCAGGCACACTTACACTTATAACAAACCTCTATCTGGCAGACAAGACAAGGTAACCCCCTTGTACATTAAGTATTTAGTGCTTTGTCTCTTTTTTTTCTTTTGAAAATTACCTTCCTTGCTTGCTTGTCATGTAAACAGAATATGTGATGCCTTGAGTGGCGTTTCTAGGATGTTTATCCTTGTGATGGCGTCTTTTATAAATGCACCCAGCACCGAAACACTGGCTGTTCACATATCTGCCTATCCAGGCCATGCATTATTCAAGGGCTTTTCTTGGGCGATATTATAATAAGGACTAAGGATTGAGATGTGTGTGCGCGTGTGTCTGTCTGTGTGGATGCTTGGTGGAGACTTGGAATAGAGGTGGAAGTGCTGTGTAATTGGTTTAAAGTAGATGCTATCGCTGCCGTCCCGCTAAAAGTAGGCTGGGAGGAAAAAAAGAAGACATAGAAGAAGAGAGAGAAAGTAAATGAGGAAAAGAAAGAAAAGAAAACATCTGCTTGTGTCCCGAGGGGAGTGTGGTGCCTCGTAATGATGGAACAAGGAGTATTGTCAGGAGCGCTGCTTACTAACACGCCACGGATCGATGTAGGGGAAGCCCCCTAGTAAAAACGCAGCATGAGTTCTGCCAGGGCTTCGACCACACACATGCACAGGATCAACCTATCCACACACTCTCACTCACATTTCCATGAGCACACTTATACACCAGTGCCAAGCCTAAAGGTTAAACTGTCATCTTTAATAGGATGTGCTGTCTAGGCAGGGTCGTAACTTATTTGGGTGCCATTTGAAAAAAGCCAGAACACCCTTGTCCTCAAAGAACATAAGTTACACAGTGTATTAATCTCCTGATGAAAATTATATGGCTGTCTGGATTTTTAATGTTTACTCCAAAGCCTGCACCCCTCCTCCCTGATAATGGATTTACAAGATGGAGAAGTGGCTGCAGCTCCAACTCATTCTGAATTTCCATGGGGGGGGGGGGGGGGGGGTGTTCTTCACAAATTAATCACCACTGTCTATGAATTCATGTATTAAGATGGGCCACGATGGGCCTTTTCTTCTCATAATTTTGGTTTTAAAAGACATCTGAACAGCTGAATTGAGTCCATATTGCTCTGTTTTTCTCCTCTTTTTTTGTCATCAGCTCACTTCATGAAGAAAACGGAGGAACCCACCCCCTGTATGGTCATGGTGTGTGCAAGTGGCCCGGCTGTGAAAACATGTGTGAGGACTTTGGACAGTTTCTGAAGTAAGAACACATTCCCTTTCAACGTTTTAACATTTCTCTCGATTACAGTGCCTTATAATAGTGGTCATTAAAATACCTAAAGTGTTCAATAATTTGTCAAATTACAACCCAAAAACCATCAAAATAACACCTTAATGAATTTCAATGGGCTTTTATGTGACAAATAAGCACAAATGAGTACATAACACTCTGATCCGATGAAACCAGAAAATAAACTATTATGCCCAAATGTGAAATGTTGCACATGACCCATTCCTACAAAGAAACTTAGTGGTGGCAGCATCATGCAGCTAGTGAAATGTCTACATTAGGTGAACCACTTTTTGCAAACAAAGTTGTCTGATTGTTAAAATATGAATGTAAGAATTATTGGAGATCCAGTGCATAGAGAGGAAACTTTCTCACGTATTATGCGCAACTAGGGCAGGATTGAGTTCAATCTTTCTTTAAAAAGGCTGACTATATTTAACCGAGTTTAATTAATGGCGAGCTCAAGTCCGCTTTTGAGTTAAACCTGCAAAATGTTTGTGGTCTATGAAGGGCTATGAAGTTTAAATGAGTTTAAGGGGTTGAAAGCAAAACGTGTGGTAAATACGACAAATACTCGCCGCACACATTTTGTACCTAACATTTCTTTAGTAGAAATCTCTTCCTAAAAGGTTAAAAAAAGGCTCCATCTGTATCAACATTATGTTGAGGTAAAATTGTACCAAGACAAAGCGAATTAGTTAGGACCCAGTTTGGACACCCTTAGTCATCATGGTTTGTAATGTGACAAAAAGTAGTTCAAGCAGTATGGATTCTTTTACAAGCCAATTCATGTTGCCATGTTTTATTTTTAGTGAGACACATCAAACTCATCCCTTTTCCTTCCCCCTTCCTCCTTGGGCTTGCTCTTAAACCCTCCCTGTCTTTTCCAGGGCAAGCTCTGACCTCTTGACAGCTAGTTGACAGGGTTCTGCTCCTGCAAAGCATGACTCAAACCAACTCTGATCCATAACAAATTTCCTCTGCAGTGTGGAGGGACCTGATAGGTTTGTGAAAAAAACCCAAAAAACCCCGTCAAAAGCTAATGGCAGGCCGCACGGCCGCACACTTACCTCTATAACAAAGGGACCCCATTCACTGTTGTCATGGTGCAGGCGCTGGAGCAAATGAACTCTTCATGCTCCATCAACAATTTAGTTAATTAGCTCATTTGTAATTGGCCGGCTTTGTTGCCAGGATGTTAGTGGTGGGACATCAAAGGAAGAAGGTGTTTGCAGCGCTGCCGATTACAGGTTATCACATTGCCACTCACCGAGAGCCTCTCTCCCTCCCTGTATCCCTGACTCCCCGCTCTCACACAGAGAAGAAAAGAAAGGGAAAGCTTTAATTTGAATATTCTAATTAGATTTGTAATTAACTGTGAAATAACGATCTGGTGAGTGTTTTTCATGGGCTGTAAATGTCCATGTGAATTCTCATAAACTCCCCAAATCAGGACAATGTATCCACTTATTTTCCCAGTCATGCAATTCTGTGCAGTATTGACTGTAATAAGGTGCAGAAAGCTAGGAGATGTGCTAGTACAAGGAAAAAAAAAGATAGAATGTAGGATTTAGGTCAAGCTTTTGCTAATTCTACAGCATCTTGTGAATTAATTCTTTTGGGACTGAAATTACTCCAATAAACAGTGTTTTCAAGTCTTTCAAAGACACTTCCAGGCAGTAGATTAGGCTTCGTTTTCACACGCTGTCGAAGCAAATAAAGTTAAAAGAGCTATAATTGACAGCATTGGATTGTAATCTAATGGACATGAATGGATATTACTGCTGCACTATGGGAAGCATCTGCCTATATTCTTTGGAAAAAGCGAGACGTACATGCCAGAACTAATATACAATGATTCTTTGTATTTTGTCATGTCAGACCCACATAGTGTTTTTGTGGTAGAAATACACTTAATAGAAAGTGTTGCATAGTTGGAGAGTGCATACAAATTTTTACATTTAAAACATTTTTTTTAACAGAGACATACAGGAGGCAAAAACATTTTTGGCAGTCATGAATTTTGTAAGGTCTCACACTTAAAAAAATGAGAGAGGTCTGTAATTTTCATTACGGGTATACATTAACTGTGAGAGACAGAATGTTAAAAAATCTAGGTAATCACATTGTGTGATCTTTAAAGGATTTATTTATATAACGGTGCAGAAAATAAGTATTTAGCACCTGCAAACAAACAATAACTCTCACAGAGTTATTTCCTCTTCAAGAAGCTTTTAACTTGTTATCTGTATTAATGGTACCTGTTTGACCTCATCGGTTAAAACACACCTGTGTATACCTTGAAACCGTCAGATACCAACCTACATCATGACCAAGACTAGAGAGCTGTCCAAAGACACCAGGAACAAGATTGTACACCTGCACAAGACTGAAGAAGCCAGTCTACAATAGGCAAACAGCTTGGTGAAAAGAGATAATTTTTAGAGCAGTTATTAGAAAATTGAATAACTACTAGATCACTCACAATCCTCCTCAACCTGAGCCTTGATGCAAGATCTCACTTTTGTTGGGTAAGCCTGATCTTCAGAACTACATGATGTTGTCAATTACCTTTAGAGAGCTGGTGCCACAGTAGCAAAGTTTAGTAATACCAGCACACTACATTGCCATGAATTAAAATCCTGCAGTATTCGAAAGCCCCCCTCCGCTTAAACCAGCACATGTCCAGGTCCATCTAAAGTTTGCCTTTAACCATATGGATGATCCTGAGGAGGATTGGGAGAATGTCGTGCTCAGATGAGTCCAAAATAGAAGTCTTTGTTATAAACGGCTCTCTGTGTGTTTGGAGGGAGAAGAATGCTGAGTTGCATTGCAAGAACACCTTGCCCACTGTGAAACTTTGGGGTGGATACAAATATGCTTCAGTGCTACTTTTCTGCATAGGGGACAGGATGTATGATCTGTAATAACGATTTCATGAATGTATTACCAAAGTTTAAGCAAAGACATCCTTCCATCAGCAAGAGAATTAAAAATGAAAGGTGTCTAGATCTTCCAGCATGACACTGGTCCCAAACACAGCGCCCGGGCAACTAAGGAGTCGCTACATAAAACGTTTTTCAAGGTTCTGGAGTAGCCTTGCCAGTCTCCAAACCTAAATCCAATAGAGAATCTGTGAGATGGGTTTAAAGACAGTGTTGCCCAACGACAGTCCCAAAACATCACTGCTCTGGAGTTGACCTGTATCAAACAATGGGCCAAAATACCAACAACAGTGTTAGCAAAACTGGTGAAGACCTACAGGAAAAATTTTTGACCTCTGTCATTACCAAATCAGGTTACATTACAAGATAATGAGGTGCATTTTTTATTTACAAAAAAGTTTTTTCTGCACCCTTATACAGTTTAATTCTTTGAAAATAATACAATGTGACTTCTTGGATTTTTTTTACATTATGTGTCTCATAGTTGAAGTGTACCAATGATGACTATTACAGAATTCTCAAAACTTCTTTGCCCCATTGTATCTTAAAGTAAGAATTTGGGTAATTTGAAAATGTGCAAATGTGTTTCCCAAAATTATTCAATTGCTGCTCTGGTTGCTTCTTTTGCTGTGCTTGGTATAGTGTTGTTCTTCAGTAGGAATATTAATTTTTACCACAGTTCCTAAAAGCTCTGCATTTGATTGTGTTCTTTTTTATTAACTCTGGCCAGCTTTCCTGCCATTTGAAAGAAAACCATATTGCTGCCACTGCTGTGTTTGGGATGCAGTGTCAGTTGTCCACTACACAGTGTTTTTTTTTAATGAAAGCCAAACAGCTCTGTTTATTGCTTTTCTTGACTGGTTTGTCAGTTAAAGTAGACAGCCTTGTTTCTGTTGGCTTGCAGTCATTTGTCCTGGATTTTATTTAGAAGTAACTAGGATTAAATAAAAGGGTAAATACGGTTGATACAAATGTATTATGTCAGTATGTGACATCAAATCGAGCTTTGATACAAAGAGGTTTATGGTTGTAAAATGAAAAAAGGAAAAGTTAAACAGCATATTAATAGTAATATTAAATTCTTGAAAGTCATCCTTATGAAACACCAAATTGTAGTGCACACTACAGGGCTACACATGATATAGTCCCGGTAGAGAATTTTGTCTTTAGACTTAGCTTTGCTAAGAGATGCACTTGTGATCCAGCAAGACTGCAGAGGATTAGCAGGTTTTATGCTATCATATCCAATCACCTAAGCACACTCACCTAATAGAAGACATCACTCAATTTCTTTGGCCGGATATTCTCTGTTCCCCCCGAAACACACAGTAGTCTGTTTGCCTTAAGGATACTGCGTGTAGGTAGATTAGCTGGTCACTTCAGTCAGGACTACACTGCAAAAGATGCTTATGCTGGATACAGTCAGCTGATTAGCTTCTGGGAAATAATGCATGCTTGTAAAGTCAAATCGGAGGAGCCAGAAAGACAGGTGGAGAGAAAACAGTTGGATTTCAAAGTGAAAAACAGGTGTGCAGGTGGCAGACAGTTTTGTAAGAACATTTTCCAGAACATCGCCTGTTACAAAATAATGTCTTGGCTGAGTCCCGCACACAAACTGTACTCTAACCCAACCAGCACAAGAAAACAGACGGCAACAAAGAAGGCATTCTCATCATTAGAACAAAGATGGCGGCTCTGCCTTGGAGCAGTCATTGTAGGTGTCAGAGGGAGTCCTTTCATGTTTCTGGAGATGCCATTTGACTACACACACACACTGATACACACATGCACGCACACACAGGCACAGTTTAAACGGGGTTACATAAAGCGGATGTCAGATTTAGATGACAGCTTGGATGTTGGTACTTCAGTGGAAGGAGGGGGCTACATTTGTTGGGAAGGGGTTGGGGAGAGACCCAAGTCAAGCTGCCGCCTCGTAGCTCGCTGCAGGAGCTCGGCTCAGCAGCAGTGACACGTTTAGTCATCTATTGTTTTGTTGCATGAAGAAACTTGTCAAGATCAGCATTTAACGGCTCCTCGGTGCGCTTTAAAGTGTTCTCACCTGGAAAATGTAGCCGCGAGGTGGCATGGCACCCCGAATTAGCTCTGTGAAGTTCAAAATGAAATAATATCTGTGGGAATGTTTCTTGAGTGACTGGGTGTTTCGTTGTATTTGTGTTAGGTACATGACAAAAAGGGCTGAGACACATGAAGGCATTGAGTTTATGTGCAAGAGCTGTTTCTGCTAGTAGGCTTTGGTAAAAATAAATTGACTCACAATTGCAGTTAAAAAGATGAGGAATATACATTTGGAATAAAAGGAAAAGGACACTTGGTTTTCCAAGAATACTGTACAAGTAAAACGTGAACCAACAGTGTAGTCTCTAGTTTTTTTTTACTATTATTAGCCAGATCCATCTTTTTATCAATCTGACAAGCTTCTCTGTATGTTGGTATCTGACCTTTATTTCTATAGCCCTATATCAAGTCTGACGAATCTACTGTACATTCATCCAATCAATCATTGGTATACAGAGGCAAGCCTGCCACGAAATTGGTGCCACCACCAGCAGGCAAGGCATTTAATGTGTCTTGCCCAAGGACACAATGACTCAGAAGAATGGAGCTTAGGTTCAGGCCGGGAATCAACCAGTTAGAGGATGAATCCATATTAATCGCTCCTGAGCTACTGTCACCTCCCCATATATAAAATAAATATTATATTATTATTTATCTGGAAAAATGAAATGAAAACCATGTCTCAATTTGGTAAACGGTCTGAATTTATGTAATACCTTATTAGTCATACTGACTAGTCTGTTAGATATACAGATTGGTAGCCAGTCTAAAGCTAAGTGCCTTGCCCAGGGGCCATTAGACATGTGACAAGTAAATGCTGGACCTGAATACACAACCTTCCAATGCGAAGACTTCTACACTACCCACTAATCCTCTCGCACACAACTCAACACTAAAGTAATTACATCACTATCACAGCTTGGGAGAAACGCAAAAAAAAAATGTTGCTTCCTAGTACTGTGTATTTATACATTGTATACTAATAAATCTATTCAATGTGTTGGTTCAAGCCTCACTGCACCAATACTCAGCAACACATATTGTGTCTAAGATGCTGACTGTTATGTAATCTTCAATGTTATATTTTATATATATCTACATTTCTTTAATATCATGCAGCGCTGGTATTGTGACGAAATGTGACAAAATATGAAACCAAATTAAGTATTTTCAAAGTCACTTTTCGTGCTGTTCTGAAGGCATTTCTGTACATTCAATAATGTTACTTATCACAGGTTTTGAAAACTATAGTTTTAACCTCACCAAATAGTAGCAGATAGTTGCAACCCCCACTCTAATGTTCTGTCAGCGTTCTGCTCTCCTTATTAGTGCCAGCAAGGCAGGCTCCATGTTAAGATGGCAAGCTCAGCCCCTAACCTGAACGCTGGTGTCTGTAACCCGCTACTAATTAAACCCACAAGGCAGCAGCCAAATGTCTTTGTCTTTATATAAAGTACACATATGCACATTGTTGAGGCAGGCATTTACTTAAGCAGGTTCCCAGCCCCTACTATGGTGAAGCCCTGCTTCACCCTTCTAAGATCTTTAATAGGCAGGGAACCGCCACCAAATGGTGACTGTCTATTAAAGACACCATGTGTAAACAGCCTTTGTTTTAATGCACTTATTTAGAAGTGGGCTACTGAAACTTTGTTAGTGTGTCATGTAAGGATAGTTATGGGTTCAACTTCATAGCCCCTGATTACACACACAGACAGTTAACAGAAATGTACAGTTTATATATGCTGGCTTCCGTAAATTTATTAGGCCCTTAGTGGATGTTGATGGCCTATACATATTAATGTTTTTAGCTATGGGGAATAGAAAAAACTCTCCGGATTTTTGTTCTGCTTTTCCGGAACTTCAGGTTTTAAGATTTTTTATCTTTAGGTTTCTAAAAACAACAGCTGTGTCTACCTCTTTCCTGTTTTTACAGTTTTTAACGTCATATGTTCTGAAGTCTCTGCCTTGGCAAGATCATCTAGACTACATCTTTTTTCTCCTCTTCTCCACTATTCATGCCTGATAGAAAAGAAAAACTTTTTTCTTTAAGTTTTTCTTCTTTGCAGTTTCTATTTATACTAAAGAAATTGCTTATTTAAAGTTATAGGGATAACAAAGCCACTTTTCAAATATTATATCCACTTTTTTTCTTTTAAAATGTTAGCCTTCTAATTATTTAGATTTTAGTATAAGAGAGAAGTAAAGAGGTGGTTCATTTTGGGGTCTTGGACTAAAGAGGTCTAATTCAAAAATGCACCCCACACTTCTCAGATTTAGTTAAAAAATCTCTTGTTTTCATTTTAAAATCTTTGTTAAAATTGTATTTAGATTAGGAAAAAGGACGATTATTTTGAATTTAATCATTATATTCATGCTTGGCTATAACGTAGACTATTCGATGAGATTTTGACTGAAGGGCATCAAATTAAGACAATGGCATATTTGGAAACTTTGTATCGTTTTCCATCTACTTCAGAATTATAACATATGTGTAAAAAATTGAATAAATGATAAAACCAAATGAGAAATGTTGAATAAAATCATTTTTTTATTCAGACATAAAGCAGTCTTCTTATTCCCCATTTCACTACGTTAGATTTTCTTTTGTCATGTTTTTCTCTCCTGTCCTGTGTGTCTGCCCGCCCCCTTCTCCTTCATTTCTTTCTTTGTTTGGCATTATTAATGCTCAGCAGAACATGCTGCCATTTGAATATTTTATAAATGCACGCTGTTATCTTCCTGTAATCGCCGTGCTAACTGGCCAGCAGTGAAATTGAATGTACGAAGCTCTAAACCGTCTGCAAGGGCCGCCGTGAGGCCTCACGCACAAACACATGCACACTTAACTAAACATAGCAGCTTGTCGATGAAACGTGGGCTCGATGAAGATTTTGCACATCTATTCCTTTTTTTTTTCTTCTTGTTTTGTAATGAGGTATCTTCAGGGACAGCGAGCAGCCATCGCTGTGCTTTTGAAGCAGCTGTAATTCATGACACACACCATACATCAAGTGCATAAGATAGCATTATGGGCAGTGAAATGAAAAGGGTATTTGCAACATTAGTTCCCTCATCCTGCGAGGGGACGTGATTAAATGATTAATGAAATACCCCCCCTCCTTTTTTTCTTTTTTTTTTTGCTTGCGTGTTCTGAAACAGCAATTAGGCACAGAGCTGTTGAAATCCACCATTCCTGTCCCACATGCATTTCTTTCCCCACCTCTTCCTGTGTTTTATTTTATTTTTTAAATGTTACCTCATTCTTGATTTATAATGAAACATTTCAGAGCATTAGGCCTGAAATGCTTAGGACAGCAAAGGCAGAGACGAGATGAAACATTTCTGAACGTGTTTGGTCATAATCGAAAGAGACAGGACAGTTGTGATTACAAATGTTCTGCTCTGCTCCTGATTGACAGGCCAAGAGAAAGCAGCTCAATGAGTTGTCTTGTTTAGCGCTTTGCAGATAAACAAGACGTGGTTGGGGGGGGGGCAGAGAGGAATATGTGGTGGAAGTGTGTGTTCGTGATAATGTAAGCAAGTGTATGTTCTCAGATAAAATGAATTCCAGAGAGGAAGAGATTTTGTACTCCCTCTAATGCACTGGAGGCTGTGCTGTAAATGATCATTGAAGGGTCTGCAAGCTAACCTATAATTACGGCAGATAAAGTGGCAGCTCTGGCATTTCATAAGGATGTCTCCTCAAAGCTTGCTTTGTGAGTTTATCTCCAATGATCATTTAGATACAGGCTCATTACCCAGCATCACAACACTTTAGGAACCCTTTTTCCACAACATATTTGCGCTACTGAATACGTGTGTCAGGAATAAAGGTCTATCTTAATGGTTGAGGAGGTTTTTCTTTTTTTGTATTCCACAGATGAAATCCAATCGAGATAAAAAACCTTCATTGACTGTTATGGCTGTCTGGCCTCCTTTTTTTTTCCTTCTAATGAGGCGAACACACCAGATATATTTAATATGTCTGCGGCACGATAATGCACCTTCAAGTGAAGAGTGTGTGTCACTTTGTGTGTCAAATGTTGCCCGTGTTAAATTGTGTGCATTGTTTTCACTAAATCAGGTGGACAAAGCCATTGTGCTGGGCCAGCACGTTTTATTCTTAAAAGAAAGCAGCGCTCGGGGTGGCAACGAAGCCCCCGCCACCACCACCTAAACTGGCGGAGACCTATTGTTATGTTAAAAATTGGTGCCTCACGCCATCATGTTTCTGCTAATTACTTCATTTCAGATAGCAACAATGGTTTCTAACTGGGATCCTACAGATAATTGTCAGCGTATAGAAATTATCATAAAAACAAAGGTTGATACTGTAATTATTATCCACCAGAATTTCCATCAAAGTAAACCAAACTGTCTTAGCTGTACCATACAGTCCCTTATCAGAGTGTTCATATCCCTTAAATATTTTCACATGTTTCGTGTTTCGATCAGAAACTTCAATGAATTTTATGTGACAGAGTGGAAAGAAAAAGACGTGTGGTTTTCAAAATTTGATTTTATTAAAACGTGGTAAAACTGTGCTATGTGTATTTTATTTAGCCCCGATTTACTCTAGTTCAACCAATTGGCCTCAGACGTCACCTAATTACTAAAATAGCCTACCTTTGTGTACTTGTGAGAATCATAAAAAGGGGTGCACCGATCCGACTATTTCAGTCCCGAAACCGATGCCTGGATTTTGTGTATCTGACGATAGTGATATCGATTCGATAATATTGTTGAATTAATGAACGGTATAACTTCCACCTTATTCATTTCTTGAACAGACTAAAGGAACCAGACTTTACAAACTAAACATAACTGAGAAAAAATAAGAGATCTAAAAAATAAAATTGGTCCAAACATAACATTTCAAGTGAAAACATTATCTTTTTGTGAAGTTATTGTGGATTTTCCACATTTTGAGTATCGGTTCATGGTACCGGTTAAGTGTAACTGATACATGTACATTAGGTCAGGGCCGATACCAGTATTGGTAATGGTGCATCCCTAATAATAAAGGTTTAGAGTATATTAGTGTACTGACAGCATTATGACAACTATAGCTTAAAGTAAAGTTAGTTCACAAAACAGCATCCCAAAAAGCACACGACACAACTGCAAACCAAGTGTGGTGTAAAACTTAATGTACACGTCATCCTGAATACACCATCCCAACAGTAAAACGTGGCGGTGGAAGCAACATACTGTGGGGATACTTTTCTAAAGCAGAGATGAGGAAGCTGGTCAGAGGAAGATGTATGGAGCTAATACAGGGCAATACTTCAAAACAATCTATTAAAACGTTAAAACCTATTGAACGTAATATCACTGTGAATTTACTGTATATATTTTCTTTGTCCTTTCAGGCACCTAAACAGTGAACACGCTCTCGATGACAGAAGCACAGCCCAGTGTAGAGTCCAGATGCAAGTTGTACAGCAGCTGGAAATACAAGTAAGTTTCTTTTTTTCTTTAAAGTAGTAAATAGGCAAATATATACCTGGGTGGAGCAAATTCATATGGTAGCGTGTTAACATTAGTGCTGTCAAAACTTTATTTAGTAAAACTTGCATGAGCAGGAGAAAGGCCACAGTGTGGTTTGGTTAATACTTCTAGACAAGCAGGACCTGCTGAATTCAACAAAGCCACTAAACAAAGGAATCCTCAGGCCTTACAACGAAAGCCATTATGGCTGTTTTAATTGAATTAAGCCCATGCTTTATTTTCTCTGCTGCTTCCGTTTTTTTTTTTCTCCTCCTTTTTCTTTCCAATTAATAGCGAGCACATCTCTCCCAGTCTGCTGTGTTAATTAACTGCACTTTGCACCTGAAGAAAGCTCAAAAGGAGGGAACTATTTTCAGTAGGTGGAGCGTGACCTTATTAAGAAGTCATGTTGGATAGATAATGAGAGCGCTGATTGAGTGACATTATTACTCAGCAGTGAAGACGAGAACCGCTCTCCTTTTAGAAGCAAATAAAGACAGAGGCGAACAATTGTTTCGGCTCAGCTGGTAAAGAACGAAAGTAAATCAAGTTCACTTTTTATAACAGTACTGCAATCTCATGCAAAAAGTTGCAAAAAATTCCCTTTCACTTGAATGTTTTATTCTGTGTATAACCAGAAGAAATCACTATTTGTCCCTCTACTGTAAATACTTTTTCCAACTTCTTTTTGACAGTAGGAAATCCCATCCTCTATAACATTTAACAAGATACATGGGACCTGTATCTGTGGACTCTAATTGTCTGATGAAACATTTCTGTGTTGATTTTTCTATATTTGGATCATTTTCCTACTAAAACTCCCAACCTGTTTTTAGTAATGCCAATACATTTCCAATTAAGTAGTTCTGTTATATTTCAAGGATATCATGATCCCAGGATTATAAGATGGAAACAGACCCAGGGCATCACAGATCTCCCTCCATGCTTAACAGAGGCCCTGAGGTTGTTCACATATTCATCTTGCAGCATTTGTTGCTGAATGGCTCAATCTTATACTCATCTGCTCAAAGCATACAGCTCTAGTTAAATCTTAGTCAAGCTTAGTAAACATCACACATTCAAGTTCGGGATGGAAGAAAACTTAGTGTCTAATTTTTTTTTTTTTTTTTTTTTTTTTTATGGAGACTTGATGGCCCCAATATGTCCCTCCTTGCTGCAATTGTCTTTCAGTGAGCTTTGAAGATTTTATTACCTATCTTGCAATTGTGCCTGCTGTGCATGCTGGCATGTTAAAATCTGGTCCTCATCCAGCCCTAGTTATCACATTCCCAGTTCAGTTTAACTGTCTGTATGAAACACTTTCGGGGAACAGATGTTTTTTTTTTTTTTTTTACAATTACCAATTTACTGTGGGAAAAGTATCAGCATAGATCACCCTTACTTTACTGGTTTGTTATCCTGTCTTTTCCAGTTATATCTTAGGGAAATAATATTATAGATTACTGACAAGACATGTTTAGGGTCTTTTTAAATCAATTTCTAAGATGCTTCAGTTGCATTTATATTTAAGCAATCCGTAAAATAATTATTATCATTAGATTTTTTTTAATTTTGTACAAATGTCAGTTTAAAATTAATGTGCTAAAGTGAAACATTAACTAATTTTACCAACGTTTTTATCAATTTCTATCAGTTCAGCTAGCAAATTTGTCAGAATTTTAACTGGGCTGTAAGATTCAAAATATCTGCACGTATGGTGTGAGCACTTTGATTACTCAATGTTTTTGTTCTGTCATAATTATTGGTAGTCCTGAAAGTGAAGACCTTAAGATAAACTGTACAAACACAGTGTTGAATTTCAGTCGTTTTTATGGTAACATTCTACCATCCCTGCACCATTACATTGTAGGTTCTGTTGTTTTCTGCACTTTCTCTTCTCTTGTCTCGCTTTTTCTTCTTTCCGTAGCCCCATCATCTCTGTTTCTTTTCTCCACAAGACCCATCACTTGTAATGAGGCCCAGCTCTGTGTATGTGTGTGTTATTAAGGGGCGGGAGGGTTTCAGCCTTTCACAAGGTCCGGTCCCTGTCACTCCATGTGAATTAGATTGATGATGAGCACCGGCTGGGGCCACTAACTGGACCGGGGAGGCGGAGCCGCCTGGCACTCTGTTTGGGAGACCCCTTCACCTCTCGGCAGCTGCTGGCTTCGCTCCTTCCCCCTAACAGTGTCCATAGGACTTTGAGCAGACACTCAGGACCGCCTAATTTATGGCCCAAGCAGCTTGTTATTGTCAAAACCTACGCTGACCTAAATTCGGATATTGACAAAAAGATGAAATGCTATTTGTTTAGCCTGACCTGTCCCTGTTCTTCCTTTCTTCCATCTTCTTTCCTTTCCTCTTTATCCACCCTAATGCACTCTCTCCTCTCCTTCTCTCTTAACAGCTTTCTAAAGAACGTGAGCGTCTTCAGGCGATGATGACCCACTTGCACATGCGGCCCTCAGAGCCCAAGTCATCTCCCAAACCAGTGAGTGCATATTGCTCTGCCTCCCGTAAACACGCTCGCCTCCGATCGCAGAAAATGAACAGTTTAAGCGAGCCACAGAAGATGAAAGGGAGGCGAATGGGATTTGTAATACACAGTTACATGTGCTCCTTATCACTTTTTGTGCATTGTGAGAGGACAATAGAGTTTGGAAGTGTATTAGATGGTGGAGCGATGGAGTCCTCGGCTAAAACGGCTGGGGTAATTTCTTTGTGATAGCTATAATAGGCCAAAACAACCTGTTGGCTGCTGGTGATTGTTTGACTCGGTGGCTGAAGAAGCGCTCAGAAGTGGAATGAGAGAAGAGAAGATGTGTCATTTTGTCAACAAACAGTAGAAAATAACAGCTCAGTGGTGGAGACTGTGGGATGTTGACACGTAGCTAAAATTGACCACAGGAAAAAAAAAAAAAGAAATTATTTCAGTCTGGATTTTTTTCTTTCTTTCTACTAAACCAGACACTTATGAAAGCATCTCCCACATTTAAAATGTATTCCTCAATTATGCATTTTGGCAAGCACTACCGAAAATTGGGGAGGCTCCCCATCAGTTTTAGGAGTTTTGAAATATCAGACATCAAAACATTGTTTTTGTGCTGCTTAGTGAGTGCCTACTATCAGTAGAATCATTTTCCCAATCAACTCTCATCATAGAATGTGGAAAATCACCAGATATCTTAATTATTCCATAATTCCATCAGAAATCAAACCCTTTTCGTTATTCCGACTCTCATCCTTTCACTCTCCATCTATGTATCTTTTTTTTTTTTTTTTTTTTTATCTTTGGAAGTCTAGCAGCTTGGCTCCATCCCGTCCAATAAAGAATTTTCGGCTTCTAATCCGAGCCTGAATATGAATGAATGATGCTAATGAAGTATTGCATTACATAAAGCGCACATGAAAGAGCAGCTAATTGCATTTGATGGTGGGGTAATTCAGACAGAATTCCTAAATGAACACTTAAGTCATTAGAGTTCTTTTTTTTTTCTAAGACCTCCCTACTTTCTAAAGTCTGACAAGATAAAGATTTGTTTGGAGGTCTGGATTTGCGTTTATTTGAATAGATGCCACACACATTTAAATAAATTAGATACGGATATGTACGTTCCAGATTTGCAAAGGTATTCAAACACATTCCAATTTATTTTATCTGGATATCATTTAGTAGCAGCACTGATGGTGGTGTACGGATATGTATTAAAAAGAACGCTTTTCAAAAAACAAGAAAGAAGAACATTATTCAATGAAGCAGCCTTGGTAACACATCCACAATCTGTTTGGCAGGACAGCTAATGGTTTTGGACTTTAAAACTCAGCCTTTCATAGCAGAGTGATAAAAAATACAGTTAAAGCCATTTTAAAAAGTAGCGACATAAAGTACATTTAGGAGTCTACCACTATCCATGCAGGGGACATGGCCAACATCTGAAGAAAGTGCTCTGGTCAGAGTTAAACATCCCAGGATACATTCTAATTACGTTGAACCCACTATCTGCTATGTGTTACTTGATGTGGGGATGCTTTTCTTCAGCAGAGATAGAGATTGAGAAGCTGATCAGAGATAGGATGAATGGAACTAAAGAGAATCCTAAAAATAAAAAAAGGGGGTTTCCAAAAGGATGGGTATAGATGAAACAATGATGTTTCAGATCAGCCTAGTCAAACTCCAGAACTAAATCCAATTGTGGCAAAACGTTAGACATTTTTCAAATAATCGTACTATTTTGACAGAATCAATTAACAGAAATTTCAGTCTCTAGATGCAGACAAACCCTGAAAAATCTCCAGCTGTAGCAGTGGTGAGATATTGTTCTGCAGAGTGCTTTCTCTAGAGAGCTGAATACAAACACAACATTTGAAAAGTATGTATCGATTTCTTTCTACTTCAGGCATGCTGTGCTACTTTAGTAGTGTTGTATAAACCAGGTACAGAGTCTAAATTGTCTTTATCCATGACAGAATTAGCTCCTTAGTAACTCTCTCCATTACTACAGTCTCTCTAACTTGACATTTTATCATATTTATCATCGCTAGCAGCAAAACGACCACGGTTGCCTTCTCCCTTTGCTTTGCCCCTCCATCTCCCAGCACCTTTGGCTCCCACACTGCTTTACGTCTTCAAGTCGCCTTTAATTCAGAAATCTCGATGCGGACGCATTCCACTCATAAGCTCACAATTAAGGCAATTTGGTTTGAATATGTAACGACGTCATTACCATTCCAGCTAAATTAGAGCAGGGACTAAAAGGTCAGTTAGGAATTTTCCAGTCGGTTAGAACCTCTCACATGAGATTTGGGAACCAAATGCAGAAGTGGTGGAAAAGCTGGGCTGCAATCAACATTGGCCCACCGTTGGGTGGAAGACGCAAGGATTCACCAAAGAGAGTTTTAATGTCTTGAGTGGCCATAGCTGTCCTTGCAGATTTACTTCTCATGGGAAAGAACTTGGACTTTCTAAACTTCCATCCGCGCTGGAAGTCACTTTGAATTTAAGACTCTCCTTTTTTTTTTTTTTATAAAAACTTGTTCATTCAAAGTCATATCAATTAAATTGTTGGTGCACCAGTAAATTTAAACCGCCAAACTATCAAGAAATACTTTCAATAAAATGATGCTCTTTTCATGTGCAGCAAATTCTTTTGCATCAGTATTCTATGACCTCTGGCTTTGTGGGATATTCTGACCAGGAGGCAACTCTCTAAATCCTCACATCAAAGCAGTCAGGAATGTTGCTGTCGGTGGGAATGAGCCCTGTAAAGTCAGTCAAACCTGGCCGTAGAAAACTACTGCTTTTTTATTGGTTTTAAATTTCTAACACTTTTCTATAAACCAATTAGGATCTTAACATTTTTCCAGATTGCATTTTGTAATGCTACTTAACTTTTTATTCTCTACTTTTCTAACCTTAACTAAAGTCTCAAAATCAATACCATTGTATTAACACCTTGCAAAGGTCTTCATACCAATCGAACCTAGTTAAAATACAAAATTTGTGTGTCTAATTTTTGTCATAGACAAAAGTAATGTAAAGAAAGAGGAAAGTGATTTTAAAAAAAAAGGTTTTACAAATGATTAAAAAAATGATCTGTGGCAAGATCATTGATCTGCTGAAAGGTGAAGATTTGGCCAACCTGAAGGGGTTTTCCGATTTATTCCAGGATCACCCTAGACTTCATTCCAACAGCACGCTGCTGCTGCTATGATGTGTTTAGTATGATGTGAAGTGTCTGTTTTTCTGCCAAGCATCTCATTCTGGATGAAAACAAAAAAAAATCTAAATGCCTGAATACATTTGCAAGGCACTGTTGAATGCCTTGTCAGCGTTTCTTAACAGACACACGTGATAAGACAGTTCAGATTTTCAAAAGATATCTGTCAATATCGGTAAGGTTTTACCCATAATAAAGTGTTGGCAACATTATGGCGCTAGCGAGAGTTTTAGGGGCTCATCTCTTCACGGTTTAAGACTGATGAGTGTTTGTAGTGGGGTAGGAGAGCCAGGGAGGGAGTGAGAGAGGCAGGGTGTGATAAATAGAGAGATAGAGAGCGATTGGGCTGGGATAACATGGAGGCTGATCGTTGGATAATCTTGAACAGCGTGCTCTAATTAGAAATCTTATGATACAATTTGGTGGTTGTAATTAGTGGAGATGGGTTGGCTCCTCTCCACGAGCCTTGTTAGCGGAAACACAGCTGTGTTAGAGAGGAGCAGTGCAGACGCTCAAATCTGTCTCAGAGAAACCACAAAATGATGCCTTCCGCCTCCCTCTCAACCCACGTGTGTGTATCTCTTTCCCACATCATAAATCATGACTCACACATTGTTTTCTTCCTGCCGCAGCTCAACTTGGTTTCGAGCGTCACCATGTCGAAGAACCTGCCCTCTGCATCGCCCCCAAACTTACCTCAGACCCCCACCACGCCCACAGCCCCAATCACACCCATGGCTGCCATGCCCCAGGTGCCGTCGGTATTGGGAGGAGCCAACGTCCCCAGCATGGGAGCCATGCGCAGGCGCCACTCGGACAAATACTCCATGCCTTTGTCGTCGGGTAGGACCAACTACTCAGCACTGCACTCAAGCTGCTTCATAAAGCACAGATGTATTTTTGTGCCTTGTAAACCTATTTTTATTTCATGAACTTTTGCACTTTTTGTCATGTCACAACCGAAAACCTCAATACGGTTCACTAGAACTTTGTGTCCTAGACTAACACCAAATTATATATGATGATGAAGTGGTAGGAAAATATATGGTTCAGAAAATATTTTTGGTCAAACAAAAATCATTCATTATTAATATTTGGTATAGCCACTGTTACCTATACCCCTAAAAATAAGAAAAGACTGCCAAAAGCTATTTAATTTCTTCATCTTTACACATTTGCCCCACCTTCGCCTTCACAACTACTTTCCATTTAGTTTTGGTCTAATTTAAAATACAACATCAATATGTTTTCATGCTGAAAACATGGTTATGCTATTAGGATTTTTTAGCAGCGACAAGGAAGCTGGTCATGGCGGTGGTTGGTTTTAACATGATAAAAATGTGCCAAAGTTCAAGGGGTAAGCATATTTGTATATGGTCACATAGTTTTTTAACTTGATAACTGAAGGAAATTGACTATTTTGTTCTTTCTCATTTTATGTGAGTTTTAATAAATCAATGATGAAAGTGAAAATTACTCTCAGTCAAATAGTTGGAAACTTGGTAACCCGTCTCATATGTACACAATCAGAGAGCCGTGTAGAGAAGTCTGTTAGGTTTATAAAAGCCTGTATTTAATCACTCTAAATATAAACAGACAAGAACTTCCTCGCCGCATAAATATCGCATGAATGTTAATTAAGTTCAAATAATGGTGAAAAAATACAATATTTATTACAGTAGGACATCCCATGTTTTAAGTTTTGCATTTTAAACGGCCCGTCTTTGATGTTTGTATTTACTCTCCGTGTTTAGCGCGAAGAAGCATAAATTATTCAACTTCACCCTAACTAACTACACGGGTCTCATATATGGAAGTATAAGGGTTTAATTTCTCTCACGAGAGAGATTAATTAAAAATGCATTTTGTTAGACATGAAAAGTGCTGATTTGATGTGCCCTCCCTTTCAACCCCCCCACCCTCTTTTTTCCAACCCCCCACCCAACCCCCTCCCATTCTCATTCCTCACCCCCTCCCCAGTTTTAATTTGATGAAACCTTGAGCAAATTCAGCACCTAAAGGTATAAAATTTGCCAATTATTTCAGGTGGTGACACAGTATTTATTTTTCCAGAGATTGCCCCAAACTACGAGTTTTATAAGAACGCAGATGTCAGACCGCCATTTACTTACGCAACCCTCATAAGACAGGTGAGTGGGAAACAAATTAACTTTCGCCTGATCATATTTAAGTTAATTACTCCGGCTTCTCTTGGCTCTGTCATTCTCCACTCTGTTGGTGTGATCCTTATTTTGGGTGTCATCTCATTTTAGGCTATCATGGACTCCGCCGACATGCAGCTAACGCTTAACGAAATCTACAGCTGGTTCACGCGTACGTTTGCGTATTTTCGGCGCAACGCAGCGACTTGGAAGGTAATCCTACACAGCTTTACTCTCTTGAAGCACAAAACCTAAAGACAGAATGGATTTACCAAGCACTGCTGATGCACCATCTCCTGAATACAGCTCATTCTTTCTTTCCCCTCTTATTTATTTTCAACCACTGCGCCTTTTTCTGTTTAGAAATGACAGCCAGAAGAATTATTCCCCCTCAGATATCGTTTTCTAATTTAGTGCAATTAATAGTGGAGGCCTGGTGTGGAGAGGAGAGGGCTTTGACGCACTAATTATACAGCAGCCACTCCATCATCAGCACCTTTTGTTAAAAGATACACCCCTCCTCCTAGACCTGAAACCACCTTCTCTCGCGTGTCATTGGTTAACATCGAGGACGGGTGGCTGGTGTGCCCGTTAACCAGCTCTTTGGAACACCTCTCCACACACAAACGCATAAACTGACTCCAGGTGAGGGGTTAACCGAAGCAAGGGGGAGGAAGTGAGAAAGGGTCTGTCATGGAGGAGACTGTCTTTATTTACTTACACAAAAGGAGCCCATTTGTATGTCTGTCGCTACAACTTTATGGTCCTGTCGAGCTGCACAAAGATGGTGAAAAATGTCTGTCCTGCAGTACATGTCTCAGCCAGGAGTATGTCTGCGTGCTGATAAAGGAAGCCCAGCCGAGCGCTGGAGTCGTCACCGTTTCATCCCGCGGCCCCCTTGCATGTCATCTGGTTCTCCGATTCCTTTAGCCTTTGTGGCTGCACAGAGGACTGGAGGGAAAACTCCAGCAGCCGCTTATCAGCATGCAAGATGTGTCGCGGCACTACATTTAGCAAAGTGAATTAATTTGGATTTGGGATGCAAATGAGCACACGGGAGTGTGATCACCAATTCGGAGGGGCACGCGTAGAGAGATCAGCGCCCTTTTCCAGTTTGTTAGGTACAGTACGCGCCGTGTTCTGCTGTGTAAGAGTGCTTGGACAAGATATGTCCTCAGCACTTCTTTTGCTCTTGAAAGCATCAGTACCTCCTCTGGTCTAAAACTGGTTTTAGTCACAAACAAGTCCTATTGTTACTGTGAGTTTAGACATATCTCCAGGTGATGTGTTTACATCTAGAGCTCCACGTTTCCCTTTGTAAGCATTAGCAGGATGATCAGCGATGGGCTTTCTCATTTGATTAAGCGAGTCAATGTGTTTTTTTTTTAAAGCATTGAGAGCAAAAGAAATGAAAGGTAGTTTAATATCAGAGCTTCGTCTCATCAGCTCAAAAGAGGGATCTGCCCCCCACCCTACCCCACTTTCCCTTTCTCTCTCTTTTCTCTCACCCAGAAGCTTATTAGTTCTAACTATATAGCATGCATAATAAAACTGCTCATTTGCTCATTAATATTAAAATTATCATATTCAGAGCCATGGGCATTAAGATCAATCAAATCATGGGATTTTCAGGTCAGATGCAAGATCTGCTTATGAAGGTTTTTTTTTTTTTTTTATTCCTTTCTTTTACAGAAAGAGCTGTACACACCAATCTAAGGGAAGATGATAAATACAAGAGACCGGGATATTAAAGCCAGGGTTATTATTTGTAGGGCCTGATGCATGTTTTAATCATGCTCATGTGGTCGTCTAATTTTCTTTCTCCCTCTTTTTTTTTGTTCTGGTTTTAATTCATGCTCAAATTATGCCATTTGTTTTAATTTTAAGACAGCAAATTCAAAACAAAATCTGGAAGAGGCATATTTGGACATATGGATGTCTAATCCTCTCTCCAACACACATACATATTGATACAAGGCCTTCTCGAAGACTGGTCTCTTTTTTTTTTTTCTTCCAGTACTGTCATCTTTAAAGCGATGTGTCCATTAGGAGCTCTGCTTTTCTGAAGCAAGAAGGGTTACTGACATCACCATTATCAAGGCCGGCATTACCACTTCTGTCACCACCATAAGCCATTCGCTATGCTGATTACCTCCTTTTAGCCTACTTACTCTGATTGATATGTACTGTGTGCAGGACTTGTAAGAGCATTCGCTCTCACTCAATTTTTACTAATTAAATCAATGGTGCGTGAATGTTAAGAATTTCTTCGAAATGTAAAAAAAAAAAGAAGAGAAAAATCAATTTCCAGGCCTTTTTTCCCCCCCTTCATAATGGAAAATGAATGAATGTGAGTTGTTTTACCTCATCCTGTCTGACCTGCACTTGTCTTTTCGTCTTTTCTCTCTTCAGAACGCCGTTCGCCACAACCTGAGCCTGCACAAGTGCTTTGTGCGCGTCGAAAACGTGAAGGGGGCGGTGTGGACGGTGGATGAGGTGGAGTACCAGAAACGCAGGTCACAGAAGATCACAGGGTAAGGGTCGCTCCTCTCACTTGGTGCCATACAGAGGTGATATTATCAGATGTTTTTTACAAATCAAGTTCTACATCAGAACACCCCCCCCACCCCTCCCACCCCCCAAGCAGAGCTGTGATTTCTATCAAAAGTTCAGTTTTTGTCTAAACCACCTTCTACGTTTGATATGTGCCTCAGCCTGTTTGTAGCAAACTGCACACCCAACTTTTTGCGGCTTTCTTTCTACCACTCTTCCATAAAGGTCAAAGCTGTTAAGTGCGTGACTTTTAGATATGATTAAATTACACACAAGTGGGTTATTTTTACTAATTCAAATATTTATCTGGGCAGTTGAAGGGACTAGATTTCTTTTATGGGTTTCTGAGTGAATGGGTTTGATTATCAATGGACATTTGACCACATTTTCAAAAATTTTATTCGAAGGAAGAAGTTAAAACCAACCTCTAGACAGCCAAATGACAAAGCCCTAAATAAAACACAGAAATCTGTGGTTCCAATATGGCAAACTGGAAACATTTCCAAGACTAGAGTTGCACAATATATCAATTTGCATCACCCTTGGTACTTAATGTGTGCATTTGCAAAGGAAATGAAATCAAAGAAGATATTTGGAATGATCAACACTGATACAGCAATTCTGTTTTCTCTAATAATATGCCACCCTATGCAAGGCATGTGGAAATCCGTGCGAGGCACTGTAAACTACATTATAAAGATGAGGTCAAGCATTGTATTATAAACAGGAAAGTGCAATGTTCACATATTAATTCTTTTTTTTTCTTTTTTCTTCAGAAGTCCATCTCTGGTGAAGAACCTACCCTCCAGTCTTGGCTATGGAACGGCATTAAACGCCAGCTTACAGGTAGAACTCCACATTTGATCCTACATTAAGCATGAGCAGAAGCATTTTTTTCTCCCCCTTATCACTCCTCTCACACGTTTTCCCCACTCCTCCCTGTTCCGTCCACCTTTAGACCCAGAAGGCCACCCTGTGGTCAAACCATGCAGAAACTCTTCCTCCCTCGTCCGTTCTTCACCCCTTTCTCCCAGTTTGTTGCAGCCACCTTAGATTGATTGTGGCATGTGCAAATGCAAGGGCATGTGCATTAATATTTATCTAAGCTGTCATAAATGATTTGGCTTCATAGTGTACACCAGCGAGGTGCTCATGGCAAAAACTTTAAAAATTTAATCACTGTATATAACTTTAATGCGCAGACGGCGAAAGTGTCAGGAGTTTTTATTATTTTGAGGTAAAGTTTTTGGGAGCTTTTTTTATTATTTTATTAATAGATAGCCACTCCACACAAAGGCGTATGAATGACAGTCACTGGGAGGTAATCTGCAAGCTTCCACATGGGAAAAATTTCTTGCAACATAATAAGAGAGGGATATTGTATTTTAGTAATTGCTATGTTAAATCATTTCATTCCCTCGGCTGTCTCTTTTTTTCACTCTTCACAGTACCTCTCAGCCACTAAATACCTTCTGTCTTTGCAAACCTTTTCTTCACCTAACATTTCATGTAATTAGACTTCTACTTTTCATCTGTCTTATTTCCTAACAGTCACACTTCCCTCATTCTTTACCTTACTCATCAGCATGTGCCCTCTTCTCTCTCTTATTCTCATTCCTTTCTTTCTTTGTCTCTCCAGGCTGCCCTGGCGGAGACCTCCCTGCCGTTGCTGGGGACTCCTGGGCTCATGAGCAGCGCCGCAGGCCCAATGGGAGGCAGCTGCCACGGCCTGCTTGGTGGCGACCCGTCTGGACCGATGGGTGGGAGCCCGCCCGGACTCCTGGGCGGAAGTCCGCCCAGTTTGCTTGGGATCAGCCCGCCCGGAACGCTGAGCTGCAGCCCCCCGACCATGTTACAGTCTGCCCATGAGGAGCTCAACGGCTCACTCGACCACCTGGACACCAACGGACACAGCAGCCCTGGTTATTCCCCTCCAGTACACATGTGAGTTAAAAAAAAATAATGCTGGAATGACTTGTTTTGCAGCCTCGAGTACCCTGTATAGTATTCATATTCATTCACATTTCGTCATGGAACAGCCGCAAAGGAATTACTGGAGTTTTATTTAATAGATTGAAATAAATTGGAGCATGATTGGTGTTGCACATTAAAGTTTCAAATGTGTGGAACACATTAGTACTGAGGATATAGAATAGAATTCATGTAAATACAAAAAGAAAAATTATCTAAAAATCTAACAGAAATATGGCTGCAAACTTATTGAAAAATTTGCATCCAGATGAGCTGTGAAGGCAATCGGTGGCCCATGATAACTGGAGATATTTACAACTTAGATGGGATAATATGTTGACAACTATTAGTGATGCATAATATTGAACTGTTAGGTAAGACTGGCAAGGCAGAAACAATAGGAATTTCCTTTTGCAGTTTGGCACAAGCCTTGTAAAGGACACAGCAAACCTGTGGAAGAAGGTGCTGTGATGTGATAAGACGAAAATTTGACTTTCTGGCCTACATGTAAAATGCTCCCAGTGGCTGACAACTAACACTGCACATCACCCAGAACAATCCTATTCCAACGTAAGGAATCGTTGTGGCAGCATTATGCTTTTGATACATATTCTTCAGAGTTGAAGCAAAGTAGAATGGAGCTAAATAAATAAAAAAATCTATTAGAGCATGCAAACCTCTGAGACTGGGGTAGAAGTTACTTACAAAGTATTGACCACAGATTGGCTAAATACAGATGCACAAAAAAGGTAACCCTTTACCATTCTCCCCTATGCTTATTTTCTACTTTATGTTTGTCTACCACTCTAAATCCCACTAACATATTTTGAAGTTTTTATAGTGACAAAATTAGAAAAAGTACAAGGGGGTAAAGATACCTCCGCAAGTATGTAACATGAAAATCATGGCTTTGTAAAGATCTATGTAAAATAAAATAGAATAAATTGCACCAAACCACTAAAATCAATCTTTGATCCGTTAATCTCTTCTTGCCGACAATGACAAAAAAGGTTGCATTTAAAAGCTTTAGAATTTTTAGCGAAGATGAAAATTTGCCAATTTCCACCTTGCAGATCTTTAAGTGTTCTTGTTTGATATTGCAAGCTCAAGCCGCCTCTCCCACTTAGCCTTACCTATCTCCTGCTCTCTGTTGCTTTAATTGTCTGACATTTAACCCCCTGAATCAGTATCTGTTTAGTTAGCACTGACCTCAGGGCAGAGCTCAATTTCCACTCTGGACTGAATAGTGAGCAGACGTTCCTCTCCTTTTTAGTGGATTTTTTTTTTTTTTGCCTTTGTGGGCATATGGTCTATATACAGGCTCTCACGATTGGGCCACTATTTACATTTAAGCTGCTATTTTTCTTTTATGCAGGACTGTTCCTATTAATATTTAGCAAGTGTAGCTCTAATTACTTAAAACATCTTCCCTTTATGTAGCTGTGAGTGACTGTTTGTATTTGACTTTCATCCAAGCCACTGTGTGGATGAAGACACACACACACAGATGCATGCACAGACCAACACACACACCCACAGCATACACGTTCGTTCAAACAAACACACCGAAAGTATCCTATAAAGTGCCGTCTATCAAAGCTTGCACTGCAACATTAGTTAACCATTTGTGTAATGGATAAAATATGCTTTCCACTGCCATGTGAGTAAATGTATTTATGAGAATAAAAGTGTCCATAAGTTAATATATTTAGACATGTTTACTTCCCTGAAATGGGGGTGTTAACTGAGGCAAATCTACCATACTCTCGACAGACTCCCAGTGTTGGCACTCCCTGAGGTCATTCCATTTTCATTAACAGGACAGCACAGACGTTTTCCTTTCTCCTTCTCTTCTGCTTTCCGTGGCCACGTGGCCTTGACGCTGACACAAGTTGTTATGGAAGACAAGAGGTATCTGGCCTTGCTCCTCCCTCCCCGCCACCCTCCCACCTTCCCCGCCTGCCTTTTCGCGCAGTCCACGACAACCTTCGAAATGGAAGAAATGTGTTTTTCAGCGCTACTTTTTGCCGTGTGCGTTTAAATAATAGAGTGGCTCGTAGCACTAAACTAAGTAGTACATCACCTCGAAGACCTGGTTTTGGAGAAGAGTCATCAGCACAACTGAGTCCATTCAGCTGTTAGACAAACCTCCTCTTCCCCTAAATGTCTAAAGGTTAATGATGTCTGCTTAACCACAGACCAGCTGGCCCTGGGCCATGCTGGGTGTGTGTATGTGTAAGTATGCATGTGTAATGAACTCATGTTCACCCTAAGGGGTTATGCTTAAAAGAAGTGGTAGCTGTAATAACCTAGAAGGCCTGAACTCAAAATTAGAGCTTCCAAGGTCTCTTATATTCCATATAATATGTTGTCCCCAATTATTCTGTTTGCCTCGTGTTTTTAATTGTTTTGTTTCCATCATTCTTCGGCGTAATGAACATCTTGCTCTTCTTCTGCCCCTTTCCCTCTATCACCACCATCAAACTCCTGGACTAATGACCTTATTTGCATCCCCGGCTTTACCTCTGCACAACTGCAGATGCTAATATCCGATTGATATGAGAGCAGGCATCTCAGCGTATTTATTGCACCGCATTTCAGAGCAGCGTTTACTCCCTGAGTGACTCAATAATGGCATCCAGCCATTAGGCACTAAATGGCTCATTCACATATTTTAATAAAGTGTTGGAAAGCCGAAAGCGAATATAGCGGTGCATTTTTTATTTTATTTTTTCTTGTAAGGCATCCAAACATCCTAATGAGGATTACTTTAATAGTGTAGGATCACTAAGACACATCCATTAATCTGTTGATATGACTAAAAGATGATCAGGATCTTTTTCACAAAGCAGGTTTTATTAAGCAGAACGAGGAGTGTGTTCTTGTTTTGTAATCTGATGTTAAAAGATATACTTTATATACTATAAGATATACTATATTTTAAAGAAAATAGTGAACACGTCAATGTAAGCGTTTGTTGAATACATATTTTCCCTTTGGTATTAAATTCTGATGATTTTCTCCACTGCATCCTCAACCCCCCATATAAATCCGCAGGACAGAAACAGAAATATTCATCGCTCGGCTCAAATCCTGCTAAGATCCTCTCATCCCAACCACATCAGAATATTAATTTACTGTATTTGGCTCTGAATATTAAAGTCATCTGTACCTTTTAGAAATTCTTTTCAAATTCAAAGGCCCCGGCGCCCTCCCTTTCCCCCACTGATGAAGGCGGCCCAGGAGAGGCGCATCCTAACGTCGCCGCCGCTTGATAAGTCTCCCTCTCCTCTTCTCCAGTCTACGGGGATTTTCTGATGCATCCGATGTGTCAGAAATAATTAGGTTTTGTCAGATTTATCATCGTTGCACAAACCCTTCTCCCCGACTAGGCCTCCGGATCATGTTATGCCTTGTTTGTGTGTGACAGCATTATTATTCTTGTTAGCTGCCCAGCACTTTTTTTTTTCTTCCTCCACCCACTCCTGTGTTGTTCTGAAGGAAAAAAGCGCCCTGTGTTGCTTCCTGCCCAGCGCTTATTGACAGCGGCTAAAGATATTCATCCATATAAAGCTAAAAACATGTATCATGGTGTCCGAGCGAACTGCTGGGGCTGAAGTTGATTAATGGCAGAAGCAAGCTGCTGGTTTTTCCTCTTGAGGAGCGACACGCCACAGCCTCTGCATATTAACGAGTGGCTGCGCTTTCTATTAACTAGATAAAAAAGCCTCTCCTCTGCCTTTGCTCCAGGGGGCTCAGGGATGAGAAATTCTCCATTATTTATCATGTGGCCTGTTCCCCCCCTTTTTTTTCATGTATTTCAACCTGGTGTCATCAGTAAACTTTTAAATGCCAAACATGTCTGGAACATCACAGCTTATCGGCCTTACAGGGGCCGTGTTTTTCATGCAATTTTCATGTGCTTACTTACAGTAGACGTGAGGCATCATGTCGAATTAGCGTCTTGCAAACAACATGCTTTCTACCGTTACCAGATAATGCGCGTCACACTTGTTTTTTTGTTCAAAGAAAATGAAAAACTGTAAAGCAGATTAGGTCGGGATGAGATTCTCACCATGTTATGACCTTGAGTAAAATGTCCCAGATATTGGGGTTTTTATATACTCAATTTTAAATGCAAATGTTTTTCTTTTAAAACAAAAACTGTCTGCTTTTACAAACAGAACATAATGATTATTAGAGTTAAAATATATATTTTTTTTTTCATTTTTGATAAAATCATAGAAATAGCTCAATTTTATTGTATTTTTTAAGTGTCTATTCTGCAGAATATATACCTTTGTTGGTATCCTCTGTATAGCAGGGTGATGTCCTGTGAGTCGGCTTATCTTGATGGGTAGCTAGCCTACGCTTACCTTGTCAACTAGAGCATAATATTTTTCAAACAGCTGAATTCATCTTGCAAACTTGTAATGCAACAACAGGTGGGGGAAGGTGCAACTGTATATTACTTTGATTTTAATCCGTATTTGTGCTAGTTGACCTTTGACCTAAATAATTTACCAAGTTACAAAAACGCATTTCTATTCATAGAGTATGAATAGAATATATATAAAACAACATTTTTCGCTCATGAGATTATTATTTAAGATTATGAAATTTTGTAGATGTTTTATTGTAAGGTTTACCTGAATTGTTTCCATTTTATTCCTGATTCTGTATCATTTTTAATCTGTTCTGCCTGAATAAATAAAGGTTAAATAAAATTAGTTTTCCTGAACAGATACAGATTTCCACTTGACAAGTAAAAAATGGCATCTGGTCACTGCAAAAAATGTTGGATATGAAATTACCAAATTCACAGATGCACAAATTGGCAAAATGAACAACTTTCTGAAACCTTGGTAGATCTTGATACTGGAAATTAGCCCATGATTAATTGCAAACCTATAAGGAGAATGGTGTTTGGCAGCTTCTTGTAGAACCAGGGTGTATTTCCTTAACCTCCTTATTTAATGAAGACTTATCGGTGACAGATGTTTGTACAAAAATATATAAAATATGTAACATTTATAATCCAATGTCATATTTTTCACAGGCCATCTGTTCATGTGAAAGAGGAGCCGCTCAACATGGATGACGACGACTGTCCGATGTCACTCGTGACGACGGCCAATCACAGTCCGGAACTTGATGATGACCGGGAGCTGGAGGAAGGGAACCTATCGGAAGACCTGGAGTGACTAGGATATGGTTTTTGGTTATTGCGTCCCGCCATTTTACCGCACTGTTTCTCTTACACAGACCTGCAAGGCTAAAAACCACTTCACAGTTCAAGAAACCACAGCCAATTCTCCTTCTCACCACTGGGACTATTTATTGAGCATGTATCCGGATAGAGACCAATCCAAAGGAACTCTTTGTTGTAGACCTTTTGGATTCCCAAACATGATGGACATGAGATGTCTGTTGTACAAAGAAGAAAAAAAAAACTTTCTGAGACCTGTTATATTTGGGGGTGGCTTGGCCACATACAGTGAAAGGATGATGGACTCATGAATGCGGGAGGAAACATGAGACAAATAAGCAAATCATGTTCTTTTGAAATCTAGCGGCCTCCTATACTGCCAAAAAGGAAGAAGTTTTATGTTTGTGAATAACCCAACCTAGAGTAGTTGTTAATGTCTAGAGACAATTGCTGGTTCAATTCAAGTTGTTGCTCTGTTATCATTTGCACAGGAGTAGTCTTGGAAAATTGTGTCACTGCCTGTATGTTGCTATCCTTATTAAAATCAGCACATTATTTTTTAGCTTTTTTATCATTTATTTCCAGCTAAAACTTTTGACACCACCAACTGTAAATTCCATTCCTTGAATCACATCTACAGTACCAAGACTGTTTTTCGCAACTGTTCAGAGAAAAGAAAAATAAGGAGAAAAAAGGTTGGCTTCCACTCTGTTATGTGTTTGTGATTAAAAGTCTAAAATTAAGTTGGAGAAATAATAACAGTTTGTGTTAAAGCGGCATTTACAAAACAAATGCATTTCTGCGTAAGTTTCCTCTTTCTCTACTTACCTCGGCGTTCTAAAGCTTTGTCTACCTGCGAACAGTGACAGGCAACAGCTAATAACCAAAGCCTACACTAGCAATGGCCAATAGCGTACAGGCAGAAGCCACCAAACTCCTCCTTTTGGTCTCACCTTCTGTGACTTTAAACTAGTTCAAAGAGAAGCTTTTTTCTGTCTACAAAACTACCTTGGAATAACCTCTGGGATTGTTTCATTTAGCCCTATACAAAGATGATCAGAGCAGAAACGAGTGCTGATTCTTTGTGTAATTTGGAAACTCATAAAAATGTCCGCTCCGGTTATCTTGTGCCAGGCATACTGTCCGCGAAGTAACCATAAAAGTGGACCATGACCAAAATAAATATTTGTGTATTCAATGGAAGTGCAAAAACATCTTGACGTTGTAAAGATTTTGTTCATTTTATATTTGTGTTATGCATTATACATTCAAATTAATTGTTTTTGTATTTTAACCTGTTAGATAACGTTTTGTTTCACGGGGGACCCTCCAATTGCGTTCATGTCTTTACTTCTGTGGTGGATTCTGTTCTGAGCTGCGTCAAAAAACAAAAAAATACCTGAAAACACTACTAACCAAACATGAAAACTATCTAGTGAAGCCAAAAAAGTCATAATTTCAAGTTAATATGAAATAATGGGGCTTGGTTACCATGTAAAAGCAAACAGTGATATAGCCATTGTGGAAGGGGGATATCTAAGGTAACCTTTTCAAGGTGAGATTTGCTTTAACTTCATCCAATACTCATTATGTGGGTGACAGTTGTTTTAAACTGTACAGGCTAATACACACAACAGTGTATTCTGTATAGGTGGTCAGCTTTTTTTTATGACACACTTTCTACATCCTGTTTTTTTTTTTGTTTTTTTCCTCTAAGCCAGGTGCTGGTTATTTCGCCCCTTCACCATTTCGTACCTTTGCAGTTTTGGTCATTTTCGTACCCGATTTTTTTGGGTACAAAATGGTGCCATCTACTGGTGGTCATTTCATGTGAAGCATCCACAAATTTTTACCTGCTTTGATAACCAATTTTTCTTTGTCTGCTGTAAGAAAGTGAGGTTTGTATGACGGTAAATGCTGATAGAACCCCAAATAGTTGAAACAGAATATAATACAAAGATTTCAGATAAAAAACAATTAAATCAAATCCGAGATGTGAGATTTTTTATGACAATTTTAGGATGGTACTTTATCGAAAATAGTGAACGATAACTAATAATAAACTCATACATCATAGTGTTGGTGCGTTACATTGAGATGGTTCATTCACAGTTACGAAAGGGAAGTATAAAGGGTAGGAGGAGTCAAGATGTGTTGGTCCAAAATGATGGTACGAATTGGCAAAGGGGAGAACTAAACCCAAAGTGTTGTTGCTTTAATGGTCATTTCTGTTTTCAGTAAACCAAAGTTACACAAAATTTTGCCTCCTCTTGTACGGGATAAGCAGTAAAACTCACACTCATGCCCTGTTCGAGTCTGGCATACACACATACAGAGACCAGGTGGTCAGCTTTACTGTTTTTTACAACATCATGGCTTTTTAAAGGAGCGACGCGTTGTCCCTGTTCTGACCAAACTCTGAACCTCACTGTGCGTCCATTGCTTTCGAGCTGTCAGTCGAGAGCTTAGAAAAACCCAGACAAAACTGTACAAAAGCACTGCTTGTAGGCACATCCTCACGCATCTGCGACTTAGTGCCACGTCAAGAGGCTAGGGGTCAGCAAAACGTATTCTGGGTTGGGGGGAATGACATTCTTAATAATCTTATCACACCAAATAAAAAGGTCGCTTTGTCTTTCATTTAAATGAAAACAAAAAAAAAGTGTTCTCCCACTTATCCAAAAAAAAGGCTTTCTAAAAGCTTCTACCTCTGCACACCAACTTCAGAACAACTACGACAGATTGCACGAGTTTTGAGAGCTATCCCACTTTCCCGCACTTGTCTCATACGACATGGCTCAAAACCAACGTTTACATTCCCTGCGTCAAGAAATACGGAGGAATCGCATTGTGATAGGTTGTCTGCAAACAATTGTAGAATGATAATGTATAGAATTACCTTGAAGGGGAATATTGTGATTTTTTTTTTTAAATGCATGTCTAAAAATCATTTGGTGGACTGGAAACAAAAAGAAATATAAAACTCATCTGGATGATGGCCTGCGTGTTACAATGCATTGGAGTGCATTACCTCAGAGGGATAAAACCTGTTGGCCACAGAATGCATATTACCTGTAGATTTGCATGGGTTTTGTACAAATTAAGTTAAAAAAAAATGTCTAAAATAGTTGCTTGCACATAATACCAGAAAGACCTCCAGAACTGCGATCTGCTCCTCCACTAGATTTTAGGATTGTCTGGATTTTCTGGGTTGATTTTTGTCTGTATTTTGATAACTGTGCATACTTCTGTAAAAAGGAAAAAAAAAATCATGTTGGTGGACCCATGAAATTTACCAGACTTTTTTCTAAGAGGAAAAAAAAAGAGAGTTATGTGTTTCTTTTCTGACTTACCTGAATTTTTACTGTTTCTCTCTCATTGCTCGCTAAGAATAGCAAACCTGCTTTTTCTGCATCTGCTTTGCGTAGCTGTAAGGCTTTAACCTAATGTGTGTATTTATTGCTTGTACCTCTGTGCATACTTTATGAAGCATTATGTCTGGCAGTTGAGTCATGTATCCTTTTTACTGCTATCCTTCTCTAATAATTGAGAATATGATCCCCCCTATGTATACAGTAAATTGGGACTGTAGCAAACATATGTTTATGTAATTGGTGATTTTTGCTTTTATTTTCTTTTTATTTTAATCGAGATTCAACAACCTTTTTTTGATACTTCTCATTCCTGTGTACTGTGTCCATATGTTAAAGGTTCTCTGACATTAGAAGGTCATGGTTGAGAATTGTAACAGACATTATTTTCTGTATTCATGGCATTTCACTGCTGAATAAAATAAAGGACCAAAACTTGGAATTTGAAAAAGCAACTGTCTACCTCCAGCATCAGAGAGTAAATCATTTCCCACTCCGCTGTTGCACATTTATCTTTTATCCCACAAAGGCACAGCCATGAAAATCTAGCATGGCATTACATATTTGAGGTTTCACTGGCTGCTACCTCAGAGGGAGAGAGAAAAATAATACAATTTTAATGTATATGTTACATTTTTTTCTTTTCTTTTCTGGTAGCTAGAGCCTTGTTTAGAAGAGTGGGACGAGGCAATGTGTTGCCCACCCCTCTGGACCTGTAATGGGTTTAGCCTGTGTGTGATTCAAGCCCACTACTTTCATGTACCACGAGCGTAATCCCAGTGTACACAGAAATGCTGTTTTTGAAATGGACTTGTGAGAGGCTAACAACCTAAGAAGGATTTATTGTAAGTGATTTTGGCAGAGGCAGGGTTACTTTTCTATTGTTTCAAGTCAAGAGTTGAACGAGAAACTGACAGGCTGTCATGACTTTTCTATGCCCTACACATCTGTTGCTTTGCGATGACAGTAAACTGCCTAAAATAAGGCTAGAAAAAATAGGTAAAAAAGGTTTTAGTCGACATAATGAAATCCTTTACATCTGCTCTGCTCCTCCCCTAAGGCCTGTTGTCCGTCCCATGCATCAGAAGCATGTACATCTGTGTAAACACACCAAAAACCCAAAATGTCTTGCAAATATAACATGGATGCAGCTGTTGGTGCTAATGAGAGAGTCAGGTGATGTGGTTAGTTTGCCATCAGTACAACTTTACAATCATCTTTCTAATTAGGGTAATGGTCGTTTGAAACTACATTTGGAAAACATCCTATTTTTCCTATGGTTTACATTTCTTTGATGTGATCCTAGGGAAATTGCCATGTGAACAGAGTTTCCTCTAAAGCAGTAGTTCTCAAACTTTTTACAGTGGCTACCACCAGAGAAAATGTCGAGCTCTCCAAGTCCGACAATCATGACCAACTTAAACATACAAAAGAGAAGTTACCTTTTTAACTATAGACAATTAACAAAGGAGGCTTATTTACTCCTGAAAATGATTAATTATTGGTAATTGTTGCCAGCCATAGCCAGACTGTGTGTGAATTATACATTTTTGTGTTCATTTTATTTTTTTTAAAATATTTAGAACTTTCCTCCAAGTAACACTTAGGAGAGCTTGAGTCCACTGGTGGTACACTTACCAGAGTTTGAGAATCATGGCTCTAGAGTAGCACAGCACTGTACCTTCCACAAATGATGCTCCACAGATGTATTAATTCTTGTAAAAAAAAACAAAAAAACATTAACCGTGTGGAAAGTGGCTCTCCTATTAAAATAATGCTGTCTAAAACTAATATTAAGCTGACTAGAAGCAAAATGAGTATAACTGATTAACCAGTAGAAATAAATTGCCTTGCCTCTCGACCCCCCCCCCCCCACACACACACACCCCACCACCACCACCACCACCACCGCCCTGATAGAGTATAGATAGATAGATAGATAGATAGATAGATAGATAGATAGTAATGAATGTTGCTTGTTTTGTTTTAAATTGAAGCAGTGCCATCATCTTATACATCTCTGTTTCATATTTTTGTGCACCACCTACAACTCCAACTTATCATACTGTGATGAAATGTATATATATATAAGAAAGTCTGAAAAGGAAGGTTCTGCGTCATGTAGAGGGAAAAAAAACATGAATTCGCACCAGACATGTTTCGTTTTCCCTCTTCGAAGACAGCGGTCTCCTCTAGGTAGTTTAAAGGAAAAGTGAACCCCGATTTTCAACCCTCCGGTTGATGGATGTTGACTGGTCTGACAGCCTATGTGGCTAAATCAAGTCCAGCAGACCTATCCCACCTTGTCAGTCATGGAGCAGTCTCACACTGACACATTCATTTAGATTCAAACTGAATCTTCCATGACCAATGGGTTGCCCATTAGCTTGTCTGTATGCCGAGATTTCTTCTACACGTTCCAAAGAGTGCTCAGAGGGGCATCATTGGAGCCTTTTGAATCCCATCCGCTGGTCATTTAATCATAACACCCGACGCATGTTCTTTTGCCTTGCCACATGATGTCCCATGAGAGGTCAGAAAACAACTGCCTTTTTTTACGAAGGCGCACAGACACACTTGTCTACCCACCACCCTCCACTCCCCGCACCAATGACAGTCTTAGACATCAACTATGGCAAGCTCCTGTTATCTCCTCAGCAAATGGTGTTCCAGAGCATTAGCTAGCTCGCAAGTCACTTGTCTTCCATGCTGTTTATGCACTTGGAAGTGTTTGTGAATTCAAGTGAGGGATTGCATACGGAGCGCAACAAGGCCCGCTGTGTACCGCACAACTTCAGAGGGAGCTCCAACATTAAAGTGGGAGAGCAGCCTGCTATAGACCCTTCTTTCAAAGGCCATGAAATAATAATGGGTTGTGGTTAGAGAGGTATCCGTGAGTCACACTGGCTGCTTTTCATAAAGTGGAGTTATTTACAGTGCAATGAATAAAAGAAAGGGTAGCTGTTGGTGCGGGCCTTTTCCACATGAACGGTGGGGAGGAATAAGTCCCTCTAATATAGAGTGGCAGTGCTGTGTACCACACGGCAAGTATGGAATATACTGAAAAATGTGAAGACACAAACAGATGTTTCATACCAATATTTGGAAGCTTATTGATGCTATTTTAATAAGGTTTGGGTAATCAGAGGAAAAAAAGACACCTGGTAGTAAATCTAAAGCTAGACTTAAAGAATGTTGTTAGCTTTAAATTAAAATTTCAATAGAAGAGAGAGCAGAGTAGCTCCATGACACCAAGTTCATTTGGAAGAGAAAAAGGCCCAGATCTTTAGAGATCTACTTGACTGGACTGAGCAGTCTTTTCCAAATATTCCTTCCTTATTTTACATCAGACGCACCTGGTTTGTTGCCAAAAACAACATCGAAGCAAAGACTAGGTATAGAGTTGAGCCAATTCTATGAACTTGTGTTTGTGATGGTGGGGCAGAAAAGCATGTTTTTCCTTCTTGATATTGCTCCTCAAACAACATGTTGGCATTTATCTAGGCTGACCTGGTGACCAAAAGATACCACTTTTTGCTCCAGTTCCCTAACAACTAACCTTTTTTGATGATGCATTCCAGAAAGTTTTAGTAGTTTAAAGGGAATTTATATAAATTTAGTTTGAAGAAATGACACACTGAAGTAGCATAAATCTCAGCACATGGGCAGCCAATATGGCAGCCTACATGTCCAAATGAGACTCTGTATCCAGGCATCATTTGTCTCATCTTCAACATCGACCAATTAGGTCAATTTATGAGCCATGCCCTTGTGGGGCTGGCTGGTAAATATCTCTAGTTTCAGCTTATTGATTAAGAGAGTAGACCGTCTCGGTCACTTTCTTTTTCTCCAAAGCCCTTCTGACCTGACGATGCGTGTCGGCTGCCTGGAAAGACCCACGGCCCCCAGGCTGCAAAATTGCCTGCTAAATAGTCCGAGGCAATGGCAACGCTAATTGAGATCATCATTATTATAATTGCAGGCCCTGAAAAGCGCGTCTTAACTAATTTGCATTGCTCTCAAGTTGATATTGGACCTAGTGCAAAAATAATTGCATGGCTCAGAGGCATGACGTTTGGTTCAGTGGTGGGCGAAGGGGGACACTTGAGCCCCTTTCCTCACCAAACCCAGCTTTCATAACAAAGAAGTGGGTCCTGAAATGACACTTTTCCTCATATAGGATGCAATCACATGTGTTTTTCTTATGTACAATTGTAAAAAAATAAGTATGAGAATTACTCAGTTGTTTTATATCACAGTTTGACACATTTTATGTCTAAGAACCAAAATCTTTAGGTAGTTAAAATATTTGAATACAACAATTTATTCATATTTCAGATGTCAGTGTTATGCTTAAGTCCCTTTTTTTCCAGAATTAGTTTATAAAAGTCAGCATTTCCTTTGAGCTGTTGTTACATTTTAACCACAAACTTCAGTTAGATTATATGTGACAATCATGGCATCATTGTGTGGGATTACAAGGAACCCAATCATAATTGATAGATAAGGAAGGATGGAGCTTATAAAAATAAAGAGCTGAATTATTTTCTGTCAACTTCACAACATTCCTCTCATTGTTGTTGGTCCGTCCCACAAAATACCATGAAAACACATATAAATATGTGATTGTAATGTATCAAAGTGTAAAAGAAAAATTCAAGAATTCTGAGTATTTTTCCAAGACTCTGTAAAGAATAACTCAACACTTAGGTAAGACTGTACTGTATGCAAAAGAAAAAACTATGTCTTTCCCAGAATGAAACAAGGAATTAACCAAACAAAAAGGTGGCAGAAAAAACAGAGATTTGTGACTTTTTTTGCCTTTGGCATCATCAGCCACATGCACACACATCCCTCCAGGTTTCTCTTTCCCCTACAATCCCCTTCATGGACATTAATGCTTGATAACTTGTGTAATGGACATAATGCGTTTAACATGATCCAACCCATTGTTTGTTTGGTTTCTGCTTTCATAACAACAACACCGATAACGACCCTTAATGGCAGATTATTTAAATCCTTTTAAGAATAACCCACGTTGCTTTCATCATAGGTTCCCCATATCTAACTGAATTCCATTCCTATATTGCTCTTTGTCGTATTAGTTCGGACAAATAAACGCTCTGAGGTGTATGAGGGTAGAAAGGTTGAAATGTTGATGGTGTAAAAAAAATAAATCATAACCTAATCATTAATCCATTATAATCACATCTGGTTTTAATCAACAATTCATAATGGAATTTATAATGGAGTGATTTCAATTATCTACCTCCACTGGAAGCAATGTTGGTTGGAAATTAAATTGGGACTATGCATCTAAATGTCTTTGCTTGAATTTCACTGTTTCTTGTGTTGCTTGTGGTTTGGAGTTGATTCGAAGCTTGGTGTGGTGTGGAAGTAAAAAAAAACAGCAATAGTGAGGCAAGATAGGTTAAATCACTTACTAAAGATTTTTAATGACATTTCGGTGTTCCTTGTATAATTACTCTTCATCTGTGATGGGTCGTAATGCTGTTGGACAGTTGCGGTTCAGGCTCGCTAGCTCGCTTCATTAGCGTGTCATTCCTATTTCACATCAGAGGCTTTAATTGTAATGCTGAATATGCACAGCTCTCCACTGAAGCCTAATCAAAAAGGACCCACTTGTATTATTAATATCAGAAATCAGCCCGCTTGCTATTTTTTTATATAAATAAAAGAATACAGACGCATAAATCAGCTGTCATTTATTAGCATGGCCCTGGCATATCCGCTAGACATGCAAGCACGCCGACCCCACCCCACCTCCGTTCTTTCCTGCATCGCTCATCAAGATTTAAAAAGAATAAAAGACAGAGAGGAGAGGAGGAAAAAAAACTGCATTAAATATACATACTAATTTGGATGTGAAGTAATCGGATTACATTGCAGGTGACACCTGGTGCAAAACAGGATGGACAGTTGGTCATTGCAAGGAGAGAAAAGATGGAAAGATGAGAGAGTAGGGAGGAAATAAAAAAAAGGATTACCAATGAGAAGCAACTACCATGAGAGGAAATGACGGTTCCACACAAGAGGCAGGACCTTTAAAGATTGTAGCCCTGCACTGGTTGTGCTGACCAGACTTAAACTAACAGCTGTGTTTTGAATCCTGCAGCAGTCAGAAGTTAAACTGCTGCGAACCCCTAATCCTCATCTGTGGAAGCTTTTTAGTGCTGATGCAGTCATCACCCAGAGAACCTCTGCTAAATGCTTGCTCTGTCACTGAAATTTGATTAGCTTAGGGATATTAACCCTATAGAGTTTCATTCTTCAAGTCATCCAAATCTTTCCCTTGAAGTAATTCACTTTTTACTATCAAATTCATTTTGTCCCAACATGTAAAGAATTTAGTATGAAATAAAATACCATCATCGTCATATTGCAGTCCTAAGCAGAATCTGGTGATCCGCAAATATCCAAACTTGTAGTGTACAACGGCAGGTTTCCATACTGCCGTTTGCCATTTGCTGCCAGAGGCAGACAATAAAAGGCTTGCCTGGAGAAAACGTTGTCACACTGCATTTCTGAAGACAAGAAAAGTTATGACAGCTTCAGGTGGATGAGACGGACATAAATTGTTAATTAGACATTAATAGAGGGACAGACATTAATTAGGTATTAATGTGGAGACTCCTAGTACAGCCTTCCCTCTCCCAATCACATCATGCCTCCTAGAAACTAACTGGATATTTTCTCCCATCTACTTGTGCAGAGATTTCACTGCCTTGCACATGTGTTCATACCCCTTGAACTTTTTGATGTTTTGTCAACCATATGGTTCTAAGTATTTAACTGTGATTTTATGAAAGAATATACAGAGCAATGCATACTTTTGAAGTACTTTTGCATACTTAAGAAGAAAGTGATTCAACACAGAGACACAATGGATAAATTAGGACTTTAGAGAAATTTAGAAAGGTGGAATAACCTAATAGGTCTTAATGCTTAAGGAGAAGGCTTGGTAGAATTTAAACCCATAAGCTTCTTGCTGCGAGGTAACATTGCTAACATTAGCAATCCTGTCTATAAATGGCAAGAGTACTGCAAAACTGAAATGCTATCAAGACGTCTCAGTCCACCCCTGGCCAGACAGGCAGTGCATTAATTGGAGAAACAGCCAAAGGCCCATGGTAACTTTGGAGAGGCTGCAGAGATTCACAGTCCAGCTTTGAGAATCTTCGTGTTTTAGAACAAGTTCCTAATTTGAAATATAGCTGTTGCAGGATTCTGCAATGCTTTTTTAAGCTACAAAGTACTTCTCCAAACCCCTTTTTCCATTGTTTTGATCATATTGATATTTCTAAAACCCAAAACATCTGCTGGTATTCAAAACATTTAAAGTAGATGTTTAAACCCTAACTACTCAGCAGTGGCTGCTGCAGCTCACACTCAATTTTCTTCCCAACTGTATCTGTTTATCAGAGGCGTTCAGGCGGGGGGAAGGATGTTTCTCTCCATGCAGTGCAACATGCAAACAGGCCATTATATTTTTCACACGTGAGGTTAGTGTCAACACGCAGGAGGGGAATTTGGCACGGCTTCGAGAGGCGGTTTGTGTAAACTGCACGTTCGCTCGCTGATGAAAAAAGGCTTTTACAAACAGTCAGGAGGAAACAGCGCGAGGGGAAGAAGGGTACTGTAAGCAGAAAGTAAATTACTTTGCAGTGTACTATGCGTGTGCTAACCCAAAGAGAAGGAAAGCGGGGAAATGATAGTGGCAGTTGGGGGGCAGTGCTTAAGTGCAGGTCAGCTCTATTACCTGAGTCCAGCATGTCTCTCTCATATCCTGAACATACATATATAACCCCAGCTTGATGATATTCTCTCCCAATCATCCTTGCTTCCATTGCACACCTCTTTGATCTGTGATTTGCATTCCAGCGCCCACAGGCAAAAAATTATTTGGATGAGATTTTTTTTTTTTCTTTTACACTATCTCGCCTTCTTTTCTGCATCTTCTTGCTAAACCATTCACCATACCTGGGGCTTGTAAACTCATCCCTCCCCTCCTTCCCTTCTCCTCCCTCCCTTTCTCCCTGTTTCCCCAGCTCCCTTCTTCCCTTCATCCCCAGTGCTCAAGATCTCCTTTTAATATCAGCTCTGCCCCAGAACAAAACAAACAAATTAGCTGGCCGGAGGATAGATTGAACAGAATTAGGGGTTCGACACCTGGATGTGATTCCCACGGTGAACCTGAAGCCCTACAGTAAATTAAGTATTTCATTGGAAAAAGCAAGATTTTAAAAAGCATGGTAAAATAGTAAAACTGTGCCACTTACCCGTGTTGTTCCGCTACTCAATAGTCACAGTTTTCTTTTAAATTTGTCCTCACCATTCATTATTGAGCATTTTCAATTGTTTGTGGACACAAATAGTAAATTACTCAATCAAACAGCAGAAACTCAATCAATATATTGATCTAGAAGTGGTAAAGACTTGCTGAAGTTCAAGACAAAGATTAAATGACCAATAAAGAAGATTTACGTGACTTTGAACATGGCATTATAGTCAGCGCCAGAGGAAATTCTATGAACATCTCAAAATGGCTGATCTACTTGCTGTGCTGACGGAAATGATTTTTGACATCAGAGTTAAAGGGTTAATGCGCAAATTACTAAAAAGGTGACAGCAGTTCAGGTAACCACTTGTTCAAATTAATTTATGCAGAAAAAAACCCTTATCTAAACACAAAATGTTAAACCTTGCAGCACATGGCCATCAGCATTTAAATTATTAGACAATTCACACAGGCCATCCAAACTTGGACAGTAACGTTTGGAAAAATGTCTTGATTTCAACTGTGGTGTTCAGACAGTAGGGTCAAAAGGTTGTGTAAACAACACGAACGCTTAGATACTACTGTATACCAACGGTTCTGTTCTCTGTGGTTGTGCGCCAAAAATACTACGGGTTATTAACTTTTTCTTTCACAGGCAGGCGTAGTCCAAGCTGCTCCTCATCGTGGGTAGTAAGTAGGTTCTTATAAAAGAGGTGCCATCAAGCAGATGCCAGATGGTTAATCTGTTTAGAGCTGCCTTTGAGTAAGTGATAATAGCTGGAATGTAATTTGTTTTAGTGTGTCTGTTGTCATGTTGTTTTACTGCTTTTTTGTAATTTTATATCCTAATCACCCAAAGTAGCTTGAATTGTTGTTGAAAGTGTATTATTATTGCACATCTGTGACATCAATCTTCCATTCCACCACATTCTAAAGGTCCCGCATTAAATTGAGTTGAGGTAACTATAAAATGTCACTCAAGTACAGTTAACTCAATATTATGTTGAAGAAACCAGTTTTGAACTCTGACTTGCATTATCCTGCCGAAACTAGCGACAAGAAAATGGATGAACTGTACTTATAAGAAGATGCATATCACCAGGGAGAATTGTCTAAACTATGAAAATACTCAACTGGTACTAAAGGGAACAAAGCAATACAAGAAAATGTACCCTACACCATGGCAATACTACCAAGTCATCTGAACTGTTGATACACCCCAGGATGGACTCATGCTTTCAAGGTTCAACATCTTGCCCGGCTAGTTGCCCGGTAGGGCATAAGACTCTTAATCTCAGGGTTGTGGCTTCAGGCCCCATGTTGGGCACCAACTGATTCAGGAATCTGATTTGTAATACTTCATCAATAATGGTTTCTGTTAAATAAATGGATGAGACAATTCCTCCAGTGGTTCAAGAGTATTAAATTTGGCTTGTTAATTAACAAAGAGCATCAGAAAATGGATGAACTGACCTGGACATCAGAAATCAAAAAAGACTTTTCCAAGGATGAATGAACAACACCAATGACACCTGTTGAAGGTCCTCCTGTGACATATCTGCACAATGGCGTATTTGCACCCTTCCACCTAGTCTGGGTCACCGATACATCCACTTGACCCACTCTTGGTGGGGCAAAGTTTCTAACGGCAGACATTTTCCTTGACACTAGCACTCTGACTCCAGCATGAGGAAATACAGTCATAACATAAATCATAATTAAATCCTTATTCCAGCAGACAGTCTTTGACATTAGAACCAGTTAGAATTCTTCCACAACAGTATTATTATAATTTCTCATACCTTGGCTGTAATTAATAGTCTCGTTTTTTTTATTGTCTCAAATCAGTTTTCCCATGACTCTGATGTCAACTTTTGCTTTTTAGATATTTAACATTCTTGGTAAAAATTAGAAAAAAATGGTATGGAATTATAAAAATGCACATTTTCTGTTGTTTTCACTATTTCTAATTACATGCATTTTTTTAGGTTACTGCCTTGTAATTAGCTGATTTGCTATTTTTGCCAATCAGCGATTGAACATGAATAGAATAAAGTGGGAGGTAAGTTCTAAATGTTGTTGTTTGTTGGTAAATAGCCTCTCATTTCTCAATTTAGGGTGATCTAATGTAATATTAACTGATGTAAAATTATGCATTAAGGTTAGTTTCAGTATCCATCTCAATTAATAGTGCTTAAAAACGAACATTGTATGCTAGTTAAATTTAACCTCTGGTCAATTCCCCTCTTCAAATCCATACATTCTGTTCCAACCTACCTCTATTTCGTACTTGTATTCTTCAATTTTACAAGTTTGTTCATTTTTTCTTATAACATGGTTAGTTAGGTCTCTATTTATGTAGATCCATAAACCGAAGGTTTTTATTACAAACAGAGACCACAACCTAGTAAAGGTAAAGTAGTTTTTATGGACAATTATGTAAATGTGCAAACTGTAAGTAACTTTTGAACAGGAAGGAGGAGTTTACTCAGACCTTGATTGACTGGAATACTTGAAGTATAGACAGTGAGGGAGAGAAAAGTTTCAGTTTACCTGGGATTGTTTCACCTGCAGGACAGTGCAGAGAAAGGAACTCAATGCAACAGAAACCCGGAGTGGTAAAGGCTTGAAAAGCATGAAATCTGATATCAAGGTAAGCTTGTTTACATTCACTTCTACAATTACCTGGTTTCATCATGGAAAAGTGAATTAGCACTTTATCTTTAAGGCTTAGTTCAGAGGTCAGTTAAACAGCCCAGGTTAGCAAAATAGAAGGGAGACGAAGCAAAGCTGATCCAATATCTGTTAGGCCCTGACTGAAATCCAAAAACATGAAGGATGGTTCAGAGACACAGGCAGAAATACACTCAAAGCCGTCAGGAAGATGGCAAAGGCAATGATCTAGAGGCAGGAAACAGGTCGGCTACATTATCAGTGTATCAGATATGACCATTCGAAGGCGGTGGCAGAGATTGACGAAAGACTATCTTTCACTGAGTGAGTGCATCAGTAATTATCAGGAGGAATAGAGGCACAGGTGAGAGCAATTAGCTAATAATCAGGTAATGTAAGGGCTGTGAGGAAAGGAGCAGCATCAATTAGGGCAGGAGACAGAAAAATCAGGATATATACACATCAAACCTATTTTATAATGACATCTAAACTGAAGGTTTCACATCAATTAACCATTTATTGTGGTTTTGATCTACACTTAGGCCAGTGGACATATGAGCCCCAATCAAACCAAGATAAAACATCTGAATAAGCCCTTGCTAGTAGATTTTATTTATTGGACTTAGTTACATTTACTTACAATAGATGTTCCTTACAGTCAGTGACTTTTTTCTGACTTGAAAATGTTGGTCTTGTAAAGACACGGGGAAAGTACAAAACAGTGAACCCCCGACATGACACACTTTCCTACAGAAACATTATAGAACGGTGATGTAGGAATCTTTGGGTTAAAGTGGAACATTCTATTCCCTACACTATGCAACAAACAGTTATAGTTCAAAGAGAACACATTGAAATCTAGGAAAATCTTTGAGGGTTTGCTCCATTTGGGACAAACTTTAATTGACTTTGTGCTGTTTCACTTTCAAGACTTTCAAAAAAAAAATGCTTAAGTATTTCTTAACCTTGTCTGATAAGTGGGCTCTATGGCAAAGCTCAAAATTAAGAGAAAACACTTTTAGCGTCAAATGTAAACTGCATCGTCATCCCACAATAACATGCTGAGCTTCAAACAAAAAAGCCTACAGCTGAATATTCACGTGCTATTGGGCGAGCAACATTATCGGCCCCTAAACCAGACATCCGCCACAGCAGGTCTGTTTCCAGCTTACTGTGTATTGATGTTTTAAAACAATTTTATTTTTGTTATCATATCAAAGAGAAGACGCGTGGCTATCAAATGCGGGAGGTGTGCGCTCTCAGCCGAGGGGCCCTCTCAGCCAGCCAAGCTGCATTCCTTATTCTATTTTATCTCTCTTGGTTTTTCTTTTTTTGACTAATGTCAGTAACAGCTACCGGTAATAAAATGCTTGTTAGAGTTTGCGCTGTTGCCTCGCAGCGTCGGCTTTGATACATTGTCAGGCCATTTGCCAGTGTTTCCTGATTACCTTGCCACCGACTGCATGTTTATTGATTGGGAGTTAATAAAGCAAGGGCCCTCCGCTTATTTCGTCTTTGCTTCCTTTGCGAGAGTTGAGGCTTCCTTTGATGTGGTGGCGATGCATTGTCAGGCAACATAAATGCGTGTGTTGTAATGTCAGCTTTGCTCCTAGGCCCCCTTTTTTTGCATTGTAGGTGAAGTAAAGGAGCAGAGACGCATTGTGATGGCTTCTTTTGTCATTGTTTGGAATAAATTGAAGGTTTTACGAAGAAACAAATGGTGCCAATTACCTGTATTACAAGCAGGTATCCTGGGTGACTTGATGTAATGCTGAACTCGAATGCTTTAATATATCTTTGCATCTGGGTGTAGTGTCTTTATTTTCTATTTTTTTATTTTTTTGCAAATAAAAATCTGAAAAGTATTCTGTCCATTTGTATCAGCCCCCCTAAAAACCTCATGGTACTTGGAAAAACTACACATTCTTGAAAATATGGCTGCAAGTCTTTCCAAGAACATCAGTTTTCACATCTTGCCATGACTGAACTGAGGTCTGAACTTTGACTTAACCATTCCAACATAAATATATTTTAATCAAAACCACTCAATTGTAATACTGGCTGTATGTGTAGGTGTTGCCGTCCTGGTGGAAGGTGAAACTCCAACACACAGTCTTATTTTCAATGTTTGTACTTTTTTATTCGGAACTGCTTTAGCTGCTGTATTGACCAGGGGTCCCTTTAAAAACAGACTTTGAATCTCAATGGGATTATTTCCTGATGAAAAATAATGGTTAAATAAATAAATAATTCAACTATCTAGGTTTTCTTTGTATTAAGCCATGAGGATAATGAAAGTTTGATTTTGAGGTCTCTTCCACACAACACATCCGGTGGCTAGAACTGCAAAATAATTTTAAAACATATCTGACATTTAAAACTAAATCACACAGGAGTAAAATGTATTTGGTAAAACAAATACTCAACTACTTAGTAAGTTTTTAATCATATAAAAAACATGTAAAGTTTTTTGTTTAGACATTATGCAATCATAGAGGTAACACTAACAGAATGAGCTGATTCTGGTGCTTTTAAAGTATACCTTGGATGAAAAGTGGAAATAACTGTCTAGAATATTCATTGTTAAGAAAGTTGCAAGTCGCTGTACTAAAAAAAAAAGATTCGTCAAGACAGTCCAACATGTCTAAGATTGAGACAAGACCAGTTTCAGGTAGCAATTACCCAATCTCGAGATTGGATCGCTCCAATATTCTCATATTTTTCAATGATCAAAGATTGGTTATATAAACTGATGAGTCATTCCGATTTTCACAAAAATACATACTAGTTACATTTGACGGTGTGACAGCCTGCCTGTCTGGATTAAATATTTTGTTGATGCAATAGCCTGTTACTTGTAAACTCACCACCTAATCCCTGTTTATTCTAGAGTACGTCCTCAGAAACTCCATCTGACAGCTCCTATAGCAGATACAGCTTGTCTTCTCAGCTGAAGGCAAAGCTACCGTATGTCTGATGCTTGTGCAACAAGGAGAGAGTTTCCCAAGTGTGTGGACTAGTTTAAACAAGAACAAGTTACTATCGGTACCGTGGCTACAAACATTTCTTACTCTGCCTAACACTGGTCCTGGATGGACTTTGTGTGCCGCTCAGTCTGAGTCTGGCTGAGCTGCCGCACTACTGGTTTGTTCAAGTCTCCCTTCATGGACTTTGTGGAAAACCCAAAGTGGATTTGGATTATGGAGGATAAAACATATACTGGACTATTCATTTTTATGGATTCTCTAGTATTTGAAGGTTACACCAAGACCAAAAATTGCCCTGTTTAGGACCCACTTTAATTGACTTTGTGCTGTTGTCACAAATGTAAGAAACTTTCAAGAAAAAAAAAACAATGCCTGAATATGTCTTAACCTTTTCTAATAAGAGGGCTCAATGGCAAAGCTCAAAATGAAAAGGAAAGACTTTTAGCTTAAAAAATTAAACTGTATGAAATAAATTGTGTAAATAGTAATTCTTGTTGGTGCATACTTTTGAGCTCAGTTACTTGGCTGTGGTTTTATGAGTTTAAATCAGGCATTATAGAATGTTTGCATCCTTTGTGGGGTTCATGGTAGTTAAAGGGTAAGTTTCTATTTTCCTTCATTTTATCGTATATGTCATGAAATAGACCTGACTAGCACGCAAGAAAACCTTGAACTGCTAAACTGTCACAATAGTAATTGAGCAAAAATTAGAACCTCTATGGCGGTGCAAACCGAACATGTCTTCCATGTCATTGTTTTAATTTGGTTCAACAGCTCCACAAATGTATTAGTTATAAAATTCGTTCGACATTCTGGTATTTCCTCAAAAAATATCAGGTGAATGCGATCCCACAACAGTGGAGGGCAGCATTGCGCATGTCAGCCTATAGCCTGCTGGAAAATCTTTAGAAAAAGGAGAAGAATTTTGATTTCATAGGATTTACAACAATAATGTTATTGCTAATTAATGAAATTAGTCTGATAAAATGTTGAGTTACCACCTAATATATATATATATATATATATATATATATATATATATATATATATATATATATATATATATATATATGTACCTTCCAGCAGTTACAAAGGCTGACAATGGTGCTGCCATATATACAGTCCATCTCAACAATCTCAAGCGCAAGTTATTTTAACAGTATTAATGACTAGTTGTTTTACTCCACACATTCATAGGCTGCTGTAAAACTCAGAAGTTAGAAGGCTGAACTAATCACTAAGTTGTAATGTTACTCTTTTTATTGATATAACTGGTCCTAAATGTTGAAATTTTTTTGGTAGCTCCAATTAGCTTTAGGCACTGGTACTCGAATATTAGGAGGAAAATTGTAAATTTAGGTTTAGGTAATACTCCTCTAATGTTAGGATTAGTACTAAATCAACCAGGCAAGCCAATCCAAGATGAAAAAGGCTTTATTTTACGCTGTTTCTGCTAGAGAGATCCGACGTAGATTGGATATATGGCTGCTCCCTTGTTGGCCATTGTAACTGCAGTTGGGTTCCCTCTCAAAATATTGGATCGGGACTTGAAATCAGATCGGATTTGAGGTTAAAAGATCGGGATTGGAGGCCTAAAATTCTGATTGGAATTTCCCTGGTTTCAGGATTCCCAGTACAACACTTCATGAAAATTTGGCATCTTTGGAGCCATTTATCTGTTGGTTTCTATATCTTCAGCCTCCATCCAAATCTTCCCATACTGTCCATTACTGTGATAGTCAGTTTTTTGATAAAGTATCTTAGCATTTAATTATATATATTTTTTTGTTCCTTTCCAGATTTTCCCACTTCTCTTTATTTTTCCTTACCAAGACACAGTCTGCCTGCTTCAGATGATTTTCCTCCTTCGGTCGTCTTGTATCCCCCTACCTTTCTGAGCTGTCGACCATGTCAAATCAAAACCAAAACCTTTAAAAATTCAGTTGGTGTTACCCCCTACAAATAGCCGAGGCCTTCTTGTTGTGTATTCATGTATTCAGGTGTACACTGTATCATGGAGGACACGCTTTCTGAGCGCAAGGGAGGCCCCTACATGGTATTTCTATCGAAATGTGATGTATTCATTCATAGTCACTAGTAAACTCTGTTTGTTTGCAGATAAGCGGGATGTTTACCGGGACAGGAAAGCAGACGGTCACATGCAGAATCGGATTTCTTATCAGAACAAGTGGTGGCCCCACACCTGCTGGCCATGTAACCCCTGCCGGGTCCCCTGCTGAACATAAGCCACGGAATACAGCAAGGCCGGTCCCGCTTTTCCTTCCCACTTCCTTCTCTTTCTGTTTATCTTCATGTGTGCTTGTATTTATGAGCGCTCTGCGAAGGCAAACATGATATAAATTCAGCCTAAGAAATCCCTCCCATCCTCTTTCACTTCTTCTTCCTCTTCCTATTTTCTGCTGTATCTACACTCTTGTTTAGTGTCACATTCACAGGTCAAAGCAAAGTGCTATAGCCTCAGGCTAGCTCACAGGCTTGTGTATCATTGTGTTTGCTGATCACTTTCACTGCCTATCATAGACTACCAGTTCTGCATCCTTGTTTATTTTTTCTTATGATAAAAAAATCAGTAGGGCTTCTACAGAAAGCTGAATGAGGAAATAAAATGTAAACCCAAGTGTTAAGGGTTGATTTGCTTCCTCGACAATCACTTTCTTCTCGTGAAAGCATCCCAAAAAAAAAAAAAATCTCCTCGTGTCAAAACACATTTCGAACACCAAAATATTTCTGTTTACCATCGTGTCGATTAAACCCAATAAATTATTCAAACATTTATCTTCCCTCTCCAGCCTGCCTGGGGAATTTCTAATCAAGCCTCTTATTTGCTTTAAATTAGCACTGTCGAGCATGTATTTGTGTAAAATCCCTGATATCATTAAAGATTTATCAACTGAAAATCTGTTCGGGATGATCTCGCTGTTAATTGGCCAGGAGACGTGCAGCAGCTTCACACTCATCTGCAACAAGTGCAATTTTGCTAGTTTTGGAGGTGTAGAAGACAAATAACATGTTTTGAGTTGTCTTAGATATTTTATTATAAAGCTGCTGGTTTAGTATTTATGTGCATAATATAACAAGATGATAGTAACATTCATGCCTCTATTTCACATACAACTTTTTAAATGAAATTTGAATAGTAGTGATCCATTAATTTAATGCGAATGCATCTGAGATTTAGTTTGAGATGTTGTTTTTGCTCTTCCTTAGGTCCACTAGTTGGCAAAAGTGATTTTAACGCTGAACTGATTCCTGTCAATTCAATCAAAAATGGTGCCTGTGTGTTTTCCTTCTGCTGAGAAAAATAATTTTCCACACTTTGAAAACTTTATTGTCACGATTCTGCCAGCAAAGGTTGGACGTATCCGTGTAACCCTGAGTTTAACATCAAATATGGCTCCAGTGCATCTAAAATCTGCTAAAAGTTGCACATATAGATAATTTGTTTGCACTTGTATCATATTAAACCAGTGGAACACATATGAATGCACCACTACATGTAAAAATGCTTCTTTGGTGTTTAAACTAAAATGCGGATAAAAGGTTGTAGTAGTTTATTCAGTCAACATATATTTATGAGACACAAATAAAAGAGAAAATATTGAAGTTAGAAATACAAATTCTGTTTACTTATGTCAATGAGCCAACATACTTGCCCAAAGTTTATGCCAGAAGGCTCTAGGCTGAAGTTCAACTCATTTTTGCTGGACCCAGCACATTAAACACACCCATTTACATTTGCATCGGGTTAGGGTTAGGGTTTGACCTGTCATTGAAAAAAATACTTTTTTGTATCATAAGAAAACTAATAAAATGTTGTTGCAATGATGTTTCAATATCTGTTGGTTGGCCATCAGAGAAGACGCTATGTTTAGCACATATCAAGCACATCACCACAAACACACCATTCCCACTGTAAAGCATGGTGGTGGCAGCATGATGTTGCAGGGATGATGCGTGATAAAACTGCTGCGTCTAGATATGCATGTTTGATTAAAACCTATCGAAACAGTCTTGGTGTTATAAGTGCAGACAAAGATGCATCTAATAAAAATACTGAAGGTGGTGAATATTTATGCAATCACTTATTTTGTTCAATATATTTTTAACGTTGTCCTTATTTTGTAGAAATCACTTATATATATATATATATATATAGGCAATTATATAAATCATGACTGATTACTAAAACCAATTAAAAAGGATCAATTCTAATCAAACTTTATTTATAAAGCGTTTTTCATATGATAATTGCATCTCAAAGTGCTTTACAGATTAAAATCATCCCACATAAACCACATTCCCATCTGTCCCCCAAAGTAGGATCAAAATTACAAGCGCTACTTGAAGAGCACCGAGGCAGCCACAGCCGACCACCACTCCAACGACAGAGTTCTCCCACAAAGGAAGCACTGGACAGGTTAAATTAAAAAAATTAACAGTGGATACATATGATAAGAGTAAATTTTAAAGCAGTGGTAAAATATAATCAAGTAAAACATGCAAAGCAATGTAACCGACTATAATAAATAAAAATCTGTTGGGCTAAAATGGTGAGTCTTGAGCCTGCTCTGAACACTCTCTGGGGCCCTGAGAGCCTCTGGGAACAAAAAAACTATTGAACATTCAAGGGGATGAATACTTTTAATAGTCACTGTAAGTAACATTTAAAGTAAAATATATATAAAAGTAAATGGTTGGCACCTACACTTTTCTACCCAAGTGCAGATCTTTGAACCTCACCTAACCCCAGTCAGTTCTTTCAACACACTATCTTCCTCTTTTTCCCCTCCTTTTTTTTTTTCCTCGTAAACCTGCATGTCCAGATGGGAGAAAAAGAAAGAAAGAAAAAAAAATGACTGTGAAGAGGCAGTCCCATTGTCCTGCTTTATTTTTGAGCACAGAATTCCAGGGCACATCTGAAGCATTTTGAAGCCGTATCACAGATGACATGTTTTGTGAATATCCCCTTTTGTAATGGAAATGACTGCGGCTCCGTCAATAAGCACAAAAGCCAATGCAGCGCAGGGGTTGGATAGCCTGAAACTTTTGCCGCTGCCGAGTTTTGACTGCTGTGAAGGATTGTAATGTTAACCGCTTGGCACAACAACGTTCGCACATGATTTACAAATAGACTCACACACATCTTGTGGGTTCTCACGTTTGTGCTTCACTACTCTCCTCTCCTTCACAGCTCAACCCAAACCCCACCCGGAGTCGCGCGCCGCGCTTCCAGCAGGCCTCCCAAAAAGAACCTGCAGGACATCTGTCTGCACCGCTTCTTCGCCTCTGCTCCTCTAACCACGGCCAGGTGTTTGCCCATAGCCACGCAGCTCTTCATCTCCAGGCCGCCAGACCGACGCTGATGTAATTGCTCCCTCCGTTGATCCATGAAAACGGGGGGAGGGAGAGATGGAGAAAAGTAGGAAAACAGAGAAAGACGCTGTAAGTTAAGGAGTCAGGTTGGGGGTTGTAAATTGCATGCCCAGAGGTGTGGGTGGCTAGTAAGAAATCGTGCATGTGACTCTGTCATAGAGGACGGGGTACACGGTTCTCTGTGCGCGTTTACGAGAAGGTCACGGACAGGTCGGGTGAAAAGTGTGGCCCTGTGCAAGCGTGCATGCTTCCAGCCGTGCTTGAAGTTATCTAAACAGGAAAACAGCTCCACCCTGATGGTGTGCTCTTTCTTTTAGTAGTTGGGTGTTGCGACTTCAATGTAAATTAATGCATTCATGATATTTATATATTTAAATATATTTATAAGGGGTTAAACCCACAGGGGGGAGTTGGCTTGCCTTTTCTTAATGAAATGCAAATGGGCTCTAATGTTAGGTTGCATCTCAGGCCCAAATCAGAGAGTTCCGTTGGTGTTTGGGGAATTATTAACTCATATGTGTATCTAAAGAAAGGTTGGCATATTACCAGCTGAACCACAAATACATTATAAATGGAGAATTTAAAATGGGGAAAAAAAGTACATTTTCGCTTCTTTAATGAGCCTTTTTCACTGATTAACCCAACGAACACTGCAACACAGCCACTTCTGCACATCATTTTAATTTTCCTCAACGCAGCTACTAATTCATCAAGCGTATCCCATTTCATTGCGGAACAAACAACAACAGTAATGAGCAGAGAGTGCTACACTTAGCTGAGGATCCCCTGGAGTTTTGAATCAAGTGTTAGATTAGATTAATGTTTCCTCCCTATGTGGCTAACCTGTGGCACGGCGATGAGATGATACCGTATCAAATTAGGGAGTCAGAGGGAAAACGCATCCCGCTGTTAAAAGATCTAATTATCGCAAACACAATAAACAGCCTGATTGTTTTTGGCGTCTGCCACTTACACACATCGTGGAGCTTTACAGTCAGGAAGACTGTTCTAATGAATAACATGATGTATTATTTCACACTAAATGAATACTTTATTTGATAAAGAAAAAAAAACTGCTAATTAAAATTAATTTAAGTGACTTAAGTGATTTTTGCAATAAATATGATTAAATAAAGGAATTTTCTACTGAATTTTCATGGAAGCATGATGACTACCACATTTCTTCCTATAGCAAACTATAGCAAGTTGCTGCTGAATACAGTACATCAGTTAATACATCATTAACTCCATTTATCAGTTCATCTAAGTAAAACAATAGCACTTGGCCAGAGAAGTGTGCACAAAAATTAAGCATGCTAACAACTGTTTCGCCCTATTTTGTCAAACTATTGATCAAACTGAGATCATCCGCAGTTTTCACTAGCCAGACCCAGGCCCGATTGTGTCTGGAGCAATAGAATCAAGAAGGGATTTGCATATATAGCACATATCTGATAACATGAAGTAGACTAGAAGATCTAAAAGAGCAACACACCATGCCATGATTTAAAGGAAGTCAGATGATCAAAAAGTCATTGAGAGATGTAAGTTTGGAGAGGTTTTCAAAACCTAGGCTTTGGGACTTGAGTGAACTAGAATAAGGGCCAGAGAATGTGGAACATCAGGGAACCTTTCATTGAATAGCAGGCCCACCAAAGTTACTCCAAACATGCATTTATGACTCATCTAGGAAGTCACAAAAAGGATCCAAAAAAAGACCTGAAGCCCTGAATCCATTTTTTTTAACATTAGTGTTCATTGTTCCAAAATAAGACCAGCCCCTCTGACCTTCGCCTAACAAACATCTTGATGACCTCCAAAACATTTGGGAAAATGTTCCGCAGACTGACAAGACAATAATGGAACTTTCTGAAAGTTGTGCGTCTCATCACATCTGATTTAAGACTAACATTGTAGGATGGTCTGGGACTGTTTTGCTGCTCAAAGATTTGGGCAACTTCCTGAAATAATCCTGAATGACCAATACCAGCCTTTCTGACCTAAATCTCAAACTAATTTGGGTTGTGCACCAGGATTATGGTCCAAAGCAATCCAACAAGTGTACTCCTGAATAACTATAAAAAGAGGTTTTAGAATAGTTACAGATTAAATTCAGTTGAGATGTTGTGACAAAGCCTTAAACAGCCAATGCTTGAAAACCCACCAATGTGGCTGAAATACAAACGATAGAAGAAAGAGAAGAATTCCTCCACATTTACAAATAAGACTCATTTCCAGTGATGTTAAGAACATAATTGCAGTTGACCACCACCATGTTTGTTTTAAGCCATTAAAGGGTTTAGGTGGCAATTACTTTTTATACATATTGGGCCTGATGGGTACATGCTTACATTGAATGGTTTACTCTTTAAAGCTCAGAATATGACTTAGAAGTGATTTTCATTTTTGCCATGCCAGTATTTCAGTCCAGCAGCTTTGATGTAGATTAGAGATGAGCACGTTTGTTCAGTTTTACCACTGACAACATCTCTGCTTCGCTTTTTCACACAGTTTCAGTTAACTTTGTTTGATCAGAGACCTGCAGATGGCAGTGCCACTCTCAAAAGTTGGCACACATCTTAACTCTTCATTCCCTCAAAGCCGGAACCAAATCTTTTCTGATTTACAGCAAGAAAAATATTTATCCAGATACAAATTGATTTTTAATTTGAGCGCTCACTCTTCATGCAAGGCCGTAACTTGAGCCTGGCTCTTTTTTGTATGTCTAACTTTAATTAATTGTCACCGCCATCGTCGCCGTCCGGCTGATTGGTTTGTTCTTCGTTCAAGGCGCCCTCTTCTGCAAATCTCATCCTCTTCAGTAACACTGACATTTGGAGAATTCTTGATTAACATAATTAGCCAACTTAACTTTGATGGGAGATTTATAAAATCCCCCCTTTTTCTCCTGTCCTGACTTGTTTCCATGCACATCTTGCAATCTTCACATTAGGGCTTTGAGTCCATGGATTAGCGTTGACATTTATAAGAGCATATTAAAGCACAAGATGTATAGAAAGTACGACTGCTGTGATTATGTTTACTGTGTTAGATTTCTATCCACTGTTTTGTGTGTGGGGGTCAAGTAAACACAACACAGCATGAAAAGTCAGTGAGGAAAATAAAGACACAGACTTGCATGCTGTTACTAAACCATGGAGAGTTCCAACAGATTATTGATTTTCCAAGGATTCACAGCTTACGTTGTTATCCCTTGGTGCTCAGCACTTTTCACCGGACACAAGTAGAACCCCAGGCTGTGATGCTTGTATAACACCCCACCACCACCACTACCACCACCACCCAACCCCATCTCTCACACCATGCCCTTCCCACATCACAGAAACCCTAACTCCATTGCCTACATCTCAATATATTTCACTCATGAGGTAGCAGGTTAACCATATAGGCAAGACATAGAGGCATATACTCACGTCTTTTCATCTCTATTGTGGTTGTGTCATAGAAAGCTGGAAATACACTCCCATTTTTCCCCCTCAAAATATCAGAATTTTACCATCACGCTGGTTTGCAGTGACTTGTGCACCCTCAAGTCATTCAATTCATTTTTTCGCTACTTAGTCTCAGAGCTCCTTGCAAAAGTATTTATAATCTGTGAACTTTTTCAACAGTTTGTCAAATACCACAAACTTCAACGTCTGTAATTGAGATTTAATGCCGTAGACCAATGCAATGCATTGGATGTAGACTGGTTCAAATAATTGGCCTCAGTTGGAAACCAAGGGACACAGTAGACATGTCAAAGAGAATATTATTAAGTAGTTTAAAAAAAGGGTTCGATTATAGAAAATTATCACCATCCTTTCAGTGTCTTATAGGGAACGATTCATTCAGACATCCAAAAATGCAAAAAAAGAAAAAAACACTAGCATAACTGGAACCCTGCCAAGAAATGGTCTTCCGTCTAAACTGACAAGTTAAGGTCTAGCCTACAGTTAGCATTAACTAGCAAATCAGCCCAGATCTCCAGGATAACTCTGATCTACAGAGATCTACATTTCTGGCAGGAGAATCTTTTGACTGGACATATTTTAGCATGCACTTCAGAAATAGGTGTGTTATGAAAGAAAGTCAAGAAGAACAGCAGTAGGAAATCCAGTTTGTGCCCTTCTAAAGGCCGTGGCCGAATAGAGTCCAGTCAGATGAGTACAAAACCTGGATTTTTGCCAAAATGCAAAATATAATTTATGGCCAAAAACCAGCACTGTTCATCATCCTAACAAAAAGAATAATAAAAAAACCCCAACAAAAAACAGACTCCACTTTAAAATATTCTGGTCGCAGCATAATGCCGTGGGGACGTTTTTCGTTTCAGCAGAGGCAGGGAAACTGATCAGGGTAGTTTGAAAGGTGGATGGGGCTAAAAAAAGCCAATCCTGAAGGATGATCTGTTGGAGGCTGCAAACATTTTCAGATTGAGGTGAAGTTTTATTATTTTTGCAGACAACATCCTTAAATCCAGTGCTAAACTGTAACAGAATGTTCCAATTAAAGTCCAGTCCTCATTTCAAACAATAATGAAAAATCAGTGTTCATAGAATCCATGGATGCAATCTGACTGGTTTTAAGACAAAGACTCATGCTAGAAAAAATATTGTAAAATGTTTTGGGGGGTTTTCCACATCAAAATGTGCAAAACCTTGTGTTGGTTTATGAAGTAAAATCCTATTAAAACACAATGCCATTTATGGCTGCAAGGTCACAACATGTAACAAAAAAAGGATATTTAAAGTTATTGCAAAGCATTGCAGTTGTCAAAGAGTTTAGTTTCGCTTGACATTTTTGATATTTACCAAACTTGACTCAGACATGCTAAAAGGAACAAACTGCATAAAGCATTCCTCGATCTCATCACGCCTTCTCCAAGCGATATATCAACACTCTGGTACTGTCCACTGGCTCCCATTCAGGGGAGGTCAGACCAAAATGATGCTAAGGCTCACCTTTAGCTAGGGTTTGTCTTTAATTATTGTCAGGAAGGAACACACAGCCCAGCTCATCAACTGGATAAATATTTGACCGCCATTCCATAAATTGGCATGTGAGGAGATAGACGGGTGGGGGGTGTTATTTAAATGACGCATTCTGCTCAAGCCAGACTTCATGCAATGTGAATCGGCTCTCTGCAGGTGACTGAAGCCAGTCTCTGTATGGGGTAAATTAAAACTCACATTTCTGCTCTAAACAGAAGAGAGTTCATACTCTTCCAGAATTTGTCTTATTTAATTATAACCTATGTCAAAGCATCATTTTGGAAGCTTAGACGGGCTAACCAATTAATCAGGATATACAAATGACTGTGGGCCAGAGAGAGAGACGTGGTTCTGTTTTTTTCAGTTTTTTTGTGTTTTGCATCTACAAGAGTATTTCTGTTCTTTGTTAGTTTAACATCTACACATTTGTGTGCATCTACTTGGGGTGATGGGGGGGGGGGGGGGGGGGTAACAGGAATCAGGGGTATTCTACTGGTGGCATTTGAGAAAGCTCAAAGTAGGACAAACAGAGTACAAGACATCAAGCCTTGACAAATATGATTCCAGCTGTGACTTTAGCCACTGTTGCTTAAGTTGGGCTTATGGTTTATGCTAATGGTTTTCTGCAAAGGATCAAAGGAATCTAAACACTATTTCCCAGAATAACAACAAAGGCAACAAAGGACGATGAGGACAAATGCTTTCTGGGAGTAAGTGACATTGAAAATTACACATCAAATCTGCAAAACTAAACAGAAACAAAGCATTCTGGGAAAGCCAAAAACATAACGTTTCACTGATTGTCCCAGTTTTAACAGCTGTCTATATGTAACGGACCACCAAAAGTGCCTTAAACACTACGACCTATTTTTTTAATGGGATTTTATGTTACTGGCCACACTGAGTAGCAAATAATTAGCTCATCCTAAATTTGATTCTCCCACTTGAACTGGGGGTCACCAGCAGTTTTTCAAGGGTTACCATGGTCCACTAAGCTGCTTCTCTGATTATTGCTCCCCTTGGTCCAGTTTAGGCGGAAGGCCATGTTTTCTTTGCACTCGTTCTGTATTTGTGTTTTGGTGCTGAAACGATGGAGATGTCATGATTTCCAGTATTCAAAATTCAAATGGGAGTATTAATGTCCGACGTATCAAGTGTGTTTCCACCCATTATCGACAACACCATCAAATGCAATAGGGAATCAGTCTGAATTATGCTGACTTTTAGTGATTACTGATAAAGATATATTTCTTTCAGATGGATGTCAACTTTCATCTTGTATTCCTTCGATGGAAGCCTTTTTCACTTCTCTGTAAGACTGCCGTCCAAGCCTCATATGTTGAGTTTCAAACCGCCTTGCCCAAGTTACTGTGATAAGATGCAGCTTTTTGGTTTTTACTGTCGCTTTTAATCTCCAATCACCTGCAGTTCTCCCTCTTTTGCCAAAGAATACATATTTATGAGGTCTGGTGTTTTTGCTTGCACATTTGCTGCTGATATATGTGCCCTTTTCTCACTCCCTATTTAAACTCCAGATGTAGCTTTACAAGCACAAAGTCATGCACTCTTTGCTCCTGGAGCTCTTACTCTTTGGGGACCAGGGTGTTTATTTCCATTAAAACACTAATAAGCTGCAGAAGCTGGTTTCTACCTTATCACAATGAGATTTATCCTCAAGGTTTGTGATAATTTACCCAAATGGTGCTAACTTTTCCCAGAATTGGATATATTCCAATTGCCAAAACCATAGTCTTCTTTCTTTGACAGTTGGAAGAGTAAAAGGTTGAATGTTTTGATCAGACAGACTCAAATAATCCTTTGCTTGAGGGAAAAAGGGAAAGAAAAACTTACCATAATGCTATTAATCATGCAAGGGCGTCAAGGTTCAGCTGGTGTCATGGTCAGCTTCAAAAAGCTTGACTTATTAAGTTTTTCTCATTCCGTGCAGAGTTGGCTGTAAAATCTTTGAAGATTTGATCAGGTACAGGTGTCAATTCTTGCCGCTCCGAGCGCACCTCAGACTGTTTCGCGTGACCATTAAAAAACGATAGAAAGGCAGACGTGGGTCAACTTATGTGATTTTTTTTAACCTTTTTTTTTTACTTTTGCATACTGCTAAGGAATAAGCTCATTAGGCCTAATTACAGATGTTCCATCCTGAAGCCATTTATCTTCTCAGCTCAGTTTCAGCAAAAGTTGAAATCAGTAACAAATAATTCTGGTTCCCAGTCTTATGAGAAAAACAAAACAAAACTAACTAATACTCTCATTGGGTAAAAAAAAAAGGGGCTATTAATGATGCAGAGGTCATATGGTCAGACTGAATGATTAATATTGATGTTTTGTAACAAAGCAAATGGTCATCTTACTTTTAATCATGATCTGATAACAAAAGTTTTCATTGTTTTATCTCTAACACATCTGAAAAAAAAAAACTTCTCTACTTTCTACATTTTGTTGCAGTTGAAAGAAAGAATGCGTAGTTTTGTCTGAATAATCTTTTCTCTATTTTCTGAAAGTTTTCTGATATTCACCCCATATTGTCCTTTACACCTTCACCATCAGAAGACATATTTCTTATGCTACTCTATAGCTGTGCTGCTATAAGCTTGTGAAGGCTTCTGCTGGAGAGCGTAATGAACCCTTTTCTTCAGTCTGCTGTCTTCACTTTCTTTACTCTCCATGTATAACATTTTTGCAGTTATTGGAACCATTGACTTTCAATTCTTTCTGGGCGTTTTTCTGTTCAGACGAGGTATTCCTGGCTGTGTGATTCGTTTAGTGTCTCTTGTTCTAGATGGATTTAGTGATGGAACTTTTCTGGTCTTTAACCCTGGTTTTGCACAGTTGCAGAAGTTTTTGCAAGTACTACTTGTTCAGTGCTTCTTTTGTAAGCTGTGACTCTTTTCTATATTGAGTCATTTTTGTGAATTCAATATGTAATCTTTGTTTTGTTTTTTCATAAAAAGAACCACTGACTATTCTTGGACGTTTCTGTTTCTACTCCTACTGAGTCTGAATCTTGGTTTATTTCCACTAAGAAGTGAGTATTTCCTTTCCATTGATTTCTAAAGCATGCTCATGTTGTGAGGGATTGCTGCAAGTCAGTGGCTCTCTGCAATAGAATGGGCTTCCTTAGATGGATGCCTTTTATTAGATGAAACGACTGAATCCTATTGTACACGATTTATATTAAACTGGACTTTACTTAGTCAGTCTGCCTATTGCATTTTACTGTATCTGTTTATCTTGTAAAATATCTCACATATTTCCTATACATATATGAGCTATACTGAACTGAAAGGATCCAAACTATATTTGTGTTATTGTAGGTCTTTTTAGCTCTTATTCATGGAGAATGAGCTACAGCTACCTTAATCACAGCATATGTCTGTTTAAAATCCCAATATGTGCTTTATGCATTACGTAATGCATGCAAGTCATTCCATTGCCCAACACACCCGTGCACTCTCATACTGATCAAAGGTGTTGGCTTTAGCCATTTGTTCCCTAATAACAACATGAAGGTTATTTATCATCAAAATAGTTCTAAATTTGGATTTATTTGAATGCAGTAAATGTGTCTACTGTCTTCTAGCTCTCTGTATGAGCTCCTGCCTAAAACATTGTGTTTCCAGGCAGAGTTAATATAAGACTTTCTATTTGATTGGTAAAGTTTGAGGTAAAATTATGGGATACAGAAATGAGATATGGTGTTTTAAGAAATTTAAACTAGGACAAATATTAGCAAACATCCATGCTTAATTCTTTTTTGAACATCACAACTGATGAGGGATCTTGGATCAATATTCGTGGAATAGGAGGATATCTTGACTGAGCCTGTCATCTGGTTACAACACTTTTTAAGGGAATTTCAGAAAAGTAGTTTTTTCTGTTGAAAGATAAAATCTGATAGAAATCTAGCTAAACCGTAGCAGTACAGAAAACTTCGCTCTGCTGTTTGGTGGAGCAGCGCTTCATTGCAGCATCAGCAGGTCTACCATTGGCTTGGCTACTATTAGCAGGTATAACGGCAAAGGATTTAATTAATTTTTTTTTTTTTTTTTACAATGATGGCAGAGCAAAAAAAACCCAAAGAAGTTTCCAGGTCAGGAACAGCCTTTTGTCAGTACACCACATTTTCTCATGTTTTTCTAACAAAATTAATAGAAGTCATTGATTTTCTTGTTGGACATGATTACCACGTTCTTCTTCTTCTTTTTCAACTGTGTTTGGTGGACTGCCCCGTTGACTGATTTATGTCACATTGTTGATTTCTCTGATTGGTCCTATTGCTGACCGAATGCAGTGCAGAGACAGTTTGAAAGACAACCGTAGATTCTGCCTCTGGGACTGAGTTTGTCTATAGGTTATGGCCAGACTAAAAATCTAAGGCACACATTGCAATTAAGGGTGTGCTAAAGCCCCCCACTGATTTTTTTTTCTTTCTGTTTTTGCTCTTGGCCATACTTAAATTATGGCTTAAATGGGCTTAAAAAATGCAAAAACCAAAAAATATACATACATGAATGAATACATAAATAAATAAATAAATAAATAAACTGAAATTTCAGCAACAAATTAGTGCAACACTGTTAAAGGTACAACTGCTAGTAATTTAACAGTGTGAAGAATAAAATTTAACTCCAAGTTGTGCATTCTTATAATTAGATGTTAATCATAGATTTTACTTTAAAATTTTTATTTTATTTTAGTTTATTTATTGCATACTTAGACGTGGCTGTTTATGTTTTCCCTAAGTACCGCAGCATTCTCCTAATGTTGTGAACCTGTTTCCTCATATGTCAATAAAACCTTTCTGATTGTGAATATCCAACTGAGCCAAAGGCTCTATATTGAATAAAATCCCGTTTTCCCCCAAACTAGAATTAATGCAGTTGTATTCATTTGGTTTTGCCAAAGACAAACATACCTCAGAAATTAAATTAGATAACTCTCAGAATTGTAATAGAGGCCACTATGACCCAAATGTTCTGTAGCATTCTGTAACAGCTGGAAAATAGTTGAGGAACTTTTGCTACACCAAGCTACTGTGGATAGTCTACAGGTGATAAAAACATGAAGGAACTGTATTTGCATTGGGAAAGGATAATTCTTGTCTTTTTAAATGTTTCCCAAGTGCAATTTTTTTAAAACAATTTCTTGTCTAAAATAAAACACACGCACACACACACGCACACATATATATTTTTTTCTTTTATTTTTTTTTTCACAGCCAAACAAACCACTTTCATTTAATTGAATGTGTGAATAAATGTGTGATTAAGTATTTTTTTTAAATAAATAAAAATTTGGAATTTCAAATATTTCCATCTTGAAGACAACTTCCAAAGATAGCTAGGTTAATCCTGTTTCATATATAATTAGAACCTATTGTCACCTGCGCAGTATTTAAAGTGGATGTTATATTTCCTTATAATGTAGCCTAAAGGAAGTATGGATGAAACATATTTTACTGGGCCTTGTATAAATCCCTGTGGAACACCATGGTTCACTCTTACATCGTCAAAATAATATATTTTTTTGTGTGGCAGTGATATATCTAGCCAGAAGACAGGTCAACGTTTTACAAGTCTCTTGTTTTTTTCTTGGTCTGCATATAGAACTTTATGACACAGCCTCAGTCGTCTTAAATCCAATCAAACGTACACTTCTTTGAACAAACCAACATTTTTGAAGAATTTAAGCAGAATTGTTGTAATACAGGTGTTAACTTTGGCAACACAGCTTGAATGTTTTTAAAAAATGGAATTAGAGTATAATGCCTATCTTGTTATCTGAAACTTTCCTTTTTGCTCCCTTTCTATTCATATATTATTTACTCGAAATGATTGGCCACAAAGCTGCCGTGATCTGCCCTATATGTAGTCAGTGGGTTAGTGTTAGTGCAGAGTCTCTGCTGATTGTCATCATAGCCATTGAACCCTATTGGTAACAGCATAAGTGAGATTTAAGCCTCGGTAACATGAGTGTGGAGGTGATTGATGTGAAATATGCCCTCCCTCATTGACTGGATGAACTCCATTTTCTGCTCCTAATGCAAAAATCACTCTGGGTCCCGAGCATAATGATTTACGATGAATCTGTGTCAATGTTGAACTCGGCAAACCCCGCGTAATCCATCTTGCAGATATACCTACCCCTAGCCCACCCTACCTTGCCAGCCCTTAGCCTCCCCATCCTCTCAGCCGTCACAATGTGGGAAAGTGAGGAATGCAGCTCGCTCGCCTTCTCCCTCTCTCGCTCTCTATGTCTGTTAGTGTTGAATCCATTACAGGCCTGATGTGTAATCACGGAGGACCTCTGTCCCCCCTCAAACAGTAATTACCTGGATACGGATACTCCCTCACTCCATCCCCAAGAGCGTCTTGAAACTCCATTAACCAGAATGCAGTGCTTTTGGTTGGTCTATCCAGGTGGCTGTGTAGAAATGTGAAGTATGGAGAATATTTTTTTTTAAGTTGAGAGTGCATTTAAGTAACTGGATTTGGGCCTCTGTGATGACCATCTCTGATTCAAGCAAAGTCTCTACTTCAAGCCCCCCCACCGCCTATATGGAAATCCTTCAAGTACAGTACACGCAACATGACTTCACCATGAAATCAACCCCTGTTGTCAGTCTTTGTATCCGACACAGTGACACCGCTGTTGCTGCTGACAAACATTATCTTGTGTGTGATCATGTGCATAGTGTCACCCACCCCGCCTCCCCTCCTCTCTTTCAAAATAAGTCAAAGTGGAGCTGGCTGTGTAGACGCAGTAGGGTTTGTCACAGTGTGTCAAGTGTGCGGTGTCAGCGTTGCATCTGTTGCAGTCACATCTCAGAAGACACGAGAAAGCGTCTCTCTGTTGACTTCATCTGTTTGTTTGGCAGCCTGCCTGATTGCTGGAGTGTGTAGTGGCGAAGAGGAGCTCTGGCTCAGTCGGTGTGAACGCCGACAAGCCTAATCCCTGCTTTGCTGGAAGAACGGGGAGTATGGCCCCAAACAAACAATGCAACAGGCAAGCTCCCGTGACTTCCCTGCTCCCCACTGCAAGAAAAACGGCATTCTAAATCTTTTGGGGCTTGTCTTGAACACATATTGTAAATCTGGAAACATGCAACATTTTCTTTCATAGCTTGATATTTAAAAATGATTCACTTAACTCCCTTTAAGCTATTGCAATAACTAATTGACAATGACTCATTTACATCGCTGCAGAGGAAAATTTACACACTCTTCTTTATGGAGGACCAACTTTGCCATAATTGACAATAAATAAATGTTTTAATAAATATGTGAATAAATAAATAATTAAATGTGTAAATAAAAAATATACATGAAAATAAAAGAAAAGGTTAAATAAAAATAGGAGATATGTCACGAGTTCTTTCAGGTATATCGACATATATTTATTTAGTTCTTTATTAATTTTTAAATATTGTATTTAACTTTTTATTTGTCATTACCATATTTATTTATTAAGTTCTTTATGTATTTACAAATGTATTTCCTTACTTATTTATTTATATCCACATTTATTTATTTATGTATTTATTTATTGTCAATTATGGCAGGGTTGGTCCTCCATACTTCTTCCCAGAATTGTTGTAATTCAGCCACATTTCAGGTTTTTAGAGCATGAACAGTTGGTTTACAGTTCTACCAAAGCATTTCAATTTCATTTAATAGTGTACTTTGACTAGAACAGTTTTTGTGCCATTTTGAGGTGGACATTCTAGTGTACTTTGGATCATTTACCTTCTTCATGACACAAGTACGGTTCAGCTTGGGGGTGGGCAAACAGGGTACAGTCTCCTTGAGGATTGTCGGCAAACCTAATGCCGAAAGACTCCAGTCGGTAATTTGAAAGTGGGACCATCCTGTTGCAAGTGAACAGTGGTACCGGTTCCCAAGAATCATCATGGCTGAAGAAATGACATGTTGGATTAAACAATTTTAGTCATTTGGTCTCAGTACACTGTCTTATTACAGTGCCTACCTTTAGTGAGGTTTTGAAGTGCTCTTTGACTCTGTTCTTTTAACCAGCTACATCAACACTGAAGACAAATTTTCACAGCAGACATTTTGGCACTTCTGTGCCATAAACACTCAGGTGTCTCTGATATCTACATTCCATTTAGATGATTTAATGGTTGCTCATAATGTCTAACTATGTCAGCTGACTGCTGTCCTTGAATGAACCCACTCTTAACTTTTGTCATTTTAGATGGCCTTTAGGTTAATGGAACTTAGGGCACAGTCCCCATGCTCTGCCAGTTGAAAGTAATTAGTAACACTGTGTCATTACAAAAGGCACGCAATAAAAACTACATTATGGGTTTCTCATTTTGTGGTTTTATATAACAGTTAATGTATTGCAAGAAAAAAATAATCGACACTAAACTGAAAAAAAACCCCAAAAAACGGTATTAGTCAAACTGGAAGTTGTTTTTCTCACAATTTTAGCTTAGTACTTATCAGTCATGATCTATATCTTAAAAAATCGCTTACCAAAACTGATCATATTTGAAATCATACTTGGACTATGTTTGTTTAGTACACTTTACTGTGCAATTAGTTGTGTGTTATCGAAATTGTGCCAATTTGCATCACATCACCTCAAGTCATCTCAAGATACTACAAAACAATCTGGATACCCTACAAAGCAAACTTGGATTTTTGCAGTCCATCCATAGCCCTCCTTATCTGTGTGACCTACTCCCTCAGTTCTTTGTCAGCCAACTAATCTTCCTTTTGCTTGTCACCATAGGGAGCAGAGCTTTAAGTCGCTCTGCTACTCACTTCCTTTCAACAGCAGAAATATTGACTCTCTTCCTTTATTTAAATTACAGTTCAAAACATGTCTGTTCAAACCAGCTCATTAACTTTAGACATTGACTTTGGTAGTTTTAATTTCTACTTATATACTTCTCTGTAAGGTGACCTTGGGTTTTAAAAAGATACAGGCAAATGACATGTATTAATATTATTATTATTATTAGCAAACCTACTCACACCCAATTTAATGGCATACAGTTAGGTCAAATTAAATTCAATTCACTTTTTTTATATAACGCCAAGTCACAACAAATGTTATCTCAGGGCACTTTACAATAAAAGTCATTTCAATACAATTACACAAACATTCCAATCAGTTAAAAGTTTTCTATGTAAGGAATCCCAGTACATTTCAATGTGTCATGAGGTTGTGCCCGGATCATACAGACTCCAACCACAGCAATTCATCAGCAATCCCTCATACTGAGCAAGCATGTAGCGACAGTGGAGTGGAAAAACTCCTCTTTAACAGGAAGAAACCTCCGGCAGAACCTGGCTCAGTACAAGCGGTCATCTGCCATGACCATCTGGGGATCTGAGAAGACAGAGAAGAGACAGAATGGAGGATGGTCGGTGTAACCGTTTGGATCAGTTCCATTTATTTTATTACAGTCTGATCATACAGGAAGATTTGGTTCCAATTGCACACAATTCAATTCCTCTTAATCTGTAGTAGAATGCAGTCAAAGTCACTTAATCATAAAATTACATTTTAAGAAGAAGTCCTTTGATTTATTTATTTCCTGGAAATATTTCTTCCAGAGCAAGAAAAGTAAGAAAAATAACAAGAAAACAGAACATTAACAGGTGTGTTTTTCTAATGGCCACTTACATAAAACTGAAACACAAACTGTAACAGGGAAACTTTCTATGAAATAATAATAATAAAAAAAAAACAAGAACAGTACACCAATGTAATGCCAACAATAACTGTCAATTGTTGCATCCAGGGAATAGAGATCCATCTGACCAAAAAGGTACTGGCTCAGGGGGACTTTCTATGAGAAACAAAACAAGGAGAGCAGAAAACAGTACAGTGACTGGCATATGAGCATGAGAGAGGACTTGAGTACTGATAGAATATAGGCTGCTAATATAATAGTAATATAGCCTAGTATGAAAATGTTTCATCAGGCAAAAATCTATATTTTTTTTACTATCTAAAATACGTTTCTGTAAACATAAACAGGGAGGGCTTTGTTTTCCTCCTTGCCGCCAAGAAGAGTGTGGCTTCACTGGTTGCGCTGCAGGAATCCGGATATGATGAAAATGTTTCAGACCTGAAGTGTCCAGAGTAAACTCACCGCAACTGCGCGCCGAAGGCGTCAAGAAGGATCATGTTTTCGACTTCTGTTCGTCAAAAACCCTCTGGAATATCTAGGACTGCGAACTTATAATAGTTAACAGTTTGAGAAAAGGTCTCGCTTGGGAAGTTTCTCTTTAGGTTTTCTTGTTTTGGTTTTCTTCTTAACGTTTTGGGGAAACAATTTAAAGGAGGAAGGATGGGAATAAGTCCGACTTGATGTGAGGGAGTTGTCATGTTTGAAAGGTAAGTCGGACTACACAGACAGTAAATCTGCCGTTGCTTCTTTTTTTTCCCTTTTTGATGAAACAAAAAAGGCACAGTGTGAAGAAATGGGCTGCTTATGAACTCTTACAGAAGAGTTTATATAAAGATTGAGCGAAGGGAAATTTCCACTAACTTTTTCTGGAGCTCGACGTCACTTTTCTCGGCGTGTGAATAAGCACTTTGAGTAATGACTTCCACAGTTTTGCTTTGTGTCTTCAACGCTGCGCTTATCGTGAGACGTATTGCTTTTTGCAGGATGGAGGGCTGAAGGAAAAAAAAAGAAGGGAGGAACTACTTCTGCTGGTGGCTTATATATTTTTTTCTCCCTTCGAAGAGGACGACTGTCTCATGTCCAAGGAGACTGTCCATCCATCAGAAGGGCCGGCGGGGCCAGGACAGGGCCCACGGCAAGAGACAAGTCCCCTGCTGTCAGTGTCACACGGTAAGAGAGCACGAGACAGGCCATTAATCAGTGGCTTTAGATGTATATTTAGGCTAAAGTCATACGTAGGTGTTGCAATAATGCTTTGCCAAAAATATCTAACTAATATCTTATGAAGTAGTTATGTAGTTAAAAAAAAGAAAACTCTTATTTCTTTACATGCAACACTGTCTTGAGCTGGGCAATAAGGCTCCCTGCCCAGGGTGGCAGCATTTGTGGGTGGCAGGTGTGCTGAATAAAAGATTTCATCCAATTGTAATGGACCCTGTAGAAGAGGATAGCAGTGTTCTTTCATTAGCAAATGAACTTTTTCAGTATTTTTTTTTCAGTGTCACAATTTTAACCCTTCTTCTTTATCCAAGCTGATGAAACAGAGCCCAAATAGGTACTCTGCTTGATTGAGTTGCCTGGGTGTTTGAAACCATTTTTGTCCTGTAGGTTTTTGTTTTGTTTCTGTATGTGCCGCTTAGATTAAAAATGAAAAAATGGATGAAAACAGACAGTACGAATAGAAAATCAACATGCACATTTACGTTCTGCTTTGTAAGGGGATTCGCCAGAGCCAACTATGTGCATGCAGGATTTATTTGAAGCTGAGAGGGACTGGTGCTCCAGGACTGGTGTGCCTGTGAGTGCTCTCGGACAGGGGTATGGTCCATGGTAGCTCCTGTTGATTGTTGAGCAGAGTAGGAACAATATATGGTTCAAGATTAGAGTCTCCAGAATCCCACACAGGTTCCATAATTTGTTGCTAGTTGCATTTTCTTTTAAGAGTTAGTAGAGTACCTTTAATATTCATTTAACGTACCAACAAAGTCACTACTTTAGCATAAGCATTCCCGGTCAGGGCACGGTTGGGGCATAGAAACCTCCAAATATAACTATACAAAATAACTGACAGGTGGCGCTGAAGTTGCTATGTAATATTCCAACGCTACATGCTAGTTTTTTTTTTGGTATTAGGACCAAAATTTATTGAGACAAGCACAAAACGTAAAGCATAAACCTGGACTGGTGGACAGTTGTAGAGGTTGTTGCTTATCCAGAGCAATATCTGTGCAAGTACAGCCACCACGCATTTCTGGCTGGCAAGCTAAACTGTGAGAAACACATATATAGCTCATGTGTTCATTGAATTCCTTCTATATGTTTCAGCTAATAAAACTGAACTATAAATCCAAACATACGTGTTCTATTATATGCATATTTTTTAACCTAGCAGTCAAACTTGTGAGACAGGAAATAAAAAGAAGCCAGAAAACGTGTAAAAGTAGCTTTGGGTTGGGATTTTCTAATGCATCGAGGCCACTTTCAGTAAAAGTCATTATCTGTGCACTAGTCTCAAAGCCTTGATAATGTTTGTGCCTCTTTTTTTCCTTAATAAAGTCAGAGGAAACACCCTGCTGACTATTAACAGCAACCACACAGCCAATTATAGTTTTTAATTAACTTTCCAGTTGCCCCTAAGATTATCACATGTTAAATAAGCTTACCCCCACACCCGCTTTTCATTTTTCTTCAAACAAGCAACGAACCGTTAACCGATCATCATTATTGCACTCTTTAAAAAGACACACAAAAAAAAAATATATAAGAAAGTAGGACAATGTGAGCAATCACATGGGGGCTGCTGGATTGTAAATGGATTCCGTTTTTGTTTTTGGTGGCCATTTGCAGCCACTTAAAGTTTAGACTGGATTTCCCCCCTTGGTGGACTGGTGATCCTGCTCGGTATAGGACGATTTCTAGATAACTGAGCACTAAATACTGCATTTGATCTCATCACATCTCCACTGCAAGCTTTTCTATCTTAAACCTCTTGTTGCTCATCTGTCACTGCTTGCAAACAGGATTGTTGTTGCAGTGAGTAAAGGTACATCAGCTCCACTACGTGATCTAACCATTGAGTGGCTCACTTTCACAAGAAAGCGACGGCATGCAATAAACAAGCCATAGCGTTAAAGTTAGAAAGCCACTTAGAGAGATGGATGGAGTGTTGTCTGGTGTCTTTGCATGGCTATCAGGTCAGTTCTTTTTTCTTTCTTTTTTTGCTTGGATGCGTTTCCGATTTAGATGAATGCGGCCTTTATAGCAGTAAAAGAATTTTTGGCAGGTAGAGCACACCCGGGAGCACTGGGAGAAAGAAAATGAGATCCAGAACTCTGGCAGGGACTTTTACCTGAGCCGTCCCACCATATCGCAGAGTTTGCCAGAAGGTTGTTTTTGCTGGCTTGAAAATGCAAGGCTGTCCTTTGCACCTACAAATGCCCCATTAGAGAATTTAACATTTGGTACAAAAGGTTTGTTGGGCACCTAGTTTTTTTTTTTTTTTTTTTGGAATCAGGAGTTTATACCCATTTATTTTGTGCATGAATATTTTTTTTGGTTTCCATATTGTTCCATGATAGAAAAAACTAAATTCTGATGCACAAGTTGGATTTTTTAAAAATTATTTTCTTTAATTCATGCTCATATACATACATCCCCACTAATATTAAGTTAAAAGTCCATGAATGATGCACTTGTCATGTCCTTTAACGGGTCCCTGCCTCAATATTTTACCTGTCTTCTTTTCAGAAATAATGAGGATTTATTTAAATCAATTGGTGTCCATACACAGACTCAAATTTCAACTCTAATCCACAAATTTCCATCCATTCCAAGACCGTTTTTTTATGTATATCGGGATAATTACCTTGGAACAACCATTTACCCAGCTCTGGGTAGCCAGGAAATTAATAACTTTTTAGCATATGTTTGCCCTGGCTTCTCCATGACCGCTCTCTGTCACTATGGCAACTGTAAATAGAAAGACGTGGTATGTGTATATCAACCCATCTTCACAAATTGTGCATGCTCGTTGATTGATAGCTGACGAGGCAGAAACTCAATTTCTTTTGGCTATAAAAATTGCTGGTCAGCGCAGGGCTGGGCGATATATCAGTATTAAAAATATATTGATATATTTTTAAACGAGATATGAAATTTGACCATATCGCATGTATCGATATACATAGTTCAAACTGCGCTGTGATCCTTGCTCCAGGCAAGCTGCTGTTCAGCTCTAAGCACTGCTTCCCGAGCCCCCGCTCCTTCTCTTTCACGCACAGAGCGGGGAGGGAATGGGATTTAAAGAGGTACTGAAAACCACGGACTCGAGATATGAGCTCCCCAGTCGCAACTACTCCGCACGGGAAGCACTGCCACAAATGTACACCGAAGTCAGGCAGCATTCTTGCTGACCAGCTCGCTAACGTGCAACATTTTGCGTCGACCAGTGACGTGGTCGAGCAGGACATGTTAGCCTTTTATGAGCCTAACACTTCATTTATTCAAGACATGGGAAGGAAAGTCAGGTTATCAAGTTATTTCCCCCAAATTCTGGGTTTAATTGTGACTAAACATTTTCTCTCACTTTGTGATAAAAATATATCGGAATATATATCGTATATCGATATTTAGCCCAAATATAGCAGGATATAACTTTTGGTCCATATCGCCCACCCCTAGGTCAGCTTGAATTGCATCGGGGTATTTAAGAAAAATACAAATGTTTTGGAGCATCACCCATATATCATACTATAGAACCAACCCATCATTTGAAATATTTAGAAAACTTTGGTACATAAATAAATTGTCTGAACTACATCTTTAAGTTTGAAAATCTGTCCTTGACTCTTAATTCTTTAGCGAGAGATCTGCGTTAGATTCTATAAAATTCTGTTGAGATTGAAGGTGTCGCTTTTGGAACTGGGGCCTATATTAGGTCACCACCATTTCAAACCATGGTGACTTTTAAATTGCTTCAGTGAGCAGTCTCCAAGACATGCTGACCTTGACCCTGGGTGCTTTCTCTTCTGTCCCTCATCAGGGAGATCAGATGGTAAAAACCTGGGCAGAGTTGGGTCACCAAATAATCCAAGCACCCATCAAAACACCCGTTTTGGCAAAACCAGAAAGTTGTGGACTTATGTCCAAAGTGTTCTCTGTGCCAGGAAACCAAATCTACCTATTCTGCCAGAAAGATGGGTGAACTATTGAGCCAACATTATGTTGGATGTTTGTTGGTGGATTTTAAACCAACATTTTTTGGGATTTATGTATTATGCTATATTTACTTAGTTCCAATAAATCCTTTAGAGCCTCAAACCAAAATGAATTCCATGCCTTTGAGGACTGCGTTTAAGTGTCCGACCACCCCTGCAACAGCAAGTAAGTTTAACTTTTCCTCCTGCACTATATTTAACATCTACTTCTTGTGAACCCCTCCCCCAGATGCTTGTGACAGTGAATCATCAGGAAGAGCGCCGTCTCCCAGGAAACCGTACGCTGAAGGACAAAGTCACGTGACAGAAGAGAAGCCTAATTGCAAGCCTGTGAGGAGTAAGTTTTAATGACCTGAGAAAACTGTGAGCGAACGGCAGGACATCTTTGTGCTATTTTTATTTCTAAATAATAAACAGCAATGAGGTGTTTAATTGGGAAGAGTGAAAGTGGTTTACATATCAGATTAGTTTAACGGCAGCACATGACATTTTTTAACTGCCTTCACTTTCACTCTTTCTTTTAAGGCATTGTTCCACCTTCAAGAATAGTTGTTATGCTCTTCCTGTGTTATGGTCAGTTGGCCAACTAAAATACTAGCTTCACTGTTTCCAATTACAGGAATACCCAGATAGCAGCTTGGTCTCTTGGCAATATAGAATGGCTGCTGTCTTATTCTGACGTTATGACAGAGAGTTGGCTCTTTTGGCCATTTTTACTTTGGCCAAAACCCTCAACCATGTGTTTTGAAAGAAGGGAAATCCGGTTTGTGGTATTGGCCGTCCTCATGTACTCAGAGATTGGCCGTCCTAAAGTACTGATTGAGACTTGTAGTTCTTTACCCCTGTGCCAAACTTTTACCTCTACACGGGCTTTACTACAGTCGGGAAAAATACGACTTACAGTTTAGGTAGTTTTCAGATTTGCTAAAGTGTGGAAAAAGAAAAGAGAATTGCCAAACTGTCCAGATGATAGGGTGAAGACTCCAGTGACACTTTAGGTGCCAAATGATCTGGCCATCCGCCTCTCAATCATCTATCAATCATCCATAAATGTTTGTCCTTCCATCTATCATCCATCCATTCATCCATCCATTCATCAACATTTCAGCTGCTTGTCTGGTATAAATTGACTTTCATTCTCATAATTCCGAAACGTCTATAAACGGATTAAGTACATTAGTAATCCAAGTCTGGAAGGGTATGGAACTATACATAGCAAATGTTTAGGAACTTTTTATTGAAACAAGTTGTGCAAGCGTCTGGAAGTATCTTCCCAAATAGAATAAAAAAAGTCTACCTAAAAAACCCTCATACCATTCCAACCACGTATTTTATGGGATTTCTAAAAATTTCTTCTGGTTCAAGCTGGAAACTTTCTTGTGTCTCTGATCTAATCATATTGTTTTATGCAAATGTGGAGCACAGCAAGGTTCTTCTAAACAGCAATTTGGCGTTGATTCAGAAGCAATTCTAATTAAACATAGCTGCACAGTAATTTAACTCCATACAAAGATATAGATTGCAGGTCACAGAGTGAAACGCAACTAGAAGGCTGCTTCATTGTTCCTGAGAGGAGTGAGATGTGTCAACATGGGCTAATAGCAGCTGATTGCTGCCGTAATAAGGATTGTGTTTTCATTTAACACCATTCTTGACAACAGTTCCCTTTTGTTTCACAGTTGTTAACTTTTCCAGAGTGCCCTTTTCTTCCTCCGCGTTTCTTTTTTTTTCTGTTTGTTTTTAAGCTTAATGAGTTAGCTGTGGCTTATTTACCAGAGGAAAAATACAAAAGAGAAAAAAAATGAAATGAAATAAATTGACTTTTGTTTCTAAGTCGTCAAAGAGGTGTATTGAAGTTAAAGTTTATTTTTTTACGTTTTCAAATCCAATTTTGCGTTGTAATCCATTTTACCCCCCTAACTTGAAAATCCATTTAGGCCAAGTTAACTTATCTTATTTATATCATGGACTCCCATGGGCTCACTGTAGTTTAGCTGTGTCAAAGTGGGGGGGGGGGCTGCCTGCTGCCAGGGGTAATTGAGAGCCCTCTCTACCGCAGAAACAGGAAATCAATAAGAAATCATCCGCCTGCCTACGTCTCAGCCTTTGCGCTTTTCTTTTCCCCGGGCTGTCTGATTTAGAGCTTGTGTACTGTATCTGGACAGTAAGTTTTCTCTACAAGAGGAAGCCCATTATGCTGTTTTGATAACAGCAGTGATCCTATTTCAGTTCCGATAACACTGTTTTGACAAGTCGACCATTACATCATTCGGTCAGTCCTCTTGAAAGGAGAACCTAACATTATCCAGCGGCTGCCTAATTCCCAACAGGACGTTCGTAGCACACAAGATGCAATTGCAGGATTCTGTAGTAAACAGTGATGCGTCATGCCTGTAAAATTTCATTTGATTCTTACACAGTTGATAATGGTCTGTTAGGAAAAAAATAACAGAATGGAAACTACTTTTCCTATATTTTGGTACTTGTTTCAATGTCTTAAAGATCCATCTAATCTTCCTTTCCTTCCTTCCTTGGATGCACATTTTAATGGCTGCCCTCGCATTCCTAAAAACCTTCTGGTTATAAGTAAAACTATGTTATTCTGAAATAGTTAAGGGCATGAGGTTTGAGGGCCTCCTTGTCAAATCTGCTCCTTAATGACATCGGTTTTAAACACTCTGATCTTCTACGTGACGTATTCCCTAGATGCATTTACAAACATGTAATTAATCAATTAGACAAAGCAATTTTTATTTATATAGCACATTTTCGACACAAGGCAGTTCAAGGTGCTTTACATGACTACAGAAATGTGAAAATGAAAACAGAATATAAAAGAAAAATGGATGAAACACAAGAATCAATTTAGCAATAACAGCAATTAGAACAATTAGTGATTGCAGCATAAAAGAAAATTTATGTTAAATTTGGAAAATTCAAAACAGAGCGATTTACAGAAGCAATAACAGTAATTAAAAAAGAATGAACACAAAGGTTGTATCAGTTACTCATAATCAAGTCTAAACAGATACGTTTTAATTTTTGATTTTAAAGAGTTCAGTGACTCTGCAGCTTTGCATTCATCTGGTAGTTTGTTCCAGGCGTGGGGAGCATAGAAACTGAAAGCTGCTTATCCATGTTTGGTTCTGGTTCTAGGGAAAGTCAGCAGACTAGAGCTGGAGGACCTGGATGGTTTGTACGGGGATAACAGATCTCTAATGAACTCTGGTGCCAACCCATTCAATGCTTTATAGACTAATAAGAATCCCTTTGAAATCTATTCTCTGAGCTACAGGGTGCAAGCATAAGGACTTTAGAACTGGGGTCATGTGTTTTACTTCCCTAGTTCTGGTGAGAACAACAGTGAGCAGCAGCATTCTGGATCAGCTGCAGCTGCCTGGTTGATTTTTTTTAGGTAGACCTGTGAAGATACTGTTACAGTAATCAAGGCGGCTGGAGATAAATGCATGGATGAGTTTTTCTAAGTCTCCTTGTGTCATCTGCCGTGTAATCCTAGAAATGTTCCTCAGGGGATAGAAAGCTGACCTTGTTATTGCCTTTATGTGACCTTGGAGAGTCAGGTCAGAGTCCATTATTACACCTAGATTTCTGGCCTGGTCAGTAGTTTGTAGTTGGACCAACTGGAGCTGTGTACTCATATTTTAAATGATTCTTTTTGGCTCCAAGGATAAGTACTTCAGTTTCGTTTTTGTTTAGTTGGAAGAATTTTTGGGACATCCAGCTGTTAATTTGCTCTGGTTTAGTGGGGGCATGTAAATTAATTCATAATACTTTAAAATGTTCCCATCAGAGCCAATCGTAAATATAGTCAGTGAAATTGGCTTTTTCTGTCCTTTATACCGGCAACTTAAACAGATTATATTTGCTGAGATGTTAAAGCTCACTGATGGTGATGGGGGCATTGTAGAGATTGAAGAGGAAGATGAACCTGAGGGAATATGGGTAAAATCCAACGACTATTGTCATTATAGTATTCAACAATATTGCAGTTGCTGGTAATACTACTGTAAAGCAGCCCTACTGTCAATCACCCATTCTTTCACACATCCGTCAGTCTAGACTTTTTAGTCGTCTCTATATTTCCTTATTGCTCTCCAAATTTGTGCAATACATTTATAGGGATCTTCAGTAATTGTAACAGCTACCATCCGAATAGTCTAAAAAGTACTAAACACATATGTTAGAACAGTTTAAACTTTTTCCCATAAAAATGTATTTGAATGTTGGACAATACTTCTGGTTTGTTAGAGAGTTGTGTTCGCTGCCTTTCTCAGAGAATTGTGCCTCTGTAGATCTGCCATCCAGGGTGAGGTGGGAGAATTCCTGTGGGGAGAGACACAGAAGTTCTTCAATAGACCGTTCTGCACTTACGGCTGATATCTCTGCAAACAGTGCCTTTCCTCTTCAGCCACTGCCTTGGAATAAATCACTACCAGCTCACAGCGGGTTTTAGGAGTTTAATCATCACGTTATTCACCAGATTGCAAATAGTTTTTTAATTCTTCTTTGGTTGATAAAGATGACCTTACTAGCCTGTTTTTTTTTATCTTAGTGTAACTTCAGTAAGGAAGTAAGGTCAAATAACACGACTCTCTCTTTCGAAATAAAGGTTTTAAGTATGGCCTTTGTGTGATTCTCAGATTGACACAGGTTTGAGTTTATTACCATTAAGAAGAGATGACCTTTTAGAAATGAACTTTGTGACCCTCCCATAAGAGAAGCAGAAGGGATTAAATCAGATAGGGTTGCACAGTTTTACCCAAATTTGTGAACGCATAAGTTGGATACATGAGATGCTTATTCATTGTTGATTCAAACAGTGCAATCACCCCATGCATTACCTTATGTGCCTTACAAACCGCCTGGGGTACTTTTAAGACTTTTAACCTTGTGTCAGTTTGCTTTTCTTTGAGTCTTTATGCCAGTTATTAGAACTGCGTGCTGATTGTTGTTTTGCAAGATTCATATCTTTATTGTAATCCCCAGAGCCCTGTCATTGCTGGGAAAAAAAAAACTGCCTCTAAAGCATAGGCCTATTATAAATTGCACCGTAATTTTCAAGTGATTACTTACCAGTGGGTCATGGAATCAAAAACTGTATAAATAGGGTGAAATGCTAGTGCAGGGGTTGATTAAAACGGTCATTGTAATTCTACCTCTGTTGTAATTATTTTCTCATTGTCTTGCTGCAGATAGATTTCATATGGGAAATTTCAAGTGCGTTAATTAGCATATTTTACTCAAAGTGCCCAAGACTATTCACATTTTATTTTCTTTAGGATATCCAAAGTAGTTGAGCCAATTGATTAGATATGCATACCTCAATTCTTAGACCGTAGTCTTTTAAGTGCACATTAAATAGAAGGGTACACATATGGATTCTAATCGTTAAGGAATCTTTTTCTGTTTTTTCTTCCAATTGACGGCCAATTTTCTCTTTGCAATTCCAACTTATCGACAGTCAAAAGTATTCATATGGTTCAAGCTTATGTGAAACACCCCTGAACCTTAGTGTTTATTATTTGATATACTGAATGAAAATTAAGGGTTTTTGCAAATACAATCCTGAAAGATATGGTCTCTGCATTTGCATTCACCCCCAATGAGTCCACAGTTGGTTCAAACCATATTTTGCTGCATTTTTATTTGCAGTTGTAAAAGAACATGTCCCTTCATATCTGCATATCTAGAAGGTGAGAATTTTGCCCATTGCTTGCAAAATAGTGGAAGTTCAGTCAGACTGGATGGAGAGCATTCAAGTGCTGCCAGTGCTTCCCTATTTCATTTAATTTGCTTTGATCTAATGTACTCAATTGTAGCTCTGGCTGTAAGTTTAGGGTTGCTGTACTGTTAGACAGTAAACCCCTGGTCCTTTCTGAAGTCTTCTGTAGCCTTTAATGGTATTTGGGATTAATAAAGTATTTTCCACTTTCAAAGAATCTCTAACCAAGTTTGCATGTCCATGCTGATGCATCCCCACAGCATTATAGAAGCATGAAAGAAGGCCAGAAAATTCCTGCAAAGTATTTCAAATTTTTGTTTGGAAAAGTATGAACTCTGTTACCTTTCAACTCCACTTCACAATGATATACTTGTATTATTTTGGTCATGGAAGCCACATGATTAGTTTACAGTATGTGGCTGAAAAATAACACAATATAAAGTTACCGTATGTCTGTAAAATGTTCTTGCTCAACAAGTTTCCAGCTTTCAGATCTTTTCATATACAGTATATTAGAGGAGCAAATAACAATCAAATTTCTTGTACGTGAAACCCAGGTTGTGACCTGCCGCGTATGACAATGTCAATGCCTTTCAAAACTCACACACACATTGGGGTGGGGGTTAAAAAAGAAAAATCAACTAGTTGAAATGACAGCGGCGCAGGGGGTATTACTAGGCCCCTAACAGGGTTTTGGCTCCGACATTAAGGTTAAAACCCCTTCTATTATGAGATCTCTGCTGAACTCGCCCCCCTACGCCCCGAACCCCCCCGAGCTTCCAACTCCGTTGCCCCTCCGTGTTTGCAGGTTCAGCGCTTCTCTGTTAGGTCATTCAGCGAGCCCCCACCCCGACACCCTCCCCGATCAGTGAAGGGTGACCAGGGACCACGGGCTGGCTGCCGTCCAGACACACAGAGCCACAGCTGACACTGCCACCACTGCCACCCACCCCCGTTTTCTCTTTCAGGCTAGAGCTAAAATCAATACAGGCGTCTCTGTGTTTTAAAAGCCACTCAGAGGCAGACGAACACCTCTGTCCCGAAGGCTGATCTCTCAGCTTAAGGTCTTGATTGGCATCTCTAAGACATGAGGCACTGACCCACAGCTGTCCCATTAGTAGAGGGTTAATGCTGAGATTGATACAGGGTAAATAAAGGAACTGGGTATGGGGGTATTTTGATAGACTGACTAACCTCTTTCTGACCCAGAAAAGGACCTCCATTGTACATTTTTGTGTGTCTCTGACTTTTTGAATGCAGTTTATTTTGTTATTTTTGACCCTTGTGTGCGTACAGCACAATCCGAGCCCGCCTTAACTTTCAAAAAACTACGAGCTTCGCTCCTTGGAGGGAGAATTTGAAGCTCTGTGGAAAAACTGAGTCACATATGTTACTGAAATTGAAAATATATCCCTTCTGTTTTCTTCCCTTTCCACTCATTCTCAGTTGCTCCAAGTTTTGTTTTGAGTTGTCAGAGAACAGAGGGTGGAGCACGATTTCTTGGGACATGAAACAGCAGCAACCCTGGGCCTGCTCTGAGTCATATCATAACGGATCTTTTTGGAAGTCATTGTAGTTGGCCGTTTAAGGTTTAAATCGAATAAATATGTTCAGATCTTGAATAAACAGAAGAATATACCCCAAAAGCTAAATCAATCTCTCAAATTCATCTTAGAATTAGTAGAGACAGAGTAGTATTGGTATTCTGTGGAATAATTTTACACAGTGTGTCACTATTAATATTTGTGAGATCAAACCCGTTTTTGTAATCTACAAGTCACTTTTTCATTTCTTGATTAGTGTTGTCGTGATACAAAACTTTCAAACTCAATTCAATACTGAAAAAAAAAACCCTCAGATATTTGATTTCGATAGTAAGGTGACTTAAAAATACCAATTTATTGAAAAAGCAGATACAACAAATAAGATTCCTTTAATCTAGCTTCCATAATTTATAGTGAAATGTTAACGAATCTCAAGTGTAAACAGTTTCACTTGAAAAGTTTAAGCAAGGTTGTTACAATTATTTTTATGTTTTTAAAAGTGCACACAAAAAACTGGTGAAAGATAACACGGTTTAAAACATTAATAATAAAGTCTTAAAATAATAAAAAGCACAGCACTTAATAGGACTGCTATCAAACGATATACATTTTTAATAGAAATAATCACAATTTAGCTGTGAATTAATCATGATTAATCACAATTAATTAACACTCCTAAATATGACTGAAAATTGTTCAGTATAAATAAAGTACAAAACCAGATGCCCTTGCTCTTTTTTTAAAGGAAGTAAAGGAGAGATCCATGGAACTTTTTTTTTCAATTCACACATGGGCCTTTTAACCTGTTCATCTTTCAGCCAGTTGCTACGGCAACCTAACTGGTTTACCTTTCTGAATTTAAAACTGACCGTTTCTTATGAATGTTGGACAACCCTCATCATCCTCTTCATGGGACTATCCTACAAAAACAGAGTGTTTTCAGTCAGAGGCTTTAAGAGTTTCGCTGCATCACAGACTGCTACTGTAGTGGAGGTAACATCGAGCTATCTTTCATGGCGTGATCACTGTATCACACTGAGGTAACCTGCCAGTGCTCCACTTAAGGTCATTCAGAGTATGCGTAGATAAGGGTTGGGAAAAAGGCTGTTGTATTTCTTCTGGTCTTTATTTTTTTGACATAGCTGCTGATACAAGTTTAGATTGTATACATGTGAGAATGAAGATGAATGTATTTGTTGTTTCTTCCAAAAAAATAATAAATACAACTAAGCACGAGCTAACCAAAATATATCAATAGAGTTAACTTTTGGACATAAGCAGTCTGCAGGCCTGATTGCGCTCCGGCACTATGCCGAATTTCCAGAGTTCTGAAGTGTTTGAGAAAAAAAAAAATCAGGTTTGCGTGATCTGAAAATTACCAAGATCTGAGAGGCGCTTTTACCCTAAACCACACCACTGTAGGCCTACTTAAGCCTATCAGTTGTAGGCATAGATTATATGGCAGGGGCTGGTCTTGGGTTTTCAATCAGTCAAATAGATGTAGCAGTTACTCCACGTGTGAATGTTAGGAGGATCTTTGTTGACATCTTAGTGCGTAGGCGCGAGTGGTTGGGTCACAGAAAGCAAACAAAATTTACGGTGGCTATAGAAACGCAATGAACATTTCCAGCACGGTTAGCAGGCAAAAATCTCCGATATAACCACTTTAACATTTGAAAACTGGGAGAACTTTAGAGAGAAACTTAAAATCGCAATTGACGGCAAAATAGAAGTTCTTTAAAGCACCTTTTAGATATGTGAAAGACGTTAGTTTGATTCACCGGCGTAATGGCCACAAGTCCGCCAGGGACATTTATCACTGTTCCTAAAGCCAACCTTTCAAAAGACTGGAGGCCTGAGATTATCTTGATTAAAGGGGAGTTGGACCGATCTCTGCGAAACAGAAAGCCGTGTTTGTGCTAAAAGCTGAGGACGAGCAGATACAGCGTGATTCGTATCAGCTGTGAGAATTACAAAGGAGAATTGCAAAATCCTCAAAGCGACTGCAAAGCTGGGTAAATCCTCATTGATCATTGTCCTTATATTTTTTTATTTATTTATTTATTTATTTATTTATTTATTATTTATATATTTACAAGTTGTCCTTTGACAACTTTAGTAATTCAGTGGCATCTGGTCTCTGGCGAAAAAACTAATATCACCGCTTACACAACATGACATGCCGTCATGTTGCAGCTGATTAAATTAGAAGCAGGTGTTAGGATAGGATTTAAAGCTGCTGCTACGGCGTGAATAATTAGGTGCTGATAGCGGTTTGGGACATCTGTATCAGAACGCGAAAACAATATAACGCTGAGGATTTTAAAATATGCAAATCTCACGGTTTTTAAATTAACGTTCTCTAAATTACAAATACGTGGTAATTTAAAATAAATGGTGCATACTTTTCAGAAAAATCAATGTCTCCTTGTTCATGCCCTTTAGTCAATGGTTAGGCTAATAATTACTTCCTAGTTACTTTTTGAGTATTATAACTGCCACCTACTGACCTGTCTTGGTATCCATAGTCTCAGTATGCCATACAAGCAATAGCTATGCAGGTAAGTGTATTAACAGTCCTTAACAGGCCTACTAGGCCCAGGGTCCCAACAGCTCTGCTGCTCTACACATATATGCTTCTATATATACATATATATTTGTTCATCTCATGTCTCAATAATGTCCCTTTATATCCACAAAAGTCATCAGATCTTAAATACAATGGGTTATTTATCAAAATGTTTTCCCAGGGAGCACACTCCTGGATCTTGCTTAAAGTTACGTTAATCAGGGCATATATCTTGGCCTACTTCCGCTAATTAGTTACCACTAATTTAAGTCCTAAAGCATCACTTTAACTGAATAATACACATTGTAACACAGCAGTAACTCACTATTAAATGTACTGAAACTATATAGTGAACCGCTATTTTGTGTATGCGCTAAAAAAATTATAATGGCATTACTTCTCTTAAATTAATTGACCTGCGTTAACGCGTTAATTTTAACAGCCCTACTAAATATTATGGCACCTGGCTGTCAGGGAATGAGCATGTCGGTGTACTCTGAAGGAGGCTGTGTGTATGCCAGACTCAAAAAAATCGATACCATTGGAACAGACCATCTAATTTAGATAACAGTTTTAGTATTGATTAATATCTAGGTATCGATTATTTCGACAACCCTAGTCTTGATATTATGATTAACTTTAGTACGTTTTGCACAGTGGCATGTAGGGATTGCAATCTTATTTGATATTAGGTTATTCAGGGCCAAAGAGCTCTGTTGTTGGGGTGACTGAGAGCATGTACCATTATGTAGTGATGTGCCCACATATGCATGTTCACAGGGAGGCTAGTTAGCTGCTAGATAATCTAAGGTATCCAGCCCAGGCTTCCACACAAACTCTACGTAGGAAAAAAATTTTGTCCAGTACTACAAAATGTTCAAAAAAGAGCTTAGACTATTGAGCACGCACTTGAACGTCAGGGTACTGCTTTCTGCAGTTCCTCTACTAGCCACATGGTGGCAGCCCTCTCAGCTAACTCAGCTGAGCAGCTTTACATCAGAATCAGAATCAGAATCGGTTTTATTGCCATTGTTTGAGAACAAGTTCACAAACTAGGAATTTCTTTTTCGGTACAATTGTGCACATAAAACATTTAACATAAGTAAAAATAAAATTAAATTAAAAAAAATAAAATAAAAAATAAAATAAAAAGAATGAGCCATAAGGCTAAAGTCTTTATAAATATTATAATCTGTATGTATATAAAATAACTATGAAAAGATAAACATCCTTTTTAACATGAAAACAGCAGCAGGGTTCCATTCACAGATGTGCAGGTGAATGACAGCAGCAGATCTAAGTGTGATCAGACCACACAGTGCAGTAAAATAAAGTTACGTAGTGCAGATGGTTCTATCCTACATGGGTCTTTAACTGAACTATCGGGTCTTGTTATTGTTCATGAGTCTGATGGCGGAGGGGAAGAAACTGTTCAGGTGGCGGGAGGTGTGGGTCTGGATGGACCGTAGCCTCCTGCCTGAGGGGAGGAGGGAGAATAGTCGGTGTCCAGGGTGAGAAGAGTCAGCTGTGATCCGACCCACACGCCTCCGGGTCCTGGAGGAGAACAGGTCCCGGAGGGATGGGAGCCTGCAGCCAATCACCTTCTCAGCAGCACGCACGATGCGCTGCAGTCGGTGTTTGTCCCGGTCTGCGGCGCCGGGGAACCACACGGTGATGGAGGAGGTGAGGATGGACTCGATGATGGCCGTGTAGAACTGCACCAGCATCTCGGTCGGCACCTTGAGTTTCCTCAGCTGCCGCAGGAAGTACATCCTCTGCTGGGCCTTCTTGATGAGGGAGCTGATGGTTGGCTCCCACTTGAGGTCCTGGGTGATGGTGGTGCCCAGGAAACGGAAGGAGTCCACGATGGAGATGGGGGTGGGAGAGTCCATCAGGGTGAGGGGATACGGTGGGGCTGTGACTTTCCTGAAGTCCATGATCATCTCCACTGTCTTCTGGGCGTTCAGCTCCAGGTTGTTGTGACTGCACCAAGAAGCCAGCCGGTCCACCTCTCTCCTGTAGGCGGACTCATCACCGTCTGAGATAAGTCCGATGAGGGTGGTGTCGTCCGCAAACTTGATCAGCTTTACGGACTGGTGACTGGAGGTGCAGCAGTTTGTATACAGCGAGAAGAGCCAGGGGGAGAGTACACAGCCCTGAGGAGTCCCAGTGTTTGTAGTCCGATTGTCCGAGACAATCTTCCCCAACCGCACGTGCTGTCTCCGGTCCGACAGGAAGTCAGTGATCCACCTGCAGAGGGAGTCGGGCACGCTGAGCTGGTAGAGCTTGTCTCGTAGCAGTCCAGGGAGGATGGTGTTGAAGGCAGAGCTGAAGTCCACAAACAGGATCCTGACGTAGGTTCCTGGGGAGTCCAGATGCTCCAGGATGAAATGGAGGGCCAGGTTCACTGCATCATCCACAGACCTGTTGGCTCTGTAGGCGAACTGCAGTGGGTCCAGGAGGGGGGCGGTGATGTCCTTGATGTAGGTGGCAGAACCAAGCGCTCAAATGACTTCATGACCACAGACGTCAGCGCCACCGGCCTGTAGTCATTAAGTCCTGTGATCCGTGGCTTTTTGGGGACAGGGACTATGGTGGAGGTTTTGAAGCAGGACGGCACGCGACAGAGCGCCAAGGAGGTGATGAAAATGTCTGTGAACACGGGGGCCAGCTGATCCGCGCAGTGTCTCAGGGTGGAGGGGGAGACACCGTCCGGCCCGGGGGCCTTCCTCCTGTTCAGCCTCAAGAACTGTCGGCGCACATCCTCCTCCTGGATGGAGAGGGCAGGGGGGGAGGAGGGGGGGTCTGAGGAGTCCTTTGATGAAGTGCTGGGGTCGTTGATGGGTGGGGTGATGGTGGGGGGAGCAGAGGTGTGAGGAGCAGACGGCTGTTCAAAGCGGCAGTAGTGTGTATTCAGGCCCTGGGCGAGAGTCCGGTCGTTCAGGGCCTGGGGGGCTTTGGGCTTGTAGTTTGTGAGAGCCCTCAACCCCCTCCACACGGCTGCAGAGTCATTGGAGCTAAAGTGTTCCTGTATACGGTTGGAGTACACAGATTTTGCTCTGCTCACTTCACTGCTGAAGTGGTACTTTGCTCGTCTGTATGTACTCCAGTCCTCGCTCCGCCGCGCTACTTCCTTCTCCTCACGTAGGCGCCGGAGCTTGGGTGTGAACCAGGGCTTGTCATTGTTATAACAAATCCTGGTGCGCGTTGGGATGATGCGCGTCTCATTGAACTGAATGTATGAGGTCACAGTGTCCGTATACTCGTCCAGATTGTCCGTGGCTGCTCCAAACGCTCCCCAGTCTGTCGTCTCCCAACATGAGCGCAGCTCCTCTACAGCTTCAGAGGCGTATTTCCTTATTGTGATCACCGCAGGCTTGGCCAATTTCAGTCTCTGTCAGTATGAGGGAATTAGGTGGACCATCACGTGATCTGATAGTCTGAGGGCAGCGCGCGGCACAGCATGATACGCTCTGCTGACTGTAGTGTAGCAGTGATCCAACGTGTTCTCCTCTCTGGTCGGGCATTTAATGAACTGTCTATACTTTGGTAATTCCTGGCTCAGGTTTCCCTTGTTAAAGTCACCAAGCACGATAACAAGCGAGTCCGGAAAAGACTGCTCCGCATGTAATATCTGGCCTGCAAGCGTGCGCTGAGCCTCGTGCACGTCCGCGCTCGGCGGAATGTAGGCAGCCACCAGAATGAATGAAGCGATCTCACGCGGTGAATAAAAAGGCTTACAGTGAATGAAAAGATATTCCAGATAAGGAGCGCAGTGTTGGGAGATCACAGTCACATCCGTGCACCAGCTGCTGTTGATGTAGAAGCAAACGCCACCGCCTTTTGTTTTGTTGGAGAGCTCCACGTTGCGATCCACGCGGAGGAGATTGAAGCCTTCCAGGTGAAGCGCGCTGTCCGGGACACTCGCGCTTAGCCACGTCTCCGTGAAGCACAAAACACAAGACGAGGAAAAGTCCTTGTTACTTCTCATCAGCAGCGCTAGTTCGTCCATCTTGTTGGGAAGTGAGCGGACGTTTGAGAGAAAGATGCCAGGTAAAGGCGTGCGCGCGCCCCGTCTGCGCAGGCGGACGAGTGAACCCGCTCGCTTTCCACGGCGCCGTTTCCCTCTTTTGGTCAAAAAATGGACCAGGTCCGCAGCTGATGCTAAAAAAACTGGTAATAAGTCCGTAGGGGTGGTAGTTCTAATGTCCAGAAGCTCCATGCGGGTATAAGAGTACGCAGACGAACAGTTAACGCACAAGAACAAACAAAACAGAGCGCACGAAAGCACCACGGCTGCCATCCTCGGCGCCATCTTAGTACTCAGTGAGTACTACGATGTCCAGTAAATACTGGACTTGTAACTAGAAATTCAGAGACATGATCCAAACAATTCTATTGTATCCCTGTATGTTAAGAGTCGTTGTCCTGCTGGAAGGTGAACCTCCAGCCAAATCGAAAGTCTGTCACAGCGTCCAACAGGCCTTCTTTCACTGCTGCCCTGTATTTAGCATCATGTGTCTTCCCATTACGTTTCCCAATCTCCCAGAGCATAATGGGGCCACAACTATGTTTCACGGTGGAAATTACGAGATGTGCCGCATTAGTTATTTGCCACACATAGTAGGGCTGGACGATAATTTGATAGCAATATGTATCGATAGATAGACGTGTGGTGCGATAGAAAAAAAAGGGGTCGATAAAAAATTTGATAGTAAAAAAAAAGCTCTGTCAGCCACCCTCCTTTCAAACCACAAAAAGGGTTAAATAATTTGAGTTGAAACAGAATTTTTAATAGTCCCTAAGCAAACCTTCATTGTAGCTTCGCCGCGCAGATGTCACAACAAGGCAGCAGCGGAGGATGTTGTCCGGATAAATGTTTCAGTGGCTCCGGTAAAGGTTACGTCCCGTTTTGAACCGATCCTCGACACACTAAAACACTAAACATAGTAATAATGAACGAAATATAATACCATGATCAGCTGTTTTAAGCAGGACTCCCCTCTCCCAGCTCGCTACGAATCTCTTACAGAGAGACACAGGAAACTTACCCAGGTCGCGTTGCGCTACTAACATCTGTGGCGACTGTGGCTCAGTGGTAGAGTAGTTGGCTTGCAATCGGAGGGTCGTAGGTTTGATTCCAGCTTCCTCCAGTCACATGTCAATGTGCCCCTGGCCATGGCACTTAACCCCCAAATTCTACATTGTCCTACTGAGCCATGTTGGGTGTCGGTGTATGAATGCGAGTGTGAATGGGTGAATGCGGCTTCAATGTAGAGCGCTTTGAGTGGTCAGTAAGACTAGAAAAGCGCTATATAAGTTCAGTCCATTTACCATTTAAAATCTCCTCTTGGTTTTGCTCCCTGTCCTCAGAAGCGAAAAAACACTTTAAAAAACACAACAGGGGTTGGACAGACCTGCCGGCTTCAGCTCTCAGTGACTAAGCTGCAGTGTTCTGGGCTCCATAAACGCTGGTGAGTAGCTAGTTAGCTTTAGCTTTAGCCTACAGCCGAAGAGCTGATGTGAATTTGAATAAGCTTTATTGACAAACTAAACCAAGGGTTTCAGCCATTAATATTATAAAGTATCATAAAATGTTTAAAAGATAAAAAAGCATAAAAATAAGCCTTTAATTTAAATGACTAACGATTAAAAAATATATATAATATAACACAATGGTTAATACTATTACTTTTCTTTGTATTTACTGATGTTACTCAAGTATCTTGGTTTGTTTCTGTGTCTTACAAACTTACTTATGATAAAAAGAAGTGTTTGAAAATGTAATTAATTTAATTCTTAGTTAAAATTAGTTAATTGAAGAATAACAAAATGTCTGGGGAGGCACTTAAAATATATGTTTTACATTATGATTTTTTTAGCGATAATTATCAATATCGATCAATTTGACTTTTTTTTATCGATATGCTCTTTTTCTATATCGTCCAGCCCTAACACATAGCTTCTTTTTTTTTTTTTACAAATGCAGAAAAATGTAAATCTAGTCCCCCAACCACACTCACTGACTCATACATAGCTTATAGCTAACCACAATCTATCTACATAAAATCCATTGTCTGTCTGTCTGTCTGATGAGGTTTGTGGAATTAACCTGAGCAGGACTCAAATTACCAACTTGTCAAGTTTTTACGTAACAGTAACAGGAGATTTTGCGGGGTAGGGTGGTTGGGGGGGAGAGGGGTTGGGATGGTGGTCGGATGTAAATGACTTTCCATTAACAAATTTAAAATGAAAGGAAATGGCATTTCGTTGGGCGATTTGGTGATTTAGATAGCAGTCAAACGTATTAATCTTAGGAGAATGTTTCTTTTTTGAAATCAAAGAATAATTGATGACACCCCACCCTACCCCAGCACGGCAGCCCGTTCCACCCCTTTCCCAGCATGTGCACCTTACCACTTGTGCTGAGAGGTTCATTTCGCCAAATCAAGCTCTCGTCTTTCAAGATGCCTTTGCTGCCGTTAAATGTAATTAAGCAGAACAAGGTCCGAGGGGGTTATTTTTTCCACTTAATCAGCAGCAAAATTTGAAATTAGTAAATCCCTGACACACTTTCTTTTTTGTTGGGTAGAGGCAGCAGCTGGGGTGCAAGTAAAGGAAGTGTCACTTCCCCCAGTATGCCGGATAAGTCAAATATAAATGAGCGTTTTAGAGAACTAAAACAAGGAAAGTATATGAGTCTGTGGCTACTTAAAACCAGTTAAGCCAATGTCCCTCAGAGTGACCCAAAGTGGCAGATGAAGGTGATGTTTCCTGTTCAAATGAGATACAGAGCAATATGATCAGCCTTGACAGGTGAAGACAGTTAATAGAGTTCTGTGACTGGCTACCACACACACTCCCACCATGTCATTTCTGCTGATGAGGATCCAATATCAGAGCAGGTAATTTAGCTTTCTTCAGCAATCATCATCGTGTGAACATCATCATTTTACCTAAAATAAATACAAAACACTGTGTGCCTTTAAACGAACTGACAGGGCAAGGATTGCGGGTTGATGTCCGAAATCACTTTTTTTCTAATGTCTATTAGAATAAGTGACATTTCTGTTAACCTATGTCAAGTCACCATCCAGTTTGTGTTAATGCTATAGATAAGACCGCTGACTTCTTGAGGGAGATCAACACTTTGCTATCTATTTAATGTCACTTTTGTGGCAGACAGTTCACCTGTAATATGACTGTTTCATACAAATATTCATCAGAGGGATTTATATATATATATATATATATATATTTTTTTTTTTAAAAGAAATACACTGATTTTCTAGACCATGTCTGTTTTTTTTAGATTTGAAATGTGACAATATCCCTCTAAGAGCTACAGTATAATTCATAACATATATCTTAAACATATGAAAAATCTGAACAGAGAGATCCTTCCTTTCTGTATTGATGGAACATTTTGAAAAGCAATAAATGTTTCCATGTTAGCGTACAGAAGTGTTATTGAAAACTGAACCCAGCTTTGAAAAAAAGGGTATATTTTTCTTTAAAGAAGTTCTGACATATTGGGAAATGTTTATTTATTTAGTTATTTTGTTGTGTTTGATGTGTTTTATAGACAAAAAAAGTGGATAATAAATACAAAACAAATTGGATTTATTTGATTCACTGCTAAATGATGACTGGTGACCTGCCTAGGGTCTATCCCAACCCTCACCGATGACTGCTACAGATAGGTAGTGCACCTTCCCCCGCAACACTGCCTCATTATCTCAAATACTAATTACACTGTTTGTATTCTTGTTCTTATGAAGAGATATGCTGAGTCAAAGAGAGTTTCAGCTGTCTATGAACCTCCCTCTTTGGAAAATCCATCATCTGTTTTAGTTGCCTTTTACATCTGTTTTGGTTCCTCTGACTGCAATTTTATGTATCTTACAAAATATCAAGAGTCTATTTTGGCAATTTCACTCCAGACTGAAGAAACAGTGAGCTAGTGGCTTTCAGAAATAAGTTTTAAATTTAAACTGCTTTAAAGATGAATTTAGATTCTTGAGGAATTTCCTAAGCCAAAAAAAGAGAGAGAAGAAAATCAGCCTGTTTCCTTCCCTATTCCCAGAAATCAGTGCATCTGTACTTTTAAATTTTACAGGACACTTCAATGTTTTTTCTTAACATACATTTTTTTGTAGCCTTTTCTTTTCAAAAAGCTCTTCCTTTTTAAAAAAATAAAGAAAGTCCTTGTCTAAGAGTTTAGAAGGTCAGACAGTAAACGAGGCTTTGATACGCCCAAGGAAAATTACAATCAGAGCCCTTTTGTAATAACATTCATTGCACTATTTTCCTCTCTGTGTGTGTCCCCCCGCTCTCTGTGCTGCGTAATTCCCTTGGTTTGGCGTCTATAAATACGACTGGGGAAGATGTATAATTTCTAATGAGAAAATGTATCCCTTTGGATTGAAAGCAGGGGTTTTTCCACACCGCTGTTTGTTAGGAGGAGAGATGATACCTCAGGCTGTTTTGGCAGTGAGCGGAGGTGGGGTGGTGGTGGTGGTAAGGCGAGTCTGACTAGGTCATTGCACATTTGCAAATTAGCATTTCAATCATGCAGGTACGCGGCCTTTCAGGCAGAAAATATACATGTTTTTCTAATACCGGGCATGGAAAGATAAACAAGACCCAGGGCCTCTGTGGTTCCTAACTAACTCTAAAGGTGCTCACATATTCTATTCAGTGTAAACTCACAAACTCGCAGCGTTGTGTAATAACGGCTATTAGGAGATGACTACAAGATCTGGATTGGGGTGTTTTATTTGGAGGGACTGATGTGACATTTGAATAACTGTATGCTGTCTATGATGGCTATTGTAATAAGATTGAGCAAACACCTTTCGCCCGGTTCTCCCTGTCTCAGGGGCATTAATATTAAAAAGGACCATGCTTTAGAACTGCAGATCTGCTGTGATTGTTCAATCTGCTCCACGTCTTTACCTGTGACTTCTCATGCAGTGCTGTGCAAATGAGAATCTCCATACCTCTCCTGTTTGACCTTTTGTGGTCTACTTTCATGCTCTCAACTATTTTAGAATGCTTGTTTATACAGCTTTGTTTCAATTGACATGTATGCGCCCATGCATGTATGCATATTTCACCCTGATAGGTGTGTGTGTGTGAAAGACATACAGAGAGCCTCCTCTGCTCTTCCAGCTCCCTTTTTTTTCCGGTGCAGTTTCAAGCTCCCTCCTGTAGGACCTATTTTTCTGTGCCAAAAACGAGGTGTTTATACAGAATACTCGGTTTTACATACAGCGCGATCCACCCCCCGCACTCCCATTCTCTTCAGGCACTCCGTCGTGTGGTCCCTGTGTGGCGCAGCCACTGAAGACTCTGTGACAAATAGCAATTATATTTGTGTGTTCTTCATGAATCCATCAAGCGCTGGCCTTTTAAAAATGCTCCCCAGATATTTGAGGCTGTCAGCTACTAGTAGCTGGGACCAAATTGGGATGCTGCTTAGACAGTCAAGAACCACTCAGCCCCTAGTTTCCCCTGTGATGTGTGTGACAGCGTGTGTAGGGGAATACCATGTTTTATTCAACTACAAACGCACACCCTCAACAGTTGTTGATGTGCTGGAAATAGGGCAGTTACAAGTCCAATTTGAAGCTCGCGTGTGTGTGTACGTTATGTGTGGATGTCCAGTTCTTCCTCCAAAACATCTTGTGCCAGTGCCTGCAGTTAGGCCGTGTTCATCCAGGCATTTCAGGACTCCTTTCGCTTTCATGGAAGTTGCTTGTATTCATTTGTAGTTTCAAATCTTGTTATTGGCCGTAGTAGGGACAATTGAGGAGATGTTTGACCACCGGATTGTATTATAGCCGGCCCAAGTGTAATTTTTCAAAAGTGACTTTAAACTTTAGATGAATTATCAGAATGTATTTGTTAGGGAAAAAAACATTAACAAGAAAAAAAATATTATAAATTGAAGTTTAATCTCATGGGAAAGGTAATATTAAAATAAAATCAGTAAAACCATTATTCTGACTTACAGTACTAACAGTATTCTCCATAATTATTCACACCTCTTGTAAAAATGTATGGGTTCCTTTGGCCCACGGCATCACAGACACCCACCATGCTTAACAATGGGCATGACGTACATTTCATAAGAATAAATTATTTGTTTGAGCTAAACTAATAGCAGGGATATTTGGTGACGAAAAGCTTAATCTTACTTGCGTGTAGCCAAAGCACACGTTTCCAGATAAAATCTAAATAAGACTTAGCAAACTAAAAACAGATTATTTGTAATTCACTTCTAAACCAATATGTTAGCATGTAGATGGCATTGCATGATTATTAGAAATACTTTGTTAACCCAGGATGGAATTTGAACCTGCCGGCCTTTTTCATTATCATCCTGCTGAAAGTTATCTGATGGGGAGGGTCAGAGTTTTGGTATTTCAGACTCAACGAGGCCTTGTTGTCCTGCATGGTTTCAAGTGTCACTGGGAAAGACAGGGACCCACAGCACCACAGATCTTCCACCATACCTAACAGTGCTTATCAGTGTTTTACCTGAATGAGTTAATTGAACTCGTTGATATTTTTGCTGGGAGCGAACTGAACTCAATGCATTTTGTCAGATGAATATAGTGAGTGCACCCTTTCTGGCGTCTGTTAACGTAGCTCTCTAACAGTATAATTCTTTTACAAAGTGCCAGGTTTCCAGCCCTCCAGATAAAAGCCTGACTAAAGCCTTGGCTAAAACAACAGGCAGTGGTGGTCAAATATCAACTGTTTATTATGCCTGTACTGTAAACAAGTGGCCTTATTAAGAGGAAGAAATCAGTTCTGGCAACACTGGTCACAGAGTCACACCACACGTGCGTCATCAAATTTCAAAGCATGGAGGTGAATTCCAACAACTGCAGCAGCACTACTTCTGCATCTATAATAATTATCACTTTTATTTAATTTATTGTATGTAATTAGTTACTATCCCCTTCTGTCTTAGTGTAAGTTTGGTGCAATATATATATAAAAATAAATAAATAGAGAAAGTTTGAAATTATTCATTTTTAGAACTATAAACCTATAAATCTAGTTTATTTTAAAATGTTGGATCTGAACTTTGAACAAGTTCATGTAGACAAACTTTCCCATTACTTGTGAATATGACTTGTATTTCCACAATTGCATCCTTTGTTTCCAAACCAATCGGATATGTTTGTTCTCTAAAATGTCATTGTTAGGCTTCTGAACAAAGTCCTCCGTTTTAATACCATACTATAGTATGTCATTTAACGAACCTCCACTGTGTACATTTCTGCCCCTTCAGGTCCTATTTTGTCAGTTTTTTTCAAATTTTTTTATTATTATTTTTATTTTTTTATATTTCCTTTTTGTGTAGTATTATATATAAGATCCCCTATTGATAGTCAATGTATATAAGAAACCTCCATATAGTCATTGTATTTAAGATTTTTAATTCCTGTGTGCTCATTTCCTGCCTATTCTGCGAGCTGATTGTAACTTGTGAATTTCTCCATTGTGAGATTAATAAAGACTTATCTTATCTTATCTTATCTTATCTTATCTTAGTTGTTGTTCCAGCAGCATTAAGCAAGCTTCCCATATTTACATGCTTTGATTATAAGATAGAAGTCTTTTTCTTTTCTGACATGCTTCCCAAACAGCTGGTTGCCATGTGCACAAGGTCTCACTTTATGTGGTTTTCTCTACGTCTCCTCTTTATTTTGTTTTTGCTGTCTTTCTTTATTCGTAATACGAGTTGTTTTAAACTTTTCTATTTATTCTTCTAACTCTAAACATAGCAAAGTAAAGGGAAGCTTTTATTTTTTTAAGCTGCTTCCTAATTTATAAAAATCAACACAAATCTGCCTTAATAAAAAGGCCTGATGTTTGTCTTTCCTATTTCGAAGTTGGGTTTGGAACATTGTGCATCACATCAGTAATACCCCAGGTGCTCAAGAAATCACACGTTTGTAATGTTTCCATTAAAACTTTGAACATGTTAAAACTGTAAAGTTTAAATGCCAAACATGCTGTAATAAATGAGTTTCACAGGTATTTGTGGCACCTGTGATTTTGTTGAAAAAAGTCAGATTTATATTTTTCACTGTATGAATGTACTCACATACATTGATGGTGCCAATATAACACCAGAAATACTGACAATATGGTTTTGTGACTCAACAACAAAAAAAAAAAGTAGAAAATTTTTATTTCTGGTTTAGTTTTGCTACCTGAGTAAATGCAGTGAAAAGTTTTAATGGGATCCAATTCTACAGTTTTTCCTCATTCCTGCTTTTTCTCATTATCTCTTCATTTGTCTCCTGGTGACTGTACGAGTCCGTCATTGCCATCTTTGACAGTATGATCATTATTATGATCAATGGTTATGAATATTGCTCCATTGTGTCCATTAATCTCAGTCACCATTTTCAGCAGGTTAAAAATAAAAGACTGCGACTGTGTGATTACTGTCCTAACCAAGGACCTGCTACCGAAGAGCAGAACTTCACCGAGTTTAGGCACTTCTTTGGCGCTCTGCAGTGCGTCTGAAACCCGACTAACCGCTTATGTACTCTAATTTTTGCTTGGTGGTTTCTTAATAAGTATTTATACGTAGGCAAATTGGAAGGTTGACTTCCTCCAAAGGGAAGGTAATTATGCCTCCTCGTCTTCTTTGGCTGCTTTTATGCATCGCCGTGGGTTTGAATGTGAGGGTCCATGCTGCTGCTTCACTTAAACTAAATACAGGAAATGGCTGTTATTAAGCTTAATATGGCACTTTACAAATTAGGAAAGCAACTTCTCTGATATACAGATGAGTTTATTATATTTTATTAAATACATAAAGCTTTGATATAATCTTTTGGTGTATGACATTTCAACTGCATACGTGTAATGTAGGGAGATTAATATTTGAGGAAACAGCTTTTAGTGATCTTGGTTTTTGTAAAAAAACATTTTTTCTTTGGAAGTCCTGAGTCATCATTAATTTCTTTATGTTTTGCATACAATAACACAAATGTTCTTTCAAATCTTTTAAGATGTCCTGGAACAGAATGTAATCATGAATCAAGTACATTTAATAAATAAGTAGGCTGCGTCTCATAGTGCCTGAATAAAACATTAAATGCCTGCATCCATCCATTGTCTTCTGCTTATCAGAGATTGAGAGACGGATAAGCGCTAGGTCCAGTAGGGAAACTCGGACGTCACTTTCCCCAACAACTCTTGGATGCTGAAAACCACCTCACCTGAGGAGGAGCAATGGCTGTATTTTAGTAGTTACAGTAACAGTGTAAACAATGTTATATTTGATATTTACTTTCATTCTGAGTTTCACAAGCGTATGCAAACATACAGATTCATTCCATATTAAAAGTAGATATAATTGTCACGTTCTCGCACAGAATCTGGCGGTAGTACTGTTTAAAGCTGTAGAAAAGCCCCGTCACTCCTTATCATAATAAAGAACCCCAAACAAAATGAATAGAAAACACAAATTATAAGAAAAGATGCATATGTGACAGGAATACCATCTTTCTGTATTTAAGTTGCCCTGGCAACCTCCATCCATCCATCCATCTTCTTAACCGCTTATCCAATTCAGGGTCACGGGGCAGCTGGAGCCTATCCCAGCAATTATCAGGCGTTAGGCAGGGTACACCCTGAACAGGACGCCAGTCTGTTGCAGGGCCAACACAGAGAGACAGACAACCATTCACACTCACATTCATTCCTAGGGACAATTTAGAGTGATCAATTCACCTATCATGCATGTTTTTGGACTGTGGGAGGAAGCCGGAGTACCCGGAGAGAACCCACGCATACACGGGGAGAACATGCAAACTCCATGCAGAAAGACCCTGGGCCGGGATACGAACCCACGACCTTCTTGCTGCAAGGCAACAGCGCTAACCACTGAGCCACCGTGCAGCCCTGGCAACCTGATTTCCATTTATGTTTCTTTTGCTTGAAGTGGATAAAAATAAGCAATATGAACAAGAGAATTATACTTAAACATTCCATATAATAAAACGACATAAAGCATGATTTAAGATATGCTGCTAGTTTATTCCTTGAAATGAATAAAAAAATATCCCACTCCGTCAGCTTCCATGCTTTGCAAACTGCGACAACACACTGTGCTGACACTGATAAACAAGGCCAAAAATGACTGCGTAAGTGTGTGGTGGGGGTACACATTGCACTTATTAAAAATGTGTGAAAAGCAGCAACAGATGTACCCTCTCACGATTCTCCTTGTTAGAAATATTCTCTTCCCATATATTGCCATCGAAGGGCTTCTTTAGCTTTTGTCTTTCTGAGATGAAAATCCAGCAACCTGGCCTTTAAATCACAGCTTAATGAATTCCATTGTGTGCCATGCAGTTGTCTAATTCAAATTGCATTGGAATCCTGATCCCTGAAGTCTGTATTTGTTTATTAAAGCAGCACGCAGAAGCCTGTATGAGGAGAAGGCGAAAGCCCAGAGTGCGTATTTAATTGCTTTGTTTTACATCCACATTCACGTCCGGCCTCTCCCAGGGTGATGTGTTGTTAAAAACTGCAAGTCCCCGTTCCCACACTCCTGCTCTCTTGTTAACTGTAATTGCACTTGTTGGTGAATTGACAGAAAGAAAATAAAGATGGAAAACAAATTACCAGCATCACATTAACGTCCACGCATGCATTCACTTTGGAAAATGCGTTCCCTTTTTTAAATTTTTTTAGACATCTGGAAGCTTGCAAGGGTTTCTATTACAAGAGCTGGTAAATTTGACAGAATCCAAAGTTTATTTGCAGGGATATAATATAGACAATGCATATAAGGCCTAAAATAAGTAAGAAGGTTTCACTCAGAGAAACCTAAAAAAAGAGAGATGAATAATTCACAAAATCTGGCAGAGTGTGCACATGTACCGGAGCTCTGATGTGCAGGGAAGCTAAAGCAGGAGTTAACTCCCAGTAGAGCTGAATGTGCAAGGTGTTCCTCTCAGTGAAATGCCACCTCCTTTTTTTCTCACTCGCATCCTTCTATTTCCTTCTTATCAGACAGGTCGCTGTCTCCTGGCTTTCTGCGGCTGTCACACACGCACTTAGAAAGTCTGGTTGAGGCCATCTCTGAGCTTTCAGAGTAGAGAAGATCATTACCTTTGCAGACAGCAGCCATTTTGCAAATTTGTACACTATCACAGGCTGCTTTTCCTCTTGTTTTTTTTTTTTTTATAACTGTAATAATATCTCTTTCTCACACCAGCTTAAACTCACCAAGGAGCTGCTGCCACAAATGTGTTTGACTACACAGGTGGCTTTCATGACGCTTTCACATGTGAAGTTATACGTTTCTGCTCTTGAGTTACTTTTTCGGTTTTGAAATATTAGGTACATGATTGACGTTATCTTGTCACGAATGGTGGCGCGTAAGTGTAAGATGCAAGGAGGGCTGAAAGTTGAAAAATTTCCAGAATATTTTAACTTATTAAAGCAATTTAATATTCCTAGTCAAAGTATATATGGTGGTGGTAGCATTATGCTTTGAGGAACTTTTACTCAGAGCAAAAAAATAAATAAAAAATTGGAAGTACCTTTTAGGTGCTGAAGATGATTTGTGAGATTTGCAGAGATTCACTTTCAGCATATTCATGTGTTAGAAGGGCCCAGTAAAAGTCCAGACATAAAAATTAGATTCTCCTTATCTATATGGAATCTATTTGCGCTTTTTAGAATTAGTGCTGCACAATATCGGGAAGCCATTTATTTGTGATTCTCTTATTGAATATTGCCAATTTGCTATTGATTAAAACTAACCCGACTCTTTCTTTTTCTTCTTTGATATTGCAAATATTGATGTTTTTATATTGGTTGTGATTCATTGTTTAAAATATGCAGCTATGTTTAAAACTACACTGAATTGAAAATAATATCCTGTCGTTCTGTTTTTGACAGCCCAACCGCAGTCTGAGTCTGATCTGAAGCCGGTGCCTTCTGAGGATGCAGAGAGAGACGCTGCCAAGGACCAAAATGGCTTTCACCACAACAGCTCCGGCACGCCCACAGTGACGAATGCCAACGGTATCCACTCTGGTAGCCCTGAGGGCACAAGGACGTGCACCTGCGGCGCCAGCGTCGGGGCTAGCGCCACGGGCAGGTCAGGCCCTGGGCACGCAACGGCGACAACCACACCAGAGACGGAGCAGCCCAGGAGGCAGCCGTCCACGCCCGTGTCTCACAGGGTGCAGAGGAAGCTGAAGTCCAGCTTGTCAGTCAACAGTGACGGCAGCAGACGGAGCAAAGGCAGCTCCACAGGCTCACAGAAACCTCCTTTACCAGAGGGTTGGTATTGGTTCACGTCGGGATAATGTTAGCAATTAAAGAAGATTAAAAGCCCGTTCTAGTTCAAACTAACTTTTCTAACTCCTAATTATATGTTTCTGTCTCGTCTCTTCATATCAGCTTCTGATGATCCTAAAATCATTTCAACTTTGTTAGCAAAGCTTCAAGCAGTGGGGTTTAATCAGGGCCGGTAAAGGTAATTTAGTAACTAATGATTAAAAACAACCTTAAAGCCCTGTTAAACAGTTGGCACAAATATGGTGTAAAATTATACCATTTGAATAATTTCCCACTAATATATAATAATCTTTATCAGAAGTTTAGTAAAGAAAATCTAGTCAAATAGCCTGTTTCAAAGTGTGGTGTATTGGTTCTGCTTAATGGTAGCAGTTCATAAAGCTCATAGAGAGAGTACGGGGACTATCTGACGATATTCAGAGTCCTGTGTAATCAGCAGCTCTGAAACAGATCCTGAACCCTCACTATCCTGAAGATTCTTGTGGTGTTCGCAGTAAACCTACTATTCTGTCTCATCCATTATTATTTTTTCATGTGGGAAGATGCTAACCTCTTGTCTGACCGGAGTGAGACAAGAGAACGGATGAGCTAAACCAAAATGGGGGCTGGCAGGGGTATATTCTTGGAGGCTCATAAAGTAATACCACCATCAGCTATCGATAATAAATTCTTACCTTCTCTCACCTTTTAATGATGAAGGTGCCTGACCTCTCGTATTTATCACTCCCGTCGGGCAAATGACATCTTATCTCTCTCCCGTGGCTTTTATTTGCCTTAACAATAAGTCAGAGGGTGCGTTTGGCGTGCAGGGAAGCCATCACTTTTGTCAGGTGCAAGGCTGAGGTGAGTCCAATAATGAACGCGGCTGGCCGGTCCTCTTCCGTCGGGGAGATAGGTGCGAGCGTCTAACGAGACCTGAGAGCGCGGGGTGCCTATTATAAGTCGTGACCAACCTTCTTCGGGCCCCTCACACCTCTCTGGGCCCTTTTTGGCTCTCCCCTCATCCCGTCAGCAACACCTTGGCCCTCATTAGCAGGGCCCCATTGCTTCCCTCTTCAATCTACTACATTTGCTAGCTTTGTGTTCTCCCCCTTTTTCGATACATGGGCATATTTTACTGTTTATTTATTTAGGTTCATTGCAATACATTGCATTACATTAGAGCTTACAGCTAACGAAAACCCAATATTCAGTTAGGAAATCCGAATATGTCTGATACCAGCATAGAAAAAAATCATTTTATTACAGACATGTTAAATTATCGGCCACATAATCATGTGGGAGACTGCTGACTTGATGTTTGTCCAGCAATCACAAGACAACCTCCACAAAGAGGATAAGCCTCAAAAGGTCTTTGCTAGAGAAGTTGGCTGTTCTAGAGTGAAATGAGAAAAGGACGCACAGGCATGGATAACAGCAGCCTTGAGGGTTGTGAGGCATGCGTTTAGAACAAGATTTACAAGGCTTGGAATGTGGTAGGAGCCAGAACTTTTAAGAACAGCTGCACACGTATGCAGGACATTACGACTGTTGGATTCTTTTGATTTGTAAATTAAGGTCCCAACGTCTGGAGAAGAGTGAAGGAGTCTTAGAACTCAATTCGCGTTTGGTCCAGTTTGATATTTCCAGTCAGGAATGATTTTGGGAGCCTTGCCATCTCCTGTTAGTCCACTGTGTTTATCAAACCCAAAGTGGGTTCAACTGCCTATCAGGAAATCTTGGAGCCGTTCACGCTTCCCTCTGCTGACAGTCTTTATTAAAATGCTGAATTTATTTTTCAGCAGCAATTGGCACCTGTTCATACTGCCAAAAGTACCAGTGCCTGCTTTAATGACCATGCTATTGGTGTAGTTGATTGGCCAGAAAAGGAGAGACACTGAACCCAACGATGCAGGTGAGCTGAAGGTCGCTGTTAAAGGAAACCGGGCTTGGGCAAAACATTGGCACAACCATAGGCTGATGTACTCCATACCATACTATTTTGAAACAGTAAACTATGCAAAGGAACCTCCTACCAGGACTTCAGTGCACGCACTCTAAAGTACATGGACATAGTTTTCTGCCCTTTTCCAACTTTCCATTATAATACCTACGGTTCATACTCTATGATGGTTTGTGGCTTACCTCTTTATGGGCGCTGTCGGTGACTCAAATCAGCACCCTTTTTTTGATTGCCTTGAGTGATATTCCAAAATGGCATTTTTGGGGTTTAACAAGCTGTAAGCAGTAATCACCTAAATTAACCAAAATATATCCTCGTGTGTAGCGAATATATGCAAGTCTGCCTTTTCCACTTCCAAGTTTGATTGAAATATGGACTCTAATCTGATGAAAAACTGTCATGATTAGAAGATGATTTTAAATTGGGCAGATACATGGGCTGTCAGGTCTTTATTTGATGCCTTGAGTATTCATCAGAGTAGAATTCACATAGCCAAAACAAAGAGCGCACAATCACCCCCAATTCTTCTCAAGCACAGATGAAATGCAACCACCAGAAATAACGTCGATGTGTCATGTTTTCCACATCTTAATTGGTGGAAAAACAGAGTGGAGGAAGCAGGAGAAAATAAAAACACTAACGCCTCAACAAGTCTCATTACGGCTTTTGCTTGTTGCCTTTTTGAAAACGCTGAAGCTCTCAGTATCAATATGCTCATTCTCAACTGTTTATTTCCCCCCGGATAGCAGCCAAGCTGTTGTTTGAATGTTTACACGGATTAACATAATCTGTTTGCCTGTGAAATTAGCCTCCTAAACAGCCCCTCTGAACACAGGAAATAAAAGGCGCGAGCTAGCAGAAGCTAGCTCTGGGGACTCGCTTGCTCTGAATGATTCTTGGCAGGCACACGCCGTTGGCTCCGCAGCCAGAAAGCCCGATGCTTCTGAGCAGCCGTTTAGCAGGCTGCTTGTGCACAGCAGGGAGGGCCTGTTGTCTCTATACGTTCAGATCTGTGAGCTGCTTTGGCCTTGTTAGGAGACCCATACTCATTCTCTTTATGTTTAATTTTTTCTTTGCTTTTTCCTCTGGGTTTTTTTTTTTGCACCTTCTTTTTATTGGTCATCCTGCTCATTATCTCTGCCATTCATCATAAAATAACCCATTTCTAAGTTTAATGTGGTAGACCTTCGTCATGTTCACAGAGGCTTTGTCTGCCTCTCCCGCTCTTCTTTTTTCCCCCACCTCTTTGTGGGTTTCAGTGTTTTGCACAGCTTGCCGCTCCGAGGCCCATCCAGCTTGTTTTGTGTCACGCCACTTCCCGTCTTTTTTTGATGTCAGTTTTCCACACGTCTCGTACCGTTTCCTCAGAGACGCCCGGACGCCGGTTTTCGGGCTTCATCTTCACCCACTGACATTAAACAGCAGCGTAGTCAGTGTGCAATGCTCTCAGTCTGTCCGTCGCTTGGCTTCTCCCCGTCTCTCTCTTGTGTGTTTTCATGCCTCACGTCCAGCTCTCGTGTGCAATGTACGACCCTCCCTCGCTCTCTTCCCTCCATCTCCTCCTCCTTCCTGACTTCTGTAAGATCCAGACTAATCGCTGGTGCTGAATTATACATCCAAGTGAATAGCTGAGATGGCTGTCCACTGCTTAATGTCTGTATACTGTTTTTGTATCATACTCAAAGTCTGCTGTTGCACTGCTGGCATGGCTATACCCTCTGGGTGTTTCAGAGTTTGTTAAGTTGAACTTTAAAGTTTTTTAACATGTAGCTGGTGGTTTTGGAGCCCTTGCAGTTCACTGCCTGTAAACAGGAGAATGAGCCCAATTCTCTGGGAATAGATGCACTTCCATGCATAACTATTTAGACGCCTGAAACTCTGCAACCTTTTTTTTCATCTTTACAGATCATTTTTCACATTTCTTTAACAATATATGTAAGAAAAAATATGAATAATGAAATTGTTGCATGTTGTGAAGCAGTACAACTGCAATACTTTTAACAAAAGTACTAAAGTAAAAGTTTGACGTATGTGAGTTTGAGAGAATTTTTGCTATGACCATATGCAGAGATGCATATTTAGTGGAAAAGGTGAAATTGTTACAAAAATCATGATGCAACATTTACTCCATATATCTAATCCCTGATATATAATGTAAAGCCCAACTTTAAAGTGAACCTCTCTCATAGTCTCAAGCTTTTTGGAGCCTCTGGCTGCTTTACCTGCTAGGAAGGAGCGTGTTTACCACCACCTAACCTTCAAATTAATTCTCACCAGCTTCACTATCCCGGCTGAAAAAAAGTATCCACACACCATAACGCTGTCAAGATTCACTTTCATGTATCACAGTGGGAATGGTGTGTTCAGGTGATGTGCAGTTAGATTTCCTCCACACAGAGTTTTACATAAAGAAAAAAGTTACCCTTTGGTCTCTTCGAGGAAACCAATATGATTTTAAACGTACGTCTTTTAGTTAGCTAGCTAGTTAGTTAACTAGCTAGTTAGTTAACTAGCTAGCACGTCTGGTGGCTTTTTGTCTGTTCTGTCCTTTCCTAGTGTGTCATCTTAGATGCAGAGAACTAAACAGTTCTCAAAGCTTATGATACTGTTTAAAAAACAACAACATTGCTTTGAATTTCTAAAAGAATATATATAATTAACAAAACTTTAGGATCTTCAACAAACATTAAATTTTATCTGATTAAATTCAACATAAGTTGACTCTTACAAATTATGGCACTTCCAAAGAAAAATCGGGTTAATTGGATTTCATTTAGCTATAACAGCATAAAGGTGTCTGAATATTGATGTAAAAACAAATGTTTTTTTTAGATCTTTTCTTTTTTGTAAAACAATAAATGAATAAAAGGTCTAACCCATATATATATATATATATATATATATATATATATATGTATATATAGTTTTCCTCCCAGCTCACAGTTTGTAATATTCTTTGTCTATCACTTAAAGCCCCATAGAAAAACCTTGAATTTTTTACTGTATTGTGACTAAACTAGAAGGCTACCAGGGGTATGAGTACTTTTGCAAGGCTCTGCGTCTTCTCATGCATCTTCCATCACTGCCCCCGTGTTGTGGCCTAAGATAAGGATAATAAGATGCATTCAAACTTCAGGCGCTCGCTCAGACACGTACGTGAGCACTTTCTTGTTTCATATTCCGCTCTATCTTGTTTGTATCAGCCTGTGCTTCTGGTCAGCTCTGCAGCCCTGAGCACTGCAAAATTACAGGAGAGTTGTGTGTGTGTGTGTGTGTGGGAAGGGGGGGGGGGGTTCTTTCCACTTTGATTAATCAAACATGAACATTCAGTGGGCCTCAGTTCGCCTTCCCTGGTCTGTTCTACACACTCTGCACCTTTTTCTTTCCCCCTTCCTTCCCCTCTAACCCAATCAGTAACCGGCACTCCTGATGGCTGGAGATGGGCTGATGAAAGTCATGCAAATGCAGCCTGTTTGTAATGCTATTTTCCCCCGCATCCATCCACATCATGTCTCTTTAACACTCCAAAGCAGTGGCTCGGCTCTGAACTCTGATCAAAAAAAAAGAAACAGCTGCGGGGAGTGTGTGCCAGGTTGACTTACAGGAAATGCCCCATTTCCACTAGTGCCAATACGGAACGGGACGCTTTGGCGTGTTTCCATTACCTGCGTCCGTTCCGAGCCGACCCCTTTTTTCGGACTACCTCTCCCTTGGTTCCAAGCGTGCCAAAGCAACCCAACATGCCCACCACTGATTGGTCCGGTAATATATCCCTCTCACTCCTACCCAGCAGCGGTAGCCGCAGATTAGTCTGGAGTTGTTGTTTTTTTTTTTTGTCTCAGAGTAAGCGATAGTTTAAAGTTTCAAATAAGCAGCACACTGCAGTTAACTGCAAGCAGCCTAAAATTAAAAAGAAATCAGTCTGAGTCACAAATTATATAATATTTAACCAGCGTGGGTATTTGTAAGTATACTGTACATATTATTGAATCTGTGCGTTTCATCATGTTGTCAAGTTGGCTGAAAGGTTGGTGTTGATAACTCCCGTTCAGTAGGTTCATTTCCCGCTACTGCGGTGCTTAAAGTCTTTTTTACAGTCTTTTTTATGTTCAGGTTCATAGACATTCTTCCTGGTTTCAGAAAATAATTATTCTAGATTTAAAAAAAAAAAACCTGCTTTTATTGAATCACCCTGTCGTGGAGCTGACTATAATTTAATGTCCTACTAAAAACAAGCTGCAAAGTATCCTTGTAAAAAAGATGGGAGGATTGACATCACTCTGAGCTAAGGAAATCTTAAGTAGTAGATTGGTTAAAAAAACAAACTCTGTTTTACAAAATTAAATCTTCAACAACAGAAGAGAGATGCATTTTGCTGGAGCTTTTGCCCACTACAGTTCTTTTGAGATGGTAATGGAAAAAATAACCTACCCATTCCATACTATACTGTACTGTCCCTAGTGGAAATTGGGCATTATAGTGCACCAACAGAACTTCTGGGAACTTGTTCTGAAGAGGGTGGGATTGCATACAGTATGTGCATTTATACCTTATTTTCCTATTTATATAGAAGTTGTTTTTTTAAATAATGTTTACTATCCATGATACGGTGCCTTGATAAACTGCTTATACCCCTTAAACCTTTTCACATTTTATCACACCGCAACCTGTGAGTTGTTTTATTGGGATTGTATGCGATAGACAAACACAAAGTATTACATTTTTCAAAGCAGTTTCAGGCAGACTGGAAAAATCTGGAATTTAGATTCAATATTTTCTGGTAGAAAAAAAGAAAATGAGGACATTCATGGAAAAACACATTGTGGCTTTGCTTTCAAAGGGTCTTCTTTTCTACCCTTTGCTGCCTTTATATCGTCTTAAAATAACCCCCACAGCATGGTGCTGCCACCACCATGTGTTGAACACAGTTTGTTCAGCAGATTCTGGCCTTCAAACAGTGAAACAGTTTGAATTTGTGAATAAAGTATCTATCTATCTATCTATCTATCTATCTATCTATCTATCTATCTATCTATCTATCTATCTATCTATTACTTAGGCCCTGTCCACACGTAGGCGGGTATCTCACAAATCGGAGATATTTTTCTACGGTTTGGCCTGTTATCCACACGTAGCCGGAGGTTTTCGGCACCAAAAACGAAGCTTTTTAAAAACTCCGGCCAAAGTGGAGATTTGTGTTTTCTCCGTTTTCAGTGTCTACGTGTGGACGGTTGAAAACAGAGTTTTAAGAGCCGTAACGCCACTTTCCGCGACAAAAAATGCTCCAACACCACATGTGCGACCTGTGTTTACTCTCGAAAACACCAAATTTTTCCTCAGTGCTGTGTTGGTATCATCCATTGTTAAAGAGCGTCTTGTTTGTTTGCTTTTATAAGCTGTATAACTGCTGCGTGCTGAAGATATAAAGTTTCTCTTGGCGGTTAGGACTGGGGAGAACTACTGCCCCCTACAGGTTTGCCACGTCTATGAATGTGCTGAAAAACGCATTTATCCGGTTACGTGTGGATGGAGATTTTTTTTTCAAGGAGCAGAGGCAAATCTTCGTTTAAAAAAAACCCCGGCGACGTGTGGACATGGCCTTATTCCTCATAAATTAATGTCCCATTAGTCAATACTTTGAGTTGCATGGAAGCAGATTCATGATGGTTAATGAGCTCATTTGTGACTCTAACAGGGATTTCTGATTGCAGCAAAGCAACAAACTGAAACCCCGCCTCACATGCACTAAAAGTGTGCACGAGGAAGTTAAATATTAATCAGCGGCCTAAGTGTTGCTAGGATTAATTCACCTATTTAGCAGAGGGAGACTCTTATTGACAATCATCTCTGTTTGATCAACCCTGCAGTTTACATGACAATGCCACAATTACTTAGCCTATTAGTTAAAACTGCAGGAATAATTTTTTTTTGTTTTGTATGTTTTCCTATCTGTTTGTTTCTTTTTTCTCCCTTCTTTAAGAATCACCTTTTAACCAGACTTGCTGTGTCTCTACTTTAAGCATGCTTGTCACACTCACTTCTCACCTGTTTTCCACAAAGCTATTTGAAAATCGAGATATACGGTTTTTAATTGAAACATATTTTAGAATAAATCACATGTTATTTTTTTGTGTTATGCTTGTGTCACCTGTCACCTCTTGGCACCCTGATTGGCCTTGGCTCCCACTCAGATTGCTGCGTTCACTGCATCCTCGCGTGCCTCTTCTGCGAGTTCCTGGCCCTCTGCAACATGGTGGTGGCCCAGGCCTCGTGCGGCGCCTGCACCTCTGAAGCTTGCTGCTGCTGCTGTTGTGCCGACGACATGGGCGATGACTGCAACTGCCCCTGTGACATGGACTGCGGCATCATGGACGCCTGCTGCGAGTCTTCAGATTGCCTGGAAATCTGCATGGAGTGCTGTGGAATCTGTTTCCCCACATAGGTTATCAGTGCTCTAAAGGTGTCCCGTAGAGGCGCATCTGAATAGTAAATCATCAAAAAGTTATTTAATTTTGATTATTCAGTTTAAAAAGGAAACTGTATCTGATTAATTTCAGACACAAAATAATAAATAGAAAAATAATCTGTTATTATGATTATCGCTTATAGCCAATAAAAACACAAAATTCCGGTTATTTGGAAAATCTGACTCTTGCATATCACCAATAAAAGACAAATATGTTATTAAGTGAAAGATTGATGATTGGACAGTTTTGACAGGACTGTATATGTCCACAGTACTAGCTTTTTAAAAATTGCTTCATCAATTCACCAGCATGACATGGAAGCATGTCACTGCTTGTATAAAAAACCCGGTTGATCCAGCCCTCAACTCATCTGCACAGCTGTAGTGTTTCTTATCCACCTTTTGACAATATTTTATAGACTCTTTACAGGGTTTAGGCTAGAATTGTGTGCTAGATAATTGAACGCTGATACAATACTGACTTGAACCGGACCCAGTTCTTTTTATAGTGTGGGCAGTTGCCAATAAAATATATATCCGTAAAAGCACAGAAAAAACAAAGTGAAACTCATACATTTGCTTTGCTTTCAAAGGTTTCAACACTGAGATTATCTCTTGTACTTGTACGTCACTTTTTACCACATTTTTTCCTTCCACTCAACTCGCAATAAAAATCCTTGAAAATAGCACTATGTGTACAGAAAACTTGCCTTTTTATGGCGACAAACAAATAACTGAAACGTATCACTTAGCGCGTAATCAGTCTAAATAATACCATTGATGTTGGATTTGAATTACAGCTGTTAATTAACTTTTTGATGATATTCTTACTTATTAAGATATACTTCTAATGGAACTGCTGGTGTCATATTGAATTCAGCAGAAAAATGTAGGGGTGTGTTTGAGTGAATGAGTTGGACACAAAAAAAAAACACAGCTTATCGCAGATAAGAAATTAATTCCTAGTTATGAATATTTTGTGCTTTGTAAGTATTTTAACCGGTAGAGAAAAGTATTATCATAGGCTGTCTGAACATTTTACAGTTACATTGGGATAGCTGTTTAGTTACTTCTTTTCATGCCTCTTCATTTTTTATTTTATTTTTTTTTTTTTAAAGCGTTTTGCAGATATTGTCTAGGGAGGATTCTAGTCTACAAAAAAAAAACTGAGATTGCAGTTTTAGTCCAGTCAACACTGTAATTAAAAGGATTTGTGATGGTGAGTACATTCCTAATGTCATACTGTAGCTTTGCAGATTTCATTCAAACAATCATTATCTACTGTAGCACTGTAGAGCAGGTGAACATGGTGAAAATTTTAAGTATTTCAGGACTTGACACTTTCTGCTACCTTCTGACACAAAACCTAAGGGTGTTATCTGGAATTATTGCATTTAGATCTCTATTTTAAGCATTAAAAAAATGATAATGGAAAGAGCTGCACAGAATTGTTAATAAGCTTGGCAAAAATATACAAAGTGCGTGAAATAATATGTTTTATTTTCTCTGAAGAATCTCATCTCACATCTGATTTGAAAACATTGGAAGATTGTTTACTGTAAAATACGCACATTTTATGATGATTAAAGGGTCTGACCTACATAATTTTACTCTCTATAAGAATGTATAATGTTTCCAGCCTTTGTTTTCCTAAATTGGTCTTTAAGGAACAGGTTTTGGCACATGTATATGTTATGACTCTTCTGTGATGCTTCTTGACGTGCATTCTGCATAAATAGCAAAGCAAATGAAACAAAAGACTATAGTTGCCGTAAGCAGCTTCTCAGTTCCATGAAACAAGATAGTAAAATGGATTCAAGTGTCACGATAAAATGTTAAACTACTGCAGGGCAAAGGCAGCATTCTGCTATTTTCATCTGTTCCTTAATTTTGTGTATCTCATGATGAGTTTATAGTGAGTCACCAGCAGAGTCGTTTCCTGTCTCGAACGTCTGCTTTGATGTTGTTCAAATGATGATGCTTAATGCCGGCCCTCATTAGCACCGCTTTCTAAACGGTCACAAGAAATGCCTCTTTTTAACGCCATCAAAGACGATGTGCTGTCATGCTCAGCTCATCTTAAAAGCTCAGTGTTATGTGTACACCGGGGGTCGGACGGGCACCACTTCCATGAATAATCTGCAAGAAGTAAACCTCGTTTTCATGTTTATGATGAGCTCAGACTGCAAAAAAAATGTGTTATGGGATAAAAAGTGTCAAGAAAACACTACTTAGGAAATGTGAAGACTTCATGTGACAAGATACATAGTGATATGAAAAAATGTTGTCATACACACCTCTGTTAAGATGCCTGTTTATGCATTTCATCATATGCTTCATTTCTCTGAATTCAAAGTTCAATAAGTATGTATAAAATGTCAGTGAATTACTTTTCCCCTCAGTTCTTTTTTTGATAAGGATGGACTTGCCAACTTAAGTCTGAAGTTACCTTGCACAGACATCACCAATGTGATATATACACATATATATATATATATAACAAGTATTTGATACAGTGCTCACAGTGTATCACATTTCCATTTTATTGCATGACATAAGTATTTGATCGCCTATCAACCAGTAAGAATTTAGCCTCCCACGGACCTGTTAGGTCTTCTTTAAGAAGCCCTCCTCTTCTTCACTCACCTGTACCTGTATTAACTGCATCTATTTGAACTTGTTACCGGTATAAAAGACACCTGTCCACACACTCAAACAAACTCCAACCTCTCCACAACGGCCAAGACCAGAGAGCTGTGCAACGACATCGGGATAAAACTGTAGAGCTGCACAAGGCTGGGATGGGCTACAGGACAATAGATAAGCAGCTTGGTGAGAAGGCAGCAACTGTTGGTGCAATAATTAGAAAATGGAAGAAGTTCATGGGGCATCAATGATCGTGAGGACAGTGAGGGATGAGCCCAGAACTACACGGCAGGACCTGGTCAATGACCTGAATAGAGCTGGGACCACAGTCTCAAAGAAAACCATCAGTAACACACCATCATGGATTAAAATCCTACAGTGCATGCAAGGTCCCCCTGCTCAAGCCAGCGCATGTCAAGGTCCGTTTGAAGTTTGGCAATGACCATCTGGATGATCCAGAGGAGGAATGGGAGAAGGTCATGTGGTCTGATGAGACAAAAATGATATTTTTGTTCTAAACTCCACTTGCTGTGTTTGGAGAAAGAAGAAGGATGAGTACAACACCAAGAAAACCATCCCAACTGTGAAGCATGGAAGTGGAAACATTCTTTGGGGATGCTTTTCTGCAAAAGGGACGGGATGACTGCACCATATTGGGGAGAGGATAGATGGGGTCATGTATCGTGAGATCTTGGCCAACAAACTCTTCCCTCAGTAAAAGCATTGAAGATGGGTAATGCCTGGGTCTTCCAGCGTGACAACGACCCGAAGCACACAGCCAGGCAATTAAGGAGTGGCTCCGTAGGAAGCATCTCAAGCTCCTGGAGGGGCCTAGCCAGTCTGCAGACCTGAATTCAATAGAAAATCTTTGGAGAGAAATTGAAAGTCCGTGTCGCCCAGCGACAGCCCCAAAACCTGAACGCTCTGGAGAAGATCTGTATAAAGGAGTGGGCCAAAATCCCTGCTGCAGTGTGTGTAAACCTGGTGAAGCACTACAGAAAACGTCTCATCTCTGTAATTGCAAACAAAGGTTTCTGTACCAAATATTGTCTTCTATTTGATGTATCAAATACTTATGTCATATAATAAAATGGAAATTAAAAATCATCCACTGTGATTTTCATGCATTTTTGTTTTAGATTCTATCCCTCGCAGTTAAAGAGTATATTTGATAAAAATTACAGACCTCTACATGCTTTGTAAGTGGGAAAACCTCAAAAGTCAGCAGTGTATCAAATACTAGTTTGTGAACTTGTTCTCAAACAATGGCAATAAAACCGATTCTGATTCTGATTCTTTTCTACAAACCGTTGTAGTCGTGGCCCTTGAAAAGTTATAGGAGTATTTAGGAGTGATTGTGACTGTGTGCTGACTGCTATAAAAGCATTGTAATGCATGTGTTTATAGCAATGGTGGTTTTTAATGCATTCTTCAAACTGTAGTTTTGTTTGTGGCAATACCACAGACTGATCTGATCTTAGGATGTTTCTCAGTCCGACATAAATTTGAACTACAATATATTACCGTAGGGTTTTTCTGTTACAACACTAAGAAGCGAAACATGTTTTTTATTTTTATTCAAATCATAGTTTTATTTTCAATATACTTAAAAATGTTCATTTTACTGGTGTAATTAATAATGTTTCATTTGATTTAATCAATTTCAAAGCCATATTGTTTTATGCTTAATTGACAAAGGTTTGTAGAAAAGATATCCTTAACTTTATCAATTAAATCCAACGTTTTATTTCTTAGAGTGAGCCATTGCTGTACTTCATACTCATTGCAGAATTTCAAATATACTTCTTCCCATTGATGTCTGTATTATTACTTTTTGTTCAAGAATCAAAATAAATGCCTTTTTGTGCTCTTAAATGGCCTTTTACAGTATCGTCATTGCCCTGTCTCCAGCATCTGCCTGTTATCTCTGGGAGAGTCCTAACATCAACATGGGTACAAGCCGGACAACATTATTTAAGGTCATTATAGGGAGCAAAGACCTCCTGCTGCCCGGGACAGCGGCCTGACCTTTACCCAACATTACCTCCTATTAACCCCTCAATTAACCTTGAGGCCAAGCCCTCTGGTGGAGAATCTGCTCTTTTTATTCTCTCTTTATTTTGCCTCATCACTTTACGCCCAGATTCACCCTGACCCCCGGAAATTGCCATCTTATTTCCCTAATGTGGTAGGGGAAAATATTGCTGTCCTTAAAGTCTGTAATCACGCAAGAGTTGTACTTTTTTTTTTCTTCCTTTTTTACTTTGTTCCTTCTCCAAAGTGTGACTCGAAAGGCTGAAAATTTCGAAAACTCCAGGTGGAGTGTGCAATGACCTTTTCACAAAGTCTTCCATATTTCTGCTCTAATCAATCCCCCTCTGATCGCCTCGCTGTGTGCCGGATTGTAATGTCACAATTAGGGCCGCTCCATTGTTTCTGTTTTCCGTCTGGGGAGAAAGCTGGCGCTTCTCTGATCTCAAGGTCATTTCTTTTCACAGTTTTAAATAAATTATTGGCCTTCTCCTCTGTTCATCCATCCATCCATCCCCCCACCCACCACGCTCAATTGGTAGAGGTACCTTTTCTTTTTTTTTTTTTTTTTGACCAGAAAATGAAAAGCTCCCATCCTGAGCCATAAGAATAAATGCTGCTTTTTGTTGTTGGCTGTGAGTAGGAAGAAAGATGGGGAACATTAATGTTGTTTTGCTTCATTCAATTTTGTATCCGTTCTATCATTAAGAATTGTATACTAATCACATTATAATTATGTTTAATGTGACTAATTACACCAAAAATGAGGTGAACGTAATGTGTTTCCATCTACTTCCTTTTTTTTTCTGGTCAGCACATCATTTTACTTCTGTCAGGAAAATGTCACTAATGTGGATTTTAAATATATATATTTTCATCTAATAGTTCTTTCAGTTTATAAGATCTATAATAGTTACCATTACCACCTGATACAATTTAAATTATTCATACATATACATATATATATATATATATATATATATATATATATATATATATATGTATTTATATATACGCACTGATACCACTTTTTCAAACCGATACGATACTGATACTTGGATTTTAAAACTTGACGATACCGAGTACCTATACCTATACTTTTACCACACACAAAAATAAATAATGTTATGAATGGGAACCCAGGTTTTTTTTTTTTCTTCTCTGCTTGTTACAACAAATGAATTAGATTTTTTTTTAAATGTAATACTTTTAAAAATGACCACAAAACAAAACTTAAAAGTGAAAAATGTTCTATGAAATGATTGCAGAGTTTCTCATGGTATTGGTTAACTTTTACCTATACGGTACATAAGAATGGTATCGGTACTTATGCCCAAAACCAGTAACGTTGAATCCCTTATATATATATATATATATATATATATATACATATTATGGCATGCCGTTCAGGAAAATATTATATATTTATATTGATATGTTGGAATATATGGAATGAACCTTGAATATATGGATTGAACTTTGAATATATGGAATGAAAGTCTGAATATATGGAATGAAGTTTGAATATATAGAATGAAAGTCTGAATATATGGAATGAAGTTTGAATATATGGAATGAAAGTCTGAATATATGGAATGAACCTTGAATATATGGAATGAAAGTCTGAATATATTGAATGAAGTTTGAATGTATGGAATGAACCTTGAATATATGGAATGAACCATGAATATATGGATAATGAAATTCTGATATATGGGAATGAACCTTGAATATATATAATGAAAAGTCTTAATGAAAAGTCTGAATATATGGAGTGAAAAGTTGAATATATGGAATGAAAGTCTGAATATATTGATGAAGTTTGAATATATGGAATGAACCTTGAATATATGGAATGAAAGTCTGAATATATGGAATGAACCTTGAATATATAGAATGAAAGTCTGAATATATGGAATGAACCTTGAATATATGGAATGAAAATCTGAATATGTTGAATGAAAGTCTGAATATATTGAATGAAGTTTGAATATATGGAATGAACCTTGAATATATGGAATGAAAGTCTGAATATATGGAATGAAGTTTGAATATATGGAATGAAGTTTGAATATATGGAATGAAGTTTGAATATATGGAATGAAGTTTGAATATATGGAATGAACCTTGAATATATGGAATGAACCTTGAATATATAGAATGAAAGTCTGAATATATGGAATGAACCTTGAATATATGGAATGAAAGTCTGAATATATGGAATGAAGTTTGAATATATGGAATTAAAATCTGAATATATGGAATGAAGTTTGAATATATGGAATGAAGTTTGAATATATGGAATGAAAGTTTGAATACATTGGAATAAAACCTTAGGCCTTAGTATTATGGGTATTGAGCAGATTATCATACCTTTCATTATGTGTTAAATTAATGGTTTTGCTGAGATGAACTTTATGATTTAGGCATCAAGTTGCCTATTTCAACAACTGAATCTCAGTTATTTAATTTCTAACTTCTCATTAGGAATTTTCCTGTTTTTGAAACCTTGAAAACAAATTGGACATTGTCAAAAGCGAGAGATATATGTATCGTCCAATTCATGAAAAGCAGGGATTATTTCCTTATTTGACCTTTTTTTTTTGGGGGGGGGCAGTTATTACAGTAGCGGATAAATATGGAGGGTTTCTGTAATTTTGACAGATTAATTTGTCCGTTTGTCGTGCAGACACGTGGAATACAGTTAACTAAATTAATAAAAAGAGATTTACATTTGAAGCATTTGTGCATAATTTCATGGCATTTCATTATCAATGAGCTAGCAGTGTGTTTCAAGATTTACGGAGGCTTTGGAGCAGTCACAGTCCTGCTCCAAAAACCGTAACCCTGTACAGAAGTTGTGCTTACTACTGAACTTACTCCCGCTGAAGCAGCTAAAACTAAGATGATGATTGTATTTCAGTCTCCAGTGTGGTAGTGGAGCACAGATTCAGCTTTCAGAACATTTAATGCCTTGTCCACATGTAGCTGGGTATCTCAGAAAACTGAGATATTTTTCTACGATTTGGCCCGTCATCCACACGTAAACTGAGATTTTCGGCACAAAAAAACCCAACATTTTTTTAAATCTGGCCAAATTGGAGATCTGCTATTTCTCCATTTTCAGCATCTATGTGTGGACGGATGAAAACTGAGTTTTTAGTGCTGTAACTTCACAAGCTGCATTTACACTCAGAAACAGCATTTATGCCCTCAGAGCTGTGTTGGAATCATCAATTGTCAAAGCATGTTTTGTTTGTTTACTTTTAGAGCTCTGTTACTGCTGCAGGCTGAATATAGAGAATAGAAAGTTACTCTGAGTGGATAGGATTTGGGAGAACTATTGCCCCTACAGGTTTGCCATGTCTATGAAAGTGCTGAAAAACACATTTATCCTGATTTTTTTTCTAAAGAAGCGGTGGAAAATCTTTGGGTTTTTTATTAAACGGCTATGTGTGGATATGGCCTAAATCCTTAGAAGTCCAAAACTCAAAACAATTGGCTACTGTATGTGCAGTTCAGATCCATGCGAATAGAGGTATTTGTGACTTGTTTAAGCCACAGTAGGTGAACTTTTCATATTTTACGTTTAAAATGGGAGGTTTTTATTGTTAACATGAAGTTAATGGGGCCACAATCAATGGTTGTCACTGTGGGAAAAAAAATAAAAATAATCTGCTTGAGATTGAACTTTCTGGCCAGGCATTGCTCCTTAGCAGCCCAACAAAACCCTACAGTAAAACATGGTGGTGGGAGTATCATGTTGTGGGGGGGGGGTTTCAGCTGCAGGGACAGAACTGGTTGTAACTGAAGGAAAGATGAATGCGGCCAAGTACATCCTGCAAGAAAACTTCTACCAGAGTAATTAGGACCCCAGACTGGGTTGAAGCTCCACCTTTCAACACGACAGTGACCCAAGCACACACCTAAAATAAAAAAGGAGTGGCTTTGGAATAACTCTGTAACCGTTCTTGACTGGCCCAGTCAGATCCTAGACCCAAACACAATTGAGCATCTCTGGAGACCTGAAAATGGCTGTCCACCAACATTCAACATCCAACCTGATAGTATATATAGATTTAAAAAGAAATTGGTACAATTTATAGCAGTAGTGGTGTTGTTCTGTTGATTAGAACAATATACAGAGCTGATGTAAACATCCATGTTTGTTGGCAGCAGTTTTGATTGAACAGTCTATCAGCTGCAGAGAGGAATGACCTGCAGAAAAGCTCCTTCCTGCATCTAGGATACAGCAGTCTGTCAATTAAGGAGCTCTACAATCCAGCAACATTTCCATGCATGGGGTGGGAGATTCTCTCCATTAGAGATGTTATTTTAACCAGAGTCCTTCTTTCTCCAACCACCTGTACTGGATCCAGGGTGCGTACTAGAACAGAGCTGGCCTTCCTGATGAGTTTATCTTATCTCTTCCTCTCAGCTGTCGATATTCTAATGCTCCAACATACAACAATGTAAAAAATGACAGAAGTCACCACAGGGTCATAGAAGGTCTTTAACAGCGCTCCCTGGACTCCAAATGACCTCAGCCGCTCAGCAGGTAGTCTGCTCTGATCCTTACCACAGAGCTTGTTGCTGTAGGATAGTCTCATGAAGAGGATCAGGGTTGTCCATAATTTGTTTTAATTTTATGAATAATCCTTCTTTGCATCACTATCTCCAGTTGTTATACTGTATATACATAGAAAAAGGGTAAAATATATTGGAGGGATTTTTTCTTCCCCATTGGTAATCTCTGACATAAAGCATCCCTGTGTTTCTTACTGATGAGCTATGATACTCATCTGCAATATGGATGATCACAAAATGATATAATTTGTCAGCAAATTTTATAATTTTCCTCTTGGGATTTACAAACTATATTGCTTCACTTAAGTGAAGATGGTATTATAACAAATAGTTTAATTTTTTTTGCATCCTCTCTTTTTTTAATTAAATATACTGATTATAAAAGAAACATTATTTCATTGATAAATAAATGGTACATTTTGAAATCCATCCACTAAAGAAGGATTACATAAACCCAACCTCAAAAAATAAACACTAAAATAACACATCCTAGACCATAACGATTATAATAAATGTTGAACTGCAGAGGTCCTTCAGTGACAGACTGCTGCATCCTAGATTCATGAAGGAGTATTTCTACAGGTCCTTACTTTATGCAGCTGTCAGATTTTATAATCGATACTGCTTCCAACATAGATTTTTACATTACTGCTGTAAATTGCACTAATCAACCAAACACTACTACTGTTATAACTTGCACATTCTTTTTCACAGACTATATACTAACTTATTGGAAATTACTTACATATACTTTGTAAGGCACAGTAAATGCAGAATCTGCACTTTTCTAAAATTCTAATTATTTAAACATCTTTAAGTATCCTGCTGTTTGCACTCAACCTGGGTTTAACACCTTATCTGTACTTAACCTGTTTTTGTAAGTATTGTACATGTAAATATTTTCTTTCTGTTCTGTTTCCTGTTCAGTTTGTATATGTGTTTTTGTTGTTGCTGCTTTTAAGACCAAATTTCCCCTTGTGGGACAATTAAAGGATTATTTTTACTCTATTCTTATTAAACACATTGTTCTTTACATAGTTGACAAAACAATTATACAAATAGAATGATCAATTATCAATGGAAATCAAATTGAACCCAGAGAGGTCTGGATTTGAAGTCACACTCCAAATTTAAGTAGAAAACACATTACAGGCTGATCCAACTTTGATGTAATGTTCTTATAACAAGTCAGAATGAGGCTCAGTATTGTGGCCTCCACCTGCCGGTACGATCTCCCTACAACACCGGGCATGCTCCTGATGAGGTGGCGGATGGTCTCCAGGGGGATCTTCTGCCAGACCTGGACTAAAACATCCACCAACTCTCATCTGTGGTGTAACGTGGTGTTGGTGGATGGAACACGACGTGATGCCCCAGATGAGCTCAACTGGATTCTGGTCTGGGAAATGGACAGGCCAGTCCAGTATCAATCTCTCCATTCTGCAGGAAGTACTGACACACTCCAGCCACATGAGGTCTAGCATTGTCTGGCATTAGAAGGAACCCAAGGAACTCATCTACACAATGTCAGAGCACTGGGTTCCTCTTTCTCCTTTTCATGCCAACTAGCTACGATAATTGACAGAATGTCTGCTGCAGAAAGCGTTATAACATTTTTTAAAAGGCAACAGCTTTGTTACGTGTCCAGTTGTGCTTTAAAATAAACTTGGAAAAGATTTAGGCACCTCAAAATCTCTGAATTTCCAGTTCTAGAATACAGAATCATATCCCACTCTTTGTGGTTAATGTGTTGAATTCCTGCATGTGCTGATTAAAAAGTGTGTTCAGATACAATACAACAAAGAACTAAAACAAAAACCTGTTTTTGGTTAGCCATGAACACCAGTGACCTCATAAATCATTTTCCTTATTGTTAAAGTAAGATCAGAATTAACTGCTAAAATGTTTTAAGCACAGATTATTATACAGTGAAAAAAACAATAGTGAAAGCTGTGAAAGATAGAGGAATGTTTTATTCTTGTTATGAGAATTTATTTGTGGTCAAAGATTTTCCTTTTGGCTCTTCATCAACCTTGATGCTCCCCGGTTAGGTGCCAATCCAGAAGGAAAAGTAGTGGATACACGAAGGGGAAGGTTGGCCCAGACACGTCATACTGAGGGACAAAAGACAGAAAAGGTGAACCACCAATGAAACAAGTATTATGCACTTTTATTCCGTTGCTGACCAAATATGATTAGTTGTGAATTCCGTTAAAAAAGAAATCAAATCACAGGAAGTCATGCTAATGTTCTTAACTGAACAACTACCTTTAATTTAACTTCTGGTTGACAATTCAATTCATGACAATTACAGAACCTATGTATTTAATTTCATTCAGTTTATGTATGTAAGGGTTATTCACAAAGAAATATTCTGTAGGTAAATTACAACATCTTTAAAATATTCTGAAAAGTGTCACATTTAAAAGAGAAGTCAGTGAGGTCATAAAAACATATTCTTGATTTCTAAGAATAAAAGTTGGAAAAGAAGTGATGATGCAATTTTATGTTGCTAAGGAAAGAGCATCAGATCATTTAGTTCCTGGATTATCTCCAAGATCCCATCAACTCTGCCGAAAAACAAATAGAACAATAATCAATGATGCATTTTGTAAATAAAAAAGCCAGTATTTAAAAAATCAAAGAAAACAGAAACTGTAAACGCCTATATTAATTCTATAAAGTTAGTTTCATTAGTATTGAAATATTTGTCTTTTTCTTTAAAATTTTCATGGATTTATTTATAAAACACATTACTGAATTGTAAATTTTCACTAAAAGATATATTTTATATTTTAGCCAGTTTTATTCAAAGTATTTTATTCCAAAACCTGTTTCACAAAGTCAGCCTGTAATTAAAACTGAATTAAACCAAGTGGTTTAATTATTTCAAAACGGATAGTTTTCAGTCGAATTAGTTTATCTGCCAGTCAGTCTGAAGGTTGAACCTGAACTGGCCGTTACTTAAACATTAATCATCCGCATATTCGGGTAATATTACTGGCACAGTGCGTCTTATGAATTCTCAATGGTGGCATGGCATTGTGGGAATATAGCAGCATTCGTGTTGGGAAGCTTGATAGTTATAGAGAGTGATGTCATGATGATGTGTTGAATGTGGGCTGAGCCCTAGTGGGCAACACTATGTAAAATGTAAGTAAACATGGGGAGTTCCTTCAGCATTTGTAAACTGTATAATCTGAAATGGTAAACTGGAGTGATGCTGAGGTCTGGGAGCTTCAGGCCTTTAGAGCTGAGGAGCAGATTAGTCCTTCATGGGGACTGTGAAGGTCGGCCACCGTTTGGAGCGGCTTGCAAACAGTCTTGAGGAGCGGGGCTTCAATTGGGATAAAAAACTAGTTATTTCCATCTATTTTCTACGGTTTACCACAGACTCTACGGTCTCACACTTGATATGTAACCCTGCACATGAACAGCCCGGACACCACCACTGTACCGCCACATAATATATTGTGAAAGCGCCTGATTGGGCAAATTGTTGCCACGGACTGTGTTCTTATGAATGACCAGAATAGAATACAATAGAATAATCCTTTAATTGACCAACATGGGGAAATTTGGTTGTACTGTAACAGCAGCGAAACATTTATTGACAATATTTACATCATGCACTACAGATACAAAGTAGTAGGCTACTGTATAGTTGAAGTAATTAAGAAGGCTCATTGATGGGCAGTATTAATGCCAACACTGATGGCAGGATTGTCTTTTGAAAGGGGCTAGTGAATGAAAACTATCCAGGATGATCTTATTTCTGCAACGGACCCCTGCTGAGCTCTGTAGCGTTGCGCTCCGCCTGAGCGAGAACGGCTTTATTTGTTGTTGGTTGTTTATGTCACTACGACTACACTGGGATTTGCAATGATATCAAACAAAAACACTGGCATAAATCGCCTTACATTTAACGATAAAGACGGCGGGAGCGCGCAGAGACTCCAGCAAGATTTCTAAAGTCTGCCCGTCTTTAGTCTGAAAATCATTTGATGCACGCCCAGCATATTTATTCCCTTGGTTTATGTGTTAGCGTCTGAATCGACAACATTTGGATAAAAACCAAACACCACATAATTTATCTGGAATAAACCTAATTACACTGATTTTACAAGAATATAAAGCAAACACAGAGATGTTAGCACATCAAATTACTCTAGGTCGCAAAGCACAAGCTAACTGCAACCTGCTGCTAACTGCAGTTCACATGTTTTAATGTGTTTACAGTCACATATACGGGTATACTAAATCTACATTCATCATCATATAAATATCTAAACTTACCCATTTCAGCTGTCGGTCTCCAGGCGAACATCCAGAGCTTCTTCTTGCAGCTGTGGTGTCGAGTGATAACATGGTTCCTCCAGCATGAGGCTGAAGTTGGCTTCTGATTCTAGCCTCTGATTCGGGACACGGCCAAAGGGCAATTCCACCTAATATCTCACTGATCCAAGCAGCTTTAATCTGCTCTAGTCTAAAAACTACAAAACACAGATTCTTTAAACAGTGAAACATCAGTTGGAGTAACCTTTTAGGCATTTTCCTAATTATAAATGGAAGCCAACTTCAGCATTCAGACAGCCATACTAATCTACTACATTACCCATAATCCTTGAGGCCAAACTTTGATTCCATATATTCAAGGTTGATTCAATATATTCAGACGTTCATTCCATATATTCAAGGTTGATTCAATATATTCAGACGTTCATTCCATATATTCAAGGTTGATTCAATATATTCAAGGTTGATTCAATATATTCAGACGTTCATTCCATATATTCAAGGTTGATTCCATATATTCAGACGTTCATTCCATATATTCAAGGTTGATTCCATATATTCAGACGTTCATTCCATATATTCAAGGTTGATTCAATATATTCAAGGTTGATTCAATATATTCAGACGTTCATTCCATATATTCAATGTTGATTCAATATATTCAAGGTTGATTCAATATATTCAGACGTTCATTCCATATATTCAAGGTTCATTCCATATATTCAAGGTTCATTCCATATATTCAAGGTTGATTCCATATATTCAAGGTTGATTCAATATATTCAGACGTTCATTCCATATATTCAGACGTTCATTCCATATATTCAAGGTTCATTCCATATATTCAAGGTTGATTCCATATATTCAAACATATCAATATAAATATATAATATTTTTCCTGAACGGCATGCCATAATATATATATATATATATATATATATATATTGTCAGAGTTGTCAGTTGTTGGTGATATCACTTTTTTGAGGCTATTAACAAAGCTAAACAGAGCAGATACGCTGACTATTAACCATATTAAACGTCTGTTACTCTAGAAAGGGCAGTAAAGAAATTCATTGTGAACATTAAGCACTGTAAAACTGATACCATGTTTTTTTTGTTTCATTTAGACTGCATCAAAATCAAAATAACAAATAAATGTCAGGTAACATACTTTCTATGTCATGGTTTGGTTTCTTTGCTATTATTCACTCCTGCAGTAATGTCTCTTTCTCCTTCCCTTCCTCCAGGCAGAGCAGTGGGCCTGGGGCGTGTCAGCACACCTGGACTCTATCATCATCAGCCATTTCAGTATTTAAGGACCAAACTTTCATTCATTCAGTGCCAGACGGTTGTCAACACCACATCTCTGACTACCCAGGACCACTGCCTGCCTCGGTTATTCCATGCCCCTTGGATTTTTGTGAGGACTTTGATTTTGCTCCAATTTATTATTTGTAATAAAACCTTTTGATTTTTCTGCACAGCACTTGTTCCCTGTTTTTTTGGGTCAGCATCTTGGGTCTCGTTCAACCTCCACCATGACATTCTAATTGGCATAATTGATCAGTTAAGTTGCTTAGGTCTTTACAAGATATTTTTAGACTGATTTGTTTTTTTCATTTCTTCTATCGGTACATATATCTGTACCTCCTCCCCCATCTGATATGCTCTACTAGCTAGCCTGCCCACATCATCCTTGTTTAAAAAAATATGAATGTAACTGGTAACAATCCCAGTGCCAAAGAGAAGAATCATGGTTTTGAAACTTAAGGTGTGTAGTGTGTAGTTTTTGCAGTACATCTTTGAAAATAGCCATTAAAACATTATGTAATAATAATTACGTAAAGCACATTAATTGCAAAATATTGTTGATATAGTAAAATATGACTTTAAAAATCAGTTTTAAAATACATGGGCGCAGGTCCTCTTTTCAGGGGAAAGCCATATTAGATGACGTCTTTACTTCCACAAGAGCCCGGACGGACAAAGCGCACAGAACAAGCGCCGTGGTGTTTTTTTTTGTACACAACTTTGGTGACAACTATGTTTTGAGTCACGCTCTCCCCGCCTGCCACAGGAAGTTTGAATCAGTAGCTAACCTGGAGCTCACACACCGGGCGCTAGTTACCTTATCACGGAGTGTAATGGCTGACCACACGTATACTTCTCATGGGCTTCCGTTGTTGAGTTTCTTACTCGAAGACACAGATACCGCATGCTTGTGATAATTTAGGTATGCACTGCCCCCTACTGGCCGAAAATAACACACTGTGCCTTTAAGTATTCACGGATTTTGTAGCTATTCACCGGTAGCTGTGTCCCCTAAGGCCCACAGTTACTGAGGCGAAAACTGTAGATGAACTATACACTAAACACTACGGATGCAACTATAGGACTTTTTAAAACCGATACGATACCGAAACTTGAATCTGAATATTTGCCGATACTTCTACCACAAAAAAAAAAAGAAAAAAGATGTGCTGAATTGGACAGGTTTATTTTCTTTGTTGCTTGTTAAAATACATGACAAAAATAATCTAAAAATGACCACAAAACTAAAATGGCAAGTGAAAAATAATTACTTTCTTTGAATCTATTTCCACTTTTAAGTATCCGTGCATTAGAATGGTATTGGCCCCAATTTTAGTATCGGCATCGGTGCATCGCTACTAAACTTCAGTAGCTTGGGGGCCATGTAGTCTTGAAGATATCCAAAGTACTATTATTATTCAAAACACATGTTTCTCAGATATACTATTTCTGTGTTTCCCCCCAAAAAAACAAGAAACCAGTAAGTCTATATAATGGGAGATTTTGTAGATATATTTTCATGTCTAACCAATATGCAGTTATAAAAAAAACAATGTTCATAGTTAACCTTCCATCCCAATCACCTCAGCTGTAACAGCAATTTTCAATGTGAATTATATCACCCCATTGTGGCCTGACATTGGTACGGTTTGCTGTATTTTAAGAAATTTGACATTTCAAGAAATTATTCTCTTTATAAGGAGCTTTTCAGAAATTATAAATAAAAAATGTAATTTTGGAAAAATATGTTTTTTTTCTTATAGATGAGGCGTATAAACTCTAAACTTGGTGGGCACCTAACTGTCAATTTATTTTGAAGGACAATCTTGCATGAATAAGCCACTAAAAGCTGGGGCCTCATCCTGTTTTTAGGTTTGTAAAAATGATTTAGCACCAAATATTTGTATTTATTTAGATAAAAGCAGTTAATATATATTACCCATATTGCACATATCTGTTTTTGCGTTACAATCCTGCTATATTTTCAAATACTTAAAATGTATTTGGCACACACAGTCCGTCGCATCTTTTTTCTTCTGAGGTGTCTGTTTTGTGTACTAGATTGCAGCATTCTGTGCACCTCCTTTCCAATTATGTCAAAGTTTCAAAAGACTTGACCTGGCTGTTTGGAGTTCCAGCATGACATTAAAATAAGATGAGATGAGTCTTCAGAGAGTTTTGCAAAGAGAAAAAACAAAAAAAAACATGGAGATGCGAGTTCAGCTGATGTCACTTTCAATTAATATCCTCAGGTAGTGGCCCCATTAGCCCTCTCACACATGGGCCTGGTTTACAATGCAAATAGGGTCATTACCTGAGAAGTCTAATTGGCTTTGACAAGGGGCCGGAGATGCCAGCCTTCCTCTTGCACATGGTATTTGTTTGCTTATTGTTCCTCTTGGTCAAACTTATAAAACGGCTGCTCGTGTCGGATGTTGCAATCCATCAGCAGCGAGAACGTAAGCAGGGGGGTTTTATTTGAATTTAGCCTCATTAGGAGTTGTTGCACGTCAGCTGAAGTTTGTATACTAACCAGCAACTCAAAGGCAACGCTAACGCTGTGCGTCGGTTTTCAGAACATAGTGTGGGAAATTAAAAGTAAAGGATTTTCCGAGGGAAGGATTTGTCGTCTTTGTTCCTGTCTCTTCCCAGAAATGCAGCGTGTGATCGTGCTTGCACCTTAAATATTTAAAGACCCCCTTTTGCCAAAGCTTAGTTGTCGTATTGTGGATGGGCCTCCGACTGCCTCTAATCTCATTGTTACCTGGGGGCGTCACAACGTTGATAAAGAGACAACATGTGGCAGATGAGCAGGATTGTGTGACAGAACACCCCCGCCCCACCCCCCACCCCCAACCATCCCTTTTCGTGTGGGGCACAGGCAAGTTCAAAGTTTGTGCGCCCCCAAGAAGACATCACTTCAGACTTCGACATCTGCCTGGGAGAAAGAAAAGTGCCAGAAATGAAAGAAGTGTAGAATAAAAAATCTCTTAGATCATTTGTTTCCCTGAAAACACCCTCCCTGTTTTCTCCCCCCCCCCCCCCCATGTTCCCCAGATACCGTGGCATCTTAAACCGTACGTGCAGGATGAAGATTTTTTGCTAGGCCCTGGTTTTCATGGTGTGTTTGTGATGAGGGAGCTCTCTGTTTTCTGGATCCTAGCAAAGACTTTCAGACAGAAAGAAGGGGGAAAAAAGCAGGAATTCAGGTTGTGGACCTATAAATAAGACATCAGCTCGAAAACTGTGCACTCTCAACTTTTACCTTTGCATTTGGAAGGACACAGACGCAAATTGAGAGGGATGGACAGATCAGACATGCCTCTTTATTTTCTTGTACAAATTATTTGAGCTGTAAATTAGATGCAATCATAGTTATATGTTATTTGAGGATGTGAGCGTGTTTTCATTGGTTGTTCAAAGCATTACTTAGATAAACAAAGATATGAATTTCAGTCATCATGGTCTTACAAGTGGCTGGCATGTTTTTTGTTTTTTTTTTAGTAGGCAGACTTGCTATAGTTTGGATTATGTGAGAAAATGCCTTCACAGTTCCCCCAACTCTTTCGCAGGACAAGCACGAGTATTTTTAGTGAAATATTTGTTAAAGACAAGCACAAAGGAGCAAATACTTGTGAATTATTATTTAACCTGCATGCAAAACTCTATGTGTAGCATAAAACTAATGTTGCACCGACTGCAACGCATCGTGCGTGCTGCTGAGAAGGTGATTGGACCAGGTTTGTTCAACATCCGGGACCTGTTCTCCTCCAGGACCCGGAGGCGTGTGGGTCGGATCACAGCTGACTCTTCTCACCCTGGACACCGACTATTCTCCCTCCTCCCCTCAGGCAGGAGGCTACGGTCCATCCAGACCCACACCTCCCGCCACCTGAACAGTTTCTTCCCCTCCGCCATCAGACTCATGAACAATAACAAGACCCGATAGTTCAGTTAAAGACCCATGTAGGATAGAACCATCTGCACTACGTAACTTTATTTTACTGCACTGTGTGGTCTGATCACACTTAGATCTGCTGCTGTCATTCACCTGCACATCTGTGAATGGAACCCTGCTGCTGTTCTCATGTTAAAAAGGATGTTTATCTTTTCATAGTTATTTTATATACATACAGATTATAATATTTATAAAGACTTTAGCCTTATAGCTCATTCTTTTTATTTTTATTTATTTTATTTTTATTTATGTTAAATGTTTTATGTGCACAGTTGTACCGAAAAAGAAATTCCTAGTTTGTGAACTTGTTCTCAAACAATGGCAATAAAACCGATTCTGATTCTGATTCACATCACCCTGAACACAGCTCTCACCATTTTTAAACATGGTGGTGGCAGCACCATGGTGTGGGGGGTGGGTGGGGTGCTGTTCCTCCAGAAGGCGAAACTGGTAAGAGTCGATGGGAAAAAAGATGGAGCTCAATCATGGAAAAGAAAAAATAAATATAGTAAAATATCTATTCATGTATTAGAAGGGCCTAGTCAAAGTACATTACAACCCCAAATTTTATTGAGAATCTGTGGCAGGACTTAAAAAATTATTCACAGATGTTCTACATCGTGCTTGAGCTATTTGTGGTAGACAAATCTGTAAAAGTTTACACCTAAATTTGAAAAGCTTGAAGACATCTGCAAGCAATAGGCACTCCTACAAAGTATTGACTAAGATCCTAATAACACAAGCAGATTTGAAAAAATATACATAAACATAAGTCACCTATCTACATGCTTAGAATGTCTTCTTCGCAAAACGTTCATACGGCTGCTAGAAAAAAAACAACCCCTACATTAAAATAACAGAAAAAAAGCATCTTTAACCCAGGTTTGTTCAACATACGGAAAATCAAAGCTACTATATCGACTTTTTTATTTCTTTAACACATAAACAGACCGGGAACCACTTGTTTGCATTTTGTCAGATTTTTTGAAAACATTTTCCAGCGCGGCAGCACATTTCAAACAGCGGCTGTTATTATACCTGTCTCAGCAAGCTACCTAACGACAACAACACAGCAGAGGCAATAAAGCCCCAGATGTTTCGCCACGACGTGTTTATTTACCTGTCATGTCTCCCTAATTGTTTTCATCTGCTACAAATAAACACATCTCCTGTTGCATCTGCGTTTGTGCGCCGTTCAGCAACACACAGCTACGCTGGCAGGTTGTTTGTGATGTTATCTGGTGCGTGCAGAACGGATTTAAAAGAAAAAGGTGACTCCACGCTGGCGGGGTGATTTGTACTCGTGCCAGAGAGAATGGGATGGGTGGGTGGGATGTTTTAAGGTGTGCATGCTGGCAACATCTGCTGAGATTCTTCTGCACAATAAAAAAATAATAATCCTTAAGCTATAAATTAACCCCAGTTCTCTGAAGATCTAGTGTTGGAGCTGCCTTTTCATGGAGACATTTGCTTTTAAATTAGACTTTACAATCTTAGCAGGAAAAAAAAGGACAGAAAAATACGTAATCATATGCGTATACAGACCTGCCTGTCATGTTGTCTTGGAGGAATTTTGGTTCTCCCTTTTTTTAAAACTTGTTTCTGTCTCTTGGGCTGCACAGTGGCACAGTTTGTGGCACTGTTGCAGCAAAATGGTCTTGGGTTCAAATCCCAGCCTGTTGTCTTTTGGCATAGAGTTTTGCATGTTCTCCCTGTGCATTTGTGGGTTCCCTCCTGGTACCCTGGCTTCCTCCCAGAGTTTACATCTCCTTTAGGTATGAGTGTGTGCATGCATGGTTGTTTTTCCTTTGTGTCTCTGTGTTGCCCTGTAATGGACTGGTGACCTGATCGGGGTTTATCCCTCCTCTCGCCTGATGATTGCTGAAAATAAGCACCTAAACGTCTGGTGGATGGTTGATCTGAATTTTTGTCTTTGGCTTGAATTCCTCCTTGCATGTACTTGTACATTGAGCCTGCATTCAAGCACACAAAGAAAATTTGTCATATTGGCTTCAAACTCAAATAAAGCCATTTAAAAAAAAAAAATGCAAGACATTATTTATAGGTTTATGTTGGCTTATAAATCACTGGCATGTGACGTGACAAAATTCAAAATGACCATCACCGGCAGATGTTCCTCTTGAACTTTATGTTTAAAAAATATCAGCATAGAGCAAATACCTAATTTGATAAAGTTTTGTATATTTTGGCATATTAAATCTGAGTTACAAATGGGCCAAAATTTAATCATGATAAATCATGTCCATAGAGCGAACTCATGATTAATAACAAACTGCTGTTTTTTTTTATGTTCTTACTTTACCTTGGCAGTTTTTTTGTTTTGTTTTTAAGACAGTTATTTAAGCATTTGGGTGGACAAGTATGTTTTTTTTTCTTTCTGTTTCAAAACAGCGCAGACGTCTGAACTCACAGAAGAAACTTTTTTCTCACAGAGGAAGATTTTTTAGGAGGAAATAATATATCAAAAAAAATGTCAAATTCTTCAGAACATCTTTACATTAAGGTCCATATTTTAGATTAAAAACCTTTAACACCACTGTTCAGAGTAAATTATTTTTGATCCAAGCCTGATGTTGCTTTTTTATTAACCAGAAGTGTTGCTTCAGAAGAGAATAACTGCTTTTCTTCAACAGTAAGAAACTCCAAATGTTCACTGAGTTTGTCTCCATATCAGCCTCTCTCACAGCTGCTATAAAGAGGACGAGAGGCGGGGCAGAGCGGCGCAGTCTCCCCGACTTTTAACAGAGCACAGCACAAGCAGAGAATAAAATGTGCCCAAACAGCGCAGATAAAGTCAAGATGTTTGGAAGAAGTGCACGAAAAACACCAAATAAATGTCCTGAAATGCAGCATACTTACAAAACGTTTGGCTGACAACAGATGACTTACCAACAATATAGCAAGTTTGAATTTAAGCTGGGTCAAACCTCAAGTCTAAACACGATTACACATTTCAGAATAGATAAATATTACAAAATAAACAATGTCATTAAAACATTGTCTTACCTGCAAACGATGCAAGAGCATCATTCCGCCTTTTTTTTTTTTTTTCTGCGCCAGTTCCTGATGTCTTTTAAAGAAAACAGCAGGTGTCAGGGTTAATGAAAGAACTGACCAATTGCGGGGTGGTGAGCAAAGGGGGGATGAGAAAGAGGGCCATCTTTTTTCTTTATGTCTTGTTTTCTTTTTATATTGCTCACTATTAACTTGTTTTGCATATTTTTTAAATTCTTAATCTGTCTTTATTACATTTTTTTTTCATAAGCTTGGTTTGTGCCCCTCCAGCCAGCTTGGTGGATGATGCAAGTGGGTGGAGCGCCAGCTCTGCATAGATTAGAAAGTATATATAATAGATGAATTGATCTTTCAGTCCCTTAAGCCTAGTTTATGCTTCTCCAACCGCAAATTTGCACTCAGATGCAGACGTATTAACGGAGACGTTTTCTGTTTATAGTACTCCGCTCTTCCACTCCACTCTCTATGGTTTTTTGAGCGTTGCTCCACCAGGACAGCAGGGGTGCCAAGTTTTCATGGCGTCTCTGCCTACTATCAAACAGCACCCCTTCTGTTTATTTCTACGCTTGTGAACGCATTTCTTCCTCAAGGAGCAATGAACGACAGGAAGTAAGTGTTTTACTAGAAGTGCGGATTATAGAATACTCTAGAAACACATGGAAACAAAACACAACAGCCGTTTTTTGTTGTTTTCCTACACTTCCTTGTGTTCAAAATCGCCAAAGGAACAGATTAGATAAGTTATCCTTTCAATTTAAAGCATATAGTGACCAAACTCTGCATTAACTACTGATTAAAGTGACTATACATGCCCGTTCTGGTGATGCGAACACTAGTTGTTGCTCATACTGACCAATCAGATGCATACACTGTCCGTCGACGGAGACGGATAGTTAAAATTTCGGCCTCTACTCCGTGCGTCCTTGCATAGATGACGGAGAGCCCTTGCGTTGCGTCTGCCCAACCTTCTGAGGGCTATTTTGCATGGAATCAAATCCGTATTCGGGTACCGTGTTTGACCAAAATCTAATTATTTCGTACCATGTGAACACAATCTGAACCGTGCCAGGGTACGGTCCGAGAGACCTTCCTTGAAGGTCGTATCGGAGTCCAGATATGAGTGGATATGGATCATGTGAACACAAGCCGTACCCTGGCCGTACCTGAGACAATGGACATGCTCCGGACAGAGGTGACGACACCGCTAACGAAAGTTACCGAATCATCACGCGGCCATAAAGAGACTAAAACAACTCTGTTCAAGCATCCCACACCAGGAAGAAGATGACTCGTGCAAAAGGATCCGTCTGGACCGATGAAGAGGTGCCGGTGTTACTGGACTCATGGGCGAAGGACAATATTCAGAAACAGCTGAATAACAGAGCGTCGCTCATTTTATGACGTCGGTACTTCTCACTTCCTTGTTTGTAGGATAGCTACAGAATTATTTGTATACCGCAACCTGCTGTTTTAGTGTGGTATGTCATATAAAACACCGGAATCCAGTACAGTCTGAGACCTGCACCATGTGAATCGAATCGCCGTTTTCTGGCACGGCCACAGATGTAAAAACGACCTTAAGTTACCGCTGCAGTATTTTGATCAGGAATAACGTTGAACTTTGAGTAGGACATAACAGCATGTCAGTCGATTTCTGTTTCCTTCCATTTGCGGCTGTGTGCCTAGGTCCTAAAGCCTCCAATGCAAACCCTTATCATGACACACCCACCACCTTGCATGACAGTTGGTTTTGGATATTGGTTGTAATCCATTGAAATCTGTCAAAAGGACATTGTTCCAGATGTCTTGCGTTTTTATTGACATACAACTTTGCAAACCTAAGTTGTGCCCTCATCTTGGTTTTAGACATAATAAGTTTTCTCCTAGCAAACCAAACAAATCATACCTGGTCATTCTTTGTTTCGACTGACTGAAACTTACTAATGAAGGCTATTAAGACTTTTATATCAAGCTCTCATTTTTTGTGTTTATTTGTTTGTTTTATTTTTCAATATTACCAGATTTGACTTTGGTGAATTACACAGGGTGTCCACATATGTGAAGACAAGCATTTCACTTAAACAGTTTCCCTGTGTAAATAATCCTTCTCTAAATCAATGGTAACTATGGAAATTATTTTAAAATGACTGTATAAGCCTCCCTGCTTAATGGGTAGCAATTAGTACTTTCCACAAGCAATTTCCTACATCTTTCTATCTCAATTAACATTATTAACTTCATTAGCTGTGTTTTGTATAATTTTCACCAGCTACATCTGGGTAAGATTACTGTAAGACTTGTGGAAACAAGAAATGAATTAAATAGAACTAGTCTAACAACATGAAGTAGGCTGAAATATCTCATAAAGCAACACATCATGCCCTTATATAAAGCAGTTTAACAACATGTGAGAAACAGCATTGTTATCCATTGGTTTGGAAAATTTTACAAAGCTATTTTTAAGGCTTGAGATTCCAGCCATCTTCCATGAGAACTATTATCTACAAATGCAGAAAAGAAAGAGAAATGGTGAAACTTTCACAGGCAAATCTATTAAAATCACTTAAAGAAAACAATGATGTCTCCTCCACACAGGTACACAGAATAACCCCAAATGACATATAAGGGCGCTTTCACATGGTACTGGAGTCCGTACTCGGGTACGGTATTTGGTCAAAATCCACTTATTTCGTACCATGTGAACACAGACTGTACCGTGCCAGAATACGGCCAGAGAGACCTGCCTTGGAGGTAGTATCCGAGTCCAGGTACGAGCGGCCACGTACCATGTGAACACAACCCGTACTCTGGCCGTACTCAAGACAATAGACGCGCTCCATGCGGAAATGACGACACCGCCGGCCGAAATTACAGAATCACCTCGCGACCATACAAATACCAAAACAACGCGATTCAAGCATCCCACAGCAACACAGCAGGTTACAAAACGGCGGGTTTACTACAACACTCACCCTGTAGATGGCTTCAGGTAGCAGCTGACCAGTAGACCAGTTTGTTTACATTCTAGGCTGTCGCTCGTTTTATGACGTCGGTACTTCTCACTCCCTTGTTTGTTGGAGAACTAAGACTTATTTGTATACCGCCACCTGCTGTTTATTTGTAGTAAAAGACTGGATCGCAATACGGGCAGAGATCCGTGCCATGTGAACAGAAAAAATTAGCATTTTCTCTGGCCGTTTTCTGGTATGGCCACACATGTGAAAACGGCCTAACACACTGCAGGCCTCAGCTAAGATCATTTTAATGGATTCAACAGTTGGACAGAGACTGGGCCAAACTGTATCCTGTTTCAAGGTAAAACCACTGATGACCATAAAGGCCCCACTCACATTTGCCAAAAGTATGTTGCTTTTCTCCAAGACTTTGGGGGAAATATTCTATGGACCGCTTGAAGACCTTGATGACTTTCTTTATTTGAGTGAACCATTAATTCTGCTCTCAACAGGAAAGCCATGAAGAAGAATGTTTTCCACTATAATGTTGAGCTTGGGTTCAGGTACGATTGGGTTATTCAGAAAACAGTCATCTAAAACACGACAGGGAGCTCACCATGGAATGTCCTGGCGTGACCTGAAATAGGTTCAGTCCAATAAATTGAATCAGAAATATTCAGCAAACAACAACGGTGCTGCAAAAGACTCATTCCCAATTATCACAAGGATCTCACAACAAGTTATCAGTATTTTGTAGGGGTGGCTACTTTTTCCACATAACTTGATGAATGAGGCCTCTTTCCTTTTTTGTCAATTCATCTCAAGTAAAAAAAAAAAAATAAAAAAAAATATATATATATATATATATATATATATATATGTAAATATACTTTTTTTTCTCTCAATACAGTGTACATGTACAACAAAGAAAAAAGTTAAACACAACTTAGGTATTTTTTACAATGATGTTTAAATTTCCCCATTGCTCCCAAATTTCCATTCAGCCACACATAAACTCGAAACTATAAGTTCAGTTGGTAAGAATTAGTTTTTCCTCTTTGAGACAAAAACTGGGCTTTGGAGACCTTGTGGGATAAATAAATGTGGTGTGGTTAGAATGTGGTACAAAATGAATGCGTTTCAGGACATGAGCACATACCAAGTATATTGGATGAAACATTTAGCAAACTGCGGTACTTTTTCACTTTGAAACCTACTGATTGGAGTGTGCATGTGGAGGTTTTCATACAGGAAGGAAAGAAAAAAACAGAAGAAAAAAGAAGATTCAAAGATAGAAATCTATTTAGAAAAAGAATATGGTTTAATGTTAGCATTACATAATGTACAAAAAGGACACGATATTCTAAGCACATTTTAAGTGACTGTCTTGGAAGTTGTGCCAACAGACCTAGTAAAAAACATCAACTTTACTTTCTCCTTTTTTTTCTTTAGAAAGGAAAAAGGTTACATAAAATGTAGCAGAGTCGAACTATTAACAATTATCATATAATTAATGAAAGGATAACTGTTAATTAATCCCGATTAATAAACACTCCTAAATATTACTGGAAAAGTACCATTTTTGGTGCAAATAAAGGGAAAAACTAGAGACCCTTGATTTTTTTAAGGAATACAGGAGAGAGGAATGGAGCTTTTGTTTTGCACATTGTTCTTTTGAGCTATTAGTCTTTTAGCCAGATGCTAAGGAAAACTAACTGGGTAGCATTTTCTGAGAGTAAAGCTTACAATTTATTTTTTATTTTGAACAACCCTGATCATCCTCTTCATGGGACCATCCTACAACATAACGTCTTCAGTCAGAGGTCTTAACATTTTACTGCAACACAGAATGCTACAGGAGATCTTTCCTGCCTACAGCCATCAGGATCCACAAAAATTCCTTGAAGAAATTAATAGTATGACCTACAACAAGACTTCGTATGTATTTTGGATAAACAATATAGGGAACCATTTTTTTTTCAACACTGTGATGCATTTTAAAATGGTTTGACACAGAACCTTTATGTTACTCCCTGGTTCCCACTGCTATTATTTGCAGTTATATTGCAGCTGCAGTGTTGGTTAGCTGTGTTAGCTTGTTTGTTAGCCAAGGCATGCAAGATGTGAAGTAATCATGGCAGATTGTTGCATTTTTAATCATCTGCTAGTTCCAATCACTTCTTTTGATCACTTGTAACCAAAGACATCTTTTGTTTTCCTTAAAAGGGGCAAAGCGATGGAATGCAAATTTTTGTTTTTCTCAAAGCAACCAACAGCCCAAGACATAAAAGCATCTCTTTCTGCAGACAACACCAAGCAACAGAGCAAGGAGTGGTGTAGACCGGATGATCTGTGGTTTCCCTGTGAACGTCTGAGGCCTTCTCTACACAGAGATATAACAAGGAGTAGCAGCAAAGATATTTCATATAACAAGTGTCTCTTGAGTGACATTTTCACATACTCTTTGTTTCTGAAACTACGTGTGGCAAGGTGCACAACGAGGGCCCTGGCAGGATTCGGGATTCCTGGGTTAGAGTCATGCGTGCTAACCATTCAGCCAAAGGGATATCCCTGTGGCCAATCAGCCAGGGCACATGATCAATTGGAGCCATAGTGACAGGACCTCCACACTGTCACATCTCTCCCCCTCTTGTCATGAGCACATCCTTGTGCGCCGCACAGGGTGCCACCAATTTCAAATCCATGGATTTATTAATCCATTACTTATTGCCTACACTAGCCGTAACACCCCAAAAGATTCTTTTTTTTAAATAAATGTAGGTATCACTACACATTTCATGATAAAATCAGCACAAAGTGCTTTACAAGATAAAAACCAAAATAAAGACAGATTAGGAGGAGTTAGGAGTTCCGCTTGTAATCGGTGGGTTGCCGGTTTGAGCCCCAGCCCCTACACTTCACCCATTGAAAAGTGGTAGTGGTCAGAGGGCCCAGTGGCGCCAGTGTCTGGCAGCCTCGCCTCTGTCAATGTGCTCCAAGGCGGCTGTGGCTACAACGTAGCTTGCCATCACCAGAGTGTGAATGTGTGCGTGAATAGGTGAATGACTAAATGTAGTGTGAAGTGCTTTGGGGTCCCTAGGGACTAAATAAAGTGCTATACAAAAACATTTAATTTCAATTCAGTTTATTTATATAGCAGCCTCGTACCGAGCAAGCATGTAGGGACAGTGTAGAGGAAAAACTTCCCTTTAAAGTTTTCCTTCAATGTTGTTTTTATTACATTTTCTGTGTTCTCTGGTATGAAAGAATACTGTCTAAGTTGGTTTCTGTGAAAAAAAAAAAAAAAACAATTCCCAATCTATTTCAGTTTATGCCAGTTCAGTGTGGGAGCGGGCTTGGAGACTCAAAAAGATGTGGGGGCTTGCTTATTAAGATTAATGACATGCAAGTTTCTCTCCTCTGATTGGATAACTGAAACACTACTTTTACACTGTCTCTGTTTACTAAAATCAGTAAAATGAGACAAACATGGTGCCAGTATTTATGCTTAGATGGAATTTACCACCCAGTTTAGGCAGCATTACCAAACAAGACTGGACTCCGACGTGCTAAGGGCCACAGCAGGACTCCACCACTGGAGCTACTGTCTTCAGGATGCCACACGCCGTAGGCAGACAGATATTCAGTGCCACGTTCTCCCTCTTTACTACTGAGTTATTCCTTGATAATTTCTTTTCCTCCACTATAAGCTGAATGCTTAAATCCAGCGAGTTGTCTCATCTGATTTGAGGTAATAGTCTGTTTGGAGCTCACAGTGGCTCCGTAGGACTGGGAGACTTAACTAGCACTGGATTCAGCTGCTTACATCATAATTTATGGTTTGAAGCTCAGTACAAGGGGTGATCTGCCATGACCGTTTGGGGGTTTGAGAAGACAGAGAAGAGACACAAAAATTGTAAAGGAACTGATTTAAGAGTACTTTATATATTAAAGTAAGTGAAAAGTTGAGGATGTTTGGTCACAGGGAGCATCAGCCGAATCAATGCTCTCCATCCAGCGGGGAGTGGTAGCTGAACAGAACAGCAGACAAGGGGGAGCTTCTATGGAGAGAATAAAACACTGAGAGAAAGGTTAACAATCAAATAACAGCAAAACAAAAATACATCTGACGAAAAGTAGAAGAGAACAGCAGAAGAATCAAGAAAAGTGGTCAGTCTGTTCCCCAACAAGAGGAGCCTGATAACTAAAAGACCTGCCTCCCATGCTACATTTAAAAATCCTAGAAACTACGAGTAAACCTACAGTCTGCGAGCAAATTGCTTTGTTAGGAACATGGAACAATCAGACCTCTGATTGTCATTGTGTGATTGTGATTGGATTCATGTGGATTTATTTAATAAATATAGTTGTATATCATCAGCATTACTGTGGAAATTCATACAATGCTTTCTAATTATTTTTATCAATTAGAAGCATATACTGTATGTTTTAAAGAGAATTGGTCCAAGCACAGAACTCTATGGTATTCCTCAACTAACCCTTGAGTGTGAAGTTTTATCATTTACATGAACAAAGTGGAATATGTAGGACAGATATGATTTAGACCAGCCTAGTGCTTTTCCCTTGATCCCTGCAACATTGTCAAGCCTTTCAAAGAGAATATTATGATCGACAGTGTCAAAAACAGTACGGAGATGATCAGAACAGTTACAGGTCCACTATCTGAGGCCATTAGAATATCATTAGTAACTTTCACTTGTGCTGTTTCAGTGCTATGATAAGCTCTGACTGAAAATCTTCAAACAGGTTGTTGCTGTTTAGATGCTCAAATTCTTGATTAGCAACTATTTTCTCAAGAATTTTGGATAAGAAAGGACGGTTAGACAAAGGTCTGTAATTAGCTAAGTCATCTTGAGCAGCCATTCACTATTTAAAAAAAAGACAAACAAAACACATTTAACGCAAAATCAATCATACACAATCAAACCCCCCATCCATTGCAACAACACTCGTCAATCTGTTTGGATCTCTTTAAATGAACATATGAAAAACAAAAAAACATATAGAATGATACTATTTCAAGGAAATTATATTTTGGAGACCCAGCCACACTGGAAGCCACCCTACAGCCACAGATGAGTCACCATAAGGACCGTCATGATCAGGGCAGGCAGGTATGTACACAGCACACCCACAGGGATGCAGTGCAGAGACCCGCCCAGCACATAAAATACGTTTTATATATATACATAGTTAGGGGTCATTTTACAGGTATTAATGCATAAGTGTGGCATGCAGGTAATTGGTAGCTCAGCTAATGGTGTAAAAGCTGTTGTGACAGCTGTTTTCTACTTGAAGACATGACAACAGATATTGATAGTTTTGGCAATGTTATAAGTCCTGCAGGAAAATAAAATCTTGTAAGCGAACATAATTATGAAATGCTCTAATATTTCCTGAAAGTAGCTGTGGTAACCCTCTGGATGGAGAATACTGGACAGCTACCCCTTCCATTTAAACACTGCAAGGATTCATCTGTGTGTGCTGACTCTTGAAGTACCGACAACACCTGTGGTCGAGTCTTTGTGGACTTCGTCCCGAACCCTCGATTAGGCTTTGGTACATAATCATTATAAGGCTGTAGTTATCCCTGTTCCTCCGACAACTGTTATAACCACAGTTTATCCTTCAATTGAACTTTCCATAAATATGTTTGGATGTGGCTCTGTAAACAGCCAGCTTCTTCAGCAATGGCCTTTTGAGGATTACCCTCTTTGTAGAGGGTTTTAGTATTTGTTGATTTCATTGGGTAAACTATCCCTGGATAGTGTAAGCAATGACATCATATCTTGGTTAAAATTCTTTAAAAAAAAAAAGGTTTTAACCATCAAACCATTGCCATTACAAGAAATAAACATTTGAGATATATTGTTTTTATAATAGTTATTTAAAAATGAGACATATGTTTGGTGATTTACTTATACAGTTGTGTAATCCAAAGATGTTTAAACGTTATTTAACTTTTTAATTAAATTGAATAACATTGTCTTGCAGTGGTAAGTTTGCATTTCACTTATATTAGCAAGTTTAAAAATTTTACATTTTATTCTTTACCCATACTTTAACCATATCTGTGTACAATATTAAGATATACCTGTATCTTAAATTTGGTAAATTTTAATGTTTTTTTGGTAGAGATTTGTCTTTTTTTCAATGAATAAAGACTTAAACCTCAAATTGAAAGTGTTCTTTGTGGCAAGTTGGTAAAAAAGAACACTCTAAAAAGCTTTGCTTTCCAGATGGGAGCCCACTTATGATGAGCCACATTTGGCAGTGTTTGTAGTTATGCATTCCACTTACTGTTTGAATATAAGAGTCCATTGGTGATTATAAATACTGTATGTTTGCTCCGCTTTGACAACAGTTCTGAGGAGCCACCGAATAAGCCATCTAACAGCTTTAGAAGCCATCTGAAAGCACAAGTCAGAGTTGCAAGCACCTTTTTTGAGGAGACTAAGGAAGGCAAGTCAGAAGGAGGAAGATGAAGCGGGGGGAGGCTTCACGTCGAAGATGCCACCACCTATATGTTGCAAGGTGATGAAGAGCAGATATCTGCCTTTAAAGAATTTGTGCCCGGAAGATGTATGCCAGATTTGTGTCTTTCTTCCCTCTCCTGCCCCATTCTTGAACATTTGAACACATTGCAACAAAAGGTGGTTAAAAATGTATATGCAAATGCAGGCTACATTAGAGCACATGCAGGTTGTTAATAAATTAACACGTGGCAGAAATAATTCAGTTTAGCGGGATAATTCTTGGGTGTGAGCTGTCAGCCGTCGCATTGTTCCAGGATGGAAAGTGACGCTGAAATGGCAACACGAGCAGTGAACTGTGATGTTTTAGTGTACCTCCGTTCGCGCTGCTCTGACACAATAACTGCCTTTCGCTCGCCTCGCTCTAATTTTTTTTTTGTCATTTCGGCAGAACAAAAGGTTTAATTAAGGATGCTTTCCGAAGGGAAACTGACACGAAACACACACACACACATCTCGGTTAAGTTGTGTGTTTGAAAGGATAAGTCAAACCTACCTTTCCTGAACCAGATGTATCTTAAAAGTTTTTTTTAATTATTATTTAATTCTGCACGTTAATCATCACTATTCATGACTTGTGCAGAGTGTGTGATACGCCAAATGTTATGTCTCCTCTTAGGTTGCCATAGTTGCTAAGCTGCCGAATGTAGGAGGACATCTCGACGTTCCAGGCAGGGATGTGTGATGAGTATGTTTCTTCTTCGTGCCTCGGCCTGGAGATTTGCATAGCAGGAACCTAGGGAGCTGACACTCTGTTTGTGTAGCTCAAGGTGCAGAGGATATGCGAAGTGTCAAGTGACTCGCAGTCAAGTTTTTAATAAGTGCCATTTGTTCAATCTGTTGTTTAAACATTCCCGTCACCTCCATGTATCCTTAAAGACTGCCGGCCTCGCTATCTTTTAATTAAGTCTTGGGCTAATGTGCCACTTAATTGTCTAATCTTGGACGATTTTGTTTTCTCTAATTTACTTGGAAAAAGTATTGCAAGCTAAGGTTTTTAATTTGGGTCTGTTGGGGGTGGGTGTTTAGTGAGTTCCTAATGAATGGAGGAACACTTCAGAAGAGGAGAAAAAGTAGACTTCTTTTCAGCTTTATTGAACAGACCTTCATACTGAATGTAGTTTATATTTCGTTTTGCAGATTTCCTTGTCGATCTTTCTTGTAAAACTTAAACTTACAAGAATATTGTGATTTTTTTCATAATGTTTTATAAAAAGAACTCTGCTGACTACCTGGCAAAATAAGTGGTACGATTGCTGTCAATATTTTCCCTGCAACAGTTATTATTTTTCTATATACAATTTCACAAGGTTGGAGCATAGAAAGAGGGTAGTCATCCATCGTCTCCTGTCCCCTCTTAAGTTCATCACACAGGCTGTCTGTAGGATTCATATTGGGGCTAAGATATAAATAGAAGATAGTTGTTATGTGTCTAAACCATTCCAATGTTAATTTAGCCAATACGTTTTAGATCATCGTACTGCGAGACCAAGTCACAATATATTGTCAGTTTTCTGTTAGAGCCCACTGAAATTTAATTCAGTCTTTTGATCATTTTCCGTATGGGCAAATGAAAGAGAAACAAGTCCCCAGAATTATAAACCCTCCTAGGACCTTCTTCTTAACACATAAATCCTTTCCATCATCTCAATTCCGAATTAAATGTTTATTACCCAAAAACTTGTACTCTTTCCTCTCTGAACACAGCTGTTGCTTATGTTTGTGATTGTGGGACAGAAAATGCTTTTATTCTGGCTTGATTCTTGTTTAATTCGTTGGTATTTAGATTATGTATAATGGTTGTAATGGAGACTTGGTGACATTAAGGTTCTTTACCAAACTTCCTTTACCGTCCTACTCAACAAACCTGGACCATCATCCCTTCTTGTTTGTCACAGTTTCAGATGTTTTAAACACTTTGTTTTTTGCTTTGAATCCAGATAAGACATATTAGGAATGCACAATTTACACAAAGTCATTTACTGACTAATGAAGATAAGCCTATCACATGCATGATTGTCTTGCCAATTTCGAAGACCGGCTAAGTTAAAGGGGCCTTTATGATATTTATATCCAAGGGGGACAGGAAGTCATGTATTGCCTAGTAAAAGCTACAAGCCACTCAAATCTGGAAAGCAAACTAGCCATTTGTTGGGATGGTTTTTGGAGCATGAGGCAAGGCTACTGCAAGGAAAAATAAATGTTTAGGCTTTTTAACATCTTCATTCGTAGTATAAATAATTTTAGAGGGCACTGTGGTTCTGTCTGAATTCACTTTATACAAGCAGCTTGCTTTTACCAATATGGGGAGGAAAAAATATGTCGCGGCATCATAAAAAAAACAGGTTAAAACAGGCCTAATCTTTCTAGCCATTCGGTGTAACAAAATTCAGCAGTACATTTTTCAAGCAACTTTGTCAAATATTCACTCAAATTAATTGATATGTGTTTTTAATCCTACTGTAAAATTTATAAGTGTATATAAATGTATATATTTCTGCTTTTTAAGGGATTTGCTGCAGTTTAGTTCTGTCCCATGTTTGCATCGTGATTTTATCAAATGAATCACACCTGTATACAAAAGATATTTCCTAAATAGTCTAAATCTAAATAATGGGGAAAAAAAGGTTTTTGTAAAGCTACAGCCTGCTGCTGGCAGATTGTCAAGAGGACGACAGCAGGAGGGCCAGTATACAGCTCAAGAAGGAAGTGCAAGGCCAGGCCTGGTACAGTGTCGGCACATTCAAGGGTTATGATTAAATGGAAAAAGTGGCGTCAGGAAAGGGTGATAGGACAGCGGAGTGAAGGGCCTGTAAACAATGACTCACTTGGCTTGAAAAAGGGGGGAAGAGTGGGAAGGAAGCAGAGGACAGCTGCCAAAAGTTCTCAGAGTGTGTCTGTTTGTGTATGTGAGAGAGTTTTCTGCCCCATACAACTGGTTCTCTGTCAGGAAGTCCCAGTAGACTCTGGATTTAATTCTTTTACTCAGACATTCACAAGCATTCACCCACAAATGCAAAGGCTTGCAATTATATCAGAAGCCTAAAGATAAAATGGCATCAAAACGTTACTTTTTACACTGTGGTGAAGAGTGTAGTAGTGAAATCGGTCACCGCTGAAACATTTCCGCATTTGATTTAGCGGTGTATTTGAAATTAATATCATAACGGAAATAAACATATGTTTTTGTTACGAACCTGTATACCACCCAGGCCTAGGTGAAATGCTGCGTTATACTGAGGGACCACTGTAAATGTCAAGAACAGTGGCCATGATTGTGACCCTCTAAAGTTCCTCATCATGCATTTTGCACAGTGTGCTATTATGATGTGGACATCAGCCACCAGGAAGCTGTAGGTAAATTGTATATCAGCCCCAGTGATGTGTGCATATGTGGTGTAAGGCAATAATTATTACATTCTTAAAAACAAGAAAAAAATATTTCAAAATACAGAATAAATTATTACCATTTAATTCAATACATATTAAAATATTTTTGAATAATTTGGTTAAATAAGTATGAAATAATTAATTGCAGTTAATTTGTGGCTATCAGCTTGTATAAGCACACATATAACCAAACCAAGTGGAACTTTTTTGTTTTATTTTTCAATAACAAAATGTCCAGTGCAGATATTTCAGAGTCATGTCTAGTTGTGGAAAATGTCTGTCACTTGTCAAAATAAGTACTATGAATGTGTATGTTTGTTTTGCAGACTGTTAATGCCATTTGGAGGTTCAGAAACATTTAAAGATTGCAGCCAGTACAGTACAAAATGTCTATATTTTATTTATTAGAAGTATTGTAATCTAAAATGTGTATAACCAATTTCTGGCCAGTGAATGGGGAAACTTATTGCATGCAAAGTACTGGAGTTGAAAAAAAAAAAAGAAAGAAAAAAGCTGTGAATAAAAGGTGCACAACACAAGTGGAACTCAAAATATTTTGACATGGTTGTCAGCTCTTCTACTGTTGCGTTGAAGTGAGGTCCAATTCTATAAAGGATGGAGGAAAATGAGTTGTCCTGGAACACAAGAAAATTTGTGCACATGAGGGGGAAGCAGTATCAGCTGGAATCAGCAAATCCAGGCCTCAAACCTGAGTCCTCCTTAGAGAATTATTATCAGTTAAAAAGTTTCATCCAACATTGAATACTCAAAGCGCTGTTGGATAGACAGCAGCACTTTGAAGGTTTTTAGAATCAGAGTTCAAACCTGACCAGCAGGCCAGAACAAAGAGGACATTTACGCGATGAAGAAGACATCCCTTCTTTTCAGAGTATCTGCCGAGAATTATTTGAACTGGCCGCCATGAGCCAGGTGACAATCTGTTTTTTTTAAAGGTTAAACTGGGCCTTTGAAATCATTTTTACATACATTCACAGCTCAACAACGAATAAAAGACATGCACAAGGCATGATGGGACATACATCTCCTAAAGTCTTATCGGGGCAGTAATCCTCACAGATACACTACAACGGAATGTATAAAGGCTTTATTTTAAAAAGCATAACAAAAATACAGCCTACTCGTCTTCGTAACAGAACAGAATTACAGTGTTGAAAGCCTATGATAAAATATCTGCCAATAGTTTGGATAGTATGCACCCTTTGCAAGACCAGTATAGGCAGATCTTTTGTGACATCAATGTTTTTGTTTCCTTGCATTGCATAATGAGATTGGGTGGCAATAAACAGTGTATTTTACATATGATTGAATTGTTTCACATGTTTGCAGGAAGATTTCGCAGATCATATCGTCAGCTCTTACTGTGTTGTCGATGTACTTACTGTACCTGATCATTTTTTTTATTCCCTCTGAAAAGGACAGCGAAAAACAAAAGAGATTGCAAACGATCCGGAGAATAAAACCATACGATCCAAAGACAGCTTGGATCTCAGCAGCAACTAACGACGTTTGTAATATTAATTTTGTTCATAGTTAGTCCTCATGATCATAAATTAGTCATTTAGAAAATAGTATTTTTTTTTAAATTAAGGTTTGCGTATAAAAAATTAAATTAACTCCATTAAATTGTTTTTTGCGTTCTTATTCGGGTGTCCCAAACACCGGATTATGCACACTGTTGTACATACAGCAGTCCTTTCCTGACAGCTGCTTCTTCTTTAAACAATAAAGTTGCTATATGACTGCATGTTTCTCTAGTGATGGATTTAAAAAAATAATAGTGTATCAACAATATGAGCAGAAATGGGTCTAACAACTGGTGATATTCAGACTAGACTCCATATATTTTTTCTGGTCACAGGAGAATTGAAACATTTCCATAGATAAATAAAAAAGGACACTGTTCAATGAAGACTTACCCAGCTTTTCAGTCCCAGGGAGGATTTTGCTGTTCTCTTTGGCACCAACGGGTGATGCGTATCATGCCGTGACTCTAGTTGGCCAGGTCTGACCGTTGCTGTTTGCGCGAGGCCACAGCTTTCTGTTTCTCAGAGATCAGCCCAACTTTCCTTAAAACAAAAATAATTGTAGGCTTCCAGACTTTTGACATGCCTTTAATTTTGTTTTTATGCGGGAAGCGTCCACGGCTTTTTCAATAGGAATAAACGTCTGTTGAGCTGATGCACATTGACATGTTCCATGAGAAGGTAAGCCCCATCAAATAGTTACTAAAATGCTTGTTGTTCAGACTGCATTAAAATACAGGCATCGTATATAAGCCTTTTAGTTGAAAGTTGAATGGAATTAAATAATAGGAATAATAAGGGATAATGCCATTTAGAGGTTTGAAAGGAGATTCAGAAGGCATGGATTGCAGCTGGAGTTAACTCTTCAGGAGCTGCCACCACAAATAAAAGTGTAATTTCTGGTGTTAACCTGAGACATCAGAAGAATTATGATTTGTCTGTTAGTCAGTGGACCAAAGTACCCCTTACCACATACAGACAGAGTATGAAAACTCAAAAGAGAAAACTTACTTGATAATCTTTATTCTGAGCTAGGAGGCAAAGATTGGGCATGGATAAAATATCAATGATAAAACTTGATTGAAGGAAAGACCTCAGCTTTTTTCTTTTACAAGAAAACTAGTAATCCATCCATCTATATATCCGTCCAGATACAGTAGGGCAAAAAAGTATTTAGACAGCGACCGATTGTGCAAGTTCTCCCACTTAAAATGATGACAGAGGTCAGTAATTTTCATCATAGGTACACGTCAACTGTGAGAGACAGAATGTGAAAAAAAATAATCCAGGAAGTCACATTGTAGGATTCTTAAAGAATTTATTTGTAAGTTATGGTGGAAAATAAGTATTTGGTCAATAACAAAAATTCAACTCAATACTTTGTAATATAACCTTTGTTGGCAATAACAGAGGTCAAATGATTACTATAGGTCTTTACCAGGTTTGCACACACAGTAGCTGGTATTTTGGCCCATTCCTCCATGCAGATCTTCTCGAGAGCAGTGATGTTTTGGGGCTGTCGCCGAGCAACACGGACTTTCAACTCCCTCCACAGATTTTCTATGGGGTTGACGTCTGGAGACTGGCTACGCCACTCCAGGACTTTCAAATGCTTCGTACGGAGCCACTCCTTCGTTGCCCAGGCGATGTGTTTGGGATCATTTTCATGTTGGAAGACCCAGCCACATTTCATCTTCAAAGCTCTCACTGATGGAAGGAGGTTTTGGCTCAAAATCTCACGATACATGGCCCCATTCATTCTTTCCTTAACACGGATCAGTCGTCCTGTCCCCTCAGCAGAAAAACAACCCCAAAGCATGGTTTTTCCACCCCCATGCTTCACAGTAGGTACGGTGATCTTGGGATGCAACTCAGTATTCTTCTTCCTCCAAACACGACGAGTTGAGTTTATACCAAAAAGTTCTACTTTGGTTTCATCTGACCACATGACATTCTCCCAATCCTTTGCTGTATCATCCATGTGCTCTCTGGCAAACTTCCGACGGGCCTGGACATGCACTGGCTTAAGCAGGGGGACACGTCTGACACTGCAGGATTTGATTCCCTGTTGTTGTAGAGTGTTACTGATGGTAACCTTTGTTACTTTGGTCCCAGCTCTCTGCAGGTCATTCACCAGGTCCCCCCGTGTGCTGCTGGGATTTTTGCTCACCGTTCTCATGATCATTTTGACCCCACGGGATGAGATCTTGCGTGGAGCCCCAGATCGAGGGAGCTTATCAGTGGTCTTGTATGTCTTCCATTTTCTGATAATTGCTCCCACAGTTGATTTTTTCACACCAAGCTGATTGCCTATTGTAGATTCACTCCTCCCAGTCAGGTGCAGGTCTTCAATTCTTTTCCTGGTGTCCTTCGAAAGCTCTTTGGTCTTGTACATAGTGGAGTTTGGAGTCTGACTGTTTGAGGCTGTGGACAGGTGTCTTTTATACAGATAACGAGTTCAAACAGGTGCCATTAATACAGGTAACGAGTGGAGGACAGAAGAGCTTCTTAAAGAAGAAGTTACAGGTCTGTGAGAGCCAGAGATCTTCCTTGTTTGAAGAGACCAAATACTTATTTTCCACCATAATTTACAAATAAATTCTTTAAAAATCCTACAATGTGAATTCCTGGATTTTTTTTTCACATTCTGTCTCTCACAGTTGACGTGTACTTAGGATGAAAATTACTGACCTCTGTCATTATTTTAAGTGGGAGAACTTGCACAATCGGTGGCTGACTAAATACTTTTTTGCCCCACTGTATATGGCAGAAAAAATATTTAATTGTGCGAACACATAAATAGAAATAAATATGTCTTAAAACAAACAGAAAAGCTTTGCGATAAACTTGCTGGCTTGTGCTTTTTAGTAGACGTTCCTTTCTCTTATGGAAATTTAAGAAAACATAATTCTTACCAATCCAGGAACTGTTTGTACTATTATACTTGTACAAAAACACATCTTTGCTATATTCAGACACACAATATGCTAACAATGCGACACAAGCACCAATAAATAATTGAATCTCCAGTGACTACCCTCAGAACTGTAGGGATACATTAATTGGGCAAAATTAGCATGAATTAAAGCAAATAAGTGTAACATGTAATTTATTACTTATCAAGTGTAGCTTAGTGGTGGAAAGCTCCAATTTCCCCCCAGATTGCTTTAACAGCTATAATGCATTTCTTAATTTACTCTGTGGAAAATCAATTTTTTTTTCAGAGTTCATTAGGCACCAATATGTTACAATGCTGCTCCCCTGAGCACCCAGCTACAAAAAACATTATGCAAATTCCTGGCAGTGCATCTGTATGTAAATAGCAACCAAGTCCAAAGACAATCCTCTTTGGGAACCTTTGTTAGCGGGCCCTTTGTTTCTAGGCTTGAACCTTGTTCATGATAGGCAGGAAATTGGGAAATGGCTTCATATGACAGGTGAGGCTAAACAAACCAACATCAAATTTGTTCTTCCACATTCTCACTAACCTATTTCATAAATGCTTTCCGCATGATGTTGGCCAAAACACTAGTTAGATTTGGATGATAAATTATTTTTCTCCCAGCAGTTAGGATGATTATGTTGTTTTTAGATTAATTGGATAATTTCCATGCTCAAAAAACATATTTGACTCTCTCAGGTATTTCAGGCATATTTCCAAATGCTTTTTCAAGACTTTCCTCAGCAGCTGTGACATAGATGTCCATTGATGTCAATTTTTTGCTATTCATAGGAAATATTGATAAAATGTAGTCAGAAAAATCATTAAGAGCTAGTGTACAACCTCATAACAGTCATTTTATTCAATTTTATTACAACTCTGGTTTGCCTTAATGCAATAATTAGGTATTAATTATAAACAGTTTGATAATGTTTTAGGCAGCACCTCATGGGAGTTTCAGCCTGCTGCTTTTCTAACTTCATGCAGCTGTGCTGCATTGCTAAAGCTAGATTGTTAATACAACTAAGAACTTAAAATCCAAGAAACATGACATTTTCCTTGATACTTTATTGTTCAATCATACCTTTAAATTATTTTAAATAAAGTTTATGTTGAAATGCTGTTTTTTAGCCCAACAAGGGGAGCTTCAGCCCTGGTAAAAACAAAGAATAATCTACATGTATCAGTCACTTTTTCTACTTACATATCTAAATTGAGCAATCACAGCAATCGAGAAAATACCTTATCCAGAATGGTAACCTTTACCCAAATTTACATGTGAGTAAGAAAATCTAATTACTGAATAAAGGGTGTTTGACTCTCTAGCAACACATGGCAACATGCACCTCTTTCGTTTTGGCCTTCTTCCAGTTGGCCTATAGCAGCGGTGTCAAACTCATTTCAATTTTGGGACGATCCAAGTTGATAAATATCCTTAAAGGGCTGGTTGTGGTAGAAAGTATTGATAAAACAATATAACAAACCAATAAAATCAGCCTCCACATTCCAAAAGTACGTCTTCAAATTAAATAATACTGAACATCTTTACCTATTGATGTGATTTAGGACTCTTCAAATAAACACTGGTTTTATTTTACTGATAAAATTGTATTGGAGTGCACAAAAATAGTACTTAAATTTTCTATCTATAGGGTCCTCTAGAGTTTAGAGGGCCACATAAATGGCCATGGGTTTGACACGTTGGGCCTATAGCATCACACAAATAGTAAACAAATGCTGGTACCAGTGAAGGACAGTGAATAAAAGCAGGATATGCTCAATGGATGGAGAAATGGACGACAACAACGCTGCAGCACAGTATATTTCATAAGTAGGCTACTGTACAGTTTGTAATTAATAGGACGACTCCAAAATTTTGAAAGCATTTTTTTTAATGTTCTTTATGAGTGAAGGGTCTGATCTATTGCTGTCTTGTTGTCCTATGGGTGTTGCTGTTCGTGCTTGCACGATCTTGTCAATTACGGATGGGGGAGTGCCTAAACCAGGAATAGCTTGATTTAGTTGTGATTAAAATGAAAAAAAATTACCTTTACAACTGTGTTATATGGGTATCTTAGTTCAATTAAGTTGTGGCCAGTTCAGTTCAACTTAAGCAAGGCTAAGGAGTATAGATGTATTTCAAAAGTCCAAATTCACTTGGACTAATGCAGTAAATTGGTTTTCCCTTACTTCATATGAATGAAGGGATTTTCAAACTTTTTTTTTTTTTTACCGTATTAACGCAACCAATATTAAGCTTCCCAACTGCCATATTCGCTTGTCTACAGCTGTAAGTAAGTCTTTAAATTCTTTTTTCCGTAGGGTATTGGATCAAGTTGGAAAAGTTAACTGCCTAATTTTGCATTCTGATTTCCAAGTGGCCAAGTTGACCCAGTCCTCAAAATCCAGTTTTATTAAAACATTAAAAACATTCTTAGGACCACAGCTTTGAACCATTTATTTGCACTTTTCTCTGTTTTTCTCATTACATCTCTTCACCTCTCTTCACTATTACATCTGTTTGTAAATGTGTTCCTACAGAGTTTGAACACAATAAAAGGAAGATAAAAATGTTACAGTTGCCTTGTCCTGCTGTTAGCCTGCCCACAACAATATCGGTATGAACTCCAGTTCAAAGTGTTGGCTTCAAAATTTAAAGAAATGAAAAAAAACAAAAAGCTAAAAGACATTTTATCAGAACATTAGAAGTGACAAATGTAAAGATAGTATGTTTATTTCAGTGCTTTTTTCTCTTTTAAACTTCCTGCTTAAGAGGTTTCCGTGTTTAAATGAGGCCTTTCTCATCTTATCAGAGGAGCTTTCATCCACCTTTTTTTATTTGTTTTTTTTCTCTTTTGACTCTTGGGTTTCTACGATACATAATTCTACTGCATTATGTCACTTGTTTCACTTGGCCACTTGCCAAAAAAAATGTTTTCCCTCTCTTTCTTTCTCCTTGAAAAGTGTAGCCTGCTGATGTGCTTCAAACAAAACACTGCCTCACCTCCTTGTCTTTCCGTGAAGTAATTCCTACAAAGCCCGAAGGCCATGTCGACCATATGGTGCTACATAGGCTGATAGATTGTAGTACATGGAACAGACTCACGATGGTTACTTAAACAGCAGCTAATTACGGCTCGTCTCGGAGAATCAGTTTAATTTACATTTCTGTTAATTGATCATTGCAAATTAGCACTGTTTTATATACTTTTCATTTGCTTTAAAGGACTTTCTCTTTTCGGGTTTTCTTTTTTTTTGTAGGGTACATTGGTTGCAAACCTGACAAATGCAAAAAGAAAGACGTAATAATTCCACAGTTTTGACACATGCCTTTGTTGTGAGTGCTTGAATCTTCTTTCTAAGTAATGTGTATTTAATCTTTTGTTTTTTTATCTCAAGTATACTTTAAAAGCCTATGGAGGCTGAATCAGAAGGCAAACCAAGGCAATCAAATTCACAGTTCCCAGCCCTGTGTCTTTTTATTGCACAGGTTTGTTTGTCTGTTCTGTACTTCAGATCAAACAGCTGCTGTTTATTTGTTTTTCATAAATACGAGTTTATTATTTCCCCTTCTAAGGTGCAAAATTAGAGCTGTAATTAGGTTTCACGCCAATGTGCATGAGGGAGGTAGTAGCTAAGCAACTCCTGACATAAACACACACACACACAGTGTGTTCTGTGTATGTTTTCTAGTTTTTTGTTATGCATACTTCACAGTTAAATGACAAGAAAACGTGAAAGGAAAATACACCAATATTCTTTAAAATTCTTAATTCGAAACTTTATGAAAACCGTTGTTGACTATTATCAGATATGAAGAAAATTAAGTCTCCAAATTAAATATAATTGAAGCATTTTTTTCCGCAAATTTCAGTATAGCTACATTTGCAAGTACAATACAAACTCTACCATGAAAAAAAAATGCATCCGTTTTGCTTTTTGTCAGATATACATTTTTCAGCTTAAGCGACAGAAACATTACAAAAGGAAAGTTTGCAAATTAATATATTTTTTATCGGGGAAGAAGAGCTATCAAAAAGAGCTATCCAAACAAACCTGGCCCTATGTGAAGATTGGTAATCAACTGTGATTGACCATATTCTAATCAATCCATCCATTTTCTGAACCGGGTCGCGGGGGGGCTGGTGCCTATCTCCAGCTGTCAATGGTCGAGAGGCGGGGTTCACCCTTGACAGGTTGCCAGTACATCACAGGGCCACATAGAGACAGACAGGACAAACAACCATGCACGCACACACCCACACCTAAGGACAATTTGGAGAGATCAATTAACCTGACAGTCATGTTTTTGGACTGTGGGAGGAAGCCGGAGGACCCGGAGGGAACCCACGCATGCACGGGGAGAACATGCAAACTCCATGTAAAAAAGCCCTGGGCCGGGATACGAACCCACAACCTATTTGCTGCAAAGCAACTGTGCCTGATTACTGCCTAACTTGTCTATATATATTTTGACTGGTAAAACAAAAGTCTAACATTTTAGGAGTATTTTAGAATATGGATGACACTGAATGTGAATTTTAGCCGCCTGTTGGTGATCTTATGTAAACGTTGCAGAATATCTGTGCCACAGTAAATTCTAAACATAGTTGTAGTGAAATAATAGTGAAATAGTGTCGTTTTACACCTAGCTCATTGTCAAGGTTTGTTGTTTCACACTGCAGGAAACAAGAGCGCCACTGTCCCACTTAGCATCCCCAAAGAGCCGCCTTTCATCGCACAAAACTTCTTTGAACATTTTAGTTTTTGTGTTTTGTTTTTCTTTTCTTTTTTTTGTGGTGTCTGTAAATCAGAATTCGGTGTTTGAATTAAAGGCATGCAGCATAGTTTCCTCTGGGAAATATTAGGCATTAAACGCTGTTCCTAGGCATGCTTGTTTGAGTAATTTACACTCAAACAATTGTCACTTCTCGTCTCCAGGTGGTCGTTCTCTGCCATGTCTCTGTGTACAAACCGATGGGGCTTTTGATGGCTCCACCTCAGAGATTTGCCCAAATGAGTTTTTTTTTTTTTTTTTTTTTTTGTGTGCTCCCCAGTGTGATATGTTTCTGCTCTGGGCTTGTTTACCAGTAAATGTTTTTGTGATATATTTGTTTTCTTCTTCCCCAAAGCAACATGGGACTGCATGTTTTTTAAGTTTCCTTTCTATTCTATCTTTTTGGTTAAAAGGAAGAGCAAATTTACTATTTAGTACCTCGCTCCCTTCTCTTAGCTACCCTAACTGGGTGCATTGGCTGTCAGTAAACAAAGTCTAGCTCCCATTAACCTCTGATTTCCTCCGAGAGATCCACAAACAAGTGGAGTGCCAGACGACCTCAAACAAACTGTACACGCACACACACCGACACACACACACGCTCATGTCCTGAAGAACAATATGGAAATATTCGTCCTTCCTCCCTTCCCGTGCTTAGCCCGGGTGCTCTTGCCGTCTGTTTTGCCTAATTGCTTTAACACTAGCCTGGCATACTAATTGCACAGGCCCCCTGTCACCACATCATTTACATGGCCTGCCTGATTTGGAATTTAATCTGCTTGAAGGGTTTGAGTTTCATGCTCACTTTAAATCCTAATGCTCTTTGGGATTTCAGATCCGTGCATGTTTGTTTGGCAACACGGAAAGTTTTAGGGGTAAAAAGTGCTGTATTCCAACATACAACTTTAGAATGACACTGTACTTTGGCCCAGAGGTGAAATCAAACAGGAAAATTGATGAAAAGGGTGGACAGCGCAGTGCCCGGGCGCACTGCAGAGGCAACTTGAGGATCAGAAGTTGGTGTGCGCGAGGTGTGTACGGGCCGGCGTTTTCTGCTCCCTTTTTGATGTGGAGCTGAAAGAGGGTTAGATAGACTGATGTACTGTTGTGAGCTCACACAGTGCAACTCAATCAAAGGAAATAAGTTATTTTAGTTTCTTAGATTTTGGGGCCCACCCAGTTTCGGAACTGGTAGTGTTTCCTGTATCTACCTTCTGAGCCAAAAAAGACATTATGATATGAAAGACATGATAGTTTTTCAGATGTTTATTTTTCATCTTCCAATTTAAAAATGAATGCAACCATAACAAATGAAAGCAGGCCTTGATGAAACTGCAGATTAACACTACCTCTTTTTATTAAACGTTCTGCCTACATTTGTGAGTTTTATGTTATTTTTGCTCTTTAGATATAATCCAAGTCAACTTTTTTTTACCTTTTACCGGTAAACTGCTTGGGTTTCAAGCCTTTTTTCGAGATTTTGGAAGAGAAAAACTACTTGAAGTGAATTTATGACCAGTACTAAAAAATATGCTGATGAGTATAGTTTCTCCTTTCCAATGAAGAGGGTTTAAAAAAAAAAGTTTATATAACAGTTCATATATTCTATATATATGCCTATATATTGTTATATCTACTTTGATGGACACCAAATTTACACATCTAGTTACATGTGCATTAAAGGGGAAGTTTTGTTTTTGTTTTCAACCCGGTCCTTATTTTTAGCAAACATTATTATTTAGATTATTAAAGAATTATTTTATGATATTATAGACAATTCTGGAGCCACTAGAAGTCCTTCGGGAGAAGTCACAATCAGTTTGTATCCATATCCTGGGAGTCAATCAGGGCAGAAGTTTGCCACCTATAATAAGGCATTGTCTGCACCAAAATAAAAAACTAAAACACTAATTTCCCCTTCAAGCTTTAGGATGCATTCATTGTTTATAGGCGTATCTTAAGCCCTTGTATTTTGAAAATACAACACTTAACCTGAGGACCTTTAATCCAAAGTATTACAGTTGGCATGAAATGCTCCTTCACGTATTTAACCTTTGTTTTACATCAAATCCATTTTATCTTTTTGGTTCCAGATAGTGATATCTTAGTTTCTTCTGCCCAAAGTACCATTTGAATATATTTATTCGGTGTCTATAATGTTGGTGTACTAATAAATCATAATAAAATTCTATCTTCCACTTAAACATCAAAGTGGCTCAACATTACTGTGACTACAGTCACTGGCCACTTTATTAGGTATGCCTTGCTATTACCAGGTAGGATCCCGTTTTGCCTTCAGAACTACCATAATCCTTTGTGGCATAGATTCAACAAGGTACTGGAAACATTCCTCAGAGATTTTGGTCCATAGTGACATGATAGCATTAAGTAGTTGCTGCAGATTTGTCGGCTGCACATCCATGATGCCAATCTCCTGTTCCACCACATCCCAAAGGTGCTCTATTGGATTTAGATCTGGTGACTCTGGAGGCCATCTGAGTACAGTGAACTCATTTTCATGTTCAAGAAACCAGTCTGAGATGATTCAAGCTTTATGACATGCCGCATTGTCCTGTATCGAACTGCAGCAGCTTGTCTTGACCATGTCTACATGCCTAAATGCATTGAGTTGCCGCCAAATATTTGGCTGATTAGAAACTTGTGTTAACAAGCAGTTGGACAGGTGTGCCTAATAAAGTGGCCAAGGAGTGTATACCAGGAAGTCTGTGCTTTGGTGAAATGAGAATATTAAGCATGATACAAAAAGGACCCACAAGACACAAAACCACACTTCATTCTCACTCAAAAGGCCTGAATCCTGTCAAAAACCTCAGGAGTGAGTAATTGCAGGAATGGTCAATAATTGATTATGTCGACATGCTCAACAGGTGTATTTTTTTGTCCTGGAAATTTTCACAGCTACTCTTGCTGATGCATCATGATCCCAGGCATGATTCACCAAAAATGTTTTTCATTTTAGAAGACCCAGCTCCTGTTTGCACCTATAACCTTTTACTTGTTCATTAAAGGGACTTTTCAGAGGCTAAAACAACCCCTCTAAGAACAGCCAAACTCTATGACAAAAACAACAACTTTACAACTGCAGAAAGTTAATACTATCGTTAAAAAAAGAAAACAGGCCGCTGATCAACACATGCACACTACAGTATGCGGCACACAAGAGAGATCATCTGAAGATGGAACCAACGAGCTGAATTGTCATTGTTTTTTTCCCTTCTTTCTAGAGAGAAATTTTGAGTTTTTATTCTTTCCTTCCTTTAAAGTTCCACCAAACAGAGAACACAGTCAATGTAGAGTCAATTATAAATATTTATAATCTACACATCTTAAAATTCCCGTCAATCAAAAAGATGTGGGGATAAGCTCACAGCAGCCGGTTGGTCCGGATGTGATTTGCATGCCAGATAAAGCCTCAGCTTGCCATCCCCATTTTGTTTTTGACTTTGCATGCCTGCTTGTTCTCTGCGCAGATTAAATATAGAAGTTTAGTTCTCGTTGAGGATAGATGTTTTTTTATCCCCCCCCCCTCCTCACTCTCTCATGCATGCACACAACAGAGAAACAGTATTGACGTGGCGCGCTGATGGCGATTCATTATTGAAAAGGAAATTGTCTCAATATGACTGGAGTTTGTTATGGGGAGCTTTGTTCTAGTCATCTATATTGCAAGGCATCATTGTCAGTCAGCACTTCGAGATCTTTTTCTTCTTGCTGTTTGTGGGAAGAAGAGAAACTCGTGTTCAGTGTTGTGTTTTTCAGAGTTACTGTCCTAATAACGATCTTTATTTGTGCAGTTGATAGAAAAGTGAGACGCAGTACGACGCGGTTTATTCTCTCAGTTGGTCTGTTGACTGGTTTCATAGTCTGTGATAAAGAAATGCTGGTTTTCTCAACAGCTGTCCTCTGTCATTGTCTTTGCTTTTTGTCCATTTCTGACAGATAATTAGAGCCTTTCTGGTTTTGACCTCATGGATCCAACAGTACAAATACAACACTCTGGATTAGACGATTTATATTATACTGAATTGGTCATTCTAACAGATGAATAGGATTTTTATCTAAACTCTGCCTCTGGATCTGAGGCTTTATGTTTAGAGTTGGGTTCTCTCTGATGGGTCAATCCCAATCTCAAATCTATTGCATCTTCTAACAAATCTTCCCCCAAAAATGTCCTAAATTAGACTTTTTTTCTAAATTTATCTTCCCATTAACTTCCAGTGCTAAACAAAAGCATCCCCACAGCATAAAAATGTCTTCACCATGTTTCACCCTAGGGGTGATATGTTTATGTCGATGTGCAATGTTAGATTTAGATTATAGTAAGAGCACAAATCCATTCATTATCCATACCCTCTAACTTATGCTGGGTTGCGGGAGCAATCATTGGACAACCATTGGGCGAGAGGTGGGGTACACATTGGAACAGGTCACCAGTCCATCGCTGGGCAAATCAGATTCACAGGGGACATACAAACATACCTGCACACACTCATACCCAAGGGCAATTTAGAAAGACTAATGAACCTAAAAGTCATGTTTTTGGACTGTGGAATAATGACAGAGTACCAGTTGGAAACCCAGACATGAACAGGGAGAACATGCAAACTCGATGCAGACTGGGATTCAAACCCAGAACCTTCTTGTTGCAAGGAAACAATGCTACCAATTGTGCCACGGTGCAGTCCTAGATAGAATACCCTTCAAGCCATCATCTATAAGACATACAAAGCTGTAGGTATTGTTTTGGTATTGCTTAGGTAGTGTTTCAGAAGCTAGGTCAACTTTAAACTGCCCCACAACTTAATTCCTTACTCAGCTGTTGATCTTTATGTGTTGATCTTGTATATAAAATAAAAATAAATTAGCACTGCATTGCTTTAAGGTATATCACAAAAAGTCCAAGAGGTGTAAACACCTACTACAGACACTTAAAAAGGTTTTAAGTTCTTTATAATGGGGAGGGCTTTGCTTGGACTATCTTGGGGTCTGTTAAATAGGTGATATTGATTCTGAATGATCTGTATCATGTTCAGTCAAATTTGAGGATTTTTACTATTTAGATTGAAAACATGTTGATTAATTCATCCGAAAGTGCCTCCCACAATCCATATGTTTTATCAAATCAGCATTCCTGATTGAGTTTAATTTTCTGCCTGTAAATCATACACATTATATGAGCTACCAAGAATATAGTTTAATATTATTTGAGTGTGTCACCCAGTCCCAAAAGAGTAATTCCAGTTCAAATTCTTAAAATATGTAAAATCAGTTTCTCTCTGTGTGATATTGTCACTGCTAAAAACTAAACACAGTAATCACTTAAAGCATTCAAACCACTGCAACACATTCCTACAAAGCCTGGTAATATAACAACCATTAAATAATTTTATTAAAATCTGTAAAACCGCTTCCCAAAGTCACATTTATGCTCTCATCAACAAGCCTCTGATTGTCACTTTAGTTTAGCATCCACTTGATTTCATAATTTATTCAAAAGTCAGGGTGTATCTTTGTACCGGTGAGCTGCGGGTGAGTGCCAGTGTGTGTGTGTGCATACTTGTGTGGGTGGCTGAACCGGCAATGTGTCCTCTCATAAGAGTGCTTGTTGTGTGGCATTCTCTCTTGATTTCATGCTTTGCTGATGGAAAATTAGGCCCAGACGTATCTCTGCATGAAGAGGAGGTGTAGGAGGAGGAGGAGTGCTGATGGTTGCTTTTATTGCCTTAGGACAATCTCCCCGACAACAAGAAAAATAGAGCGATGAGGAAGGAGGGAGACTGTGTCATTGGCTGCTAATGCACTCTAAACAAGACGATGAGACATGTGGAATTCCCAACATGATGCCCCCCCAACACACACACACATAAAAAAAGGGAAAGAGAACATGTCTTTCTGACTTTCTCCTCATCACTTTCCGCCTCTTTTGACTTATTTTTTTTTTCCACACCCCCGTTGTTGCAAAGTGCAGTTATGAGCCTTGCGTTCTGAAATATTCTAAATGCATTCTTCCTTTGTGAATGACATATCGGAGCGCTGAAGAGTTCATTTGCATTTTTTGTCTTGTTTTTCCTCCTTTGTGCCTGTCTGTTGCCCAATGAAGCTCTGAGGATAAAGTGCTTAAAGGACTGCAGGCACTTCACTCGAGTTGTTTGGTTGTTCAAAAGATTTGCCACAGTACACCGCTAGTTGAAATGCAGCTCAGCCCACTGTCAGACATGTGACGAGCATTTTGAGGCGAAGCAAGGGGTGGGGGAGTAATCATGCTATGTTATGTAAGTTGAATTGCCTCAAATGTGTTGTTGCATGGCTGTGTTCATGTTGCTGCAAAACATAAACATTGGACACATATCATTACAGTGGATTGCTTTGATGAAAGTAAAGGTGAATTTTCAGAAATGTATCTCAAATCTCACAGCAATTTAATTTGTTTCAGAGGGGAGACAGAGTTCTTATGCAGCCCTGGATAAGTTTGGAAATATAAATTTGATGTATGGAGAAGACATTTCCCTTATTCCATTATTTTAAGTTGGTTCCCAAACTTTTGAGGTTCTGACTGATGAGATAAGAGTGAAAGAAATCGATCAAATCTAAAACCTATGTCTTAAAACCAATTTTATCTCAACTTTTTTAGTACCAATTTTATTTTCATTCATTCTGTTGAAAATTTTAGTTGTGTGGTTCAATTTCTTAGGAATATCTAAAAAAAAAAGACATTTCCTTTCACAGGCAAATTTGCATAGTATCCAGCCATTGTCATTTTTAAAGAAAATTGTTTAAAGATGTCCAGAAAGGCTGGAGAACTACTGTTCAAGTATATTTCTTTTTTTTTTCATCCATTCATCCATCCATGATTGTCCATGTCTCATGGTTTGAAAGTGTTATCATTTATTCCCACAATCCAACCCTCTCTATGTTATTTTTCATCCCTTTGCTAACTTTGGAGGAGCTGCAGAGATCCATGAATCAGATGTGAGAATTTATTCATATAACTATTAAACATGAACCCATGAAACCTGGCTTTTATGGTGAAGTAGCAGGAAGGAAGTGATGTTTGCAGTTTACCATTGTAATGGCAGCATCATGCTGTGGAATGCTTTCTTTTATAGAGGGCAAGGAAGCTGGTCAGAGTTGATGGGAAATGAATGGGACTAAGTTAAGAGCAGTTTGTGATTAGAGAGCCTGCAAAAGTCTTCAGTGACCTGGAGGTTTACCTTTCTGCAGGAAAATTACCCCACACATAGAACCAGATGAACAATGGTATTGTTAAGATCAAAGCATGTTCGTGTTTTAAAGTGGTCCAGATTTTAACCTATCTAATTTGATGTAACATGACATATTTTGGGGCTGCACGGTGGTGCAGTGGTTAGCGCTGTTGCCTTCCTCCCACAGTCCAAAAACATGCATGATAGGTGAATTGATCATTCTAAATTGTCCGTAGGAATGAATGTGAGTGTGAATGGTTGTCTGTCTCTCTGTGTTGGCCCTGCAACAGACTGGCGTCCTGTTCAGGGTGTACCCTGCCTAACGCCTGATAATTGCTGGGATAGGCTCCAGCTGCCCCGTGACCCTGAATTGGATAAGCGGTTAAGAAGATGGATGGATGGATGACGTATTTTGCGTACAATTAAGAGCAAAAATTCCAGGCTCTGGGTGTGTAAAACTAATAAAGAAATACCCCAAATGACTTGAAGTTGTATTTGCAACAAAATGCAGTTTAACAAAGCATTGACTCGAGTGCCTCAAACATAATTTGTAAGAACAAATTAAAACAAGGTATTTTACTGCAACAAAATTTTATCTTTTTTTGTTTGTTTTTTTCTTTTTGTTGTTATATTAAATAAAATCCCTCCGAAATACAGCTTTGTGGTTGCAATAAGATAAACTGTTGTTGGACCACAGCCGTAATAACAGGACCAAAGACCGACCTCCAGTCATAGGGGCTAATAAATCCCACACTGGACTCTTGGTTTCACAGGAAGAGGAGGAGTATTATTACACCATCAACCAAAGAATGCCGAGGTTTAGAGCTCCCTGGATCCAAAACACATGTACAGTCTGTCAATCATGGATCAGAAACTGCATCTGGCCAGTGGAATAAGCCCTGAAGTTTCCTTGTTTGAAACCCTGTAGATGGAATAATTGAATAACAGATTCCATCAAAAAGAGAGAGAGAGAGAGAGAGAGAGAGAGAGAGAGAGAGAGCCTTGCTGACTCCCCTGCTGAGAGGCTGAGAGGTGTTTAGTGTCCTTCTTGTTTGCACAGACACATGCAACCAAAGGTAAGGTGTGATGATATTTATTAAATATGATGATGATGATGATGATGATGATGATGATGATGATGATGATGATATAGACGGTTTTGACAGAATTACATAGAGATGGAGATAAGGATAAGGAGGATTCAGTCACTATATCGTTTGTGTTTTAACAAGCCCTCTCAGGGCAATGCTCTATCTCTCTAACACTGTGTCTCTGTCCTGCCTCTGTGCAAGCTTCCATAATTTATTTCATTACAGCTACTCTATAGACATAACAACAGAAATAACAATAATAAAAGGAGTACTTTAAACAAGAGTAGGTAAAATGTCCATGAGTCTCCTGCAACTCCAGTCTCTTTACTACTTCCCAAGCATTATGCAATATTCCCCAGATGCCTTTACTAATAATTACTAATCACTAAACAGTACTAATCTTTAAATCATTTTCCCGTAACAATAGAGACAGGACACCAGACTGACATTGAAGAGCAGGAGAGAATAAGTAGGAACCAACACAGAGTGAGAGGAAGTGAAGGGGTTAAATACAGGAGGAATAGGTGGTGACTGGACTCAGACATAGGTGTAGACAATGAGTGAGAGAGGGAGTGAGCAGGGCGGAATGCTGATGGTTGTGAAATGACTCCATCTAAAAGTGGATACCAGACAACCAGGAAAAAGGAGAAAAAGAAAAGGAACAGAAGCGCTCTTTCAGGGTGGGTGGAGGGGACCCTCGGAAGGAGTGCCTGAGTCTTAGAAGATGCGCCTTTAAAGATTTAGCCATGTGGTCGCCACTAATAGGACAACGATTGGGTGAATGGTCATCCTCTGATTGGCTGGAGGTTAGTCAGAACCCCTGGTGGTCAAGACAGTCCCTGAGGTGGAGCTAGAGTCCAGTGACGGAGTAACTTGCTTGAAGGAGGCTGGCAATGAAGGAACTTGGCTGAAGGAGGCCGGAGACAACGGAACTGAAGAGGTGTCCGGCTCAGAAGGTAGAGGCAGGTCGTCCTGGACCCCCTCCAAGAGCTCTGGCTCAGGAGCCAGGGCTGCAACAGAGGATGTGGTGATGGTTGACCTAACAACCAGAATGATGCAGGCTGAAACAAAGTAGACTGGTTGCTTCTGACGGACAAGACAGATGCAACGGCTGGTGGCCAGACTGATACAGCGGTGGGCAGGCTGACTTATGCAGCCGCTGAAGGTTAGACAGGTGCATCAAGACCTGCGGCAGGGGAGTAGACTGGAAAAGTGGCCACAGGAGCGGATGACTGGTTTGTGCCTTTGTGGTCCGTTGCCAGGAGGGCGGTAGGCCAGCCTTGTGCCTAAGAAAATGTGCCGCTGTTTGAGGTCACTCTCCATATCTAGATCAGATGCTGGTTTGACCAACGCAGACAGACAGGAATTTACTTAGATTTGAAAGCCAGGAGTGTTGCATCGGTCGGTGGAGGACTTATCTCATAAGCAGCGGCCACGCTAGCATTTTGTGTGGCCCTGGCACTCTGCGCTTTGACCCAGACGCAGTCCTAGCATCAATCCGCGTGTAGGAAATGGTGAGGGACAGTGGAGATTTAGATTAAGCTGTTTTAGATCTCCTAGTCATCTGCTGGGTCCATCTATAGGTTTGGTTGCTTCTGTCAGGTGCCCCATTTTTTAGCAGGTATCTTTATGATTACCAGAAAAGCTTTTTGCAAACTCTTATAATGACTATTTTTGGTAAAAGCATGATGCACACAGCCACTTCACACTGACGCACATTTTATGTAAGCAGTTTATGTCATCAGTCACTCAGAGTATGAAACTGATCTTTAAAAGCATTTTTGAGGTCTAGCTTTAGGATTTCTGGTTGAAGACAATCTTCCCAGCTGGAAGATGGAACAGTTTCACTCATTCATCTCCAACACAGAGAAAATACACATTGCAAATGAAGGAATAGTGCATCAACTGGGCTGCATGTAAAACACTTGGAAGCTTCCAGTTTAATGACGCACAGAAAAGGAGGCTGCGGTAACTGGCAAGCAGATGGCACATCTGGACTGGTTTGCCATCAAAGAGCTGACTGCTTATACTGGGCTAAACGTGATGTACTGCGTAAACTTCGGTTTGTGTCAAATTTGTGAACAAAAATGTATATTATCTTCCTTGTAGCCAACCATTTTAGAGAAAAAAATGGAGAGCTTAAGAAACATTGCACATATATTTTATAAATTTCATCAATAGGTCATCTCTTCCCTTTACTGTTCTCTCTCCAAGATGCTGTAATTGAAGTTAGAACAAGTTCAGGATCCTAGATTAGCAATCTTAAGTGGGCAGTCAAGCCCCACACTTTCTATCTGCAGCAATCACTGAAACTCTAATATTCTATTTCCAAAAAGTAATGACTGAGGAAGTTAAGGAAATCCACTCATTCCACCTCCACTCAGTCCATGGACAAATCAATATTCACAGATGGAACCCTAATATTTGGTGTGGGATAAGACTGTTTTGTATGATCTCATAATCAAATTGGCAGAAAAGTACAGAGTGAGATGGAGCGCTGAAAGACGTTTGAACCTCAAAGGCACGGTCTGTGTCTGTGAGCCGAGACTTAATTACAATGACCTTACAACAGGGGAGTAGCCTAAAGCAGTGCATTCAGGCTAAGCAAGTACCCCCCATCAGTGCACAATACACCCCCTGCCACCATCATACCTGATAAATGAGTTATGCTCCTTGATTGCTGCACCAGGACAACGAGGGGGAAAGGGGGATAGAGAGCTGAAGGAGAGAAGGGAAAAGAGATATCCAAAGCCAGAAGAAGAGATATAATATATTTTGCACTGGACATTAACTACTGTATCTGTGTGATCAAAACCTGATTTAACTTCACAATAGTAAAGGACTAATCAAACTCACTTGCCTCTTCATTAGGTTCACCTTGCTAGAACTGGGCTGCATTTGGCTTCCTATAGCTCAGAGAATAAATAGACTTCAAAATACTTTTATTAGTTTATAAATCATTGAATGGCTTTACACGAAGGTATTTTGAAGTCTTGCTTCCACTATGCCAACCACCTAAACCACTCTGATCTTCCTAATCTAGTCTATGAACACCCCAACAATTAAAGCTTACAGTTTCTATGCTATACCTTTATCTGAAACAAACTCCCAGATCACTGCAAAGATGCTGAAACACTGAGTTCTTTTAAATCAAAGATAGAACCACATCTGTTTAGAACTGCCTTTGAGTAAATAATTAAAAATAGCTGGAATGTCTTATCCTTAAATAAGTCAAATGTTTTGTGTCTCTAATTTCATGTTTTCTGCTTTTATTGTTGCAGCATTTATTTAATTTTGTCTCTGAAAGCACCTTGAATTTCCTAGCTGTTAAAGGTGTGATATACAAAATAAAGTTTTCTTGCCTTGGCTCCTCTTTTGCTTTCAGAACTTACTTCTTAATGGCAGAGATTCAACAACATATATGCAACACTTATCAGGAGATTATGGTTCATATTGACAGACCATTACACAGTTGTTGCAGATTTGTTGGCTGAACGTGATGCACATGTTGCGTTTTCTCATTTCTAGGAGATATTCCATTGACTTAAGATCTAATGATCGTGGAGGTCACTGGAGTGCAGTGAATTCACTGTCATGTTAACAAAAAACTGTGATTATTTGAGCTTTGGGACATAGTAGATTATTGTTAGAAGTAGCCATCAAAAGATGCGTCCATCGTGGTCATAAAGGGAAAGGCAGTTAGCAAAATTTCTCAGATCAAAGGCATTCAAACAATGTTTAGTTATTACTATCGAGCCATATTTGATGGGTCAAATCAAACTTCCCAAATGGGGGTTAGTTCTAGAATGATAGGAACTGGGTGTCACTTGAAATCTTGCAATCAAAATAGAATAGAATACATTTGTATGTGAGATTCGCAGTGGTTAAGTATATGGGTATGAAATTATTGATTTATGTATTAGATATCGGTTCAGAAAAGATGTAAACATATTGGTTTAAAATTAATGAAATAATTCACCTGAAAGTGTTGAACCCTGTTGAGCATGTAGTGCTGATTTTGCTCACCAAAACAAATTGGTTTTACTCATGTAAGTACACCTCTAAACTTAAAAGAGAGAGTTTTGTCTTTATATTGTTGGTTTATGTGCTTTTGAACATTTCCCAGAAAACTGTCATGTTTTCTGGGTGAATTTCTTCATACTTATTTGTATTTAATGAATTTAATCCAAATCCTTTAGAACTTATTTGGGTTTTATTAGAGAATACTTACTTGCCTTCAGAGTTAGTCCTAATAAATGCACACACTCACAAACCGCCAGACTTCACACATTAACAATTTGCATTCTGCGCTCTCCATTGCTCTCTGTTTCTAAGAGTCACAGGCTGACACAAGTTTTACCTGGTTTTTGATTAAGTGTTTGTAGGTAGTGCCTCGGGCCTCGTCTCTCGCAGATAAGAGACAGTAATCCTACAGAGTGTGTGTGTGTTATTGTGTGAGATTTATTTATTTTTTTTTCTTTGGCTGCATGCTGTGGGACCGAGAAGCAGTTTAAATCCCAAGGATTTAATTTTGCTATATTTTCTCAGCTGAAAATGAAGAATCATTAAGTGGCAGTCCCAACAGTCGGTTTTCAGAACGAGGTTTTAAATGAGTCCCTTCTCTCCTGTGGCGCCAACAAGTTAGCTTTCAAATGTCAAAATAAATCAGAATTTAGTAAAATAACTTCCTCTTAAAATAGGAACCTCTGTTTAGGATGAAAACATCTGTTTAATTCATTTAAAAATATGTTTCTTAGTGGAATCTTCCCTTTAAGAAACTGTCTCTATATTTGACAGTGTGCCAGTCTTAACAGAGGCAAAATGCTGACTTCCCCTTTAATAGATCTATATTCATTTTCAAATGACTTGATTAGCCAGCACAATGTCATTGGATTCAGGGGCCCATTACACATTTATGATGGTAAATTACTGAACATTTACAATCCAAATGAAATTTCATGAGGACGGGATATTGAAAAAATGAAGGGAGAGAGACGCTTTGCGTTCATCCCTGTAGCCTTGCCTCATTGCACCTCTCTTCTCCTCCCTCCCACATCCAGTCTCTCTCTTTTTCTTTCTCGTTCCTACACTTTTCTTCATCCTGTCTCAACCTTTCTCTCAACTCTTGTTTATTTCTTCCTCACGTATCACATCAGTGCCCCCTGTGGTCCATCTGGGTATAACATTTTCGTTTCCTGAATTCATTCCTACATTTCTATCAATGACATTTAGTAGGGAAATAGGGTATGCTTAGCTTTATATGTGAGCCTATATGGAAATATTAAGTGTAAAAAGGTAAGACTATGCAGACAAACTGTGATTAAAAACATGTCTGACGCTGCTTTTCTTTTTTTTGGTGTACTCTTACATGTAGGTTCAACTGTCCTGTAGATCTCTCAGCATTCATCTCTCCTATCCAATCTGTACTCGGCCCTCTGCAGGCCTGCCACCGCATCCACATCAATATTTTATTTTGGCAAATTTGCAATGACACGCATTAGTACAATTAGGGCCAAGTTTTTCCTTTAATTCCTATCTTCTACAAGCAGAGTGAGTGATAAAGGGAGCCCGGACTGGCATGCACACACACAGAGACTCTCTCTGTCTCTCTCTCACTATCTCACTTGCTTTTCTGCCTATCCTCTCTTTCTCTCCAGTGCAGTCTTGTTCATTCCTCAGCTCTCCACCTCTAAATAATTCATCATCCAATCAATCATTTTCTCTTTGTTTTGGGCCCCAGTGCCTGAGATGAAACGGCCCGCTGCCAAAGCTGCTTTGCCTCATCTGAGGCCTGGAAAACATGATCTGCTGCTGAGATTACAACACACACAGATCTATATATATATATATATATATATATATATATATATATATATATGCGTGCACACACACACCAAAACACACCTAGAACTGAAGCACTACTACCAAATTTTTACGTTTGGAAGTCATACACTGTAAAAGATACAATAAGTGGCCAGAGCCACACCAACACTAAATATTGCCTCAAAATCAAGACAATGTCACAAAAAAACTAATATATATATATATATATATATATATTTATATATATATATATATATATATATATATAAAGAAATTACACATTGTTCAACTCATACATTAGTATTATCATTGAGTCATAGCTATTAATTAATTGAAATACAGAATCTACATTTGAAACTATACATAGTGTAGAAAGGGGATTTGCCTTGACAATTAAATAGGTAGGTAGCATGGTTCCTGTTTAATGCTCTTTAACTTGAAGCCTTTTTAGTATTTTTTAATGGCATACCGTTGCAAAGGAGAACTCTGTAACAGAACAGAGACTGCGTGTGTGATCTCTCAGCTGTAACACCCGGGTTTGGTATAGCTTATCTAAAGGGCCTGTCTCCGCCTTAAAGCCTGCGTGCAGGCAGCTTTAATAGGGGGAAATGTCTTGGACAAGTGATTTGAAGATATTTTGCTTCATCCCTTTGGAGCGCTCCGCAGGTGATGCTACGAATGTCTCCTTTGTTTGATGTCGAACAACACAGATCCTTTTCGCTATTGAGTGATGGCTCCGAATGCGGTGAAGAGCGAGACCCTGCGTGCCGCACCCCCTTTTTTGAGCTACATCAGAGGAAAACTGACATCTATTATGGTAAAGAAAAGACAAGTGTTTGAAAATTTTCAAGTACACATGGCAGAAGTGTCAGGGTGATTTTTTTTTTCCTCTCTCCCCACTTTCTTTTGGTTAACAAGGTGGTTTTAAGTCAACCATGTCTATAAGAACTCTGTTGGGTAGAGCATAAAAAGATTGGTACAAGGCCATCATTGTATTGCTTTAGTCCCCTTAAAAGTCACCCTAAGTCCCTTGTGTCCATCTAACAAGAAGAGATTAGACCCATAGAGAAGGAACTTAGATTCAGCTCACTCACCATCTAACTTTTGTTATAACTCTACTTCGGGATTTTCCTCTTTATTATTTGTTAATTTAGTGGCTAATACTTATATGAGGTTTTATTCAAGTACAGTAAAACAAAAACATGTATGACCTTTTCATTATTTATTTTTTTCCTGAAAGCTAAAAAATACAAAATTATAAGATGTCAGTCTATAAACTCAAAAAACTAAACTTCTGTGAAGTTAGGTTATTGTGGCGTTTGATGTAAAACAGCAGTTTGGAAGGGTTGATACCTATTTTGGTCAACATTCACATTGCGATTAATTATTATAATCGTGTAGTCAATTTCTAAACACACAGCATTTATCGTCGATAACAAAATTATTTTCCGAAGTTCATTGTCTCAAATCTGAGAGTAACTATAGTAAACAAAATGACAACAAGTGGACTCCTGATTGTTGTGTTGGGGACCCTCAAACTCCTGCAAATAGCTAACATTTGCAAACACTTTAAAGTCCTCTATAAATATGCTTAGAACTGTCTATTTGAATCGTTCAATACTGTACTGGCTTTAGCATCCTGGACTGGCTGCTTTGCTAATAACAGCTATTAGCTTCATTTGCTTTTGAATGTTCCAGAAAGATAGGTTTAAAATTCTGATTTTCATCAACGTAACACTGTAAACATTACTGTGACTGCATCCTACACTGACTCACCAATGGTACTTTTTCGGTTGTACAATATGCTCTAATAACTCCTCACATTTAGCCATAAAGCTTTACAGATTTTGTTTAGAGGACTATCTGTCATCAGTAAGTGAAGATCTCACCTAACTAGCTTAAGTAGCCGGCTTACGCTACACTGACTTCTGTGTTTTAAAGACTCTTTGATCAATTCACTTTTTTATTTTTAGACAGCTTGCAGTTTATAAATCCAAAGTGATACATATATCTTATTTCAAGATTTTAATGTTTTTCTATGGACATCATTGTTTGAAAGTGCAAATGTTTCGGCTTCTCTCTTTTCAAGTTTCTTCCACACACTGCATATGACGTTCAATAGAATGGAAAGCATATCGACCAATATGGTCTTTTCGACTCTATTCTATCAATTATGAACCTTAATGTAAAGGTTGCTACACTGGATATGTTTTAAGAGATGTTCTTTTTATTTTAAAAAGACATTGTTTCTTATCAAAACCATGAGATGGCGATAATCTTGAGGTACAAAAACTAAACTAAACTTTTGAAGTACTTCACTTTCTTCATGGTCAATAACTTCTTCAGCTTGAATTCATAATTGAATGGAATCTGAGTTATTGGCAATTATTGAGACACCCCGAATAAAGGGGGAGTTCTTCAGGCAGTTATCAAAGACCACTTCTCAGTTCTTATGCTTTATGGCTGATGTTTTTGTCACTTTTGAATGCTCGCAGTCCTTTCACTCTAGTGGCAGCATATGACGGAGCACGCGAGCTGTGGCAGTGTCTGTCAGCGTAGTGTCCGGAGAATGGAGGCCCCACCAGGAGACAGGCCAGTACATGAGGAGATGTGGAAGAGGCCGTAGGAGTGCAACAACTCTACAGCAGGCCCACTATGCCTTTGTGGAAGGAGAAACAGGAGGAGAACTATCAGAGCCCTACAAAATGACCTCCACCAGGCCTCAAATGTACATGTGTCTGCTCAAATGGTCAGAAACAGAGTCCATGAAGGTGGTATGAGGGCCTGACATCCACAGGTGGGGGTTGTGCTTACAGCCCAACATCATGCAGGACATTTGCCTTTGCCAGAGAACACCAAGATTGGCAAATTCGCCACTGGCACCCTGTGCTCTTCACAGATGGAAGCAGGTTCACAATGAGCACATGTGAAAGATTTCTGTCTGGAGATGGCGTGGAAAATGTTATGCTGCCTGCAACATCCTCCAATATGACCGGTTTGGCAGTGGGTCAGTAATGGTGTGGGATGGCGTTTCTTTTGGGGGCTGAAGAGCCCTCCAATAGCTCACCAGCTTGGTTTATGCTTGCCGCATGAACATTCCGTGCGGAAACGAGACGTGCGGAACCGGCCGAGACGCCTTCAAACAGCGTTTATAGTTTCTGCAGCTTGTCCCTGCTGAGAGCCAATATACTTGACGACTGTAGGGGGCGGTGTAGGGCTCTACGGCATGCATACAAACTACACCATAGTAGAAGTAGTAATCACTGTTGTTTACAAGATGGTGACACCCGTGAGTTTAAACAAAGCAGAACTTTTATGCTGTTTACTTAGGAAAAAATACGAAAAAGAAGACTGTCCTCTCTTCCATTAACACACAGTTGATAACAGTGATCTCTATCAGCCGAATCATAAAGATGTCTATTTACGAACCTCCGGCAATATGAGCGCTTGCCAGTCCGCCATGTTTTTCCGCATGGGACCGTCCGTGTAGTTACAAATTTTCCTAGGTGTGCGGTGCGGAAATTTTGGCGCAGGAGGAGGCAGCGCGGAGAGGCGTGGTTGCTGAAATGACGTAATTTGGCCGCGTGGAGCCGTGCGGACCTCGCGGACGCGGCAAGCATAAACCAAGCTTTACTGCCATTACGTACTGAGATGAGATCCTCAGATCCCGTGTGAGACCATATGCTGGTGCGGTTGGCCCTGGGTTGCTCCTAATGCAAGACAATGCAAGACTTCATATAGCTGGAGTGTGTCAGCAGCTCCTGCAAGATGAAGATTTTGGTAGTATGGACTGGACTGCCAGACCTGCCAGACCTGCATCCAGGTGAGGTCATACAAGCACATGGAGGCCACACATACTACTTAGTCTAATTTTAACTGTTTTTTTTAGGGACATCATATCAAAGTTGTATCAGCCTGTTGTGTGTTTTTCCACATTAAAGTTGAGTTTTAGTGTCACCACATTCACCTACGTAAATAAAAAACTATTTAACAATAATATATTGATAATTTGAATCTAGGATGCAGTATTTTAGTGCTCCATTTTGTTTAGCTATATATATAGTACAGACCAAACGTTTGGACACAACTTCTCATTCAATGAGTTTCATTTATTTTCATGACTGATTTGTAGATTCTCAATTAAGGGCATCAAAACTATGAATGAACACATGATTTACGGAATTACTGTATGTACTTAAAACAAAAAAGGGTGAAATAACTGAATACGTGTGTTATATTTTAGATTCCTCAAAGTAGCCACCCTTTGCTCTGATTACTGCTTCGCATTCTCTTGAGCTTAAAGAGGTAGTCACCCGAAATTGTTTTCCCACAGGCTTGAAGGAGTTCCCAGAGATGCTTAGTACTTGTTGGCCCTTTTGCCTTCACTCTGCGTTTCAGCTCACCCCAAATCCTCTCGATTGGGTTCAGGTCCGGTGACTTTGGAGGCCAGGTTATTTGTGAATATGAATGCCTGAGACAATGGTGAGATGAGGAGCTGCTGGAAGAACCATCATAGGATACAAGCCCCTCAATAGGGATTCAGATCTACCACACCAGACAATACCTAAGGTGTAGGCTGTGAAAAGATGCACCTGAGACAATACAGCACATATTAAAAATGCTGGTAGGGAGAGCATTCATGGAACTTTATAACCAAGTGGCTGACATAGTGTATGGACTCAAAACCCCACTGTCGAAGTGGGAAACACATCCAAAGGTAGTAAAGAATGATCAAATGAAGATCCTGAGGTACTTCTAGATACAAAAAGAGAGGATGGTAATGGCGAACCAGACGGAAATTGTGGTGGTTGATAAAGAGCAGAAGAAAGCCCTTGTGCGGATGTGGCAACACCAAGTGATGTTAACATCAAGAAAAAGGGAACTTGATAAACTTGATAAATAGGGCTCAGAGAGGAGCTTGAGTAGGCTTGGACAGTGAAGGTGACAGTAGTACCTTTACCTAATCAGAGCACTCGGGGCACTGGAGGAATGGATTCAACCAATTCCTGGTATAACCTCAGAAATCTCAGTCCAGAAAAGCGCAGTACCTGGAACAGCAAAGATACTGCATAGAACCTTCAAGCTCCCAGGCCTCTGGTAGAGGACCCAAGCTTGGAATAGATGGGGAAGAAAATGCCTGTGAGAGGGGGAACTTATAAACTTGTTAATATGTCATCATCAAAAGACTGACAATGGCATAAAGTTCATAAACAGTGAAAGTTCAGTGTTATTATGATAAAATAACAATTTCAAAATGCAATTGCTTCTATATAATATCGAGCAACTTACCCCTCCAACTTATAGGGTAGATGCAGTTTATTTTTCTGTACATGAAATCTAACAGTCTTTTTCAAATTTGCCACGAGGGACCTGCTCACACACAGTAAATGCCCCTCTCAAGCCTGATAAATAGCAGAGGTGGATGAGAAGACATTAACTGTAAGCGTCCCAGGCACTGTAAAAAGACAAACTGCTTTATTTATCAGGCTGGCAGAAACACATTATAAAGACAGACAGAGGTCCGCAGGAGTAAATAAAACACTGTGGCGACATGGAGGGTAAAAAAATAAAGTGTGGAGTTAAAGGGAGACGATTTAGAAAGATGAATTAGAAGAGAGGAATGGAACGTGGAGAGTGGAGGCAGCGAGTGTCAGACGGAGAGTTGAAGGATCACCCAGGGCCTGGTAATCATGCCCTGTAGAGCTCTACGTCAAGCAGCTCCAGTGTGAATGAGTGATCACACCAACTTGCCCTCTGTTTGTTCCTCTCTGGCTCTCCTGTCTGTATCGTGCACACATACACACACACAAGCACACCATGAGCAATATCCCACTACCTCATGAAATAAATTGGCCACCGACCAAAGACGGCAAGATTCCGATTACCTCTGGTGAGAAGTCGACTGCTGCAATTATTGTTACAAAATGTTTTGAAAAACTGCTGAGATATGTCACATTAGAACATGGTTTCCTCTTTCAGGCCATCTCATTTCTAATATATTTATTAATACTTATGAATAAACTGAAGAAAATATTTGGTTCACATATGGCAGTGTAATTTAGGCAAAACATATGAGTTCTTGGTTTTCACAAGGACATCATTAACCCTCTTGTAATTAACCTTGTTCAAAAATTAACCACATGTTATTATCAAACCAAGCAAATAATTGAGGCAGCAGCTTAATTTATAATTTGACAATTTCATACCTCTTTTTTTCCCCTGCTGTCTTTCATGTATTGCTTCATTAGATGAAGAGGAAATTGAGAGAAACATTTACCAGTGTTGATTTTTAATGAACATTTGGCTCTCTAAAAATATTTAATTTGGTAATTTCTGTCCGTTTTTTCCCTCCCCACTGAAATCTTCTTTCCCCATTTTGAAGGGGAGGGGGGTGCACCAACTATGGCTTCCTACTACAAAGACAGAAGCCAACAGGGAATAGTATGGAGATTCTGCCCTTGTTGAACACAGCCCAATCGTACGTATAGGCTGCAAACACCACCCCTGTCTGTATGTCAAGAGTCCTCTAAAGAAAATGATTCAGGATCTTTGGTGAGAGGATTAGACAGAAAATACAAGTCCTCTATGGAGAGATATTTTAAGACTGTCCGTTGGGGCAGTTTTGGTGCTGCCCACTTGGATATCTTTAAAAGAAAAAGCTTCCCTGTGTAGAGTGGTAACACAAACTTTGATGAATGGAATGGGGACAGTTGTTCTGAAATGTAAGGATGTCATAGTAAAAATGAAAACAAACATTGGTAAAGGAGCACAAGACCTAAAAAAGTCCAAGGACAAAACATCCAAAGAAACAAAATTTCATATGTAGCCATTAAATGTCTTGAATTTGAAATGAAGGAAAACCGCTCAGGTTTTAAACTAAATGGGGAAAAAAAATATCCTCTCGACAAAATTAATGAAAAGAAAGAAAAAACTTGTCTGGAAAAATTCCTCCATTTTAGATATAAGTATGTGTAATCGTGTTGACATTTATTTTGATTCATACATGTATGTTTACTTTTGGCTAAAAATTCAAAGCCAGTTTGGATTTCTTTGAGCGCTTGGCTAAACTTTCCATGTTAACTGCATTGTGATATGAGTAATTTATAGTTCAGCTAATACGCAGCTATGGTTCAAGGTAATGGTGTGCACAAAAAACTTGTAGAAAATCCTACTTCTTTTTCATAAACTTGGTAAGTTGTTTTTAATACCATACGGGAGTTGTCCAGGAAGACCACTGTAGCTCACATGACGCAGACAGAGAGCTAAAGCAGTCAAATTAGTGGTGCTCTCTCTGAAGCGCGAAATCACTTGGGTTAATATGAAAGATTCAGTAGGTTGACGATCTATCACAGAGTCAGCTTTATTCGCAAAGGTTATTCACAAAAACAAGGATTTTTACTTCAGTTCAACTTTGCTTTGAACGAAGAACCTTCTATGTCACAGTTCTCTAAACCGGCAACACAAAAAGAGGTATATAAAATAATGTTCAGCGATTTGCAGCTCAATGTGAAGCTGGAATTTTGCAGCTTCCTCAGATTAGTTCAGGTATTAGTCATTTAATTATGCACTTATTAAGGCCCTAAACCAAGCCAAAGGCTATATCAAGTAATTACAATGAGTGTAATATTAGAATAAAATAGGAGAATGACTTTCTGTAAGATAGCAAGATTGAGTAATATTTCAGTAGGTAATCTATGTAGGGTTCCTTCTCTTTTTGTCTTTTGAACCTTTTCAAAGTTTATCTCATTCTGAGGGATGAAGACATTCTGATGTCTCCAAAGTAGCTGATTTATTTTTAGCAAACTGGAAATGAACTGAATCTGGTCAATGAAGCTGCCGAAATGCTCAGGATCTCCGAAGCTGGAGGTTCAGAAAAGTGTTCATATCTTCAAGCTATTCCTAGCACAGCATTTCATTACCTGAACCATGAAATGATGCATAAAGTGTAGGCTTGACCCATACTTGATCCCCATTCCATGTGACATACCAAGGAGCCTCCCCAATCCCTCAGAGAGGAGGAGTGGCTGTCTGCCGAAACTGCCTCATCATTGACCTCAACCGTCTGCCACCACGAATCTCCAGGACAGATGTTTAACTGCTATACAAAACTCAATGGCTCACTGCCTATTCAATCACTCATGTGACAGTTAACGGCCCACGGTGGCTAATGATTTTCTGTCATGTTCGGGCCATGCTGCGGAACAGGAGTATTAAATATTGGCTGACGATGGACACATCAACTACTACAATGGGCCCTTGTTCATCACCTAAACCTCAGCGTGCACCGTTTTACCTCCCAGTTAAAGTGAAGTATAATACCCAAGCATTTTTTGCTCAAGTTAAGGTACTCTTTTATCATCTTGCTCCCAAAAAGTTTTTTTTTTAGTACTTCATTAAGTTTTCTAGAGTAAGATTACTGATCCCAAAAAAAAAAAAATGTCAAGCTAGTTTGTCTTCAGAATTCTTTTAGCTTTGGCAAAGGGACCTTGAAAATGTTGTCGATTGCAGCTTGTCAGAATAATGAAACAATTTCTGCTCACTATTATTCTGATTTTTCTGCTAGGGAATAATCCTCTTTGATTTATTTTCTGATTTTCTGGAAAAATATCCCCAACTTCTGTTTTTTGTGCTTATCTTGCAGTTCTGCACCTTTCCCAGGAATGTCAGTTGTCTGTGTATACATACGAGGTTTTGAAGTTTCAGGCCACCAGCTCTCTTACTTCCCAGGCCCAGCTCAGTTCAGTCATGTTTTGTGTCTGAACATGCATCTTATATTCATTCCAGACTCCTTCCTGGACTCACTTACTCAACACATCAACCTTGTTTGCTGGATGAGCATCTGTGGCCGGAGTTGTGCGAAAACTTGAGTATTTATTATTCAAAGGGCCTTGCTCCCTGTGCTGTGTTAGTAAAAAAGAAAAAGGGATGCAGCGCTGACACACAGTGTCACTAACAGGGGAGAGCTTCAAAATCCCACAGTCGACTTCCCCTCCATTATTTGTTCCAGTCCAGGAAGGCTGAGGCGAGATCACACGGGAGCAGAGCTCAGTGTGCGAGTGTGTCTATGCGCTTGACGTCTGTGCAATAGTTCCTGTGCGAGGGTTTGTCATGCTCACCTATGTATATTTATGTCATCAGACCTTCCAGAAGTTGGCATGCTCTCATTTTATTTTAAAGTCAACCGCTTGCATGTTTATTGCCGTGTAGCTAACTTATTCAGTGGTGGGAAAAGGTAAAGCCTGACTGATTGTTCGTTGGCCCTCTCCTTTCACATTCAGAAAACCCCTAAAATGGGATTTTATTGGGTTTCAATATGATATGCCAACATTAAGTAGTGCATCATAAGGAAGTGGAAAGAAACTTTTTTTCATTGTTTTTAGATCGCTGAACTACAAACTTTGAATATCTCAGTTTGCATTTGCATTCCGCCCAGAAAAATAGCTCAAGCTCAGTTACACTTGATAAACAATTTCTCCTAACAGCAATTTTCACGTTTTTCCCCATATTGTCAGTTGGATTTAAGTCTGGGTATTGACAAAAAATGCTTTCATTTACATCCTTCACTTGTAGTTTTAGATTCATGACAAACAATTTTACATGTAGGCCAAACACATTCTTTCACATGTGTGCAGTGGCTTGGGGCCAACTTTAAAAGCACTTTTACGATTTTACTTCACACAAGAATTTTTTTTATTCTTGTCACTCTTTCACAAACGGCTCGATTTATGGAACTGTCCGACTAGTATTTGGCCAGTCAAATCTCCCATCAGAACTGTGGATTTCTGCAGCTCCATTTGAGTTCGCAAAGGGCTCTTAGCTTCCTCTCTGACTTACAGAGATTAATTACAAACACGTAGAGTCGCAAGCAGTTGGTGGCACTGTTTTGTTTAAGGGTGTCTTGGAAAATGAGGCGGATTTCAAATAGATGCTAGACCTTAAAAATTCGCTTTTGAGAAAAAACCCCCAAAAAAACTCTAAGTCTTGTCTGATTTTCATTCTACTTCAAAATTACAGTTTTCTTTGTGTTGGGCTATAGTAGAAACTCCAACAAATAATAAAATACACTGAGGTTTGTGCTTTTGATGTAAAACAAACAAAACTATTTAACAGCCTCAATAAGTTTGCAATAAAAAGCACTGATTTTATTGAGGCAGACCAGTTTACAATAAGAAAAAAAAAAATCAATGCCAATTGATCTTCTCGTGGCATATTTGGTTATCTCTATTTACCTGAAACATTGCATTTAATCAATCTAATTATTAACACTCCTATGGTAGTTCTGCCCCCCAAAGCCATAAATTCGCACACACTGATGAATCCCACACTTCTTCCCATTGCAAACAGTCATAATGAACAGCACCACATGTCTACATCCTTCAGCCTTCTCCTTTCTCCCACCGGGCAGCCCAACTTTGCAGACTTTACATGCAATATTCATGCCTTGTCGGAGAACAAGGATTCATGGTCTGGTCAGCTGAACAAAAAAAGCTCTGGCAATCACAGATTGTCTCGTATCCTTATGAAAGAGAATAATTCTTTAACATACGCCAAGAGTGTTCAAAAACAGCCTTTTTTGATGAGTGACACTTCCCGTCCTCCGGATACTTTTTATGTTTCAAACTCATTAATAAAGCAGGACCCCAGGAGAGCGTGACACGGGGAAATGGTGCGTATGAGCAAGAGCGAGCACATGAATGTGTATGTGTGTTTAAACTTTTTTGGTGTTTGAATTGTCAGGTGTGATTTTGGGACTCTGATCTTCACACAACAACGTTCAATCAGGCTAGTTGTAGTGCTATTTAGCATTTTCCTCCCTGACAATCGAACTGTTTTGAGGTGGATTTTTTCAGAATATTAAAGGAGTTAAAGGGAAGAAGTGGAATTCCCTACAGAAAGGTGAGAAAGCCTCAAAAGAAAGACGGGGAGTGAAAATTATAAATTACTGTGCTTTATTGAAAAAAGACCTCTCCTATTGTGTTTTTTCCCCACAAAAAAAAAAAAGAATATCACATGCAGCTTCCCATATCTTTTAGTCGCTTTTGTTCTCTGGTTTGTTTGGTCAAGTAGTTAAACTGCAGCTTGTGCCGTAGTTCTACCCCTATCACAAAAGGAAAAATATCAGTGCAAATATGCTTATCAGCATGTTCTTTCAACATCTGCTTCCCAGCTTTGTTATAAATATTATGAATCAAATACTTGTGGTTGTATTATAGACATTTAAATGTTAATCTTTCCCTGCTTTTTTTTGTGTACACCGCGCCAGAGCTTTGGCAGTGTTTAGGCTGCTCAGGCGTCCGTATTAAAACTTAATGCACTTCCATTCTAATAGAACATGGGGATTTTGATGAATGCAATGAGTGCATGTTTTGAAATTGCACAATATGCATGGCGGCATGTTATCTTTGTAATGCAAAGAGCGTGTGTTATGAAGCCTTGAGGTAGAAGGATGTTTTCTAAGTGAGCCCCTCGCTCTCTCTCTCTCTCCCAGGAAAAGCAAGCAGCACATAACCACAAACAGATGCACGCGGGTGTAAACATACACTGGGGCAATTTAGAACTGTAGGCTTTTAGTCAGCATATTAAATGTGTCAACTCATAAAGTAAAACGCAGTAAATGTTTTCAATATTCATGTTTCCGTATTTGTCAACCGGCATTTCATAACAAATTCATGAAAAAAGCCTCTCTAACTACACGCCGGGAGGGGGGGGGTGCTTTGTGCAACTGCATACATTTTTGAAGAGACACATCCATTTGGAGCTCACCATCAGAGATTTGCATCACACGCCTTTGAAAAATAAAGATAAATATTTTGTATCATTCATATTTTAAGCACAACACCAAAAAAACATAACTCCTAAGATCAGACTTATGCTGAAAGTGATTACTTGTTTAGTCTCACAGCATCACTGATGGACTTTTATGTCACTTTGTTTAGTGAATTATTAACAGGATTCCATTATTGATTGTTATAGTTGTTAGTTAAATGTTCTTTGGCAACAGCTTGTAGTGAATAAATAACTGTCAGCCCCTGCAAGGAGTAAATCTGTTTTGTGAGAGTTGCCTGAAAGCCAAACGCCCGCTGCATTCTTTCCAAATTAGACTGAACAGCAGAAGCTTAGCCAAATTATTATTTTGCAAGTCAAGGGTAATCAAAAATCAATCAATTTAAGTCTAAGTCAAGACATGCCAGCTCCGAGTCAAGCCTCAGCTCTCATACTTTTAATTCAGTCTTTAATTCAAGCTGACCAAATATGTATGATGATAATGGGTTGATAATATAAAAAAAAACAATAACTATGAGTACTATTATCAACTGTCCTTGGATACTTCACAAATTATTTTTTCAAGTTTGATTTGGTATTGATTTACAAAAAACAGTTAAAAGCAAGCAAGTATAATAATAATACTACTAATAATAATACTAATAAGAAAAATAATAATGGATTGCATTTATATAGCGCTTTTCGAGACCTCCTCAAAACGTGTTATAATTCATTCTTCATTCACTCTGACATTCAAAACCTATTTATATTTGAATACCTTCAGATTTTGAATAACTCTGAGATTTGGACCGCTCATTAAATTAGGAAACTGGAATGACATTTTTCGAAGACAACTACATACACCGCTTTATGTCATGTATGTTAAATGGCTTTCCAACCTAATGATTCAACTAGAGAGCAAAAAAAAAGTTTTTACAATTGCATAGAAATAATACTTATTATAACTCAGTGGTGAAATTCAAGTGTATGAGAAGCAAAGTGACAGACAACTTGTAACATGCAGATTCACATCTAGGTTAAAAATACAAAAATATAAAGTAATAAAATAGACTGTAAGGTAAGTGCAAATTTATATTGCACAAAAAATATATACAGTATATACTGTATGCGAGAAGGTCTAAAATTAGTTATACAGTAGTGTTTAAATTTCTTCTTTAAATAAAGAGAATATGTCATCAGCAGAAGAATGAGAATGGCATAATATTCATAAACAGTAAAGGTTTAGTATTAGTAAGGTAAAACTATATATATATATATATATATATATATATATATATATATATATATATATATATATATAACAGTATTTATATATAACAGTGGTCAGCACTGTTGCCTTGCAGCAACAAGGTTGTGGGTTCGTATCCCAGCCCAGGGTCTTTCTGCGTGGAGTTTGCATGTTCTCCCCGTGCATGCGTGGGTTCCCTCCGGGTACTCCAGCTTCCTCCCACAATCCAAAAACATGACTGTCAGGTTAATTGATCTCTCCAAATTGTCCTTAGGTGTGAGTGTGTGCATGGTTGTTTGTCCTGTTTGTCCTGCCCTGTGATGGACTGGCCACCTTTCCAGGGTGTACCCCGCCTCTCGCCCGTTGACAGCTGGAGATAGGCACCAGCCCCCCCGCGACCCATTAAGTATTAAGCAGTTAAGAAAATGGATGGATATATATATATATATATATATATATATATATATATGAGACTATCCTACAACAACAGAGTGTCATCAGTCAGAGGCTTCTTCCATTTTGCTGCAACTCAGACTGCTACACATCCTTCATTTCTACAGCCATCGGACCTACATATCCTTGAAGATCCTTGATGAATTAAATAGTATAAGCTTCAAAAATACTTAATTTCTCTCCAAGATCAAAAAATATATATTTTGAATTAAATCCCTAAGACAGAGTTGAGTGAGCAGAGCCCACGGAAAAATATCAGAAAAGCCCTGAATTTTAATTTGACTTCAGAAGGGTGAAAAAGAAAGAAAATCTCAGTAGTAACTCTCAGTACTGGAGTGCAACAGAGAGGCACCAGAGGCAAAAAGTTGCCTGCATACTGCTCCTGAGACTTACACATGAGTAGGCTGATGTAAACATGGATATTAGGAATTGTTTTGGACAAAATTAATGGAAAAGAATAACAATATTATTTGCTGTAATGAAACGGGTCATGATTCAGGTTTGTGAATATATCTGTTGCATATGTTACATATACATGATTTAAAAAATGTTAATTTAATGTTAAGAGGTTTGTCATATCAAAAGTAATTTTCCTTTTTTGCATTTATTTTATTATTCAAATCAAGAAATGATAGGATTTTAAAGTAATCATTAAAGTTGAGCAGAAAGAAAACAGACACAAGATGAAATCAGACTAAACAAAAGAAGAGCAGGAAAGACAGCAGAGGTGCCAACTATGATCAGCCAGACTTATATGTATTTTTTTTTATTAATTAGAGGTGAGGAGTAAATAGTTATATTTACTTTAGCAACTGTTTTTTGGGGAAAGTACTTTTTGGAGTAGTTTTACTACACTTTACTTTTACTTGAGTAATATTATCATGAAGTATCACTACTCTTATTTAAGTAAAATGTCTGAAACATCTCCCCCCTGCAAATAATTTTAAGAAAAGAAAAAAAAAAGATGCAAACACAAACCTACAGTGTAGACTAAAGTTTTCTGTTGTGATGTTATTTTCTATATGCAGACCCTGATTAGCTGTTTAGAGATCAGGGAGATTCATTAAGCACTTTGTGGCTGATTTATCACAGGTTTGTGCTTGATAAAACAAATACAGACATACTGCAGGTATGCAAAAATGTGCAGCAGCTGATTTACTAACCGGGCGCAGAGAGCACTGGGGCTATTAGACCTGCAGCAAGACGCACGCGATCTATTTAGTGCTTTTGTGCAACCACAATTCAACTAAGCCTGGGCAAAAAAATCATTTGAAAGTATTAATTCCAAATGTTTGTTGCAAAAGCTAAAAAAAAAAAAAGTAAATCAAGTTTTTGTGTAATGGCACATTTTTGGCTGCCAGTTGAATTGGTATGGGTTTTCTGCAACAGATGTGGAGCCAGAGACCCCAACGTGTACATTTGACTAAAGCCAATCGCAGTCAAAGTCAGGAGAAACACAAACCTTTTCCAACACCTTAAACAGAGGAATTCAGCTGATTATAGAAAATGCCAGTCTCTCCGACACAGACAAAATCACAGTAACTAACAAACCTTAGCTAAAAAACAGCTAACTGTAGCCGAATCCCTTGCACAAGTTGTCTACCATTGGTATTTATTGCTTTTCTTAATAAGGGGGGGGGGGGGGGGGCCAAATCAGAAAACAAGTGTAACTTGATCTAAAAAAATAAAATCGAAGATAAAATTTTAGGCCATATCTCCCAGCCCTAGACTCTAACATGTTTATTAACTCCAAATTTAAAAAAATCCTTCATACAAATTCTAACCTAATAGTAGATAATAGTCTAATTGCCATAAACCTGCCATTTCACCCCCTTTTTTTTCCAAACACATCATATCTCATGTAATCATGTACAATACCACATTGACAATTATAAAATAAATTGAATATGGTAATATGGTAATATATCCCATATATGTATATAATATATATATATATATATATGTGTGTTGGGGAGAATACTTTGTAAATATATTTAGTTACAGAATAGTGAATACCTGTTTTAAAATGTATTTTGTAATGTATTCTGTTACTTTGCTGAATCCTGGTACTGTACTCCCGCAGGAAAACAGAGGGCATATTAATACTAAACATTAGGTACTGACTGGGAAAAAATAAAGTATTTAATTATTTTTGACACAACCCTGCTACCTCTCAGTGACCAAAACCAACGAAACAAACAAACAAACAAACAAACTGTTTTTTAGCAGTAATATGTATTTACATTTTATTAGATTTTATATTTAGTTATTTGAAATGAAGTTTAGCTGTTTTGCAGCCACAGCCAATTCGGCTATTTGAAACTTTCTGTCATAAATATGCAAAGTATTGTAAACTGACATTCATTGCACTCCACACATGGAAATCTTTTATCCTTGTAGCCATAATTTTCAGGGAACCCATCACAACAACATATAATTAATCAAATGTCATGTCAGATTCAACCAACACTGTAACTGTGAGAAAAGACCTAACTAACACGATATAGGCTCTGTCGAATAATGGACAAAAAAACAGTGGTAGAGGATAATGTTTTGTTTTTGTACATCGTTGCAGTATCTTTTAATTTACAAGTGACTTTCACATATCTTGAAAAGCTGGCCCAGCCGGGTGCTTTATGTCTCTAGTTTGCTGTTGACATTGTCCATGTGCGGCATAGTTTATTTGAGACCCGCCTACAAAAGTTTACACAAAAATGTAAGAATTGGTCCAGCAATCACTGGAGTTTCCCTGCGTACTTCGCAGTTTGACATCAGAAGCATTGTGGTGCGACTCGATGACTAATCTTGCCAGATTTGATCATTTCCCACGTTTTAACCACCATGGATTTAGTCTGAGATTTGTCAGGAATGCTCGAATTAAATCTAGCATCACTTGAAAAAATTAACTGCGACAGAGCACCATTGAATGCATAATTTCCTTCACTGCTAGTAGGTTTACTTGGCTACGGTTGTGGCTCCAACCCCTCCAGCAACTCATGTTTAAGTTTTTGTTTGATTGTCGGGAGTGTTTCGGCCAAAGGATTTCTATGGTTTCGGCAGCATTTTGTTTAGGGGTATTATGGGATTGTCTACACAACGCGGAGACACACATTTCCCAACAATTATATCTTCATCTTTCAGGTGGAAAGTAGCAAACACAAGTATTCCAAGGTATTACAAAAGTAACTGCATTCCAAATACCATGTTTAAAAATAGTAACTGTAACAGAATACAGTTACTCTTAATTAGTATTCTAAATTGGTATTGCTGGTACATGTATACTCCCCAACACTTTTTTATATATATATATATATATATATATATATTTATATATATATACTAAAACCAGAAGTGATTAGAATTTCCAGCTGTCCATAAAATACCTAAAACATCTAGGTAGTTTCAAAGCTAAAGTTTTTAAAAACACATGTGCTTTAGTTCTAGTTTATTTCTTGATAAGTTATTCTATTCCTGAGATGCTCTGTAGGCAGGAGATTTTTGGAGTAAGTTCATGTTAGCACGTTTTAACATTGATGTAGTATCACCAGCATACATATTACAATTGCCGTCTATTTGAACAGAGTAGATCAACTCATTATAAAGGGATTTTGCCTGACCTGTTAAAATACTTTTCTAATGAATAGGAGCAGGTTGTACTGGGACTTGACACTAATTAGTAGCCATGTGGGGTGCATTTCCACATTATTAGTAAAATATGTACACTGCACAGATTAGGTTTATTTATGACAAACAAAAAAATATAATTCAGATAAAATTTAGCCTAATATCATTTACTTGAGATGTATGTCGTTTTTTTCCCCTTTTGTTTGCCAAAGAAGCATCATGAATCCGCTCTGCCTATTCCTCATCTCTCTGGCACAGTGGATGGCGTAGGCAGGCTGGTGCACACAACAGAACACAAAAAGTCCTTATTTAAAGGCTGCTCCATAGTTGCACTTTTGATAAATCAGGCCCAATATATATATATATATATATATATATATATATATATATATATATATTGGCTTTTAAATTATCAGAAATTGGACAAAAAAATTATGTTTCCCCATCTGAAGACATGATTGGTTAATCAGTACTTAGTGACTGATTTACATAATAATTATTTAGTCTTACCTAAGTCAATTCTTGGATGAGTACTTTTTACTTTTGCTTAAGTAAAAATATATCGAAGTAGGGATATTCTTACGTGAGTAGAATTTCTGGGTACTCTGCTTACCTGTAACATTAACGTAACGCTCTTCTTTTGTGTTTTCTAGTTTTAGTGGATGTTATCAGGGGTGACTACCCTCATCAGCTGAGTGTTACTTGTTGATATTGTTGATTGTGGTTTTTTGCTTCATTAAAGCACATTAATTTATTTGTGTAATCTTGTGCTTTTTGTTGGTTTTAAGGTGTTTAGAATTTGAATCATATTGTAAACTGTACCTTTTTCTTCTGCAAGCTAAAACAATCCATCATTCATTTGGGCCACGGATCTTCTTCAATCCGTAATTCACAACAAATCATAACAAATCAGTTGCTGTTTTGTAGAAATCAGATTGGAACATTTAAAAACAATTAAAAAATGTAAAAACAATGATGTGGTAAATTAAAGATGTTCTATACTTCAGAAAATATTTTTGTTTTACTGCAATGATGATTAATTTTAAAAGTTGTTTATCTTTGATTCAACACATCACACCTGAATTTTTTATATTCTGAATAGTCAATAACTAGTAAGGTAATTTAATTCAGATTTTAAAAGTATTTGTTTTAGATTATTGTTTTTAGTTTAAGTTGATTTAATATTTATTGAATGAAAAATATAAAAAAAATAGCAGTTTAGCCCTTTAGTGCTAAACAGAGTTGAAACCAACTTGGACATTGTGTTGTTTTATCAGTTGTGGAAGATGAAGCATATAATTGTCTCTTACAAAAATATCATACATATTGTTCTAATTCTAAAATTTTAGTCTGAAAAAGTTTGTATTTTTGATTTTGAACTTTAATGTGTATGAAATTGCATAAGTGTGCAACTCAGGAAATCATCTTTTTTCAAATAGTTATGTATGGCAAACTAACGCTCATATGTGGGAAGGATTTGACATTTTTGCTGATATTTTGAAAATATCCTGGAAAGACAGCTGAGCTCCAAAAGAAGCCATGCAAAAAAATGTGTTCATCCGATCAGAGCCATATTTAAGAGCTGTGAGATCAGATGAAGTTCAGAAGATCTCCATAAGCTCATATTTAGATGCCTGTCCCTATTTATTTATTGCATATGCAGAGTTCAGCTTCTAGTGCCATAATAACAAATTAGTCATCTGTCTTCTAACAGTGGTTGCCATTTTTCATCATTTCAGTTGTTAAGTGATGATAAACCAATTATGGACCGCTAATCAAGTAATCAGTGGTCATAAACACAGAAGGAAATTAAAACAGCTGCAGAAATTGACATTTTAACCTTGTAAATCAAACCCTAAATTGATCAATCTATTCCTATTCATTAATGGCTATCTGTGCATTCAAAAGGGCTTATGATTAACATATATCCCAAATCTTGGAAATGTTGTTCATATTCCAATAAACATACAGTAGATGTGATCCCAAATAAGTTCACATCCACATTGCTGAGCTTCAGTAGAATGGAGCACATCCAATGTTTTTTTTTTACAGGATCTTAGCTATTTCTGCTGTCAGTTTTCGACTGAATTTATAGCACAAGTGAGTGTCAGAGATCCCGTAAACCCGAAGGGTATTCACATTATCAATTAATAGAATATTTAAGAGTCTGAAAGAAAATAAGTCCGCGAGGATTAGGTCTACACAACTCACAGCAGGGAAGTGCAATTAATTGCAGTTTCAGAGGAAGCAGGAGAGGCCACTCCATGGTGCAAAGCCTGCCCTTCATACTGTTTTACTAACTTCAAATGCCTAGTTTATTTATTTCCCTGTGTTTCAGGAGTAGGTTTCCATGGTTAATTCGGTCCTTGTTTAATCTCACCACATAGCCGCTTACAGTGGAAATTCACCAATGAATCTGTTGGTGATCGTAAGATGTGAATTTTAGCCAGAACGGTTGGCAACTCAAAACTCCCTTAAGGATCATTTGTAGCAAAATCCCTCAGATCTGTGAGGGGTAGTGTGCGTTTTTCAGTGTGGAAGCTGTTACTGCAAGAAGAGTCATGGTAGCAGTTATCAGTATTACTGGGGTGTTTAACCCCTTAGCATTCCTAGGGCCCAACCACGGGCCCACTAAAAGGTTGATAGTTGAAAGCTGCTACTGTCTAAACCAGCTTTTGTTAATATATACATATCTTTTATCATTTGAAAGCTTACAGCCTTGTGAGTTCAATTATGGATGACAAACAAGGTTACATTGACCACTGTAAAAGCAGAAAGCCCTTTTGTCAACCCTAACCCACACTCAAGAAGTGAAAATTAACTTTACTGCCTATTGGTCCGTTTTTCATGATAAACCACTCCATCTCGATCAAAAACTGTCTTTTTAGATCCATAAGGGTCTGATCAAAGTCATCCATGGAAGTTGTTGATCCATAGAAAAATAAATACATCAAAGTTGTGGAATAAGAGCCTAAAATTGCTCTGCCAAAAACCAGAGTTTTCTTGATTCGTTACAGGAAGTGACTTTTGACCCATGATTTCACATCCGCCAATGTGTTTCCTATTGAAATTATCTTTCTCAATGAAAGCCTAAAAGTGTAACCTTTTAATTAACACCTTACTTGACCCATAGGAAAAGGATTATACCTTCTACTGTCGCATGTTTAACAAAAAGCGAACTTTGTACAATTTCGGCTGAGGGAAAAAATAAATAAAAATTGTTTGAAGCAATCACAGCGCAGAGTTCTCATGACTGACACATTGAATAGCCAATGGAATTCTGGAAACGGCAATATTTTTATTTGAGTGTAAAGAGGCTTATCCAAACACAGAGATTAAAGGATTACACACAGTAATTAATCCTTTGAGTGCAGTTTCGTTATACACTTTATCGTTATTATACAACATTATGGAAGCCGTGGAGCTTTGTTTGAGACAAAACAGTGGTAATTCTTGGGTGTTATCAAATTTGACACAGACTTTTTTGGGCACCTTTGACCTTTAGTTGATCATAAAGGATGTTAAAGTCTGATTTATCACTTTAACCACAAGAAATAACAACAATAACCCCCCCCCCCCAAAAAAAATAGTGTTTTTCATTTTTTCATTCTGTCTAAGTGCAATTGGTAACAGTTGCACTTAGACATATTTTCACTGTTCTGGGACTATTTCAGAGTGTTTTCTTTTCAAAGAGACCCCAGCCATATATCTTGTCCAAATGGTTCAAGAATGGTTCTAATTTTAATTTGAGTACACATTTTAAAAATATTTGGGGTGAAATTTGCAGGTATGTTTAGGAGTGAAGAATTTCATATTCAAACGTCTATGGTGGCTCGTTGGCTTATTCAAGCCGGTAAAAAAATGAGCAGCTGATCACATTTAAAACTCATAATTTAATCTCAAGAATTTGCCTAGTTTAATGAAAAGGTAAAATAAACAAGACATTGATCTTTTTTTTTTAGACTAGATATTTTTCTGCTTTTCATACATTAACAGTTTTTTTGGCGGGGGGTTTGTACCAGATATTAATCAGATTGTAAATTTGGACAGTGGTTTGGTAATCTTTTTTTTTTTTTTTCTTTTCTTTTATTTAATTTCCTGAAGTCATGAACACGAAACTGAGAAAAGAAGGAAGAAAGGAAGAAGGTGAAGAAAAGAAACCGCACCAGCAGAGGCACGAACTGACGACACAAGACAGGGAGGCAAACAAAGAACACAAGAAAACATCCCAGTCCTCTGCCTCTGCCGGATGGCAGAGAAGCGGTAAAACAAAACAAACAAAAACAACGAACTGAACAGAACCACACCAATAGTTCAGATCCAGTAATAAAAATTAAGAATTACACATTCACTACACACAAGCATGGATTAATAAACACAATACTAATGTTTCTGTTAGGCTCCTGGTGCTTCCTGAGCTTGTAGTTGACCACTTCAGTATAACTGGTTGTGACAAATGAATTCAACTACAAACAGAAGCAAAAAAAGATATACAGTAGGAGGCAATGCAGCCCTTTGTTATAAGAGGCAGTTAAAGATGAAGAATTGTTTGTTTGGTGCTTTTCCTGGCCTCCTAAGGCTTTATACCGTGCACACCGCTGCCTTGTTTTCACGAAACAACAGTGTATAATTACAGCAGTAGTCGGTGGCATCCTCCACTGCTGTTTAATTAGCCAGCTAATGTTGTTTCTCAGTATTGCAAACCTGTCATTTGTCTTGCTTAAGGAGCTTCTCTCTGTCTATTATCATTGGGATATTGAGTTTATTTATTCTAATGGGCATAATATGCATCAGTTAAACCCCAACAGTAAGTTATTAAATCTTAAAAAGTGCTAATTTCATCACTCACAATGTGCGATGGCTTGGAACAACTGTTTCTTTGCTCTGTGAGGGAGCTGCAGTAGCAAACTGTTTGAAACAGATCCGTCAAATAGAACTTACGAAGTCCCACAAACCTCCTGTGGCATCTCTTATGTGACTTCAGTGATAAGGGACCATACATGAAGTTGCAGACAATTATTGATCTTGGCGATATTCTGCAGCACTTAACCTTTACACTAGCCAAACGGGGTATGAAGTCCCTTATTGAATGTGTACTTTTATGTTCTTCTCTGGTGACAGGCCTAATCAATACCCTCCCTCCACACTCTCATTAGAAGCAAGAGCCTGGGAGACCTCCTTAGTCCTGCAAATCTATCTGCATATGTGTCAGAGGATTTTTTTTTTCAAGTGGACTAAATTAGCAATGAGATATGATGGACATTAATAATTGTTTGACTAGATTTACCAGTTGTTGAGTATTATTTTTTTTTTTTTTTGCAAAATAAAAAAATAAAAACCATTGACATGGAGTATCCCAACCAATTATTTGCACCATTGGTATGCTGATATAAAGCTATAAATAAATCACATTTCTGCACCAATCTTGTTCCACCTTGTTAAAAAAAATATGCTACGTTTGTCTAAAGGTGATCTTTGGAGAGCATTTGTATTTTACCTCCTAGTATTCACCTGACTGTGTGATGACATGACAAAACCCAGTCCATCCAGCCTCATTTGTCAAAGTTTGTCAAATTTTATTTCATTATTGCGCTGATTGTGAATGTAAGCAAAGTAGCTATTTTCTTGTAGCCCAGTTGATGAGTTGAGTATCCACACACATTTTCTTCAGTTAAATGTCATGATTTTCCCATTATGAAGAGTGGCTAACAGAACGGGGCATCTGTGTCATGCAATATTTACACTTTGTGAAAGCTGAAAGTCATGAATGACTTATTAGAGGTTCTAGCTCTGCAGTAAATAGCTGCAGCAGACACCAGCCTGACCAATTGACTTATTGCTCTTGGATGTACATTTGAAAGTCGCTGAAGCAACCAGTTTCATGAATTTAGGTTATCAAGTGAGTTTTCTGTTTACTCTCCATCCTATTTTATGTCTTCATCTGTGTTCACCCCTTTGGTGTGGGATTGTGTTCCTGTGCACAAAAATCTTGCGAAATAAAACTAACACATTAAAAAAAATTCTGATGAATATTGGGATGGTTTTGATATCATTTCCCCTCAATAAATATACACACATTTTGTACATGAAATTATCATATAGGATGACATTATTTTTATGCCTCCATACACATCTTTGCCAGGATAGACAACAAACATGAAAGGTGGTGTGCTTACATTTTTGAAATATCTACAACACTAAAGTTAGGTTGTTGGTTTACCTGTAGAAAATGTCTGTGTTAGCATTTTAATTTAGAGTAAATCAACAGCTAACAGCTACTCTGAGGGAAGGATCAAATAGAAATTTTACCATCTTTAAATCACATTTATCTCAAAACGTCAAAGAGGTTAATACTATTGATTTTACCTGCGACTGATGTTCATATTGGCTATTTATTTAAACTGAAACTAAAGATTTTACTGATGGACTCTTGGGCTTTGAAACTGAATTAAAGTAAAATCATTGCTGTTTTGCCATCACAGAGTTTAAATACAGCTCAATAATGTAAAAATCCCAATTGGGTATGATTCACCCATTGATTGTTAGAAAACATAATGGTTGCTTCTAAAGATCATCATCAGTTTTAGTGGAACATGCCTCCATAGACAAGTCAGCTGCACTTACAGTGATGTTGTATGACAAAATGAGGAGGATTTTGAGAATGAGGCGATCTACCTTTTTTGGTTTTTGACAGTTATGGAGTATCTTCACTAAAGATGGAGAGTTTGGTTTCTGGGACTGGTGCCAGGAGACTGTATGGAGTTGGAGTCTCTTTTGTGCATTTTTATCATTGCTTTGAAAGAAAAACCTAAAGAAACAAAAACTGTACCAGTTTGGGCCTGTATTGGATCTTCTTCCTTGTCTTGTAATTGGTCGTTGCAGGCGAAATTTTCTTTGGGTCGTACTTTGGTGTTGAGCAGCAAAACTGCTGGGTGACTAACATCAGTGCTCACTTACCAATGTCAGTGCTAAAAGAATATTCTGCCCTAGATTATGAGATAAAATAGTCACAAAAGGCATATACGTTTACACTGCAAATCTCAGTTTCCCCTTATGTAGGCAAGATGTTTCCAGATAAGCACTATTAATCATTCCAGAGCATCTGTTCCCTCTCGTACACTTTCACCTGTAGAGCTTCTGCACTCTGAGAAAAAAAAAATGCTGCTTCTCCTCGCAATTGCCTGACACATTATCTCATTAAAATGTACAAAGAAAACTCCTTCTCTTTATCTCTGATAATCTAATTAGCATCAGCCAGATGGTTTAATAAGGGATATCTGCGCCGTTTAGCCTCCCAAACGGCCCGCTGGAGGAGATCAGCGGAGGAGGCTCCTCTCCACTCTCCTCTTCACTCTGAATAGCTCTCCAGGGTTCACATTATTGCTTCCTCTGCCTGAGGCGAACCACTCCAACTCAGGAGTTTAGGGAGGATGAATGCATCCTGGAGAGAGACGTGCTCAAAGTGAATCAAATAGGCCGAGATGTTAGATACTGCTGGGAATGTTTTAAACCAAATAATGCCAGATAACTGTTTTCACCTTTGGTTCCCCCAAGGAGCGAGTCAAGAGATTTCTGATTAGGCTTTAAACTGTTCAGAGATAAATCAGAATCTATTCGATTCCTGTTTAATTGTTGCCTCTGTTTAAGATTGCTTGATGCGAATTCCACAAAAGATGTGCAATTTAAGCACTTTGCGGTATGTTTTATCTTCCTTTCTGAAGAGCAGGGAACTGTATGTTCTTCTAACTTCAAGTTGTTAGGCCTGACAGGGCACCAGTTCAAATGAAGTCAGGTTTCATATCATTAAGGAGGAAAAAGTTCTATGTCCAGATTGCATTAGAGAAGTCTTAGCCAACTGGTCTCCCCCAGTTCTGACACTTCTCTCTCTGTAATGAGCGGACGCTGCAGCACCCGAGACATGAATGCTCAAGTAAAGTCCGGCCGACAAGACGTACTCAGTCAAGCCCTGCACCAGCAATCTGGGCGAACAAGCCGAGCTGAAAGAAAGGGTAGCCCAGCAAGTCGAGCAGCCAGACGTCAGTGGGGGCACTGCAACCCTCGACGCCGGCAGCGGTAGCGAGAGGGAGAAGGAGAAAGGGAGAGAGACATGCTCAATTAACTCTCCAACTTCAGAAGGGCTTTTCCTGCTGGCCAGTGGAGAGGAACAATAATGACTGGATTTAGAATAAAAAGATGTGCACATCTACAAAGGAAGGGGTGTGAGCGGGGGGAGAGGATGAGATAAGGGGCTCCCATTTAAATTGACGGTTGGAAATTGTGGAAGGTCAGCACGATCTGTGAAGCGTCACCCGGGCAACTGCTTTGACAAAAGATGATAAAAAATAAATAAAAAAACACAGTCCACCCAAGCTTGATGAGTGAGTGTGAGACTTTGTTGCTTTGACTGTATTTAATTTGCTTGTGTTTTTGCTCGGTCTAGTTCTTCTTGAGATCTTGGAAATGGAACCACTTAACATACAGTACCTTGCAGAGGTGTTTACGTACCTTGAACATTTACACTGTTTGAAACACTACAACCGCACACACCAGTGTGTGTTAATTGGGTTCATCATTGTGAAGAGGTGGAATAAATTGTTTTTTTTGTGTCATTGATCTATTGAGACTGTGATGCAGAGGTAACAGGTCCCCTAGGAAAAATCTGATTATCCATCTACCATGTGAAGCCCCTCTGTTCCCAAGTTTGATCTAGGCTGGAATGGATGTAGAATCCTTCCGACAACCTCTGGGTTACTTTCAAGAAATTCATACAGAAGGACGTCCCCTAAAATCGTCCAGAGAGATGCGCTCAACAGGCATCTTGATCAAAATGCCTGAACAACACCATTTGATTTTTGATGTATAGCAGCAGCAACTATACTTTCAGCTATCCTGAATGATCAGCTGGCATGATGCAATCATGCAATGCAAGGTGGGAAAAATGCTAGTGTGAGGGCTTTGGCACACCATTTCTTGTTGACATGATCTGTGTTGCCCTGTGTCTTGTACTGCATTCAAGTTAACCGAGTCGGAAAGTTGGAAATCTCGCAGTTGTCTCGCATCATTTCACCGAGACACGGGCCCATTAGGTTGGACATTTTGAGCTCCATGTTGGATCTTTGGCTTGTAGACCGAGTAGAGCTGGCAACTCGGAAACAAAGATGGCTCCGCCCAAAGTCGAGATGTATTTTCTTTGTATTTGTACTATGTTGGCCATTTCATTTTGTTTTTAAATGCTCTTACACACTTGACTACATTTCTGCTTTTAATCCGTTCACCAATTTAGACATTGCATGGCCTTGCTGAGCATGCAATATTATGCAACAATGTTGTATTGCCCCTCGACATCTGCTGCCCTCAAAGCATCCATTGTTTTTTCCAAATCAGTGTGTAACTGGAACGCTTTAAAGGCACGGTATGTAATTTTCGGCCAGTAGGGGGCAGTGCATTCCTAAATTATCACAAGCATGCGGTATCTGTGTCTTCGAGTAAGAAACTCAACAATGGAGTTCCAACTAGTGCTGTTTTCAAACGCTGAATTCCCTCAGAATTATCTATTTGCAGCAACACGACGAGCACATCAGTCTCTCTTTCATTGCTTGGAACTAGCGAAGAGGTAAAAATTTATTTATGGCAAACTTTTTTGCATTTTGAGGGGAAATCAATGTTTTAATAGCGGGCGTGTTCTGTGCTCTTTGTCCTTCCGGGCTCTTGTAGAAGTAAAGACGTCATCTAATACGGCTTTTCCCTGAAAAGACGACCCGCGCCTATGTACTCTAAGAGCGATTTTTAAAGTCATATTTTACAATATCTGCAATATTTTTCAATTAATGTGCTTTACGTAATTATTATTACATAATATATAAATGGCTATTTTCAAAGATGTACTGCAAAAACTACACACTGTCACTTTAAGTGGGGAATTATGTAACATTCGCGTGTACAGCAACTCGGACGGCCGAGTATCCGAGACAAATGGAATGCAGCATTAACGTTGAAACCTTTTAATAACATCAAGCGTGACAAACTGCCTCAGAAGTCACTTGATTAGCAAACAGAGTAGATCTGTATGTCATTTAATCGTAGTTAAAACTAGCTGTTCTGTAAAGCTTCAGAGGTTTTTTAGAAAAGATTAGTGAACAAAATGCATCACACCTGCCTTGAAACACAGTAAGCTGTCTTAAAAAAAATAATTTCCAAAATGATCCTGAGCACACCATCCTTGAGAAATATCGAATCAGCAGCATCAGGCCGAATTTTTTCCACAGGAAGATGGAAGCTGGTCAGAGTACATGAATACAGATGAAGGGCAATAAATGCAGACCTATCCTGAAATAAAACTTGATAGACCCAGCAGAAGATGGAGTGTCACCGTCCAGCAGAACAACGACTCCAAGCAACAAATCTCCAAGTTATTTAGCTTTTTTTGAAAAAAAAAAAGAATGTGCAGGAATCAAACCATGTGGGCATACAAAATGGTTACTGTATACCCAAAAACTTGCTGCTGTGATTGCAGCAGAAAAACAAAAAACAAAAAAAACTTTCAGTGGCAATAGAAATAGCAGCATATACACAAGTTTTAGGTGATATTTTAATCACAATTTTACTAGAAATGATTTTCCAGTTACTAAAATGATTGTAGCTATTACAGAGATAAATTCTACAAAAAATCAGAGATACCAGTTTGGTGCATTATAGGTTTTAGAAGATGAAATCATAGAGTCAACCTAAAATTGATTACATTTTCAATGTACAGTTCAAAATTAGTGAAACAGTTATGCACAAGGGGCTGTTAAGATTTCAACAAGCATCACTGCCTAATCTGTGCAGTCGCCGGCAAACCTTCTTGTGCTAATTGCACATTTGCAGCTGTAAACTGAAACATTTTTTTTATTTGTCAGCAGAATTAATTAGGCACATACTCCGTTTAGCATTTCCTAAATACAGGCTTATGTCAATAATATCAGATAAAATTAAATTAAGAATGAAAATAAATTCTTCCCATTCCCTTCTGCTTTCTTGAGCTGTAATTTCATGAATAAGTCATAAAACGCATCAAAAATTGAACATTAAAAGTAAAGTATTACCCTCTTTTGGTACTTTCAGTTGCAGCTGTTTACATACAATTTTTGGCAGAATAAGGAATTTGTAGAGACAAATCCTATCTCAGATCATAACAGTAATTACATCCCTCAGCACTTGACTCAACCTTTCAGTATTTCTGCACTTCAGGCACTTTTTAAACTGTCGTACAATCAATTAAACCCCCACAGCCCCATCTTCATCTTTGCTGATCAGTCGCTTCAAAGGCATTCATAATATTCAGACATAAAGCACACTTAACAGTTTTAGTGTGCGTGTGTGTGTGTGTATGCGTTTGTGTGTGTGTGCACGTCTCTCTAGCTCTGTTTGTATGCTCCAGCTATAAGTATGTGTGCTCACCTACCTGTGCTCATGTATTGAACTTTACCAAGTGCCGAGCAAAGATCACACGTGGAGGTCTTATTAAACTTTGAGCTCACTCAAAACTTTGACACTCAGAACACTGAGAGTTTGCATTAGGAATATTAATGCCCATATTAATATTGTGTTGACCTTTTGCCATCCACAGCCTCTGTACTGCAGTCCAAACAGAGAGACGGTGTTTTTAATTCCTCAGTCTAGAGGAGAAAAAGGCAGACCCTTGCATGCATTCATTATTTTCTAAAGAAGTTTTTTTTTTTTTCCTTCTGAGCACGACTCAACATTTTTAATCATACAAAACTGACTTGAACCTTTGTAGAATAATGCTTCCAACTTTGTCTGTATTCATAATTCTGCTAAGAGGAAACATTTTCATGGGACGAAATATAATAGTAATCATGTACTGTATTGTTCCATGTTAAGATTAAACTGGTCTAAAATAAATTTGCAGTTATTCTATATCCGTTTATGTAATTTATTTTGCCAATAAAAACTCAAATTACTTGGATACAGGTAGATAAAATAGAATACACAAAGCACGTATTTTGAGCATTAAGATATTAGGCCTGGCAAGAATCACCTAGAAAAACTTTACATTTCTATTTTTTTTTAGTTTTTGGGTTTGATTGTGATTTCTTGTGATGGACTGAAAGAAATTGTGCTTTTGCAATTGTAAACCAAAAGGAAAATAAAAGCTTTCAAAATCCTATAATATATTTGTAAAATGTTTTGTGTTTTCATCTCTAGCGCAACAAAATGGATTCTATAGTGATTCAATAGTAAGAAAAAAATGGCAGCCCAAGTAGAATGCACTTTATTTTCTGACTTATGAGAAGAAGGGAAAATAACCAGGGAAGCATCCATGAGGACCATGATTAGTCTGGAGCAGTTTTAGAGATTTGGAGCGCGGATGGAAGAATACACTAATAGGACCACTTTAATTGTGCATAGCACACATCTGGCACTTATGGCAGAGAAGAAGGCAGCTGTTGAATATAAGCCTACAGAAGAGCGTGTTCTTGTCAGATCAGACCCAAATTAAACTTTCCGGGCTACATGTGTGAAGAAAAATACTACACTGTTACCCTGAGCACGTCATTCTCGCATTTATATCGAAGCATATTTGTATGCTTGAATGATTCATGTATGACTAGGGATGTAAGACAATATCAATAAGCCAATATGTTGTGATGTTGTATGCCACAATATTTAGTATCAATATTTTTTTAGGACTTTGAATTTAATTTTGTCATAAAAATACAAGTTTGATCGCTAGTTGGTGGCTGTTTCCATGCTCGTGATATATCGCAATGTATCGTATCGTCCCCGTTTTACCGTGATACATATCATATCGCCGGATTCTTACCAATACACATCCGTACGTATAACAACTGTCACAAGCCAGTGCACCTGCTCTCATTCCTTCCAAAATCACATGGAACTGCTTTCAGACGCAATTTTCTGTTGTTTACGGGTAATTTATGTCAATGTAAACGCACCGACTGAGTAAGCAGCTGTAAGGCAAGGTTGAATCTCTGTTCTTTTATATTCTTCCAACTAAGAAGAACAGTAAGTTAGTTTACCTCCAGGACACAAAGGCTTTGTGGGGGGCATAGCAAGCAATAGGCAATGTGACAAGAACAAAGGAAGTGCATTAGTGAACCATGTTGTATGTTTCTGGGAATCCACAGCGCAGAGCTCACTCAGGAGAAATTACATTTCTGCTTTGATTTAATTAAAGCTAAATATTGGGCAATCGTGAGGCACTTGGCATGGTATTCTTGACACTGTAATTATCTCCTGAGGTGCTTTTTGTCTTAAAGGCAGCGTTCATGCGTGAAACCAATTCCAGCGTTGACTTGTCAAGAGCTCCCCTTTTTTTTTTTCTTAAAAAAAAAAGAAAAAAAAAAGGCAAGAAAGACTGACACTGTTTGCTTACCGTACCTTTAAGGCTTCATATCATGTCACATGCTGACTTCCGTGGTGTGACTTTCACAGACTGAAAGCTGCTGAAAACAAATACAGTTTGCATTAACATGATTTGAAGTATTTCTCACAGGAAAATCTAAGTTCCAACTTGAAAACAATAGCCGTTTAACTTAATAAAAAATAGCTCTAAAGAAGTAATGTTTGTCATTAAAAAGCACAGCACTAAGAACCTTAGAGATTTTATTTTACTTTTTGTGACGTTGGAACTACAACCCTAGTTTAATTATGTTGGGATTTTATTGACTGGATTAACACAAAGTCACAAAATTTGTGAACTGGAAGAAAAACTATCCATGGTTTTTGAGCTAATAAATAAAAAACTGAAAATGTGCCACGCATATGGATTCAGTCCCCTTTAACTTGTTCCTTCCTTAAATAGAAATAAAGCACAATCAATGCAATGAACACAGTGAACAAATCTAAGATGAACTGCTCACATGAGACTCAAATTAAACTTTTTGGCCTATATAGAAAACTCAAACGAAGCATCATTTTGTGATGATGATATTTTTTTAATATTATTAGGTTAATAGTTGTGCTATTCTCTCCATCTTTCCATTTTAGGACAATTTAACCGCCCCCTGTGAGCCTGGGATTTTGTGAAATTGATGGTTGCAGCATCATGTTTGGGGACGTCAGTTTGTTTTTTGTGTGTTTTTTTTTTCTTCACATTAAATGCCAAAAAACAATAAATACACGTAGTAGTTGTCATGTAGAAAAATGAAAAAAAAAGTTTCAAAGGCACTTGTCTATTTTCTTTTTTAGGCTACTTTCAAAATAAAAATATGCTCCATGTTGGCTAATAAAGCAAATCAGCAGAGCTTGCAGGTCTTCAAAATGGCTCAAAATAAGACCTTCCTTCCAATGCAATTTTATCAAATTTTATTTTATTATATACACGATACATTATATATACATCATATTTTATTATGTACATTGAGCTTATATATATACCTCTCAGTTCTTTCTGTTCACTCCCTGTGCCTTCTCTTTCACTATGTTTTCTCTTGAATTATTCACCAGTGTCACGATGTTGACCTGTTCCTTGTCAGAGCTATAGCTGTGTCTGTGTGAGTTTGTGTGTGTGTTTAAACCAATGCTGCAGCTGTGTGGGTGCATCTTTATGTGTGTGTGTCAGGGGCAAGCATTGCTCTCCTCATGCAGTCCTCGGCTGTAATTTGTGTCACTGACTTGAGTTTGATGGGTGAGCAGCTTCGCACAACACTGTGTCATAGGGGTGGGGTGGAGGTGTGTGTGTGTGTATTTTCGTGCCACGTCCACATGACTTTGTCTGTCTCCATCTTGAGATGTGGACATGTGAAGCTGCGACGGCGTGCGCCTGCATATGTGTATGCTGTGTGTCCCCGTGTGCTTGTGTGCACCTGCAAGGATGAACCGCGTTGCAGCTCTCTCCTTTCCATTGCCTGCATTGGCACCATGTCACAGTGAGGAGCCCGGAGGAGACATCCGAGGCCGCAGCGGTGAGACGCTCACAGCTGCCAGTTGTCACATTAGTCAGCTCAAATTTGGATAAAATCAATTCTGAACCTTAATTCGCTCGACGACTCCCACGCCCCGGCCAACAGCAGCAACCCTCCCTCCCTTCCCGCCTCCTTCCCATAAGTCGAGGAATAGAATCCCGGGGGACACAAGTCATCAATCTTAAATCACCTCCTCCAAACTAATGGCAGTCCTAACCCGGCCAGTCCTGCTAAATTGAATTATTACTGGATTGACAAAAAACTGCTGAGAATAATTCTGAAGGAAGGAATGGAAGGCGGTGTGTGTCTTAAAGACAGGAAGTGGAAGGGAACTGGTCGGAGTAAGTCATGGAGGTGTAAGGAGGTAGAAGTTGTCCTAATGCAAACGCCAGAACATGCAAAACAGGACTTTGCTCGGTGCAACTGTTTGCACACTTGTTCAAAAATGCACATGCTTAAACATTCTTGCTTTCACATTTCACAGACACTCACTCATGCATTTCTTCGGCTATGCACTATATGCTAATGTTCATCATCAGTCAGGACAGATTAATGCCCAAGCTCTCAGCTAGATGGAGGAAGCTGGTGCATAGACCACCCACTTATTGAGGCAAAAGGCTTGGAGACAGGATCCTGGAGAAGATGCAGCATAATAACCTTTTCAAGCACTTAATCCTTCAAGATACCTACTCCTGAACTGTTAAGTGCACGTACAAAGTTGTATTCTCTTTATAATTTTAAAGTAGAGAAAGAAAATTAAAAGAAATAAAACATAAAAATCTGCAACCAGACTTTTTTAAAGACCACTTAGAAGAATAGATGTTTGTATAGTGGGACAAAAAAGTATTTGGCAGCCACAGATTGTGCAAGTGTGAGAGACAGAATGTGAAAAATGTCTAGGATATCACATTGTATTATTTAAATAATGTATTTTTATAATAGTACAGAAAATAAGGAATTAGTCAATGACAAAAGTTCACCTCAACCCTTGGATGGTACTGACAGAAGTCAAACATTTCCCTATAGTCTTCACTATAGCTGGTATTTTGGCCCATTTGTCCCAAAGATGCAGTGAGAAATCAAGAAGGCTGTTAAAGGACTGCACATATATATCTTTTTGTTTAGTGTTAAAGAGGTCAAAGTGGTATTATGCAAATCATTTCATTTGCATACATCAAGATATCAGCACGGAATATCTGCTGGCAACTTGGTGTTTAGTGTTTTTCTGAAGGGGGCTTGGACATGTAAAACTAGAACAGAACCCACAATCTTCTAATTATCATAACTAGGCAGTTATAGTTCTTTTGTCAAAAATGTATCTTAAAATGATATGTTTCATAAACTTCAATAAAATTGTTATTATTATTATTATTAGAAGCATAAATATAGACTTTCAGTTAAGATAAAGAGTTGCATAAACTGGTCTTAAACAAAGAACCACTAAAGTCATTCAATAAGCAGTCGTAAGACAAATCCCACAGACCTAGAAGATGAACACAGTTATGGAGAAGTTTAGAGCAGGGTTAAATTATTCTAGGAATTAATTATGGCCATGAGCAGCAGTCTGTGTTCAAGTAAAACTGAAGAACCCTCTACCTGAAGAAACTTTTTTATGAAGCATTCTTTGCATTATCCTCTCAACAGTAGTGCCAAGAACAGAATCAGCTATTCGTCAGGTTTTTAAGTTCATGGCTCTGATTCCGCTATCCCAGCAGATGATAGTTGAAGAGTTTACACTCTCCATATCAGACTACTAGAAGATTTGCAGCATCTTGTTGCCAAACTTGAAGCACCTAAGCTTCCTCAATAGGTGCAGTCTGCTCTGTTCCATATTGTATATGGCTTTCCTGTTCAGTCTCCTGTCTACTCTGTTGTCTAGGAGAACTCAGGTATTATTGTGAGACTAGATATCATGATACAAATGCAAAATTAGGAAGAGATTACAAGCCCTCCAGTTGTAATGAGTGGCCATGAAAGAGGAGCATGGATCTGAAAGAGGCCCACTGTAACTTTGAAGAAGCTCAGAGATCCTCAGAGTTATGAGGGAATCCGTTCATCAGACAGCCAGAAATTGTACAAATCCGACTTTATGGCTGAGCTGCACAATGGAAATAATTATTTTTTTTAAAGTCAAAAGAAGTTGACACAATCCACATTGGGGAAATATATAGAAAGGGTTTTCTGGTGTAATTAGAATGAAGGGGTTATTTTTGGTTTACATCCAAACTGCTATTTAGAGTGGAAAACTAACACTGAACATCGCCGTTTAAACATAATTCCCGTGGTTAAACATGGTGGATGCAGAATCATGCTGGGGTGTGCTTTTACTTCAGATGGGCAGGCTAATGGGAAAATGGAATAAATTAAAAAGAAGGGAGAATACTAAAAAATGCCAAACACTGAAAACATAGATTTTTAAGCATATTAATGTGTTTCAATGATCTAACCCATACCCCCCCCAAAAATGTTTTTTTTTTAAATGAGGCAATACTTCTATATTGATCAATCACAAGAGCTCCTGATACAATTTGGCATCTATTTTGCAGCAAAGAAAGGGTTGTTAATCAACATGGAAATGCCTAAAAGACCTATGTCTAATATCTATGTAAAAGTTTAACCTACAAGGTTTTGACCTCAGGGTGCTAAATTAAATTAATAGCCAACATTTAAGAATTTTAACTGTAAAAAAAGGCATCCAATTTGTTGACTTCCTAACTATGTATCACTTTTTTTATTCTATGACGTGAAAACCAAATGAAACTATTTTACTTTGATTTTCATCACATTGTAGAGAGCTCTCACACTCACAACAAAAAACTTGCTGTGCCGTAGATTAAAACCTCAGGAGTGGCTTGATCATTAAATAAATGTATTTTCTTGTAAGTGTCATTGTTTCTCAAGTGTATTCTGCTGTAAACAAGTTGACTCTGTCAGCTGATCCACTTGTGGAGAGACATTTACCATTCACCGCTGTCACCAATTGCACCGCAACTGCCTTCCGAGGCACATGAAAGTGATGGATGAAAGTTTCTGTCTCCCATGGCGCAGAGCTGAATTAAATTGAAAGCTACTGTTTATTCCCCTCGTGTGTCGTCACAGAATCAGGTTTGTTTGCAATTGATTTAAGCCGGGAGGGGGTCTTTTTGCAAAGGAAAGGCTAAGGTTTTCCTCTTGATAGAAGAGATGATTGAATTTGTTTTGTCTTGCATGCCTCTCTGCTTGCTCTCTTGCTGTCCCTCGCCTGTGTCAGTAAATCAGATCATCACTCTCCTGTCAACACATGCTCCTTGTTGAGCATTCAAAGTTAATCTACAAACGCGCTCTTTGATTTTCTTTTTCTTTTCCTCCTTGTCCTCTTCATTTGTCTTTCTTGCCTCTTCCCACGTTCACTTCTTTGCCGGCAGCGTTTGAGAAATTCCTGCGGACAGTTTGCCTTTTTTGTTGAGTTTCCTGCTTCCTCAATAAGACTTCCTATCATTTCATCCAAGGAATTTCTACACAAGCTTTGATGAGATGATGAATCCTGTCTCAAGAAGGTGACATCTCGCGCTCTTTCAGAGGAATGCACCGCCACACCTAACAGTGATAGGGTTCAGTCCCTTGCTAAGGGGAGCTTGTCAGCGGAATTTCCTTTGTAGCTGAGCTGACTGTAGTCTTGGGGCATCCTGTGGGAAAATGGCAACAGAATCATTATTCATCATCCAAAAGCTTTTCTCGCGCCCCGTCAGGAACTCTCCCTTGGCAGCAGTCCATCTCTAAAGCCATTCATCATTGGTCTGAATGCAGCTAAGAGGCAGAAGAGAGTGAGGCTCTTAGGGCCTTTGCAAGCATGGCCCTAATGAAGGCCCTTGCTCTCTACTCATGCAAACACCTCAGCGATATTAAGCTGGGTCAATTATTGCATCGCTCTCTGGCTGCCATCAAGGTGCTGGCCCTACATTTAAGTCTGGAGTGTTTTAAGTCAAACTCATTGAGGAATACGGCATGCATTACAGAGAACTTAGATATATTTTTAAATTCCCACTGTACCTTTTAAAAGCTGCACTTCACTTTTCTTTAATCTTAGCTTGTATCTTCATATACATAACATCTCAAAACCTTGGTGGTCTCATGGCTCAGTGGTGTATGGTACTTTTTGCAGTTTAAGTTAACTATATTCAAAAAGAAAATGTATATTTTGTAACATTAGCTGGATTGCTTGGTAAAACATGCAGCCAGCATATATATCAGACAAATGAGATATTGTTAGTACACTTGATGGCCGACGGGTTGTAAAGAAGTCAAGCACAATTGATTATTAGGGTTCAAACCTGAAAAGCATTTGTTAGCGAAGCTCTTCACAAGTGGATTTTGGATTGATGCCTAGACCCACCAATTTCATCCATGTTGACAAAAGACTCTAATGGTTTTGTTTGATGAAACCCCAGAGCATCATGGCAGCACTACCAAATTTTGCTGTGGATGTTGAGTTCTTTTCTGTACCAGATATATGGATGCTTCTGATTAGAGCAGATTATTGCAGCTACTGATTATTAATGCATTTTTTTTACTGAAATGAATAATATGTAATCTTGCTTACCTATGCTACGATATTCTGCAGAGTACATTTACAGCTACAAGCACAGCCGCAGGTGCATGCTGAGTACAGATGTGATAGTACTTCTCCTCCAGGCTTATCTGATTAAATAACTCAGTTTTTGGGGAGGTAATGTCCCATTCTGATCACAGTCTTGGGAACCTGAAGGACTTTGTTATGCAGCTTTGGCGTAAATCTTTACGTTTGGCAGTCCACAGGAGACTCGTCAATAGGCTGAGCCGTATAGGCTGTGGCAGCCGCACTGCAGGGAAAACATTTTCCTTCAAGTACTGTCTTTCCTCATCTTCCGTGTCAGCCCTGCGGCTCCAAGACAACATATGTTCCCTTGCATGTCCTCAAGATATGGCAGCCCTTGTGCGGTGTAACCTGGGTAGGTACGCAAATGCATCATCACACAGATATACTGTCGTCAGAGCTCACAAAAAAACAACAACCAAAAACAGATGGCTGGAAATTACAACGGCAGCAGTGCATTAAAATAACTCTTTACAAACTCACAGCAGCACCCCCCGCCACTAAAATGACAAAATCATTAATTGGCATTGCGTAAGGGCTGGCTGCCTTTGCAGTGTCTCGCACAGCATGAACGCCTGTCTAAAACTCACAGATGTAAAAGATTAATCTTTTTGCCTTCAGGTAGGTGAGCTGGAAATCAGCGGGTAAAAAAAAAGAAGCAAGCAAGCACTCCAAGCTGTTTGGTTAGCGGGGAGAACAGAGAAGAGGGTACATCTGCAGGAAGTATTCGATATTTTGTCCTTGAACAGAACACACATATGACAGTGACACTGTTTTGCTACAAGAGTACAAGTAAAAAGGAAGTGAGGGGAATTTCAATTTGCCTAGATACGGCTTTCTTGCAACATTTCTAATACTCTTTGAACTTGTTCACATTTTGTCAGCACAAATCCAAGTTATTTTCAGTTTTATATGATATTTATTCATAATTATGAAGGTGAAAATAATTGTTTTCGAACAGTATTTCACACAAAAACACCTGTGGTATGCATTTTGTTTTCGCCCCCCCTTTACTATATCATCTAGATCCTTCTTAAAATCTAGTGCAGTTTTCTAATGCCTGACTCAAACTTTATTAAAAATTATAGCTACAGATACAGCTATGATTTGAAGTCCTTTTGGGGTTTGTCCACTAATGTTCTCTTTACTGTCATAAAAACATAGAAATGCACCACAGAAGTCTTAAATCAAGTTATGGAGGGATTTAAAGCAAACCTAGGCTTCTACATTACAAAATAAAATCATAAAGTAATATTCTATGTTTTAACATCACATGGAGTACTATTCAATCCACCATTGAGTAAGTATATGAATCAATCAAACCAGTGTCATGTTTTCAGAGACTCAACATTTGGCAACAACTTCAGACAGTTTTAAACTGTTTATTGAAAGATTTTGAATTAAAGAAGGGGATGATGATTATCCAGGAACACTGGATTGAAGGGGAGAACAGGTAAGTGGGCAGGCAGGTGACATTCACTGAAGAAGGAACAGGTAAGTGGTTAGCAGTGTTGGGAAAAAATACTTTGTAAATGTATTTAGTTACAGAAACCTGAATACCTGCTTTGAAATGTATTTTGTAACGTATTCCGTTACTTTGCTGAATCCTGGTACTGTATTCTAAATACTTGGAATACTTCCCCTTAAAAACAGCATTTAAGTCTATGAAATGTCACAAAATGTGCTGGTAGCTACTCCCGCAGAAAACACTGTTACCTCTAAGTGACCAAAAACCAAACAAACTGTTTTTTAGTTGTTTTGCAGTCACAGCCAATTAGGCTATTTTCAACTTTCTGTTATAAATATGCAAATTATTGTAAACTGACATTAATTGCACTCCGAATGGAAAGCTTTTATCTGTCACCTATGCAAGGACGGATGGAGTAGAACCCCATTTTCTAACTATCCGTTTCCGTCAGCGGAGAGCGTATGCCTGTGATTGGTCAGCTCAGCAACAGCCAGTGATCACTTCATCAGAACGATGCTCAATATTCACTGTTATCAGTAGTTAATGCTCTGTTTCGGGCAGTATATGCTTTAGATTGAAAGGATAATTAGTCTAATATGGTATTTTTTGTCGATTTTGAGCGCAAGCAGGTGTAGAGAAACAACAAAAAAGGCTGCTGTTTTTGTTTCCATGCGTTTTTAGAATATTCAATGAGCTACACTTCTAAAATGCTTTACAGCTTAATCAAAACTTACTTTCTGTCGTCCATTGCTCCTTGAAGGGGGGGGGGGGGGGGGGTTCACAAGCTGAATAAAAAAAAACTCAAATTAACCAGCAACTGCCATGAAAATTTAGCACTTTCTACTGTCCTGCTCGATAATTGCTTTTTAACACAAAAAAATAAACGGAGAATGGTGAGACAGAAACGAAGTACTATAAACGAAAAACGTCTCCGTCATTACGACTGTGATTGGGTGCAAAGTTGCTGTTTGAGAAGTATAAACTAGGTTTTGGTCATACACCAACTAGGGGATATGGCAAACATGTAGATGGTGTGCTCATCATTAGTAACCCAACTATAACCATGTAGCCTTAATGCAAAATCCTATATTTGGCAATAAACTAACACTGCATACCACCCTGATGATTACACTTATGGTGGTGGTAGCATCATGTTATAGGGGAGTTTTTGTCTAGAAGCAAGAGGGAGGCCGGGTGAGAACTGATGAGAGGTTTGATGACTCAGGCAACAGAACTAAACAGAGGTCTGTTGTTGAAGAAACCCTATTGGAGACTCCAAATAGATGAGATTGGGGTGGAAGATCACCTGTGAGGAGGAGAATGGGCCTAAAATCGAATGTTCACTCCATAAGCTGAGAGTATATCTGGGGGCTGCTCCAGTTTTATAGATACCAAAGCGCTGTACTGTTAAAGGGTTAAAACCCATTCGATGGTAAAGGTTAGGTTTATGCAGGGAGTTATAAATTTTAATGTGGGTTCTGAGGTCTCCTTAATTTCTCATACATGAATATGTAATTCTAAATTACATCCAAAATTAAATGCATAAATATTAAAATCTGCTCTTTGTTGTTTTACTTACTTGAACGCATTTTGACATGATAAATGTTGCTGTGGTATGGTTACAGTTCATAAAAAAATATGTACCACGTGAGATATGATTCATTAACAGTAATTACCTCAGTTTGTTAATGTGTTTGAAGACAGAAGTTGTTCCCTCTACCGTCATATAACAGGCTATGCAAAGGTCCATCTTCATCATAACTCTCTGATCTGCCTTTATCCACTCAGCCACACCAATTCTACCACACTAAATTAATAAAACTGTGTTACATATTAGCAAGGCAATAAAAGGATGAATATTTCATAATGGAGATTGAGACACTGTGATTACCAAGCCATTACATCAGCACTGTGAGCCCAGACCAAATCTAGATGCACCTTATTTCATTTTTGGGGGGTTGGGGGGGGGGGGGAGAAGACCCTCTGATATTATTAGTTTTTTTCCTGAAAACATGTTCTTGAATTTCCGATTGCCCTGAAGAAGAAAATAATACTTGGTTGAGGTTATGGAAATATTTAGCTGGTAGTTGTCCTCACTGTGGCAGCAGATTTTCTGTTTCCGCACTCACGCTTTTATCAATCTGTCAGTCCGTCTGTTTCTCTGTCTTCTAAATCCCTCATATCCTCTTTCTGTTTCAATCTTCCCATTTTTTTTTCTTTTCCTGTATTCTTTTTTTTGTATTTTTATTTCCATTAATCTTTTCTGAGGGCTCTCTGTAATCCATCTCCCCAGCCGAGAGGTATTCCCCGAGGGTAAATTACTCTGGAGGCCCGCATGGCCTCGCACTGCATCAGATTGACCCTCAGCTTGTTTGCCATTTTGTATACTGCACTGTTTATTTAACAAGGAGCAGAGTGAGTGTGATTTCCAGGGACGGGTCCCAGTGATAGTAGCTTTGACACCCTGCCTGAGTAATGACCCTCATTATGGAGCCCCTGACAGCTCCCTGAAAGGCCTGATTTATGAATATGCTGGGACTGCAGCCCCACAAGCCTCCACGCACCAGCCTCTGAGCATGGTCTCCCTCTCTTCTGTCAGCACCCACAGACTGTACATACATGAGGCGTGGGCGTTTGCACGTGCAGATAGTGGCTACACAAGCACCAATGAGTAAATGTAAAATGCATATGAAGGGACGTGGGAATTTTCTAACCTTTCCGTAGCTAATACAAACACACATCCATTCTTCTAAGTGGTCTTGGAAAAAGTTTGGTTGCACATTTTTAATGCAAAAATTAATTCCTGTTAAGTTTCCTTCCACCGTTTTGGAATGGCATGTGCCGTGACTTCCAACTTTCATTTTATTTCATTTCATCTCATCTGATTGGTCAGTACTTCATGAAAATTTTACAAACTCACCCCTCAAGGATTAACCCTATTCATATTAACCCTTCTTAAATATCACACATATCAAAGGGTATCATAAATAAATCATGAGATATATATATTGCTTCTTTTTTTTGCCCCAGCAGAATCAATTAAGCAACCAGAAGAAGGCAAATAGTATCATTGGGAGGCTCTGGGCTTGGCCAGGCCTTGAGAACCAGACCAGGCCTACAGGAGGGCAGGAAGATGAAGGGGGGGGGGGATTGGTGGTGCACATCTACAGAAGGGGGACAGTAGACGATGGGAATGGAGAAATGAGAAAGGAAGAAAGAAGGGGAAGCTAGAAAGTGGGAGGGCTATCTGAGGAGCAGAGAGAAGAGGTGGTATATCCGCTGGATATGCATAAACAGGAGACGGAACAGGCAGGCGGGCACTAGAGTGAACATCAGCGGCAGATAAAGCTACATGAGCTTGTCAGAATCCAGCAGCTAGGGTAGTGATTTATGAGGATCCCCAGTCAAGACTTCCCTCCAAATCCAGCATCCAGCAGCCCTTTGTTCACAGCAAGCCTCCTCTTTTTGTTTCTTCCCCAAAGGAAAACAAATATTGAATAAATCAAAATGTTGAAAAGTGCTCCAGTGGCGTATGATCTGGTTGAAAATTACACAACTTTAGCCTCTCTGAAAGGACTGTATACACTGAGTTGTAAATCTATTATTGGCCCTGTAACTGTTCCACATTTTGTCATGTTAAAACCACAAATATCAGTCTATGGCAAACAGTAAGTAGGGCACAATTGTGAATTAAAAGGGAACAAAGTCATGTTTTTAAAAAAAATTATGAATAAATTCTTAAATTGTGGTTTTCAATTGTAAATACCCTCTTTTCTCCGATACCCCTTTGAATAAAATCTAATGCAACCAACCAACAGCCTTTCAAGTGATACATGAACTGTAACTTGTAAAACACGTAAGTAAAATCTACTTGTGGCCATTTGTGAAAAAAACGCATCTTTGATGACCTACACGCACATCTGATAAAATATCTGAAAAGTCTAAAGCAGAATATATATACCAGCGGTGAACATGTCATGGATTCATTAAATTATCGAAAAATTAATGATCTGCCCTTTATGGCAAAGTAGCAAGTACAAATCCCAACCTCTCCCACTATTAAACATGGTGCTGGCAGTATGGTGGTGTGGGGATACCTTTCTTCAGCTAAGACAGGGAACCTGTTCAAATGGAAGGAAAAAGGTAATCAGGGAAGTAATGTTAAAGAACACAAAAACTTAAGATTGGCACACTTAAGGTTCACCTGTAATCATAGAGTAACTTTCAGTTAGTGTCAGTCTTGCAAAAATTTGATCTACTGCACACTGCTGCATGCTAGACTCTTTGTTAGCCACCCTACTTGATGATGTTGGTCATATATGCTGTGTATGTTAGAATGACCCATATTGCAGAAATGTCAAGACATTCAAGAGTTGACTAAATTGTGGTTTATGCCATGATCGTAAGCTCAAGACAAATCAGTAGTTTAAAACTCAAAGGCATGCTTTTGGATGTTGCATTTGGATTAATTCAGGATTGTCCTCATTGAACTCAAAACATTATTTCTACTTATCAATGGACTCTTGACACACTGACTGGTTGTGTACGACAGATAAATGGTGGCACCCACTGAGAGTTTTGTCTCAATTTAATAGATTACTTCATATAACCTACGAGTTTGGCTTCGAGGCCACGGACTTGGCGGCAAATATTGACTGCAATGTATGGTGGTGCTGATCATGAATGTGGTTTGTCTTTCTGACAGTTGACTTTCAGGGGAAGGGTCACTAACTGATTCGACACTTGGATATGCATGCGCACACGCATCTCGTTTCATGCACTGCATTAAAAAACCCCGGATAAAAGGTAAGGAATATGCTTTATTAACTTTAAATATGCATGATATTTCAGAGGGAAAGTGCAGCACAGCATCAGGAATGTCCAAAAGCTTGACTACTTATTTCTCTTTTTTTTTTTTTCTCTTTAAAAACTGTAAATAATTAAAAACCGCGAGCAGGGGGAGGCTGGGAGAGTAACAAGAAGGAAATAGTCAAAAATGCTCATACTTCTGCATAAACAATGACCTCGATGCCCTCAGATGTCAAATCATAAAGTTAGGATGCACATTTATCTTTTTTCTACTTTCTTTGCTTAGCCTAACAGTAGCACCAGGTTCAGATAGTCACACATGTATATTGCCACACCATACCTTTTAAGTGCTTTTAAAGACAGCAAGGGGATTTTACAAAGTGCTAAACTGTTATCAAGCCCTAAATAGAAGAAAAATACAACAATAAATCTATATATTCATATATTTTTGAGTTTTAAAATTGGTAATGGAAGGGGCCTGATTAATATACAGTAGAAGGATAGAGCATTCCAGAGCTTGGGCGCACAAACCGCTTAAACAAGCTGTTCTTCTATTAATCTTCTGTTTTAAAGATGAAGATGCATCTCAAAATCTTTTTGTACTGCAAGTTCCTCCCAACTCATCATTTTAATTTTGCCGATAATAGATTACAGTGGACTTCACAGTTTGGTACCACTGTTGCATTGCAGTAAGAAGTTTCTGGGGTTTAATTTTTGGCCTGGGGTCCTTCTGCAGGGAGTTTTGCCTGTTCTTTTTCATTATGCATTGGGTATCTTCGGGTACTTGGGCTTCCACCCTTATGGATGAGTGTGTGCGCACCTGTGAGTGTGTGCACATGATTGGTGGTCCTGTGTACCTCTGTGTTGCTCTCTGATGAACTGGCTTCACATTCAGGATATAACCCAACTCTCACCCGGTACCCTCCAAGTATAAGCAGGTATACACTTTTTCCCCCTCCATTCAAATTTTTTCAGCTGTAAGATATACTCTAAATTAGCAGTTAAGCAATAGAAAATATATGAATGTGTTGCAATCATTCTTAATTGATATTCTAATGTGAGATACAATTATTTTATTTTTAGGGATCTTGTGTATTGCAGATAAATTACACTTAAACCTTTGATCGAAGTCAAATTTTCTCCAGCCTTATGGCCTTAACTAAAGCCCCACATCCGGTTATAATCCAAAAAAGCCACACATTGACACTGTGACACCCTGTCTTATTAGTATATTGATTTCCTTTTCACTCCACATTTTCAGCCAGAGAGTGAAAGAGCTTAGCTCTCTATTGCTCCAGGCTCACACGAAGAGGCTTAGCCTTATTAGCAATTGGGGATTCTGCAAACATGACAAATGAATACCAACCATAACTCCCTTGGTGATATAAATAGATAAATACATAAATAGATAAACAGGCTGTGCAAAGCTGATTGCATTAGTCCCATCTGGTTTAGAGAAATCTGCAGATGAAAATGAAATCAGTTCTGCTTCTGCTGCCAAGTGCTGTCACAATTGCCCGCTTTCAAATGATATTTCGCAGCTGTAAATGTGTTGCGCAAGACTGTTATTTAGATCATTGCATGTTATTTGTCCCCTTCATCTTCTGCTGTGGCAGCAGTTGTTCGCCTTGATTATGTAAGCCAGCAGAATGATATTTAAATGAATAAACACAGCCTATTTACCCAGCATCACTGCCTTGTCATGTTAGCTGCAGTGTGCTTAATGGTCTTCTATACTGATGCTCTATTTCTGGGAGGTATTTCATAATTCGTCTGCTATTTATCATCCCAACCTCCCCCAGCTCTAACCACAGCTTAACTTCAGTAACTGCCTCAATTCACTTTCCACTGATACATTGTGGCTCTCTGAATTGTCCTTTTCAAAAACAAGGAGCCGAATGCAATTCCATCACTAGTAAGAACTGTGACCCATTCTTGCTGACAGAACAGGTGTTACTGAGTCAGGTTTGTAAGCTGCCTTGCTCACATACGTCTTTTCAGCTTTGACCACACATTTTCCATTGGACTGGGATCAGGTGTTTTGTGTTGAACAACATTGACTTTGTTAGTCTGAAGCCACATCGTAACTAATTTGGTGATATTATAAGAATCATTGCTCATTCTTTCCCCATACAGATCCATCTTAGGACCCAAAAAACTCCTTTCTGAAATGTTTGATTGCTAATCATCCCCACGCTGTTTGTAATTTTACATAAATGTTTGGCCGAATATGTGTGGTGCCGACAGGCATCTGACATTTTTTCATGTTGAGATCCACCATTCTCTCTATAAAATTGTGGCTGATTTCTATCTATCTTTTTCATTAGTTGCAGCATAAGGAAGTGTTTTTTTGAGGTTGTGTCTTAAAATACATCCACAAGTGTGCCTGCAGAGGCTTAAACTGCCATGACATCATCTGAGCTTTCCCAAAGTGTTTAAAGGGATTCTGATCTTTAGTGTAATAAAAATAAATAGATTAGAATGAATTAGAAATAATTAAAAAGTAATAATAAAGCATTATCACAAAAGAAAAAAAAATGCCCCACTTTTTTCTCACATTTTGCTAACATAAATACTTTGGGTAAACTTAACTGACATAAAATCATCAAAATATTATTATTATTATTATGTATTTTTCTACAGGGTATGTAAATGTCTGGTTTCAACTATGTATGCATAGTTATACATGGTTGTTAGCTTCTGGTATTTTATCACATTTTAAATCAAAGCACGCTCAAATCAGAATTGATAAATGAACAATAAAAGGAAAAAGGATTTTCTTAGTGATGGAAGACTCTCTTAGCATATTGTGAGTTATGATTTTGCAAAGTTCCGCTCTGCTTTCTTTTTTTATCCATGTCCATCACTTTTAAACACAAGCATACCACAAGGCTTAATCTGATCTCAGGATTTTCTCTTACATCACTCTAAACAGGCCGACAAACCTATTCCAATTTACGGTGCTGGTTCTCCATCTTCCATGCAACCCCAATAATGATGAAGGAAAAAAAAAGAGGAAACATTCATGCTTCAAAACCCATCTAAACCCTGGATCGGCTAAATTACTGGAGTTCAGGCTTCATTGTTTGTGTTTCATGCCACGGCAGCGAGCATGCTGCCATTCTTTGCCGCTTGACTGGGCAGATTATAGCCAGGTATCAGCCGTAGCCAAGAAAGCAGATTACTTGTGTCCAAATAGAGATGTCAGTATGGAAACTTGAGATGCAATCATTTCCAGGGGAGGGGTAATTATGGAGGATCAAACCTACCTTACTGTCAACCACTGGTGCAAGATGAGACAATCGCTCACTAATGACGGATTTCACATGTGTGGGGTGAGCAAAGGTACTGTTGCTCAACCCTTGAATCACGATGTTTCTCTTTTTCTCCCAGTTTTGCTTTGGTCAGTTATTTAATTTGTGTTTTCTTTCCATTTAGTTATGTATAAAAACAACAACAAAAACTATTGTAGCCATTGATTTCTAATATTATGTTTCAAACTTTACAAGTGAAAGTAATACAACCTGAACCTTAGTGAAGTGTTTATTGCCATCCCCCACATGGAAAAAATCTATACATATAGGTTTTAATATTTGTTTAATATATGTTTTGAATATATGTGACATACATATAATTGGCCATTTTCCTATATTAAAGGTACCTAAAATGTAGGAAAATGGTCAATTTTATATATGTCACATATATTCAAAAATAATGCAATTATATAGGCTTTTGATTGTGTGACGAGATGCTCAGCTACATGCTTTCTTTTGTGTGACAAAGTTTCAAAAAAGCCGGTGTCGGGTCTTAAACCCTAATCTCTCAGATGAAAGTCTTGTACCTTTCCTACACAGCCAATGGGACAACATAGCCATCATGATTGATTGGAGTTAAAATGTTAAGTCCTCCACACCTGTCACACTTCTAAAAGTATTTTCCTGAAATATTCCGGACACAGTTGCAGTAAGGCAAGGCAAGGCAAGTAATTTTATTTATATAGCACACTTTAAACACACGGCAATTCAAGGTGCTTTACATGATTCCGTGATAATGATACCAAATACATGGTTATAGAAGCATGATAAGAAAAACAGAAACATAGGTTTAACAGATGGACACGATCAATAACAAAAGATGATGTAAGGAACAAATTTACGCAATTAATATAGATTAAAAACAGATAAAACACAATCGGTTAAAAAGGAAATAAAAAATAAGAATAAAAGTTAAACCACGAGAATCTAATAGTGATCAGAAAGCGCGATTTAGGACTCAAAGGCAGATCTGAATAGTAGAGTTTTAATCTTTGATTTATAAGAGCCTAACGATTCAGCATTTTTGCATTCTTCTGGAAGTTTGTTCCAGATTTGTGCAGCATAGAAACTGAAAGCTGCCTCTCCTTGTTTAGTTTAATTTTATGAATGTTAAGTAAGCTCGAATTGGAGGACCTGAGTGGTCTGCTGGGTTGGTATAGTGACAGCAGATCTCCAACATACTTTGCTGCTAAACCGTTCAGTGATTTATAAACTAGTAGGAGTTTTTTAAAGTCTATTCTCTGGGCTATAGGGAGCCAGTGTAAGGACTTAAGAACTGGGGTGATGTGTTCTACTTTCCTAGTTCTAGACCCGGGCAGCAGCATTCTGGATCAGCTGCAGTTGTCTGATTGCTTTTTTAGGTAGACCTGTGAGGACACTGTTGCAGTAATCAATCAGTTGAGGGCAAAATACTGTGTGCCCGCCCCCCTATATTCACCCTCTGTTCATTCCCAGAGGACATGCCGGATCTATAAGGGTCACAACGCCATTTTTACTTTGAATCTCTTTGAAAACAGTTTCAAGGGTGGCAATTGCATGATAAAAAATGACTTTAGACAAATATGAAGTTATTACTAGCGATGCGCCAATATGATACTATTATCGGGCTGTTACTGTTCTTCTGTACTGTATCAGTATCGATTGAAGTTAACAGATGCCATGAACCAATACTTAAAATGTGTAAACTCTGCAATATTTTCACACAAAATTTTAATTTTTTAATTGATTTTGTTTTGTTTTGTGGTCATTATTATTAAAGGAGGTCATATATCAAGCTATTTTACAGCTTTCAGTGTCTGGGATAGATACATATATGATAAAAAGTTGCCATTGCCATTATATAGTGTCAATTTGTCCTGAAATATCAATTATATCTTCGAGTTATTCTTCGACCCGATGGATTTTTCTATATCCATGACGTAGCCATGAACCCCGATCTGACTGCAGAAAAACAGCATGGGCAAAATTGTTAGGCCCAGGTTGGTGCTAGATTGGCACCGACATGAAGCAAGACTTGACTCAGGGCCTATTGAGAAACAAAGAGAGAAAATAATTAGTTTCAAAAGAGTCCAAAAATTGTTCCAAAGAACAAAAACACATGCAAGCAAAAAACCCATGAGAGGGGCTTAGCGGTCCAGCAGTGGGGCCGGAGGAACCCGGCTGAGAGTTCAGGAGGCTGGCCATGGAGTCAGCGCTAACCGGCAGAGGGTTACAACCATGCATGGTGTGACTTCTTTCCCTGTTTTTGTCAGTCCCTGCGTCCTTGATTGTTTCCAGCTGTCCCGCATTTCCTTGATTGTCTCCCTGATTACCTTTCTTTAAACCTTCGTTTATTTAAAGTTATACTAAAGAAACGTCTGATAAGGCCCGAAATTTAGGTGTAATAATGGGCTTAGACCTTAACCTCCAGAGTCACATAATAGGTATAACAAGGTCTGCATTCAATCACCTGGAGAAACATTTCTTGGATTAAAGGACTGATGTTGCAACGGGACCTGGAAAAAAATCATCAATGTGTTTATCTTTAGTTGTCTTGATCACTGCAATGGCATCATCACAGGTCGTCCTAAAAAGTCATTCAGACAGCTGCAGCTGATCCAGGACACTGCTGCTTAGATTCTCATTAGAACCAGGAAAGTAGAGCACCCCAGTTCTATAGTTTTCACACTGGCTCCCTGTAGCTCAGAAAATAGACTTCAAAATTACCCGACTTGTTTATAAATCATCAAACGGCTTAGCTCCAAAATATCTTGAAGACAAATGCAAAATGCTCTCCCCAAAACACCTAAAGCTGTAATTACAGCAATAGGGCTTGGGATCGTGTCATCATTACCTGATGCGGCCACCACTCTGGTAGGGTCCTTAAAGCAACAGCGCACCGTTTACAGACCTATTCACTCTCTGTCTGGCGCCTTATTTAATATTTTATTCATTTTATCTACTATTATTATTACTCAGCCATGGTAAATAGTTGCTGTGTGGTTGGGGAGCAGTAGCGCAACTCGTGACTGGAAGGGAAAAAGTAGAAAAAAGCCTAACTTTTCATAGTTTAACTGCTTGGAGGCATTACCAAAGACTATCCGATATAAAGTGTCATCGGCTCATTTGGATCTCAGCTGTAGGCGGCCAAACATAACCTTCCAGAGTATCCTGCTGTCGATGCGAGTGTGTTCTCGGCATATTCATTCTGGTAAGTTACAGACTTAATACGTTTTTTTATTGATAGTTTCTTTCTTCCAACCATGACAGTGAAACCAGAACATACATAGGCTAATGCAGATGCACTGAAACAACTTCTGATACACTTCTTCTATGGGATAACAATATCGATTGTTACTAGGACAAACAGCATATGAAATGTGTACCTCTCATCTATGGGATATAAAAGACATGTCATTATTGACAGGTTGGCCACACCCACATCTCCTTATCTAAATAACATTCATACATATGACAGTAGCCTGTAACATCTTTTGTAACACATTATAGGCAAATGTGGGAATTTTGTTAGAGCTACAGGTTACCATGGGAGCACAGTTTATTTTACCATTGTCCAAATTACTAGGTGCTCCATTTGCTCCTGAACCCATCCGTTTAAAAACAGCACATGATACTCCAACACTTGTAGCTTCAGAACTGTTCTGAATTGTAAGCAATCACACCACAAACAAGGCAGCCAAAAATGTCAGTGAAAGACAATTGCATCAACAACTTGTCAGTGCTCCAGTCTTTATTAGGTGTTTCATATGGATCCAAACAGTTTACAATGCCAACTTTATCCATATACCAGTGCCTAGCTTCCCATTTTAGCGTATCTTTGTATGATCCCCATTCTTTTTTCAGATTTTAACATGTTTTTTATTACTTTCTTTCTCCCTGTACTGTGTGTTTCTAGTGAATCTACAGTTTTGTTTAAATTCATTCCGCTCCGAAAATGTCCGCCACCTCCGAGAATGCAAAGCGTAATCTCAAGCCCTATAGATGCTTCAGAAATGCACACCGCACTTGTCAGATTTTTTTAATAAAAAGAACATCACATGGGTCACACACAAGACCGTTGCCTACTGGTGGTGGTAAGAGGGCCCAGTGGTGCCATTGTCTGGCAGCGTTGCCTCTGCCAGTGCACTCCGGGGCCACATTGTAGTTTGACAATAGTGTGTGAATGAGTGAATGACTGAATGTAGTGGAAAGCGCTTTGGGGTCCGTAGAGTAAGCACTATACAAAAACAGGCCATTTACCATAAGATCCACGTCTAATTTTCCATGTAATATATATATATAGCATGCACTGTTTTGTTTTGATCTAACAAAAACAATTGTGGTAGAATACATGGACATCAGTGGTTAAAACAGAAAATTGAAAATGTTCTACAACCCACCAGTGTGAGCCTTGTTAACGTACAACTCTCTGACTTTTTTTTCTTTTCTCTGACATGTTCCATCAGAAGAAAGGTGACTGTCTGTCATTGCAAATTATCCCATCCATTTTCTCAGCGTTTGACTCCATTTTGCCCTTTGGCTTCAACTTTGACCACAATCCTCCAGTTTAATAAAAAAAAAACGGAGGACAAAAAGACGTACACAACCACTTCCCTCTGAACACAATCTGCTCGAACACACCCGAAACACATGCGCCGGGGCTCTAAACGAGAGAATCTGTTTTATTATGACAAGCTTGCGCATTGTTCAGCCTACCAATACCCAATCACTCATTTTCCCCGCTAAATACCTCTCTCTCCCGATGGCTTCACTTGGCGCTCGGTCGAAAAGGTCACACAATTAAATGGCTAAGGCCTTCTGTTCATGTCACAGAATGGTGATGTATCACTCCAGGCTGGCTGTACGTGTACCTGACACACTGTGAGCATGAATATGATTTCAGAGATCATTAAAAATTTAACAGCATGACCTAATTACCCGAGCTCCCTATTCAGATTCCAAGCAGTAAGTGAAATGGAGAGAAGAGAAGAAGGAGAAGAAGAAGAGAGAAGGAGGAGGATCTCTGTATGGCAGGCTGAGTCTCATCTGGAATCAATTATAATTACTTTATGTTGCTACTTTGTCAATCAATATGAAATGAATTCTAATGGATTGCTCAGGTGTCTCGTACTGTACTTGTAGCTACGAACAGTTGTTTGCATGTTTGCATTTTAGTGAATGAGGTATGTGGGTGACATCATTTATCTTAAAGTGAATCGATCTAGATTTTATAGCGGAGGCCATGCTCCATAAAGGCATTGATAGATTACACATCTGCATAGACAACAAAAAACCACTATTGTTTTCATTCAAATCATCTTCCTCCATAGCTTCATAGCTTTTTTTTTTTTTTTACCATATTGATTTCTCCATACAGAGTAACAAACAAGGCGGATTACCATTGTCTGCTGTTACAAAGCGTTTCAGGAATCGTTGACTCAAAGTCATAAAAACCCAGAGCTTTTCATGTCTCCCTCCTCATCGATTTAGCGCTTGTGAGAATGAATTGCAGATCCATTGGCTGTACCCCTGGGCAGACTTAATGAGCAAGCACAACAAGGAGGCCCGTTGTTGGCCCCACTCACACTTCATACTTTCCTTCAGTAGCACGGAACCGATGAGGATGATGAAGTAGTATAAGAAAGGGGGAGGAAACAAGGCAATGATTTCCAGTTTCCTGCCCTCTCTCGACCCTTTTTGAATGGAGCTAGGATGGAGATTCTTCCTTAACAAAGATGATTTAAGGGATCTCATTTTTCAAACTTGACTTGCATTTGCATGACAACAACAAGGCCTCATATTGACGGATTTGAAATTTTGTCCTGCAGTCTGTTTGACAAATAACTTCAGTTACTTTGCTCTCAGGCAGTATAACTCATAACTCACCTTTTTCTGGCTGTTGTACAACTGTTGCCTCCTATTTTGCACTAATGAGATTTTAATGGAGTGATACTATAATAAAGTTTTATGAAGCCCTTTTAAGCCTATGAGCTTTGCAAGAGACATATTTTAGGAGGATTTCTTGTGCCAAATCAATGCAAAGTTGCAAGCAATTTTGAGGTGAAAGCAATACAAAACATAATTTTAATATTCTTCCCTTGCCACAAAAACTGGAAAGAGGAGGGCCTTCGGTCTGAAACTCCTAAATACAATTTTGCGTTGTTAATTTCAGAACTCATCTATTTTGTTAAAAAGTCTACCTGTGTGTAATTTATACCCATTATACGTTTACGTGATCTCTGAAGTCCTTAGATTTGTTCGATTACACTAGTGAACAAACATTATCATAGGGGCGAATAACTATATCAAAGCACACAATCTAACATAAACATGGCGTTGTTACAAACCTACTAAGACGTGTTCGTCCACCTCAACTGACAAGCAGGACAAGGCAAATGTTGATTTCAGAAGCATAAAGTGAGCAATGTAAAATCTTGAGGAGCTGCAGAGGTCCATAGCTCAGATGGGTTGTATCAGAATATATAGGAAAGCTGCTAGCTGTGAACCCCACAGCTCTAGCCTTTATTGAGCAGAAGTTAAAAGCCATTGTTGAAAAGAAGCTATGAGAACCCCTATTTGCCGCTCATCACAAGCCATGCAGGGAACACAATGCATATGTGAAACAAGATGCTTTGTTCAGTGGGACTAAAACTGAACTGAAAGAAAACCTGCAAAAGATTTGTGACTGGAAGTGATCCTCAGCACCGCAATACTAAACATACAGAGCTAAAGAAGAATGGCTTTTAGCAGAAAATATACTGCAGAATTGCAAAATGAGAGTTCTTTCTAAAACCTGACTCTTTGGCAAAAATAAGTGAAGCTGAATGAGACATGCCCCAAATTACTTTGAAGCTGTAATTGCAACATAGGGTGCTATTGTACAAAGCCATTGACCATGCAGGAAGAAATACAAATACACGCCACATATTTCAGATATATATTTGAATAAAATGCATAGAAATATATAGTCGTTGTAATGGGACAAAATTAAGATACTGTACAGTCCCTCCTGTTTATCCTATTACGTCGTTCCATTTTTTTGCACGGTGATCGTCTCTTTTCCACTTACTTGAATTTCAATCCTAATCTCGCTTTGTCCCTGGCAGGAGCTTAACTGCCTGACAGATTTGAATCACTTCTCCCCTGCTTTTCACCCAAGCAATTCACTCTATACATTTACCCTCTGCCCACCTGGAATCAATATAACGTCTGACTGTGTTGTAATCAGATGGCACACCAAATCTTTTAATCACAGTGAATAACCAAAAAGGCACTTGAATCATGCAGCTCATGGTTCACTGACTGTCTCGCTGGATTTTCTCTAAAAGAAAAAAATATATAATCCACAGGTCCTAATGACAGAGCGCAGCCGTCTCTTCTTGGCCTTCCAGTGGTTTTCTGCAGGTTCACCCAAGTGTCACAAAAGTTTAAAAATGTTTTAAAATGTTTGTTAGATTACTGGTTAAATTATTAAGAATATGACTGTAGTGTCTGAGTCTGGTTGGGTTTTGGTAAATGGGTAAGCATTTGCAAACATAGATGAAATTTTATTTTGAAAAATGTCCTCAACTGATGTCCAAATTATAGAAAAGTTTATGGATTACAATAAGAAGTAATTCATAAATATAAATATAATATAAATAGAAAACAAAAACCTTGCAAAAACATGATGAATATAAATTGGTGAAATTTACTTTGGCAAAATAATGTTGTTTTTTTAAACAAGAAAGAACCCACACAAAAAATAATAGCCAAAAGCAAAAAAAGAGAACAAAAAGTTTTACATATGTAACAATAAAATGAAAGAAGAAAAACAAAACACAAGTGATAAATGACAAAGTAAAAAAATACCATGACAGCTGAATGTCGAGGAGAAAAAAACAACAATTTTATTTTCAAAAAACACAATGCAACCAAAAAAAAAAAGGAATTCAGAAAGATAAACAATACCAACAACTTTTCATATCTTTGTCTGTATTAGATATTTTTTTGTTTTATTTGCTTTTATTATATTATAATTTCAGCTTTTTTTATATGAAAGCTGCTTTTCCTATTGTTTTTCAAACTTGTACTTGTTTAATTTTGATTCATATTTCATTTAAGGTTAATTGCAGAAATTCCAATGTTATGATAGGTTTCTAAAACGTGGCTCTTTTTTATTTCCTCATATTATCCATCTCCAAGTCCAGAGTGGCTCTGCAACCCACATTTCCACTGGTTGTCTTTATCTCTTTCCTCTTCCCTTCTTTTATCACCTTTTTTTGGCATCCAGGAGCCAACAAACTCATGTTGCCATACAAAATTTCAGAAGAAATCCCGCTGGAGACGATTTGAGCAGCTGCTGCAATGTTGGTATGATCTGGTGGCCTGGACCTCAGTTGACTTCAGTGAGATGAGAGGTATGAAGTAGAAAGAGTCCAACAGCGGGGGGTGCACAGTTGAGGCACCAGAGAGCAGCGTCATGTTGAGCAAGAAAATTCAGAGCTACTGTAATTGCACCACAATGTTTTAGACTTTGAAGTGAACATGTTTCCCTATTGTTCATGCAGATTTTATTATACCAATGGGGGAAAAGAGTCTCATTTATTGTACAAATCTGCAGTCATTGAAAAAGCACACTGTTCTGAATATGCAGAAAGCACGTCAACAATTTGCTCGTACCCTGCCATTAGTCTCGCCTTCTCCTGCTCTTATCTTGCTTTTATTACTCTTTAGAAGAGAAAGGAAAACGAGCGCTGGATGGATTGCAATTCATTGGAGTTCCATTGTATGCTGTAATATACACTATTAAGTGGCAGCATATAGAAACAAACCTTTGATTAAATGGATTTGAATCACAAAGAAACAGCAAGACCCCTCCTCAAGCCTTCAGTTAATAAGGATTGCTTTTTGACTCAGGGTACCTGCGCACGCTGACTTTTGACACCTGCCGTTTTCAAGAGGGGTATTTCTGAGGACTCTCATATGGCGGCAACCCCAGATTAAATCAAGTCGACTGTAATAAAGTATAATGTTATATTCATTTTGTCATCATTACTGATTCCTGTGCACTAAAAGGCTTGTGGATTATAATGAATTTCAAATAAGTTCAGTGTGCTAATGGGAAATGACGAAGAGTCGTGTGGATTACTAATATTAGCTCTTGCTGTATGTTTCATAGACTACACTATAAAAAAACCTCAAATAGGCTTTTTTTTGTTTCTTCGTTGTTCTTTGATCCTCCTCCAATTATTCGCTGTCAATAAAAGCCTGGTGATAAACCTGCAACCTAGTTCTGCATCTGTTTGTTGATGTAATCCAAATCATGCAGCCTGCAGCATGCAAGAATAAAGAGCGTCTGCAGACGTTGCTCGAAAAGCAGGAGCAGATATGATTGAAATGAGGACAAAATAAGATAAATAACAATGGGTCACTCCATACATAGAATTCAAGAGACGTATTTATCCGAGGAAGGCGTGCAAATCTACGCGAGTATCTCAACTGTTTGCATAATAGATTAGAAATTAGCATTTTTGTTCATTTTCCATGTATGCACAGTGCCTGGAAGAATAACACACCATGCATATCAGATCAGCCTGCCTACGATTTTGCGCAGTATATTATTTGACAATCTAAAATGTGTAATTTGCATGAAATTGCTTAATTAAAACACAGTCACTGGGGGTATTAATTTCTTTGTCTGACAGTGGAGGGTAGTGAGGGGAAAGCAGGGAGATGTAAAAACGCTGTCAGATAGCGCTGTCACTGAGGCAGGGAGGAAATTCTGCCACGTTTTTTTCCGTTTTTTTTTCCTAAACCCTTTTTCCTAACGGCACTGTGCAATGAGAGAGGATAACGCCTGCCCAGCTAATTTGGGTTATGATGGTAAACGGAGGACACTGCGCTAGAAAGATACCGCAGGAAAGGAGGGAGAAGGATGAGTGCATGTATTTGGATGAGAGATAGTGAGAGAAGGAAAGAATAGCAGAGATGCTTTTGTGCCATGGGATCATTATTTTTTCCAGGGGGAATTTCATACCATAGTCAATGGTCTATCACCATTAGGCTTGCAGATTAGGTTTTTTTATGTCAAGCATATGATTTCTTGACTTATGCATAAAGTCACAAAAAGTACATCAAAGGTACTACAGACCTCACTTGCCTCAGTTAAGGTCAGAGTTCACAATTCAACAATATGAAAGAGACTAGGCAAAAATGAGATCCATGGAGATTTCCAAGATTAAAACATTCTGACAGTGCCCCATTATCCAAAAAACCCTCTATTGGGTAATGTGATAGTTTGTTGCTGTTGTTTTTATTTTTTTCAGGTGAACTGTGCTTAGTCGTTGGTAGTCTGTTACAATGGGGAATATGGAAAACCAAAATGCTGAAAAAAATTGTTCACATTCTGTATCTTCAGGTAAATGTGGCTGGTTGCCTTGTGGCCCTCATCGTGGTAATGTACCTCGCAAGTCGGTGAAGTTGTGCCAGATCTGATTTGGACCAAGGAGTGGTTGTTCTCAAGTATTTGGATGTCTTCTAAACCATACATCAATCATTTCATTTATTTATTGGAGTTATGTGGTGCAAATGGGGAGCCTAAGTCTCCTCCCCTTCAAGTCGGCCCGTGGGTCCCCTTGCCGAAAAAATAATGAATGCAAGTCAATGGAAAAATACGTTATTTTTGACTTTGACTTACGTCCTTAATCACACATATGTTATACCTCAGTTTAAATGATAACTAATGATGTAAATTTCAACTGTTTCTGTCAATTGATTTGGAATTTATTTGATTGTAAAATTTCACAATTAAAATATCAACAAATCAGAAGTCAGAAGTTTCATGTATGAAGTCACGCAGCTTACGCGAGCTAGCACTAGCTTAAGCACGTACAACAGTCACCAAGAGCTTTTAGAGCTTTTCCCGCATGCTAGCTCTCTCTCCCCCGACTGCTTTACCACCAACATAGCTGCCACTTTCCACATGGTCAGATTTATAGAGATTTTCTCCGTGTTTAATGCTCCTTTCTTTGTCCTGGAGGTTACGACGCTTACTCTCCTTCTTCTTCCGCAGTTTTAGTCGGCTAAACGTTTTTAAACAAAACATAAAGTAAGTTTTGCAGCCGGTCAAAAATCAATATTTTCTCTGCATCAAAATTTGTCTTTAAAATTCATGGACATCATATGTTGGATCTATGGCACATTTCAAATGGGATCAGAAAATCACTTTTATCGCTCCATTGACTCTCATGAATTGTTTTGGGCAGTAGGGAACCCATAGACAGAAAAGAGAAGGGAGTGACTTAGGCTTACCATCTTCGCTCTCCAATTCCAAGATTGGTTAAATGCCCAAAAAAAGAATAAAACTGGTATCCACAAAGATTTTTAGTGGACCCTGTCTTCAACGTGGTTACAAGTTAAAATACTGTCTCAGATGGCTTCTTTATAGGACGCAGCATTTCAGAAATGTCAAACATGGTGGTTGTACCATGAGGGTCTAGGGTTGCTCTGCTAGTTCAGGTCCAAACTTGCAACCTATAAAACAGCAAAGAAGGGAAATAGGTAGCACCTTCCTAAGTCGAGAGCATTGTAGATGGAGCCTGAAGAAACAGCTGCTTACTGCAGCAACAACTTTCACAGTAAAGGGTGTTTTCTTGATGTTTTGGCATTATTATGGGTTCAGAAAAAGATCCGATTTTGGGTTTCCAGCTGATTGATCAAGCTAAAAATGGTCATATTCCGGTCAGCACCCAAATTCAATGAGTAGCTCTACTTTTGCTTAAACTACATCCGTTCAGACTGTTAATCTCTTCATACAAGTCATTATTTTTGTTCCTTCTGTCAGAGAACCGTAACCCCTCTTAGGTTTTGTTTCCAAGATGAAATCAACTGCAGGAGCCACAATGTGAGCAGTGGATTGAAAAAATCCACTCATTAACTGTTGCCCAGCCTTCAGTGGTGTGCCGTTTATAAATGTTGGGAATTGCAAGCAGAAAAGGGCAGAGAGGTAGGCGAAGGATGAACCAAAGAGATTCGAAGGGGAGAGAAAGAAAACACAGAGAGGAAGAACTCTTTGGAGCATGACAACGAGTGAGATTAAAACTCCTTTCCCCATTTCCACTTGGCCCTGTTTCTGCATGTGTGCAGGCTGCACATCTGTACCCTTTTGTCTTAAATATCAAAGGCGGCAAAGGCGTGTTAACATTTCAGTAATTCGGAAATTACAAGAGGAGGGCGTGGGAGGGTGAGCGGTGCAATGAAGAAGTTATCAAACGGAGAGAGACAGGGTTTTTGTTTCTTTTTTTGTAGCCACGCTCCGGGGAACTGTTTGCCATCTCTTGTTTTGGGACCATTTAGGGGTGGCACTACACAACAGCCAAATTCAAAGTATAAAAGAAAAAGAGAAAGGCTGTCCAATTGCAAGATCAAAAGGAAGGAAAACCATGGTGGGGACAAGACGTTAGCAATATGGTGAAAAGATGCAGTCAAAGAATGAAACAAAGACCAAGACAGGGAAAGAAATGTGTATATTGGGTAACCTGAATTGAGGCAGACAGCCGGGCAGGCAGGCGGGTTCAGTAAGGGGTCCTTGTCACTAGTGTCAGCAGCGAGGTTGAAAACAGAGACAGCAGCACCGAGGGCAGGCTAACAGTGACAGGACCTCCGCTGAAGCCATGACGGCCAGCTTCACTGGGACCTTAATTGGTCCTTTGATGTTGCAGGAAAAGGTGGTGAAGGTGATGGAAATGGGATCTGTCCCCCTTTGCTCCAATATCATTATATCACTATGTATTCTGTGTTTACTTATGAATCAGAATCCTCATTTTTTTATGCTCTTGGAGGACAGCCTATTTATTGCCACTGTCACTTTTTACCTCCGTTCTTCCATTCACTTTAGTTTATTCCTGTCCTTAATTTCAGATATTAACCAGAGTTTAGGTTAGAGTTTGTCATATAGAAAAACCACATGCATTTCTGTGAAATGTCTGTTGTTTTCTCATTAAAAAACAAAACAAAAAAACCCTAAGTGTTTTACCACTTTTTAAACTGCTTTTTACTTTTTCAGATTTGTTCTTGAATTGTTTTCATTCAGGGAAAGGATGTATTGCTTTTTGAGATCTTGTAACACTCTTAATGTAGTCAAAAAGATTCCATTTAAGTGATTTCTTGGCAGTTTTATTTCCCAGAATGCCTAGATTAGTTTGGATAGCTTTTTCCTCTCTAAGAAATTTAATGATTATTTGAAGACTGCTTTGTACATATTCCTAGGCCTTTTTTTATCTTAAAATGACAGATGTTCAGTCTGACGAATCTAAGTGTGACCGAAAGCAAAAAAAAAACATATTTCTTTGCAGGGCACTGTAAATGTCATCATACCTTTAAGGAAAGTTGTTTGAACGTTGGATTACAAAACTACTGTAATCACCCGACACTGGAGGTCTTTAGATGTCTTTTTTGATATTTAATGTATGTACATGGTTTAAACAAGGATATTTTACACCAACCCAAACAACCATTCAACTACATTAAAAACATTAGCAGATGTTCTTATGAAGATGTGCTTTGACCATTTTAGCACCACTTTCCTGTCATTTAACCAGTGGTGTCCGATAACAATCTTCATGGGTTAAGTGCTTTCCTGGATAAACTTGAATCAAGGTCTCTGTAGAAATCTGAAACATGCTAAGAAACTCAGGTAACTCAGGCATTTTCGTCTGATGTTTTTAATTTGGGACACACCCAAAAGATCACAGGAGTAAGGAAAATTGCATTTTGAAGACTGGGGTTGGACATTGTTTTAAATGGCAGATGTGATATTCTCTATGTCTTTAATAAAATCTTGCTTGGGGGGGAGCGACGAGAGCAGGGGGATAATATACAGTCTTGCCGAAGAGTTTTGGGATGACATATTAATTATAATGTCTGATATAAGAACTAAAGGCAAATTCTAAAACAGTTATTCTTTATCTGACAAGTGATTGAAAACATTGCTTAATTGTTGTCAGTGAAGAGGAAAATACAGGATCCGTGTCTGTTGTATTTTTTCAAAACGGGACTCATCCCTGGTTAAATTTGCAGCAAACAAAAGCTTGAATTTTTATATTTTTTCATCCAAAGCTTTTTTATGCTGCCTTTTTTAAAATTTACATTCACTTTATATGGCATAGGCATAGCCACATGAAGGCAGCGTAAGAGGTGAGCTATGTTAACGAGGAAAGGGTTTGTTTGTGAGTGGATGTGTGCTCGTCGACACCCCCGCTGACTCTCCTGATCAAATGGCGCAACAAGGGTAAGTCCTGCTAATGTGGGGAGCTGTTTAGAGCTAGGGACTCCTTTTGAAATGATGATGATAATGGATTCAGTCCTCTCATTAATGGAGTCCGAGAGCTCATTAGGCGCCAACAAACAAGCTGGCACAGGAAATGCCAAGTACCCCCATCTGCCTCTGTCTACCATTTCATCCATGGATGCGACCATGTTGCTGTCATTTAGCTCAAACCCTCCCATTCCTCTCCACAGGCACAAACACACAGTGGGGGGTTACACACTTTCTTTCTCACACGCACACACACAGAGCTCTATTTTCCAGTCCTTAGCCTGATCTACAGTACCCAGCCTCCCAGACAAAACTTCAAAGTCGGCCAGCCTCGGTGCACTCTGCTGGTACTCCCTGGGAGACGCTGGGCTGTGGGGTCATGGGATCAAGAGGATTGAAATTGATCCTGTCTCTTTGGTCTTGCTCAGCTCTCTTTAGCCTCTTGTCATCACGCTTAGCTCCCTATAGAGGATGTGCAATGAAACACCTGCAAAATCCGAGGGAGAAAAATCAAATTTTTTGTCTTGTTTTCCTCTCGCTGCCTTCCCAGATTAGATTTTTTTTTTTAATTTTCTCTGCCTTCGTCTGCCATGAGCTGACAGTTACAGAGCGCCGTGGCGCTTTTATGGAGCTGTCTGTCCTCACGTCCATATTCCATCTCGGTCACTTGTCGTTGTGCAGCGTCAGTTTTGGGGAGCAAAAGGAGAAAGAAAGAGATTAGTCACCGGGAAGAGGAATAGTGCAAATTAAGTCCAGCCACATTTGTTCGTGCGAGCACCTTAAATCATTGGTCTCCTGCGTACTGTATGCGTGATGGCCCTGAATGAATCCTATAGCTGCCTCGTTCATAATTTTAACCTTGCCATCTTTCCTCCTCTCACTCAAGTATGACAGCTCTGGCGCTTCCATGAGTAGGAATCACACTGATAGGTATATTAAGTTATTTTTTGGAAGGTAGAGACTGCTCAACAGAGTTTTAGGCAGAAGAATAAGACTTTATTAAAGCTAAAAAAGAACAGGCTTCATTTAATTATTTTAGATATATTGTTGACACCCATGGAAGCTTTTAAAATGTTCTCTTATTTCAACTACCTACTTCTATGTATGATAAAGGATTTTATAAACAGATGAACACAAATTAGTGAAGTAGTGGAACAATTGTGAAGTAAAATAAATGGCATTGGTGTTCAGTATTCTTTACACCGATGGACCTAAATAAATCAGTTTATTAATAATTAGGCTGCTTTCTTGTGATTTAACATTAGTTTAAATCCAACTTTTGTTCGTAGGCCTCAGAAGTTAGTTGTGCTACATTAGTGAGCAAACAGCAACATGAAGACAAATGAAAACAACAGACAGGCCAAATACAAAGTTCAGTTTAACCTGAGTTTAGTTATAAAACAATAGAAGATTATCTTACAGAGCAATCTGCTATCATCCATCCAGCCATTTTCTGAACCGCTTAATCCTCAAGGGGTCACGGCGGGGCTGGTGCCTATCTCCAGCTGTCAACGGGTGAGAGGTGGGGTACACCTTGGACAGGTCGCCAGTCCATCGCAGGGCAACACGGAGACAGAGAGGACAAATAACCATGCACGCACACACTCATATCTTAGGACAATTTAGAGAGCAATTAACCTGACAGTCATTTTTTTGGACTGTGGGAGGAAGTCGGAGTACCAAGCATGCACGGGGAGAACATGCAAACTCCATGCAGAAAGACCCACAAACCCACAACCTTCTTGCTACGAGGCAACAGTGCTAACCACTGTGCCACAGTGCAGCCACTCTGCTGTCAATCATCTAAAAATTGTAATACAGTTCATCACAAATGCACACCTACAAAGGGATTGCTGTACACTACACAGCCAACAGAGGTTAGGTGAGAAGCCTGCAATCACTCTACAATGATCTACAATGCAGCTGTGAGAAATCATTAATTTATTTTTCGATATGACGAATGTTGTGTACCTAAAAACTAATGCTTCCCAGTAAACACACTCTCTTCATGATGAGACCCGGTGGTGAAAGCAACCATGGACTGAACTGATGGAGGTGTAGATGGCAATAGATAAAGGAAAGTCCTGTAAGAACACAGAAAACAAATCTATTTTACTACTTTATGTCATTATTTCTCGAATATTGATGGGTTAAACTGTTTCCTCCCTTAAACACATTAACCTTAAATCCAACATAAATCTGATGATGGACAGTACATTTTAATTTTCAGCTTTTCCAATCCCAGAGCAAAGTTTGTTTCAGGTTTAGAACAAATTACAATTGGAAATGGGTGGCATGACCTAAAAACTGATTCCTGTAAAAGCTCTTCATCTGATGTGACCTACTGTAAGACATTGTGAAGGCGCCATCATGCTGCGGGGATGTTTTTCTTCATTAGTAAAAGGAAACATGGTGCTGTATGAATTAAAGGGAAACCCCTATACAATACTTTTTATTTTATTTTGATTTTATTTTTAATTTTATGTTTGATATTTAAAAAAAATGCCAATTACATATACTTGCTTTATTGTCATGTTGGATCCAATAAATAAGACCTCAAAATTGACAGTTAGGAGTCTTTAATGTCTCTTTTAATCAAGCAGTTATCTGAGCCCAACAGAGCCTTCTATGTACAGTGCATTACAAAAAGACATATTGAAGATGACTAGGTCTTATCTTTACTCTCTTCCCTCTCCATCAAGGAAGCAAGTGATAACTCCTTGTCAGGGATGAGGAGAGATCAGAGTAGGAGCTCCCCAAGAGCAGAACTCACAAGGGGCCACTCCAGCCTCATAAGGGCTCTGTTATCACCAATAATGATACACGGCAGAGTTATCAATCACTGCTTGCCATTTTTTAACTAAAATGCATGCCAAACTTTACCTCTCTCCCATTTTCTGACTCACTTTTCCTTGACTAACCATTAATAAATGAAATGAAGTAGCATAGCTGTGATAAGGGGAATGTATTTCCTTCTCACCCTTTTTGCATTATAATTATGGGCTTGAGGGATATCAATTAAATGTGTCCAATTACAGAATGCTTCAAAACTAGAATATGAAGTTGCGCCTTCTTTTTTTTTTTTTGATCTATTTACTCTCAGCCGAGGCAACATAGACGAAGAGGCAGTAGGAAGTTTCAAAAACAGCCTCTGTTCCACATGAAAGGAGCATTTGATCATATTTTTTTATTTTTGTCTTAAAGAGAAAAGCTTGCCAATGAGGAGTCATTCCCCATTAAAGTCAAGCAAAATTATCCGGCCTGCATTAAGAAGCTTTAAAAAAAAAAAGAAGAGATATGTATCATGCATGTGGATATGCATAAACATGATGGAGGAGCTTAAGTAGAAAATGAGATCTGATGCTGTAGTGAAGAAGAGAAAAACCGGCGTGCTCAGAATGCATTTAAATTTAAATATTCATGTCATTATAATTCTGAGGAATGTGGAGCGACCGTATGATATTTTATTGAGGAGGTTTTAAAAATGAATGCTGTCCCTACTCCTTAATAAAAATCCCTGGCTTTCACTCACTGCAGTCAGTCACAGACTACACTTAGTCTCCGGTTATGAGGTGGGACAAAACGGGTGTGGTCAGCGGATGAGAAGACATGTTGCTCATTAGATATGTGTATGGAGTGTCTGCAAAAGTTTATACCAATTCACCATTCTAGCATTTTGTCAACCACAATTTTTTGGTGTGTGAGAGAGCAAAAAATGTCATGCATGATTTTTAAGTGGAAAACAGATGATCTATCGTTTTTATACGTTTTTTTAACTTAAAATCTGGGACGTGAGGCTTACATTCCTATTTAGCCAATTAGAATCACGTTTTGCTCTGGTTGCAGCTGCAAGTTCTTTGGGTTGCATCTCCACAAGTTTTGCAGATCTAGGAAAGTAAATCCTTACCCATTATTCTTTGTAAAATGTGTGAAGCTAGAGATATCTATGAACATCAGTTAGTAGGTGTTGTAATTGCTTTTCAGTTGGATTTGTGTCTGGATTTTGACTTGGCCATTGAAATGCATAAAAGTGCCTGGATCCAAACCATTCCATTTTACCCCTGGTTGTACTTTTGGGGTCATTTGTACTTCTGGAAGGTAAACATCCACCTTGTTCTCACATATTTTGCAGCTTTTAACATTTTTGCTTCAAGGATTGCCCTATATTGAGTGAAGGAAGAGCATCCCCACAACATGATGCTGCCGCCTTCATATTTTACCATGGGGAGGTAGTACTCAGGCTAATGCATTGTGTTTTTTTCACCTACATAGCTTTTGAATGTAAGCCAATATGTTAAGTGGACAAGCCATGCTTTTAGATTCTTCCTTTTTACATCTAAATCTTTCAGTTGTGGTCTATATACATTGGAAATTCAATTCTTAGGTCTGAATTCCACATTACTGTAGTTCTACAGGCCCCCCTTTTCTAAAACTGAGGAGTCTGAGGCTACATCCACACTAAGCCGATAAGGTTATACGGGGAGTTAGACGCCTAATGTTATCCACTCAACACGAGCATTTACGCAGGTCCCATGATTGCGCAATCCAATGCCTACCTATGCCTGTACTGGGCATGCGCGGGGAAAAATAAAAATAACACAGATTGACGCGTATAATCTATGTCGCTGTCGGCGCCTCCCGGATCGCCTCCTGTGTCGCCTTCTCATCCGCAAGTAGGTTATGGTTAACTTTGCAAACGTCTGAATTTGCAAAAAAGAAGAAGTAGCATAGCAAGACTCGTCTCCATCTTTGCTGTTGTCATTATATGCTGTCGCGTTGTTGTCGTCATCAATTTAGGACGCAGGATTTGATTGACGTGGCTGCTCTGATTTAGCCGGGGACCGGATAAGTTGTGTCCAGATGTGCTCATTTAGCCGTTGAGATAACAGTTAGACGGCTCTCTTACCCAGCTAATACTTATCCGGCCACTTGACCCCATTCAGCCATTTTTGTAGTTTGATAGGGATAAAACAATCTAGTCTCCTTAGCTACTCCAGAATTGCTTGTTGACCATTTCTGTGATCATTGTTTTAAGCAGCCCCAAAGTATCATGCTTCCACCACGATGTGTCATGGTGTAAAGTTTGTGTTTGTTGCACAGCACATGATGGTTAGCATGTTGTTCAATTAGGTACTTTACGTTGGTCTTTTGTATAAAATACAAAGAAGTTTGTGATGTGATAAAGTATTAATGTGGAATACTTTTCCAATACACTGTGCATGTCAGGTATTTAAACTGCAAATGTAAGAAAACTTCTCACAATTTTTGCATGGATCTATATATATTAAAAAAAGTGTTGTTATCAGAAGTGCTCTCCATCAATTTCTGTTAAGGGCTTCAGCTCAGGAAAATCTTTTCTAGGAAAACAACTCTGCACTTATTAATTTTGTCAAATCTTTTTCCATCTTCATTTATGGTGAAATTATCCCTCCTTCCCTTGATGAACTCTGATCCAGAAACTGAAAGTTTACGGTAATCAGACATCATTCAACGTTTCCAATTTAACACACAAGAATTAAAACTATAATGAGGCCACTTCCAGTTTTCATCTACTCAAAACATCTTGTGCAATGAAATCATTGTTATGTTCTTAGTCTCAATTTCAAACAAATCTGACCCGAAGGAGGATCCCATCCAATCTTGATCTCCCGCCAGCCAAATTAAAAATGGTGAGCAGATAAATTGAAAGGAGGGGGGACGGCTCAGTAGTGATATTGTTTGACAGACAGGGGAAGCATACCATGTGCATAAAGGCTCAGGGCAGTTTTGGGGAAGAGTGGTTGCTGGTGATAGTTGGGCTGATGCTGCACCAGGTGGGGATGAATGTCCCACACCCCTCTTCATGCTAATTATCTTTTGTTTGCCCTCGATAATGCTGAGGCTTGGTGTGCTGCCTGTAATGAAAACCCTGAATCATGAGGTCTACAGTGAAGAAAAAAAGAAGAGGGCTAGAAAAAAAAAAAAACAATGCTGATGTCATTACCACATCATCAAGGCATGATCAATAATGAATGAAATGCGCATTAAGTGAGGAGAGGCAGAAGTTTATGAAAATGTCTTGTGTGAGGAGATTAAATTACAACTCATATTACTACGCTTTTTGATGTAGTGTGTCTGAATAATTACAAAATGCAAGAGGGAGGGAAAAGCAGGGAGTTATAAAATTACATTCATGGTAACTCTGCAGGACATAATGTATTGCTCCAAATAGCACTTTATTAATTTTTCCAAAGTAAGACCTTCAGAATTTGAATAATGATAGAGATTCCCACCTTACAAAGCATGTGAAATCAGTATAAAACACAATAATGCCTTTGTTTTTGTTTTAACTGGGCTATAAGGATTTACACACTATGTTGGGGATAGTCCACTTTATCCATATACATAGAATTTAGACTTATTGAAAACTTCTAAATGCTCTCGTGGGCAATGTTGCAGCCATATTCTGGAAATAAACAGAAAATTCCGCAGTAATGCAGCCATAATCTAGAACTCCTCTTTTAATTTGTGAAAAATTTAAAGATAAATAAAAATTAACCCATAATCAAAACATGCAACCAGAAGCCTGGCGAAAGACCTAGAATTACCAAGAACAATTTTTTTTCAATGAGTTAATGGATTTGAAGGGATATTCTACCCGTAAGTGAAAACCAGTCTGTTGCCATCTTCACCAGAGTTATGGTGCATTCAGACTGCAAGCTTTGTCAGCGTCAAGAAACGCTCATAAAGTGACTAGTTCGACGCATATACACAGAAGATACATTTATAAGCTGAAACTTGTAAAGCTCGTAGGCAGGTCTTTCTCTGCTGGATGTTTTAAACACTCGCGGATCAGGGTTGTCTAGGCAGTGTCAACGTCGGGCAGCGTCACTACAGTGAGTCGCTCTGATTGGTTGCCATGCTGCGTCAAGAGCGTTAGGACGGTCGCAAGTTCAATTAGCTGAACTTCTGCGTCAAAAGCGCTAAGAGCTTTAAAGTTTGAAATTTCAGGAAAAGCTTGAAAAGTTGTTAAGCAAATGCTCTCAAAGCGCGGCAGAGACCGCGACGCTCCTCCAATGGCCTTAAGCGTAGACTTAACATGTAATCTTGACGTTGCTGGCGCTGACAAAGCCTGCAGTCTGAAAAGCATTAGATAGATGAGAAAAAGCATTTTGTACCCGGCCCAGTCATTCTCCTAAACTGGCAAGTCTGCTTTAGCTTGTTGTAAACAGTGTGATTGCATGGGAACAGCTAGCATTTTGTATGTGACACTGATGAAAATTACTCAATAATGATTGCAATTATTTCTGCTGACCTCAATAATCATATTGATTGCAGATGACAATAATAAGTAACACTGAGGAATTACAGGAGCCAATGTAGTCTCGGGAGTACATTACGACAAAGTATCACTGTAAGATGCTGCTGCAAGGTGCAAAGACCTGACGCAGTGCCCGCAAAATCCACATACTTCCTTGAAAACAAATGCATGGCTACTAGGCTTAATCACCTAGTATTGTTTTTCAAGGGAACGGCATAAGACGTTGTGTTTACCATACCATTTTCTTGGATAAAGCCGTATTCACACCAGATAGCGCGTCCAGGCAGCAAAACGCTCAAATGTATGAAAGTTTATGCTTTCAAATTAAAATCCAGCTGCTTGCACACTTCGTAGTCGGGGTCAGTGCATTATGTCAGTTTTTCAGTGGGCGAGCAGGGATTTCCCTGTTGTTTCTGTGTTACTTCTGCACTTTCCCTCCCTCTGCTCTGCTCTTCCCTTTTTATTTCTCCTTTTTCCTCTATCTGACATACCTGTCCCTCAACGTCTTCCACCACTTTTTGCTGATTTCGTCTAAAAATACACCATGGGAAACTAGTTGTATGTATTTAGTACCATAGTTGCCCTAACCAGGTTTGGCTAGTGTTTACTAACATAAGTTAAAAGAAAGTTAAAAGAAAATATCTAATTGCTTACCTGGCACTCTTATATCCTCCGACATCTCCGATAGCTACCGCCAGCATTTCCTCCTTTCCTGTCTCCCCCGCCATGATCAGCTACCGCAGGCATATCATCATCTGTGGGCAACTGTGGCTCAGTGGTAAAGTAGTTGGCTTGCAATTCCAGCTTCCTCCAGTCACATGTCGATGTGCCCCTGAGCAAGGCACTTAACCCCAAAAGCTCCTCATATCCCTCTGTTTTGAGTCTGCAAATCGAAGATTTTTGTTTGAAAGTGTGTACAGCCCTCACTCTTACCCCTCCCCCTTGCCCCAACATGTTATTGAAATACCCATCATCTCTCGGGCAGGCATAAAGCAAGGGCTAAGGGCAAAGATGGAGGACTAAGGGTGTCAACTGGGATTGAGCCCAAATCTCACTTAGGGGTGGAATATTCCTTGAGTGGAGTAAAATTAATCTTCAGGGCAAAAGACGTCATTGCTGAAGTTAGAGCACATTAATGCTTATTTGAAGAAGTTTCATCCATCCATCCATTTTCTTAACCGCTTATTCCTCAAGGGGTCGCGGGGGGGCTGGTGCCTATCTCCAGCTGTCAATGGGCGAAAGGCGCGGTACACCCTGGAGAGGTCGCCAGTCCAAGACAGTGAAGACGTTTCAATTAAAACAATTTTTTTTTTTTTTATATATAGTGGCCTTTATTTAACCGTGGATAGCAAAAAAACAAAGACAGAAGTGGGAGATGACATGTGGCATAGATCCATGAAGATAGTACTTGAACTCAGGACAACTGCGTCAAGGGCTGAGGCCTCTGTACAATTGGCCTCTGTCTAACCACTTCATAGGGCTGGATGATCATTCAATACCTCTCTCCTTTCAAACCACAGACAGGATGAAAGTATTTGAGCTGAAGAAGAATTTTTTGATAGTCCCTAAGCGAACCATCGCCGTAACTTTGCCGCGGTCAGATGTCACAGCAAGGGAGCAGTGGAGGAAGTTGTTCCGGATACATTTTAGTGGCTCCGTTAAGGTTGCGTCCCGTTTTGAACTGATCCTCGACACACTAAAGGACTAAATGCAGCAATAACAGACAAAATATGAAACCATGATCAGCTATCTTAAGCAGGACACCCCTCCTCCTTACGAGGTGGTGCTGCAAACAACACCTATGGCTTTTAAAATGTCCCCTCGCTTCAGCTCTCAGTGACTGGGCTTCAGTGTCCAGGGCTCTGTCTACACTCTGATGACTAGTTGGTTAGCTTTAGCCAACAGCTGAACAAGAGCTGAAGAGCTGGAGTGAATTTAAATAAGCTTTATTGACAAACTTAAACAAAGGTTTCAGCCATTAATATTATAAAGTATCATAAAATGTTTAAAAGATTAAAAAGCATCAAGATAAGCCTTTAATTTAAATTACTAACATAATTAAAGAATATGTATATTATAATGATTAATACTAATAAAAATTAAATTAACTTTTATTTATATAGCGCCAATTCACAACAAATGTCATCTCAAGGCACTTTACAACAAAAGTAATTTCAATACAATTAAAAAAACATTCCAATCAGTTAAAATTTTCTATGTAAGGAATCCGAGCAGATTGCGATGATATTACTTTTTTTTTATCACTGATCTTACTCAAGTCTCTTGATTTGTTTCCAACAATCAATGGACAGTAGTATAAGCTGTTCAGATGAGACCAAATTGAAACACTATTTTGGAGGAGGAATGGCACTGCACTTCATCCCCAAAAAAACTATACCAACGTTCAAGTTGGAAGTTGGACGCATCAGTGTCAAAGGCTGCGTTTCAGTATCTGGCAAGGGCAGACTTCAAGTAATTCAAGCATGTATGAAACGTCTTTTTTGTTCAGAATCTAAAGTTAAAACAAATATGTTTCATTTTTCTTTGAGAAAATTATCCTAAACACACCTAATTAAATCTAAGCTAGATTGTGAAAGAAAACTAGAGGCTAGAATTGACTAACCTAACTGACAAAATCAAAATATATGAAATGAAGATCAGAGTGCACCAAAGAGGCGCATAATCTTAATGGTCTGAAAACAGATTGTGTTGAAGAATTGGTCAAAAATCACACCTCAGTGGTTCATGTGCGTACTTCCTCCATACAGGAGACTTCCTGAAGATATAATTACCTAATAAAAAAGGCTTTTCCACTAAATTAGAAAAAAAAAACGTTTTAGTGAGCATGTTTAAAACCTATTCCTGGTATTGTTCCATATTATTTTACATAATATAATTTATGGAAATGTTTCCTTTTTTTTGCATGTATAAATTATTTGGGCAGTTACAGATGTCCAGTGTGAATTTTATGTTAATACCTTTAAATCTTTCCGATAAGGAAAAAAAACTCAAGTTCATTCCTTATTTTCCCCATGTAGTTTTCTTCATGTTAAGCTGTGAGTCTGTGTGTTTTTGTATTGTGTTTAAATTCTGTGTAATGGCTGAGCTATGAGATGCAAATCTCATATTGGCCCTCTTCTTTGTCCCTGACAAAGCTTTATGATCACCATAAATCTCTCAGCCCAAAAGTGTTGAAAAACCTGCTGCTCCATTAGTTTACAACTCCACACAGCCTGTTTCTCCTTCTCAGAAAATATACCAAGATGTGGCATTGGTTATGGATTACACCCATATAAATCACGGCCCCCTTCATCTTGGCCTTGATAGAAAAATGTCATGGTGAATAAGCCAAACAAGATGCCCCCTCCTCATGAGGCTGCATCTGCATCAACATGCTGTTTTCCGATAAAGCCAGTCAAAGGCTTTGTCAGGGGGATTAGGTTGTTGGAAGGCAGGGTTTCAGGAGCTAATTATCTGTATGTTAATGGGACATCACCACATTCTTTATTCTGTGTGCTGTGTTTTATTCCTTGCATGTTTGTGTGTGGGTGTGAATGTGCAAGAGAGATCAAAGAGGAGTTCACGCCAGAGAGGAGGGAGTTTCCCGGAATGACATGTACGCCAGTGATTCTCATTTGTTCACAGGAAGTTTTCAAACTGTGGAAACGATGTTATTACACTTTTGCCACAATCGTGCCTGTGTAATGTGCTATTTGCCATGCCGGCCCCGGATTTCTCAGATGGAAATTAGGGGGAGAAAATTGCCACTAACTACTCAATTACGGCGCTTGATGGTTAGGCTGACCCCGGTTGGCAGTGGTGGCAACACGGAGCCAATCACCTTCCTCAGATGGCATTAAATTAGAATAGGGAAAGAGGACAATTGCGCATATTCATCGGAGAAAGACATTTGAATTACCTCAGATGCTTTGGCTTCGTATTGAACAATTAAGTGCAGCGATGGGATTTTATAGGATAGTTTGCAGGCAAGGCGTTGCGCTAGTGTGGTGAAGACACTGTAGGAGGAATCTGTCCTTGGATTTTCAATACAACAATTAAAGGAGACAATAGTAATTTGGAAATTGCGAGAAAGCCTGTATTGTGCATTAATTCTCTGACAATTAGGGAAACACTGATGTGGTAGAAAATGTTTGGTATGTGATATTCATTAGGCCTGACACCACTTATTCAAGTTGGAGGAATTAAGCTGTAAGCATGCCTGAGCCTTTGCTTTTCTTGGAGGAGGTAATTTGATTCAATTCATTTGAATGTTATTCCAAATCGAAAAATTTAATGTTTGGAACCAGTCTCCCACCGCTGGCTTTGGTCTCTGCACTTAAAAATATTTTTGATTTCCTGTGCTGCTCTTTTTTTTATGTTTATGCTGAACTTGCAAGGAGTAAATTGAGGTATCATGCCTGTGATCAGGATAATATTTCACATTTAAGTCGATGTTTGTGCTACGTGTGTTGTGTTTATCCAGCTGGGAAAGATGATCCCTCCACGGCTGGTAAGTGTAATGCAATTACCTGATTTGTTTTCGAAAGATCACTCCCACCCCGTTAGAGGGGGGCGACATTTAAAACCACAGTGCATTATATTCTTTTCCACCCATGTGCATTAGTTGGACAAGAGACGGTTTGTTCGTTTCCACTAATGAACACATTATCAAAACACCAAATTTAGAAGCCACCATCTTAAAACTGTTAAACTGAGCATAGAAATTGTGCACTTTCTCTAAACAGGAGATCACAGCTTCATATTTGAAGCCAATGTAAACCAGCGGCAGCAGCCAGCCGCTGCGGTTTCACCTGACAGCTTGGACGTTGGAGGATCCCCGACTCATGTTCTGTTTTTCTCCAACAGAATCTGCCGCATCTGCAAGTCTGTAATCAGTATAAACCACAGTTTAGCTACGATGTGTTTTCCCCTGCCAAGGGTTCACATGTGTTTACATTGCGGTGGCAGACAAAAGCTTTGACTAACTGTACTAGGGAGCAATGTTCTGGCAGCCACTGAAACCACTGGCAGGCGCAATGCACATTTATCTCATCTATATCACTAAATCAATAGCAGATTTCAAAAGTGAGGTAAGAGCTAAATTCTTAGTAACTGTTGACTCCTTTTTAATAAATGTTCATGTTTGTTTGTTGCAGAGCCCTGCAAAAAAAGATCATAATCCTATTTTGTAGTCAAACCTAAAAATTCATTTTATTTTATGTAAGCGAGAAATAGAGCATGGTTCTGAAAACAAAAATCTGGAAATTGCGGTGAGCATTTATTGGAAACCCAAAATTAAACCTGTTTTATTTGCCTAAATGCAAAACGGTATGACAGAAAACTCTGCACATTGCTTCGGACGCAACACTCACATGATGAAACATAATGGTTAGGGCATCGTGCTGTTTATACGCATTAAGGAGTTTTTACATTTTATTTCAAATGAAATTCAGAGCGTGTCACATCTGTATTTGAACCCCTTTACTCTGATATTCTTTAATAAAATGAATTGTCTTTTGCTTTCAGAAGTGGTCTAATAAATACATATAAATGGTTTTGGTGGTGAAGATCAGACAAATGTGTTAAGATTCGCTAAGACTCAAGGGCCATTATTATATAAGGAATTTGTGTTTGAGTTTTAGTTATTTCTCTTCCTTTGTTATTTTTAATTATCATTTCAGTTTATTTTTTGGCATTCCGCTGTTATTTTGACACTACCTTGTTTCCGTATTTTTTCCCTGTCTCTCCTTTGTTTTCACCTTTTGTTTTATTTTTATTTTTTTTACTCTTTATTTTTGCTTCCCTAGTTTAACAGTCTTTGTTAGTTCCTCTTACATATTTCATCTGTTGTAAAGTTTTGTAGTTCCTTATTCATGATGGTTTTCTGTTTATTCCTTTCTTGTTTTCTCCCTGCCATATTGCTCCCTGACCCAGTTACTAATCATTTCCACCTACTCTCTCCCTCTCACCTGAATATGCTCCGAATAATTAGGCCTCAGGTTTGTCATTTCTTCACTCCTCTCTAGTATATTTAAAATCCCCAGTTCCTTCAGTTCTCTGCTAATTTGTTTAATATTGCTTCCTTGTTCTCCGGTCCTGTGCTTTTTCCTCCGTGGTTTTACTTATTTATTTTTTATTAAACCTAATTAAATCTTAATCTAATTAAATCTTTTTTGGTCCATGCGGATCCTCAACACAATCATGACAGGGGTAGAGTACAAATGCAAACAACACTTTTAAGATTTCATTTGTAGTAAAAAATGAAAACTAGATTTCCTTTTACTTTAAACTTTACAAGTTTGTTCCACTTTCTGCTTAACGTCATAAAATTCTAGTAAAAAATACTGATGCTTGTGGTTGGATGAAGCAAAGTGGGTGTGCGAACATGTTTTTTATGTATGGCCTAAGTAATGGGAATACACATGACTCCAAACTATGTAGATATGCTGATATAATTCTAATATGGTGCCTTCTTCTTCTCACCACTTAAGGCAAAATAGCTAGAGTAGCGAAAGCAGCTTTATCCACTGAGGGCACTTTTAGCGGGCTTCTTCACACACTCCCAAACACACATTTAAACAAATAAAAGTCTACTTGCATCTGTAATAACACTGATTCAGTGACTTTTTAAATTACTTTTTTTTCTTGCCCTGGCTGCTTGCCTATGCATTGTCACCAGAGGGGCAAAAAAGCACAAACCTGACCTCCTTCCAAATTCAGTAGATGTTAGACATCAAAACATTTTCATCATTAAAATGCTTACCATTTGTGTTCTTTGTTGTGCAAGAATATACAATAGTTTTAAATCTCCCTATCCTCCCGGAGAGCAAAACAAAGAGCGCTATTAGTTCTTTATAGTAATGGAACGGCATCCCAAGGTTCTGCATAGGGACATACCTTTTGGGATCAATTATGTGGCCACGGGCTCTTTTTGAAAGAGCTGCACCTGATTAAAACTCCGCCGGTTTCCCAAGGTCCCTTTGTCTGGAGTGCCGAGGCCCTTGCTGCGACTATTTATTAGCATATTGTCTTTTAAAGGTCATTGTCTGTTTTGCAAAGCCCCACTCTGTCTACAGCGGGTTAACGTCAGATTCACTTGCCATTGTTCAGCAGTGTCCTCCTGAACGTGCAAAGTTGTTTTATAAAACCACAGATCATGGACAGCTGTTGATGGATGCTACAGGAAGAGCACAAGTCCTTATGGGTAGTTCTTCTACTGAACATCATGAGTTGCTGTCACACCCAGTAGACTTTTTCCTTCAGGTTTTCACATTTTTTCCAAAACCTCACCGGATAGGAGCCTCCCCAAACGAAAACGTTAGCTGTTATCTTTGTCTGCATCAATTGTGTTAGCTGTGCCTTGACAAAAGAAAGCAGTGTGTTGAACACTGGCACACATCAAAGAAGAGGTGTAGAAACTCGGACTGGCTAGCAGGGCTCAGTGGGGCACACAGTGGAGCGTCGAGGGTTTTGTGCAGAAGAAGCCGTTGGAGAAAGTGTTAATACAGAGCAGAGCACAGCGTCTCTCAGTGGTACAGAAAGCAGAGGAGACCTGCCCGTTTGCTTCAGATGTGGTAAATGCTCGCTCCCTGTAGACTCCATTAGAGCTTCATCTGGATTTTGCGTCAAGGAGCAGGAGAGTAGGATGAACATTTAAAAAAGGAAAATAAATCTAATGAGAAGCAATGGTCAAAGGATGGTTTCAGTTTTAACTGTTTAGCTTTTGTAAAACTGTGCTATGAGAAGTCTTGGGCATACATTTTACAGCAAACAGAAACTTTTTTGTTCTTTGCCGACTTTACTGCTATAGTTCCTGTGGTAAGAATTTGCTTTCAGTCTGAGTTGCATTCAAGAGTAAAGAGAGCAGATAATAAGTATATAAAAGTTAACGGACATTAGCTTAACCACAAACACATTGGATAGTGTTTTTGCCCTGCCACAAAATGACCTGAGAGCATCATTTTAATGACCTTACATTTAGTTTATTGAGGGCAGGACAGCTTATATCACTCTGAATAGACTCTTGAATACTGGCCTTGTGTTAATAAGAGCAGGGAAACAAGCCACGTCTCTTTGTGAACTGAAAGACAGACTGACATTGTGCAGGAATAACCAAAATGACACTGTAGAGGAATGGGGTAAGGTGATTTTTTTTAGATGATGCCCCCTTCAAGGAGACATATCATGGAAAATCCACTTTTTAGCCCTTAAATGCATGTAAATGTGTATTTTGGGTTTTTGGGAGTGCAGACAACTTACATTTATTTTCTTCCGGTGCTGTGTTTATATCTTTACATTCTTTTTTGGTCCTATTTTTCAGTCTGTTTAGTTTTCTCTATTGGCTATTACGTTTTCTTGTCTATTACGTCACAGCATTTGTTGTTGAACTGCCAATAAGGTAATGGACTTCCGTGTAACCAGTTTCGTGAAGCTGCCATTTTTTCTCCCCCACAGCGATTTTGTAGTCCAAGGTCAGTCATGTCAAAGTTACAAGAAAGCAAGTCAAAATGTTCAGTTATTGGGTGTATTAACCCACACAAATCCCTACATCGACCCACAGCATCAGAGCCTCTGAGAAGTGCCTTGTTAAATTTTATGTTTAGTGGAAATATACGACATTCGTGGGGAAAGTTCTCCTCGTTTGTGCGAAGCACTTCGAGGACGAGTGCTTCAGCAACCTTGGTCTGTATCAGGAGGGATTTGCCAAAAGACTTTGTCTGATTGAGGGGTCAGTTCCTTCTCTCCACGGAAACGACGGACAAAGTAAAGCGGTAAGCTTCAAATAACACTAAAATGACAGTAAACTTTATTTTAGATATGAATGTTGTGTGTTGATATGTCGTACGGGCGATTGTTTTGTTAGTTGTAGCATTGTACATTCTGCTTCTGTTAGCGATGTGTGCTAGCTTTTAGCTGAGGATATAACTGTACTGCATGCTTTGAATAAAATAATTGGGCTTGTTTTGCCGGTTTTTGTCGTGGAGTACGATGGTGCGACGATCGCTTCGCAATAAAAAGTTTATCTGCCGGTAGTAATCGAATCGCTGCTGTCAGACTCCACGGGGTGGAGCGGAAAGCTCTGTAACCTGGAGGGGGCGGGGCATGAAATGTTTCACTTACATTTAAAAGGACCGCACCAAAATGAGTTGCTCTAAAGATGCTCCTCAGAACGGTATAAGGAGGGTCTGTGGGGCTACAATAACATGGAATTCAGACCAAACCACTGTGGTTCTACTTTACATATACCACAAGTGAATGATTTACATGTGAAAAAGAAGGATTTTAAAGCATGATATATCTCCTTTCAGAAATAAAGGTTTGAAAAACAGACAGCTGAGTAAACGAAAGGTGAAAGATACTATGACTTCTATGTAATATTGAGAATTTTTCTGGGATCATTGATATGTGCTTTCTCACAAAGAGTGGTATGAAAATATTGCCCGAATTAAACTTTGCTTAACAATCCAGAAGTGAGGCCATCGAAATGTTTGTGGGGTTTCTTTAAGCTGAAAGGAGCACATGGTATTAGAAGCTCGAAATCTATTTTCATGTTTCTGCCTGTGTTAGGATGACGGGGAAGAGATGAGTATAAAATGCAACAGTTCACCCTAGCTTGGATTAAACTGAAGCACGTTCAGAAACATGGAAGCAGAAAAGTGACTTTAAAATTATGAGCACCGGAGTGTCAAAGCTTTTCAGTTATTAACTGAAGAGTTTGAGTTACATATATATGATTTTTATGCCCTGAGCAACGCGTCCTGTTCCAGAAGCTGTTTACAGGTCATCAGAATGCACTGGTTGCCCCTACACGCATTTTGTTGTCTCAGGTAAAATCCAAACTGGCATGGCATCAGTTGGGTCTCTCTAAACCCCCCATCACCAATGATCTCTGTGTCAGGGTTATTGATCATTAGTGCACTTCAGGTTAGACAGTGGCAACAATAGATTCCAGATCTAAACATTGTCAATTAGTGTTATTTTTCTACTCCATTGTCAATGCCCATTTGGGGGTACAAAGTACAAAATCTACTTTATATGTCCTACAAGCAAAAATTACGAGAAAATTAAAGTGAATACCACGTTCACATACATATTACACATTTGATTTTAAAGAACTATTAAGACACAGTTTATTAACATTGTTTTACTCTGTATCACAAAGAAAAAATCCCCTCTCTATATTGTAAATTTACATTTATTGAAAAACACTTATTGGATTCAACCGAAAAGAGAATCTGTTCCGATATCGATAGTTCTTACTCCAACTTTTACAAAAAAAATTAAAAATACTGAACACCCTCCACCCAAACAAAGGAAAAATATATTTTGCAGGACAGTTGCAGTGACAGTAGTTGCAGTGGCAGTAATCAAGACCGGAGGAAAGAGAGAATAAGAGACAGAAATTGAGTCAGTGGTTAAAAAAATGCTTTTGCAAAATGTAGAGCTCATTTTATTTCTGTTTTTGATGAGGAAGCGAGTCTGACGGAGGAAAAAAAAAAGTATGTAGGTGCCCGTTGCATCTGATGAAAGATCAAGAGACGACACAACGCCTTTGCTTTAAATGTGCTGTTCCTTCGAGTTGCTTTTATGCACAAGTGCCACTTTGACAAATTTATGGAGGAGCAATGGAGATGATCTGCGCATTTTGGGTTCACAGGGGAATGAGACACAGAGTTATGCATGTCGTTGAAAAGGAAAGACTCCACTGTCACCTAGTGGGATGAGTTCGCTGAGAATCGTTCAGGATGCGTTGGGCTGACTACGTAAAGATGCTTTGCAGATTGTTTAAAGGTTAATGTGTCACTTTATGGTCAATATAAGAACAGTATCCATGGAGGGTCCCCAGAAGAGGTTGATAGTGTGTGCATGTACTCCCCATAGGAGCCAGGCACAGCTGGAAATGGAGGAATGGTGTGTGTCTGTTGTGGTGGGGATCATGACTGACTCCACGCACTCAGCTACAACTGACTTTGATTAATTGGCCTGGTGTTCTTCTGTCTCTCCACTGACAGAAAGGTAGACCACGAAGCAGTGCTGCACCACCAGTGATGCATTTTTTTTCTTCTTGTCTCACTCTTTCTACGTCCCTATCAGCAGTGCCTCGCTTCTTTATGCTTGCTGTCAGCAGCTGAAGAAGACACACTCCACAGAGCTTTGCCATGTTAGCTCAAATCACCAGGACACAAAAAAGTACTTCCTGGAAAAAAAAGGAGGGTGTGATGCAGTTCCTTCTCTTTTGATGGGGGGTTCTTCTGGATGTACATAATTTACCAGTACAGGAAAATAAATGAAGCTAAAGCGAATCTCAAAATCTCAACATTCTTTCACCTTAATGACAAATTTAGCACAGTCTGCAAGTACCTGTACTTAGCCATGTGTCAGATCTGAACTTTGTCCTTTTAATAGATAAACAGTTTGTTCTAGAGGGTTGGCTTTCAAGTGTCCTTATAGGAACTACTGACACAGGCAGATGGTAAATTTTGGCTTGCCACCATTGCAAAGATTCTAAATCAGAGGAAGAGGTACACACCTGTCATAAAAAGAAAAACATGGTTTTTCTCTCTCTTATATGTTTATATTACATGCATTTGACATTAGCAGACTGCTTTGCTAGCAATGAATATACATTATGATATCCAGCTGTTGCAGATTTAAGAGGAAAATGCAGATATTTGTATATTGATTGTTAGAGGACTGCTCATGGCAGTCAATGATACATAATTTATGAAAAATTCTTAATATTTTGTGGCACCACCTTTTACCAGGAACTATTTTAATAGCCAAATGTCTATATCATACTCATAATATGAATTAGTGAATTCTTTACAGTATATTGACCATAAACCTTGCCATAAACCTTATGTGTGCTGAATCAAACAGACACAGTAACTTCCAAAATATAAAAGTATATTTACAAAAGGAGAAAAACAAACATTTAATCACCAAAACTTATAACCAACACACTACTGATCAAATTAAATTAATAACTACAACTAAAAGTACACAAATGGATAAAAATGCAATAAAATATAGAAAACATGAATTCAAGCATGTGAATGCTTTGGAAGATTCTGGATGCAAATCAAACCCAGGGCTTGCTTTGCAGATGCTAGAATGAAAGTTAAAATAGTTTACCAATTGTTATTAGTTTTAACTAATTTAGCATCTTTGATTTATGATATAACGAACATAACAATGTAAGGAAATTTAAACATTCTTTGGATAAAGAAATATTTGTTTAAAAATTATCTGGATAAGAAGTCATTGATCTGTGGGAAATTACTTCTATTTGGATTGATCATGACAGTAAACAATCTAATTCCAGTATTTTGATGCATAAAGGAGTTTGAAACACGGCTTTGATTACTAAAATAAGAGTAGTTTCTGTTCTTAAACAATCTATTTTTAAACCGAATTCTGTTTAAACCGTAAATAGCTGTATCAATGAAATACAGGCCTACCAAACACGTGGGCTTGCTCACTTGATGTCTGGATTAGCTCAAATACATTTATTAAACATTTTACAAGAAGGGCAAAACTCCTGTTTGATTGAGTAGCTCAAATTGCAGGATTTTAAATGACTCTTTTTTGGGAATGTATTAAAAAAACATAAGCTTTAGCTTCAGGCCGAGGCCTGGTTTACTCAAATAGATACAGAATAAACTTAAAAGTTAACAACAATAAAAAAAGAAACACCTTTAAAAATAACTATCCTAACTAACTTGCCTCTGCCCAAACGGTCCTTATAGAACAATTAAAGTTTTCCAGTTTTCTCTGTGATCGAGGGGGAGGCTTGATGGGTGTTAGCCAGCAGGCTAACAAAGGGGTTTGCCAAGCTAATTAGCGGGCTGGTAGCACCGGAAACGTCTGGCCTAAGCGTAGTTTCCCTCCTCTCTGAGCTCAACCACGTGTCGGCTGGCCGCTGGAGATACCGGTAGCCCGTCTTCCGATTTGACCAGGCAGCAATCAGCTCCAACTTTCTTTCACTGGAAACAGTACCTTTTTGGCAGCTTTCCAACAAGGCAATTCTTTTCGGCTCTGGCACTAAGGGATGCGGTCCCCAGCCTGTGCAGACATGCAGTTCAGGTTCCCGTTTCTCTCACGACCACAGGCAGATTCAGGAACGGTCTGCAGAGTTCAGGCGCCGTCCATGCTCAAAAACTTTCCAATGATACTGAATAAAAACAGATCTGCAAAGAAGAGATACCCACTATTAATTCACAAAAATATGCAGACTGATTGCCTTTTATATCTTAACCTTTACAATTTTCATGCAAGGGAGTTGAATTCAGGATTTCATTAATTTCTGCATGTTGTTCAGGTCTGGATGTACCAATTAGCCCTTGCTCCTTGTAGCTCAGAGAATAGACTTCAAAATGATTCTACTAGTTTATAAATCACTGAATGGCTTAGCACTAAAGTATGTTGAAGACCTGCTGTCACTATACTACCACTAAGGTCCTCAGACTCTAGTTTACTCTAGTTCACTTTCTATGCCACACAAATCTGGAACAAACTTCCAGACGACTGTAAGTAAACTTGCTGAATCGCTAAGCTCATTTAAACCAAGATTAAAAACCCATCTATTTAGAGTTGCCTTTGAGTAATATTCTAATATAATTTTGTGTGTATTACACTTGATTGCTATTTTTGTTGTTTTATCTTGTGTTGTAATCTAATGTATTATATGCTTTTCTTAGTTGCTGTGTTCTGGTATTATATGCTTCTTTTAATTACTATTTTTACATCTAATTGCTGTTTTATGTTTTGTGTACTTTCAGTTGTTTCATGCTTTTTTCATATGTTTTGTTTGTTTTTTTACCCCTAAATCATGTAAAGCCCCTTGAATTACCTTGTTGTTGAAAGAGCGCTACACAAATGAAATTGCCTTCTTTTTTTTTCTCCTAAAATTCTATTAGCCTTATTCAACATGTAGCTGGACAGGCAGCTTTTCACAGCTTTTGTATCGTCAGTCTACAGAATGTTTTTTCCAAAAGTGTCGTGGATAATTGTGGCTGATTTTGTGGTTTTTACCTTGGAATTATCACTCTTCCATGAGGAGTGGTTGAGAAGGCTGAAGCGGAGACCTAGAGTAGGCCTATAGTCCATTCTTCATGCATCAAATAGTTTCAGCTGGGATGGTTCAGACAACCAATTACAGGCTTTCTGCACACATCTCACTGGAAGGAGAACCAACTCTTGCTGTAGGGGTTATGTAACGATGGTGGCACAGTCGTGTCTTGACTGAGCTGGAGACTGTTGCTACAGAGAGGAATCTGTAGGTCTTAGTCATGGTGAAAAAAAACTATGGATGTACCGATAAAGAAGGAAGTTTGACTTAAACATCCTCAGTTAAAATGTATTTTTTGTGTGTGATTTTGGTATGTTGAAAAGGCATGTCAGCTTTTCACAGTTTAAATTTCGAAAACTTTTAATTGTTAAAAATTACCTCAGGCCTGCTGCTGCTCTTCTACCTAGCGGTATATTGGGCCTTGAAACCCAACAGGGAATACATGGTGTTAACATGCAGAAACAAGGGCTATGAAAGCCTGCCAAGTCTCCCTCTACTCTCAACCCCCCCCAACACCCTTTTTATTTCCTCCTTTTCCTCCCATCCTTTGTACCATCAGTGTTTAACCCTGCTCAATTTGCCCATCTGGATGAAACAATACTTGTGATCAGCGTATGTAATGGCACCTTATTAACCCCAATTACCACAATTAAAACCCTGCTGCCACTGGGCCTCTTTCAAGTCTTAATTAATCAGATGGCAGCCAAGAGGCCGCTCGGTGCCACCCCATATGCAAGTCGTGCTCTCTTGCATGCACCTTCTCCCCAGCCCCTGACCGACCATGTGCCCTCACTAAAAAGCACATCTGGTGGAACAAAACGTCTCCATGCTGGCAGACAAATGCCTCGACTTTGCAAATGAAAAGACAAGCCTCTCTCTTTTACTCTCTCTCTCCCTTTCCATCTCTGTGATGTGGGTATAATGAACATTACAAGCCCCCTTGGCACAGTGCCTTATTGGGAGGGTTTGGAAAGCTGCCCAGTTTGTTCCTCGCTAATTGCTTAATTGATGCATTGTTTTTACTGATGATACGGATTTGCCCCCTCCTCTCTCCTCCCTTCCCTGCTTGCCATCGCACATGGATACTGATACAAAAGGAATTACACCCTATTAGCAAGTCATGGTCCCTTTCAGCAGACTGTATTAGAGACTTAAAACCATTGTGATGGCTTCCCTAATTGAGTGCAACCACTTGATGTAACATAATGTCATGTAAATAAAACCACTTCCCCCTCCTGCTCACGTTTCATAAGCAGCTGCGAGAGACAAATGAATATCGGGCTGCTATAGCACTAACAAGAGACTCTTTTATAGCCAGCGTAGGAATCGCTTACAGATTACTCGCAAAGAGGCTTTTTATTTGTTGGTTGGTGCATTAACTCTCATTGCTTTTCCCTGCGGCAATAAAGTTGTTATGCAGACGGGTCCAGTCAGTGTAAATATGTGGCATTTGGCAACAGGCAAGCGGAAATGCAGGACTCAGGAGTCTTTGTGGCTTCATCGTACCGTGGAATATATGTAAAAAAAATTATATATGTAGAAAAAAAAACGTGTTGTAGGCTCGTTATTGTTTAATTTAAAATGAAAGCAATGAATAGTGCCTTACAAAAAGGTTCAGATCTCTGGATGATGATCCTACTTTTTTGCTATTTTTCACACCACAAACAATGGTTCTATAGTGTTTTAGTAAGATTTTTGTATGACACCCCAACACAGCAAAGAGCATAATCGAGAAGTGGAAGGAAATTAAAGCGTGATTTTATATTTATTTCCATAAACGTAGGTGTAGCATACGTATGTGTTCAGCCCCATTAACCAGCACTTTTTCTGTTGAGAAAAGTGGAGGCGGACGTTGCTCCAATTTTATACTTTAAACTTTTTCCCTGTCTGTGCTGAAGAAAAGCATCCCTATATTAAGATACTGCCACCCACTTTGAGAAGATGGTGTGCTCTATGGAATAAATGCTCAAACGGCTTTCCATAGAGCATGTTGCAACGGACTTGTTAACTAGTAAAGGCTAGACTGTCCACTAGTGGCACAAGTGAGACTATTATGGTTTTACTAGTACCACTAGTAAAAACAAACAGGTCTACTAGTAGCACTAGTGAGACTTTTTGATCTTACTAGTACCACTAGTAGATGGCAACATGTCTACTAGTACCACTAGTAAGGGCAAAAATGTGCACTAGTAGAACTAGTAGGTAGATATTCACTAGTAGCACTAGTGGAGGACTTTTGCATCAAAAATGCTCACTAGTGTGACTAGTGCCACGGTTTTGTGTTTTACTAGTGTAACTAGTAGACGAAAATGCGTCTCACTAGTGAGCTTCTGAGCATCACATGTAAAGGCTATGGCTGTACTAGTGTGGATCTGTGCATCACTAGTTCGCAACTAGCACTCAACTAGTATGCAATTACACACTACAAGTGCTTGACTACACACAACTAGAAGGACATTTCTGTAACATGTTAGGCATTTCTGCACACTAGCAGGACAACTTTGGCATACTAGTAGGACAGCTACATCGTACTAGTGAGGTAGTAGTGTGCACTAGTTGACATATGTGGGCTACTAGTGTTACTAATGAAACACTAAATGCTAACTAGTAGAAATTTGTGATGTCACTAGTACGACTAGTGGTACAGAATTGTCAACTAGTGCACACTTCTGCCTCCCTTGTAAGATGTAACTGTCTTACTAGTATACTAAAGTTGTCCTACTAGTGTGCAGAAATGCCTTACATGTTACACAAATGTCCTACTAGTTTTGTGCATTCACATACTGGTAGAGTGAAATTGCAAACTAGTGGCATGCTATTTGCAAACTAGAGCTGTGCATTTGTGCACTAGTACAGCCAAAGCCTTTACATGTGACGTTCAGATGCTCACTAGTGAGACAAACTTTCTTTAACTAGTTACACTAGTAAAAAACAAAACGTACCACTAGTAACACTAGTGAGCATTGCTGACATCACTAGTACTACTAGTAAGGTGTAAAAGTCCCCTACTTGTACTACGAGTGGATATTTTGCAACATACTAGTGCTACTAGTGCACATTTGGCCCTGACTAGTTGCACTAGTAAAGTAAAACATGTCTCACTAGTTGACATGTTTGCCTTTTCTTCTAATACTTTTAATATGATAAAAGTCTCACTAGTGCTACTAGTAGAGTGTTTGGCTGTTACAGGTTGTACTAGTAAAGTAAAACACATCCTCACTAGTACTACTTGTGTTCACTAGTACTACTAGTGTGCATTCTCACTGTTACTAGTAGTACTAGTAAGGGAAACACACCCCACTAGTAGTACTAGTGGACATTTTGTATCTTACAAGTAGCACTAGTGAGGTCAAAGATGCCGTACTAGTGCTACTAGTGGGCATTGTGGCAATACTAGTAGGATCCGGGAGGCTACTAGTGCGTGGCACATGCCTACTAGTTAGGTCTAGTAGTTTCACTAGTGCTGCACAGCAGTTTACTAGTAAGGGTTGATTGCATACTAGTAGGCCAAAAGTGGCACTAGTAGTGGAAAAAATGTTACAAGTAAGACACAGTCGTTATACTAGTGCACCGTAGTCGTTATACTAGTGTGCCAAATTGTCTTACTAGTGAGGACAAAGTGTGTACTAGTACATGGACCTAAAGTTTGATATCAAAGATATGTATTAAATGCTCAAACGTCTTTCCATATGCCGCCACTAGTGTCACTAGTATGACTAGTGGACTGCATGCAAATGAAAGAGGTGGGACATGGATTGTGATTGGTGGATGTTCAAACTGTATGCTTAGAGCCTTAAAGGGGCAACTCTGTATACTAAAGTGTTAGCAGCAGTCATACTGGAAGATGTTACAACTTTTTTTGCTAACTTACCCTTACGAAACAAAAATATATTGCAGTACACTATGATTTATATTCAAATGCATTTGGAATTATATTTCAATTCATGAGAAACTTCCACGTATAATAAATAATATAAAGCAGTATATGGACTAACAAGTTATTAAAATGTACTGAATCATAGATTTCAAAATACATTGCTGTGCACACAAAAGATTACATAATATCTATTTTTATTAAGAGAAAATATTTGTAGTAGATGAGCAAGCTCAAAATTATATTTTCATGAACAAAATATGAGCGTTTATTTAATTGTTTTTGAAAAATATAGTTGTGATAAAACTAAAAGCTCCTTAACAAAATAAATGCACTTAAAATTCAAAACTATGCCAAAGCCTCTAAGCTTAGTGCCACTATGTGCCCACTAGTGCCCTCAAAACTTAGAGCCACTAGTTCTACTAGTAGCCACTATGTTCCCACTAGTGTTACTAGTGGCCTCATCATGCCCACTAGTGCTACTAGTGGCCACTATGTTCCCACTAGTGCTACTAGTGGCCACTATGTTCCCACTAGTGCTACTAGTGGCCTCATCATTCCCACTAGTGCTACTAGTGGCCTTTAAATGCCTACGAGTGCTACTAGTACCCTCTGTGTGCTGACTAGTGCTACTAGTGGTCTCCAAACTCTTAAGCAAAGAAGAAGAGCGGGAGTTGAGGTACGAGTTGCGTCGGATTGTGGATTAAGGAGCATCTAATCGAGGCCTGGTGCATCGGGGGGACAATACCTACAAATGGGTGGCTGGTTGAAACATTTAATGTTGGCAGGTGAGTACAGCAAACACTTTTGAATGTTGTCATGCAATGTATCAGGAATGATAGAGTTTCGGTATTAGCAAAGTACCGCTAGCTGTTAGCTCCGGGACAGTGATGAGCTAGCTACATTTTCTAATTAAGTGGGTCTCTTTGGCGGCTGTAAGATAGTTAACGGCCTTTACTTTTTCATTCGATATTAAATGATAACTTAATGATGCTTAAATAACTATATAACGGTCATCTTTTGGCAATGATGCAAATTGGAAGCCGTTAGCTTGCTATCAACATCAAGCTATTATTATTAGCTAGGTTCCTAACTGCTTTTATTCAAATTAAGCTAGAGTCACATAACTAAATTGATATGGGTAATTAAAAAGTAATACATTTTAACGTGTAAGTTAGGTGTACATTTATTTAGGTGCTTTTTGAAGTAGAAAACGTTCTAACAAAAAGCTTGACCTGCAATTTTTCTAAGGCTAAGGCTTTGATGTTATAATTATTTACCATCTATTAGTACACTAAATATTTTTTAGCTACGTAATATTTTATCAGTACTACCAGCTGACAAACGGACTTAAATTGGCTAGAAAAAATAGGCCTCAGAGCGCCCCAGTGAAAAAAGTTTTCTTAGAAAATGTCCTGTTCACTTGCAGTTTTTTTTCGCTTTATTAATCCGTGAATAGTGACTCTTATTCGGAGGTGGATAGTTTAGTTTACCTGAGTTTATTTTTAAAGGATAAAAAACAAATAATAAAAAAAACAAATGGTAAAGTATTTTTTTTTTTTTTAACTATATTACTTGTGTAATAAAATGAAGCATGCTAATCCCACATGAGTACAATTTCTGGATCCTTTTCACATTGCCAGTAGCTTCACAGAATGAAAAACAAATTTATTTTAACCCAAAATAAACCAGACAGATTTACACTTTATTACTAAAGGAAAGCTCCTGTTTCTACATATAATTTTTATTGTAATCTGTATGATGAACTTTTTATTTCCATTTGAGGTCAAGTGAATACAGTAAACGTCATGAATGGTCACTGGAAGTACATCTTACCTTGTAAGATATATTAATACATTACCTACTTTATTGGTTTTATTTATTTCCTCTGCTTTGTAATTTGTTTTGTTTTACTCTATTAAATACCTGAATTTCATGCTTAGGTCTGTCTGATGACATTTTAAAATCAGATGTTACTGAGTACGCAAGCATCTTTTCTACCAAAACCTTTTTCACTCTTAAGTAGGATTTGATGGCTACTTTTACTCAAGTAAAGGTACTGCTACTATTACTTGAGTACAACTTTAGTGTACTCTACCCCTCTCTGTTCATATTCTCCATCCAGGTAAAGAATTATTAGCAACACTGTTTTTGTCATTGTAAATACAGAAGCATTACCAAAACATGTTATGGCTCGTTTCAGTGAAGTTTATATAAAGCATGTACTCCATCACATTATCATGTAAACCTTATTACGTTTCTTTTGAGGAATCCAGTCCAACGTGAACACACATGACGTCGTCACACACTAGGCTGCCTCTAGGAGACGCTGAGGAAGTGCTGCTTTTTCGACCCGAACAATAACTAATAAGTGATTTTACAGGCATATAGAGGCAAACACGGTGAAAAGGCCAGGGCTCTTTATACTGACCAGGACATTGCTGGATCATGTATGAGAAAGAATTTTTGCAGCTCTATACATTTATTTGCTGTTAAACTTCTTTATAGTCCCTTTAAGTAAGCTTATAAAAACTGAGGGAAAAACACTTCAAAGTAAATTATTTTATGCAAAAAAAAAGCATTAACTGGACTGTGAAATTTAAGTTTTTCATAGCGTTGGTTGTTTAGACACACAAATGGGTGCTCTAAGGTGGACTAGGCGCTAGTCTAAAAGCACCATTAGAATGTGGTAGTCTCCATATATTTGGTATTATTTGTCTGTGTATTAGAAGAAATCCACAGATGTTATATAGGTTTTGGTGTAAAGATTTTGCTTTCCAAAAAAATGGCCAAGGTGTATTTAGTAATTTACATATCATGCTTTTTCCATCTTGTTTGAAATCCTATTGAATTGTGCTATATTTTTCAGAAATTCCCTCACTACTGGCACCTGTGAAGACTCCTGTTTCAAATAACATCACAGAAATCTCAAGCCATGAAGGTGAATGACAATATGAGGCCAGTTTTGCACTACCATTTCCACCCAATTCTCTGACACAAACAGCAATAAGTATATTTTTGTAATAAGTTATTTTCAAAAAAGAATAAAACATTATGCGATTACTTTTTTGTGTTTCCATCTTGAAATGCTAAAGGTCCACTGCCTGGGGTTGGGGGCCAACAAGGTTCATCCATTGGCAGAGAGACGTCAGCCTTTGACCCCACAAAGCTTAAATCTTTAAGCGGTAAGACTACAACCTATAACCACAGTACTATTTGACAAAAGAAAGTGTATACAGGAGAATCACCAGGGCTGCACATAACTTTCCTACTGTAGAATTGTCTAGAAGCCCCTTCCTAATTTCTTCCTTGGTTCCTTGAGAAGCCACTTGTAATTTCACACTCAAAAATGTATGTGTATGTGACCGATATGGTCAAAAACTGAGCAAAAAACCCAGAAACCCAAAGAACAGAGCCCGACAACCCAAGCTGTAGAGCAGAACAGTTTATTTTTATAATAGTCCAGTCACCAATGGCAAAGTAAAAAAAAAAGGAGCAAAACTTAAAGTCCGGGTATTGACAATAACCCATAGATGAGGAGGGATTTATGTCCGGATCCATCTACTAATCTGGGTTGTTCTCTAAAAGCCTTATGACAAGTTCTTCTCACCAAAAAGACCCACGACACACTTCACCTCCATTCCATGGCAGCTCCATAACGTGCTCCTGTCCTGCATCGGCTGACAGGTGAACAGGTCATCTTGACGCCCTCAGGTCTTCGACATCAACATGCTACGCACCTCTTCAGCCAAAGCCTGCTGAAAAACAAGATGCAGGCACCAATATCCGCGCACCCACAATTCATACATAGCGCAAATCTTGCGCCGGTCCTCGCTTGAGTAGAGTAGAGTAGTGTAAGCCATCACTTATGGTGTTCTGGCCAGTGGATTCTCTCCTTGGCGTCCTGCCTCGCTCCTCTTATGTGCAGCCTACACCTGCCACAAATCAGTTGATTGCTGCGTTCCTGTTCCTAACTCATCTGGATAAGTTCAGTTTTGGTGTTTTTGGGGTTCAGAGGAAAAACAAATCCAAAAAACCCCCACAGCAAATCCAAAAACAAATCATGCAAAATAAATACAAAAATGTACAATTTTCCCACGGTGTAAACTAACCCATTGAGGAACAAGTAAAGGGCATACAAGTGAAAAATTACTGGTGTAGCTTATCTTGCTTTTTTTGCAATATTTTGTGGTTAAAGTTCTGGATGTCTGTATTTTCTTTTTCAGATGCAGTTGTTGAGCAACATCCGAGGTCAAAGATTCCAGACAAATGGCTGGCCATAGACAGGACAAAAGAATATGCTAGCTAAGACATCAGGATAAGAAGTCTTCTATTGAAAATTATAAACTGACCAAATCAGACTCATCCTAGCAGGCATTTTTTTCCCCTTTTTTTTTTTCACTGAGGAATCGTCCTCATTTACAACAAAATCTTTTGGGACTAAAGACTTTTTATTTGATTCAAAAAGACATTTGGCTTTTTGGGAAATCTCTATTTTTATATTCAATTTTTTTTCTTTTACAATTACTGTTTCCATCTTTTGGATCACATGACAACTAACAATGTTACATGCAGTTTGTGGTGTCCTTTGACTGTAAGAGAATTAGACTGATGTTAGGCAATAAATTGTGTGTGTGTGTGTATACATTTTAGTAACTTTTTACTTGTATTTACAACACATATTCCATTATAAAATTTTGTATAATTTAAGGTATATTTCTATATCTTAAATAAATGAAACAGTCTAACTTAACATTTTTTTAATAATTGCACTATTTTCATACACTGCAAAATGTAATTTGCACAAATAATGTCATACAAAATATAAGTGAAAATGTAACAATATATGATTACACATAAAATATATCGTCATATAATATATTGAGAAGTAGACTTGTGTAATGGTAATCAGAACTATTTTTTTCAGATGGACCCGTCAAATAGCCCATGTGGCATCCTAGACAATTTAGTTGCTATTCAATATATCCAGAATTATTTATGTAATAGTGTGTCGTTCCCTCATGGCCCCTCATTTCTTCTTATTCTGGTTAATAAAAGTATACTCTTGTCATTTGTAGTGCTATATTCTCCTGTTTTCTAAAGCTGTCAATTAGAGAAAATAAGACAGCTAATTGTTACCAGCTTTATTTGTCATTTTGCAATCAAGCAAACGTAGTGGGATGGCAACATGGCCTGGCTGTATACAGTACCTGCTAATGTTAGCTTAGTAGTAGTGCTAGTAGCCATTTTTGGGCCAATAGTAGTACTTTTGGGCATTTAAAGGCCACCAGTAGCACTAGTGGGAGCATAGTGGCCACTAGTAGCACTAGTGGGAGCATAGTGGCCACTAGTAGCACTAGTGGGAGCATAGTGGCCACTAGTAGCACTAGTGGGAGCATAGTGGCCACTAGTAACACTAGTGGGAGCATAGTGGCCACTAGTAACACTAGTGGGAGCATAGTGGCCACTAGTAGCACTAGTGGGAGCATAGTGGCCACTAGTAGCACTAGTGGGAGCATAGTGGCCACTAGTAGCACTAGTGGGAGCATAGTGGCCACTAGTAGCACTAGTGGGAGCATAGAGCCCACTAGTGCTACTAGTCGACATGTTGAGCCCACTAGTGCTACTAGTAGGCATATTGAGGCCACTAGTGCTACTAGTGGGCTTTCAATGCCCACTGGTGCTACTAGTGGGCTTTAACTGCCCACTGGTGCTACTAGTGGGCTTTCAATGCCCACCAGTGCTACTAGTGGCCTCTAAGCTTAGTGCCACTAGTGGCCTTTAAATGCACACTAGTTCTACTAGTGGCCTGAACATGCCTACTGGTGCTACTAGTGGCCTCAATATGTCTACTAGTGGCCTCAACATGACTACTAGTGGCCTCAACATGTCTACTAGTGCTACTAGTGGCCTTTAAATGCCCACTAGTGCTACTAGTGGCCTTTAAATGCCCACTAGTGGCCTCAACATGCCTACTAGTGCTACTAGTGGCCTTTAAATGCACACTAGTGCTACTAGTGGCCTTTAAATGCACACTAGTGCTACTAGTGGCCTTTAAATGCACACTAGTGCTACTAGTGGCCTCAACATGCCTACTAGTGCTACTAGTGGGCTTTAAATGCCCACTAGTGCTACTAGTGGCCTTTAAATGCCCACTAGTGCTACAAGTGGCCTGAACATGCCTACTAGTGCTACTAGTGGCCTCAACATGACTACTAGTGGCCTCAACATGTCTACTAGTGCTACTAGTGGCCTCAACATGTCTACTAGTGCTACTAGTGGCCTCTAAGCTTAGTGCCACTAGTGGCATTTAAATGCCCAGTAGTGCTACCAGTGGCCTTTAAATGCACACTAGTGCTACAAGTGGCCTAAACATGCCTACTAGTGCTACTAGTGGCCTCAACATGACTACTAGTGGCCTCAACATGTCTACTAGTGCTACTAGTGGCCTCAACATGTCTACTAGTGCTACTAGTGCCCTCAACATGTCTACTAGTGGCCTTTAAATGCACACTAGTGCTACTAGTGGGCTTTAAATGCCCACTAGTGGTACTAGTAGCCTCCAAGCTTAATGCCACTAGTGCTACTAGTGGCCTTTAAATGCCCACTAGTGCTACTAGTGGGTACCTAAATCAAACAAGTTTCCAAAGGATTGTTTTAACCCTTTAGGACAGTGAATAAGTATGAATGTCAAATTCATTGTATAATAAACAAATAACCATTGTAGGTTATGTAAAAAAGTAAGACTGACAGTTGTTATTTCATTTTTCTCTTTCCCAAACCGCACTAGCGGATATTTGATGTAGCAACTTGAACTTCCCCATGATGAGAAAGTGATGCCTGTGACATAAACATTAATTATATTCTACTCTGAGATATATTAGATTGACTTAATTATCTTTAGAATACATGTATAATAGTTATTTTTAATGATATTAATAATTATCAATATTGTTATTGCTAACAACAACAACAGTGAAAGTTTATCAGGCTTCATAGGGTTAAATCTTGTCTGGGTGTTGATTCTTTCTCAAGAGCCAATAGGAAGAAGCTTCAGTGCATGTTTGCCACACCCCCTCATTAGCATTTTTTCAAATGAATTCCACTAGTGCTACTAGTGGACACTTAACCCCTTACTAGTAGCACTCTTAAGATCCTAAATACGCTACTAGTGCTACTAGTTGTTTCTCTTGCCCTTACAAGTAGTATCAGTAGTATCAAAAAAGAACACTTGTAGTACTAGTGGGTTGTGTTTAAGCAAGTACTACTAGTAAGGACCAAAATGTTCACTAGTACTACTTGTGTTCATTTTGGGTTTCACTAGTACTACTAGTGTGCATTCTCACTGTTACTAGTAGTAATAGTAAGGGAAACACACCCCACTAGTAGTACTAGTGGACATTTTGTATCTTACAAGTAGCACTAGTGAGGTCAAAAATGCCGTACTAGTGCTACTAGTGGGGATTTTGCCGATACTAGTAGGGTCCGGGAGGCTACTAGTGCGTGACACATGCCTACTAGTTAGGTCTAGTAGTGTCACCAGTGCTGCACAACAGTTTACTAGTAAGGGTTGATTGCATACTAGTAGGCCAAAAGTGGCACTAGTAGTGGAAAAATTTTTACAAGTAAGACACAGTCGTTATACTAGTGCACCCTAGTCGTTATACTAGTGTGCCAAATTGTCTTACCAGTGAGGACAAAGTGTGTACTAGTACATGAACCTAAAGTTTGATATCAAAGATATGTATTAAATGCTCAAACGGCTTTCCATAGTGCTCGGCACTATGCACTGTGTTGGTATTCCACCACACGTTGCGTTTTGCACATGGGCCAAAAAGTTCCTCATCTGACTACAGCACCTTCTTCCATGTTTGCTCTATCACCTAAACTTGAAACAGGACTACTTTCAACTTGCCACTCGTTTAATAAAAGTCAGAGTACTCAGCTATATATCTCTCCTGCTCCTCCAAAATTATCATACATCTTACCTACTTATCTGATTGATCTCCTTCTCAAAGCAACTGTGTTTACACCACTTTTGAACTAGACACTGTCGGAGTCTATTACTACCATTACGGGGAGATCTAAAGATAATTGATTTAATTTTATTTTATCAGGTTGCCAGAGTGAGATGTTATGAATATATACAGTATGCATACTAAACTTTAGATTTGTTTGCACAAATCTTGAACAACCATGTATCCTTTTCTGTCTCCTTAGCCTACCCTTAATCCTATCGTCTGATACAGTTAAAGTAATATTAAAAACTGACCTTTTTAAATAGTTTGGAATTTTTTAAATTTTTTGTATGTATAGCGCTAAGCAGAAATATAGGATAACCCTTGAGCTAAATTATCCAAGCTATTTACATAGGCAGTTAGCCAGCAGATGACTGCTTTGCATTCACGGGGCTCATAGCTTGCAAAGTTGTACTTCAAAAGCACTTTTAATTCAGGAGTTTGGGGTGCCAGTTTCCATGACATGACTCTTTATACTTCACCGCTTGTAAATTTCCCATGCAACTTAATATATCTTTTGTGTATCCACGGGAAAAGTATTGCAGCCTTCTTAAAGCCAGTTGTTGTTTCATGAAGCCATCATTAGAAGAGAATATGGTGAAGGATTGTTGGAAACTATAACTCAGAATAGCATGGTGCATCTGGGAGGAATTTTGTATGTGAAAAGCTACAAAAAACAAGCCAAAGTTGTCAAAAAGTGTAGGAGACATTTTTTTTTCTTGTTTTGAGATGTTGCAGTGTTGGCCATCTGTGTTGTTTTGTTGGCTGCGTGAGGCGGAAAACTATTGGGACAAATAAAGGTTGATAACTTGTGATGTAAAAAGGTCAAACTTAGTTTAGAACATGAACACTTATTAAAATGAAAATAAAAAAATCTGGTTGAGCTTTGGTATTCATTTCCCACATTTTATCGGTATGGATGTGGTCCTCCCATGCATAACTATGCTTTGAAACCAGAGAACACTAAAGCCAATCCTGAACTAGTTCTGGCATCTCATTAAAGAACTAAAAACTCTCAAAACTGACAAATGTTTCCATTTGTCAGTTTTTAAACAAACTATACCTCAATACTGGTAGCTATGGGTATCTAGCAAGTACAAGTTCAAGGAGAGTAAAGTTTAAACTCTAAGGTTGAATAAAGCAACTTATTTAAGAGAAAGTGAATCCTTGTGGTTGTGACTTTTAGAGGAGAAATGCTTTCTTTTTTCTATGGATGGCTCTTCAAAATACCCAAGCTTACACATACACACATGGACTTGTCAACAGGCGTGCACACACCAACACACACAGGCTTCTGCATATTCCTACTGATCTGGAGGATAAAGAGGCTGTTTTCCCCTCCATCTGTGTGTTTGTCCCTTGCAACCTCAGAGAGCAATCTCTCTATGAGGGCTTGCTGCCAAGAGGGGCCAGGAATCAGTCAGATGAAGGGGAGCTTGGTCCGTTGAGACACTGAAGACACACATACCCACACACACACACACATACGATGAAAAAGCATGGTCACAAACAGGGTTGGGTTTACACACCATACACAGAAACTCACGAATACAGATTCAAATGTGTGTACACACACATAAGCACACAGATACGCACAAACTTCAAGGCCTCAGAGAAAGTAAGCTAGAGAGAGTAGGATGTTATTTATTCATCAGTCTTTGTTGTAGTCAGGAGGCAACAAGCCCCCAGAGCTGTAAACACATAGAAACACGGGCCTCGGTGAGCCTCAACCCTGGGAATAACAAGTGGTCCCTGTATACAAGCATACACACATGCTTGCCTGGGATGCCGACACAAGCACATACATGAATTTGAGTTTGTCAGAGCCCGGTGTGGCAAAGACAAGACAATATCCTCCTTGGGTTTGCAGAAAGATTGAAATAAAAAGCAGAGCACAGGCAGGACAGGCTCCGAGCAATATAAAGGGCACATGTAAACGACCATTACAAAATCACAAAAGAAGAGGAGACTTGATTCTAGGGCATAATGAATAGATTTTTTACTTTTATACTAACTTTGACTGAATATTAATTGAATCAGACAGGGAACTGAACAGGAACGGAAGTCTGGGGAGATGTGCCGATGGAGGCCAGGAGGTAGACTCAGTTTGTGGGTGGAGTATTCAGGAGTTCGTCTTTCCTGTGCCTGCTTAGGACCCCCCAGACAAACCTGAACAAAAGAGAGGTTAGAAGAGGCTACTGTGAGTAAGCTAAAACAAGAGGTAGAGGATGAGGATGGAGGGATGAGGGAAGGGTCGAAGGGATGAGCGAAGGGTCGAAGGGTTGAAGGAAGGGTCGGGATGAGTTAAGAAATGAAAGATGTGGGTTCGAGGGGACGGAACTTACGGGTTTGGAGCAGTAAAGTTGATTGAGGCTAGACCATGGATTGGTTCGGGTAGGGAGGGGTGTGAAACGAACATGACAGACATTGAACGTGAGGTGAGCCTGGCTTATATAGATCGCTGATTGATTCGTGAGACTTGGAAAGCCAGGTGGGTTGAGTTAGTGTTGATTACTGCGTACGACGAGAGTTGAAGTGTGGTCCTGCTCCTGAACCTAAGTTAACACGTTAAATCCATTTAACATTCCAAGAGAGAACATCCATTGCTTATCTATGTCCTGCTAAGAGTCACGGCGCTGGTCAACAGGCAGCAGGAGCAGGTTGACAGTCCATCACAGAGCAACAGGCAGAACCCCAAATAGATTGTTTCAGTTTGCTCAAACTAAAAAAAGTTTGGAAACGCCATAGACACCCAAGATCTTGTTTGAGCTCATAGCCAGGTCTAGACTGTATGGCATTTCCCCAGCCAACAAATATCTGGCTATGAACATCAGTTTGTATAACCAACATGTCCACCAAACTAAGTAATCAACATGGAAGTGAGAGAGAGACTTTTAGCAGGGACAATAATGACCTCCAGTGTTGACTTAAACATTCCAGCCTGTTTTTGTAATCATATCATTGTAATGTCAGGTTGTAATAAATGGTAAATGGACTGAACTTATATAGCGCTTTTCTAGTCATACTGACCACCTTTAAGTATCATTTTTGCTGATGGTTCTTGAGCGAGAGGAAAAACAACTATCTTTAATTCCTGTTGTCACTGGCACCCAATGCATATATTAGGTTAGGAGTAGGGTTTGGTGTGTTGCTCACTGGTGCCACCAATCTAACTAGATTGCTATTGATCTCGTCCAGGAAAAATGTGGAACATCCAAATGCTAATGAATCAGTCACAGAAATGTTATAATATGTAATTTTCCTTTTTAAAGATGTGTATCTTAATGCCTTATCTTGACTATAGTTATCTGTCAAGAACCTACAAGCTTCCCAAAATGTTTAAAGCAAAGGAAAGCATACCCATTAGGTTTAAAAATAAAATAAAAAAAGCATTGAATGTTTATATGTAGTAATATTATGAATTGAGACTTAGCTGCAGTCGGGCCACCCGAAGAGGCCTCTGTGGAACACTGGGTACAAATACCAGCAATCAGGTCTATAGGGATTTGCTCTGAGCAGCTGTTCACCACCACCTTGATTGTGTTTGTGTGCACTTTCTCACTTATGTGTTTATGCTGAACGTGGATATTTCTGCGTATTTTCACTCCTCTACACGTGTAACTGCTTTCCGATTTACCTCCTGATTTCTGCCACTCCAAGCATCCTCTCTCTCAATGCTCTGTGACCGAACACCTGGTGTACGGCAAAGCGTTTAATGAGCAGCCCACCTGGGGGGTTTGCTGTATGAAGCAGTGGTAGGAAGAGGAGGAGGAAGGGTATTATGGATCTTTATTTTCTTTTCCTCCGCTGTTCCACCTCTGCTGAGTTAAAAGCCGTCAAGTATCTCTCCTCTGCACATGCATTATGGTGTTTGGCTTTGATTAGCTTCGCGATCGCAGAACAGACGCAAAGCACGAGTGATGCATTAGGAAGTTGAGGCACACATCCAAACATGCCCTTATATTCATGAGATCGTCATCACAGTTTACATGAACATCCTATTTACCATTTTCCAAAGGAAAAAAGGAAGACAACAAATGGATGTCATCCATGGCATTCCAAGACGGGAGTACCCACTCTCTCCATTATTCCCTCTCATCTCCACTGCTCTCCTCCACTTTTTTTCACTCCTCGTTACTACTTGGCTTGTGTCAGGGGTATGAATGCACTTGAGCATGTGTGTCTAGTGTGCTTTATTTTAGGCAGAGGTGATTTGTAACTCAGGCCTCGGCTAGAATGCACACTTCAAAAGATCCTTCAGGATGCGATGCAGTCATCTGTGGCCCATGATGTCAGCAGGGTGAATTTCTGCTCTGCGCGGCATTAACCTACCATTTCGCTCATCCTCCTCATACATTATGTTCTTTGAATTTGTGTACCTAATTAGACCTTTGGGTTTACTCAGGCTGACTCTCTAATTTATATGGTGCATGCTCACCAAGGTATAAGCATTTTTATATTTGGTTTGGCGTCTTACAAAAATACTTACACACCTTGAACTTTTTTTCAGATTTTGTCATCTAATAGCCAACCTTTTTTTTTTTTTAGGGTTTTATTCAATAACCTATGATGAAGGTGTTTTTCGTTTGTTTTTTTGCATATCTGAAAATGGGAAATCACAGATTTCCCATTTTGTGTTCATATTTAGTCCTCGTTATTTTCACTATTACTCGTGATTAAAATCCAGCACAACCTATTGCCTTCAGAAGTCACCTAGTTAGCAAATAATATTTTCTTTTTTTTATCTCAGTTACTGTTTGAAGACATGAAATGTTTCATCAAGAATACCAATTAACCCACCAGACAGATCAAGGATAAAGTTGTAAAAAAGTTTCCTGCATTATAGGTTATAATATGCCAAGCTTTCAGCAGATCTCAGGGTCCTGTTTATTAGTATAACATAGCTGCAGACTCATCAATGCGTGACAATCCACATCTACTCCAAGGTCCAATAAGAAAAGCATTAATCAAAGAAGCATCCAAGATAACCATACAAACTCTGGAGGCACTGCAGCTATTTACAGCTCAGGTGTAAGAAAGTTCCACCAAAATGATTATTAGCCATTAAATCTGCAAATCTGTCATTTTATGATTATGATTTGTTCCATTAATCCTCGCATCAGAATTGATGCGAGGATTAATGGAACAAAACCCAGGGCAATCCTGACAGAAAACCTATTGAAGGGTCAATATACTTGAAACTGGGGCAGAACATCCAGTCAAAGTTCATACATAAATCCTACTGAGAATACCTGGCAAGACTGACTAAGCTTGGGTTATTTTTCTAGTGTTTAATTCAAATACACAAGTTGCTTTCATTAGGTTTAACATTGACACAAGTAAGCAGTATTTATCTGTCACTCTTTGATAAAGAAAGCATTTAGGTTTGTGGTTATAATGTGATCAAATGTTTCTGAAGAAAACTGCCAAGCTGAAAATGAACATACTTTCCCAAAAGTACAGAACAAGTAGAGTTTCAATATATCCCATGATTCTTTTGAAGCAGTGCAAGTATTTTTTTTGACATTGAAGAGGCTTCAGACTGACACATTTATTGAATGTACTCATAATACCCTGACAGCTTATCAAATGAGATTATTTTATTTCTACATTCTTCACTAGAAAGCTTACGCCAAGATGCGTTCTTTCTTAAAAGACCGCCTGTAAGCGGTGGGATGGGAGGGGGTTTCACAAACAGTCAAAATCAATTAGCAAACCAGACATAACCAATTTATTTGGAGATGAGGATTTAACTGCACATTAGAGAGGGAAGTTTTAGGAGTGAAATATTGATGATGTTTGTGTAAACGCCGTTTGCTTGTGCCTCTTTTAAACTCTTTATAAATTCTAATGTGGGGTCTTTTGGACTACCCGCTGTTTGGGTTTGTTCACATTTAATGCAGAAAGGCGGGGAAGCGATAAGCAAATAAGCAAAGGCCTGCAGAGATTGCTAAGTCACGCTCTGAAGTGCAAATGAGCTGCTTCCTCTTTCGGTTCTGCACGTCGACCCAAACATGTATATTTATATATTAGCATACATGCCAGAGCTGTAACTAAGAGAAACGCATCAGTTAATAAAATTAAGCCCCTTATTGAAATTAGTTATCGGTTCTGCATTTTTTAAATTTATTTTATTTCATTTTTTTGTGGCACCATTAGTGTTGTGTGATATTACAGGGCACTATCCCTCACTAATGACTTGAAAACTCTTACAACAAAGTCTTGGATGGGAAAAGTTAGACAAGCTTACACCATGAGACAATTATATGAAAAAGAAAATATTGCTCCCAGCTGCCCATCTGACTAACACACTGCGCGGCGTTTGAATTAACCGACTGTCGGTGTTTATATTTGGGTCGAACTTGGCTGGAACCCTTTCACCTTCTAAAAGCCGTTGGCACAGCTTGACCGTCTTTTTCCTCTCTGCTGGAACAGCTTGAGTCGAGGTCTGATTAAAAAGCGCAGACACGGGCTGCGCCTTCCTGGGAGGTAAGAGCTAGCTAGGAGCTCGGGCCTTGGGTGCCTCTGGGAAATAAAGATTTGGATCGGAGCTGATTTGAGTAGATGAAGATGGAGCAGTAATTACAGACATTCCCAGATCTCAGCAGTAGAGCCGGCGAGCCCAGACCCTTTCGGTTTACGAGGAGGGTGATAAAGATAGAGCCCTGTGCATTGGGCGGGCGAGGCGGGCTGGATGATGAAGGAAGTGGGGAGTTACTCTGTCACTGATCCATAAAATCACATGAAATTGAACCCAGGGTAAGTCACTAACTGCGTGACATCTCAAGTCACGGTTCCAAAATAAATGTATGCCATTTGAAACAGAACAAAGCAACTGTTCTGTATGTGTTACCAATGTAATTATGATTTCAGTGCAAGCCTTTTTTTTCCCACCCCTTGCTGTTATTAAAAATCATATTAGTTAAGCCTTTTGAGAAACCTCCACGATTTCTCTTAATTCTCCTATTTCTCTGGGCAACATAAGAAATCTGTGCACTTCTACCTTCCTAGAATGAGTAATATTAGGAAATGGGGTTGTTTCTTATTTCTTAAAGGTGCATCATAATTTGGATCTTCATTCCACCAAACCTCCAGACCCCTGTGCCTCCTCCAGGGTGACATTTCAGACGGGCCCTGAGGGCGACTGGAGGGGAGACATTGAACAAGATAATTGCAGCGAGATTTCTCCTCACTAAATTAACCTCTGCTCAGAAATTCATTGGGAGTCCCTCTCTGTTTTTCCCATGCTCACATGTAACAGGAAGGAACTTTATTTTCCCATTTTACAGACTCATTGCTGTTCTGTCTGTTCTTATTGGGTCTCCTTACTTAGGAGCTTAATTATCTTAAGGTTTGATTATTTTTTGGACATTTGAAGCTGTCAAAACAACTTCAGAGCTTTTGGAACAACTTAAACTTTTTGCGAGAAGAACAACATGGCCCCTTACAGTTATTGGCCCCTTGATGATGTGTCGAAATCAGAAAATGCATACGCATGCATTACTGCAGAAGCATAATCTCACAATAAAATTGTAAATATATAAAAATCAGTAAAATGTTGATAGAATTTTACTGACGCACAGCACAAATATAGTGGCAGAAGGCTTTCTGTAAAAATGGGCAAAGTCAATAAAATGTATGTTGACCTTAATTAATAAGGAAATTGATACAAGAACTTAGGTTCCTCACAAACTTTCTCATATTTACAATTACACCAATGAGATGCAAAATTACTTTTTGGAAATAGATAAATTTGAAATCTAAACTGTTAACTTATCCCTCAACCTCATAACATTTAATAGTTTAAGTTTAAGGAATAAGGCTATAAAAATAGACTCACTGTCTAGCAGTTTATGATAAGCATGAAAAAAATTAAGTTTAGCTGATTTTTCAGGAATGTTCCGAATTGTCTTTCAAAATTGGTAAAATAAGGGAAATTGCATTTCAAGTAAGTCCGATCTTTAATGACCTTTATAAACCAGAAAGTGGCCTCAGGAAAAAATCCTCTATCCTAAACTGATTCATATTAACAGTCAAAGAAAGATGAAAGGTTTATTACAAGAAACCAAAACTATGAAAAACTTTGACCCTGGATCCCAAATATCTACCCCACTAAAATTTCCTTTAAAGTAAACGTAAGAGAAGATTTTTAAATCGTTGTAATCTGATCATTTAGTATGAGGTTTATCAAAGTGTTGAGAAACTTTAATTTACATTACTTTGGGGAAAGAAAATATGAGACAGAGGACTATTCCTCTTAATCAACCTTCATAATTCAAAGGCACAAAAAACATGTTTAACTACATAGGTCAAAAATATTTACACTCCTATTCAGTCAACTAGAGTATGCTTTCGGATGAGGTTAGTTTGTTGGATTAAAATTATGCTTTGAAATGTGTCCACATTTGCGTATCTTTTTTTAATTTTTTATACTGTGTAATATTCTAAACTAAACCTGGCTTCAGCTGTAAACAGAAAACCATCATGATTAACAATAAGAAAGGCTGGAAAACCTTTTTTTTTTATTTCTAACGAGAATTTACTTTTCACTATCCTAATTTATTGAATAGGTCTTTACATGCCTAAACTTATTAATATCTACAGCCAGAGCAATAATTTTACCTTTAAACAGCTGGATAAGGATATAGGTTATTATATACATTATAGTCAAGTGGAAAAGATTGAAGTGAAACAAAGTGAAGAATTGCAGGAATAATTTGCAATTTTGCATCTCCAATTCTACATAAAAACAATTTCTTGACTAGTGTATACATCTTTGACAGAAATGGTGATATATGTGTAAAGTATAACTATATTTCGAAAGTCTTGACTCAACAAAGTCATTTTTTCTGTACAGAAAGAAAACCTAAAGGTAGTTGGAGCCTTTGATAGTATCCTTAAGGGGATCAATTAATTTTTCCATCTTCGTCCCCCACCCCAATGTAAGTTTAATGTTTGTTCTAATGATATGTATTATTCTGTGGCCATAAGTCAGAAAAGTAATGCTTCTCAACTTTCAACATTTATCTCTTACTTTCAGTACCACGTACCTAAGGAATCTGACCCCATGCATGCATCCTTGAGGGTTAAATGGCTGGCCTTTATAGTAGGCTAGAGCAAATATGTTGGGATCCAAATGTGTACAATATTAATATTTAAGAAGGATTTTAAGACATGCCAAACCATTTGGACCCATGAGCTTGACCTGCTGTTAACTTTTTCGTTCACTGCTATAGATGGGAAAGATAAATGGATATCATTCTCTATCAGGCCGCGTCCTCTGTATGGCACATTAAATTATCTGGGGGTTCATTTAGCAGGGCCGGCCTAATGTTCAAGTGTCTCTTTTTCCAGGTTCTGTAACTGAATTATGTTGGACGGTTCTGAATAAACATCAATCCCGAGGCCCTCAACTCTCGATAAGATGATCGGCCTGAGTCGTAAAGCGGAAGACAGCCGGTGGGGGTGGGGGCGAGCTAACGTCTGCACGGGCAGGGGATGGACAGTCAGTGCATCGTGATTTACACCGCGTCTGGCATTTTGGCTCACCGCTGGGGGAAGAGTATCAGTCAGATTTATTTGACTTTTCTTTCCGGTCTTCCTCCTCTCTTCAGCTCTTTTCTCAGCTTTCTGACAGGCCCTCAAGTCATTCTAGTGTGTCTATACATGTAAAAGTCTCCTGTTTCGTCTTCCTTTTCCTTCTTTTTGTCTCGTGTCGAGTGGCTGCCAATTTTATAGGTAAAGTCCAAGACAAAGGGTGGAAACAGGAGACGGGAAAAGGCCGGTGTCAGATACATTTTTCCGTATGTTTGCTATTTGCTTGTTTACATTATCAGTAAGTCAAGTCAACATTTATTTTTATTTTTGAAGTGCCGTTCGGAGAGACAAAATCACAAACCACTGTACAAAATATAGATCACTATTCTCAATCATGCATTCACCGGGCAAGCACCTCGTGGCCCAGGTCCTATCATCCCTTACCACGCCAATTTGCAGATCTGCTTTTGATAATGGCCCGATCATAACGGGGCAGGGCTGCGTCGAAATGAGATCGCTTGCGACAGTGCTGACCTTTCAGCAGAGGCAAGAGTGGTAAAGCTGCCACACCATGACAGGGTCTGTTGAGTAAGCAACTTACAAGCCAAGGTTACAGTTCCTGGATAAGAAAAAAACTCTATTTGAGAAATAGAAGGAAGGGTGTAAATGTGTGAGAGTGCCAGAGAGAAAGAAAGAGAGCTAGAGAGAGAGAGAGAGAGAAACAATGTTCTGATTGTGATTTCTCAAGTCAATTAACTTTGTGTGTGCGTTGTGGACATTTTGCTGATACGGACGGTTTTACTGTCGCAATGTGCAGGACACTAACGGGCGGGAGGAGGGGTGGGTTGATGTAGATGATCTATTCGCATCAGAAGGAGAAGCATCAAGCTAAGCAAAATGAGTCAGTTCGTCGAATGAAATCCACCCTTTTATCCAGTCGACTAAGACAGATGATGTTCGTTCAGCACGACATATGCAAATGCTAAGGTGAGTTGGGCAGAAGCTATACATTTCAGCATCTGCTGCCTTCTTTTAATAAATAAAAATAAAGCTTTCATTTAACAAGGATGACCCAATTGAAATAGTCTCTTATCCAGAATGTCCTGGACAAGAATTCAACAAATTTAAGAAAAAAGCATTATCAGAAAATTTTGAAGAAGAAACACAAGTACGGATGCTAATACAGGATATAAAGTTTTCTAATTTTGAAATAAAATAAAAAAATTTGAACTAAAATACAACACAACTCACTAGCACTAGAAAGAACAATATAAATTGTCCAGTATTATACAGAAGCCTATTTTTAAAAAATGTGATGCAAAATTGGCAGTTTTGCAAATTTCTGTTCTCCCACACAAATATTTTTAAAAGTATTTTTGAACTTGACTGGGTTTTATAAATACTGCTATAAATCAACCAAGTTTTTGAATTATAAGAAGACAAAAAAAATTACCATGCGTAGATTTTGCAATAAAAAGCAACATATGCATCTCTCTGATATAAAGCACTACATCCTAAAGGTTTGAACATTTGATGATTCAGTTAGTCTAACAGAGATACAAGAGTTTACTTGAACTATTTTTTGTTTACCTGCTAGGCTAAACACTTTTTTTCAAATGCAATAAAACCCTTTTAGCTCAATGTTTTTTTAAACAAAGGTCAGAGTGACCATTAAAGAATTTTTATTTTTTTTTATATAGCCAAAAGTTATATAAAGCTTTTATATCAAGTGATTTTCCTATACTTTTAAAAACTCATACATGATTTGATTTTAGCATATTTTTATCACTGTGTGTAACAGAATCTTGGGATGCTAAACATAACCAAAGAATGCAACATGTTGTACTCCAAACAAATATTTGTACCATACATTTGACTTAAATAGATACATACTTAAAGTTGACCTGGACAATTTTAAGGAATTAGAATGTTGAAGTTATAGCTTTAAACTTGTTCCGAGATTGTGTTCGTGGCCCCAGGTATTTCAGGAGATGTGGATTCTTTCTTGATATTTGCCCAGACAGACAAACCCACAGTTATTGCAGTTTTTTCTTTTTTTCTTTTGATGCTTTGGCCCACATACCGATTCCTTTGGCCTTGCTGACAGGATCTGTAATGGAGTTTGCATCACCAGTCCAGGTGACTGACCAGGTGACTACCCACTTGACTGACTGTTTTTTCTAACTGGTAGAGCATGAAACAGCCAGATCGCTTTTAAACCTCATGGCTGACAACAAGCAAAGGCAGCTGAGACTCAGTGTGCCAGTTTGTGTATTTCTTCACGTGTCACTGTCTCTGTTTGGCTGCATTTGTGAACATGTAAGCTTGTCTCTCAGCCTAAGTGCGCGTCTGCCTGGGCAGTGACAAAAACAGAAGCATAAGGTGAACACAATCAATCTTCATTTGGTAATTTATGAAGGGGTTCACTTGTCAGGTATCCAGCGGCGTCTCGCACAACTCATTCTGCTGTGATGGGTGGCAGTTGGGAAGGATGCTGGATGAAGGGGTGTGTGTGTGTGTGTTGGGGGGTTGCTACCTCAGGATATCAGCGCCTCCTGTCACCTCCCCTCCCTCCTCATCGGCCCCTCTCATACAGCCCCTGCTGCCGTCAGCAGCCCAGAGGCATAGCGCAGAGAGGAAGGGAGGCGAAGGACGAAGTGAGAGAGGGAAGCAAGGCAGGATTAACCCTGTGGCCACCCACGGCAGGTGCTGAAGCAGCCACGCATCCAGCCTCATTAAGGAAAGGGATAGAGGGCAGCGTGACAACAAACACAAGTGGGAGGCTGAGAATGTACATACTCTACCTACTGATATACACACACACATCCATTAAAGGCATGTGCAGTGCCTTAGAGACTGGCACCTACATGGGGAAAACCTGACACTTTGGAAGTTAACTGTACGTTTTTCTCTCATTTCCTTTTCTGGCCTTCCTTATTTTTCACTCTGGCTCTCATATTACCTGCGTACTATATTTGTTTCGACTCAATTACCCAGGCTGCTTTCTTGGATCAGTTTTTGACTTCAGCACTATCTAAAGTGTTGTTTGAGTTGGCCCTCTATAGGTGAGGTGGACTCATATTTTATATTTTGCGAAGGGTCAACAAATGTCGGTCCAACTAACATGACAGGCACAGCAAGGGAAGCAGTAATCGGAGAAGCCAAGAGACCCAAGGTAACTCTGCGCTGCATATAGTTAGAGCTCAGATTGTAGAATTGGTAAGTAGAAAACATATACATACAAAAAAAAAAAATTATTAAATATTAGCAAGTGATTTCTCAAAGAGAGTCATGGAAAGTCCTTTTGTAAGTTTGTCACATTCAATAGGGCACAATAATAGAGTACATAACAAACATACAGGTGTTGTAGTAAGATGAGATAAAAAATTAAGTTATTGATCTACATGTAAAACTTTTAGTTGAAAAAAACTATTGTTGTGCATAATCCTGTGTTATTGTGGCCAGTCTAAGGCACACCTGTGTAATATTCATGCTGTCTAATCAGCACACCTGTTAAGGTGTGATGGATTATCTTGGGAATGGAAAAGTGCTCACTAACAGATGTAAATATGTATGGACATTATTTCCAAGTATCTTTTTTTGTATAGAAAAATGGGAGCAAAAAGCTAAAAGTGTTGCGTTTATATAATTTTTTCAGTTTATGTAAGAATGGCTTGGTGAAATTCCAGTTGTGGCCCAACCTAAAAATTATTATGGCAGATTCTCTTCAGGTAATTATATTGAGTCTGGCCTAATTTGCACAATCATCTAAATCTATAAATGTACAAAGCATTGTAGAGACTTAACTCCTTGTGGGTGTAACAAAATAAATGAAAAGTTTAGTTTTTAGCTGTGCTTGGGCAAAATGTCCAAACCAAAGGTAATGAATCCTTTTTTCTAATGCAATTTATAAATGCAGCCAGTGTTAATAAGAAAGTAATGAGAACCCAGAATAACTCAAAAGGTATTCTGTTTGTAGCTGTAGTTCAGATGTTTGATGCAAATCATGGTTAATTCTAATATGAGTATTTTCTGAGGTCTCAGTTTTCTTAACTTTATGATGATAGCTGAGAGTGCATTCCTCAAAGAAGAAAAAAAAATATTTCCATCAGTTTCAACATTGCTGCAGTTACATCATCTTTGTTTAACTTGAATGTGTTAATGAGGCTGAAAATGGCTCTCTCATGAATCAAATAATGATAGGAAAAAGACAAAATTCACTCTGATCTTTAACTTCAAATTCTTACTATTAGCTTATCTGTTAACCCATATCTGTGCAATACTTGATCAGCCAATTAAATATTGAAATGTTTAATATTAGGATACAGTATTTTTTCCTGTTTAAACTCACATGGTAAGGAAAAGCCCTGAGCAGGCCTTATGGATTCCTTTTCCCATCTAATTTCTGGACGGTCCATCCTTGTAATGACATTTTGGGGTCTAAATTATTGAAGCCACTTAGCGGCACTTTAGGCCAGATTCTCCCAGTTGGTGTCTTTGATTTGGAAAAAACGGAGGCTGATTTGTGAACGATAGCCTGAGGCTGGTCGGCCTTGGGCTAGCTTGGGGGGGTGGGTAGGCACTGGCTTCCAAGCCCCACCTGGCCTCAGGGAGGTATGGTCTGGCTATGGCCGCTAGGCCTTCCGGTTCCCAAAAAGAGAGTGCCTGCCTCTTTGGCTCTATCAGCCGTCCATCTGGAAAGGAAGTTTTCTTGAAGAAGTACCTCCGCAGAGAGTATCCAGATGAGACACTTTCTGAATGGCATTCCCCCACCCCACCCCTCCATCCCAATCTCCTGTGGTTGCCTGTGCAATTTGTCGGTCGACCTGCCAGGAGGAGAATGCAAATCCTCACCGGAGGAGATGAATCAAGGCCGAATCTGTGTGCGTGTGTGTGTGTGTGTGTGTGCTCAGGAGTCTCTTCTTTATCAGGCTAACTAGAAAACTGTCATCAAGACCTCAGCATATCATTGAAGTTTTGTGGATGTGTGTAATGTGTCCTCCTCCTAGGATAGAGGCACGTTGCTTTGGCTTCCACTCTGTCTTTGAGTGAAGACACGACCCTCCTTCACTGCTCATCAACCTACTGCTACTAATTTATAGAGGGGCATAAAATGTCTCCACTTTCCTACCTTGTACCTTCAATTTTGTGGGAAGCACAAGTGTGACAAAAAAGGACACAATACATTAACCATGTAAAAGTTTTCCCTGTCTTCCTTCCTGCATCTTCCTTGTTTCCTCTTTCTTTCTACATGCATCCACTGGCCACTGTTTTCTTCATGGCATAATTCCAATGATACCTGACATGAGTGAGACCTAGTGTGGGCTTTTGCTGTTTCACTTGTTGTGAATTCAGAGATGGTGTTTGTCAGACTTGGGTTAGGGTTGTAACAATTTTTTTTTTTAGCTACTGTTGCCTCTTCAATATCTTGAACCAATCTGCATATTTTTCTTTTAACTTTAACATCAATGCATTTGTGAAGGTAGTACTGATTTTACCTGTGTAACATTTTGTATCTTTGCAATTTCCAACTTTTTCCCATTCAAAATGATGCTGTCTCATATGTTTCTGATGTTTCTCTCTGAACCTTCCTGGCATCAGTTTTTTTCTTAATAGGGTGAGGTTTGGAACTCCATCTGCTGTGAGGAAATGTGGCTTTATGACTTCATTAACAATATCAACAGGAGGTCATATGGCGTCATTAGGGTTTGGGCTTCGATCAAAAGTTCAATTTACAAAAGTCTTTAAAACCTAAATGTGGCTTTGAAGCAAAATCAGTGGAAATAGTGTCTTGCAGAAAGTTTATGGACTAAAGGTAAAATAAAATAAACTGCATTTAAAATTTGATCATTTTAATTATGTTTGTCTACAAAACAGATACAAATACTACACATCAATGAAAGATACATGGATACACCTTGGTTTAGAAGCAAGTACAATTTTTTGACCAAGTGGACTAACTTCAGCTTCCACAGGCTCCCTTTCAGTCCTCCTCAGACCACAGTTGCAATGGCTGACGACTGTGACGTCACTGTAATTGCCGTTTGTTGTATGCTGGACTCGGTTGAATTAAAAGCAAGTAAAACACAAAAAAATTACCTCTGACATCTAGGGCGTATAATTGGGTAGGGACCCAACCAATATTCAGCCACTACTGTGTCGTCACAATCAATCCAACTGCTGTTCGTAGTGTTTAGTCAATGATCATGGCTTACAAAGGGTTAAATGTCGGTGTCTACTAGAAATCCCGCCTCTAAGCTAAATCTTCCTTCCCGATTGGCTGTTTGGTTCTTGCTAACTTTCATGCGATTGGCCGTCTCTGCTGTCAATCCATCTGCCCTTAAAACACAGAGCCGTACAAACAGCTTGTTGAACATCTAAAGCTACAACTGATAGTTGGGCCGGATGAGTAGCATCTGCGAGTGTAAGTTGTCAACACGTTTGGCATTTCTTCTGTCTGGGTCATGTTAGCAAGATGGATTTTACTGGTGACATTTACATTTTGTGTTTGTGTCTGTTTGCGTGCTTGAGTGTACGTGTATATGTGTATGCATGTGTTTTTTCTTATTTTCATGTATTCGTGTAGAAAAGAGCAACTGTTTAAAAACACATACATAAAATGTATGGTGTAAATACAATAAAATCTCATATTCAAGATGATCGTGGGATTTTATTTATCCATATTTTTGGGTAATAAATTACACATAATAATAGTGTGAAAGTAAACGGCGTTTTTGCTCAGGCAATAACTTTACCATCAAACTCTATGATAATACTATCCCTATTCTGTTTGTCATGCATCAACATATTTTTGTAAGGAGACAGACAGCAAAGAGGCTGGAGGAGAAGGAGGGATAAAGGAGGTAGAGGACAAGAAGCAGGAGAGGATGAAGAGAGAGAGGCTGCAGAAAATAGACGAGGAGAGCCAGGTGCAGGTGAAGGTAGAGAGGCTGGAGGAGGTAGAGAAGGAGAGCCTGGACTAGATGAAATAATAGAGGTTGGCAGAGGTAGAAGAGAAGGAAAAGCTGAAAAAGAGGTGTTTTCATGCAAACAGAAACTTTAGCTTTACATGATGAAAACAGTTTAAACTTTAGAATAAAACAAGCCTTCACACAGTATAACATCACAGTTAAAATGTTTTAGTATGATGATGATGATGATCTGAATAACAATGATTTCCCCATGTGGCTTTAAAATCAGAGCCTTATATCTAAGAGGCCTCATCATGTATTACTAGTGTGTATGTGTGCACAGTAGTTTCTATAGTAATTGTCAAATTTATATTGTGGTTGATTCCTACGGAATCTGATCTCAAAGTGACAGAGTTTTAGTGACATTTATATTTCATTTATGTTTATTTCCATTTCTGTTGATAGTATGCTAATTGATATGATGCACGTTTGCACTAAAGCCCTGCACTAAAGAGTAAAGATTAGAACCTTTTGAATTTATCTTCTCGTCTTTCATTGATTACTTTAGCTTATAACATCTGTACAATGTGAAATTATGTTTGCTAATGCAAAAAACTTCAACTTTCAAGAGTGCTGCCTTGGAGCACTTTTGTGTCCCCACCAATCTCAAACTCAAACCTACTCCCCTGTCTGACATGCTCCGAACTCACAGGGAATGTGGTAGCAGTTCATTAAAAAAACATTGTTTAAGATATTTTGTTGCAGATTTACAGGCTGCACTTTGGGTACCTCATTTGCTCCCATTATATGGATATAAACTTATCCTGAAGGACCTTAAGTGGCTCCAAACTTTAGAATTAGGAAAAAAATGCTTGGGAATTCCTAGGTTGGAAATGGAGGTATCCAGTGGGGCAAGTTGAAAGGGAGCAGCGGAGATTGCTTGCAGCTTTGTGTACTTCGGTCAAAAACTAATTAGGTGTAACTACAAAAAAAACCAAAACAATTGTTATGGGACATTCACTTTTAAACAAAGGTAGTTGTGTATTGAAATCCCAGTGGATCAGCAGCAAAATGAACCATACTGCATTCAAAGTAAAGGTAATCTTCAGCAAGTTGTCCCATGTCTAGAAACCTGAATGAATTGAGTTGCTGCCATGTGATTTGTAGATTTGCTCTTTGTGATAGCAAAACAATTCTACAAGTATTACTTATAAAGTCGCCAGTGAGTGTGGATACAATTAAAGCTATAAAATGACTAAATTTTCTTCTTTCCAATACCAATCAGATAAAATTATGTTTTTAAAATGTCATATTCAGTACACATGGATTGCTGAATAAAGAAAGTATGACCAACTTGCTTCTCTCCAGGACAGAGTTTGGAGAAGTTTTCAAGGACGACTCCATACACAAGATGAAAGTGATCTTTAGGGCTCTCATCTCATCTTCACCGCTCATATCCAAATACCACCTGGCTCATTCTATGCTGTCAGCAATTTTATCTAAAAAATTAAAACTTTTCTTTTTTTTTTTTTCTTGGTCAGATAGAAGTACTTTATTCGTCCCAGTTTGCCTGAAGTCCTCTGCATCTTTGGAATGAAAAAGATTTGAAGTTATGGATAAAAGGCACTTTTTTAATCAACATTTTCTTTTCCTTAAGCAATTTTTTTTTCTTTTTAAAAGCTGTTTTTCATTATTTATAAGCGTTCTGAAGGTGCTACCAAGCTGATTTCTTTCACAAGGCCTGATATGAGGCCGATAGAGCTTGGAGAATTGATTAGATAAGCTTGGAAATTACAATGTTGAGCACGCAGTGCTCTGAAATGTGCTCTAAAATACTCCTATCACGAATATTAATGCCCAGGGCTTATAAGCACATATTTGAATGCAAGGGGGAAGTTGATATATGAAGTTTCATGGAATGTCCTGTGTGCAAAACCATATATTAGTGATCAAATAGAAAATTACCACTCTTTCCTGAATGCCATTGGCCTTAAAGTGACGGAAGGGTTATCGTGATTTCATCATTAGCACTTAAAGATTCAGAGCTAATTTCTGTTTTACTGAATTATTCTGAAAGATGTTAATCAAACATATGACGGCATATTTGAAATATTTAACCAAATGATATTAATGAAGATCAAAGTGTGGGCTGTTTTTAGCAGATGTTATGTGAAAGGCCTGGGTAATAGCTGGGTCCACGGGAGCACATGAAACACTTTGTCTTCTGCTAAATATTTCATGCCTAGTACCTGTTGTATAGTGCTTAATGAGCTATGGGGGGAAAATGGTGATTTATCATGCAAAGTTTTCAAAGGAAAATGCTAATTCAGACATGCGCACAGACACACACACACACACACTCATATACACACACAGAAAAGCAGAACATGCATTTCTTGCAAATTCCTTATAACTTTTTTTTGTTCAAAGTTGCCTACCAAGAGCCACACCAGATTTCCAGGGTGAATATTTTAGTCCCAGTAAAAAGCAAACTAAAGCAAGAGCGAGAGGTCAGTGATGTGCCTTTAAAGACATTTTACATGTCTACATCTTCCTGCTCTGCTCTGTAATACTAATAGTAAATAGAAATGACAGGAACTCTGCCTATGTCCAGGTGATGGGATTGTGTTGGACATATGGGTGTAAATACTTGCCAATAATAAAACTAATCTTAACTGCTATTGACTATTTTAAGCAGAAAACTGAATACAAAAGTTTGTTTTAAAATGCTACAAAGTATTTTTTTTTCCTCCAAAGAAAGTAGAAAAGAACTGAACATTTGAAAACTAGATTTTCAAAACCATAACAATTTTCCAAATTACTGATTCTTAAACTTAAAATTCCTTTAAATAAACTGACAGAAATAAAACATGACTGATTGGGATTTTCTCTGGCTGCATGAACATAGAAATAAACCTCTGTCCTGTAACCCACCTCTTGTCGCAAACACTTTTAACATTTTGTTCATTATTATATCAAAGGCAAACGTTAACTTTGGGGAATTATTTTTGGTAGGAGAAAACGTGAACAATTGCAGTGTCTTAAACTAAAGAATTGCAGACTATCACTTTTTTGTCAGGTAATATTGTTTTAAAACTGAACTCCGCAGGATATCTGCATCATGTATTTTCAGCTAAACACTGACTAAAACATGTTCTAACATTAGCAACTGTTTATTCTTAAAGAGAGCAGACGAATGAAAAATGTATATATTCAGCTTTATAAACTTTCAAAATAACTCCTACATTTGGCTTGAAAATACTTATAACTTATCATAAGTAATGATTTTGAAGCTTATGAAGTTGGGTATCATAACACTGCACTCACATACCAGAATCAGAAAACATGAATTAAACATGGCACAGTTATATTTAATCTGCTTAAATCCGTAAAGAATTAAAATGTTACTTAAAGTATTCAGTTCGTTTACTTATTTAATTTTTTTTGGCTAATTCAAGTGTATGTCAAATGTTCTGAAACTTTCAGAAACTATTCATAATAATTCTAATAACCCAATTTTGTTCAAAACCTTAACGTTGATACTGTGATGCATCAGAACCACGTCATTCTTACTGAATGTTTTCACACTGGTCCATACCTGAATACAAGACTGGTTTCAATTTACTTAAGAGTAAACTAGATTAATGACCGTTAACTGGAGAAAGACTGGACAACAGTGGGAGAGTTAACACTCCGTAGGGCAATTTGAAAGACTTTCCAGATAGGTAGACCTACAAAATGAATAACCGTGCACCCCAAACTGTGCCATAAGGCACAATGGTTTGTGATTTGCAAGTTGATAAGACAAGAAGATTAATAATGCCGCATGATAATGGCTGGCTGAAGCTCAGCTGGGGAGATGGTAATGATGGGATATTGCTGTAGGAGCAGTTCACTGAGCCACAGTGGGCTGGAGGAAAAGACATGGAGAAGGAGAGATGGTGAGAGGAGACGGACTGATAGAGAGAAGCTGTAGCAGCACAGGAGGGTTGGTGGGGTGGGGTGCACACCCATCTCAATTGGCCCTCAAGCGCTGAGAGTTTGAAAAATGAGAATAGAGTTATCATTTTAATTAAATATAGTTTTTTTTTAAATACATGCAGTGTATTTTTTTTTTTTTTTGCTGAAACAGGGACTTCAAAGAACATGTTTTTTTTTTTTTTTTTTAAAGCATTCCATCATCATTTATGAATGACTGTTTTTGTTAATTAGATTTTTTTTTTCTCCTCCTCAGGTAGGTTATTGCCGTGGGTGATAATGACTGCCGAGGAGATGGTAAATCGTGTAGCTTTACATTGTCTTGGACAAATTTAAAACACTTTATATTTGCCATGACCAATTTAAAACTTTGTTTTGCAATAAAGTTTTATCTGTAATATACACCTAGTTTTGCCAAATATAGCAAAAATGTATTGAATGATGGTGAATAAATGTTGTTCAGTAGAATTAGGTGAAATCATATGTGGAATGGCATAAAATTGTACAATTTAGAGCTATCTCCTATCCACATTAAAGTCTAATTTTCTTCAATAACATCAATCTAATCTCTTTGGAATATCTACATTTTTAATGACCTCTTTTGATTATGACAAGCTGCTAAACTCTCTGATCTGCTGTAGCTGTTTGCCTGTTACATCTTCAGTGCTGTTGACTTGCATGTTTACACCTCAGACAAACATTTTGTCAGATCCAAATTTATCTTAATTGCACCACTTTGTCAGTGACTGTTGATGATCTTTCAGCACTTGCATGTTGGGATGACTTTAATGTTGATCAGACTGACTTTCATCACATGAAAAAATGTCATATTGGCATGATTAGTTTTTAATCTGAGGAAGTTTCTAAAAAGGAGCCAGCCAACCTTAACAGTGTTTTCACTTCATGCAATTTACCTTAAAAATGTTTTGTGTAGCAAATTTGCAGTCAGGACAGACAGTTAGCGTTTTGTTGAATATTATACATCCAGTTCACGAGACGTGAAGAAGAAGTGTGGATTTCAGAAAATGCTTTTTAATCAGCAAATCTTGTACCTCCTTTTTGTAGAACAAAATTACAATTCTTCAAAAAGAATGCCTTTAAAAAGACATTGTCTATACAAAATGATACAAAAAATTTGATTTGTGTTATTCTATCTGTTACTTTTAGTGTTTTAACTGTTTTCTACAGATTTATGTGCATTCCCCCTGTACAACACCTTGACTGACTGTAATTGTCATACTGAAATTGCAATGTAAATAAAATTGTATGGTCATTCCTGACTGGACATTCCTTTGCAAGACATACTTCACCTGCATAAGAAATATTGACACTTTTTAATACTGACAGATTTTGTGCCACAAATTAGAATCAGAATCAGCTTTAATGGCCAAGAATGACACATGCAAGGAATTTGACTCCGGCAACTTTTCTCTCCAGTACAGAACTTAAATAAGTGAAATAAAAAAGGAAATAAAAATAAATACAAATAAATAATAAAGGATAATATATACACCAAACCGGGGTTATTGTACAGTGAGTATATACAGCAGTGCAGAGTTATAGTTTAGTGTTCATGTGAATGGACTCACACTCTGTGACTATTCAGAGTTCATCAGAGCGACAGCCTGGGGGAAGAAACTGTTCTTATGTCGGGTGGTTTTGGCGTACAGTGCTCTGTAACGCCGGCCTGAGGGGAGGAGCATAAACAGGTTGTGGCCAGGGTGTGAGGGGTCAGTGGTGATTTTTCTGGCCCGCTTCCTGACCCTGGCCCGGAATAGGTCCTCAATGGAGGGAAGATCAGTACCCATGATCATCTCTGAGGACCTGACTATTCTCTGCAGTCTGTCCCTGTCTTGCCTGGTGGCAGATCCGAACCAGACAGAGATGGATGAGGTCAGGACAAACTGGACTATTGCTGTGTAAAAGATGGTCAGCAGCTCCTGAGGCAGGTTGAACTTTCTGAGCTGACGCAGAAAGTACAGCCTTTGCTGGGCCTTCTTCCTTATAGAATCTATGTAGGAGGTCCGCTTCAGGTCCCGTGTGATGGTGGATCCTAGGAACCTGAAAGACTCCACTGTAGGGACGGACCTGTTGGTGATTATGAGAGGAGATGTTGATGGGGGTCTATTCCTGAAGTCCACTGTCATCTCCACAGTTTTGAGCGGGTTTAGCTCCAGGTGGTTCTGACTGCACCAGAGGACCAACTGTTCCACCTCCCTTCTGTATGCAGACTCGTCGCCGTCACGGAGGAGTCCAATAACGGTGGTGTCATCTGCAAACTTCAGGAGTTTCACAGAAGGGTCCCTTGAAGTGCAATCAGTGGTGTAAAGGGAGAAAAGCAGTGGGGAAAGAACGCATCCCTGGGGGGCGCCGATGCTGATGGACCGGGTGCTGGATGTGAAGTTACCCAGTTTCACCTGTGGCCTCCTGTCAGTCAGGAAACCGGTAATCCACTGGCAGGTGGAGGGAGGCACGGAGAGCTGGGACAGTTTTTGGTGGAGGAGCTCTGGGACGATGGTTTTGAATGCAGAGCTGAAGTCCACAAACAGGACCCGAGCGTAGGTACCTGCAGAGTCTAGGTGGTGCAGGATGTAGTGGAGAGCCATCTTGACTGCGTCATCCACTGACCTGTTTGCTCTATAGGCGAACTGCAGGGGGTCTAGCAGGGGATCCGTGATGTGGGACAGCACAAGTCGCTCAAAGGATTTCATGACCACAGCTGTCAGGGCAACTGGTCTGTAGTCATTTAATCCTGTGACAGGGGACTTCTTGGGAACCGGAATGATGGTGGAGCGTTTGAGGCAGGAGGGGACCTCACACAGCTCCAGGGAGTAATTCAAGATTACAAGAGTTCCTTATACACCTGACATCTACATGAAGTACACTGATGCCTAACTGTGGATAAAAAGTTGCTTGATTTGGCCAACAGGTTACATTTTTGTAGTCGAACCTAATTTTCTGGGATAAATGAACAGAAGGACAGACTGACCTGGAAGTACATTATGTTCATGAATGTCCATTGTTTGGCAAGTTAACTCACAGAAAATTATCTTTCCTCTGAGTACCATCAAATAAGTATATATTTTGTTATATTTCCAAGATACATGAGAATGTTTCTATTACTCTCCTTTATATTGTTTTATGCATACAAAGTAATTATTCTATAAGAGATTGTGTAACACAGTTAATATCTGAAATAGGTTATAGTCAACTGGCTGAATTTTATGTTAGTACACTGTAAATTCCAACAAGTTAAGTTTACTTGAAAATATTCAGGAAACTGATTACCTTGGAAAAGGTAAGTAAACAAACTTACTTGTGGAAAGTATTGTGAGATCATTATATTTGAGTGAGCTGTACTTTTATTGAAGTTTAGACCACTTAATATATCTCAGTACAGTTAAATTCAAATCAAGCTGTTGCAAATTATGTACTTTGATTCACAATAACTTATTCTGCTGGAATTAGTAGACATTAAATTTGGTATAGGCTACATTTAGGTTATCTTAGTGTGATGTACTTGAATAAAGTTGACAGGAACTCAAATAACTCTCACAAAATTGAGATATATATGTATGTATGTATGTATGTATGTATCCTCTTAAGTAGGCTACTATAGACTCAGCACAAGTGATAGATTGAGCAGAACTCACTGGGTATTTGAACACAACAGACTTCCAAGTCACTCATGGTGTCAAAAACATCCCTCTAAGCATCCTGGGAGATATGCTAATTAGGTCATTCCCCATATGATCATCAGGTCACTCAAAAGGTTTGAGTTACATATACTCAAAACGAGAATATGTTGCACTAACTAAACACATTTGAGGCAGAAGAATTTTTTTCAAAATATTGAGTTTCAGCTGCTCAGTGTATTTAAGTAATCTCAACATTGTGGTTTACAGTGATATGGCATTTGATTTCTCTGAAGTCAGTACAGCGACACACAAACCCCCAAATGCCTGTTAATAAGTCAATAATGGCCATCAGGACGTAATTTACATGGTTGAGCAAGAATATAGGAAATTATTACCTTCAGTGGTATCTTGGAGAAAATAAGGAACTGCAGGATTTACCCAAGTTCAGGAGTCTTGTCTTAAAGTAGTCACACTAACAAGTGACAAGTTAATTATGTGACAAGTTGTGATCCATCGATCAACTTACAGTAGCAAGCAGATGTTGTTATTGATGGCAAACCTCGGATAGCCATGACAGCTAAAGTGCTCATTACCAAGTGTTGGGAGGTAACAGCAGTTGTTTTATTGCACCATTTATGTTACAGTGATGTTTGTCACTTTAACTCAAGCTCCAATTTTACATGTTATTTAATTAGAAGTGGGGTGATGTTTCACCTTTTGCAATGTAACATATTTCTTGACAGTAAAAGAGACACTTCCTGTAGCAAATAAAGCAACAAGAAACTCATCAGAAAATACACATTTTAGGCTTTTCTTTAATTTTTTTTAAAGACAGCTGTACATTAAGACAATTATAAGATTGTCAGGTCTTAAAGTTGACATCGAGGTGTTCCACAGGACTCAGTGCTTCGACCAATAGTCTTTGTATATGGCATACTGCATCAAAGTTAAGTGTGTATGCACTATGCTTGTCTCATTGAACAACAATGTTAAATATACCTTAGAATTCTTGGCATCTGGTTGTTTAGAACTGCTTATAATAGATTCAAACTGGAGCTACTGGAAATGATTTGTACCTAATAAATTGAATTACATCAAATTGCATTTAAATTGAGTAAGTGTATTTGTTTCTCCCTAATATTGTTTTTTTGTTGCAACTTTATGCCTTATAAATAAACTTAGTCCATATTTTTTGAGCAGACATCTTAGTTGAGGTTTTTACGCTTAATGTATTTGTACTGAACTGAACGTGTATGTACGCATGGGTATATGCATTCTGTGTAAAGAACAAATCATAAACAGTCATTCAGAGAAATATAAACATGTTTTTTAAACTTCATAAAATTATTTTTATCTGAAGCTGTCAACACCAAACTAACGTAGAAATGTATGTTACAACTTGTCATCTTAGTGTGGATGGTTTAGATTTCTGGTTATACAGTATTCATCGGTTTTCCTTGGAATGTGACGCCAAATTATTGCCAAAAAACAGCATTTTTGGGCACCTTTTCATGCAGAAAATGTGTAATATAGGAAACAACATGAAGCTTGGGAATCTGAAATACTGGTGCAATGCTAATGGGTTGGAAAGTAGCCAATAAAGTGGCTACTGTACATTAGTTTTTTCCTGGTACATATTACCTGCACAGGAACACTGTAAGAATCAGCTTCTGTGATAGAGCTGAGACGGTGTTTACTGAATGCATATTAAGGTGTATAATAATAGCTACCTGACAAACAGACCATATTATGTGAGAATGAATGATTGTGTCAAACGAGGTGGTCAGCAGCACAGGAGCGCCACAGGGAACCATACTCTCACCATTCCTTTTCGCTCTATACACCTCTGACTTCCAGTATAAGTCAAAGACCTCTCATCTGCAGAAATACTCACTTTGACTTTGCAATTATAGGATGTATCAGACATGGACAAGAAGCTGAATACAGAGAGCTGGTGGACCGCTTTGTGGAATGGTGTGGAAATAACTTGAATTGTAGATTTCAGAAGAATCAGTCAAAACACTGTTTCTGTCATGGGAGAAGCAGTGGAGGTGGTTGACGGATATAAACACCTCAGATTTCATCTGAACAACAGATTGGATAGGAAACTAAATAGTGAAGCCGTCTATAGAAAGGGATAGGGCAGACTGTACTTCTTGAGAGAGCTTAGGTCCTTCAAAGTTTGCAGCACGATGCTGCAAATCTTCTACAAGTCTTTTTTGGAGAGTGTAATCTCTTCACCCCTCATCTGTTGGGGTAGCAGCTTTAGAACCAGGAATTTAAAAAGCCTTAACAAGCTGATCAATAAATATTGTTCTGTGGAACCACTGAATATGATGAATCAAAGGATTCTGCAAAAAAATACACAATTATGGACAACCAAACTCATCCTCTCCCCGAGACTATCCTACAACAACAGAGAGTCTTCAGTTGCTGCAACCCGGACTGTTATAGCTATAGTAACTTCTTAAACAATTAAGTAGTCTGAGTTAGAGGAACACTTAAAGGTCCCATATTATGTTACATTTAGAAAAAAAATAATATTTCAATGAGGCCCCTAGAGTATATATTTGCCGTGTGTGCAGGAAAATTCCTCTCAGATTAGGCATACAGCATGTATCTGAAACCTCCTGATTCTGGACAAGCTGTTTTGGTTGCACTGTGGCTTTAATGCAATGAGCTGCTGCTTTCCACGCCCCCTCCCTCCCGAAGGCCGTGCCCCCACCAACCCGCAACCATGACAACGCAGTCAGAGTTTGTAATGATGGCCGCTAGCAGGAGCGCGATATTCCAAACTGATATATTTGACCCATAAATATGTTACAGTATGTTTTCCATGTAGTAAAGTACACAAAAAGCTTTAGTTGGCATAGTAGTCTTGCACACTGTGTCTGTGCTTTTATCGGTTGAAGCTCCAGAACAGGCAAACTGTATCGTGTGCACTCTTTTTTGAGCCTACAGCTCTCCCCCATTAATGATCATTGATTAGCAGCAGCTGTTGTTGCGTGAAATTCGTTATCTTGGCATTACAAGCTGCAACCAAGTGTGCGGACCAGCCGCTAATGTAGTCTAGTCTCTCCGTCAAAACCCCCGCAACACCCACCGCTCCTCCTCCGTTCTCAGGAGCAAATCTAACGTCAACATATAAACATTAAAAGCCTTTTCACTAATGCCCAATAGTAACAGCATTCATGTAAAAAGGCTACAGCTGCTGTGACCGTTCTATACTACGCGTCAGTGGTATAATGAGACAGAAAGTTTCGTTTCACACACAGCTACATAGCTAACAGCTACAGCTGACGTTACACAGCTAATCGCTACAGCTACACAGCTAACCTTACACAACTAAAAGCTACAGCTAACGTTGCACGGCTAACAGCTACAGCTGACGTTACACAGCTAATCGCTACAGCTACACAACTAACCTTACACAGCTAAGAGCTACACACACAGCTAACAGCTACACAGCTAACGCTCGGTCTATATTGCCAACACATCACTCACATTGATTAAACATGGTAAAACATGACATCTTACCTCCTCTGATGTTGAAGGCGGCTCACGGAGAGTTGGTATGGCTCCAACATTCAGCCACAGTTTAGTGGCAAAGCCTGACTGGAACTGAAACAGGTTACTGAAAGACTCCGGTGTAAAATGCTTAGCACATACATGTAGTATTTTCGGGACCGTTCCAGGAGAGTTTCCCTCAAAAATAAAAGATATCCACTGGGTCCTCACATCTTCTTGTGTTGGAACTGCAAAAAGACTTTTGTCTTGGTTGTTGCAGCTTGCAACAGAGCAGCTGGCGTGTCGTCCTTTCCCACTGGGCATTGTCGGTGGCGTGTTGCTCAATGTGGCAGACGGCAGTAGCTTAGAGGAGGGCTTATCTTCACAGGTGAAAGTGGGACGGCCTAGTGGGATGGGCCAGGTCCTCTACATACGTATGTAGAGGACCCAAATAGAAACAGCTTGTGGGAGGCTCTTTCACAGAAATGCAGGGAAGGAGAGATATTGAGAGATACTGAGAGCACAGACTTGCACACACTTCAGGGGGTCTCCACAGACACCTGTAACTTATAATTATGTGTGAAAAACATGAAAAAGTGCATTTTGCATAATATGGGACCTTTAAAATTCCTCTGCGGCCAATAAATATTTTGAATTGAATTTGATATGGCATGCGAACTATTAAAATAAGCCATGATAAGCATTTTTAGAAAAGGTCTCAAGTATTCTCACATTTTAACTATCTGCAGGTGGATGTGGTCACTAGCCCTCTTGAATGTCTTATCTGTTGTAATGGCACTTAAAGGAAATTGTTTGTGCATAGATTTTATAGCCATGAAATCAGTCAACATTTTATTAACATCTTCAAGGCTTGCCAAAGTTTCTTTGCATCCCACGATAGGGTTTTACAAAAGCCATTATGACTGTAAACTATACTTTCAAACCAAATAGGTGTTTAATGTTTTACAGCCAATTTATGTGGCACTTTTACTTTTGTAGGAATTATTTTTGTTCAATAGTGGCATTTATTTTGAATCAAGTTGAGGCTTAACTGATTAAAGCAAACACAGATTTGAAAAATTTTTTGAAAGCAAGAAAAACACCTTTCAGTTCTATACAACCTTTGGTTCTATTTATAACATATAGGCAACCTAATAGTTCACACAAGGCATAAGTTATCTTTAAATTATTTTGATTTAATTTTTTTATTACACAAATCCTTCCTTGCTACACACCCCAACTACCTCCGAGATTGCTGACTAGCAAAGGCAGTATATGTGTCCTCCTTTCTTTTCTCATAAGGGTGATTTTCTGTTTAACGTAAGTGATGCTGCTGATAAAGAGGTTGTTTGTTCAAAGTGGGACTGACATTCAGGGCCCTGTGTGTCACCACCATCACTGGCATGACAAAGAATAAGACATATTACAGTCATGCAACCACCCACACATGTGGACTCCCTACATACTCTGCAGCCCACCAAACTACCATGGTGTCAGAACACTCACACGCTCACACAACTTTCAGGATTTGCACAGTGGTAAGCAATGATAACCGATGATGAGGGGAAATACGTGACAGTGTCAATAACTATAATCGTCCATTGGGTAGGAAATAATGAAGTGTATCTGCCATGTTAGCCCCGCATGCCTTCAATATCCTATAATAAAATGAAGTGGGAAAAAATTGACAGAGGTAAAAAACAATCAATAAAGCTTCAAATGGTAAATACAGAATTGTCCCGTGGAGGGAATATTATTTCTCATCTGTAGATGTTGTGCAGATTATTAGGATGAGGGTAGAAGCCTATTTGTATGTAAATGGGAGATTGATTATATTTATATGATAGCACAGAAGCACTGACACACACACACACACACATTTATAATGTACAAGCATGCACATAGAATAGTGAGAGATATCCGTAGAGTCTGGTCATCAGATGGCTGCTTTTACTCTGCTCTACGTCCAAGCCCTCATTGCAGAGAAAGAAAATAATATGGGGAAAGACAGACAGAGGGAGAAAGAGATCAGTCTTCCAACTGCCAATTCCAGCAGGGCTCACCTCTCCAGAATATTCTAATTACTAGCCCTCCTCATTACAGATGCTGTGTCAATGAGAACAGGAGAAAAATGAAAGAAGGAACTTCAAGCAGAGAGGAGCAATTGGGTAATTTCTTAATCACTTTTTTGGCAACCTTTGCATGCGCCCTGGTTAATGCCACAAATTGAATGTTTCTTTAGTTTCTCTTTAAATAGGCCATCATGCCGCTGCAGCGGGCGCTTAGCGAAATCTATTATTGTCATTTGCATAGGGGCCTTTTCTGTGGCGGGGATCCTACAGAGCAGCGAAGAACAAAGAACTCATGAGGGGGAAAATGGGACAGAAATGATCCGGTGCTGCCTTCAAAATGTGACGTCAGGTCCCTAATGAAATCTTTTGACTGCCATGGCAAATGGCGGAATCTATATCTGACACTTAATGGTTTGCATAGAAATTAGAGATCCTTTCGCTTGATGTCCCCTGATTAATTTACACCACTTTTGTTACGTTGGCATCGTCCAAAATAAATTAACCGCGCTGCAGATATCAGAAACAAGAAGCTTGGGGGAGGTGAGGGAATGCAATTTGTGAGAGAAAAAAAGCGAGATGAGATTAAATAAAACACCTAATAGACAGGAAAAGTCAACAAGCTTAAGCGCTGTTCAGCATTGTCAAAGAGGGGTATCCGTATGTGTTTGGGGGGGTGAAATAAAGAAAGAGTGAGGAAGAGCTGGCCACTTGATTTCCTATGAAAAAATTAATCGCCTATCAAGCAATCTTGGTCTGCTGAGGATGATTATACAGCAGGGCCAGCGGTAGAGGAGGTAGGGGGGAGAAAGTGAGAGCAAGTTGGAGACATAGGTGGAGGGGGGTGGGGGGTGGTGTGGATGCCCTTTGTGTAGGTGAAATGTGTCGGGGACTGTCATCGTAATATACCTCAGTGAAATGAAGGTTAATTCTGATGTACAGCCTGCATGGCCGTCATTATCGGCGAATCATGAAAATAAATTAAGCCACTGAAATAGATACTCCTGTGGTACGCGCCGGGGATCTCGTGAAGGATGGACGGCTGAACTTTACAGATTATTATTGGGAAATAGTGCCGAATTCAATTAATGCATCTAAAAGACACCTTTATAGAGGGCAGCCATAATTTAAATGACAGCAGGGTGTAATTTTGCTTGTTATAAGTCAAATTTGCAGAGTTTCATGTTTCATGCTTTACTTCTCCTTCTCCCACCAATCTGTTCTTTCCCCCCCCCTTTTTTTCCCCCAATCTTCATTTCTTCTGTTTGCCAATGGTTAGAAAATGTCTGGCATTAGTTTCTCACCATATTACAACCGTAAGTAAAAATAAAACAGTATCACAGTATTAAGACAAAAACCTAAATAAACAAATAAATAATACAACAATATAATACATTTTTTTTGTTCAAATCAAATTCTGCAAAATAATATACATTACAAATTACACATACACTGTTATTTAATACATAGTTTTTTTTAAACAGTATTTTAAAGAACGTGTATTAAGTGTTGAATAATTTAGTTGATTAAATTTTTTTCATGATTATAAAACAATTTCATAAATTTCACATTGTGTAGCCAGCCAAGTCATTATCAGATTTGAACGAAATAATGAAGTGCAGTCCAGACCCATGAATAAACCCCCTCTAAAATAGACTTTTACTGCGGCGCCACCATAAAGCTAAGAAACCAGTTTACTTTAGTGTCCAGAAGCTGATTGTCACTCAGAATGTTCTCTCATTTCTTCCAGTTTATTTGTAAAAGCACGTCACATATTAAATAATATTCATCTCAGATTCTTATTTTAACATAGTTAAAATTACATTTCCCTGATGGTCCATTACAACTGCACTCTTACTGTTGGCGAACAGGCTACTTTTCAGACAAACACACGGGTGTAATGGTTGCGAAAAGCCTGATTGTGACATTACAGTATCAAAAAATATACAAAAATGTCCCGAACGACAACAGACGGCTGCCCAAATATTGTCAGACATTTAGACCTAAAATAATTTAGGAATTGCTGAAATTCAAAAGAAAGATTCAAAAATATTGTGACATTTTATTGTAAATGTTAACAAACTACCCTATGTACAATATATGTTGTCAAATAAACCATTTGAAATGTGTCGAGGATATTCAATGAATTTCAATAAATGCATGCTAGTTTTAGATTTGTTTATTTTTTAAAAATAAAAAAATAAATTCACATCTCTTCAGTATTCTAACCAGTTCTCATCTCTCCCCATCTTTCCCCAAGTCTTAAACTATATCTACTGTAATCCTCTGCAGGAGGACCTGCATCGCCTGTTCACACCCCATGCAACGTAGCACAGAGATGCAGGAGCCTTTATGCAGATCCACCCCACCTTTAAGACTGAGTGAAAGCCAGGTGAACTGGGTAGATCGCTGACCTCTCACCCGCGCACAACAGAGAGGAGAGCCGGCGGCTTAATCCAAGCAGGTGTCTGACAAGCACACGAACACGGGGAAGGGCCATATCGCATTGACCCTCCCTCAGACCTCCCTTATCTGTTAATCTACACCCTCTCTATGAGGAGGAGTTGAATTAACACCTCAACTGGGTAGGGGGGGGTCGTCTGGTTAACACGCGTCAACCTCGTCAATACGCTGGTATTCTCCCCAAATTGTTAAAAAGAGATGTGGCCACAAGTACAAATCTGTTATTTAAAATTTATAACAAAATAATAATCAAGTGGTTTATATTCAGACTAAATTTAGATTGTTTCAAAACTGTTTTCTGAATATCAAGGTATATTATGTTCACTCAGAAAAATAATATTAGAAAACATGTTCCTGTCTACTGGAATATGTTACTACTTGCATCAAGCACCCCATTATATATGTTTAATTTGACAAAAATAGCTTCCCAACGTGCAAACATACCCTGTGTTAAAATATTTACGCACCTGTTTTTTTGTTTTATGGAAGACATCCTTGGTGCAATGTACAAAGAGTGTTTATGGGCCATGAAATAAATGACTGAACTTGGACTGTATATTGAAAATCCCGTCATAAAGAGCGGAGAAGTGGTGCGGGAAAATAGGTGAGAGAAAGCTGTTCATGTAAAAGTTAAAGAATGATAAACGACAAATTACACCACTTTTTTTTCTATTTATAACCGTTTGAGAAAAAAAGGGAAATGTGGGTAGATGTTATAATTCAGTTAAAATATTTGGTGTCATCTTTGTTTGAACTCATCCATTTAGAGGAATCCTATTCTTTATTTTTACGAGACGAAACACACACAGATCTTCACTTCTCACCTTCTTTCCTCTTCTCTTGCCCCCCCCCCCCCACACACACACACACTAACATTTTAAAGAATCCTTCCACTGTCATTATTGGTATTGAACTCATTTCTAAATTCAGAAATTGGTCGAGGAAGATCATTCATCGCGGAAGATAGTAAAATCAATAGCTTTTGTGTCAGCCAGCAGGGTCTGTCTCCGTCGCTCTCCTGGTGGGTTGGGAGCTGGGAGTGTGCAATGCACACATGCACGCGTCGGCGCGTCCACCAGAGTGTGTGCTGGGGCGACGGAGTGCAGACAAAAGGCAAGCGAAAACTGGGGGAGTGGGGCCACCTCTTGACGACACATGCACACACACGCACATACTTTTCTACTACTGATCTATTTTTGTTTAATTCACATTCCATTGCAAAGACATATTTTAGTAATAAATATACATATGTAGATGTAGAAAACTAGCTTTTAAAATGATTTTCTCAGTGGGATCCATATATTTATACCAAATTTAATTTCTAAACATTTAGTCTGATATTTTGCAACAATCCAAACTACATTTTTATTTGATCGTCACAAAAAGGTACACACTTTTTCAGATGGATCTTAGTGACAGGAAGAGGACAGCTTATTCCAATGAGAGTCAAATCAATCAAGTCCTTTTAATCACCACTCTGCTTTTATAGTGTGGCAGTAATGATGGAAGGCTGTGTCGAGGCAATCCCCTAAGACCCCTTCCCTCTCTACAATGCCCCCCACTCCACCTCCACAAGACTCAGATCGGAGCTGACACACAACTATGATGATTTTCATTTCTCAATTACATTATCTTATTAAACAATCAATTGCCAGCCTTATCAATAATTAATGTCTCCCAAACTATTAGAACATTGATTAGATGTCTCTTGTCTTCCCTCTTGGCTTTGCTAATTTTACCTGGGCCCTTCATATCCAATGTGGATTTATGAGAATGTTTTTTGTTTTTTATGTCATTTTTTATGTTAATAAATTAGCCCATTACATTTATAGAAAAAAAATCAAGAATAAAATCTACCGAATTTCAACACACCTTACAAATATGTACCACCTCAAATGATGACCCAGGAAATGTGAATTTTATCAAGTAACACCAAATGTATCAATTCTGATGAAATTCTATTTGAAGTAAAATAATCCAGTCAATTTTTAATTTGATTTTTTTTTTTTATTGCAGTTAAGTCTTGTACCTTCAGAGTCCAAATTTAACCTACCTTAAAAAATAAGAAAAAAGTTCAAGACTCCACCAGTTTACACAACTAGTTAAAATGGATGTGTTTTTCTGTCTTTTTTGGTGAATGGGTGAGTAGTGGCCAACCCTGGCATATACGTCTGCCGTGCCTGCTGACTGCCAAATGAGAGCTCAGAGGGGTGTAAAGGAACGCCGTTATGGATCGATGTCTCGCTCCACTCAGCCCAGCTGAAACTGCTGTTCCTCACACAGGGAGGCTTTGTCTAAGCAGGGCATTCCACACAAAAAAAAGAAGAAGAAGAGGAGAATGACTTAAAATGTTAGTAATACTTAGGGAAAATTAGGAATTATATTTTGTTTTAATGATCTGATCACAATTTGATTGTTAAAAAGTGGGTCATTATTGTTTAATATAAAAGTGTAGGTGTTACTGGACTAACTATTGCGGTTTTGTCATCTAATGCTAACATAGTCCTCCTTCCAAAAAACATTAAAAAAAAATTTTTTTATAAATCGCAGACTGTTTTTAAGGATCTTTATTCAGTCAAGAATTGGTAGGGGCCACTTCAGAGATTTCATAAATGGATGGTATATCCAGGCAAACAAATATTCTTCATTTGTTAGCACTGAAAACAAAATATAGGGAATTGAAGAAGTAGCTCTGTTCCTACCTCAAAATAGAGTTTCAAAAATGGATACAACAAGGGGTCAAGCTTGAAGCACACAAATTAGCTGACGCTTAATTCAAAATCTGTCACACGATGACAGAAACCAGATGTCAGTTTGTGAGATGGCCGTAACGTTTACTTGAATGTCTATCCCAAAATCTCGTTGCGCGTTTACTTGTTGCAACTTAAAGTTGATTATTTTATTGTAATCACTATTGTTTAGAATGAATAGAAATAATGATGCATGTGTTCATTTTTTTAGACAGCGTTATTTGCAGGAGAGTCCACCTGCTGTTTTGTTCTACATATGTGTCAACATGTGTTTTGGGAATGCAGACAGATTTTTGTAAAACAAGAAGAAAAATAAGTTGAAATGTAGGGCGAGATTGAGGTAAGCACTCTTGTTTTTTCCCTCCTTTGGTCTCCCCCTTCCCCTTTTAGCTGAGCTTGAAACATCTGTCAGCACTCAGACGGAGGTGCTGAGGAACAGAGAGAGGCAAGCACCTTGGTATGTAGCAGGCCTTGCCCAGGAATCACTGGAGCTTCTCAGTTTGGCACGACCGGCTTGTTTATTCGCCCTGACCTCTCGGTTGCTCCGAGGTTACGGTACCTGCTTTTACTGAAAGGAAGCATTGTGCTGCAGGGAGAGAAAAATCTGTTGCAAATATTTGGGAAAGCTAGGGCCCTGCAGTCAGCCAGACCTGAACTGTAAAAATCCCAACTGTGCATTTTGAAATAAGACGCCTCCTTCCCCTATCACTTTTGAGCAGGGTTAAAATTATATCCTCTTTTTTTTATCAAAGAGCTCACACTGTCACAGATTATTAGTTCTTTAATTACCTTAACATCCGGAGCCATTGATTTTCTCTGTAGACCACATTAAGCCCATAAATATTGGAGCGCCACAAAGATGCATAATGCAGTAATATAATACATTTTAATTTGTAACTGCCTTGTCCTTTTCAGAAATTTTATTATTTGAAAATTCAGACTACCTGCACACCCTCTCTACTTAGCATTCAGTGTTTTTTTTGCAAAAAAGAAAAAAATCTGGAGCACTTCTTTGCATTTCACTTTTTATTCCACAGGGTCTGCCTGTTAGGTCACTAGTAACAAATGCTTTTTATTTTTTCAAAAAGCTGGCATAAATTCACTTTGCATGCCCCCCCCCCCTTCAAAACACCTTACTGGTTTTAGCTGGAATAAGTCTGACGCTTTGCCTTTTTTACCCTTGCAGCTGGACATCCTCGCCGGCGCATTGACATGCAACAAAGCTAATGGTGGCCGGGACAGGAGGGCCTAATCTTCACTAACTGACAAGATTTAAATTGAGGAGACATCTTCCGCTGATTAGCTCCCACACCCACAATTATCCAACTGGGGTGTCAAGCAAGGTTTAACATCTCCACTGATTCTGCTCTCCTGAGACATCCGGGAGGCAATGCAATCGCTTTTAATAACTGCCTCCCTTGCTCCCTCCCTCCATCCCTCTCTCTCTCGCCACTTTTCCTCTTGACGCCCAATGCTCCTCGTGCACAACCCCTTCGCCGCACCACCCATCCCGCTTTTCTGTCTTTCCTTGTTTCTTTCTCTCTCTCCCTTTCTCCTTCTTTTTCACCCCCACCCCTTGTTCCCAGTCATTCAACCTCCCTTTAAAATCAACATTTCCAGCAAAAATATAATTTCTCACAAAATTAACCCTACTGAACATTATTTTCTTCAATAATTTATTCAAATTACTCAACACAGGAAAGCAGAGCAATATGAACACTGAGTGAACCTCTAAACTTGGATCTTGGCTTTCCTCTTTATCTAAAGGTAGATAGAAAGGGGAGGGGGGGGAAAAAGTTTATGTACCTTGCAATCACACGGCAAATACGAGGACGGGCTAGCTATCACCTTCCATCCCCAGTGCGCTGGCAGTGGTATATCCCCCTCGAGTGTACACCTCATTAAAATTCATCTGATCTGAATATTTTTTTGCAAATACGGTCTGATTGCTCACCATGACATGAAACATCTCTGTGTGTTATTTTAATCACATGCATCCCAATGGGCAACATATATGATGGCTGTGACATTGAACTCCTCCACTGCTTGACCCCATTTTATGACTGCACATCTTGCTCTTTTTTTGCGCAAGGGGGTGGGTTTGGAAGTTACCTGGAATGATGGACACGCTTAATAATTCTCACCTCTCCTTTCTTTGTATGTTCACACAGCATCAGCTTTGTTTAAAGGCCCCCTCAATCATGCCACAGCCCCCCCACCCCACCCGCTTTCCTCTCTTCTCTCTAATGAACTGTTTTCTTCCGGTGATGGAACGGGGACACAAAGCAATGCGATTAATAATTTACTGTTTAGTTTTACTAATTGATCTGTTGTGGGAGCCGAGATAAAAGTGAGGATGCATCTTCGGAGCACAATGCCTTTCATATGGCATTTATCCACAAGTCGCAACCAGCTCCCTCAAGATGAATAATGAACTAAACAAGATCAAATAATTATCGCTTGGGAGCTAGAGACAACTCTTACAAACATCACTGAGTTTACTAAGGTTGTTTCTTTGTATCACACAACGAAGGAGGACAGGAGATGAAATACACAGAGGCAGGTTGCTATAAGCAACAAAGGCCTAAAGTTTGCAAGGACAATCCTTGTGCTAACTTTAAATACTCATGAAGTCAAGAAACTTTGCTTCGTGTATTTTTATTGTATTAACAATTGACTGTAATAATGAACACAGTAGTACCTCAAACGTGTAACTTTCTGAAAAGCAAACAAACAATGGTAAGGATGGTGGTGTGCTTGCATATTCAAAACACTGGCCTCTACTGGTTCAGATATTATCAGCGGGCTTTCTGTATGGTATTCCCTGCACTGAGTTTTTGCGGGTATTCCTTTTTCTGCCAATGGCTAATACTATGGCCCTCTAACCTTTAAGCTTTCAAACATGAAAATAACGACATCAGAGATTGTAGTAGTTTTGTGTGATAATTGAGTTTATCTTGTAAACTGTAAAGTTTGCTAAATTTCTCTTGGATGGATTTTCTCTTGGTGTTTAATTGCCAGTAAGTATAATCAACATAGGTACAGTTGCCTGTACGGGCCTTAAACAGATTTTTGGGAGTATTGGAAATAGAAGGATGAAACTATACTTATAGCAAGTAGATATAGATGTCGATGATTTTTTGAATGTTACCCCAGAACTGCTTACCCGGTGTTTCAGACCCTGATCCTAATTTTATGGAGCACTGGACAATGAGCCAACACCTTTAGTTAATAGTACAACTGGGTTGATGAATATATGGGATACGATATTTTGATTTGTGTTGCTACCCTTACCAAGTAATGGATGTATCTTTTATTCAAATGTATACTTTGCTTCTAGCCCAGCATCAAGTAGATCAGGTTTCAGTACCAATTTGTCCATGAGTGTGTCAGTGAGAACTAGAAAAAAAACACTGAGAGGAAAGAAATGAATAATAACAGTGCACAACTTTCTTTGAATGTCACAGCTCTATCTCAAATCAACAAAGAAAGTTGAATATGGACACAGTTGGATTTTCAGACAAAATTGTGATCCTAAATTCAACATGAAGTGCTGTGACTGCAAGATATCAAAGAGCAAGTATCTTTTTACAGACAAACAGAGCTATAATAGCTGGCATGGGCACGTTTCTGAGTGTGACAAAAGTGGAAACGTTCCAGTAAAGGTTCACATGGACACAAAACTGTGATACTGTTGTGCAAAGAGTTAATCTATACACTGACTGAGAAGAATGAAGATGAAAATTAAAGACTGGAGGAGACACCTTTTTATAGTCTTGATGTTACTGCTGCTTTTTACTTTTATGATTACATTGAAAAGAAAATAATGCTTGTTTTCTCAGAATTTCATTTCAGATTTTTCTTTTTGTTCCAGGTTGATTTGGTTAACAATCAGAGTTACTGGTTAATTTTATAATTTTATTTTGTAATTATTTGTATACATAATTAATTTCCAGAGGTTTTAAAGCATTTTTTTACAGTGAAAGCCTATCTGAAGTTTGTTAACTGTTAACCAAATAAAAAATGCATACTTTAAATAAGTTAAAATCAAAAGTCTTGGCATGGCCCTGAAAATGAATTCAAATATGATCTTCCTATCCTAAATACAAATAAAAAACTGGTTTTGGTATACATAAAGCAGGGTTACATTAAGCTTGGAAAAGGGTCTGACCTCAACTATACTCAAAATAAATGAAATATGTTCGAAAATAATGTTTGGTAGTAGGGTAGTGGATCTACAGTCTGTGACATGTATTTTGATGGATCCCATTCAAGCTCCATTTTCTACTTGAAGCTCTCTACACTATTGCCATCAACATAGTTAATTGGGCTTAGACTCCTGCAACCTATGTAGCACTATGTAGCATCTTGTTAATTTATGACGTAAGAGAATCAAAGACCAGATCTTCACTTTTGAGTTTTCTCGGTAGAATATTTAATAAAATGCAATATGAGCACTAGGAGAAACTGATATAACAGTACAACAGCTCATAGCAACATTATTTTCATGAACATCTGCTTGATGGTTCCTATGAAATTTCTTCTATTTTCTCTCTCCACTGCTTTATCTAGTCTGTAAGCTGTTTTATGGAGATAATCTCTGCTCAGATTGGGAACATTAAAAGCCAGACGAGGTGAGCAGTCTGCAAGCTATTTATCCCCAGCACCTTACACTGTGAAAGGGGTGGAGGGGGGGGATTAAAAATAAAATGAGACTTGTCCCTACTTGATCCATCGAGGTTGTAAAAGAGACAGAATTGGGTGGAGGGGGGGCCTCTTGTATCACAAAGATGTTAGTCTATTTGCTGCTGTGCCTTTATTCATTCAGCAACATTGACTAAAATTTATATTCCCTGCTGTTGGCTCTGTTGAAACTAACAAGATTCCTCCACCACCATAATTGTTATATTTACAGCTTTTAAGGTTCAGCATAGTGAGATAAAGTGAAGTACTAGTTTTTCCCACTGTGTATGTAAATAAGGTTCACTTGGCATTTTCTTCGCAACATTGCTTTGGCCCATTGCATTGTCCAGATCATTATGTGTAAGCTGTCAGTAGTCAAAGAATAAAGCACTCCAACTAAATGCCCATATCATTAGCCTATTAGCATATGACATATATGTGCATAGGTGCCTTCTTAATTAATGTTGATTGATTGGAATCAGTGACTGTTAAAAAGAAAGGCTAAGAGGGGGCAGGGTTAGTGGGTGGGTAAGGGGGGTGTCTTGTGAAGGTATCCGGAATTAAACCAAAGATAGTCCTCTTATTTCTGATTTGATTGGGCTAAGCTGCTAAACAGCCAGACAATCTAGTTGCCTTTGATACCCAAAAGCTATCACGGTGCTCCCCACCCGTCCCCCCATGAAAAAAAAATAAAAAATGAAATAACTAGTAGCCTAATTTTGTCACGGATATTATCCAGACACGTACAGAAATGGATGCTGGTTGTCATAATTATGTTAACATTCAGGATATTAAATGAGACAGGCCTGTTTCCAAAGGTGAGATGGTAGAATCAACTTAACGCTCAACAAACCTCGGTGTCAATCACACGAGCGATTCATATTCAACAAAAAGTCAAGCGCATCTGTCTGGATGCATTATTTATGTCAGAAATAAGCAGCTTAACTGAATCATGCTAGCAGCCATTAGCAAGAGGCACCACAACTAGCTAACTCCCCGGTTTGAAGTCTAAATAACGCCAGTTTGATGGGGCCCATTGAAGCTAAGGCGATTCCACTGAAGTCAACTGTTTTATAGAGCTGGAACAAAGCTATGTCTGTGTTGTACTTGTCATTAGGCTGTGTATCTCTCTTTTCTTTCTCCTTTTCTCCCGCCTCTCTGCGGGCCAAATAACAGCGGAGGTTAGCATTCTAGAGTTACGGCTCTATCCGCCTGTCATGAGCGCAAGGCTCTGTTTTAGATCAGCCATCCCCGCAGCGCCTGACGGACAGCTCTGAGGATAAATGTTACATGAATAAAAACAGCAGTGTTGACTGTACAAAGGCTTTTGTTGATGAGGCAGAGCCGGTGCTGAGGGGAAAGGGAGAGGTACAAGGTTATGAGAGGGTTAAGCATTGCACAGTATGGGAAGATAAGTGATTGTCCTCCTCCTACTCACTGTTCATATTCAGCCTGCACCTTTCAAACATGTCCTATTCATAATGAATAGATCCGGATCTCTGTTTTGAATCTTTCTCAGACAGTTTTAGTGCTCTACTTTTAGGCTCCTTTTGCTGTCATATTTTCTTTGTCCAAACATCAAAAATTGCAGTGGTCTATATCCAGCAACTTAAACTACAGTAACAGAGTGTTTTGAGATTTATTTTATCTTTTTATTGAAACTTATTCAATTTATATTATACATGGAATCTGAGCTTTTCATCCAACTTTTTTTAGAGGGTTGTAGCTTATTATTATATTAAGAGACACACTTATGTGCTAGACACACAGGACGTGACAAATGGCCGCAATCAATAAAACCAATGGCAGTTACTTTGAATACCAGACGCATGGAGGCGGAATGTGGCAGCGGCCAGCGACGCAAGCCAATAATGCGCTCTGTGCAGGGAGTGGCAATGTTGCCAACGTAGCAACTTTTTTCTCTTTTTCTAATTACTTTTCAGACCCCCTCAATTATATTTTTTTTTCCAAAAATTGCCTAGCAACAAATCATACGACATTTCTTACCACTCTTACCTACTTTCTATGAAACTTTGTCATTGATATTCCCTGCAGATTAGATCTGTGCTCTGGACTGTCTTTCAGCAAGGGAATAAACTGCGCAAGCGCAGACAGCAGGATCATACCTCATAAACCTGTCTCGGTTCATTTCAACCAGCGCCACACAGAGAGATGGTGCTAATTTAACCCAGTAACAACATAAGTTGTCCCCGTCTCTTCCAGTTTATCCTGTAGCAAAGGCTTGGTCAAAGGGGAGAAACTCAGTCCCTCAGATTGTTCGAACACAAAAAACAAATCTATTTATCGTATTTGAAACCGTCTTCATAGTGCATCACAATATTGAAAAAAGATGAATCACTCCCATGATCGATCCATAAATGGAATCAGTTTGTGTTCCTGTATTTGTACCAATTATTTGCCACAACCTACTGATATATTAGCAACAACTGTAATGAATTTCAAAAAATTTTAGAAATTATTTTACAACTGCTGCCTTGAAAGACATTTAATTCTTTAAAAATTCTACATCCCTCAACAAAGATCCCACTTTAGAGGTTCAGGGTAATCTCGGAAGATACTCATTTCTACTTGAAGAAAAAACCTAATTCCTCTGTTAGGAAAAGTTTTAGTTTGTGAAACAAAACAAAAAAATCTTATCAGGTCTGTTTTTTCTGGCCCTGCCAAAAGTACATTTTGCTCTGCGTGGACACAGTGATAGTCCCTTCACTTTTTAAATGAGATTTTGAAACTATCCTGGCTTTGCATGCACAATAAAACCATCTGAGTTCATAAACATCATGGACCGCTACAATGCTGCATCAGGTGTCCCTTGCATGTTACCCGTCATTTGGCCTAAATACAGCCCTCACATCACAGGCTTTCATTTTGCTCAATATACACACACATACCCTGTAACCCTAGCAGTCCTGGTGGAGGCTGCCTTTTACCCCAGCTTATTTAGATGCACTCGAGGACACAATGGGGGTGCATTAGCAGCGCTCGGCCTCACAGCAGCTGTAATTTCATTGTGGTTACCGCATGCATCCTACTTGACTCTCAATTCACTCTCCGGGATGAGGACCAAATAATGAGATTTACCCTGTCTGTTGATGGCCTCCCACCCTTCCCTGTTTGTGCCTGTGTGTGCATCTTACACTAATGTTTATGTGGGTGCAGAATACTTTTGTGTGCATACACAGGGATCGCACATTTTAGATGTGCGAATGTGCCCTGCTCTTGCTATTGCTGTCAAAATGGATGAGCTAGTTCAAAGTGGAGAGCAGAGTAAAAAAAGCTTTATGGGGTAAAAAATTGGTTGGACACATAAGGGGTGGGGGTGAGTTTAGCATGTTATGTGTTCAGGATTCAAATGGAAAAATAGCTTTTGAATACTAAGATACAGTGCCTTGAGAAAGTCTTCACACCTCTTGAACTTTTTCACATTTGGTCATGCTACAACTACAGCTCTAAGTGTATTTTATTGGGATTCCGTGTCATAGACCAACAGAAAGTAGCACATGATGAAGTTGGAGAAAAAAACGATACTTGTTCACAAAGTCTTTTATGAATAAAAGTCTGAAAAGTGTTACACATATTTTATTTAGCTCCTCTGAGTCAGTACGTTGTAGAACCACATTTTCTGCAATTTCAGATATACATTTTTTTTCTTTGCAAAACAGCTCAACCTCAGTCAGTTTGAAATGAAAACCTCAATGAACACCAGTTTCCATGTCTTATCACTAATTATCAATTGGTTTTAGCTGTAGACTTTGACTGGCCTGTTCTAACTCATGAATATGGCTTGATTTAAACCCCTGAAACATACACCAGACGTAGGCTTTTTAGGGTCATTCCTCTGCTAGAATTGGAACCTCCACACCTATGTATGCTAAAGTGGTCCCATAGAATGATGCTACCACCACTGGTCAGTTTTTGACCAAACAGCACTTTGCATGATTTTCAAAAAGTCAAGTTTTAAGCAATGTAATGCTATAATGCAATACTTGTGTTTGTCCATGCACAAGACTCTAATAATCTGCAGAGATGCTATTTAAAGACAAAATTCTCATATTTTAAGGCAGGATAATAGGTGCAATGTGTTTAAAACAAAAATCTGCTTCTTTTGAAGCTTTTAAGTAATTGGAACAAAATAATGTAATAAATTTTAATTTATATGCATGAGACATGATATGCATTTCTTTTATCATACAGGCAGATATTCAGAAAACACACATGCATGCACACCCACACACACACAGCTACAAACATTGCAAGAGACGAAAAATAATCAGGATGAACAAAGCCTGTTTGAAATTGCAATTGCGCGACAGCTTAAAAAAAAACCACGCACTGAATACACACACAGCAGTGGCTTTAATTTATTCAGGTTATTGGTATACGTTAATTATTATTGCCAGCCTTTTCTGTCCACCCCTTCCCCCCCTTTCAGTAATAGCCAGCTAGTCTGTAGCTGTCAAAAACGAGCTGAAACAATTTCATCTGCGAGCCGAGAAACAAACACTGTCGCCTCTCAGCGTACGTAGTGCGCTCTGTGGTGTAAAGGCCTTTAATCAGGCCCTGGTGTATTTTCTATTTGTTTATTATGTGATAGTGAGAACACAGCCGTCGAATGTGTTATGTTGTTGCATTGGCTTGCGGAAAATTTCCAAGGGAGTGGAAACTGATAGGCAGTTTCATAATTAAGCAAATTAATGAGTTTATTGGTGAGCAACTAAACACTAAGTGCAGTGGTGGCTCGTATCTCCTCGGAGACATGAAAAGTCTCACTTTGTTGCCACGGTTATTTATGCTGGGATGTTTCTCCAAGTGAGTTTGCATTCTTTTGTTTTTATGTTCAGTTTTTTTTTTATTATTTTTTTTTATCTTCTGTAGTTCTTTGCATTAAACGCTATCACAGCAAGACATGCTGTTTTCATGCTGATTTTTTTAAACCATGCATGTATACAAAGAACATTACTACAAAAACATTCCAACATCAAATGTCAGGCAGTATATCCACACCAATTTGCAATATTTTTTTGTAACTATATTTTTCCCCCAATCATTTTTGTTTGTCACCAGAGGCCTTGGGGATAAAATCTCCCCTATTTCTAATATCTAGCTGTGTCATAATGGCCTCTATGACAGCAGGCTATTAATGAGCAGCCATTTTGTCCCTTTGACTGCAGTTGCACTGGGCTTCATTAATTTCTTCAGGTCTCAGAGGTGAGCAGAGAGAGGGGGAAGTATGTAACGGTGGAGTAATATCTCTAGAGACATATCACTGCTGACGCCTGATCATCACTTTTATTATTTTTTTCAATACATACTAAAACATGTGCATACTCATTTACAGTACCCTCCACTATTAATGACAACCTAGTTAAAAATGCTCAGAAACTTTAAAATTATTTGTTTCTATGAAGGCATAATAACCCCAACATCCTACTATGTTACCATTTCCTAACGGTTCACTTTCAAGGTTTTTTAACCTGTTCTTAAATAAATTATGTATTGAACTGCTGATATGTACAACCATAGGTGAGGATTTCTTTCCCTAAATAGTCATTTTGTGATTTAATAAATGTCTTAAATAAAGATCAGCACACATTGACTTGCATTAAGGGGATGTTTCCCTGTAGTAATCGGAGGACTGGCTTAAATCATAAGGCATCTGTGTTGCATATTGGCAGGTTTATGCATTGCAAAAAATAAAGTTATGCATAACTAATGTTCCTCAAAGCTCTAAACAACTTAAATGTCAATGTAAAACTGACAAACAATAGCTTCTTAATGCGGTATATGTTTTCCTACTGCTTAAATTAAACGTTGCGTTATTCTAAATCTTTATTACATTTCAGTTTGATTACAGTTCAGAAAAAGCTTGTTAATCAGTCATTATTTGAAATTGGGTGTGCTGAGACACGGAAAAATCTTAAACATGCTAGGCACTGTATCTTGAGGAACAGGAGGGAAAAACACTCGTGTCAAATACTTTTGTGATTTTCTTATCACATAGGGTTGAAATTATAAATACAGCCCTGGAGAAATAAATGTGCAGAAATGTCTTTTAGTTGCACTTGGACCATACACTTTTTTTTTCTTGCTGCAGTAACAAGCTTATGGAGTACACAGACTCAGGTTTTTTTAAGTTATATTGTGGTTGCGGCTTTGGTAAGAACTTTTAAGAAGCTTAATGTTAGACTGGTATATCCATTTCAAATGCAGTTAAAACGCATGGTATCATTGTTGTATTGTAGCTTCACACTTTGACACATCCAGGACATTTGGATGACAGCTAAAAGTTTCAGGATGTTCCTGGAGCAGCAAAGAAACCACCCTAGCTCAAACTTATTATGGAAACTTGTAGAACACTAGTGGCACTACCCACAGTTAAATCACTATTACATTAGAGCGGGCACAGAACAAGAACGAGATTTTAAATCCAAACAAGTCTTTGTAACTTGACTGACATTTGGAGCTTCCAGGAAAACAATTCATAAAGAGGAGTTCTACTAAAAGTAGTGGTCAAATATTGAGCTATAATTATATCAGATGATTATTGAAGACTGCAGTTAACATGGGGTTTCCAGGCATATTGCTGAGAGACTATCTCTAAAAATCCTCGATAAATTCTTGCTTGTCCACCAAAGTCTTTATTTAAAAATTGCTATTGTATTGTGAAAGAAAGAAAGCAGCTCAGATGAATAGTTTTACGCTCCAAATTAATGATATTCATATCGATTAGGAGGACATGTAAAGAAATTGCATGTATTTTGGTTCCTAACAGAATGGTTGTGGAGACATCTAATATTATCAATGCAGAAAGAGATGTTCCACTCTGTATCTCCCCTTCTTCATCCATCTTTGTACTTCACCCCTCCCTGCTTTTCACCCAACTCGACATATCTCTCTTCACTTCAACCCATCCCTCCCTCCCTCACCTCTGTCCTAATGTCTCGGCTCTCTTCCACCAGCAGAGACAATAAATACCATGTCACAAGAACGGCAATGCTCCTTCATGGAACACTGCATGTTTATTAGAGGCAGGAGAAGTTTAAGAGAAATGCTAACAGTGTTCATTAATGGGCCGCATCCACGTTTGATGAGGCATGGCACATCCCAGCCACCGGCCAAACGAAGAATTGGCAGGGATTTTTACGGGAGGGGAGAGTGGTGGGGGCGCCGTAACGGCCACTGGTAAACGATCGGTAATTGCGTCCAAATTGTACTGTGAGAAGGCCTCTCAAGGACTGACAGTGACGGAGCAATTATGGCAAGCCAAGCGAGCTGTGTCAAATTAGCCCTCTCCTCCCTTTCCTCCTTACACCAAAGCCCAACCCTTTCTGCCAGTTGATGATGGAGAGTCATATTTCTTTGCCCTACATAGCAGCATGGGGTGATAAACCCTTGATTGTGAATGATGGGCAAGACAATCCATGGCAGGTCGATGATTCGAATTGTAAATAACTTAGTTTCCTGTTCATGTGGTTACCTGAACAAGTGATAGGACTGTAAAGATCAGGTTGGATAGAGGAAGTTTAAAAAAAAGGTGCCTGGTTGACTGGGGTGTGTCTTGTGCTTAGCGACCCAACTCAGAGTCTACATCCAGGAAGGTCATCAGTCAGTGTTGCTTGTCAGAAACGAATCCCAGACAGGAGAGCGCTTCTGACTTTGGTAATTACATCTGACTGCTGAGTGGGGATGTCTTCTTTTGTGGGCCCACGATGACTGCATAATTTATAATTAAGTGCAATCAGCTCAGTCACAAATAATATTGTCTGAGCTTTTTGTTTAAGGATGAGTAGATTAGCAGTTGAGGACGCAAATTAAATTTTTGGGAATGTCAGGTTACTGCGCTTTTTTAAGAAGTCTGGAAAATGATTTTGTTTTTTCCCAGTCTGAATAACTATGAAAGAATGAAAAATATGGGTAATTTTTTATTGTCTTCATTCACAAGTCTCTCTGAGAAGACCGATGGCATTTCAGTGATCTTTAGCAGTACTCTGACTAAATTGTGGTACACAGGTAATAAATGTAGTGTTGCGGTAATAGTAAGTCAAAACAAAAAGATGAGTTGTTCAAATGATGTTTACTTTATAGAAAAATCTTTCAAAAGACAAATAAAGTTTAGAATACTTAAAGGAAGTTCGAGATAAACCACATCTTTCCACACCCCTGTTTGCTACTGGCTGTCAAGGGTCCAGAGGTGGAACAGCACTGTCTAATCTGGAGCATGGGCTGGTGGGCTCCTCTGCTTCTGTGGGGGCGTTGGTGGTCTCCCGTTTAACATTGAAGGTATTGGTCATGTTAATAACAAACAAAAAAAGAGGAACCAGGAACTAGTGCAAGCAGCTAATTTGCCTCTGAAGATGAACCTAGAAATATTATCAAATGTGAAATGTAATTTGAAAGCTGCAGCTTAGTAGTTATTGGGGACTGCACCTTGTTGCTAAGGTTAAGTAATAAAGATACTTCTAAAGAGTGAATAACTACATATCTACTGGGGACATCAGAGGGATTAAAAACGCTGGTATATGTCACAGCATAAGAGACTGAAGTACTCGGTTAAGAGTCTTCTTAGAGTACAACACCAGCCATACAGATCAGTTTCCCCAATGGAAACAGAGTTAGGAAAGCTTAGATCAGGACATCAAAGAGAGAAATAAGGCAGTTGTAAGATTGACAGAATGATGTAAGGAAGAAAGAATATGGGATGTATCACCAAGAGCGATTGAGATACCTCCAACAGTAGTTGAAAATGATTAACTAACATCTTGTGGGATTTCCAGAACCAGACTGAAAAAACAGTTGATGACTAACCAACAATTAATTAGACATTGTGTTGCTAGACAAAGGACAAAAAGGAGCATTAAAAATAACCGTGTCCACAAATGATAGGAGTTTCACAAAAAATTTACAAATACCAGGACTAAGTGGAACAGTTTTGGAGAATCAAGACTTCAGCTGTATTAATAGGGGTATGACCCAAAATGTGGAGGAGTGGCACACCTACACACTGTATAATTTTATAGTAATTTTAAATCTAAAGTAAATGTGGAATTGTAGCTCTGATTCAAATGTGTCTACCCTGAACCTCTATTTTATTTTTTATTATTATTATTATTTACAAACAACTGAAACTATGTTATCAAAAACTGAAATAAATCAGATTCTGAATAAATGTGGAATAGTCAAATCTAGTATGTGCAGACTATACTGCTATTTATTGGAAATAGAGTGGATCTAGGCATTAAACTGATATTAAATAAACCAAGCTAGATCCCTGGTTGTTGCAATGTTATCAAGACCATCAAAAGAAATCTGGACATTTGAGTCTGGGTAAATGTGGGTTGGGTTACCTTGTTTTAAAATATTTTGTAAAAAGCTTAGTGATTCATTTTTCATACTTGCATTTAATTACCTTTTAAAGTTTTCCCTTCCAAACTTTTTCCTCTGATAGAAATAAAAAATATATTTTTCTCTTCATTCTAATCTTTTTAACTCCCCATCCCGACAATTGCTTATGCAAGCACTAGAAAAAAGAACAACTTATTGGTTGGATATGCAAACTTCAGCCGGAACAAATGGGTTTTATGAAGATCACAGCAGAAGGGGATCAATAGGGCTGATGATTCGAAGTGTCAATCCATACATGCAAACATACTCTAATTGATTTTCACCTATTGATTTCACTCATGCCTCTGTGGCTCTGGTTAAGACTGGTACATGTGTTTGTCTTTGATGTTAGAATTCAGACACTGATTAGTCCTGTAAGCGTGCAAAGATTAGCAATGTATATACTTTGATTTATGATTGTAATGCATAATAAAGGAACCTCAGACACTGTACTGTGTTTGAATTATGATTAAAATATAAATTGTGCACCATAATGTGATAATCATCTTATCAATTATGTAAATAATTATACTCATAAATTTTATAAAACTTGTTTGATTTTTGATTTTATTTAATGCCATAGTAGAAAGAAAGAAAGAAAGAAAGAAAGAAAGAAAGAAAGAAAGAAAGAAAGAAAGAAAGAAAGAAAGAAAGAAAGAAAGAAAGAAAGAAAGAGGCTGTCCTTTTTCCCACAAACCAAGTAGACGGGCTGCAAAAATGTGGAACAATATTGCTAATTACGGTGACATTGTGCATACAAATGCACACATAAAATCCTACAAAAATACCTTAAAGTTTGTAGCTGTAACAAAATATGAAAAGGTCCAAGGGGTATAAATACTTTTCTAAAGTAATGTACAATGGAGAGACTTAGTTATGATGGTTTTCCAAGAAATGGATGTACGTCAGTGTAATGTTCTTTAAAATGATGGGCATGAATGTGTGTGTGTGTGTGGTCGTGTGTGTGTATGTTCATGCTCATTTGCAGTGTGTACTTGTGCTTCTATCAAAGTCTTCCAAGTTGAGTCCAAGTAAATCAATCTTGTTACTCCCATTAATGTCACTTTCAGCTCATCATTCTCAAATTATAATTAATAATAGATAGCTTATGGGCATAAATGTTAATGCAGAGTTGCGTGATATTTTATGTTCTTGAAATGACGGGCCTTGTTAACCTCTCGGCGTTAAAAAAAGGCCCCACTTCCAAATGCAGCGGCCGAAGATCTTAATAAGCGAGTGCCCTAACTTCCTCAGCAAACTTTCCTCTTAGTCTGAAGCAAACACCCATCTTTAATTTTGCTCCAAGCTTTGACCCAATCTGCTAGAATAGTAAACAGTTGGTATGATTATTGATTTTAGTCTTAAAAGCAGCTCTTACTAATTTGCCTGAAATAACATGTCGACCTTAGTTACTATTTTTTTCTGTGACATGTTCTCTTTCCCAAAAGCAAGATTCAGGGGCAAGTTTTCTGTGTGGGAAAAATGATATTAAATTTTTGACATGCATAGTGATCTCAGACTGGCTAGAATGTTTCAGCAGCTTATATTTAAGCAATGCAAATAGTCTATGTTTTGCTTCTTAAATACCAGTAATTTCTCAATACCGCTGTAACGCTCTAAAAATTAATCACATCCCTTCATTTTGCATAGGCTTTCGGCTATATGTGATAAGTTAGATAAGACCACTGGGAATTCACCAGAACTACAGACCACGTATCGATTAGCCATTAACCCGCTAACACCCTGTAATCCTTGTTAAACGTTTTCACATTCGACAGATGCTGCCTGAGTTTGAATCAAAGTTGCCTAAGGACATAAATGTTGATTTCCACCTCCCATACACACAAAAATTGGGATGATGGGGAGCATCTTTGCAGTCACATTGAATATTAATGCCATCTCAAATTATGTTCCTAAAACATGATGAGTACACTGCAGCTGAGTTGCCTCCAGGATTAATTATTGACACTGTCCTTTGCACAACCTGATGTGAAAGTGTACTCAGTGTTCTATTTTTTTCATCCTCTTATGTAGAGGAATGTTTCTGCTGCTGCTCTGTTTCTTGTCAACATTTTAAAACACCTAAGAACATAAATGTGTCGTATGAGACTTTAAAGAAATACATGAGCGATTTTGTGATGCAAAGGTCTTGCAAATGTGTTGGTGTTCTTTTTATGTGAAAACCGCAATCTTTGAGGTACTTTGTTGTGACAAAGAAGAAAATAAGTGTTTACCGCTAACTAAATAAGACATTGTTTCCAGATTTGCTTATGCCCCTTTTCCACTAAGGTCGACTTGGCCTGGGCAGTGTCAGGTAAGGTTAGACCAGAAGGTTCTGGTTATGGTTCCAATGCCATGTGAGGAATTTGGCAGTGGGCGAAGACATGGGTGGGCTCAGAATAGCAAAAGTTCCAGTAAAAATCAGTCATCACGCTCCGTTTCCTGACATTCCAGATCCCGATGCTGCACTTCAAGTTCTTGCAGTCTGCCCCACTTTGCTCGTTGTGGTCCTTCACGGTGCGACATATGCACTTTCTTTTCTTTAGTTTCCTTCAGCAATGCAATGAACACTTGCTGGAAGCCATTCTTCTCCATTCTCTGTGACACTACTTCACACGATCACCACCAGGCCAACCAGTGGCTATTACTACTAGGTTGACATGAGTGATATCCTTTTCCCGGTCCAATCAGTCCATGGGTGGACGTGTTGGGTCACCTCGGCATTCCTCAGACCAAGCCAGAGGTATTCCAATAAAAGCGGTAGGCTTGGACCAGACAAATGTAGCGGAAATGCATTAAATAGGGGATGACCCCATCCGTTCCCAAGTTAATCGTTTAGTTGAAAATCCCCTCAGCATGATGCTGCCTCCACTGTAGGCATTGTGTTTTAAGAGTAACGAACAGTTATAGATTTTGTTTCTAAAGTTATATTTTGTTACTGAATAAATAATTATTTAAGTCTGATAGAACTTTCATAGATACTATGTCCCTTACATGTCTTGTACCAGACTCCGAATTAGACTTTGGTTAACATTTTTTGTCACTCTGTCATACAGTTCAATTTTTTTGGAAAAGCGGTCAAAAGATCTGAAGTTTCAAAAGATTGCTCCATCTGAGCTGAATTTGGAAGTTCCGTCAGAGGTACCATGGGCCTCTAAGTTGCTTATTTGAATGGTGCTGCCTTTGCTTGGAAAGTCAGTTGTGAATGGCCATATCTTCCTAACTTTGCAGTCATAATCGTTCCATTTTTGGATGATAAACTGAGTAGTTTCCCATTACATATTTTAGAGCTTGTGATATAGTTTCATAACCTCACCTAGCAATAAACGTCTCCACAACTTTTGACCTGCTGTCTGGTGGTCTTCATGTTGCATTCTACTTGTTCACTAATCTTTAACAAACCTCTCAACTCAGACAACCTGTATGCTTACTGAGATTCAATGTAGTTTATTTACCAATGAATGAACTACTGTAGACAACTGGTTACTCTGAACTTAATATCAGGGTATAGGGGTTACATATAAATATATGAGACTTTTGCTATGCATAGCACCCATTTTTTAAAATCATCTACATTTGTTGAAGTTTAATGGCAATAATAATGATAATGTGCTGAAATTCCTTGTAAATTGTTACATTTATTTTGGAACTGAGGGACTTTGACATGCTAGTTCTGCAATCTGGGTGCATATGAGCTGCTGCAAAGTAACAAAACTATTGTCATATAGTGGTGCATGTTGTTAGCATATATTAGATGTTTTTCTAGCTCGTCTCTTCTGTCCGCTCCATCCCTAGTGGTATGTTTTTTGTTTATTTTAGAGGGATTCATGGGTCCTGTTGATTATTCATAAGCCATTGTTTTCAAGCATGAATTGCTGTATTCATATTTGTCAGCTGAGTGTCAGTGAATGGCACCGGCACGCCTCCGAGCACCTCCAGAGACTTTCCTTCTGACAAGGACATTTTTTTTCTCTCCCACATGTTCTTCAAGCTCCCAGTGTAATGGAAACTAAATACGCATGTCTTCTTTTGCCGTCATATCCAACTCTTTCTTTTTCTTCTTCCTATTTTATCCATCTTTGTCGGCTTTCCTGACACCTTAGCCAATGGGAGTTGTGTCTGTGCCCAGCGGTTGTCAGGAGAGATGCCCAACAAGCCATCAAAGAGACGGCCGGTGGCTGAGACAAAGAAGCACTCTGCCTTTTTCTTAGCTTCTGCAGCGGGCCATAGAGAAGGGCTTGCATGTATAATTAAGTAAGAATAGGAAGCTAGGGCCACTTAATCTTCCCCCTAATGGTGATCCTAGCTCCATCACCATGGCCCCTCTGGGGGGGGGGATACCCCAAAGACTCACTCTCTGGGTCAGCAGTGTCCCCCAGTTGTCATTGGGAAATCTTTTTTATCGGCCGGAAGAGCTGTTTTCCTAGACTGTTGGCATTGATCCATTCATCATGGCTTTGTTCCTTTAAGAACTCTGAGGGCACACCAAGGGTCTGCCGAATATGCTATTTATCATCCAGCCAAGAAAAATAGAGAAAAAAAGTTAAGAGATGCATATTTTACACAGGTTTTTCTCCAAGTTGCATCATTCTGGCATATTTTTTTATGGTTTGGTTGTGCTGTTAAGATGTTTTCCCATCACTTTTGTAATAATCAAATTTAACTCAAAATTGGCTGCCCTAATAAACATTGCTTTCAAGATTTAAATGACAGAACTGTATTTTATTGTTTGTCAACCAAGGAGAATCAGATATTAGTTTAATGCCATTTCAGATATGTGCACTGGTTCTATTCAACCAGATTTTGAAAATTGTTTTTATACAAGCACCAGCTGCTGTCCATGAAAAAAATTGGCCCAACATCGCAGTTGTATTAATAAAGTTTCGAAAACGTGTTGTGCAACAAGTTTAAACCTTCAGATCTTTTTTTCCCCTGATCAATGGATGGCAGAAGTTGACCCTCCCAGAACTGATACACCTTAGGAGAACAGCCTAACAACATTTGATTAAAAAAAAAATTTGCCATAGGCCCACAAAGACAAGCTGTTCTTTGAGCTGCCTTTGAGTGTGTCCTAAATTATCATTCCGGTTGGTGCCATCTCCAACACAAGAGCAATAAAACAATAAAACTGGCATTATGGAAGCAAAGGAGGCAGAGAGGAACTCTATCCCCTCCATTCCACCGAACAGGTAAGCGGTGCGTAATGTCAGTAAAGCGTAATACACGGCTGATAGCCCCCATTATAGACTATGGGACCATTTCAACCTGGCACGAATAAGAGTGGCTCGGCCGCATTCCGGAAACGTAGTGTCGCAGCCCTCTCCAAAATTTATGTGGCAGTTCTATTTTCTATGCACCACACTTCTAAAACGTGTCAAGCTCAGCAGTTCAGTTCGGCCCAGACAGGGAATCAGGGGGTTGCAGGGAAGTAAAATACCAGGAAGTTTCAAAATAAAGGATGCATGCAGATTTCCGATTGCTTGACTTCGGAAAAGCACAAAACAAAACATCACTACCTGTGACAGCAGGCTTGAAGTCAGTCAGTCCGTGGTTCTAATTTGCTGGTTTTTATCCCAGGTGAGGAGTAGTTAAGCCTTGAAGCCAGATAATCAACCAGTTTATATGATGCCAGTCATCATTTTTATAAGGATAACATGAAAAAGGAGAAGGCATGGACAAAAATATATGCAGTTCTCGGAGTGGATGGTGACTTTATGCTACTCATGAGCATATAATAATATTTTTTAACTTGTATGCTACCATTTAATTACGCAATTGCAATTCTGCTGTGATTCTGTGATCTCCCAGGACCAGCAGAGAGAAACACTTTCACCAGTGAGACTCATCTAAAACACTCCCGGTGGGAAGGACGCACCGCTGCTTTCACAAGCAAAACATATCTATTTCAATATGCGGCGCTTATCAGAATCATCAGAATCAGAATCAGCTTTAATGGCCAAGTATGACACATACAAGGAATTTGACTCCGGCAACTTTTCTCTCCAGTACAGAACTTAAATAAGTGAAATTAAAAAACGGAAAAAAATAAATAAATACAAATAAAAATAAAGGATAATATATACACCAAACCAGGGTTATTGTACAGTAAGTATATACAGCAGTGCAGAGTTTTAATTTATTGTTCATGTGAGTGGACACACATATGCAGAAGGGGTAAAAGGTTCCATACCAGTGGTGGATTGGCCATCAGAATGAAATATCCCCGTGGCCTGCCTGCTGAACTGGCCTGCTCCATGATTGAAAATAGTCAGGTTAAGCGGTACGTCATCATGAAATGTACAGAAGCTATACAGTGAGCCAACCTGCGTAAATCAACATAAATACGGAGCATTTAAACCTAACCCTAACCTTAACCCGCTCAGCGAGCAGACATCCAAAGCGGACTGAAAATTCCCACAGACAACTAATTATCATATCAACACAAAGCCAATATGCCAATAAGAATATACTCACATGTTATTTAGGATCACAAATACATACTGCACAACAATCTGCAATTTGGCTGGTAGGAGAGCTGTGTTGCAGGCTGAATTAAACAGGGTGGTATTCTGTGCATGATTTAATTGCTTTAAAAAAAAGAAGAGTTAATTCTAGGAATTAATCAATCTGCGATGGTGCGTTAAATCTAACAGCCCTAACTTTTAGCAGTTTTTTTTGCAAAGAGATAGCCATGTTTACTTTTTCTTGTGCTATATGGAATTGCTTGGCTGATGGCATATCCAGAATCCTTAATGTTTGACATCTCTGGGGGAAAAATAACCAAAATAAGGCACCCAAATTTGCACTGCTTTTCGGTCTTTTTACTACCGTTTATGTCAGAACCGGTATCGGTACCCAATCCCTAGGTTAGATACAGGGCTGTTCAGAGACGAAACGTCTTGTTTTCAGGCCGGCCATTTTCTGTTTGGTCTGTACCAGAATAAGCTTTATATTGGAATTATAAATCTAAAAATGTGTGGTTTAATTACCAGATGAGCCATATATAAAAAAAAAGATAATTGAATAGATGACTAGCCTAATGTCACTGTATTTTGTGTGAGAACTGGAATAAAATCTCTAATGACACAAGATTTAAAAATCTTTGGAAAACTGAAATTAATAATCAAAATTTTTGAGGGGGGTGATAATAAATTAGATAAAGTTTGACAAGTACATATATTGTGGTTTTTTATGCTTAGCTGATTTTGTTAAAACAACAGAATAACTTTGGAACTACTTCCCATCTTACAAAAAAAAAGAAGAAAAATAGAGTCTCATATATACGACGCGGTCTCAGTCTACAAAGACACACCTTCATTTCCAGCACTCATAATGGAATCTTACACTTCACCAGACGCATTCATTTGCTGGCAGTATTTATTGAGACAGACATGATGAAAAGTATTGTTATATTATGATATCACTGGATTTTGTTACACCCCTATTTATGGACACAGCAGAAAAGCCCAAGACTTTTTAATGTTGCTCAGTTGAATGCTGCTTTGTTCTGAAAGCACAAACAACACCGTGATTTCACCAGGTCAACTTGTACAGTGTTAAATGACAAAGTGAAACATGAAGGTAGGGATGTGGTTGGAGGTTTATCATGGAGCTATTTCTTATAAAAAGTGCTTTGAGAAAAACTGAGCTTAATCACTTACGTGAAACTAAGCAACACGGGAAAAACAGTATCTCATTCGCATTGTTACTCTCAATGTAATGCACACCAGTGCTCTGGCCTTCAAAATTGCTGTGCCTTTGGTTATATTTTCATCTTCCACTAAACCCTGGATGTACTGAGCTTGAAAAATTGCTGTATGCATGAACTTCTTGCATGATATTATTAATAAGCAACATCAGGGACAGACCTTCTCCCGAGAGAAGAACACACCAAGGTTTGGTCCTCCTGTTTTCAATTGACACAGCTAAAGGCAGCATAATGGGCCTATTATGAACTACCTGCATCATGCTTAATTCATCAGGGTGGTATCGCTCTGCTTCCTTATTCAGTAGCCTCCTCATACATGAGAAACAAAAAACCAGCTGCTAACAGGCAAGAAAACCTCATAGGGTCCTCTGTGTCAGGCTCGGCACTCAAAGTATCGGTGACCCTTTGGTATCTTCGGGATGGAGGTGTGAAGCTGGGGACGGAGACTGGAGAAGAGGAGAGAAGACCCATGTGACTAAGTCCAAATGGAGCGCCTCGTGGTTATCCCTCTAAAAAACCATTAGGTTGTCCCATCACTGACACTAATGGGATGTTACAACGATTTAAAATGATTTAATGGCTCCCAGGTTGGGGCCCCTAATGGCCCTCTTTATACGTCAATGCATATTATGAATGGCAATGACATTGTTGTGAAGTGCCTCTGTTTCTTCGCCTTTCTTTTCTTTCTCGCTTGGGCTTCTTTTAAGATGCTTGCACAAGTAGTGTGACAGGTATCGTTTTGTTTGGTGATATGACCGCACATTCAGCAGCAAGCTTCAGGGTGGTTGATGTATCACCAAGGTACTCTGTTCATAAAATAACCAATAGTTTATTTTTCTTGGATATTTATCTCTTCTGAGAAACTGGCACATAGCATGTGTTATATCTTGTTAAAAAATGAAGAAGTGAGTGATGCTGGAGTCAAAATCAACTACAGCAAACAAAAATTTTCTATAAGGGATCAACTAAAGACAGAAAGCAAAAAATATGAAAGCCATTGTCTTTGTTCATTCACCCCTAGAGCAATTTGTTCTGGCTAAATCTTTTTGGGAATGAACATGTTGGCACAAAATCAGGTTTTTGATTATCTAAGAAACTGATTAAGAAAACCACATGGACATTATGCACAAATCCATACATCTTCAAACACTATTTTTTTTGGCAGTCATATGATTAAAATTTTATAAATGTTATAAAGTGTTGATATGGAAGTATTCGATATAGACTGAAATGAGGATAAGGCTGATTCATTCTCCATTGGAGTTTGAGTTTTTAACAAATTTATTAGGTCCTGAACAGAAACCCATATCTTGGATAATTGCTCTCTCCCCATCTAGACATGAGTGTGTCCTGGTTGCTATTGCTGCTGCCATGTGAGAGTGTTATATCAGCATTGTTTAGACAAAATAAAAGATAATAGCTGCGTCATTCAACTATGTCAGTGTAGGCTAACTGTCCATGACATTTAGCAAGAATGTTCATGACTCAGCAACATTCTGGAACATTCCTCTTCTGCTCTTACTAATAATTACCTATCACAGAAAATAACTAATCTTGAAATAATTCTTCCACTACAGTGCTCCAATGGGATGTCAGGAATCTGTGGTATAAAATGCTTTCTTGGACTGAGAAATAGCTTCAGAGTGCAGTGAAGTATGCCATTGCATGTGCCATCTTGCAAAGGTTCTGTGTTTCATCATTTCAAATGACCAATTTCTTTGGACACTACAATCGAAAGTATGGACAGCCCTGGATAATTTGGAGCTTTAAGATGAATTTTATTTTAAAGCCAGGCACATGCATTCAAACTTTATACAGTAGTTTTACCATATAACAAACATCTAATAAAATCATATTTTTATTTTCTCTGCTAAGTGCAGAGGGCTTCAAGTTTTCATTAACCATTTATGCATAAAATTAATGGAAATGTGTTCACTGCACAACTGACAGAGAAGTGTGTCTCTGTTATGTATTCTCCAAGCCACAGACGGTCGCGGCAGATAACCGCTTGTGCTGAGCCTGGTTCTGCCGGAGGTTTCTTCCTGTTAAAAGGGAGTTTTTCCTTCCCACTGTCGCTGCATGCTTGCTCAGTATGAGGGATTGCTGAGAATTCCACGACGCAATCTTCTGTGGTTCTGTAATTTCTACACTTAACATTGTATTGTAATAACTCTTTTTGTAAAGTGCCTTGAGATGACATCTGTTGTGAAATGGCGCTATATAAATAAACTGAATTGAATTGAATTGAAGTGATTCATTTATTATTTTTATCCAGTCCTTTGGTGGCCTCCTTTCTAAAGCTGCCTTGGGCAACTACACACATCGGCAATATCCAGGGCTTAGCCAAATTCAGAAGCACAGACAATCCAATCCATATAGCAATTAAACTGGTGTGTTTCTTGGAGCAGAGAAGATTGCATGAGATATTCTTAATGAGCTTTAAAACATAACATAGCTTATCTTTTAGACTCTTATTGTTTAAGTTAAAAGGAAGCCGTTGGCGTGCACAATTTCTCACTTTGCAAGGCAATCAATTGTCTGGGATGTGTTATTTGCTTACCATTTTAGAGCTACATCAGTCTAGTCATCAACGTGCAGACTCAAAGGCCCAGTGTGTAACAAATTCGGCTTTTTATTAATAAAAATCAAGTACTGCTTTCATAAATACGTATTTTACCGAGGTCTGATCACAATCGCATTATCATGAAAGTGTTTGCGTGTCTTAGAATACATTGTTTATAGATACAGAGGGTGCACTGCCCCCCATATGAGGCTGCCATGTTGGCTCACCGTCTTTGAATACGTTATCCGAAAGGGGTTAAACTTGTTTGCTTAACGCGTTTTAGCCAGTGATGTCGGGGGGAGGGGAAGAGGTGAGGAGAAGAAACGAGCATAGAGGACCGTGGATCATAGTTTTCAATTTCAATGGGGGACCATCCGTATTCTTTGCCTAGTGAGAGGGAGCAAACCATACCACAGAAAAGAAAAATAAATAACCGGGAGAAAACAAGAATCTACATCTGCGGAGCGTTTACCAGATGGAGACTATTCATGAGGGACACGAACTTGAAGACGGGTGCGGAGGTAGCAGGCTTTCTGCTTGACAAGTAAGTTAATTACATGAAACAATGTAGATTATGTAAGCGTTATGTTTTACAGAGGACAGGTTAGTCCAGCGACAATTTACTCCGCGGCTTCCATAGTAGTGATGACGTGTTATAACGGAGAGAAGCCAGAGAACACTGCTCAGTTTCTAGCATTCACTTAGCGCGCCACTAGGTGGAGGTAATTGTTATAAATATGGGCTTTAAGGACAGCCCACTCCATTAGTTAGTTGCTTGGAGCACTTTCCCAGTCTCATACATGTTTTCCAGAGTGCATGAATACCCTTTACTTTTAGCTTGTTGTCCAATAACTTAAACAAGCTGGTAAAATTTAAGCAAATAAATCAAACAGTTTTAGATACCAAATTTACCTAACTTAGCTTTAGCAGAATGCAAAGTGAGTAGAGGTGATTGGGAGTCTTTCTATAGGTAGCTTCAAACTGTGCAAGAAAAAAAGCAATTTATTCAGTGGAATCTTCCCAATCAACCCATACCAACCGTGATTGGTCCACCTCAGTTTAAAGTACAACTTCAAAATTTTCTGTTTCGTTTTTTGTTTTGTGAAATGCTTTGCTTTGGGTTTTGGTGTCTAGAGTTCTCTGTTACTACCTGATATGTCAACCTCATCCATTTTAAACATCATACTAAATGTCACCAAAGGCTTTATGTTCTTAAACCTCAATAAAACATATATATTGTGAATCATGCAATGTAATTTCCTATTTTCACCACAAATAAAGATAAAAATTGATTTACTATGCATTTATAGAATGTGGAGTAATTGATTTCTACTGTTCTAGATAATCTTAAACTGAATCATGCAATTGAAACCAAACACCATTTAAACTGTGTGGCCAGACACATGCTGGCCTAATTGATAGCTTTAATTTTAAAGTGCCCTCCTTCTGTTTTACAATGCTCATGGACATCACACACTGTGGATTAAAGCTATTGATCACTAAAACAGTCTGGTAATGAGGTTGAGGTAATTTCTCTCAGGTGTTTCACATGGAGGCATCAATTCTAAAAGGGTTGCTCTCTGTGATCATTTGTTTTGAATACTCTGAAGTAAAACTTTTCGAAACACCATGTGATGATGGATCTGGATGGTGTGAATGACTCGAAATCCCCGTTCCACACCTGTAAATGAAGCAAGCCAATGACTTCTCACATTCTTATTGTTCTAAGAAGAAGTACTGTAAGAAAGAATGGGAGGTTTTCTTGTGTGTACACTCTTGCTTAGGGTGTACTTTTGGAGTGCTGGTGGGAATATGAAATAAGTGTGTGTGCGTGTGTGTGAGAGAGTGAAGGAGAGCCTAGAGGATTGACAGGTCTAGCAGTCATTACACGCTGGATTGAATGCTAGATTAGTCCAAAGTGGCTCAGGGTCAAGCGGCTGCCTGTTCCCTTTTGGCACTGAATGACTTTAATACCAGCTACTGTATTAGTCAATTACTTTGCTGGCTAGGTTGCCCTCTTGTTACCTATCTCACAGCCCTGACTTTTTGCTTTATGAGGCATCAACCTTTTATTGCATCTATTATTGAATTGCCTTTATTACTAAGGAATGTTGGGAAAAAAAGACCATGGAAAGAAAGTTTTGGGCACTTTCTATGCTAAGTAAGACTTGCAGCTGCATTTGCACCTCCTTTCCACATAGAAACAAATCATTCATTAACAGAAAAATCGATTTTCTTCTTCAAAATGCTTTCCAAATTAGATTTGTTTTACCTCAGTTTGTTGTGTGCAATGTTGAAACATTCATGTATCCAAGTTTCAAATATCAGAGGTTTAAATTAAGGGGATGTTAATAACCCTTCTGCCTTATTGCCCAATCCCCTATGTAAAATGCTCAAGAAACACTGGAAGCAAACCAAACTCACAATATGATGCTATAATCGCTGTGTGAAAATAAATCACTTAGTGTCAAAAGTCTCATCTTGACTCTTTAATTGTTCCTTGCCATTGTGTGCAAATAGTATAAGCTTTGTTTAATCTGATTTACAAAAAAAAAATATATATATATAGCTTAAGAGGGTATTTGGTTTGTCCACTTTGAAAGGTGCAAAATTGTATGATGTACAGATGTGTGGATATACAGTAGAGAAGACTAATAACGAAGATGTGAGGACCAGGTTCATGCATGCCAACTACTGCTTTCTGAGCTAAAAACTGCACTAAATCTGGAGGTATTCTGTTTTTTTGTTTGTTTCTTTTTTTTGTTCTTCTAACTTCTCCACTGCTTTGCCTCCTTTTTTAAAAATAAAACTCCAAATGTAATTGGTGTCAAACAAAAAAAGAAGTACAGCTGTTTTGGACAAATCTTTCAATTATTTAGGCAAGCACTGCTTTGGGGAAAACTGTATGCATACAGATGTCATTCTAAAACCCAACCACTCTCCTATCTATTCAAATTAATTTATTATTTGCTCCATGTGTTAATTTTTAGCTTATTAATACCATTACATCTTCCCCTAACCGCTTCATCCAGCCTTTACTACAAACTACAATACATTGATACGTCATTTAATTTTATACCGTTATTGTTCTATGTAAATGCACCAACCATGTAATGAAATCCATAAACTGGATACGGTGTCAGAGGGGCGTCAGAGTGATGTTGGCCTTTAAAGTAGCTTTTACCATACGTAAGAGCTGTGTAAGATAATTTTTAATCTGTAAAGCACCTTGATTTGCATTTTATTTTGTATGAAAAGCGCTTTATAAATAGTAATAAAAAGTTTCATTGATTTATTGAACAGTTGAGGTACCGTAGATCATTTCAACATCATTACCACCTGCTGCAGAATAAACTTTACAGAATTTTGATTGATCTCAAAATTGTTTATACTGCCGGCAGATTTAGATTCAGCAAGTTTATTCTCAATGGTAGGAATATTGTCACTTGAGCATCCCAACCAATTTTCCTTATTGAAATGGGCAAAAAAAATATCAAGGGAGCTAAAGATATGGGTGATGCCATGTACTTCAAATCTCTGAAGTCAAAGCAACATTGATTCAATAAACAAATTATCTTTTGTTTTCATAATTGGATGTTCTTTTTGCATAATTTTTTTTTCTCATTTTTAGAGATCTTTATTTTACTTAGTTTCAAAAAGCAAATATAAAGTAGTATGAATAGTTTTGAGCTTAATTAAAGATTATGATTTTTTTATTCAAAAATTTCATCTGACCATGAAAACATCCAGGAGCCTCTGCTTTCCACCCTCTTCCATTCATTCTGTCCATCACGTCTCCACTCCTCCCATTAGCTCTAATGTTAAATTGCTCTTGTGTGATTGTGTCACTTGGCTCTCCCTTTTTCTTTCTCTTGGGTGACTGATATGACCTTTAGGTACACCGACTGACAATTACTGTCACTGAGAAATTGAATTATTAGCTTTCTCTGCCAACGGAGCCGCGGGTAGGTGGTAGGTAGTTGAGAGTAAAATGCTGTAATTACTTAGCTAAATTGCCATATTATATTTTTTGCCACTCCTTTTCCTTTCTCATTCTTTCTCATGAGCAATACAAAAGCAGGGTGGGGAAGAAAAAAAGAAGGTTCTAAGCTGTGAAGCTGATAAAAGAATGATTTTGAATTTCCCCTATAACCTTTTTTAAGGTGTTGATTGTCAATAGAACCAATTTAGCAATGTCAAGGGAGGGCCCAGGATGAAAGGTTGCTCTCTGTCATTTTTTTTCCCTTGCCTGTTGATCAGCATGGCTCTCCCTTTTCCTTTATTATTTTTTTTTTCTATACTAAACTGCCAACAATTGATTCCACTTCTTCAACCCTCCTCCTTTATCACACCCAGTGCCACCACATACACACTGCAGACTGGTCAGGCCGAACATAATTATTTTTCCTGTTCTCTGCTTCTGTGTGAGTAAACGGTTTCCTTTGCTTAGCAGCTTGTATCACAGCCTGTCAGATCTGCCGGTTTGATTACAGTATCTGGCTATTTAACCAAAGCCGAAACTGCGCCTTTGATAATTAACCAGCATTTGAAGGAGACTGATGACTGCAAGGGGGCTTTTGAGGTCACTTGTTCCCCAGAATGTGAAGCAAAGACTATGTTGAGGGTTTAAGATAAAATAAGACAAAAAAGGAAGCAAGCATTCACATCAGGGGAAAAAATGGTGTTCCTCAGTCCCCGGCTGATTTCATCCTGCACCAAACTATCTTCCTAGACTAAATATACAATATCATGCTTGAACCGATACATAGATTAAGCTCTCGTAGGAATACATAAATGCATATTCAGATGCATATTAATGAAATGCCCCAAAATATTTTAAAGTGTGCTTATGATAAGTGCCAGTTTATTGCAACTCTTAGTAGGGCCATGATGCTGCATTCAGTTCCAACTTGGAAGTCAGACTTTGTGAGGTTTCAACTCATCTGCATTTATGAATCAGGTGTCTCTCATCCTACTCTTGACAATGGTGAGTTTGTTGGAAATCGATCACATAATTACTATATGCATTATAGCAGACGGTACTTTAGGCGGTGAGTGCAAGTACCAGGTCCAGCTAGAAAACAAAATCAGTATCTCAACAAAGCTTATCCGCAGAGGGAAGCATGAAAAGATCATTCCAAAAGTAGCCAATGGGGTTTATTACAATTTTAGAAAAAGTCTCATTTATTCAGGGATGATGTTAGCTATCTTCTATACTAAATGTGTTGTGAACAATGGATTATTATAGGCCTGTGACATGTAGAATGTGAAGAATGAAAGGCTAATCTGATGGGGTTTTCTTGTGTCATCAACAGCAGAAAAATAATGATTTTGAATTTTTACAAAATGGTTGAACATTCAGAGAAAGAGAGACCCCTAAAAAAGGGAAGCACTGCATGTGCAAATAGATGAGAAGGATCCCGCATGTGTGATTCTTGATCCCTTAAGGTTGAGCCTGCTCAGTCGTTGTGAAAGGAGGGACAATTTGCACGCGCCATAAAGGACATTTATGTTCATAGCGCGTCCCAGCAGAACCCCATTGCTCTTTGTTTTAATTGTCCATGAACAAGGCATTGTTCTGCAAGATCAGGGCAGGAGAAAAATCTTCCTCAAACTGATCCATTGTTACAGGAACTGCATTATGGGGCCCTTCATTACTTTTACTCTGATATAAAGAATATGTTATTTGAATTTACATAATTCTCCCAGCAGCTTCATAGCCGTCTCTATAAATAGCTTTATTCAACGTGTGTGAAGATTCAAATGAAGGGAGAAGTCTTAATCTCTTGTAATGTTGTATCTTTGTCTTTCTCATAGCGCTTTTCTGTGTTCCCACATCCACACTTTGTATAGGGTTTGTTATGCATGTAATAATAATCCATATTTGATTACTTCAGTATGCATACCAGCCAATAGAAAAAGACACACTTGTTGTCCATTTGCCAGAACAATCTTGTGCTATATAAGACTTTCTGCTGACTTTGGTGGGTGCATGTGTGGTAAATTTGGCACTGGCTTGTCCCACTTTCGGGCCTTTCGGAATATTTGCCTCCGGGAGGTGTAGCGCAGCTTTCATCCATCTCACAAGCAAACATCAACTCCCTCAGTATGGTTTGCCCTGAAGTTTGGGTACAAAAAAACAGTTTCACAAGCTCTAGGACTTCTTCTGCTTGACTAGCATGGCTGCACCCGAGGACATCAAGTTGATCGACGTGCCATCTCAAACGCAGGCTGTATTTGCAGCAGAGCATGACTGACTCCAGCTCAACAACTTGAGGTGTAATAATTCTGCTTTGTTGCTTTTTCAGAGTCCAGAGGGTTCCACCACACTGAAATAACATCAGTGTTTTTGCCTGAGTGAGAAATCACATTTACCGGCATCAGGCTTGATCTTTTCCATTGGAGACAGAAGGATGTGATATATTAGCAGTAGGTTTATCCCAATAGAATGATAAAATATATTAAAATGAACTCTTGTGTGGCCCCAGAGCATGTGGAACAGCCTCTCTTTTATCCAGTATATGGTAAAAGTTTGTGGTTTAAAAGTTATTCCACAACTTAGCATTATTCTGCCCGTACAACAAGTCGACTCTCCTCGGCACTCAAGTATCAATAAGCCCACAGTCTCTCACATCTCGCCTCATGGTATTAATAATACGATGGCATCCATAAAACGGGAGCTGTAGTTGAATTAAAGCACAGGCCAACTGGACTATTTCCAAGGTCATCACAGTGTTGAAATGTTACCCCCCACACACACATGCCTGCACAAGGTAAGAGGGAAACCACCGGTCATTCCTGCAGAAAGAGGCGAGGGCTAAGACACATGGGCTCATTTTCTAAAATATGCAATGAGCGAGCCGTCGGAGACCCCTGTAGGCTTTGCCGTGCAAAACCTTTCAGTGCAAACAGTGATGTGTGTGTGTGTCATCTGCATTCTTTGTTGTGTTAAGAGTTAAGAGACCACCAGGGATGAGCGAACCTTGACCTCTAACCTGCGAGGATAACGAGCGAGATGGAAAACGGCAGGTGTAATGGACTGCTGGGGCTCCTGATATCACTTATTTCCTACTTGTTTGAGATGATACAGACACAGAAGAGCAATTATGGATATGTATTGCCACATTACAGCTACAAACTTTAATGCATTTTGTTCAATAGATTTTATGTGACAGACCACAGCAAAGCAATGTAAGAAAAGTGGAAGGAAACTGATGAATGGTTTTAAGAATGTTATACTAAAATCAATCTGAGAAGTGTGGCATGATTTTTATTCGGCAACCTTTACTATGAGAATCCTTAATAAAAGTAGTAAACCGCTTCATAAAGACCAAAAGACACAGCAAATAGTTTTGTTAGAAATAAAGCTATTGGAGAAGTTTAAAGAAGAATTTGGAAAAATTCGGAGAATTTTGAAAAATTTGCATTTGGAAAAATTCTAAACCTAGATTTTCAGATCTCACACAGAACTGTTCAATCCATCAAACCCGAAAAGAATACCTCAGAACTCCACTCTTGGGCTGAATGATATTAGATATTTACGAAGCATCGTTAAACATTGGGACAGCAATATCGATCGGCAGTATCCCATAAATGTCTAACTTCAGTCAGGTTTTCCATCATTACAATGTACCCACTGCTGTCTTTTCAGGCTGACTGATCTTTTTTTGCTTGGGTATTTTAGCTGTAATTGAAAAGAACAGTAGAAATTCATCTAGGCAGCCAAATACATCAGCAGAAATTCAAACTTCAATGTGTTTTATGACCTACAAAATATGGTGTTCAACTGCAATGTCATATATATTATTACTGCAAGGATGCAAAATGTAAACTATTTTGCAACTCCTCTCTGAACCTACCATAACACGGCTGTCAACCTGACAAGCCAGGCTTAGAGAGCATCGAATAGAGAAGCTGTCTAAATGCCATGGTATCTCTGGAGGAGCTGCAGAGAACTGTTGCTCAAGTGGAAGACTGTCTTGGCAAATGGCTGCCTACATTGACTTAAAGCTGGAAGAAGAAAGATACTGTGAAAATAAAAACTTGTGAGGATTCCTGTGTAAAGTTTGCCGTTAGCCATGCAATTGTGCATTGTGTGAGGGAAAACTGACAGGGCACAGCACTATTACCATGTTAAAAACATACTGGTTGCGGCAACTTCCTGCAAGGATGCTGTTTTTAACAGAGACGGGAAACCTGGTCAGAAGTGATGGAAAGATAACTTGAGCTAAATACATGGGCGTCCCTTGGAGAAACCTGTTAGAGGCTTCAAAAGATATTAAACCTGGGCAGAAGTTTACCTTACAGCAAGCTAACTACCTTACACATAGTCAAAACTAAAATGCAATGTTTTAGATCAAATTATATTCATCCATTATACTCATCTATTGTGTGCTGGTGTGTTTCGCAAAATCTCAATAAAATAGATGGATAAACACTTTTGGAAGAGACCGTAGATGAATTAAGCGAAGCGGCAAAGGCCAGTGTAAACAGCACAATTTCTCAGACTGGTTGTGCTACCAAGCATTAGAAACATTGAAGATGAATTTCCTACTGTATCTATTATCCAATCATTTCTAGACCACAATGGGGAAAAAAATGTAGAATAGGCAGTTAAGTATCTGCGATTATTGATTACAGTGCTGAAAAGAACTTGGTTTTTTCTAATACATTTAGTAGCCGCTCAACTGTCACAGCCACATGTTTTTGTCCCCGAAAGGGCACATTTGTTGCATCTGTAATGTTGTGTCAAGGCAGCATGAGGCAAAAAAGGGAAAGATCTATTATTTCACCTCTTTTAAACAATCACGTTCTGAGGAATTCATTTGTCTTGGTTTGGCTTTGTCTCGGAGGTGGCACGAAAGCAGGAGCCTCCTTTTGTTGCTTGAAATTGATGCCGCTAACGGTGTAATAAAAACGTCCAAAACTCGCGTTTCTGTTTGAGGGAAGAGCTCCTTTTGTTTCCCCCTGCAGAAGCGCTCGTACTGAGGAGATAACTGCAGGCTGTTTTAGTGGCAAGATTAATATGTTGTGCACTTAGACTTGGGGTGTGTTTTCTCACACCGACAATATCTTGGGTGTCACGATCAAAGCTCTCTTTCTTTGTACGTACTCGCCAAATTCCTCCCCTCTTTCTTCTCTTGAATGGTAAACAGTGCAGTGTGTCAACGGATAGTACATTTATCTTGTTGGAGACCACTTTGGTGACTGAAGATATTGCTGTCATTTAGTTTAAGATACTCCAAAGAGTAACTACACACTTAAAACTGCTGGGTTAAAAATAACCCAATTTGGGTTATTTTTAACCCAGCAGTTTGGTCAAAAAGGGACCAAGCCAACCCTGGGTTATTTTAACCCAGCAGGGTTGGGTTATGGGTTTGACCTAGCACTTGGGTTATGTTTTTTACCCAAACAATGGGTTAAAATGACCCAACTCTACAGTTAAGGCTACCCAAAATTGGGTAAAAAAAAACAACAACATCTGGGTTAAATTACTAAAGCTTGGGTTAAAATGATAAAATTATATAATTTATAGGGTTATACAAAAAAATAAAATCTTAAAGGAATAACTCAATAAAGAAAAATGAAAAGGTCTGTCAACTCTTTATTGACTACATAAATTGTTCATTTTTAAAATACATACACAAAATATACACAAACTGCATAGGTGTATTTAAAACAAATTTATATTCCAGTTTATGTTTTGTAAAAGATTGTTAATTGCATTAATATAAATATAGTAAATACATATAATACAGTAAACAAATGTAATTGCAAATCTAAATGCAAACACAATGCCAATGGAAGAACTGTACTCAAGTAAAATCCATTAACATCTAACAGAGCAAAACATCAACCTTACATCATAGCCAATTGAGCCCTCATTAGCTTTACGGCATTTGATTCATGACCTGGTATTTGAAAAATGACTCTCTGAATGAACTCCCAAATCTGGGCACATTGTTTGGGGTAGTTGATATCAAAAACAAAAAATGTTTTAAAACAGCCATCAACTGCACCCAAAAGTGATGGGTATTCCATGGCAGTCCCATTGATAATCACATATGCTTGGGAACATTGATGGTCTTCTCCAAGCATAAGGACATGTGGGTACTCAGTTGTAGCCTCATTCAGGTACTCCACCATGTTTGTTCCAACCTAAGATAGGGGATTAAAAAAGGTTAACGATTGAGGCATAATAAATATGGTTTCATAAATGGCTGTGGAAGCCTTTAGAGTAGGCTGTGAATAACTGAAGTAAGAAATAATTGAACTCACAGGCTGGATGTCAATGAAGGCCTTGCGAACCTCCAAGCTGCTTGGTCGGAACACTCTTCTTCCAACTTTGTAGGGTGCAGTTGGGAGAATCACTGGCAGCAACAACAAAGCGGCATCCCCTTGTTTGTCTGTAAAAATGGAAATTTTACATTTCTGTAGATGACCTAACCTGGAAAATGACAGCCAGAATTTATGGAGCTGCTGTGATTTTTAAGATCAGAACACACTGGTATGTAAAGTCAATGGAGAAGCGCGTTGCCATGCACCTCAAGTAAGAAGCAGATTTGTGGCGCGAAAATACTTGTCTGCCTCATTCGCGTAGCAAGTTCGTGTTTGACCCTACAGAAGATAGAGGCATGATTTTTGTGGTGCAATTTGTACATTCGGCATCAATCCGCGCGGCGTCTACCAATCAGGAGCCTTTGTACCTGGTGCAGCACGGCGTCCAGCAGAAAACCGTGGTGGATGACCAAAGAAAACTTTCCCTGGTGAAGAAAACAGCCTTCACAGCAGCTGGTCAGATCCAGAACTCTCTCCAGGTTCAACAATCGGGAGAAGACTTCAGAGTGAATACAGAGGTTTCACCTCAAGACAAACCATCGGTGAACCTCAGAAATAGGAAGGCCAGATTAGAGTTTTCCAAACGACATCTAAAACAGCCTTCAGTTCCAAACCAGCATCATATGGACAGATGAGACCCAAATCAACTGGTACCAGAGGGATGGAAGAAAAGAGTCTGGAGAAGGAAAGGAGCTGCTCCTGATCCTCAGCGTCCCATCTCATCAGTGGAACATGGCGGTGGTAGACTGTATGGCTGCCAATGGAACTGGTTCTCTGGTATGTATTGATGATGTGACTGTTGACAGAAGCAGCATGATGAATTCTGAAGTGTTCCAAATATCTCTCCATCTCTAAAATCCTCAAAGGCAGTGCTTTCAAGTTTTCGCCACTCAAGGATCTTCTCCATTGTTCCTGGACTTTCCAGAACAAGCTTCAACATGGGTTTTAAGGGAACATACTGGAAAGTGTCCCGAACAGCAACTTGTTTTACAGTCCCTGACTCTCGATTAGTTTCTTGTGTATATGAAAAGCCAGGGAGTGGTACTGCCTCTGGCTGTATAAAGAATCCAGACTGGGTAAAATATTTCATTTGCTTGTACTCTGATTCAAAGCCTTGAAATGGTCCAGATGCTTTTGTGAACTGCTCCATGAGCTCTTCAGCTTTTGGAGTCTCAGACTGACCTATCTCTCTTAAAAAAGAGAGTGTTTTTCTCTTTAAACAACCAACTACATCTCTGATTAGACCAGATGTGTTTTCAACAACATCTCTAATGCCATTGAATGTCTGTGAGGATTTTGCCTTCAACCTAGCTAAGAAGAGTGCGACTCTGTCCTTTATGTTGTCATCCTCTAGCTCATCCCATTGTTCTGCTGTTGTCTCACTGCATTCCACCTCACTCAGCACACCAAAATGAGGATCTACTGAACTTTGAGGAAGTTCAACTGTATTACTTTCTTCTGTTTCAGAGTCAAACTCAATACCATGCCCAATTATGTGTCGTCTAAATGATCTTATTTGATTAAATGTGCGATGGCACCCAACTTGAGCACACTGGAAATAAGTTGAAGTGGAAAGAATATGATGTCTAACTCTCAGGTGGTTAAAAAATGTCTTATGTTACAACCTAAAGATCTATGACATTTAAAGCACACATAACCCATTCTGTTTTGACCTGTGACACTAGCCATACCTCAAGTGATCTTTTTAAATGATGCTGAAATTTCCAGCGTGGACCCAGGAGAGGTATCAAAGAAATCACGCTGTTAGAATCCAAGAGGAACAAGCTGTCTTTGTCAATCTTTTCAGCTGAAAAAAAGAAGAAATTTTAATTACTAACAGATAAAACAACAAGCCAGACGCAGGTGTAAATATGAAAATATTCCTTTTACTTTAACTACTGAAATGCATTTACTTTATCATCATACCTTCAAAAGCAGGGATGTATTCAGACAGGTTCCAATCATGAAGTTTGCCCCTCACAAACTCATCCATCTTTCAGAAATAAATAGAAAACAGTATTGGTTATATTTAGTGTTTTAGCAGTTATCACCAATATCACTTGCAGTTATTGAACAACTGAGGTTTACATATGATCATACAAAGCAGAAGCACTATTTAGGCAAGGCAAGGCAAGGCAATTTTATTTCTATAGCACACTTTCAACGCAAGGCAATTCAAGGTGCTTTACATGATTCAGTGATAATGAAATCAAACAAAACATATAAGTTTAACAGTAATCAATCATTAAGATAATGTAAGGAACAAATTTATGTAATTAATACATAATCACTTAAAAAATAAAGCTAAAAGATAGAATAGAATAAAATATAGAAATTAAACCACAACAATAAAAATAATATAAGGATCAAATTTATACAATAAAAAGAAAAAAAAAAAAGAAAGAAAAGCAGTTACTCATAGGCAAGTTTAAATAGATACGTTTTAATTTTAGACTTAAAAGAGTTCAGTGTCTCTGCAGCTTTACATTCTCTATTACACTATTTATGCACAGTTTAACATTATTTAGGCCTTAAACAAAGTCTGTTTTTGGTGAGATGCTGCTAAATCAGTACCCTATGAACTCACCTGTCAGTTCACTGTCTTGATTTGTTGACTACAAGCTTATGATTTTACATTTACAAGGTTAGATACAGACGTTGAATGTTATTGCTTTCATCTGGTAATATCGCGCATGCGCACAACACTGGAAGAGAAAAGCTTCCGCACAGTTATCCAGAGCTGCATGTTGAACGCTTCAAGAGTAGCTTCCTGCAGTTACCAATGGTGATAAGGGCGCCATACCGTCTCAAGCGGAAGTTATTTGATCACTAAGTTGTAATATTAAGTTTTTAACTTTTGTAACTGCAGTTGGGTCCCTCTCGAACGCTTGCAAAATAAAACCTATGGTTGTAGGCATTACTAATTCAGATCATCTTTTAGCAGTCAGATGATCGAAAAAAAAAAAAATACACAGCAAAGCTAACCGTATTTAGCACAAAGCTTCTAGACCCCTTTCAAACAGCTAACAAGCTATTTGAAGGATTCTGAAGATTGGATGACAATGAGTTATACAGATTAACATCCACATTGTTTTGGCACACATCTAGATAGAGTCAAACTTCAACATACCAGCGATGAGACGAACCGAGCATATCCTATCCTATCGTCAGGCTCCAGTACTTGGATGGATCATCCGGTAGAACTCTCTTCATGGCTATTAACGTTTGCCTTCGACAGACTTCAATAACATAACATAACGAAGACGATGACTGACACTGACTATATTTTATGTCACTGTTATTTAGCGCAAACTGCTGCTAAATGAAAGCTAATAGCAGTGGTGGTTAAAGCTTGTTTAACGCGGTGCGAAGTCTGCTCCACTACCATTGGCTGAAGCCGACCTGGGGCCGTGACGTTACCTGTCAATACTTTGCCTGGCAACAGACCAACATCAGCGCGAAAGCAGCGAAACCTATGATTAACTATTTATCGGCCACACGACAGCAGACACCGCAGGAACCGCCTATTAATCTCCTCTTATATTTCCACCGGAGAAATTATAGTAGAATTTCTACTATCGAAGTAGTAGTAATGGGTTACACAGGTAGCAAGAAGTATCTGACAATAGCTCCATAAACACAGACAGCAGACCTCGGCTGTAGTGAGGATGCCGCCGCTGATATAAAACAAACAGTGACATCCTGAGTAAAGCCTTACCATATCAGACAAAGGGCGGGTCGGCAAAAGATAATGTTGTTTGGGGCACTCATAGTTGTGCCGCGAATTCTGTGCTCCATTTTACATCAAAAACGAAATATATCAGTGATAGGAAGATAAGTCGGTGGCTAATCAAAATTATGATTTGGTTGTCTTGAACTGATTGGCTAGAAATCTGTTGAATTATTTACTGTCACCTGCTGCCAACAACTTTAACACAAATAATTTTTTTAACTATTTCTCATAAACATCTTACCTTATTTTTACTCCTTGCCGATGTGAAGGTCCATTGAAGTCCTTTTCATCCACTGGGTATATGGCGGAGCTGGCACACAGGCTAGTGGGAGGATCCTTCTTTTTACCGCCTTTTTTAACCCAATATGCTGGGTCAAAATGTTTGACCCAATGTTGTGTTGAATTGACCCAACCTCCTAACCCTCAGCCTTAACCCAGCAGTTGGGTTAGCAAAATAACCCAGCGTTTTTTAGAGTGAGTCATCATCAACTGATTTTGATAAAATGTTAAACAGAGTTTGCGTATACAACCAGTTATCACCTTATCACAATTTTGACTGACACATCCACATTCACTCTCTACTACTTCATTCCGTTTTGAAAGGGATAAATCATGTAAATCCAGCTTTGTAGCCTTTACTCACCCCATGTGCTAGGGAGATATTTTTAAAACTGTTTTGGTTATATATTTTTTTTAACTGCTCAGTTTTTTTTCTATTATCTGTTACTTTTTTATTTTTTTTTACTATTACATGACAGTACTTGCATTGGAACTGCTAAACAAGTTCTTGGACGTCTGGTTAAACATTGACCAAATCTGCCATTTTTATAATTCGAACTGCGAGTTTGTAGCCCAAGTTCAGGAATGTCGGAAGTACAATCTGAACAGTCCAAATGTTCGGTTTACCTTCATCTGATGGAAAAGTGATTTTTGTCTGTGAGAAGGACGAGTGCTTCAGTAACATCCACCAGCATCAAGAAGGATTTCCTGAAAGACTTGAGGGGTCAGTTCCTTCTGAAAGTGGAAATGATGAACACAACAAAGCGGTAAACTACACATAAAACTAAAATGACAGCAAACTTTATTGTAGACATTCATTTATTGCCTCTTGGCCATTGTTTTGATAGCATTAGCATTGGAAATTCTGCTTATGTTAGAGCTGTGTGCTTGGTAATTTAGATACCCAATTACATACTTATTTTAAATGTTACTATCATATAGAAAACATTGGAATTATTTTTATTTTTTTGTCTTTGAGAACGCATTATCCTAACACATTCAATGATGTTAGTGTGATACTAGCAGTAGCACACTTGTTTGAAACACCTGTTTTAAATAAACTGAATATAATTTAAGACATATTCATCTCATTATGGTAGCATTTATATAAATACATAACTAACAAGAAATTTGTGTTAAAGTGTTGTCAGTATTATAATTAAAAAGAATACAGCATATTTTATCGTCAATTTTCTTACCTTTGTCTTTTACATTTTTCAAACTTCCTTAAAAAACCTGATTGATTTTTTTGATATATCAGTGTCCTCGGCTCCGGTTCTCCTTTCACGGCAGTATGTGATACAGAAAGCTTTCTGTAGGCTTTGAGACAGAGCAGTGATATTCATTTAATCAGTGTTAGTGATTCACCTGATGGCTCAGTAGTCTTGTCCCTTGGAGTGAGTTTCCTCCAGCAAAGGAAGTGGGTCTTTCCGATCAGGGGGGCTTCTCCCCTTTGAGCATACTCTGCCAAAGGCTACGTGAGAGAGCTTTTCCGGTGTAAGGGTCATTATATAGACTCTGTTCCCCTTCACTTCATATGGGATATGAGTGGGGGTTTCTTCTTCTCCTGTGAATCTAGAATGCAAATTTGCGCCACCCAATGGCTGTGTGTGACCCGACACTTTCTTCCTGGTTCCGAGTGTCATGAGTCTCAGGATGCTTTCACATGGTACTAGAGTCCGTACTCGGATACCGTATTTGGTCAAAACCCACTTATTTAGTACCATGTGAACGCAGCCTGGACCGTGCCAGGATACGGCCAGACAGACCTGCCATGGAGGTAGTATCGGAGTCCAGGTATGACTGGCTAAGTATCATGTGAACACAAGCCGCACTCTGGCCGTACTCAAGACAGCACCGCCGGCCTAAATTACAGAATCACCTCGTGACCATAAAAATACCAAAACAATGCGATTCAAGCATCCCACAGCAACACACCAGGTTACAAAATGGCATGTTTACTACAACACTCACCCTCTCGATGGCTTCAGGTAGCATTTGACCAGTTGACCAATTTGTATACATTCTAGGCTCTCGCCCCTTTTTTTGACGTCGGTACTTCTCAATCTCTTGTTTGTTGGATAGCTACATAATTATTTGTATACCCCCACCTGCTGTTTGGGTGTAGTCCCTCATGTAAAACACTGGATTCCAATACGGGCCGAAATTCGTGCCATGTGAACAGAAACAAATTAGCATTTTCTCTGGCCGTGTTCTGACACAGCCACACATGTGAAAAGGCCCTCAGGGCTACATCGTCCTGGTGGTCCTGAGTCTCCAATATCTTGTCCTCCTGTTGGATCAGAGTCTTTAGAGTGTCTTCCTGGTTTTTCAGAGTCCCACAATACTCCTGCATCTTTTTGGGCGGTTCTCCACCATTGGCCTCTAGATTTGTTTCATGTCCATGGTTTCTGCCGGCTACCTAAACTCTCTGCAGGGTTCGACATGGACCTCTGATCCCCTCTCATGTTTTTTTTTCCGTTTTTGGCAGCATGTGTTTTTGTTTTTCGGGACATTTTTGGAATCTGTTTTTATACTGTACATTTTTTCCTTGTTTGTTCCTGGTTTGTCTCATGTCCTGTCTCTGTCTGTGCCTGCATTCTTGGTTGTCCCCAGCTGTCCCGAGATTCCTTGATTATCTCTCTGATTTTCTTCCTTGTGTATTGAAGCCCCTATGTGTTCCTTGTTCTTTGTCAGATCGTTGTTGTCGTCCTTCTTGAGTTGGACTAATACCATTTAAGATGAGAGTTTCTTACCGAAAGCGACACCCTGCGCACCCTTTGAATAATATTTTCCTCTTTATCTATTTATCTGTCACTTTTCTTTTAATTTCTTTTCTTTGTTTTTATTCTGTGACAAACAGTAACCTGCCATGGCTAGATTACCAAACTGTATCTGAAGACTAATGAGAGAAATTTCTCTTGAGAATCTTCATCTATTGCCATTTTGAGAGCACCTTAGGGACTCACTTTTCCTATCTGTCACTTATTCAAACAAACACACACACACACTCACCGATCCAGTGCGACACAACTCCCATCCCATCACTGATTTGCCCCTCCACTGTCTGCCCGCCATCCCCTTTTCACCCTTCCATCCCCTCATACTCATCCTCCACCCCCACCTTCACTCATTGACACTCCTGTTTCCTCTAACACTATCATGTAGCACAGCCATTTCACTTTTGCACCTTGCAATTAAAACTAGCAGAGAGGTGGAGGAAAAGATATACTCTTTTTTTCCAACACCCACCACTCTACCTCCAAACGACAACCATTCAGGGTTTCTCTTCTTTTTGTTTATACACGGGTTAGAAATTCAGAGTGTACAAGAAGGGAAGGGATGGAATTAATTAACAAAGGAAATCTCACCACGGCTTTCAGCTGAGGTTGATAATTTAATAGTTTTTTTTCCCCCTGTGCACGTATGATAACAGTTGGAGGACGATTTGGCAAATAACAGTAATTCAAAGTGTAAAGAAAACAATTACAGTATATTTCTTCCACCCGGAGAAGTCACACACCCTAATACCCGTAAATAGCATGCCTCAAACGTGTAGGCCTTCAGAGAGGAGTAAGCCCACTTGTGAAGTCCAACTCTTTGATCATTTGGTGCCGTCATACTGACCTCTACAGGTTCCTCCCCCTCCTTTCTTGTGGGTTTTCATTGCTGAACGTGTGCTCGCATATGTGTGTGGTGGAGCAAGTCTGGCTTCTTGAATTTGCAATTATCCTGGTGTGGAGTAAGCATGGTATGAGTATAACACCAAAGAAAGTTATAGCAAGCACATATAGGGTCTGATTTCTCAAGATTCCTGATAATGACCGCAAAATTGTGTACGGCACAAAAAATTTGTGTGGTTGTCCTTAATTTGCGAGTGATTTACTAAGATTGAGTGAGCAATTCTCAACAAGCACAAGCAGCAGTATTCAAATGAGTAGTTTGCGGCCGCTAATGCGAGCTGCTCCATGGCTAGAGAGGGGAGGACTATTGCGCATGAATCCATGACGCGTATTTGGCACAAAAATTAGGCTACAATGCTGTGAATTCTGTTTTTTTTTTGTCAGTAATAAATATAATTCATGCGGTGTACATGTGCTGCTTTCTGCTGCATGCACATATCATATTGCAGGGTTACATTGATTTCTCACCAGGTTGAGATTTGATGAGAGTGCAATGAGTTATGATGCGTCTTTGGGGGAAAAACAGGTAAATATTTACATAACTCTCAGGTTTATGGCCATTAGAGTGTTAATTACTCTTAGTTTATACTGTGTACGCACACAGCCACAATTTACGCAAATTACATTTTTTATTTGTCAATAATAAACCCATGTTGAATGTGGTAGCGCAAAATTAAGACATGATTTTCAGAAGTGCTAATAATAGGCGTTAAAATAGCCGCCGTGTTTATGCATCTTCTTACAGAAACTCCCAGATTGCATATTCATCATGGACAAAAGTGGATTGTGTGCGTCTTGCTGTGGGTTTAACAGGCGAAATGCGCTCTCTGCCGTTCATAGATCAACTGGAGCCTGTTTTGCGATGCTTTGCGGTTTGCATTGGTTTTAACGAGCGCAAACTGTCAAAAAAATAAATCCTATAATGTGTAAAAGTATATACTATAAAAGTATCTAATGGGCATAATTTAAAGACAGAAATTAAAATTACATACAGTGACCAACCATCCTCTTTTCCCTGGACATGTAGAGTTTCCACATGCTGTCAAGGGTCTTCGGGGGGGATTTCATAGATTGATGAAAATGTCCATGTTTTCATTGTTTTTAGGGGGACCAATAAGCATATTTAAATTGACAGCTTCAGTGCATGCATTATGACACCCTTTCTCTCAGGCTATCTACACTAAGCCGATAAGGTTATACGGGGAGTTAGACGCCTAATGTTATCCACTCAACACGAGCATTTACGCCCCGTTTAAGGTCCGTTTAAGGTCCCATGATTGCGCAATCCCATACCAACCTGTGCAAATACTGGGCATGCGCGAAAAGACGCAAGAAACACGCGTATAATTTACGTGACGCCAGCGCCTACATAATATACAAGAAGCTCTACAGCACAGTACATATCTGCTTGTCCCGTTAACCGAAGAGAACAATAGCTGCTCAGAAGAAGAGAGAGTTTTTGAAGTGGACTGACGACGAGATCGATTTATTACTCTTCGCTGTTGTCTTTGTCTGTAGTGTCGTATTGCTATTGACGCAGCATTCATTGACGCCACTTCCTTTCATTATCCGGGGAAGCTGTCCACACTAGCTCGTTTAGCCGTTGAATTAAGATTTACACGGCTCTCTTACCCGGCAAATAGTTATCCGGCCACAGACCTTAAACGACGCAGGGTTAGTGTGGAAGATAGGGGGGTGTAGACTAAATAATTATACGTTTAAGGCATTATCCGGCTTAGTATGGACATGGCCACACCCTCTCCTAAACTACTACCTATTGGATGGGTCTGATCCATTCATAGAAGGAACAAACTGTGGGCTGTGCTGCGATGTGATGGTCTGCACCACATTGTCCTGTGTGAAAATGTAGCTTTACACATTAACAGAGCTGGCACAATGTTTGTGTGTGTGATAGAAGTGGTAACGATCCAGTAGACAAAAACTATAATAATTCAGTGCAAATGGAGAGTTAATCTATGAAGATGAAAGCTAAAATCTGGAGTAAGCACTTTTTATTGTCTTTTTGAGGCCTCTGCATTTTACTTTTATTACATTAGGGAAAATACACATCAATATGAATAATCAGATTATTATTTGAGATTTCTGTTCAATTTGTGACCAGTATGACTTATAGTTTGAACTACAATTGTGACTGGTAGATTTTTGGAAGTGTAAGCATTTCCATTATTAATTAATTTCCAGAGATTTTAACGTCCTTTTTGTACTTAAATCCTAACACAATCAAAAGTCTTGGTACAGTCCTGAACATCTTTCAGGACAGGGCCAAGTACCCTCTATTTTTGGAAAGCAAAAATGGTCACCCTAATAAAGTAGGCAAAATGGAATCATGAGATTACTTTAGATTATGCAGAAATTATCCATATATAACAAAGAATAAATAGTTAATTACATAAGTATATACCCTAATACAAAATTGTTTATCATGAAACAGGTTCTAAGACTGTCCAGTGAAGGGTAACACTGCAGGCAAAAAATAAATAGTTGTCCAAAAACATATGTTGAAATATAATCAAAACATTGAGCTAATTGAGCAAAAATAATAATAATGATAAAGAAAAAAAAAATGTTAAAGAAATTTTGCAGTATTTAGCTGTAACTACTGCACTGTAATGATGAAAAAGCCAAACCTGGTAAAAAGTCTTGCTGCACAATAACAGCAACAATTAAATACTAAACATACTGAGGTTGAAAAGTTTGTTTCCTTCCTTACGTGCCTAGGATTGTAATAGCATCATAGCTTAATTTCCAATAACAGTAGGTGCAATGTTGAAATAAATGGCTAATTATTTTATGTTCTAATTTAGATCAAAACAGAAGTAAATTATTTTTTTTTTTTGCACAACTGGATATAAATTCAAGTATTAGGGGTTATACTGTAGTCTCTTGTGTGCTTCGCTTATTAAAGGCTAATTTATCTGCCCATTAAGTGCATAAACAGGGCCGCCCATTTTATTAATTCAATGCATTTATTAAGCTGGGATGATTGTTAGGCAATTCCAGGGCAGCTTTGGGTTAGCTTGTAAATTCAGAATAACCTTTCAGAAAACAGAAAAGATGGTGAGGTGGATGGTGGAGGAAATATCTATACTGTATATTTGCAGAACGAGACAATTTCTAACAGCGCATGGGTGAAGAACTTCTGCATTTTTTGTCACCATCTCCATTCTTTTCGCTGATGGCATGTGAGCTACATGGAACCATACCGTTCTAACAATTGTCAATGGTCAATGTGAGATGTTGCAAATATTGGATATTGTTTTGTGACCTAACCTTGCTTTGAGTCTCTCCCGAACTTTATCTCTAACACCATGCACCTAAATGTGCAAAACGTTCTTTTTTTTCAATCTAGGAATAGTTCTTGCATGGGAGATCCCCTCCTTCTGGCCTCAATCTCAAAATTCTGCCAGTTATCTGACATTCTGGACAGATAGAAAATGTAGTGAGTTCCACTCAAAACTTCGAAACTGGTCTCTGCATTTTCAATTTCCATGTTACTACACATACTGTAAAGTACTGTTTTAGGGAAGTGTGGAAAAAGTGCTTCAAAATGTTTCAAATGGTCCGTGTAATTTTCACACCACTTCTGATCTATTTCTCAGTAAATAATGGTAAGTAGTTGTTTTAATATTGTTGCTTTATTAAGCCATCAGTAAATAAATTAATAAAAAATAAACATCTTGTTTGTGATTTTTAAACAGTTTTTTAAACAGTTTTGGAGTTGTATTTTGTTTTAAATGGGGAAAATCGAAGTCTGAATCATGTTTATAAAAACCTGATGGATATCGTCCTCCAGTACTCTTTTCCTTCACATCACTGTCTTTTTCGTTTAATCCCTGAGTCAACAGCCTAACATTTGGTCAGCGCAAAACTTTCTGATATTTCTCACAGAAAATCCTCTAGATTTTTCATGTTCATGTGACAGACACACCGATTTCATTGTCAAAGAAAGTCCTTGTCTTGCAATCTCCAAAATATTGCCTGAATATTGTTCCAATGTCATCATCACGGTCCAGTTTTCACATCAGGTCCAGTGTCTGATGCAGTGTGTCTAGGTTGTTAAGCTACAAAAACGTCCGGTTCAGACAAAATAAATAAAGGTTTTCTAATTTTCATTTCTTTCATTTTTCTTTCCATGCATGGGAAAAAACTAAAAGGAAAAAGCAATTGTTTGACTTTTTCTGTTGTTTTTTTTTCAAGTTGAATGCCAAATAAGCCTCTGTTTTTTTCTTTGTAAATATTTGTTTCTTAAACGAAATGTCAATTACCAAAATAAACTTGTTTTGTTTTTTTGTTTTTTTAACGCTATTTAAATTACCAAAAAGTACACGGACCTTTACAAAAAAGACCTACAAAAAAGAAAGATTTCAGCAGTATAAATTATAATATATATATATATATATATATATATATATATATATATATATATATATATATATATATATATATATATATTTTTTTTTTTTAATCAATTTACAAAACGCAAAGTGAGCAAAAACATAACAGTAATTCTAAATCAAATCAACTCTTGGTGTAACTACCTTTTGACTTCAAACAATCATAATTTCTTATAGGTACATTTGCCCAAAGTCATTGATTTTGTAGGATACTAGTCGGATATATGACGAAGGATTTTTATCAAACAGGTGCTAATGATCATTAATGTCTCAAATAGGTTCAAAGACAGTCATTGAATGAAACAGAAACAGTTTGGTAGGAAGCTTAAAACTGGGTGAGGAATAGGCAAACCGAGGTGAGGTTTTCATGATAGTTTTTGATGATGGTTTGGCATGGCTAGATTGATTTACAGCAACAAAACACAAGGTAGTTGTACTACATCAGTAAGGTCTCTCCCAGACAAAATTTCAAAGCAGACTGGGGTATCAAGATGTGCTGTTCAAGCTTGTTTGAAGAAGCACAAATAAATGGGAAACGTTGAGGATTATAGATAGTGGTCGGCCAAGCAAACTTGAAACGAAAGACACATCAAGCTTATTACCCTTTCTGCCATTAGCTCAAAACTGGCAGAAACCAATGGAAACCAGGTACACCCATCAACTGTCTGGGAAAATCTGGCCAGAATTGGTCTTCATGGAAGAGTTGCAGCCAAAGAGCCATACCTCCGACGTGGAAACAAGGCCAAGCGACTCCGGTATGATGAGTACTGATGAATCGAAATTTCAAATATTTGGCTGTGGCAAAAGATACTTTGTTTGTTGGAGGGCTAGAGAGCAGTACAATAATGAGTGTCTGCAGAAAACAGTGAAGCATAGAGTAGTTTCATTGAACGTTTGGGGCTGCATTTCAGCAAATGGAGTTGGAAATTCGGTAAGGATAATTGGTGCTCTCAATGCTGAGAAATACAGGCAGATACTTATCCATCATGCAATACCATCGGGGACAACAACCGCAAAAAAACAGCCAAAGTCATTAAGAGCTGTCTTCAGCATAAACAAGAACAAGAAGCCCCCACGGAGCCCTGATCTCAACACTGTCAAGCGTGTCTGGGAGAAACAAGGTTCCGGGGAAGCCTATATCAACGGAGGATCTGTGGTTAGTCCTCTAAGATATTTGGAACATCCTACGAACTAAGTTTCTTCATAAACTTAGTGCAAGTTCCTAGAATAATTGATGCTGTTGTGAAGGGAAAGGGTGGTCACACCAAATAGTGATTTGGTTTAGATTTATCTTCATCATTAACACTTCTGTTTTTCTCTGTTTTCTCTGCATTCTTTGTTTACGGCATTTTTTTCCCAAACCTGTCTAAAACTACTTTTTCAAATGGTGCTTACTTTAATTAGATTAGTTCAAATAATGTGGATAATAGGGACGAGCAAAAACAGCATTATCCATATCTTTTAAATATATGAATCATTTGTATCTATACTCGGACCAGGGCGGGGCCTAAACCAGAAGTGGGCAGGGTTTAACCTGGACGTGGGCTGGGTTATCTTGAAATGGGCGGGGGTTTATCCGGTATGTGTTTTTAAGCATGCAATTGATATGGGTTGATCAGAAATGGTTATAGTCATTGCTGAAAAGAAAACTACATAACAACATCAGCACTGATCATTAGAGCAATGGTTTTGATAACAAACAAACTATATACAGAACTAGTTTCGCAACAATGAATATAACACTCGTGGTTGCAATTATGACGTAAAATGTAATGAACAAGCATTCTCATCTCAACATAACTATCTTTTTTTAACTTTAATCTTTTTTATGATCAGTGTGTTGTTGTGTTTTTTGGTTCTTTTTTCATTTATTATTTTTTTATTTCCACACCAGGTATGTGTGTGTGACTGATTAATTTGTAATATACTTTTATACCGACATCACTTTTACTTTTTTTATAAAATACAGAAAGAAAGTCACTCAGGGCGTGAAGTATCTGCATCTGAGGCTTTTGTCATGTCAGGCAACCAAAGCGCATCATTTTTGCCATGATAGATGTCAGAGTGGCCTGTTGTGGGACAGTGTTTGGATGGAGAAAACTGCTCAACAAACACAGGAAAACTGTCTAGTGTTCTCAAGACCCACATGTGCGTGACAAACATTCATGCACACTGAGGCCTCACGGGAAAGCGTCATCACACATGGAGTCAAAGATCACGACACGGTAAACAAGAGCTCCTGATTAGTGTTGCATTACTGTTCAATTTTTTATTTGTTTCAAATTGGTAATCTTGGTTGCCTTGTGTTTTTGTCCCACTCCGTCTTTTACACAGCAATTCGTTGATATTAAACATGGATTAGCAATGTCTAATCTCTGGCTGGCCAGACATGATGGAGAGCAGAGGAGGGGGTTGGGGACGCTCTTTCCCCTCCATATAGGCCATTGATTTTGAAGCTACTTACGCCCTGTTTGTATGTACAGCCACACTGGAGTGTAAGCTTGTTAAATGTGAAGTGCTTCACCTGTCACCCACAGGTCCATGTCTCATCTTCCTGGGGCTTATCCGCACATAAAGTCACAAAGACGCAAAATAAGATCTGGGAATTTTGCAAATCGGGTTTAGGTGTTGCGTGTGCTTCGTGGTCCTCTGACAAGGCTGATTTGATCAGGATCCTCTCTCCAATGTCATGATGTTACCGGCAGCTGCCTGACTCGGTTCAGAAAGAAAAGGCTAATCATCCAACCAGTATTCAGTCTTCTGCTCTCTGATGACAGATGATTTTTATTTTATGTTAATGGGAGAAAGTTCCAGTTCCACTCAAACATTTACTCAATATCGTGTTAATGTTAGGCTTTTTTTTTACTGAAAGCATTCATAGTGGGGTGACTTGACAACAGAAAACTCTAGTGGGTTTTAAATTCCTTGATTTGCTGCACAAGCTTAAATTTATACTCAGTTTTGAACCTACATACTTGTATCTACCCAAACCACATCCACATTGTATTGCCATAGCCCATCTTTTGGCATACGTATTATGCGTTTAAAGCTTTAAAGGTAGTCAAAAATGTCAGTTGGGTTGAGATTCATTCTTTGGAATGTCTATTCTTGGAACTTTGATACAGGTTTTGGATCCCTGTCTTATTGAGACAGTCACTGTGTCCGAGTTTCAAAAATCTCATCCAAAATGTCACTCTCAAATGTTTAGGAATAACCTAGGAACCACAAATGCTTAAACCTGTCATGAATCAGAAATTGGAAGAACTGAATTGTTACTGTCCATGGAGAAGCCAGTTTAATGTCAACAAGGATTAAGAGTACCTGTCAAGAAAGAAGCATCTGGTCCAAAACCGACATCTTAAAGCTCAACCGAAATCTGAAGAAACAAAAATGTTTGTAGGCTTTCAAAACTGAGAACGCTGTTCCATCTCTCATGGATAGAGGTGGCAGCACCGTGCTGTGGGGCCTTTCCACTGCCTGTGTTACTAATGCAATAAAGTAACTAAGAATACTTCCTAATGTGTCAGTTTCATCACAAATTAAAAGTTTTTTTCAGTTGATACTTTGACACGGCTGAATGTTCTAACATGATGCAGAGTCCAACATATTGTGTTATGAACCAATACAGTGTAACCCATGTGAATTTTAATGTTACTTTTTTTTTTTACTTGTGCCCAACATAACAGTGCATCAGGAATCTGCACTGCCTGTATCAACCACTGGCCACTATTACCTGGGGTGGTGATGGGGGTGGGGTCGAATAAATCAGACCAACTATTTGCTTGAAAATGTAAAAACTATGCATGAATGTATGTGGTTAAATATCTATAAGAACGGACTTGGTTGATGACTATAAAACATTTTAGTGTTTCTCTGCAACCTATCATGGGGCATTTAACCAAATATCAGTTGTAATTTAAAAATGTTGTTTGTTGGCTGATCATTCCAGCCTGAAACAGGAACAATTTATACGAATCAATAAAAGCCAAAAATATATTGTGAAATATTTGCCCATAAGGAGTGGAGGTAAGTGTGGAAATAAATGTGTGTTGGTGGCTGATTTAACATTGGGAATCCAGTAGAGAAGTGTATTTTATAGGTTAGGATTCATGCCTAGTCATATCCATCATGTGATTACTCCCTGACTTTCTCAAGTTCACTTTTATCTCATGATTAAAACCCAGGTTCACTCAAGTCCCACATTAATCTTTAGAAAGGCAAATTTACGCATTTCTTTTGGACTCTAGAAAGTTAAAGTGTGTATTTCTGCAATGCAGGCTTTCTATCTGGCCGTGGTGCTCAATATCGAAGGATAACCCAGGTGATTAGAGTTTGCTGTCTGCTCCAGCTTATTATGCCAAACATCACTGGCCCCTTCTCCAAATATATCATAAATAATTATTACGGAGTGCATGTTCACTGCTCTGGGCTATGGACATAACCTGTTTAGTTTCAAACACAGTGAAATCGATATAACTCTGTCATCAAAAATTCATGGGAAAACCAGCTTGTATTTTATTAATCTGTGATAGTATCCACTGTCTTCTATTGCTTATCTGTTTATTTGTTTACTTTGGCTAATTAAAAGCATACAGATTTTTATGTCAGCTAGGAGCAACGCCACATATAATGCTATATGTGTGGACAGGTTTGTGTGTTTGCGTGCTCGCACTCTTAATCTTGGTCCAGCAGGCAGAAGTGCTCAAGGGACTCTGGAATTATAGATTGAGGACAGGAGTCATGCAGTGATTGACAGCGAGATTCTGTCTGAGGTGATTAGGTGCACAAGGCCCAAAGAAAACAGACATTATGGAAATTCCAACATCCCAACTAATTTCTACTGCAGAGTAATTATGATACATGATGAGCTGCAGACATCAGTGGCCACACAGTTTGACCTGCTATTCTGTCTCTCTACTTCATAGCAAGCCTATCCTCCCATAAATGCTGTAAGACTGTCAGTTCACCAGAAACTAGGGTTGTATGAAAGCAGTGGGGAATTATAGTATGAAGAAAGCCTGCAATTACACTTTGTTTTTCAGTGAATAAATGGTCCACGTGGGTGGAAATCATGACTCTGTCCAAACTCAACAAAATCAACCTACAAACAGGCCTTTAAATATCCCAAAACATCTGCAGTACCATGTTTATTGATGTGCACGAAAGCACCCAAGTATGATGCAACTTTTACATACTAGGTCTTGATACATGATTACTGTTTTTACATAGAACTCTTGTGATTAGGCCAATCTATACACTTACATCTAGTCTTTGACAAGCTGAAAGTTAGGTTACAACCATTGTTTTTCTATTGTTCTATTGTTTAAGAGCAATATGAAGAGTCATTGTGGTTTTTTGCAGTTCTCTTAAAATTATTTTTAAAAACTGTCATGGGCATGCAAGCAATCTGTTACCTGATATTTCCTTCTTATAATATATGGAGAATATTTACGTGATTTATCTCTTTTTAGATCTATTCAGTAGTAGTGGGATTTTTGTTAATGCACTTTTGCAAAAAAATACATTAATATTAACACTGCTCCATGAATGTCCTTCGGATAGTTTTAAACCTTAATGTAAGTCTATAGTGAGTACTGAGTCCATAGTGAGTATTGATGAGATTCTTTGCAATGCACAGAAAGACCCGTAAGGCCACTATTAAGCAACTGCTGTGCTAACTCTCGCAACATCTGTGATGTCCAAATCATGTCATTTAAAAAAAGAAGTCTTGAAGGTGCACCTATCTGTGCTGTTTGAATGGAGAGAGATTTTGGGAAACGTAAAAAGTGTACCAGGTGGCTATCCCATTCACTGTCTGTAAATCACCAATTTAAATGTACTTCTAAATATTGGTGAGAAAAAAGTTACTTGATTCCTTTCCATCACACTCCTCCCTCTATATATCCTGTCTGACAAAAGCTGCTGTCTCTCCCCACCCACGTCAGGTGTATTTAACATGGCTTTGAACACCAGGTTGCCATATTTTATTGAACATTTTGTTGGTGTATCCTGGAGTCCTCCACCTAGCGCCTGGCTATGGGCTCATGTATTAGTGATGTAAGCGTTGCAAGAGGGTATGCGAAGGGAAGGGGGAAAAAGTAGAAGGGAGTGTTTTTGTTTTGATAGGCTGAATTGGAGTAGCTTTCACTTAGCATTTGAGTACGTTTCAAAGAGAAATCCTTCAGATTTTCTCAGAAGAATAAAGAACTCTGTGGGTACTCTTGTATGTCTGACAGCTGCATATTGACTTGTTTACTTTAAACAGATGTGTTTATGGTCTTGTTTTTCAAGGCAGGCCTTGAATCTGTATTGGCTTTGACAGTATGGGGTATTTTACAATCATCAACTGAGAATCTGAGAGTTGGTGTTATTTCCAATCCTTTGCTTTCAAAAAGGTAGTTTTGCTGTTTGTGACTTATCGGTTAAGTAGAAGACACTAAGAAAATATGGAGTGCCATGCAAAAGCATTCCCAACACTTGGATGCGTTGAAATTTGTTGCATTAAAACCAGTTTTATGTGAAGTAATCTAGCTGTATTTTGTGATGCGGAAGAGAAACAGCACACTGATCCAAAAATATTTTACAAGTAAACGGTCAAAGTTTGTTGTGCATTTATATTTAGCCCAAAATGTAAGCTGTAAGCCTCCTCTCTATGAAACACGGTGCTGGTAGCATAATGATGGTGGGAGGCTTTAACCTTGCGCTGCAAGCTGGATTCTCGCAAGATTTTGAGTTTTGCAAACCCATGACAATCCCTCTTGTACTGCTTCAACTAATCGAGTCCAGTGGTGGTGAGGACCAATCATTGTTAGCATTGTGCTTTGGGGCGGGCACATGGGACGGTATCAAGGTATGACGATAGTGACAAGTGCCCAGGCAAAGCAAAACAAACATGGCCACACTGGTGGACGTACATGTAAAAGCGACTATTGAATCTGTTTTAGAAGAACTAGAGACAATGTCTTCATTGTTAAATGAGCAAAGGGAAGCACTTTGTGGATTTCGTGATGGTAAAGATGTGTGATCTTTTTCTCCCAACTGGATTTGGGAAGAGCTTGATTTACCAGTCGATTTAACAGTCGTTACTCTAATTGGCTAAAGATAAATCATGGTAGGCAGACACTTGCTGGTGCCTCCACCAGTCGCTCAAAATATTATACCAGACAACACTCCCTTTTGCAGATGCTTTTTTATGAGAGCAGTTCTAGATAGATGTGTAGACTTGACACAGGGCGGGGCTACACATAGATCTGGCTTTTGCGAGGTTAGGGCTTTAGGAAGAATAAAAATTATGCATGATTTCCAAAATTTACATTGCATTGATATTCCATTAAAGCTTTGTATGTTTAGAGTTGTTGCTGCTGGAAGGTGAATTTCAATCTCAGTTTGTCTTTTTTACGTCAATTTAATTATTAGACCCTTTTTTAACCAGGTGATCCAAATTCTTTTTTGCATCCATCACCTGACCAAAAGACAAATGAAGGCAACACAAAACTAATTATAAAAAAAGACTGAAAAACAGTTTGGAAAATAAATAACAAATATTTCATACATTTAAAGGGGTTCTAGATTTCCAAACAACATTTACCATTTTTATTGTATGGCCTTTTTTTATTATTGGGTTGTATTTAGCCATTGAACAGGGCGCTCCGAGGCAATTCTCAGCCCCAACAAATTTTAATGTGCCATCTAGAAGTCCAAAGAAAAGTTTCTTAATGTAAAAAAAAAAAAAAAATCTAGACCCCTCTAAAGGATCCCCCCCCCCAAAAAAAAACCCACAAAACAAGCATGTGCACTACTCAAAAACCATGGTTTGATGTAGGTATGAACCCATACTGGATTTTTATTTACCGTATTTTCAGGACTATAAAACACACCTGATTATTATTTTATTAACATTTAAATACGGTGGAAACACCTTGCCCATCCTCTCTCTGTGTGTTCTGCCAAACTTCAAGAAAGACGTTGGCATCCGCAATATCTCACCATTAATTCACTGCTGATAACGGTACATGAAGCGGCTGGCGCTCTATTTCCTTCTTTAAAAACTAGATCAACTGCTTTTAACTTAAAAGGGGCATCATATCTCTTTGTTCATTTGTTTTTACATTATTAGGGGTTTATGCATGAAAACTTGTTTTTGCAAACTGCCCTGCTCTCCTAATATCTGTCTGTTCAAAAGTTGCTTTGATTGTTCGAGCAAACTTCCTCCTCTCTCTCAGCGGCTGGAAGATCTGTGACTAGCGGTGCTGGAGCAGGTGAGAAGAGTAGGGCTGATGTGATGGGAAAAACCTGAGCAGCAGAAGCTGAAAAAAGGCTGTGGTGAGCTAATAGGTGAGTGGCGCTCGTGCCTACGGGGACCTTGATCAGAAGAGCAGTAGGCTTGCATTGTGCCCCAGAACTTAGAGTTCTGCTGCATTAACTCCTCCGGACTGGAAATGCCGGGATTAATTGAGATGCAGCCGATAGTTGAATATGGCATCGTGTAAGTAGGCTGAGACGAGTACGTCTCTTCCTCGTCTTCCTCAGGCTCTGATAAGTCAGAAAGGGAATCCCACAGCTCAGTCCGGGAAGGGCTGGCACGGTCTGATTCTGCCATGAGGACTGCCGTGCTGGTTGAAGGCAGAGTGAACTGTCTCTCGGCCGATAACATCCGCTCGTTAGCTGCTCGGTGCATCCTCTTTGCCTCCGTTGTCAGGTTAGCCAGGTATGGTGGGTCGAGGATTGGATGCAGCAGAGGTAGAAGCCGACAGATAGTTTCTATCTCAGCCAGACGCATGCGGGTAGAAGGGATAGCAGAGGTTGCACGCAGCCGATCCCAGACCCAAATGAGCGCAGTCAGAAGATCCACCGGTTCGTCCGCTGGGTCAACATCGGGCTGGATCATTCTGTCAGGGATTTGCTGCTACTGAATGAAGGACCCAAGCGCAGTAGTGGAGTTCACGGTGAGACAGGTTTAATGGTGCAGCAATGTAGACAATATAATGATCCAGCGAGGGCTGAAGCTCTCGCTGGATCTTAAATAAGGGAGGACTAGGAGGAACAGGTGCAGACAATCAGGGAAAACAGGTGCAAACAATGGGTGATCATGGGCAGAGCCCAGGAGGCTCTGACATAACGGACTGATAATGATATGAGTACTTTAAGACAATATTGGCCCCTATACCCGATACCAGTATTGGTATAGGTGCACCCTATTATATATATGTAAATATATATATATTTATATATATATCATGCACCTAGACCCGAACTGACAAATTAGAAATGCAGATACATGCCAGACTTCTAAGATTTTAAAGGAAATTGGGATGCCTGTTTCTATTTAAAAAAATATTAGAAAATATAAAGATGATCATGGAATAAGAATACTTTAGCATGGTTCTGGAAGTTGCGACTAACATCATTAATCAACCAAATGACCTTTTTATTTAACTCAAAGACAGTCTTAAATTTAGCCTGTATGGAAGAGGGGGTATTTGCATATCTAAGGTTAAGCCCAGTTGCCCTTCATATATAGACCAGGTGAGAAAATACTGATTAATCCCCCAAGGAGGTGAGTATAAAACACATATCTACAACCTCCTGATTGTTATATGTAGCAATAGGAAAATTAAACACTGAAATGTGTCAAGCCTTAAATTAGCGCTCCATATTTTAGTGCCATTTTCCACAGTGACACACTGCAAAGGCCTCAACAGACAGGAGTCATCTCACTTGTTGTCAGACAAGCCTCCCATCACCTCACTGCTGTCTCATGAATTTGCATGAGGTCTTGACTTCGTTTTCACTCCTTTTGTGTGTTTTTTTTTTTTTTTTGGTGGGGGGGGGGCTGCGGCTGTTAGGAGGGTTGTAAAATAAATCTTAAATAAGCAAGTTGTTTCAAATGTTTGCACAGCTTTTTGGCTGCCTTTCAAGGGTACTCCAAATGTGCTGCTAGACAATCTGTTCTTGTCTCTTTTTTCCTAGAGGTTGTAAGAACTTATTTGGTCCATTGTTTCACAGCAGATGTTTAATGTACAACTCACAATTCCACTTGAGGAAGAAGGGGAGATATGTGGCTTAATTTCAAATTCTTTACACTGACCTCAGGTTTTATTTAACATGAAACAGTTTGTGCTGATTCTTTCATTTACTTCTCAGCGCCCCCCTCTGTCTGGGCAGCAATAATCCGACTTCATGTAGACTAAACATAAAGCTAGAAACCAATCTGCTTCTCGTGGATGTTTTAGAGAAATCAAAAAAAAAAAATTCACATCAGCGACTTTTGCAGATAAAAGCATAAAGTCTAGCCAAGTGAAAAGAAGGATCTATCCTTTCTTTAACCTCTTTTTGCTTTGCATATGTTTGAGCAACTTGATTAACGGCCAGGGCGACCAAAAGCTAATTATTTTATTGAGTTGTGGAAGAGGCGGGATCCCACCCCAGAGATTTAGCTTTGGCTTTGGCTGCATAATAAAAAAAAAATTAAGGAGTACCGCATGTGATTTGTGATTTCTCTCCCCTCTCTTGGTGACAGCAGGATGAGCCCCAGGTATGGGTGGTCTCATCTCTCGTCCATCAATAAGAAGCTTACTAGCAGTACTGGAAATGGGAGGGAATACAATAGAGTTGCAATTTGATTTTAAGCCCCACAGGTCAATCTCCTGAACCCCCCATTTCTGGGACTGCCTTTTATCTTTTTTTTTTTTACCCTCATCCTTGAAGTCTGTCTTTTTTAGCTGTCACCAGGACTCTATAAGTCTAATTTTCTTTTCTTTTTTTCTCTGTCTCCCTCACTTTTTGTCTGGTTTCCCTTCACCATTATGCTGAATTGTTGATCAAGGTGTGATTTTAATCTTTTTTTCTTTTCTTTTTTAAAGCTACATCTCTTTTACAATTTGCATTTAATTTTGCACTGGAAGTGCAACTGTTATAAGAACACCATGTAAAGACAGGACTGGATTTAAAAAGTTAAGAATTAAATGTTAGAAGTTGCTAACAATTTATTTTTGGGTCTTTTTGGTTTGTTTACCTTTCATTTAGGTTGTTTTCCAAGTAGACTTTTTAAGTTTTACATTTTTCAGTTTGTTTTTAAAGTACAATAGTTTTGCTTATTTTTTATTCTTTATCATTTAGCCAAACTATGCTCCACCCTTTTGCAGAATCAATTTTACCGTAAATGTACTCTCTTTTTGAAAATTGATCATGAGAGAAGTAACAATTGGTTACATTAATTTACCCTACACAAAATGTAACATAATGAAGTTCGTAAAACAAACTAAATTAAAGTAGATTCAATAAATTTTCTTCTGAAAAAGTTTGGAGAAAAATAATTAAAAAGGAATGAAAATTTTATGTCATGTTAGATTCACCCAAAAAATGCTGAAGGAAAGTTACAATAAAGCTGAATAAAAAAAAAAAAATTGAACAAAGTATTATAAACAAAAATAAAAAAAATAACAGCTGAATTGAAAGTTATGGAAATGTAAAGCTTAAATGAGTGTTTGTCGGTTGATGGAAAGGGACTGAAACTTTGAAAAAAAGGAACATGAAAAAAAAAACATAGTATTTATATTATTAAAATAATTATATATAATTAATAATAATAATTATATATATATATATATATATATATATATATATAAAATATATATATATATATATATATATATATATATATATATATATAATTATTATTAATTACGCACACACTCACACCCAAGGGCAATTTAGAGAGACCAATTAACCTAACAGTCATTTTTTTGAACAGTGGGAGGAAGCTGGAGTACCACGAGGGAACCCATGCATGCACAGGGAGAACATGCAAAAATGTAGAAGGACCCTGGACCAGGATATGAACCCACAACCTTCTTGCTGCAAGGCAACAGTGCTAACCACTGAACCACCATGAAGGATATATAATATGCATATCAGAAAAATCTTAAATTAACATTAAATAAAACAAACCACAACTTAATTTTTTCCTCAAATCTTATTTATTTTGTGGAACAATGCCTTAAGTATATTTCAGAAGGCTTTCTAAAAAGTTTTGCCAGTGTCTTTTTTTGAGTTCTTTGAGCACCCCTGCAGAAACGTTAAAGTTTGAATCCACAACAAAAAAAAAAGAAAAAACTTAGTGGCAGCGACATATAATCAGTACTGGTCGAAACAATTCACTTCACATCCGGCTTTGACCATGTTTTTTTCAAGTTTTGGGGCACAGAAAACGTCCAAAACCACCCTAAAACGAGTCAGGTCTGCTCAGTAGTCTGTTTGAACTTGTTCAGACCATGTGCGCATGAGCACATCAACAGTCTATGGGGTTTCCCAATGGTTCCCAACTTGACTCAAAAAACCTACTAAAAAAGTTTCTAATTTTTGTTATGCAAAATAGAAAATCTTAGTTAAGACAACACTGACAAAAATTTGTTGGGAAGACAAGCTTTTTTACGTTGTAACTGGAAAGCTTTTTTTCTGAGTTAATTACATTTGAAAACTTAAATCAAATAAACAATTGTAAGTTATCGTTTTTACGGTGTGTAGATTGAAAAAACATTCAGAGCATGTAAAATTATTTTAAAGATGTGTAAGAATTACCTCCGACTAGTGGTGCGCTCAGTGAATGCGAGCAACTGAACAGTGTTTTCTGGCTTCCCGCCGTTATAACACGTTATTACTACTACGGAAGCCGTGGAGTAAATTTTCCGAGTTAAACGGAAGATATTTATGTATTTGCTGGACTAACCTGTCCTTTGTCAAACATAACGCTAACATAATCTTCATTGTTTCATGTAATTAACTTACCTGTCCAGCAGAAAGCCTGCTACCTCCTCTAAGACACGGGAACGCTTTAATGATAATGCGATTGTGATTAGACCTCGTATTTATGAAAGCAGTACTTGATTTTTATTAATAAAAAGCCGAACTTGTTACACACTGGGCCTTTAAAGGTAAAAAAAATTGCCTAAAATAGATTAGCTGATATGTTTCCGTAATAGTTCTTCTAGTGATGTTCTTGCAGTAAACTGCATCTATTTTCGTATTGGCGACAACCAGTGTCAAGAAGAATGCAGTGAGCGCTGCATACCTCAAACGCCATCAAAAGCATCAGGGTATTGGTTTGCTTCATGATTGATTTAGTGACTAAAATCGACTCTTTAACCTTTTTGAACTCCACCCCCTTTTATCCTATAATGTATTTATGTTATGATTTTGTTTCTGTTGCAAAATACCAGGTTCTTCTCTGGTATTGTTCTAAACTATTTGAGATAGCTATACAAGACTTATCATTTGGCAGTAAACGATTAATATTTTGAAAACATCAAGTCTTCCTACGTATATGTCAGTAAATTAGGAGGATGTAAGATAACTCACAACCCTGTCAACAGGATATAGCTTCTGGGCTTTCTGTAAAGGGGGTCAGGGGGGGATCTTTAGTCCCCACTCTGAATCAGCGGTAGGGCGGACAACAAATTGGCTCCTTCAAGTCTCCCTCTCCAAATGCTAAGGTTAGGCTTTAATTGTGGCACCTGGGTCGAAAAGCAGCCGAGTTATAGACAAAATAGCAATGCTCGTGTCAACGGACGTGTTGTGAATAGTTCACATAATACCAGTTTATACACAGTGGACACAGAGCCAGCCACCTTTGCTCTTCTCCCCTGTTCTCGCTGAATAAGAATCTGACATAAATTCTGCACATATAAAATTAGTAAATGCCACTGTAGCCGTAGTTAAATATCACACAAGCCCCCAGGGAGGGGAGTGGGAGGGTGGACGGGGTGGGAGGTGGAAATACTGGCAAGTTACCTTGGCCTATTTATTTTTTTTATACTGGAAGAGGGAACGCCAGAGAAAGGAAGCGGAGGAAGATTGTCTGGAAGAGGAGATGGTAGAAGGTTAGACAGAGTGGTGAAGGGAGAGGAAACAGCTGTACATCATCAGAGAGGGCGGGGAGTCGAAGTGTTTATACATGCAGCCCTCACTCTTTCCATTTCTCCCATTTTTCCTGATGCAATTCTTCCTATTTCCAATGAAACTATTAATAAAACAGTTTTCTTTTAAAAACTCAGATTCATCAGCTTGTCATCACCTGTCCTAAAGGGGAAGTTCGTTATTTATTTATATATTTTTTAAACTTGGACCTTATTTATAGCATTCAATATGTTCATTTACTCACCCAGACATGTTTGAAGCCACTTGGAATCCTTCGGGAGAAGTTTATATCCGGTTGCAATCCGCGTATATCCATGTAATAGGAGTAATGGAGGCATGGCAAGCGCCGCCCCTAAATAAGGCATCAACTACCATAAAACTCCTTCATTTCATAAATGTTTTGTTATGAATGGCGAGTAATATTTCCCCCGGAGTTCGGAGCATCTCTGAGATGTTTCGTTGTTGTCTTACGGGTTTGTTACAAGGAACTTACTCCAATTTACAACAATCTGTGATTTCAGTGATGCTACTACAGTGCCCAATGGCAAGTGTAGGCTGAGCAGGTCTTTTACTCGGCGCTATGCAATGGTCTCGGTCCACTTGGTCATTTAGTTTGTACAATTTGGAAACACACAAGCACAAACCATGTTGATGTTTGCAGTAGCAAGTTCTGTCAAACCGTCTGCCATCGTAGAGCATAGAGTGAAAGACTTCTCAAACTACATCTGTCATGGCGACGGCAGCGACATAATAAGATTGCATTTTGTTGTATGTTGGAATCGGCTGGAAAAAATGCCTCTAAATACTCCGGAATACATCAGATAAGCACTTTGAGAGGTTTTGAACTCCGAGTGGAATAGCGCTAGCTATTCAGAACAATATATTGGTAAAATGGAGGGGTTTTGTGGCAGATAATACCTTATTTAGAGACAGGAATTGCCGAGCTGCCACAACTCCCATTATATGGAAATATGCTGATCACAACTGCATATAAACATCTCCTAAAGGACTCCAAGTGGCTTGAAACGTTTCTGAGTCAGTAAGCGAACTTAATGCATGCTAAAAAAAAAGGTCCAAGTTGAAAAAAAGGTCTTCCCTTTAATGGTCTATAAAAAGGGGAAACATCATGAAGGGAAGCCGCTATCTGTTGACATATTTGTAAGTTCAGATAGCGTAAGGAATGCTGATTGAGACTTGATGCTAAATATGAGTCAGGCACATGAAAATAATGGGTTCTGTTTATCACTTCTTATATTTTTGTAGAATTATTTTAAGGATTTTCGCTTTAATTATTATAGAAGCTGAAGCTTTAAACTTTAATTTTGTAAAAGATATCTGAATTACTTGGATATTGATGTTGCATTTAACAATATTTATCACAATGGGAAAAATATTTATGAGAATAGTCTGTCTAATACTGTTCTAGATTGGCTCACAATGTCTTTTTGCTACTTAGCAATTCTAAATCTGAGCAAAGATCACGTTAGGGATACCTCAAGGCTTTAAACTCAGGACAGTTTTGTTCAGTATCTGTGCTACTCTAACTCAGATTATGGAATACTACCATATATCATACTATGCATATACTGGTAACCGAACTTTACAATTCTGTCAACACATGACTAAGGTCCATAACAATAGATGAGTTACTGTGTCCATACTATCTGTGAAAGTAGGGGTACAAATTTTCTCCATATTCTTGATGCAGGTCATTCTTCTGGTACCTAAAATGCAATCTTATTGGTCAGGGATCAGCAAGGCTCAATGAGACTCTAGACTACAGAGTATGCAAGAAACAAAGAAGTCATGGACTCCGACCGATATTTTAACATCCACAATAAATGTTTCCTGTCAAAACGGACACAAAGAATTTCCTTGCTTTCTTTCAGTAGGTGGCACATATTTAAAGAAAATATAGATCAAGACACATTCTATTAAATCACTTCCATCTTCTTACTCACACATTGTTAAATGGGATTCTAACGACAAACACGAAGTAAAGTTTATCAGCATAACTGGTGTGGCGGGTATTACTTTCTAGTTACAACACAGAAGTTAGATGTACAGTGGGGCAAAAAAGTATTTATTCACAAATAAATTCTTTAAAAATCCTACAATGTGAATTCCAAGATTTTTTTTTTCAAATTCTGTCTCTCACAGCTGAAGTGTACCTATGATGAAAATGACTGACCTCTATCATTATTTTAAGTGGGAGAACTTGCATAATCGGTGGCTGACTAAATACTTTTTTTCCCCACTGTATGATGCACACACGTTTAAACATGTAGGGTATAAAAACAGTATCACTTGAACTGCACCGTGAGGATGGCAGTTAAATAACCCCAAATTAGATTCTCCCATAGAGCTTGGACTGGCTTGGGTTGATCAATCTTTTTTGCTTTCGATCGTTTTCTCTTTCTTCCTGCCCCTCTACTTTGCTGTCCTCTACTCATCCTCTATTCCTCGACAACCAGCCTGTTGCTTCCACAGCATGAGCCTGGCAAACAGCCACAACCATCCCCCTTTAATTTACCAACTGATTGCCAAGGGCTTCTCTTAGTTCCCAAACAGGGGGGTGTTTACAGCGGGTAAGTGACAAACTAACTGCAATTAAAGTCTTAATGCTGCACAGCATCATAGAGTCTTGACTCCACTTTTTTTTTTCTCTTTTGTATGGCACACATCATGTCAAAGCAACGAGTGCTGCACTTGCTGTTGGCATTTTATCTTAATTGGAAGTCTTGGTTTCCTGCCAACGCTAGCTGCCATGATGCAACAGGTCTGAGAAGCAGAAGAATGCCAGCAGATTTACAAAGGTACAGTCAGTTAATTGTTCTAAGTGACCTCTGTACATCATAAAATTTTTACATATACAGTGTTATTTGGAAAAAAAAACATTAAAAGTAAATGTATCTTTAATGTCAACTGCATAAATTAAAATGTAAACTTGATTTTTACTGAATTTGATATTAATAATTTTGCGAAAATAATTTCTCAATGCAGTATTTTATTCTCCCCACTGAAAAAAATTTACTCAGATCATAGGTTGGATTTTTATATATTTTTATCAGGGTTACCAAGATAACTTAAGCAAGAATAGCAGAATTTTCTAATCTCATATTTTGTCAGTTCTTTTAATTATTGGAAGCATAAATGTGTGTAATTTACTGTATAACTTATTATTGCTAACACAACTTACCAGATACAGCAGAGCCTAATTTGATGGTGATTTTTAGAGTAAATGTTATTCCACTCACATGCATCAACGCCATATGGTTGTTGTTTTTTTCGTTTGCTGGATAGTTTGCTGGAAGGGGAAGGGGGTGGGAGGATTCTTTTTCCAAAGGGATTGTGTTAAATTACTCCAAACCGTTTAGTGTCCAGCACGCAAAACGGCGTCTCTTAAACATATGGAACCGTTTACCAATTGTTGATGTACAGAATCTATAACAAATGATAATGATTTGCAGGTGTGGGACAGATGAGGTTTAGCTTAGCTGGGCGGTTTGATGGCTTCAGCATGAGTCGTGTTCCCCAATTCTAATGTTCCGTGCCCACTAACTAATGAAATTTGATATTTATGCTTATTTTGCTCTTTTCATATAGTGTAAGCTGATGGATCAGTTTAATATGGGCTTAAGAATGGGAGTGTAATTCTGTGGTGGTTCTAAAACTAAAAAAAAAAAACTCCATCTTGTACATACATTAGATAATAAGAGCTAGATTGTGGACATTGTTTGCAACTGTCATCATATTGATTTGCTCTTGCTAATCAATAGAACAACCCATCCAGTTCAATGATTTCTGAAAAGCCCAGAGCCTTAATTAAGCATACAATTGTCACATATTTGCAAGTAAAACAACAACAGCTGTACATCTGTCTGATTTATATGCATATGTATCACATCTTTGAGAACAAATTGCATACAGATGATTTATTCATATTGTGACAGCTCCTTATTCTCTTGTCACCTCAAGGAAGACAAGACGTCTGGATGTGGAGCTGATAAACAGGAGTTGCAGGCAAATTCCTATTTTATACTGCAAAAAAAAAGAAAAAAAAGTTCTGTCGGAAAGCTGCACAAGCTAGAACATAATGGACCTTCAAAGAGAAAAGGAGCAGATGTGCAGTAACTTCTAATAAAAGTAAAAAACCCTCTTAGATAGGTAACATACTATCACTGACCACATGAAAATGTATTAAAGCTCGTGACAAATTGCATTACAGGCTAAACGAGTGAGTGTTTTAGAGGGGCCAATTTGTCGTCTCCAATAAAGGCCATTGTTGCTCCAAAGACTGGGCTTTTTGCCCACTTGTTGTTTGGAGCCAAACTGATTTAATGGATGTAATGTCTGACAGCTGTCGGGGGCCGACACGAATTGAGTCAAATTCTGCATGTCATGCCAAGTTTCTCTGCATCAATATGTATAAGGTGAACAGGGCAAAGTAGAGGCTGCTTTGCTACAAATTGATGACTGCCTGCAGTGGTAACAAGAGACCCCATCTGGTGCTGCTTTAGGTTTCCCGGGGCTCCATGTGCAGACAGAGGGAAACTGGGTGAAGGGACGGTGGTGGTGCCAGTGCATGAGGGCAAAGGGGGAATATATCCTTGTAGAAAGGACTCCTTTAATTGCATTTAGATGAAAATGGTTTTGGTCAAGTAAGTCAACCCTGTGGACTACATGCAATGTTTTTTTGTTTTCTTTTTCCTACCAAGATGGTGATACACATTGTGCTGTAGAAAAAAAACCCAGTTTGCACATTTACAGATTTCTTTTTTAATCATATTTAGATGTTTCAGGTCATCAAACAAATGGGCTAATAGTTGAATAATATGAATAAATACAGAATAGACCTTTAAAAGTTTAATTTATTAAGGGGAAGCAACTGACTTTACAAGCCTGTCCCTATGTGACAAAATGGTAAAATTGACTGTACTTGTATAACACTTTATCATGTCCAGAGGACTCCAAAGCGCTTCACATTGCACCCAGTCTTTCACCCATTCACGCACACATTCACACACTGACGACGGCACGCTACATTTTAGCCACATCTGCCCCGGGGCACACTGACAGCCGCGAGGCTGTTGAAAACGGGTTCCACTGGGCCCTCTGACTATCACCAGTAGGCAAGGTAGGTGAAGTGTCTTTCCCAAGGACGCAACGGCATGTAGTAGACAGAAACTAGAATCAAACCCACCAATTCTTGGTCACTGGCAGACAACTTTACTCCCGAACAGCATCCGCCCGTAACATTGCCCTTATGAGGAGATCAGGAACTGGCTATTAAAAAAAGCCAGAAAAGTTGCGTACCAGAAAAAAAGCACATGTGTAAGTAATAACAATAATGGTGGCCTATTAAAAGGGCCGGGGCAGGTTATTCTAGAAGGGCCAAGATGCACAAAAACGGCACTGTTTAACTGATGGCTGCAACACTCTGTCTCTCTCTCCTCTCTCTCTCTCTCTCTCTCTCTCTCTCTCTCTCTCTCTCTCTCTCTCTCTCTCTCTATATATATATATATATATATATATATATATATATATATATATAGATAGATAGATAGATAGATAGATGGATAGATATAAACTCTTTGAGTTTACTTAAAAAAACAAGTTAAAACATTTCTCTAGCTTTTTTGAGTAATTTCATCTTGACAGCAGGGAACTCAAATAATCAAGTTAAATCAAAAAAATGCTCCTAACTTGACATATCCAGTAACTCAGTCGGTTGGCAACATAAAAAATCAAGTTTTACACAAAGTTGTTCCTGAAAGTGAATGTTTTAGGAACATCCTTGTTCAGCATAACGTTATGTCTTCCCAGAACATTGTACGCTTCTACCATTCACCTTCATAACTAGAAATCATTAGAAGCTAGAACTGGCGAGTCATAGCTGCTAACGGAATGGTTGCATTCAATTGGATATTGGCTAAAATTAAAATGCCTTACTTAACTTTAAAAATGCTGCTGTCCGGTCATCTACGCTACGTACAAATAGCTCCTATGGAAGGTGACCGGCTTCTGTCCTCCTGACAAATTCAAGTGTGTGTGCAATGCCGCAGGCATTGGGAAACAATGCGCTTGCGCCAACTTGACTAAGAAGTTCAGTGAACTTTGGGATAGCTTTGGAATATACTTAATTATACAAGTTGAGTCAACTCAGTATCTTAAGTTTGTTAGGTGAAATTGCCAAATTAATTCAGAAAACTTTTTATAATGAGTTTTACTACATTATTTGATTATTATTATTTGAGTTCTGTTTAGTTAGAAATGTGATTTTGCAGTACTAAAGACAAGTTGTACTTTTAACAGTGAAGACAGCCACAATTTGTCTGGTCAATAACACCTACTGAAAATTTTGAAATGCCTGTTCCAGCAAAAATTTCTGATATTACATTCTGTACATAATGAGTACACATTGCAACTGCAGTTGCTATGTTTTTATTGTTGTTGCAACAATCTGGGAATTAGGATTGCTTGGCACTGGAGTATTTGGAGAAACTGAAAAACTACTAGCAAAAATATGAAAATTTACACTATCCATGTTACAGTCTGGATAAAGAAAACGTTTGGTTATTAAAAAAAAATCAGATGGCTAGTGGTGAGGTTTTTTTCTTTGTTTGTTTGATTGGAAGGTGTTACCAATGCATACTGCCAGCTTGTTTCCAATGGATATTTGCAATATCTTGTGCGGTGCCTTTAGATTTACATGAATTGATTTGTTTCTAACATTAAAACCCTGGTATTTGAACCAATTAGAGTTTGGCTTAAACCGCAAGATGTAAAGCTAACTCAGGATTAGGTGCCTCTGGCTTTGATTTTTATAAATAGGACTATGATGTTGTTTTTGTATCTTGATCATGTGCGAATAGCTGTGCAGTTGCAATGATGCCAGCTAGCCATCGTCTTCTCTGTGGCTCCCTTCAAGACCTGAGGTATGCGGCAGATAAAACTCCAGAGATTTAATTGAATTCTAGATTTCTGTCACTGATTATCCAGCAATTACTAGTGTTTGTTTGATTTCCTATATTGATTAATGTCAATCCCTAATCAAACATGCCTTATTGATGGATCAACACAGCCCTCCGTTCCCTGGATAAACACAACATTGCCTGCAGCCCATGCTGTGGAGCACTGGCACCAATCACCTGTGGAAAAGTTTCAGCATTTCATCACCACTCAACGCACCACTGAGATTTTGAAGAATTTTGAAGGAATCATTTTTGACAGTGTATGCAAAGATGTGTCATTGAATGCCCTATTGCAAGTGTTGCCATCTTTTACATAGAGTGCAATATTTATTCTGTGTATTTCTTTTTTTTAAAGCCCTTCAAGCAGTTGACATTGGCTTGTCACCATGAAGATCTTTACACTTCCCTCCTTTGTGAGGGATATGTGTCATCAGGATTAAAAATTAAAAGCCCGGTTATTTATTTATGATAGAAAGTCATTTTTACTCCCAAAAAAAAAAAAATAACGGCACTTTCCCATGGTGTGCTGAGGAAGAAAAAACATGATTTATATTGATGTTTTCCTTTATGTGTTTGTCAGTGTCTTGCTGCGACTCGACACTGAGCGAGTCAAAGCAATGTGGTAAATAATACACCAAATTGCACCACAGCTTGCTTCCTCTGTGTCAGGAAAGCCAATTTGAATATCTATTATTTACACAAACATTTTGTCGACTACAGAGTAAGCAGCTTGTTTACTAAATATGTGTTTTGAGAGTGAAAACACTCGTGGTTGCATAATTCATGGAGTCACAGGTTGTTTGTTCACACAAACGGATGCTTTGCAAAATGTTGCGGTGTCAGGTGCACATCCCTGCACATTAAAAATACAAACACAGCTCCTACTTCCCAGTCGCTTACTTATACTCACTCGCACACATTAATATTGCAGATTTGTACTTAGGAAAGACAAAAGTGTGCATGTGTGTTTGTGTGTGTGTGTGTTCACGCATGCTTGCATCTGGATGTTTTTTTGGTTAGGAAACAGAAGAAACCGAGGATTTTTGTTTCACTTCTTCACTTCCATCCATGCTTCAGGCACCCCACCCCCTTCCTGCCCCGACACCCACAAAATTAATCCTCATTTTAAACGTCTGCTCCGGCAGAAGATCAGGGCCAGGTGAGAGATAGTCTTCTCTTCTAGCCTTTAGGGCATCTCGAGCTCCATTTAATCCAAATGCCAATTTGTAGCACACAAATAGGAAGAGGGCTGGAGTCTGCTTGGCTGACTTGTTTGGGCATTTTCTGCTCCCAGTATAAAGATGTGGGACAATCTGGATGCGTGTGTGCACGTACACGTGAGTTCCTCTCTACGAGGGGTTTTATACTCATTGTCGTCTCCGCTTGGTACATCTATAATTGGAGAGAAGGGAGCGTCCGGAGGTGTGGGGTTGTCAGTCACTGTTTGGGTTGCCTGGGGCCCCTGGCACTCCTGTGGGTATCAAAGTGGTGCTAATTAAATGTGGGTCCCACTGCACCACCCTCCACCTCATGGAGCAAACAGAGAGCCCAGCTAGGCAGTCCTCCTGACGTCTTTGAGATGCTGCTTCTTGCACTAATTATCCATTATCCAATTGACTTACCCAACCTTACATACGTTTCACCCCCTATTCCTCTACTACACCCCTCCTCCCATCAACATCAATGCCCACCCCATCCCTATATTTATTATTTTATATTTTCCCTGCCCACTTTGTCTTTGGCTTGCTGGCCTAATTAATCTTATGGAAATCTTCTCCAGCCAAGGTTGGCCTCCAATATTTGTAATTTGATTTGCTGATGATAAAAGTAAAAGCCCGGTTCGGGGACGGAGAGGGAATAGTGTCATTTTTCTGTCCCCTCGCCTGTCACCCCCCCCCCCCCCCACACACACACATCCGAACACTCCGGAGATGCGCGGGGGCTATCAATCTTTCCCACGTGCCCAGCAAACTGATATCCCAGAAAATTAACTTCAATTAATAACAGAAATCCCCCAGTGCAACCATGGAGGCAGGCCGGGGCTTTGAAGGAGAACCTTCAAAGATGCCTCTCTGCAAGTCTTTTATAGGCCAGCTGGGGAGGGGTTTTCTTTTCATTATCATCAACCACCATTTGAACGATCTCTTTTTTTTTTTTTTTCGCCACAACTGTGGACATTTAAATAAAGCCACTGTCAACACACACAGAGACAGACGGACAAAAATCAATTAGATTTCCTCTGGCAAAACAAAATGACTGCTCATTATAAAAACGCACAACCTGGCCTTTGCCTGAATGTGCTCAGGACCTTGTTTGTAATAGCTGAGAAGTACCTTAGAACTGAAATGATATTAGCATACAACCATTTTATTATGACTTAAAAAAAGAAAACCTTTTGGTTGAAAATACTTCTTTTATTCATTGTTGTTTGGCTGTCACTTAAACTACCCATTTTAATATTTCCCAGTAATGTAGAATTTCTACACTTACTGACACTATAAAGAAACTGCAATATTTTTTTCTTTACTTCTTTTCCCTAGAGTAATTTGCATATAGCAGTTTATTCCTTCTAAGGGAAGTTTTTGACATTCTTATTTTGAAGTAAGCAAGGAAGCCGTTCTTTAGTTGCCCTGTTATAAAATAGAGTTGAATAATAAAAATGTCTCATTAGGTTGGCTGACCCTATTCGGACTACCCTTACGAACAATTTGTAACACTTGTAAGGATACCACAGTTGGTCAACGATTAACTGCTAGCAGTGATAAAGTTAGCATCTGCTTGGGAGCTACCTTTTGGCGTTAAGTGCAAGGTTTTTTTCAGTCTTGATCATCAAAATCAAAAATATGTAAGCTTTGTAAAAATATTTATATTGAATATAGATGCTTGTATACACTGTTTTTAAAACTTTTAGCTTTCGATTCATGTTAGGGAACCTCCTATTAGGTATTGTCTCTAGTGCATTGGGCTAGATATGTTATTGTAACTAGGCTTATGACAAATAATCAACGCAAACAAATTAAATTTGTGCATTCCAGGAGATTGACTGCTTAGCAATATGATTTTTTTTTAAAAAAGATGTTGTGTCTGGTTGAAAGTAATCAGTTTCTTCCAGCGATTAAAAACCTCAGGTAGTTGGAGGCAAATTAATTCCTTAAGCTGTTGCAGAGTTGTTCGTAAAAAGCAATTGTAACTGACAGGAACAGCAGAATTTACCTGAATCTGAGCTACAAGATGAAGGTGAGAGTGTTCGCAAAGATTATGCCTGTTATTCACGACTTCTAGTAGTGATAATTTGGTCCCTTCAAATTTGTCTTAGCTTTGGTTAAACAACAAAAATGTTTGATCAAAGCAAGATATCCTAAAATATTGACCAGTTACCTTTAAGATAGTGTAGAAGTTGTTATTTTCTGGTTTCAAAGGCCCCATAAACTCTTTATACAGATGCAAAAGTTCCTGTTTCTTATCAAAACTAGTAAGTGGTACTTCTACATACTGACACTTGTCGCAAGAAAGCTACTTATCTAACCTTGCACACTTGTACTACAGTCAGGGTAATAATAAATAAATATTAAAGTAATGTACACATATTATCAGAGTTGACAATAAATGTGGAAGGCAGTGTAGATTGTGGATTCAGAAGTATTGAAACACGGTAAAGTTTCTTTTAAAGTTTTATTCAATTTAAAACTTAATCCTCAGTCCCTAAAGATGCCCTTTTTCTGATAAATCCAGTGGTAATACATTAGAAGACTGCCTGCGGCTATAAATACAACCCTGGCCCTGTAACAAATTCTTGCATGCTTGTTGTGTCCCCACACAAACCCCTTAACATCTTTCCCAGCAGAACCAGCTTTACTCTAAGTGGCACAAATACGACAAATACACAATGCTTATCAAGTCACAGTCCCCTGCCACCCTGTACAATAAAACACAATTCTGTTTTCTTCACGCCGCCTTTCTGGAGTGCTAGTATGCCATGGCGGTCACGTCTGGGGAGAGAGCTCTCTGCTTATTTATTTGTGGCTGTTTCCTCGACTGTCAGGATAAAGAGGGCAACACGGAGTCTGTCTGAGAACATAATTTCACTTTGAGTGCCTTAGCCTGAAGCGCTGAACACAAGCGCGCGCACACACATACTGTACACACAGGCTCGCACTCCCGAGCAGTGAGAGTGGCTGTTGACCTGCTGAATAATGCTTTTAGACTGCTAAAGCACTGCACGGTGCGAGTGTGTGTTTGTGTGTGTGCCTCAGAGTGGGTGGTTAGCAGCTTAACCCTCCTGCTGACTCCTGTTAAGGGCTAAAGGGATCCATGTCAACAACAAGCAATAAAGAAGATGCCTCTTCCAGAGAGATGTGCAGGAAATGCAAACACATACTGCTCAATGCACAGGCATTGATATTACACACATACTGTACACACACAAATACATACACACAACAGGCATGGCATGTCTCCAATAAAATATAGATAGAGGTAAGAGTATTTGAAGGGTCTATTAGTGCGGGCTGTTGGGGAGTGATAGGGGTGGGATCAGTGTCACAGCTCCTCTCGGCTCAGCTCGGCCTCGCTGCACACTGTGGGGAGCTTGGAGGCCTGCCAGCTGCCTGTTTACAAGCCAGACGTGTGTTTGATATTGGACTGCTAACACTTGATAGCAGCCAAATCCCCTTTCAACAAAAAAATATTTATATAAGCCAGGGGGGCTCCTCTGAAGCGGAACATGCCACTGCAGAGCAGCTCTTTTCGGCCATGACGATGTGCAAAAAGAAAAAAAAATGCTGAGTCGGTGTGCTAAGTGTGAATTTACACATGTTTTTCTCCCCGTCTCAACCAAATGGAGAAAAATCCTAGTTGTCATATTATTGCTTATCTGTATTTCAGCTCCCATCCACAATACCCATACAGCATTAGTACGTATGAAGTAATGTTATGCTGAAATTAAGGGCAGATTGACATGAGAGATGGATAAAAGGATGTAGTGCAGTTGTCTGCCCATATGCAATCAGTGATGTGGTTATGTGGAAAAAAGTGAGACTCCCGGAGATGTAGTATTCTTGTGATGTAGTTGTTCTGAGGTATGGGAACAGTGTTTTCTGTGAATATCTGAGTAACACTGTTGGACAAAACAGGAGGAGAAATTATGTCTGCCTGATTTTTTTTTTTATTGTTTCAAATTAGTTTTTATTAGAATTATTCGGAAATGACTATATTACAGACAGACTGAGTGCTTTTAAATTCTTCTGTAGGATTACAGTTTGCATGATCTCCATGTTCAGACATTTTTTCTGACTTCCTCTTCCTTATCAGAAGATAAACTGGCATGTTAATCTTCACTTTGTAAACTCAGATTTGAATTGAAGACTATGGCACAGAGAGCCAGTGGAAGGACTTTAGAACTGGGGTTATGTGTTCTACTTTCCAGGCTCTAGTGAGGATACGAGTGGCAGTGTTCTGGATCAGCTACAACTGTCTGATCGACTTTTTTAGGTAAACTTGTAAGTACGCTTATTGGCTGTTATAATCTGGGTTTGTGGTAGCATGTAGATATTGAATAGAAGGGGTCCCAGGATAGAGCCCTGTGGGACCCAACATATGATTTCTGTCTGTTCTGATGAGAAATTGCCTTATGACACAAAGAACTTCCTGTTCTTCAGGTAAGACTCAAACCAGCCAAGTATTGTACTAGATAGTCCAACCCAACTTTCCAGACTATGATGTCACTAGATTTTCCCCGGTGATACATTGTTTTATGTGTTTATGTGTTGAGCTTCTCTGCTTTCTTTTTCACAATCCAGAAATATGCAGATTAGGTTAATTACTCTCTATAATACACTTTAGAAGCAAGAGTGTGTGCAGATGTGTGCATAGTTTTCTTTCCTTTATGTTGCCTTTTGATGGACTGTTTAACTGTGCAGGGTGTACCTTGCCTATTGCCCAATCACCACTGGATGTAGCACCAGCCGCTCGTGAACCTGCATGAGTAGAAGGATGAAAATTATTTTAAATTTCCTGATAAATAATGCAATAATCAAGTTAAATTACTTACATGTGGATATTCAAGAAACCAGTTAATCAGCCAGCAAAGCAATAAAGCTTTCTACGATGTTGAGTGGTTAATGATGGTTAATGTTTGTACAGTAGAAGTCTATAGAAGTTTTGTTTATAGAAATGTTGTTATAAAAACTAAAGTTGTTACTAAAACGTCATTACGATTACTATATAAATTTCCTAACTCTTCTTATCATCTGAAAAACAATTCATTTTTCATATTTATTTATTTCATAGTAATTGTGGTACTAGTTGTTCTGCTTAAAATGTCCCCACTGTGTAAATGTACTCTACCAAACGTTAGTTTTTTCCACACTTTTTCAGTGGGAAGTTATGCTCCTGGAATAGAATGTTAATGTTTCAAGATTTTTTTCCACATTTCTGCCAGTGATACCAATCATTGTGAGTGGCCTTGTACATGTTTAAGAAAAACAAATCAGCAGAATTCAGATTCACAATCAATTTAATTTCAACTTACTTATCCAGTCATGGTATTACAGCAGCAGTTAGCAAAGAAAACAATGTTGCTATAGAGTATGCATGTGTGGAGGAATAGTGCAACCCCCCTCCTTTTTTCTTGTGGCTATGTATATTGTAGCATTAATCATTTTCACCAAGCTGAATGTCACAGAGTCTGCCTGCTAGCCCTAAATAAACATTGTCATCCCTCTGCAGGAATAACCTTCACATATCACCGCTGCCATGTGCATGTGTTTGTGTACACACAGTATGTATGTATGAGCCTCACCAAAGGTTAGGAGGGCATGTAAATAAAAAAACTCTACTTGGAGAGTTTTCGTATGTGCATCTGTACATTTTTCTCTAGCCCTGTTTTTTTTTTTTTTTTTATAGCACTGTGTTGTGTTGGATCAGTCTGAGCCAGCACAGGCTATCTCTCCTCACACACAGAATGCTCTCTGTCCATCTTTTTCTCCTTGTCTGTCTCTCCCTCCGTCCCGCCTTCTCTTCCCACGTCTCCCTCCGAGTCTATCCCTCGTTTGTTTTCATTAGTGTGATTGCCTCAATGTCTCCCTGACCTTCAGCCATCTCCAGTGCTCTCTGCCTCTTCAACACACACGTTCATGCAAACATTCCTCTGGAGGATTGCTTCTGATTTTAGGTCTCATATTTTCACCCAGCCTCTCATTCTGTCTTCATAGCTGTCGATTATAGTAAGTTGGTAAATGTCTCTGAGTTTTTTTCCTATAGGCTCCTTTGAAGGTAAAAAAGAAGTAGTTCCTAATTGCATTTCCCATCTAAAGGACACCTGGTGTTCAGCTTTAAAGTGTTGTGGCTGCAGATGTAGGCGTTCAGAAATGGACAAGAGATAGATCATTGAGTAACCATGACCTTCCACTGTGATTGGGGACAATTACAGCTTGAACCACAGTTTGAACTACAAAGCCACTGACACAGTAAGGTCTTACTGAAGAAGGAACATTTTCATTGTGGCTTGAAACTATGATTGGAGACCTTTTTTTTATATACTCTGCATCCTTTCACGCTGGCGCTTATTGGCAGCGGCAAGACGAACGGCTTGTTGTGCGGGAGGCTGGAGAAAAGATTAATATTAATTTGACGGCTGATTGAAGGCAGCACTCAAGTGAAGTGGCTTGTGATGATGTCTCCTGAGCAACTCCCACGCACTGCTCCTGCCACGAGTGGGACACGAAGAGGAGGAGAAAAGAAGACAGGAGAGGAGATGCCAGAAGTGACAACATGAGGAAGATGTGAGATGTGCCGCCCTTCACCGTCTGCCCACCCACTCTTCTACTAGCATCTTTCAAAAGACAATGTGCAAAAGTGTTTGATCAAAGCAAAAAAAATAAAATGACCATATACTCTATTTAGTGCTTTCAATAAAATAGATTTTCTTGTTTTGAGCGTCTGTTGGTATAATTTCCAAAATATTCCATTTTAATTTTGTTTCCTGTCGTGTTGAACAACAGCCTGACAACTACCAATTGGAAAATGTTAATCAATTGAGACGTTGACTTAGGGGGGTAGAACCAAGGATGGTCCAAATGTGAGGCTTGAACAGCAAGAAGAAAGGCCGTGGTTTGCTAGGAAGAGTTTGCAAGAAAGAACGGGAAACATGAAAGACAGAAACAGTAGGGATCATAGTTGGGATGAGGAATTGTAGGAAAACAAGAGCTAATTTGGAAGGAAATTTGACAAATAAAACTTCACTGCATTAAATTCTTAATCAATCTGATGACACTTCATCAAGATAGCAAGACATCAAGTCTGGGAATAGAAGGAAAGTCCTTAATGCCCTTGATGAGGTGACTGGATTGCAAAAATGGAAGGTCGTAGATTTTCTGTCAACTGAACTGTTTTTCTGTTAATTTGGCCCGATTTTCCTCTGACACCCAATGAAAACCCTTTGTTTTAGATTTCGGGACTTAGTTTTTCAGATATTTTAAAGACTGTATGATCCCATGTACTACAAAAAAGTACCCATGACAGCCAGATCAGCCAGCTCCCATCATCCTCCACCATACTTAATTGGGAGTGCTAGATACTTTTCCGCAAATTAACCTGTGTTTTCAAGAAACACAATGAGTGTTTTGTGCTCAGCACCTTTTTCTGGGCTCCAGTTCAGGATTGACTTGTCTAATTAACTATAGAATTTAAATTCTTAAAAAATGAATTTAAAAAGCATTTATTTCAGTTTGGAAAGTGAAGCTATGAATAAAATCCCCTTCAGTTTCATTAGCAGGCTATCGTGTACGGCTATATTTTTTTACACAGCGCTTGCACTATTCAGAACACAGGGGGCACCAACACTCTTCTAATTCAACATGCAAATAAAGCAATTAAAAAATTGTTCTGCGATTGATTGACATTTTTTTAAGTGCTTGTGGCACCGCCTCCCCAGGTCATGCCGCCTTAGGTAGTGAGGTATACTGACCATTCGGAAAAGCACCACTGCAAACATAGAAATATTAGACCTGCAGTCAAATATGAATCTACTTTAATCCAAATTTCAAGCTGTTGTTATCAGAATAAAGATTATTAATGGTGTTATTTGGAAAGTATTATCTTAGTATAATATTTTTACATGTAACAAGCCTTCAAAAACACTGACCAGAGGTGCCAGGTTAAGATATGTTAATGTGCAGGGATCAATCAGGGTGTGCAAGGTGATAGTAAATCCGCACTGCTTGGAGCCAGGGTTGGATTGACACTAGTAGGTCTTTTGAGAATTGTGAGGAGCCAAACTTTGATGATACAAGTGGTTGTAGGCAACTCCAGAGGGTATGGATGGATGAAATCAGTGAGCAATGAGCAGCACCTTTAGAGGCTATCTGAAATTAAGAATGATTAAAAAAGGACAGACCAGCGGGGAGTCTTTGGGGAGAAAAAAAAAACACAAAAAAACAAAATCCAGGTTTTTAAGACTTAAAAAATGTGGAACAGTAATAAATCATCTCCAAACTTTTCCCACCTTTAGTATGACATATATCCTGTTCAAATTAACAGGAAAAAACGTCCTTATTTGGCATTGTGAAATAATACTTTGTTAACTTTGTTTCTTACATTCAGACATAGCTTCAATTATTGTGAGTCTGATGAATCTGGTATGAAGAGTCCTGTCTTGAATCTTATAGAAAATCTGTAGAGGAACCTAAATATCAGGGCGATAGCTAAGAGGTAGTGGATACATGTAAAAAGCTGCTCACTAAATGTAAAATGTTTAATTGCTGTCATATTTTATTCAAGTGTAAGTAAAACATGTATTTACATCACTTTTCAACCGTATTAGAGATGCCTGTCTCATTTTCTATATACAGTATATAGACAAAGAAAAATCTAAGCTTTGGAATGGACTAACTAATGGTATCATTATTGTTAGTGCATATGTATTTTTTAGCTTCTTTAACAATGATGTTTTGTTGGTTTAGCCTCCTTGTGGAGAGTGTCTGCTGGACAATAATCAAGTCAGCAGACTTCCCAATAAGTGGCTAGATCACAAGACATTTCAAACATTAAAAAAGTGGATTTTTAGTAATTAAGATGTAACCATCAAGATTATCACAAAGAAAGTATAAAAATGTAAATGCTTTTTTAAAATCTCATATTAATTTCCCATTTTACACTGAATTACTGGAGAAAATGAACTTTTCCATATAGTGCACCTGTGAACTACCCTAACCTTCAGTCTTCTACCCAAGAATCACCTGGGAAAAATACAACTTTAACTGACATGTACAGCATGTGTGGCTAATTTTAAAAGTATCTGCATCCTCATCATTACTGTTCAATTACTGTTTCTAATTTAAAGCAGGTGGGTTTCCTGCTGAGAGGCAAACAAGAGTTACAGAGGTGTCAGTGCATCATCGGGGACTGGCATTTATTTTGGCTCGGACAACTGATGTAATTAACTTTTACACCTTCCTGTTCGTGGCTGCTTCTCTGGGCAATTTTGCCAAGGAAAACATGCCAGAATTATCCTCTTTCCTTCCAAACACATCCACATTAATTTGCACACACATTCCTTCTCAAATGTTATACCTTATCCTCCTAAATCTTTTCTTGTCTTTACCTTCCAACTCTGTCTTTCATGCCCTCGTTCTTCCCGTCACTGGCTCAGCTGCAAGGTCTCTTTAAGTTTCAAGTTGTTGTAACCCAGCGTAGTGCCTTTCAGTTTCACTCCATCAACACGAAAGCGCTTCCTTGCTTTGTAACAATTTTGTACTCTAGGGAAGCTTGCTCTGTATGGGCCTACGAGTTAACTTCAACCACGGTGACACTCCAAAGTTGCTTAAAGCAGCACTTTTTCTCATCAGCCTGGCAGTTTTGCATTGGAATGACTGACAATATACAGCCATCACGTGCATGTTTGTACCTTGTCTGTGTCAGGAAAACTACAATAGTTTCCCATAAGTTAGAGCTTTCACTGGTTTCATGCATCACTGACTTTCGGCTGGATAACTGGTTAAAGTTAAATAAATGAATAAAAATGGATGAATTCCATATGAGGTAATGATGTACAGGGCCTTGCAAAGGTATTTATATCATTTAGACTTTTTTTTCAAATTTGTCATGTTATAGTCATTGACATGGATTTTACATAAATTTGTGTAAAGGACCAACAGAAAGTAAAGTATAATCTTAAAGGGCAGGAAAGGGATGATTATATAAATTTTTTTTCTAGTACAAATCTGGAAAGTGTGGTGTACATTTGTATTCACCCCCAAACCTGGTGTCAGGGCAATTTAGCTGGGGGGGGGGGCGCAGCTAATTTTGGATGGGCCCAGTTTTTTTTTGCTTTGTTTTTATACTCAATAGTGTTTTTACCTCCCGTTGGCAGTGTGTTACATATTTCCGGGTCATAACTGCCCTGTTTGACAATGTTTCTATGTAAAAATTCATATTATACATTATACATTCATATTATACATGCCCAAGGACACAATGACCGAAAACGTCGGAGCCAGGGCTCGAACCTTACAGTTAAGACAGGAGTTATTACAAGAAAACTCCCAACTCCTGAGCCACGATGGCCTGTGTAGAAGATCGTTGTTGCTCAGCAGGACACACTCAGAAATAAAAAGTATGTAAAGTCCAACTCACCATTCTTAGCTGCACCTGTACATCCACAGAGCCATCATATCAATAAAAAACAATAATTCTATGTCCAGTTAATTTACTACAATAAAGTACTTAGTCCGCAAGTCTTCTTCAATCCATCTCTGCATGTATTTCTCTGAATGTTTACATCATAACTACCAGTTAGCATGCTTTTATTAGCACCATGTATTACTAACTGGTAAAAAGTGTGGACCAGAGTGTAATTTAAGGGTCATATTCTAGCATTCCACTGTGTGGTAATTATTTCTTTCGGCACACTTCCTAAACAAAAAATAACATAGAGGAAGCAGTGGAGCTTTGTTTGAGAAGAATCACTAATGATTCTGAGTTTTGACAAGTTATTTTTTTAGATTTTTTTGCATTTTCTATGTATATTTTTATGCATTAAACCCTGCATAGGGCACATTTTCTGGCACCATATTGGAACTTATTGACCTCTAAATAGAAGAACATGTGCAAATGCTATTTTTCTATCAATTACTGTCAAATGTGGACTGGGTAAAGGTAACACTTCATGCTTTAATAGAAGAGCGTGTTTTAGTCCACCAATGTAATGTAAAGCTACTTTTAAAGCATCAATATTTAGAAAATAAATAGACAGATATAAAATGTAATATTTGCCCCGTTTTTTAAGATCATATTACTGACAATATCAACTGACAACAGCACTTAAACCGATTCCGTCTGGAAAATGTTAAGGTTTTTTTTTCTTTCCGAAAAGGAAGCTGCCATGCCTCTACTCAAAATGGCTAAAAAAGAGTTTTAGCTTCAATGTCTTTTGAAATATTTTCATCAAAATGTGAAGGACTTTTTAAAAGATAAGCAAATATTTTTTTTTTATGTAACCTTTCAAATACAATACCCAGGTTGTTTATGTATAAACAATGACAAAAATCTTAGAAACAAATCAATGGCTCATTATAAGATATTATATGTAATGTATAACATTGTGTTTTGAACAAATTAACTACATCAACTTGACAGCAGTTTTATATGAACTTCTACTGGAAAAAAACAATATTTTTGAGAGAATAATAAACATTTTTTTATATTTCAGCTCTTTTTTGTCTAAACCTTACACATAAATGAAAACAAGCTCTGTGTAAAATCCTTTATGAAGTATTAAGGAACTCAAATATGGGATTTTTAGATTGGTGAAAATGCAATGCATGGATTCATTTGTAGTATCTTTCATGGTCATGAGTAAGAATACCCCTGGCTTTACTGCCTGTAATCTATACCACCCTCTGTTGGTATTCTTGGGCCAATACATTTGCATGAAGCGATCTGTCATGGGGGGGCCCAATATGTAAATGGGTGGGCCCGGCAATTTACTTATACCATGGCGCCAGGCCTGTTCATACCCCCCCCCCCCCCCCCCCCCCCCACGCCCCTTTATCACTGAAGACCTAATTAATATCCTTGGTAACCAACTTCCTTTAGTAGCCACCCGATTTGTATGTATTGTATGGCCCAACTGCAAATCAATAAAGGGAATTCTGCCCAATATTGTTGCATAGCATTCCTCTTATTTTTTTAATTTTTATCATGCTGATGGGATTACATTGAAAGGGTTAGGATAAAAGTGTATTCATATGTTAGAATGGTCCAGTCAAAGTACAGCCTGGTAAACTGATCTGACGCTAATGTTTTGAAAAGAAGAATGCAGTAAAAACATTTGTGTCTAGATGTGCACTCAAAGGAGACTTTTCCAAGACTACTTTGACTTGGGTCAGTCTAGAGTTCTGGTATTTCAGCTGTACTTTGTAAACACCCCCTGTTTCAGCCATATCTTCATTAACAATGAGTAATGATGCTTGAGTTCTGCTTTGTTTGTCAAACTGAACCTGGCTTATCTCACTGATATGAGGCAGATAGTAAGCTAAAATGGTCGGCGGATGAGCCGCAGTGCAGGCGAGGTGTTTGTTTGCACAAGCTACTTTCCCAGACTAAACGGGTATTGCTCCCCACCAGCTGGTCCATATCAAAACCTGCAGCCAAAGCGCCCAGATGGAAAAATAAAACGAGACTCTGACATGGGAGGCCAGTGTTACATCTCTGCTAACAAATGAGCTGTTTACTGAAATGACGCATCTAAAAAGTTTGCACCCTTAACTCCTGTCTTAACTGTAAATCTAGGCTGAGTGGAGGCTGAGATCACAGAATAAGAGATTAGAAGAAACAGTGGAGCACCTGCTTTGTCTTCAGATCAGGGTCAGACTGAAATATGGGCTCAAACAGAGGCAACAAATGCCAGATGCTATATTTAGTTAAATCTCTTCACCTTTTATTTTCTGCACTTTGTCTGTCTCTGCTGATACACACTCCAGGTGTTTGTAATGACAGCAGCCTGGCCCTACAAATCTACTTTTCAGTTTTAAGTAACAGCACAGCCACAGAAAGGGCGTTTCATAAGCATTTGGTCTGTATTAAGCCAAGATTTCTTTCATTGTGCATATGAAAGCACCATTGTTTTTGCCGTCATGCACTGTTGATCACAGTCAGACGCCATTAGTTCAGTGTCTATGGGACTAAAAAACCTTGTAAATCACTTTTTTCCCTTTTTCAGGTAAACATGTTAGAAATGATACCCAGGAGAAATGTTGAGGTTCGTTCGTAGTGGCAACGAAGAGAAACACAAACACTGCAAATTTGAAGTTTTAATAGCAGGTCATGTGTATGTTTTAATGATGGGTTTGCCTGAAGCACAGGTGTGTTGAAGCAAGGTTTGAGGCAAAGAGGTTAACATAGCAGAACAAGGAGGGCAGAAGGAAGAGTTTGGATTTTTTATTTTTTTTATGGTTTTGGCAGTTCTACCTCTCAGCAAGCTGATGATGAAAAAATGTCCTCATTTTTTGCTTTTAGATTCACACGTTTTTCATCACTAAAATCTCATTTAGTTTTCTATGATCTATAAAAAAAACCCTTTTGATATATTTTAAGTTAGCTTGTGGCAGGGTTTGGGCTATTTATTATAGTTTTATATTAATCCCAGTTGTTGTAAATATGCAATGTGTTTTCTTGCATAAAATAAGATCAAGTGTGGTTTTACAGATATTGTAAAAAACAATTTTTTTTTTTTAATTTAGTGTAAAATTAATAATTAATAATTAGTGTTTGGCAATTATCTTCCAACAAATCATGGGTCAGTTACCAATTTCAAGGAATGCTAAGGTGTTATAAATTAAGGCTTTGAAACGACCAACGATTTTCCATGAGACCATTCCTGCAGCTTAAAGTTGTTTTAATGACATGCCAGAGACAGAGCTGGAGCAACTAGAGTTCATTATGGCTGTATAGGGAATAGACTAGCGCAGTGTTGCCCCTCCCCATTGGGCTGGTGCCTACTGCTGGTCAGCTAGCTGAAAGAAGGCTGATGCACTTTTTTCCTTCCAAGAATAAAATATTCAACAGTTACAATTAGGTATGTCCCGATCAAAATTTTAGGCCTCCGATCCTCATCCGATCTTTTAACCTTACATCTGATCCAATGTTGAGTCCCAATCCGGTATTTTGCCTTTAGTATTGCCATTTATAAAACTGAAATATATATTTTAGCAAATAACACAGCTTTTTATAATACTAATTTCATTAATAAGCATTGCCATTATTGTTGTAAATCCCATGAAATCAAAATCTTAATATAATTAAAGATCAGCTTCAGTTTAAGTTGCAGCTTAGCTTAGTGTCTGCCCTTTTTTTTCTTCCTCTTTTCAGCAGCTAAGAGAGGAGGTTTTCTCTTTTTATTTTGGTTTATTGTTGCATGTAAATGCTAGAAGGTGTATCCAAAATCGAATTGTGTGTAATCTGCTATGATTTTTATTAACTACGAATCGTTTTTTGCACTGCTATGGAGGTTTGAATTATTGTGCAATCACTGTCAAACATAACTAGGAGATACTTTCGTAAAAATTGGCAGGACTTGTCAGCTAATTTCGCAGATCTCCAATTACAAAAAAATGTGAAGATATCGTCTAATCTCGAGATCAGGATGATATGGTTGTAAAAGAAAAAAAACATTACAAACAATTCCAAGAATAAAAAATGAACCACTTTAACAACAGCTGGTAACCTACAGACTGCAGGCTGGCTAGAACAGATATTTTCAATAATTAACCACCTAATATAGACTTTAAAATGTTCTAATACATAATGATCAAAACTGCAACACAAGCAGCAGTATAACCACTTGAAAACAGCTGATTTTTTAAAAATACATTTGCTGTCGTCTAATTAAAAATAACAGAATATTAATCACAGTATACCAAAGCTTTAGGAAGTGTCGGAGTGATCAGAGATTTCATCAAGTGTATGTAGCCTTCAATTCAGTTTCACAACTGAGTGTGATGCAAAATCCAAAGTTTTCTATGTTGTTATCAGACCTGGAAAGGACTTACAAATCCAAGCTAATTTCACCTTGATTTATATGGCCTGGAGACCAAATTAAAATAAACTTTACACAGGAACACAGAAGTTATTCAAGATGGTTAATATCTGCTAACATTATAGCGTTATATATTGCAGAAATTAACATTTTAGGTGTGGTTAAAGCTTGGTTTATGCTTGACGCATGTAGATTCCGCGTGGAAATAAGACGTGCGGAACCGGTCGAGACGCCTTCTAGTAGCGTTTATACTTTTTGCGGCCTGCCCCTGCTGAGAACCAATATTCTTGAAGAGAATATTGGATTTATGGGGCGGCTTAGGGCTCTACAGCATGCAAACAACACTACACCATAGTAGAAGTGGTAATCACTGTTGTTTACAAGATGGCGACACCCGAGAGCTTAAACAAAGCAGAACATTTATGCTGTTTACTTAGGAAAAAAGATGAAAAACTCCAGCAATAGGATCTCTTGCCAGTCATTACAAAATTTCCCAGGTGCGCGTTGCGGAACTTTGAGTCTCCACGGTGGTTGCGCGGAGGGGCGTGGTTGCTGAAATGACATAATTTGGCCATGTGGAGCAGAGCGGAACGCATGGATGCATCAAGCATAAACTAAGTTTCAGACTGCTCAAATGGTTGGTGTAGGCCTATATCTGATTAGCATGTTAGCAGCCACCACCCCAATGACCCCAATAGTAAAATACTATTTTTTGTTATACATTAGGAAATTATTACCAGTACAGTACTAACTGTGTGTGTATTTTAATCTGTTTTATAAATAGGAAATTTGTACACAAAACGTGTTTCACAAAAGGCGCATTTTAAACCAATCTGTCATTGATCATTTGTCTAGATTGTTTGACCCGTGTCTTGAGGGAGTCTGTAATGATGTGGATTCTTACATTAATTCCATCAATGACCATTGTGAGTCTGTGCTGAACAAAGTGGCACCTATGAAGCTCAAAGTGGTTTCCTCCAAAAATTCCCAGCCGTGGCTAAATGATGAAATTACTTTATTTAGGAGATCGTGTCCGAAGGTAGAGTGCATACGGAAATCTGCAAAATTGGAGGTGCATATGTAATGTCTAAAGGAGGTGCTTGTATCTCTTAATGAAATGATAAAACAGGCCAGATTTTATTTTGCAAATCTTGTAAACCGGAATAAGAAAAACCTCAAGGTTGTTTTCGATACCATTCATAAAATCGTTTCACCGTCATCTCCTTCTGTGCCTGTTTTCTAAACTGATGACTATAAAAGTTTTTGAAATACTTTGTAAACAAAGTGGATGCAATCAGGGTAAATGTGAAACCACCTGATCTGCTAATGTAATTATGTCTTCTGATTGTTCTTGGTCTGTGTTTTCTACTGTGTCATTAGAGGATATGATGATGCTGCTGAAAAGAATGAAACCCTCTTCCGGTCCGTTTGATGTCATACCCACTACTTTGTTTTATAACGTCATTTACATTGTTGCCCCTTATGTTGTTGAACTTATCAGTGTTTCCCTTAGGTCTGGGACAGTTCCAAACTTTTTCAAACAGGCAACGATGAGCCCCATCCTAAAAAAGCTCAACTTGGACCCAACTGAGCCTGGCAGTTATAGGCCCATATCGAAATTACCCTTTCTCTCCAAACTTGTGGAAAACGAAAACTTTATGCTTTTCTTCATAATAATGAAATGTTTGATAAATTGTAATCAAGTTTTTTCGTAAGTTGCACTATACTTAGACTGCCTTACTAAAAGTGTCCAGTGATATCCGAATGCGAGCTGACTCTGGTCAGTATTCCACATTGATTCTGCTTGATCTGTCTGCAGCTTCTGATACTATAGATCATAATTTGTTGTTACAGAGAGTTGTTATAGACTTTGGTATTTCTGGGACATTTTTGAGGTGGCTGTCACCCTATCTGACCAACAGAACATTCTCTGTGTGTATAAATAACATTATGTATGATACTACTCCTATACTGCATGGTGTTACTCAGGGATCCGTCTTAGGGTCTATTTAGATTTTTTTGTTGTTCTTCTTCTTCTTTAGAAAACCTAACTTCAAACAAAATTAACTTTGTGAAGTAACGCTCTTTTTAAAATACAATTGCATGTCCTAGTAAGCTGCTGACTGCAGGCTTGTTATATGTAAACTAGCATGAACCAATTATTATAGATGCTCATTTTTGTTTGTCTTTGCATCAAAATAAAAATCCAGAGATTATAACATATAATATTGTGTTATACTGTTTTATGAGTTGTATGAACAATTATTATGTATTTTTTGAAATTATTCCATGTTTTTCACATTTGTTTTAAAGTCTTATGTAATGGTCCTGTTTTATTGTAGAGTAGAAATTTTATTTCAGCCTGTACTTCAATGAAAACTCTGAAAAGAACAATTAAAAAATATAAGTTCAAAAATAAGCAGCTGAAATTTTCAATTGGCATCCCAATTTCTCTTCAGGCTAACTTTTTTTTACTCCCCCAACCTCTCTAACTTATGTATTTACAGTACCTCTAATTATGCACGGATTGACCTTGCACTACCAACCTGTTTCAGTGTTTTAAAAGACATACAGAATGGAAAACTAAAATATCTCTTCCCTTATTGCCTGCCTGTTACCGCCACTGCCACTCCATAAATAAAGCCATTTCAATGGAGTCACACAAGCAGGTACACATAAACAGGCTGACATGCAGGTACTCAGACTGCCGTCACAGGGGAGCTTTAACCCTGAAAACCCTGCCCAGCTTTGCTCATAGACGTAGGGGCTTTATGGGACATTGGGGAGCAGCTCGCACAGAGTAAATAGAATATCCAGTGATATCTGTCCCAAGCTCAGATGAAGCTGCCAAATCTCTGCAGGTTTTCATTCTGACACACTCTGAGGACACATGAACACAGAGAGGACAACAAAAACAGATAAAAGATAGAAGCTCTTAAAGGGAGCAGTGGATCCCACTGCAGGTAAGAGTTTCATGTCTGACACTAAAAGAATGTGTTCATCTTGGAGTGAAGAACTCCACTCTCCCTGTCTCTACCCTGCTTTACTGACTGAATGAAGTGGAGTGTAGTGGGCATCTAACAGGGATTTTAATGTGATCCGCTGCAGCTCCCGAAGGATGCACAGCAAAAGCCTTTTCTTTTGTTTTAAACCGTGATGGCAAAACAGCCCGGTTCAGGAGAGGAAGCTTGCAGGTAAGCCTCCAATTTTAGGCCGCCTAGTTTCTCATCTGAGGAAAGTTGAAATGGTTTTATTCCTCTGGATTCTGGACGTTGCTACAGTTAAGTTAACTGTATCTTCTGTATCTATCTGTATCGTCTTTGCAGGTAAAGAACAAAAAAAAAACATATGAGTGACTTAAACTCAAGTGAAAAGTATCAATTGTTCAAAGTAGAGGCCGACCGATATGAGTTCTTTAAAGGCCGATGCTGATACCGATTATTAAAAACTTTGGTCACTGATGGCTGATATCTAAAGCTGATTATTAAGGCCATTATCCAAGGCAGATATAGATACTTCTTAGCAGAACATTGATTGTCAAAGACAACTGAACACTATATTGCAGTGTGTTCAATATAAATTAAATACTCAATACAAGTCTTAAATTTGTATTGAACTTTGAATATAAGACAATTTAAAAAAATACTTTAAATAATAACCTGAGTGCAAATGGTTTCCGAACAATAAAAATAATAAAACCTAAAATATATATAAAAATAGTGCAGTCAAAGATTAAACACCAAACCTAAAAGTAAAAAATTAGTATATGAGTGGGCTGGCTCACAGTGGTGCGGAGAGTGTGGAGCTCCCTCTTTCAGTCAAGTGGTGGCTCCAGCTGACCACAAAGGTGCTTATTTTCATTTTTTTTATGTCGGCTTTATAAAACAAATTTCAGCCGATGGCCGATACAGAAAAAAGGTATTATATCGGCCCGATATATCAGCCGGCCTCTAGTTCAAAGTATACTGCTTCGTCTTCAATGAAAACAGGAAACACACTATCACAGGTTGACCAAGGGGTTTCAGAGCACCATATATTAAACCCTTGATCTCTTCTGCACTGAACCTGGAGGATATCAAAAAGGTATAAGGCAGTGCATAGGAGTATGTGAGGTGATGTTGCTTGAAAAATACAGTGCTTTGCAAAAGTGGTAATACACAGAGTTTGCTATAATCACAGACGTCATCCTATTTTATCTGATTGTGGGGGGGGGGGGGGGGGGGGGGTTGGTAGACCAAAACAAAGTGGCATATAATTGAAAGAAACAGCAAACAGTGACCATCAAAATTTATTTGCAACAATTTCTTCAAGTTTCTGGAAAGTGTGGCAAGATTTGTATTTGTCTTCCCTTTGTCCATGTACGTTCTAGAACCATCACATTTTTAGTTATGGTTCGCCAAAATCACACAAGCTCAGTAGGCTCGGTTGGATAGTAACTGTGAACAGCAATTTTCAGGTCTTGCAACAGATACATTGGGGGGTTTAGATCTGGATTTTGACTGGGTAATTCCAGGCCATGCATATACTGTACATAGTAGGTCTACTGTAACCTCAAACAAATTTTCTCCTGGGTATAACCTGTGTTTTGCTCCATCTGCTGTCCCTGCTAAGAAAAGCCTTCCGACAGCAACCATATATGGCATTTTCCACATGGACAAAAAGTTTTGTCAAGTTTTGTTTCATCCTGCCAGAGCACTTTCTCCCACGTATTTTATGTATTATTTACGTAGATTGTAGCAAAGTTTAATTGAAACTTCTAAGGGCTGTTTGCTTGAGCACACACATATTAGGACTCAAGTCAAAACATGATCCCACCTGAGTTATGTATTTCTGCACCTCCTCCAGAGGCACAGTGGGCTCCTTGGCTTCTATTTATATTGCCACTCTAGTTGCCCGGCCTACCAGTTAAAGTGTGGATGTTCATGTCCTTCTAGGTTTCAAATTAGTGGCTTAGAGAATACTCCAAAAGTGCTCTAAACTTCTCCACAACTTTAACCCTGACCAGTCTGACTGCTGTTTCTCCAACAAAGGATTGATGATGGTTGCAAGTTATCCTTCCCTGGTCCAAAACAAAAGCTAGAAAATTTACTTTTTCTTGGAAACAGGATAAGATTTGAATATGTACCTTTCTGCCTCCTTTTTACCTCAGTGTTCTGGAAGTCAATCATTTATTGCCTCTACATATGGATTCCTTAGGATTTTCTCGCTGTCACACTGTGCAGGCAGATTGAAGTCCCGTCTGCTCATATTTTAAATTTTTTTGATCTGCAGGGTTTGATCTTTGAGAACCAGAGCTCAGACACTCACACGGTTGACTCCATTCGCTTGCATACACGCACGCATGCGTCCAATTACATGACACCAGCCAGGCTTAAAGTGCATCATTATTTACTAAACAGGTTGCCTAACAAGAAAAGACGGATTCCCTTGCAGGCTGGTGTATAAAAAAAAATGACTTAAAAAAAAAAAACTAGAAGCATGGCGGCGGAGCAATATCCATCATAATTGATGTGTCGCAAAGCAGATTACACACATTAGCGCACACTGTTCTAGCTGTGACAGCTCCAACTGAACATGACAAATTCTGTAATATGGGGGGAAAGAAGATATTTTGCTCTCACTGGGTATTAAAAAGCAGAGCAACTAACAAAGAAGAATTTGCATTAGTAAATATGAATCAAGTGTGCTCTATTCTCTTCTTAATTGCATTGTATTTGTTCCACTTCGGGCTCTTGTAAACTGTTTGGAGGTCTGCAGAGCTTTAGCCTGCTCCTTGCCAAGTTTTCATTTGACGGGAGCTAATCCCGGCACGCCTCTGCCGCTCTGATATTTACCGTATACAGCACAACAGATAAGCCCATTGAAGTCGCACATGCCTCTTTATTGTGATGGAGCATTAGAAGAGAGTTTAGCCGCCTCATCAGCAAGCTTGATGCCGGTGGAGGACTAAATAGGCTTTGGGAAAGGGAGGCAGCTTGACTTGCTCTGTTCTCCACTCTCCCGGTCTCTCCGTCACACTCTCCTCAGAGTCCTTTAATCAACTCAGTAGCATTGCATGAAATCTGCTGTTGGTATTCCCATTTTCCTACTTTGTTTCTGTCCAAACCGTTTTAATAAAACAAAGGTGCTCTGATTAATTATTTTTTGCATTTTTCTAAACAATAATTTAGAAAAACTTGAAAGTGTGTTTTACCGTGGATACATTAATTTGTGTTTATATTTCTTACCTTTTAAAAAAACAATAAATTTGTTGGAAGGATTTAGCATTCATAAGCGGATACTTTAGCACTCATCCTTTTTCAATCTTTTTAAATGTATTTATCTTATCTTTTGATTTTTTTTTCTCATATTTAATGTCTAATATCACCAATACTTATGTAATTTTTTTGTTTTCTAAAAATAAAGAAATCAATAAATTTGTGCATTTATTGATTAATTTACTGTGATATTTATTGTTAGTCAGTATTTTTTTTCTATTATAATACTGCTTATAAAAATATGCTTTATCCTGCTAATAACAAACTGCAATCCTGAATAGAAAGATAAAATTAAATCACATTATATGTCTATTGCTCATCAGCCTAAAAGGAATGTGGCCCCTAAACATTACTCTTTTATCGCTCTTTTCAGTGTAACTATTACCTTTTCTTTAAAATTAGAGGTTGCATATGTCAAGACGTTATGATAATTATTTTACTCTGTGCTAATTATGGAATCCATTTTAATAGCGAAAGGAGAAGGCCCGAGCGGAGCTGCGCGTTCGTGATGGAGCTGTTCCAAGCTGCGTCGTTATAGCCACACACACGCACGCCCACTCCTGACGACCCACTAATTAACACCCCATGTTAATCACTCTCAACCCAGCCAATAAGCGGTGACATGCCATCATCCAGATCACTTGATCGTAAAACAGCTAAGCAGCACTCCCCTTTTCTCTCCTGCTGCCGTGTTGTACAGATGTCTCCGTTGGTATTTTGGCATTTTGGTGTGTGAGTTTTCCTTAAAGAGTAAGTTGCTATTTAAGAGAAAAATGTTTGCACCAAATGATTCTGAAGCAGTATTAATACTCAAAGAAATATGTCACCACAACCCCTTATTTTCCATTGAAGAGCCGGTAGCTTTAAATAGTAAATGTAAAGCCTAGCTACACATTTATTTTTGTAATGAATTAGAGATAATTCATTATTTGTGTAGAACTTTGACTGAATATCGTATGGGTGAATCCGCTTTTGTAACCAGACATAATGATTCTGATATAACTTAAAATGATTTGCCTAATCTGCCGGGTAACTAGCCAAACTTAATCATTTCATTTCAATTCATTACCATTACCTGAGCTAATTTTGCAACTCTCTCGCCCCTCTCTCTTTTGTATAGTCTGTATCTAGCCTGCTGTTTGCTGAAATCTGTGACAACACTGACCTCTGGTGTCAGTTCAGCAGAGATCCAAGGTTGGCTAGAACGTGACATTTCACTAGTCTCATTGGTAGTCCTATTTAAGATAATGAATCCGCTTTGGACAAACTGCCTAGTTTGAAGCTTTAGCCTCCAAACGCCTGCAGCGGGGATTGCCTGGGATAGGGCAGAGGTAGATTAGGAGTCGATGTAATGAGAGGCAAAGCATCTCTTTAGCTCGCCCCTTTGTCTTTTGCCTCCTTCCACCGAGCCTTGGAGGAGAAGGAGATAACTTCTCTGGCCAGTAGCAGCCACACAAGCTTTGGCTTTTTATTTTAGTAAAATCATTGTCTCCTCTTGCTGCCTACTTCCTTCTTCTTTCCTGTCTACATCAATTTCTTTTCCTTATCTCTGCTACATTCTCACCCTTGCTGACACTTACTCATGCCAGACCGGCCTCACTTCCTCGACAGGGGATTGTCAGATCTCCTGGAATATGGAAAAAGACAGACACTTGCCAGGCACACTGGCGTGCCGTCCACAGGTAATAGGCCTAATAGGGTCAGGCCTGCATTTAATAAACAATTACCCATCTATAATAGATGACTCCTGCTCCTAAGGCTCCATTGAGATGAGGAGGTGGGGAGGCAGGAAAGAGAGAGTAGGTGAAAGAGAGGGAAGGTGAATGAATAATGCAGACGAGATGCCCATAAGAACAACCAAAAACGCGACACCAATTATCTCCCTCTGCTAACGATCATCGTCTTGATGCTCTTCCCCAACGCCGAATTCTGACATTTACCGGGCTGCTCCTCCACTGCCCTGCGAATCCGCACAACACGAGGAAACAGGAAAGAAAAGATGAAAGCTGTGCTGTCCACATATTGTGCTCTGATTGAGGTTTTTGTCTTGTTTCATTTTGTGTTGAGGAGGTAGCAAAAAGGGTTTCCTGGGGGAAATAATTTGTCCCGTTACAACCACAAACTTTTATATATTTTGTTTAATTATGAAGTGGAGGAAAACTGATACACGGCTATATAAAAACCTGAAAAGAGTTGTGCGTATTTGAATTTTATGTACTTTACCTGTATATAAAATCAAGTAAAATCCAATGCAACTAATTGCTATCCACAGTTGGTAAATAGGTCAGCATGTCACTTTATACACACCAAAACCATAGATAAATATAATGGTGGTACCTTGATGCTGTGGATGTGTTTTGTTAGTATAGTTAGTGAGTTATGAATCTAATCAGAAGCAATCGAAAGTCCAAGGGTCACTCTAAAGGACTTACAGCGATCCAAAGAACGAGGAGAAACGCTGACACTTGGATGAATACACCATCATAATGAAAAACGTCAGCGGTGGCATCATGATGTAGGGGATACTTGTATTTAGCAGGAGTTGATAGGAATATGTACCGAACAATCGTGAAAGAAAAGCTGTTAGAGACTGCAAAAGGCTTGAGACTGAGACACATGTTCCTCTTCCCACTGGAAAACAACCTTAAAAGTCCAGCCAGAGATTGTTTAGTACAAAAATGTAGTTCAAAGTATTGTATATTTACGTGTTGTTGGCCGAGTCAAAGTCCAGGTCTAATTCAAACCAAGATACCTTGACAATTGTTACTTAGACACACTTCATCTTGACTGAGTTGGATGTATTTGGCAAGAAAGAATTGTCAAAAATAGTCCTGTCTGCAGATGTGCATAGCTGGTAGAGACATACTAAAAAGACCTGCTATAGTTGCAAAAAAGTACCGACTCAATAGAGCTTGAATACAATGCATGCACCTGACATGCATGTCATAATTTTCATATTTTTTTCATATTTTTGAAAAAATAGGGACATAATTCTACTAGATATTTAAAATTACACAGCACTTAAGCAGCATCCTCTTCAGTCCAAGGTTACCCAAATTACACAAGGTTAATGTGGTGCTAAGGAGGTGGTGCCGGCTGGTGGGGGTAAGGGGTGGGGACAGTTGGGTCGCCAGTTCAATTAGCATACAACTGCATAGGCAGAATGAGATACGGGGAGAGAAAAAAAAAACAGAAAGAGGAGCAAGGAGACCTTGTTTCCTTGGCCCCTGCAGATCAGAGGGGATGGACTTGTGGTGCTCCAGCAGACTGGTAGTGAAGTGGATGGGAGCCCTGCAGATTTCACTATAGGCTCTGGGAAAAATACACACCCCTATTGCCTCCCAGAGGGCCCAAGTCTGTGGTAATAATGGGATCAGAGCCATGACCCTCCCAAGACAACGTACCACTGTTGGATATTCTATTAGTTTGGTCTGCAATCTAAGGACGTATGTGCTCAGCTACGCTGAATCACATTTGTTTTACTTTTATGTAGCTCTAACAGCAACTAATCAAAGAACTTAAAGTTTCCAAGAGGGGACTTTGTTAGAGCATGGAGCATCAAGGAAATCTTCAAATGTTCTTTCTTCTTGCAAAGATACTAGGGAACCATTAACATGTGTTAACAAAACTCGAAACCCATAATTGTTCAATTTTTTTCCCCTTATTAATCCCAACTCTAGGAGATACAACAGATATCACATTAGCATTCACATTCCTGATATGATTCTAGCTTTCAGTCCCAGGTTCTCATCTCCCTTTTACATAATATCAAGTTATATGAAAGCTATGGCTTTCATAGTCTGCAGGGTGAATTTATATTTTCCTAATGAAGTGCTTTCAAAAAAAAAAAAAATTGTGCTTTTTCCCTCCGTCGTCCCCTTGTCCTTCCCTTCACCTCCAGCCCACAGCCCACTCTGATTTAAAACACATACAACCATACTGCTGTTTTACTGCAAAATAACACAAAGCGTGGACTGAGACACCTTTAGGTCGCCTCCAGCTTCCCATCTGTTGCACATCTGGAAGTGGTGTGCTGCACCAAGTAATTGAAAGTCAATTTGTTTGAAGTTATGTCTTTGGCATCTGGCTCAATTCATAAAAAACCCTGGAAATGGCATTAATTTTATAGCGTCCCTCTTTATTTCTCCCACGTTCCGACAGCAATGCACGCAGGGCCTCGCACGGCTCAGTGACGTGGGAGTATTGTTTCAGAGCCGGTCAGGGTGTGGTCCACAATAAAAGCAGCAAATGGGCCCCCCGAAGAATCATGGAAGGGATTACTGCTGCGCACCAGAAGAGAAAATATTGATAAGTCCCCCCAAGCAATAAACAGAATCCTCTGACTTAGTTTCATAACTTCACCTTTAACTTTGACCGTAACTTCAGATCGTTTTTTTTGTTTTTTGGGGGGGGGGGGGGGGGGGGGGTTATGCTGAAGGGAAAGCTCATTCCGGGCCTAGTTTGCCACATTTTCAGCAGACGGGCTGACTGATTGAGAAGCAGCATGGTGTTGTTTGTCACACAGCTCTGAGTCACAGCTGAAAATAGAAACGACACTTGATGTTTGGTGCCTCTCTGCCGGCTGTCATAGTCACAGTCCAGATCCTGAGAAGGGCTTTTAGGTGGGTATTTTTTTTATATATTTTTTTATATTCCCCAACTGCTCATACTCGTATATGTGGCAATGAAGTGCAATGAGACACACAGACATCCCATGTGCATGTGTTTGTGCACGCGTGTGTGTAGGTGAACGTCTGCAGTTTCTGCTTGCATGTGCACTTTTGTGTTTGCACACAAGCGCATTTGATTAGGCTTGTTTGTGTTCAGGAATTGCAGGGCCACCGTGCGTGCCTGCATGAGTGTGTGCGTGTGCGTTTCACCTCAGCGGGAGGTGATTAAGAGTTGCCAATGGCAGGCTCGACAGGTGAGTGCATTGTAGCACGCTGGCAGCCTTGGCATCTGCACAGGTGACAGCTTCTCCCCGCTCAGTGCCGGTGTTAGTGTTGGTGGGTGGCAGGAGGTCTGACAACGTTGTTTTGGTGACAGAACGACTCTGCTGTGAGGTTCACGGCATCACTTGCCTTCTTTAGATTTGTCAGTTTATACTGGGAGGTGTAGTGCCATGAACTTTAGCTCATAAACTACTGCCAGGGTGCAGTGCCATATGGGAAAGGTTCTGTTTACCAACACATTCTTGTGCTTCACTCAAAAATCTTCCATTTTAGAGGCTATCTTAAAGAACATTATTTCCACAGTCCTCCTTTGGGTTAATATAAGTGAGAGACATTGTGGTGATGAACACAGCTTTCTACTGCCATCTGGTGCTTGAAGTCTGACACAGCAACATTATTTTTTTATTTAATTTTTTTTTTTTCATTTTCCACTTGGAGTGAGGTCATATTTTATTAGAGAAACTAAATTCCAGTATGCAAAATGGATAGAAAGAGATGCGGAAAGATTATTTTACAACTTTGTAGTTTTTGGCATACAGTGCAATACACTTGTCTGTTTTTTTTTTTTTTGTTTTTTTTTTTTATGAGATTAGGTAAGCAATCAAAGGTAGTATGGAAAAGGTTTTGATTTTTCCCAAATGTGTGTTACATGTTTTCCTGACATATAGGTTCGATTCATATTGTCTCATTCCAGTTAAAAACATCAATCTGTGAATAATATTTCAAACATATTACAAAAACACCTCTTATTATGATGTCATTGCCACACTAATACAAATGCAACAATATAACAGTTAAAACTGGTGTAAAAATGAGCAAACGTATTATTTTAATCCATATTTGCAAGTAGGAATTATGATTTTAATGGCTAAAAAGACGTTTATAAATTAGAATAATTACAACAAGTCTTTGGACAACTGTATATAAGCAAGAAAATGTTGAAATCTAATAAAGTTTTATCTTTAATTTATGTGATTACGGAAATACATGTGTTTAAACTGTGCTATTTTTTTCAGATTTTAACTTTGAACACAACTTGGCATGGGTTACTAATGTTTGAAAAACATACATTTGCAAACATTTATGCATGGGTTTTAAATAGTTGCTGTTTTAAAACCCACAACCACTATTTTTTACTTTACCATTCCTATGGTTAAAAGTGCTTTTACTAATATGCTTTTTATAAATTTGATTTTATCAATTAAACAAAAGTGCTGCATTGACTAGAGATTTCTCACGCTTTTGAAAACGGAATTAGATCGTGAATGCTTTGTTTGAAGCTATGTCAGAGTTCTGTGTAAGTACTGTAAAACCATTTGATTTATGCTCAAGAATTATTTTTCTGCTGACCCATGTCCAGGCATAGTATTGGCATATATATATATATATATATATATATATATATAGGGTTCAGCATTAATGAGTACACCTCTTTTAAAAAGTATGACTTCAATCAGTAGCTCAATGAACAAAATAACAATTTCCAAACTTTTCATAAGGCTGAGTTTTATTGAACAT